>CM074696.1:2680400-4100400 GCA_037367355.1 Neoscytalidium dimidiatum | reverse complement strand
AATGTGGTCAGAATCGGCATACTGGACGGAAATAAGGTCCGATGAGGCTGGAGAGTTGGCTCCACAGCATTTTTGGCTGTGAAATGAAAGTGGGTGATCTTGGTGTCTTGTTCCTTGTAAGGTAGCTACCTGCGCTCGGAAAAGGCTTGCTGTTGAAGCTTGTCGTAGACAAGCCGTCGTCTGATGTTGGACAGCGTCAAAGGTGTTAAGTCAAGCTGATGGTAATACCGAAAGCGCGACGGGCATCGGTTAACGAGAGAGATATGAAAGTGTGATATAGTGGTCGCCGGTTCGAGCGATGTGGACACGGACCTGGATGAAGGCGAATCGCATCAGATGATTCCAGCCACGAGAAGCCTTCACACTCACTTCAGCGTCGCGATAGGCCATCAAGACCTTATCCCCCCATGCTGTGAGAGCACTTTGTGAAGAACGAAAGTCGCACCCAAATCCGGCACCTGCCGCGTGTGGGAATACAAAGTCAGCATGACCAGGGTCTGGTGAACCCCCCTTACTCATCTTCATCAAGACCAGGAATTTCGACCACCAGCAACATTGTATCGTCTTTCTGGGAGCAGACGGAAAACAGCGCGATCGGCGCGAGTCGATAAATCTCTCAAGGGATTATCACACGTATCTGTCCATCGTGTCTCAGTAAGGGCGTCGAATCTTCGGATTCGGATGCACGTCAACACAAGCCGACCTGGTAGCCCCGGTTGCAGATGAAATGAAATGAGGGATATACGGCAGGAATCGGGGAAAGGCGCCCCGCGGAGGAACTGGAGCTCGCTGCGAGACGTGCGCGGTGCGGAATCAGCGGTGTGGCGTAGATGCGGAGACGGGCTTTCGCGAGAGTACACACTTCCACATAACGGACAATTTCATTCATAAGATTCGCCGAAAATGCTCTGGAACTTTGCCAGTAGGTGTATTAGTCGATTTCTCGAAATAGCAAATCGCTGCGCCTGCATCGCTCTCTGATCTTCAAGTCGTCGCGGGGGGCTTTGCAGGTCCTCTCTCCACAGCCTCCGTCCACATCCGTCATTTGCAGAGCAATGCCATCAGTAGCTACGCATTCGGCTGCACCCCTGGCTAAACAAAGGGCCGGACTACTTTTCCCGCAGCTTGTCCCTTTCTTGGTGGTTGACGAGGGGATAGACGGCAGTGCGATGCGATACGCGGGGACATGATGGCTGTGTAACTGGGCAATGGGATCAGTGCACTTCCACTGAGTGAGGCAAGGCATAGCATATTCAGCGCCTTGTAGGGCCCCTGAAGAAAGGGTGGCAGCCCTGGCGTGAAGAAAGGGTGGATTCCATTCTTGTCAAAGCGACAAACGCGGGGCACGGCGATTGGGCGGTGCCTGACCTGCCGTCGCACAAAGGCTAGCACGGCGTGAAACCAATTGGTCGGAATCTACTGGCAGCCGAGAGGCAGATCTGCGGCCGTTATGTCTTTCATTGTGAGGCTGACGCAAGGGCGGAGAGGGAGAAGTCGTAGGGCTTGGCGAAGACTCCGTGAAGAATAGCTTGGCACCAGGACTAACCGCACCTTCTGCGGTCAACATAGGACAGGGTCAAGCCATTCGACGCGCAAGGGCGCGCGTTTGCAGGCGGTTTTGTTTGGAAAGACGGCCGCCCAGAGAAGCCGCCTGCATTGTTGTCGAGCGCGGCAAGGAAGAAACACTGATGCGCCAACAGTCGCGCGTCGCACCTCCAACAACACTGACACCCGCGCGCTTTCGGCAGCCAGTCTCGTTTCCGGACAGGCAGTCTGCAGCAACAGCATCGTAAAGGCCGCGTCATTCGGGGCAGATAAGGCTTGTTGCGGAGCAGAGGCGCAGTGCCGCTGTCCCAAGCCGTCTGGAACTCATTCACCGAGGGATCGACACGCTCAGGGTCGATCGCAGCGTACAGAAGCTGTTTGTGGCAGCGCGGAGTGCCAAGCGGACGGCGGACGCGTAGATCGGGCTATGAGATTCCTTCTCCTGGGCGTCCGGGGGGGCGCTCGCAAGGGAGACTACCGGGTGGGTGGGAGATGAATGGCAATAGACAACAGACGCTGGGTGTTTTGGTGCAGGAGCGTGAGCAGAATAAGCACAGTGCAGGCAGTGCTGACTACGCGTAAAATAGCGTTAAGCTGCTACTGCGAGGGCCAACTCTCAGTCATCAGGCCGGCCAGATGGCCAGCTAGCTGGCTGGTGGCGTGGCGTGGCGAGCAGAAATAGCAGCAGCAGCGGCGGCGGCGGCGGCGGCAGTGGTGCGCAGCACGCGGGCGGAGGATCAGCAAAGACAACGGCGCTTCTTGTCAAAACACACAACGGGGCAGCGATGGCGTGAGGCAGGGCGCTCTTTGCATTCCTGCTCAGCGTGGACAAAGGTGCAGCCCAGGAGAGAGGTGGTCTTGACGCACGCGGAGGCAAAGGGAGGCCGTCTGACGAACCACGCCAGCCGGGTTGGCCATGGATGCAATCTTGCCATAAACGAAGGGGAGATGAGGGCCAGCTCGGGTCCTCGGGACCCCTACTTCGCGTGTAGTTGGTGCCGGAGGGCCCTGTTATTTGGCCACGGGGGAGTGCCGCTGGGCCAAGAGCGGCTGCGCGATATTCGAGACGGCGCGAAGACGTCAAGCGTTCCGCGCTCAGCGGCCAAGTAATTGCGCTCAGTGGCCGGTGCTCCGCTTCGCCCGCGAGTCTTGGGGCTTCGTGAGGGCGCTGCCAAGGGACTCAGAATGGCTGGGCGTGTCGGGACAAGCACTCTGGCAGTGGTGCGACAAGCCGGCAGACGGCAGGCCAGGCGCGCAGAGCAGCTGCAGGGCTTGCGCGCGCACGTTCTGCTCGCCGCGGGGGACGCCGGGTGAGAGAAGGCAGGCGCAGAGTCATGGCGATGGCATGGCCTGGCCGGACGCGGTGAGGGCGGTCGGCGAGGGCGGCGCGCGACACAGGCAGCGCACGCGAGCGCCAGATAGGCAAGCCGGCAGGAGGAGTAGCGAGCAGGAAGGGCGGGCGCTGGGCTGGGCTGAGCCGGCCGAGGGATGGGAGGATGGCAGGATGGGGATGGCTGGCCTGGGACGGGCGACGGGCGACGGGCGACGGGCGCCAGGGCAGGCGGCGATGGCGCTGATAGGGCGCGCGTGGGCGTGGGCGAATGGGGGGGCCCAGGTGGTGCAGGCTGCGACTTGCCGGCGGAGCGACGCGCTAGGCAAGTTGCAAGAATGCCAAGAGGCATGGCGCTCATGGGTGCATGGGTGCGGCCGCTTCTCGTAATGCAAAGCGACGCAACGCGCGCAGAAGGGGGCTGTGCTGCCCGTCGGCGCCCGAATGGATAATTAGCCGGCGCCTGCTCCAGCGCTGCTGCTTGGTCCGACGCTGCGCCAACGCCCCCAGCTGTGCCGAGAAGCAGCGGACCAAGTCCTCCCCGCCTGACCCGGCACGCCTAGAAATCTCAAAACGCCCGCACGCCCCAGCCCTCTGTCCTCCTCTCCCAAGCCCGGCGTGCGACGGCACGAGACTCTTAACTCCCAGCTTCCGCCAAACCCAAGAGCGCGACGAGAGCCCGCCCTTAGCACTCGCAACCGCCAAACCTCGCCCTTTTCCTTTGCCTTTTTTTTTTCTGCGTCCTCACCGCGCTCACCGCTCGCGCGCTCTGTGCTTCCGCCAAGCCAAGACCCGACACCCACTCACCACCACCGCGCGCAACTCTTGGCCATGTCGGCCATCGCTGAGAATCCCTCTGCGGCGCCCGCTGCGCAGCCCGCGCAGACTGCGAGCACGCCGCAGCAGCAGCACCAGCAGCCTGTCGCCCAGGCCCAGACGCCCTCCACCGCTCAACCGCCTGCGACGCCCACCACCGCTGGCGGCGACTCGCTCACCTGCCAGTGGCAGAACTGCGGCGAGCGCCTGAGCACCGCGGAAGCCCTCTACGTGAGTTCCAGTCGCGCGTCGCTCAGGACGAGCCGCTCAGGAGTGCTAACCGCCTGCAGGATCATGTCTGTGAGCGTCACGTTGGTCGCAAGAGCACCAACAACCTCAACTTGACCTGCCAGTGGGGCAACTGCCGCACTACCACCGTCAAGCGCGATCACATCACTTCTCACATCCGCGTCCACGTCCCGCTGAAGCCGCACAAGTGCGACTTCTGCGGCAAGGCCTTCAAGCGCCCGCAGGATCTGAAGAAGCACGTGAAGACCCACGCCGATGACTCTGTTCTCCTTCGCTCACCCGAACCCAACCGTGGCAACCCTCACGGAAGCGCCGGAGGCGCCTACCCGGGTCAGGCTGGGAAGCGTAAGTCCATCTCTCGCAGCGATGTTCCAGCAGCACCGTGATGTACTCCCCCTTCCGCGCTCTCAGTTCTAATACGTCCCGCAGATGTCGCTGACTTGCAGGCGCTTGCTGGTGCAGCGAGCGGTTTCTACCAGGATGGCATGGGAGCCAACTCTGCTTATGGCCACCCCGGTGCGGCTGCTGGCGGCGCTTTCTATGGCGGTGCGCCGACGAACTCGGCCTACGGCCCCGTCTACTACGCTGTCAACCACCAGAACCTGCAGAGCGACTATGAAGTCCGCAAGAAGGCGACCTTCGACGCCTTGAACGAGTTCTTCGGCAGCGTCAAGCGTCGCGAAATCGACCCCACCACCTACTACGATGTAGGCCAGCGCCTCATGGGCCTCCAGGGTCAGCTCCCGCTTCTGGCTGGTTACGGCGGTCCTGAGTACCATTCTGGCCCCGCTGTGGTCTCCCCGACCGGCCACGGCCCGGCTCCTTCTCACCAGTACTCGCTGCCTATGCCTAGCCTGCCCAACTTGAGGACTAAGAGCGACCTTCTGGATGTCGATCAGGTCCTTGAGCAGCTGCAGTCCACCATCTACGAGAACCCTAAGCAGGCTGCTGCCGCGGGGGTCGCCCAGCCTGGCGCTCATTATCTCCACTCCGGCTTCAACTACCGCTCGAGCAACTCGCCACCCGGCACGCATGCTCAACAACCCCAGTCATCTCATGCGACCACTCTTGCGCCGCTCTCTGCGCCGCAAACTGAGACTCCGGCGCTTACCCCTGCTTCGAGCGTGATGTCCTACGCATCTGGCCAGTCTCCCGGTTCTGTCCACTCTGGTGGCAACAACATCTCGCCAGTTTCTCGTCCCAACATGTCCATGTACCCGACTCTCCCGTCCGTCAGCGCCATGTCGGATCCGGCTGGCAGCTATCCGGCGACTAGCAATGCTCCTAACCTTGCTCCCTTCGACTCTGACGGTCGTAGGAGATGGTCGGGTAATCAGCTGCAGAAGTCCCGTCCTTCGCGCGATGACGACGCGATGGATGTGTCGGACAACGACTCTACTCCTAGCGCGTCCCGACGTAACTCGCTTGACCGCGATGGTCTTCGCAAGGATGTTCACAAGCTTGCTCTTCAGTCACCTCCTCCGCTTGATCCTTCGCTCCGCTCTCCTGGCGAACAGTCAGAGGTTCCGTCCGAACACCAATCAGAACAAGGTGCTTCGGAGCAGGACAACGAGGCCTGGGTTCAGAACATGCGCATGATTGAGGAGCTGCGCGCCTTCATTAAGACGAAGCTTGAGCGTGGCGACTTCGAGGACGAGGAGTCGTCAGATGTCAAGCAGGAGAGCTCGGACGAGCGCCGTGGCTCTGCCGGTCCTCCCATGTCGGAAGACGAACGCAGTCTGTACCCGGTCCTACGAGCTGTGCAAGACGGCGAGTAAGGATATTCGCATCCCCAAAATTTACGTGTATTATGATGCTAGGGTACGGACTTGCATTTGTTCCTTTCGTTTGTTCTCGTGGATGAGATTTGCAAACTCCATGCTACGGCTGGAGCGGAGGTTATCCTCAGGCGCAGATAGGAGCCTCATTCTTTCTTCTTTCCTTTGTATTTCCTTTTTTTTTTTCCGGAGTAAAATCAGGAGTGGATGGAAATGGACGGAGTGGACTGGCAGGAGTAACTCTGCAGGCGCCTCTTACGGACAGGCTTGTGTCGAGGCGGCTTTGATTTCATTCTTGGCTTATGCTTTGCAAGTACTGTGTCTTGATACGCGTTAGTTAGGTATCTACGGGCAAAGTGATGCTGTTCTCTCTCCACACTCATGCGACCACATGACGCACATGGTGATGATCTCGGCCCCCGACAGCTGTGTGCGCACCCTGCTGCTGATGCCGAGAGTTCCGCTGAGGGAAGATGCTGGCGGAGCGAGCGACTTGGCTGGCGGTTGACATCATCGGCAGCAAGCGAGGTAGCGCGGGCGCGACGTGACCTTTGGCGCTCGACCCCTTGGCCTTTGCTATCTCGCCGCACCCCACACCGACGCCCAGACGGTGCCTCCGTTGCTTCTCTCTGACCACAACTTTATCGTAACTGCCGCGCGCGCATCGATCTGCCGATCTGCGAGCACGACACCACCTATCTCTTCAAGCTTCCCCACTGGCCGAGATCCCTTTTTCTCACTAGAAAAGCCCGTACGAGTCAAAAGCGACATCGGGGGCTATAAAAAATTTTGGCTTCTCGCTCCCTAGCTACCTCCGTTTGGGGAACTCCGCCGGCTGGCTGCGTGCTGAACCTTCCTCACCCCCAGATCGTGCCCGCTTCACGGAAAGCTTCATCCGCCCCACGGGCTCCCTTCCGTTCCACAACGACCTGCCAGCTCATCAGCGATCCCATCTGCTGCACGACTCCTTGCCGACAACCGCTCGTACTCAGCCCAGTCCCGTCGTCAAGGAGTCAACTTTCTGCTGCACCTTTGACATCACCCATCCGAAGGACAAGAAAGAAGATACAAGAACACGCGCACATAAGACCGCAGCCGGCTCCGGCAACAACGATAGCCAATCAACCAAAGAAGCTCCGAAGAGAGCCCAAGCACCGCCTGGACCAATCGAGCTCCGGCCTCCACATTTCACTCTCACTCTCCCACAAGGCTTTCTCTTCTCCCTCGGCCTGATCCAGTAGCCACTTACTCACGACGAGAGAGCCGAGACGGGACGCGCGCGGACTTGGGAAAAGTTTATTGCCCGAAGCTTTTTCTTCTGCTCCGTCTCTCCTATCCTTGTTCATTCTGCAACTGGTCATTTCCTCTCCTACGATCTTGTAGTCCCAGGCTTTCGTACCTTTTCAGATCCTGCCCCACGTGAACAGAGTGAAAGGCAGAGCACGTGGTAGTCCGGGGTGGACAGAAGATCTTGAGTTCTCGTTCAGACATTCGCATCCCGAGACTCGAAAAGGACACCAGTTCAAAGCAAGGATGTGGGGACGCGGCGGTGCGGGTAACATCCAACAGGCCGCCGAGGCTAGCAAGCAACAGCGAGGCGCGGAGGTGAGTCCTTGGAGACGCGTGTGGTTTTCCTTTTTATAAACTTTCCCGATCGCTGCGGCCCCTTCCCTCCCTTGTACACCTCGTGGAACGGCGCGTGGCTGTGTGTGACGTCGTGTATGCTCCCGGGTCGAGAGAAGCAGAGAGGACGAGGTGCCGAAGAGCCGTGATCCTTGCTGCACGTTGCCTGCGCCGGTCTCGATCCTCGATTCCTAGACTTGATGTATTGGCCCGCGGCAGTACTTGGGATAGGTGCAGAAACGGTGACGACAGCTTGCTGGCTGCTAGGTTGCTGGTGCTGCTGCGCCACCAGCGAGACTTCCCGCTACTCTCTATCACCACGACGTACATACACAGCCCGCCACTAGCCCTCCAAACAACTACCCTGTCCCACCACCGATACTCAGCTTGGCATCCTCCTCTCGCATACCCACCCAATAGCCCCACCGGGGGTCAAGTCCACCCACCACCCACCGCTTCCCACGCCAATGTCTCACCCAACCCCAAGCCCACTAACCCCACCGCCCCCTCTCAATCCGCACAGGACCTCGAAGCCGCCAAACCACCCACCCCAGCCACCGACCCCAACACGACGACGACGACGACGACAACGGCCCCATCCTCGACGCCGCGGGAGTACGCGCACATGGGCCGCGGCGGCGCCGGCAACTACTACTCGCCCGCGGCGCTCGCCTCGACGGGCACCTTCGAGGCGCCATCCGCCGGCTCGACCGCCGAGCCGCCGCCGCAGCAGCTCGAGAACCTCGATTCCAGCTCCGGCTGGTGGAACACGGCGTCCCCCGCCGTGACCGAGGCGAACGGGGGTTCGCCTGGCGGTGCGGCGGCGGTGGCGGCGGCAGAGCAGCAGCAGCAGCAGCAGCAGCAGGAGACGCCGATAGCGCGCACGGGACGGGGTGGAGCGGGCAATTTTGTGTGGGGTGGTGGGAGTGAGAGGCGTGCGGAGCAGCTGAGGAAGGAATGGATGGAGCTGAGGGAGAAGAAGAGGGACGTCGAGAGCAAGGTAGCTGAGGACGTCGAGAGGGCGGTGCCGCCGCCGGGGAAGGCATGGCTGGGTGGTGGGAAGGAGACGTTGGGCAAGGAGAACTAGGGGAGAGGGAGAAAGAAGGCCATAGGGTCTCTTCGGTCTTTTTTGATATCCAATTGATAGAGGCTGATCTCGTCGTTTTCAGACAGTATATGGTAGCATGATTCATCAGCAATGTATACATTTGTTCACGTCATGTGTAGTCGAGGATGTCGGACTTCGTTCGAGATGAGGCTTTTTTATTTCTCCGCCTAGATTGGAGGTAACAAGCACATCGGCCGTGCGCTTTCTCCTCTCTATTCCAACCAGACCCATTTTCTCTCCCATTTTTTGATTTCCCACCACAAGCGCCATACCCGCCCGGCAGACCCACACCTCCCATTCCGGAATTCCACATCGAAGAGTCAGCCGAAATTTGCAAGAAGTCGGACAGTCGAATCGGCTATGTGCGTTGCAGCGTCGTCATGCACATTTGAATGGCGTATGGAAAAGAGAGAGCATTTACTGCTCGGTCTGGAAGTAGTTGAGGAGGATGTTGCGCTCCTGGGACTCCTCACCCCAGTCCTTGACGACGACGCAAGAGCAGTTGACGACCTTGCGGGCGTTGCCCTCACGGTCGATCTGGCCTGTAGAAGCGGCTATCGTTAGCAACCCAGTAACCCAGCACTTTCAGAGAATGCAGGTGAACGTACAGAGACCAGCCCACTCGCCGAGCTGCTTGCCATCGGGGACCTTGATGAGCGGGATCTTGTGCTCGGAGCAGAGGGCGACGACGAGCTTCTTGTAGGCCTCCTCCTCGCAGGCCTCGTTGAGCACGCACATGTGGGCCTGGCGGCGGTCGAGGGCCTTGCTGGCCTCGCGCAGACCGCGGGCGAGACCGTCGTGGATCAGGGCGAGCTTGAGGACGCCCTTGAGAGCGTCGAGGACCGACATCTGGCCGGAAGAGGCGTCCGCGGACACCTCGACCTCCTGCTGCTCAACGGGGGAAGTGGGCTCTTCTCCGTCCGACTGTTCACGCGTCCGTTAGCTCGGCTTCATATCTAACGCCATTTTCACTTCATTCGAAGTGACAACGTGGGAGGCATCGAGTGGTGAGGCTGAGGCTGAACATGGGCTTGACGGGACGACAAGGCTGGATGCGGGACGTTGCCAGCAGCAGCATCGCAGAGCTGGCTCGGGGCGCCGGGGCGTCTTTACCATTTTGATTAGGTTTGGTTGGTGATGTCGGGTGTTCCTCGAAGAGATGCGACGGAGACTGTGGGTTGTCGTTCGGTTGGTGGGTTGCGAGCGGTCGAAAAGTTTCCCGATGGACGATTTTGCGGACCCAGCTCAATGTGCCGGGCGCGGGCGTGAAGCGAGAGACGGGCCGGCCTTGGCACGGCGGAATGCCAGCACGTGATCCACGCGACCCATGCGCCGCTCGCGCAATCCGTCTCACGGGATGTGCCCCTCCACGACACAATATTATCACCCCGGTATTATGATACATGTGCCGAGGGTGGCTTTTGGCTGCAATCAAATAGACTTTAGCGGAGCACACAGGTAAGGATGCATTGGGGAACACGCAATTTCAACGCTGCTTTCGGAGAGCAGCTGCCGGAATCTCTTGCTACCAATAACACATCACCTTGGAACCATCCCTTATGCACGCCTTCCCTCTTTTCCAAATCCCCCGCTACTGAAAAAAAATTATTGTACTGAAGAGCAAGTGGCCGTCCCAATGTACCTTGTCGCCCTGTAGTAGAACTCCACCGGCGCTCCACTCGACGGAGTCTCAGAACCTGCCTAACAGCAATTTTCGAAGTTTGAGGCAAAGGCAGGCAGCTTTTGAGCGTTGACCGAATTCGAAGGGTCAGAGCGCTATGCTTGAAAAAAAAGGAAAAGGAAGAAGCACCAAGCCGCTGAACGCTGTCATGCACAGGAAGTAAGGAAAAGTGTAGCTGACGAAATTCTCCGGGGTAGTATTGGAACCTTTTCGCTCCCGAACGCCGACAGAAAACACAAAGGAGACGTAAGCGTCGCTGTACAGGGGCTTCGGCGCCCGAGTAAAAGGGTATGGTACTATAAGAAAAGAAATACTTTCAAAAAAAACAAAAGCGATAAAAGGAAAGGCCGAGCGGTGGCGGTGTAGATTAGAAGATGAATAGGATGCGATCCTCGAAACTTGGGCAAGTTGATGGTTTACATGACCACGCAGCAGCAGGCGCTCTTCTTGGGCTTTCCGTCCTCCTTCTCCAGAGGCTCCGGAACCCTGATCGTTTCCGGCTTGGGACTGTGTGGAGCCGTGATGGTTGTGGTAGTGTTGGGCATGACTGGCGAGGTAGGAATGTTGGGTGTGATTTTGTAGCCTGCGTGCTCCGTCGTGGCTGTTGGAGGCCTGCCATTCTGTTCGGGCTTCGCCGGATTGTCCAGAGGCCAATCTTGACGCGGCTCCTCGGCCTTCTGCACCTCCTCTTTCTCCTCCGGCCGTGACTCCTCCTTAGGGACGTCCTGCTCCTGCAATTGCTCGGGCTGGGGATCCTGAAGTACAGGGGACATGGAACCGTTGGAGCGACGTTGAGCAGCAAAATCGTACTCGTTAAGCAACTTGAAGTCCTTGTCGTAGATATTCCCAACTTTCCCTTCCTTCTCCCACTGCTCTTGTGCCATACGCTTCGCATGGGTGGGGAGTATCTGTTGATCGGGAGGTAACCTCGGGTCAGGTTTATACATGGTTGCAATCCATGGTGCCTCTCCCTCAGGACGAGCGGTTGTAGGACGCGAGGCGGTGCGTGGACGGTTAGTAGTACCCGAATTCGTCCGAGACTTATTCTGACCTTGCGAGCCAGTGCGCGTCTTGCTTTGCGTCCTCTTACCAGAGTTTGGCGTCTTGTTTGTGGGCATCTTTGCCTTGGCGGGAGAGCCATTCTTAGGCGAGTTCTTCTTGGAATTGACATCCCCATCGTTCGAGCTGCCTCGATCAGATCCGTCGTCAAGAAGCACCTGGCTCCCGACACTACCACCTCTCTTGCGCCGATAAGCGAAACCATCAGGGCCCGGAGAAGTGCCCAAGACCTGACTGCCACTCCGACTGCGCGGGAGTGGCGCTTCCCTCTCAACCGCCTCGGGCGGGATGGGTGCCGGGCTGTGCTTCGGAATAGGTATCCTCGAAGTTCCGGGCCTGGGAGCATCTTTCTTGGCCGCGTTTTCTCTCTCTGCGTTGATTTCTTCCGGGGTGCGCCAGTCCGTCACGACATTTGAGTGGCGTTGGTCGTCCGGTTCCTCCTCTGCAGGAATCGGGGAAACCACTCGCGTCCTCGCTTCTTCCACGGGGAAATGTTGAGTGCCATCTCTGCTTGCGGAAGTGTCCCTCCTCCTGCGAGAAGCACGCGACCTACTGCTCGATCTGCTTCCCGATCTTCCAGAGCTTCGAGGAAGAAAACCTGCTTCCTCCAACTCGTGTCGCTCAATTTGAGCAAGCTTATCGCGATGGATCCAGTACGAGTCGTTCTGCTCGATATCTTCTGCCCCATTCGGCTGGGAGCCGTTCGGAACCCTCCTCTTGTCCCCGTTCTTGTACATGTCGAGCAAGCTGTCAGCCTCACTCTGCCCACTGGGCTTCCTTCCTAGGGCGTCGACACGGCTGGGAACGAGATGTGGGTCAGTATGTCCAAACCTGCCGGAACGCTGTGAGTCGAGAGTGTCGGCACGGCGTTGCGAGCGCGGATATCCGTTCGGCTGTCCGGTAAGTGGCTGGCGGCCAGTGTACGTCTTCCCAGCGAGATCGTTGGACAGGTAGTTATCGAAGGATGCGTTCTAGTGGAACCTATGACGTTAGTCCAACGGGATTTTGGTTTGGGCCAGGGAGGCCGGTGTCGATGAAGAGACCCTGACGAGATCCCACCAGCCAGGGCGGGCGGGACGACTAGCGTTACGGCACATGCATGGCCACACGCTCTCCTCATCGTCGGTACAGGAAGCGCACGCACCTCAGGACTTATGGGGACGGCGAAGTCCCACGAGCTGCGTTCGCCATGCGCGCTTGCAGGAGGGGTGATGGTGGCGACGGTGTGGGTGTGAGAGACCATCGCCATGCGAGAGCAAGGGGGTCCGCTCAGCGGTGTCGGTCTCACGGCTGGGAGAGGAAGAGTCGGTGGAGAGGGTGTTGAGGGGAAGTGCAACAAGCGCGGAAGGCTGCAGGGATGTGGTCCTGAGCGGGTTCGTCGGCGGCGCGAGGAGGCAGCAGAGAGTCCACTCAGGCGCCCACTTAGGCGGTCACGCTGTGCGGTGCTGCAGTCTAGTGGAGGCTACGGGGCGACGCTGGGCTCGGAGGGACTAGAGTGACAGCGGAACGGGCGAAGATGGCTGTGGGCGGCGCATCGGCTCGGGGGGAGAGCAGCGAAATTGCAGCTGAGGCGGGCTCACAAGCGGATATGAACGAGTGAGTGACGTCCGGAACGTGCGTGCATGCGCGGACCGGGGCGGCCAAACGGACAGTGCAAACAGCACAGGGCTGAGCGTCGCGGTCACGGCTGCGCGAGGAGGGCGGAGAGCGGAGAGCAATGGTGGCTGGGTCGTGTAGCATGCGGTGCTGCGTGAGGCGCACCAGGCCTTGTTATTGGGAGTCGGGAGAGCAGCAGCAGCTCGCCGCATAACGGCCAGCTATTGGTGTCGGCGGCGTGTTTAATTTCTCTATTCTTCAACTCGCTTTTTTATCTTTTGGCCAGGGGCTGCCGCAACAAGCTCGCGCTCAACGCGACTGTCGGCCGTTGCGCCTGGTGTCTGGCGTCTGGCGTGCAGCGTCTCTACTTAGCCTGCTGCCCGTCAGCGCCTGATGCCGCGCGCGATGCTGCCGGCCCACGACGGCTGGTGATCCGCCGCACGATCGGCGGCGTCGCGTCGCTCAGCGCCGTCAGAGGGCAGTCGAGACCAGCGACTGGCTGGCTGGCGCCCGCTCAGACCTCTCCTTGCTCTCCTCGCCAGTCGCGGCGAGCTTCGTTCCCTGCCGGCCCGCAGCTTCACCGTCTCGTCCCTCCGCCAACCTCGCGACATCGCCTCGCACCCTCGCCCCCTCGTCCCCACAACACGTCACCTGCTCGTCTTCCGCATCGTCGTCTGCCTGACAAGAGGCGCCCTCGAGTCTGTGCGGCGGGGTGACATGGCAGCCCGCCGTGCTGACCATGCGGCGGGGACATCCCGAACGTCGCCGCTGCTGTTTATATCGCGTTTGCATAACAATCAAAGTGCCGGGGGTCTGTGGGTGGGTGTTTGCCGCCTAAAAAAGAACCTTGTGCGCCCTGATCGAGAGGCAGCCCCCAAACCGCGCAAGTCCGGCGGCAGCATTCTGCCCTACACGAGCTCAATTTCCTCCATTGCTGCGTGAGGCCTCACTTGCGCGGCCAGCATTAACCATCACGGCCAGCCGGATTCACCGCTAATCGCCCTCTTCACCGCGCATGGAGATCAGGAGGAGATAAAACGGGGCCGCCATGCTTCTATCTTTGTTTCCAGAAAGACCTCCTCGGGCCGTGCTCCCCTTTCTTGCACCAACCCCTCACCTGGTCGTGCGTGCGCCAGAATCACCTGCGACACCTGCTCCACCGCCGCGCTTCATGAAAGTGTGGTGGCGAGGCTGTCCCGAAACTTGGCCATTGAGCGCGGCTTACCGCTCGACTCAATGGCAACTGCACGTACGATACGAAGAGTGGGGTCTCAGATGCGCCTCATGTTGTCCGCGGGGAATGGTGGCGGATGCCTGGTAGGAGCCGCTTCTCTGACGACGGCCTCCCCGCCTATCGAACCACAGCTGGGTCTGTGGTGCAAAAGTTCCCACTTGTCGTACGCCTTCTGTGTTGGCTGAGGATCTGCGGTCACGGGCGCCGTCAACACGTCCCAAGTGTGAACCCAGATGGTCGGGTGCGAGCTTTTGCCACACAACAGCTCAGCGGCGTTGACGCTCCTAGACCGCAGAAGGGTATTTGCAACCAGGCTTATCAGCCTCTAGCTATACCGTGTCGTACTCAGGGCGATATGGAGTCCATTCCCCCATCTGTGCTCGACTTGAACAGCTGTCCCGTGGACCGGCCCGCTGCCGTGTGCTGGATGCCAGCAGGTCCCGATAGACTGTTATGAGACTCTGCTGTCGGCAATTGCTGCAGTCAGATATCCGTGCAAGATTCGCCTACTGGCTCACGATTAAAAGGCGGGCTGCCCAGGAGTAGTACTTAGTCCTGCATCCACAAGGAAGCCACTTCTTCTTTGACCTCACAATGCAATCCGCTCTACAATGCCTTCTCATAATCGGCTCTTAGCCTTGATGATGCGACTTATGCGATGGGTTGTAAGCACAAACGATTGCTTGCTCATACTCATTCTCAAAGTTGGCTTTCCCTTATCCAATGAATCCTCGAGACTATAGTCGACGGTACATTGGTCAAAACACTACCATGCTACTGCATGTTGATCGTTTTTGAATATGCCGGTGATCCTACTCGTGAGTTGCAATTTGAGGGCTGAAGTTCATAAGGCTGTAATCTATATGGAACAGGCTGATCATATACCACGTCTATATGAACAGCGGGGCTCACCACTATCCGGGAACGCGCATCGGACTTGAGATATTAAAGTTTCGAAACCAATTTCCAGCGTCCTCCGCGCTGTTCCAGAAATAAATGATGGTTCTGCGTCTAATAAACCGACCTTCAAGCTCAAGCGCGCTATGGTATTCTTCCGCATATCAGAGGACTAAGGCCTGAAGCCATGTGCGATGATGAGAATTTCAAAGTAGAGCATTTACATCTGGCGTGAAGTAAGAGCTATCACAAATTCTCGGTGTAGATTTGAGCGCTACTGTTCAATGGCTACTTAGTAACGATTGGTCATCATGCTCTAGAATCACATTCCGCAAGGAGTTCGTTAAGAAGAGACAAAGCAGTGTTTAAGAGGTGTGCGCCTCCAAAATTTCTTGAAATGGGTAAACTTTTGAATAGTTGCCATGCTACGCATGCACGCTGCTCTTACCAACCACATAACCAGTTCCAGAGTCAGGTTTCTTTATCGTCTGGAGAAAGCATCATTCGCTATTGATTATTCACTTCAATAAGTCGCACCTGCTACAGTATCCCTCCAAAACTGTTGAAGGTACTCAACGCTATCTGGGTAGCTTAGAGCGCCAGTAGGTCGTGGTGCCTCTCAAGGAAAGCCTTGACGCTGTGAACAAACTTATCCAATTCACTTTGCGGCGTTCCCAAGATCACAGCAATCATCCCGCGCTTGGTGATCCAGAACCCCTCTTCCATCATCTCCATCCAGAACAGTTCCCGCAGATCAGCCCTCTCCTCCACCTCATCCGCACGTACAATATCTCTAACGCCCTCATCCGAGATGTGCAAGCATATCACCGTTCCAACACCCGTAAAAGTCGCCTTAGTCCCAGCCGTAACCTCCCTCAGCCTCCGTAGAAGCTCCTCACCAATCTCCCAAAACCCCTCGCTCACCTCCGGCGTGAACACGTCCTTCAGCCCCACATACCCGGCACGCATCGCCAACGAATTGTTGTTGAACGTGCCACTCTGCGCCAACGCGCCCTCCCGCCTGGGATCAAACACAGCCATGACATCCTCCCTGCCTCCGAACGCGCCGAAGGCCAGGCCGCCACCAAGATACTTCCCCAACGTCGTCAAATCCGGCCGCAGCCCCAGCCTCGCCTGCAACCCGCCCGGCCCCATCCTCGACGTCATGACCTCGTCGAGGATGAAGACGGCGCCCGCCCGCCGCGCCGCGTCCTGCACGGCGAGCAGGAACTCCCTCTCGCCGACGACGCACCCGGCGGACCCCTGCATGGCCTCGACCAGCACGGCGGCGACGCCGCCGGGCGTCTCGAGGATGGCGGCGCGGGCGGACTCGGCGTCGTTGTAGCGCGCGACGACCCAGTCGGCGGGGTCGACGTTGTTGGGGGCGGGGGCGCCGTGGGCGAAGCCGAGCACGCCGCCGTGGTAGCCGCCGCCGAAGACGACGACGCGGCGGCGGCGCGTGAAGGCGCGCGCGGCGGCCAGCGCGTGCAGGTTGGCCTCGGTGCCCGAGTTGCAGAAGCGCAGGAGCGCGAGGCCGAAGCGGGCGCGCAGGAGCGCGGCGTACGCGCTCTCGTGCACGGTGGTCGCGCCGAGGTTGAGGCCCGTGGTGGCGAGGGTGCTGGTGATGGTGGAGAGGATGAGCGGGTGCGAGTGCCCGTAGAGGCAGGCGGTGAATTCGCCGGTGAGGTCGGTGTAGCTGGGTTTGGATGCTGTTAGCTGTGATTGGAGGGAAATGAGGGGGGGCGAGGAGGGTGCGTTTACGTGTGCCCGTCTTCGGAGAAGACTTGGTAGCCTTCGCCGCGCGCCATGCTGATTGGGAAGGGCGCGGTGTGGAGGACGGTCCGGGTGTTGCCTCCAGGAAGGCTCCGGATAGCTTCCTCATGGATCTGCAGAGATTTGCGGTTGCGTGCAAGGAATCGTGCCTTTGCTGCCTCTAAGACAGTCGAAGGGTTAAGGCTGGATGCTTGCTGGGCCGTAGAGACCATTTTCTTTTTTGCAGAATTACTGACGAGTGATTGTGAATAGAGAGGGGCCGATGAAGAAAAGAAAGCCATATGGTGGATTTTTGTATGCTGACGGTGCATGGCTACGGGCGGAAGAGCCGACGTGTTGATATCGGGAGGTTGAATTTCGATTAGACGGCATGCCGTCACATCAAAATGATGGCAGCTTCAGCAATTCTCAATTAACGGGCCAGCCTAGAAGGAGATCAAATGAGAAGTATGGGTTTGCAGTATAGGCTAATAAGACGGAACCGTCACTGGGTTCTGCAGCGCTCTGTAGGAACAGTCTCCCCATTTAGATCTGGAAGTGTGTAGTGTCGCGGACGTTTGCACGCACGGCCGCAGACCGGATGGCCGACGGCAATGACTTTCTCACATAACTTCTGACACACCCAGCCAGACAGCCTGGCCGGCAGGTTCGCTTGGTTGCCGGCGGCAGCTCGGCAGCAGTCTGTCCGACGATCCGAGTCTCGTGATGGTTCAGTGCAGTCTTGCAGTGGGAGCAAGTATCTTCGAGTCTGTTCGACTTAGCTTCAGGCAGCCTGTAACGTAGACGCCACCCGAATGTTTCCATGGGAGTCCGTCAAGCTACAGACGTTTGAAGTTGGCTCTGCACATTGCCTATTTGGACAGTCAGCAATTCTCCGATGAAACACCCGAATACCCCGCCGTTGCCATGGCTGCCCACCACCTTGTCGTTCCTTCCCGCCTCCCTGGACGCCAACACCGGTCACCAATCACTATATCTGCCATCCTGACGACCACTTGTTCGTCAACTGCTCGACGGCGCATTGAATCAGGTGAGTTCCGAGGCTGGCTTCAGACCCTCCACATCTCATCATCAAGGTAACTCGGCGGACGTCCTGTAAGAGCTGGTGCACGATCATTAAATCTCATCGCAGTGGGTTTCGCTTTCTTTTGGGCGAAGTCATTGATGAAGAAAAGTCGTAAATTCTGTAGTTTGCCTGAAGTGCTTGTGAGTTGGCTGAGACAGTCACCATTGTCGTTCACGCGTTCTCAGTACTTCCATGTTCGAGGAGAAATTCATCAATACTGTGGCAGCTATCTCTAAAGCAACCATCTCAATCCGATTCGTTTGCGTTGCTGAACACCTCAACTCCTCAAACACCAGCTACAGAGGGAAACAGAAGCCGTTTTAACGTCGTTCGAGAACGCCGGAAACTCTAAACTGTCGCGTGGAGCGGCCTTGGCTTGAACTTAGTATTGAACTCCACCTGGCGAACGAACCAGTGATTCTGCGTCTTCCAGTCCTGGCTGGGGTCCTCCAACTCGACCTCGAACCTCCTGAGGAAACTCGGCACAAGCTTATAGATCTCCAGCAAGCTGATGTTCTTGCCAAGACACGTCCGGGATCCCGCGCCGAATTGGAACATTGTCGCCTTCATCTCCTTCAACTTCTCCGGGCTGGCTTCCAGCCATCTCTCTGGCCTGTAGATAGCGGCATCCTCACCGAACACCTCCGGTCGCCTGTGCAGCACCCATCCGTTGCAGCCGACAATGGTGCCGCCAGGAATAAACTGTCCACACACGGTGATGCCCTGCGGCGGGGTAACGCGCTCCAGCAGCAGACCGGCCGCCGGATGCATGCGGAACGTCTCCTGAATCACAGCGTCCAGGTACGGGAGCTTCTGCGCCTCTGACCATGTGACGGCTCCGTTCTCGCGGTCGACGATCGTGCCGTTGCGCACCGCCTCGTCGAGTTCCTCCATCAACTTCTTGTAAACACGCGGGTTCTTGAGAAGATAGTAGAACGCGGCGCTCAGGCTGATGCCAGTGGTTTCAGAGCCCGCAAAGACCATGCTCACGGACGCGGCCAGCACCATGCGGTCCGTCATAAACTCCGGGTGGTCGTGCAGCGCGCCAGTGAATTTGCTGAGCAGGTCGATGGCGCCACCTCTTTTATCGTCGAGGCCGTGGGTCCGAATCTTCTCCATCTCTGCGGCACGTTCAGATTGCCGGGCCAGAGCGAATTTGGTCACGGGGAAAACCTTGCCGATGATCCCCCAACGCTGGAGAGCGAGCTTGATAGGATTCTTGTCAATGAGGAGGTCCAACCAAGGCTGCTGTCCGACGACGGCGCAGTAGCTCAGGAACTTGGCCAAGAAGCCGACGATATTATCGATGTCTTCATTCTTCTCGACGTAACCCAGACGCTTGCTCCAGGTGATCTCTCCGATGACGTCGAAGGCGAAGAACTGTAACCAGCGGTTGAAGTTGCACACTTGCCCGGATGAGGCGAAGATGCGGTCTGTTTGGTCGAGGAAGAAATTCACGGTCGAGTCCACAAGAGGCTCGTATGAAACGAGAGCACTCATGGCAAAGGCACCGTTTATGCAACGCCGGTACTTCGCGTGCCAATCTTCATCCTTTGTGGAGAAGAGAGACCAAACGCGATGACCTCCAGCGATGGCTTGTTGGATAGGGTAGAAGTCGGACTAACTTCATGTAAGTATGTTGTCTGAAGATCAGCAGCAGATTGGCTAACCTTAGTCATCCCCTTGTTCAGACCATATATAGTCTTGATGGCCTTGGGGTCCGCAATGGAGATCACGTTCGGCCCCAGCCTGACGAAGTCGCCATACTGCTGGTGTAGACGAATATGTGTTTGCTCTGTATGCCGGTTCCAGACATCGAACAGACGCCACCAATTCGTGTACGCGGCAAGGAACGGGCCCGGATATTTGTGCAGTCCCTTGTTGAACTTATTTTGGAGTAGATGGATAACCACAACCGAGGCAAGGACGGCCGGCCAATAGCGCACGAGGAAAGGTACGACTTCGTTGAGCAACATCGTGCTGGTGTGTCTGGCGTGTTGAAGAGCACAGATGGGTCGTCACAAAGGGGGATAGGTAGGACCATTTTATTTAAACTCAGCGGCCAAGTGGCACACGGTCAACGGTGATTACAGCGCAGCGACATTGCCGTTGATCCCGAGGATAGCCAGCCCAAAAAGGTTGATATCACAACTGCCGACAAGCTAAGCACAAATCATGAAACCTGATAGGTGTCCGCAGGCGCAAGCAAACATGGCCTTTCGGCAGTTGAACGTCGGTCATAAGCAACGACGAGCGTTACCCGCGGCCAAGCGTGGCGCGCACGAGGGCCCTGTACGACATCGTGCTCCAAGAGGTGTGGAGCGTTGCATGGGTACCCCACACTTGGACCAAACAATCATGGAGAAGTCGGGGGATTTCCGGCCGCGGCCGGCCAGATCTGGCCGAGGAAAAGCGAACCAGGGCTGGCCTCGTTCTTCTGTTTTTAGATGGCCTTCTCGGCTGGCCTCTCTGCGTTCTGACATCACTGTCCGCTCCCGTCCTAAGAAACGCACTGCGTATTCTCACCTACAACGTTTATATCGACATGGTGGGGCGTCAACAGGGGAGTTTTGCAACAATTTTCTCACGTTACACAGCCTTTCGCGCATGTCCGAGTGCATCTGCCGGTCTCCACGGGCGATGATGTAGCTGGACAGCCTTAATGTGGTTGCTGTTGGCTGCTGACTCAACCACATCGGCAGTTGAGAGTCGGCTATGCGAAAGGGGCCTGCGGCAACGTCGGACGCTGGACACCAAAGGCATATATCCATTCTCCACTGATCCACATGATTCGCATGCTATTTGAGACAGAATTTCCAATACCTTCAGCGCCCTGCTCATCACGGAGCTGCCGTTCCTTTTACTTTCTTTCCTTTTTCGCGTTGGAAAAGCTAGATAGCTCATGCAACAGCTCTAGATACTTCGCGCCTGCACCATCCTGCTCCATCCGACGCAACCCCGTTCATCTTTGTCCGAAGCTTTTTTTCCCTCTAAAAAAAAAGTCAATCTTGTAGCCGATAGCCCGCGGCTTCTCCACATGATTTGGCGCCGCGGACACTCCGGCTCCACTCCCGCAGCATGGATCTTGATACCTCATCGGCCTTGCTTCCAACTCGGCCGACACACATCTGGCAAGTTGCGTCCTTTGTTGTTCAGCTGCAGCCAGCTGGGTGCATTAGCGCTGCGTCAATAATCGAGAGTGGAGAATCGTGCGTGCGGAGTTGGCACTTGCTGAACGCGACGTAGTCTGTCAATAAGCAAGAGTGGATGTAGACGTCGAGCTCCCCTGGGTTGCGGAACACCGGTGAAGCCTCCATCTGGTGGAGAGCTCTGCCGAGCTGTGCAGGAGGCGGCGTGCTCGGATGTCGCTCTCGCGATTTATGCTTCTCCGTGACGTACTCGAGCATGGGGGAAATGTCTACGGCGTCCAAGGACTCATACGACACCGCGTTTCTCTTGTTGAAAAGCCGTATACGGCAGTTTCCTGTTGCAGCGAACCTGTCTGAGAAAGTCTTAAGTGCGGAAGCTTGACTCGACCGCCGCTTTCTTTCCCGCAAGTGCGTCTGTGCGGTACTTCCGAACTGACAGTGAGCAGAACCTTCTAACCTGGCGGGTGCGTTAGCGGAGGGAAGCGAACGCACAATCACTTTCAGAGCCTGAAAAAAGCGCAACAGCTTTTCGATTCGCATACACTTGGCGTGGCAAGATCCGTGCTCTCTGCTAAACTCTGGAGTGTAAGTTATGCAAAAGGCAAAGCAGGTCCTTCCCTTAGCCACGGAGCTCATCATGTAGATGAGATGATTCTCCCACGAGTAGGATCTCTTTCGAATCACACAAAACAAAATACTGGCCGTCGCTGGTACGAATGTTGCCGGTCATAACCTATTTGGCCGTCAGGTTGCCTTCCCTGCCACATGCTGCTCGAGTGCGGCTGATCATCATTCTTTCTTATTCATCGTTATTCGTACCATGACCTGAAGCCGCTGTTGCGCATCTTACGAAGCGTACGAGTGAAAACGATGCATCTCTCGTAGCGATGCCAAGGTACTGTGGGGACAGGCTCCGTAGGAAGACGTGTGAACATCAATGACAAGTACTGGCTGAATCCGCAGTGCCTATCTGCTCGCCAGAGAGGTCATGTTGTGCTGCTCAAAAAAAAAAAAAAAAACGGATAGCCTCATCCGTATCCACACGCAAGTAATTACGTCGGCATAAAACCACTTCTTCCTCAAGACCCCACGCATGGTGAAGTAGCTCAACGAAAAGGCTGATGGTCAGAGAAGCGAGCAGCAAAATGACATGGCCGCTCCTTCGCGTCGGCCCGAGACAGTGCAATACGAACGACACTGTGGTCGGTGGCATGAGCGGAGCCCAGAGGCCCCCAACCGGTGTCCAAAAACGAGATTAATCACGTAGATGCCCCCGTAGGAGCGTTCTAGAGATTAATCTAAAAAGAACAGTTACTACACATGATCTAAGCCAGGAGGCAAAGAGAGCTGAAGAGAAAAGAGGTGTCGAGGTTGAGGGGAGGTGGTATTATATAGGGAGAGGTGGGCAAAAGGTAGGTGGCCGCGTGCGAGGTGTGAATGCAGGGTCCGCTCGTGGTTGCTTGTGAATAACACCAAGCGGCAGGAGGAAACATCAAGATAGGATCCTGTGATGCATGGTTGCGTGGAGGGAAGTCACTCAGGAACCCGCGTGGTCCCGATTAGGGCATATCATGTGAAGTCATACAAAGGGAAAGGACGCCCGCGTGTTCAGGACGTGTGACGAAGGGCTATCATGTGTGTGAGTGAGAAATTGGGGTTTTTGATGGATATTAACACTACCGAGAAGTTCTAGGAAGGATATCTTGTGAATGGATCTAGAGACTGCAAATAATATGCCCAGCGCGGCGAGAAAAGCCCGCTTCAAATAACCACACAGTTGGTGATATGCGGGTGGGAGACGGAATGACAAGCTGGACATGTATGTACCCAACTATGCTTGCTTAACCTCTTCTCTAACACCATTGGCTTTGCCTATAACGGTTTGGCCCAGCTGATCGTAAGTATTCGGAAGCTTCCGGATAGAGCACAATGCCAATTTTTATATTACACCCAGAGAAATAGACAATTGATAAAGCTAATTAGCTCAGTTTCCACGTATAAGATCACGGGCAAGCGTTATTGCGTTGTTTGGGAAGAAGGTGGGGGATGCAACGGGAGGTCCTCTCGACTGCACCGAAGAACCGGGATACAACAACGTCATAACTATGCGCCACTTGCCTCAAATAAGCTCGTCAGCAAGCCGAATGCGTCAGACATCTCACAGCAATGGACCTTAGTGGGCTATAGAAAGACCCGACGTCCAGCTGCACCATGGGAACACCTGGGACGGCTTCAAGCTATTCAGAGCAATTGGTTGGAGGTAATCAGCGCCATCCGAACTTCCATGGCGGGCAATGCTCCATCGTATTCCAGACCGGTAATCTACACAATACAGTTCAATCATGCTTTCATATGACTGCTGGTAATTAAGATTAATTGGTTGAAGCGGAGAAAGGCAGAGCCTGAGTATGTAAATCCGACCGGAGATGGCGGTAACCGGTGTTAATGCAAAGCTCAATTTCAAATTCTTTCATAACAATAACGAGGGCCAGAATGGGAAAGTGTAAGTATTTTGCCGCAGTCAAGTTGGGACAGGGTCTAGGTGTAAGAGAGTTCATACTAATAAACGACGAAAAATCCCCAGATTCTCCAGACTCTGCTGTGAGCATTGTTGGAGCAAAACCTCGTATGCACTTATATTCGTTGTTGTTGTCTGTTTCTGAAGAAAGCGAAGGAGCTAAACTACCCAACTACCCAGCGGCGCTAGCGCCGCGCTAAGCGTACCTGCCTGCCATAACAAGCATTACTACCAAAGTCACGGGATGTTTGCATATAGGCTGGGAATAAGCATTAGGTGTTCGTAGAAACTCTGTACTGTTACGGCACGTGCAAAGACCAAATGCTATCTAAATACTGGGAAGGGGTGAAATTCTGGCTTCTTGAATGGTCATGTGAATTTCTCTTGCTCCATGGACTTTACGACCACCGGGATATTTTGCACGTGAGCGAGATCATCCGGGTGTGCTCCCGGACTAAGATAGTATATTCTGGAGAAGATAATAAGTTATTTGACCTTCGGTGTATTAAGTGCGCTTCCGAAGGGACGAGATCCAAATAAATTTTTGTAGTCTGTCTTTATTTGTTACTGAGTATTTGATCCACACACACTCCAGCAAGCCTGATCTCTCTGTCGTCCCTTGCGGTCTTGCTATTCGTTCTTCGCATCTTACAGGAGGTGGTGAGACGTCTAATCTGCGAAAGCGGCGAGATATCGATCACTATCATCCTCATACGCTAAATCATCATGATACCAATAAAAAAAAAATAATTCTACGAGATGGTGAGTGGCGATATCAACATCAAATGGTGGCGAATATAATTGGCCTGGTCATTTTTCTGAGCTAGAACGTTGACCAGCAAACAGGAAGAACCGCAGTGAGATTTGAGTTTAGATAGGAGTCTTGTAGTAGAGTACGATTATTGAAGAAAGTGCCATCGAAGACCGTAGCCATTTTATGCATAGGCGTTCTTATCGATAAGCTGTACCCATGCCAAACCCAAAAATTCACCCACCCCGCCAACGCCTCAGTCCACCCATCGCGAACCACCAATACCCGAGACCACGCCACCATGACCGCCTCCGAAGACAAGCCCACCCATCTAGACCCCTCGGATCTCGGCACCAAAGCCTACTGGGACGCGGCTTACGAGCGCGAGATCGCCAATCACGCAGAGCATCCGTCCGACGAGGGCACGATCTGGTTCAGCGATGCGGGCGCCGAGGAGCGCATGCTCTCGTACCTCGATGACCTGGCCGACGATTGGAAGCTGGTGAAAGGCGACGATGAGGAAGGTGCGGAAGCCGAGGCTGACTCGACCAGTTTCTTGGACCTAGGCACGGGCAATGGACACCTGCTATTCGCACTAAGGGATGAGGGGTGGAGAGGCCGGATGGTGGGCGTGGATTATAGCGCGAAGAGTGTGGAGCTGGCGAGGAGGATAGGGGAGAAGAGGAGGGCGGATGGCCAGAGCGAGCATGTTGAAGATATACACTTTGAGGAATGGGACATTTTGGGCCAGGAGCCGGGGAAGGATTGGTTGGAAGGTGGGTTCGATGTTGTTTTGGATAAGGGCACGTTCGATGCGATCAGCCTAAGCGCGGAAACGGATGCGCAGGGCAGGCGTATTTTCGAGGGTTATAGGGAAAAGGTTGAGCCGTTGATCAAGCAGGGCGGTCTACTCTTGATCACGAGCTGCAATTGGACAGCGGATGAGTTGAAGACCTGGTTTGTGGTCGAGGGAGGATTACTGGAGTACGAGGATGCGATCAAGTATCCGAGCTTCATGTTTGGTGGCAAGTCTGGGTCAAAGGTGTGCACGCTGTGCTTTAGGAAGAAGGGCGAGGCAGCACCTGGAGAGCTATCCTCATGATGCTATGGGCATAGGAGTTGCTTCACAAGAGTCCCGTGAGGTAGCCCGCCCCTCACTGATTCCGCTTGAGTTGGGCAATCACCAGCCACTTCTTCCTTTCTCCGTGGTCTTCCCTTCCTCCATCCCTCTCAAAGGCCCATTCTCGACGTCTTGCCTCCGCGTCCATCTCGAAGATCTCGTCCACCTCTAGATCTTCCTCTTCCACAATCTCGAAGAAAGGTGCCATCTTAGCTCTTCCAGTGTGGAAACCGGCTATGACGAATATCCTCGCACCTGGGTCTGGCGATAAGAAATGTCGCATCGACTTCGCCAGGTTGCGGTGCTCCTGCGGCATCCACAAACAGTCTGCTGCCAATATTCTGGTGAATCTTCCGGCATTGGCTGTTGCGAATGGAGAAGTTAAATCTCCCCAAAGATGACCTTCCACCCTGACTCTCGGTTGCAACTCCTCCGGAATATTCGTCTTCACGTTCTTCTTGAGGTTCTTGAGTATCTCCGGAGCGGGATAATCCGATATTACGACCTGTATAAGTATAAAGAAGCCACTTAGCATAGAATCTTGAGACTCAGGGGAAAAGGCGTTTCAGGAAGATGATACTCACTTCTTCCGCGCCGATGAGGGTGCTCACAATCCCGGCAAGTCCCACGCCTAAGATGTTCCAGATATGTCATCAGCGTTTCTGCCGCGCGTGCGAAAAGACCATCCAAAGTGGCACCGAAAAACAAAACCACACCAACCGCCACTTGTCAATATTCTGTATTTTTTTTTTTTCACCCACCTGCCCCAAGTTCCAAAACCCGCTCCCCCTCCACCCGCCACTTCCCCTCCTCACCCTCGTCCACCCACCACTCCCTTCCCCCCACCAACCTCCACTCCAACCCATCCAACACCCGATCCCTCCCATCCGCGCCGGCCCCCTCGATGCCCCACCTCGGCCGCCCGCCGCACAGCTCCGCCATCAGGACACCCGCATTCCACAGGTAGTGCGCGAACTTCCTGCGCTCCTCCTCGCCGGCCGGATCCGCGACCTCGAGGTCGAGGCCGCGGTCGAGGCGGCGCGACAGGTAGGTGATGAGCGCGCCCGGGTCGCCGTGCTGGTTGCGCAGGTCGTCCGTGAAGATGGTGCCGAGCGCGGTGGCGAACACGTCCTCCGGGTCGTCGTGCGGGTCGCGCGGCGTGATGCGGAGGAGGGCGGGGAGCATTTGGCAGTCTTTTCGACTCTGGCCGTTGTTTTTCCTCTTCTTCTCTTCAGTTGCCCGAGAGAGCTCCCGTGGAATGAGAGAGTTGTGGTGGACACAGCTGTGGTTTATTTTTTTTTTTTTCTTTCTGTATATATGTGATGGAAGGCTGCGGTGGATGGGGAGGTGGAGACGGGAAATGAAGGAGGCAATGGATGGACGTCTGATTGCCGATCCCGTTCAACCGGTGGTTGAGCTGTAGCTCGTCGGTTTCACTCGCGTGGCTGGCCCGTGATGGGAGTGATATATGGGCGGTGGGGCACCCTCTTGTAGCCTCTTATCTGGCGGGTAAAGCGGTGTGCAGGGGCTCGGCGCAGGGTTGCTGTAGAACCTTCTCGGTGGTATTTGCTTTCGAGCTCGATCGCGCTAGGCGACTATATGTACAGGGAAGAAAGAAGCTCGTTGCGCAAAAGAGCACCTTCAGATTAGGTGGTTTGTGAACTGTGAAGCCAAGATTTTCATGCTGCCCCGCGTCATCGCCGCGGAGCTCTTCCGCGCAGGCGCCAAGCTCTTGTCGTCCACTCCGCTCCCGATGTCATGCCTTCCTAGACGACAGCTGTTACTACTTTCCATGGCTTAGTCCGGACGAAGAAACCTTATATTTCAACATGCAACCGCTTTACTAAAGATACTTCCAACATCTACCTGCGCTCCCTACTCCGCGCTCTGTTTGCTTAACGGGATCGAAGAGAACCTATTCAAACACGATGATTCCACCACAGCTTTCTCGACCTCCCGTGTTCGATACATGCAAAATCCCTGATGCCCACCGTCTATCATGCCAACTCCGCTTCTCCATTCAACTTTTCAAGACATGTCCTTGTCAAGTATGGATTGCTTTTTCTATACATCACGAATGCGGTTACCGTTCGGCACCTCCATCTCGACCATTTCCAAACCGCTTAAACTCGGATACCTTTTGCTGAAATTCGCCTCCCACTCATCCGTGTTGATTCCTAGACCATTATCCATGCCTACGCTTGGGTCTGCCGGTGGGCCTGAACGAGAGGGGGGCTTCTGTGGAGACGGAGGGAAATTGTTCGGGTTAGGCGACTCAGATTGGCCACCAGTGCGCAATGCCTTCGGCTTTGGCGGAGCTGGAGGCGGCCGATTGGATTGTGAGAGCGACGGTGAAGAACTCGGAGCAATGGAGCTTTGTGCCTGTGATGTCGATGGAGGCTGTTGCGGACGCGCCGGCCGGTAAGTCAATTCCGATTGAGGGGCCCCGGATGGAAGAGAGGGAAGCTTCTTCGCCACGGGGGGTGGCTTGCCTTTGTCCACCACCCCACTCTCTCGTTCCGTGTAGCGACCGTAACCCTCGGCAGTGCGCTTCGGAGACGTTTGAGTGCTGTCCTGGAGCAAATTCTTAACACGATCTTGAATAGTCGAAGCCTTTGATGGTCCTCCAGCAGGTCTCCCCTTGCCGCTTTCTCCCTGCTCTTCAAGACGCTTGCGGTACTCAGCAGCTGCTTCAGCAACACGCTTCTCTTCCTGCGAGAGCCTGCGACGTTCGAGCTCACGACGGACTTCGGGAGGTAAATCTTGAGTTTCGTCGATGGCTGTCTCATCATCGCTACGTTCGCCAGTGGCTTCAGAGCCTGCTATGGGGGTGAGTTGCGGGTTACCCCGATCGTACTGAGGGCTAGGCGTGCGCTGAGGCTCCCGTTGGCTAGCATTGTTCTCGAACCTCCGGAATGCATCACCGAATTTTCCGGCAAGAATATTCTTAGTGTTGGACAAGGAGGGAAGACTGGACCTCTTGGAGTACTTGCTTGCATTGCTGCTAGTGCGGCGATGCTCTCTCTTCCGGCTGTTATCGTCGCTTTCCATAGCTCGCAGGAAGTCGACGTTGGAGGCAATGTTTGTCTCTTCTAGCTTAGGATCTATTGCCGGAGCAGACCTCACCCTGCTGAGATCGGTCTCCGTATCAATGAGATTAGCAACGCGATCACCCTTCCGCGAGGCTTCGCGGTCACGCAAAAAGTCTAGGTTTGACTCTACGTGAACACTCGAGGGCCTCGCTCTTGAGTTCGCAGACTTTGACCGACTGATTGGATCAGTGAGATCCAGGGCAGATGGTCTGGACCCTTCTAAAGACGGCCTAGATGACGCGGGTGATTGAGGCAGTTGCAGGGTTGCCGTTTGAGACTTCGAACGATGCATTTCAAGGTAGGCAGGTCTTGGTGGCAGCGATGGCTGCGTTTCTGGCTTCAACGAAGAAGACGAAGGCACCGATCTTGGTTCCTCCGATGATCTCGGCTGGCTAAGAGCTCTTTGATGGCTTGACTGTTTCGGGACGCGCCAAATAGGACGTTGATTGACTTCGGGGTATTTGGGAGGCTCAAATTTCTGTGGTTCTGGCTTTAGAACTGGGGATGAAGGAGGCGACGTTTGAATCCCAGTTGAGACCATGGCAACTCTCTGCGGTTGAGGCTGTTGAATCTGGGAGATTTGTGGTGATCTTGACTCGGACCGCGGATCAGAAGATAGATTTTGGCCTGCTCGTAGCGAGTCTGATCTCGACGGAAAGGCGGAGGAACTCGAAGACGGAGGTTGCTCTCTCTTCGGCGGAGGCTGATTGGGTATCGAAAAGGCCTCATCTGCCAATGCTTCTGCAACACGCTTGTGGATAGCTTCAACTTTTGGAGGCTCCACAGGAGAATCGCTGGAGAACTGGAACTTGCCGCCACGGTCATGCAGCAGCGAGAACTCGTCAAGAGAAGGGAATTTCTGCGCCAACTCATCGGCTGCAGCCGATCTGACCGCAACGTTTGTAGAATCTAGCGCCGCGAATGGATCGCTTGTGGCTCCTCTCATGGGTGATGGACTATGGTGCGCCGCGGTGGCTTGTTGAGTTGGCGCTGTCGGCCTTCCGCGTCTCATTGGCGTAATCTCAGGAAGAACCTGAACCTGCTGGACGGGCGCAGCCTTGGAAAGCCCAATCATGGGCGGCGGCGACGTGACCTTGGGTTCAGGCGAAGGAAGCTGTTGGTTGTTGCGTGTCTCCGATTGACTTCTATTAGAGTATATCTACACAGGGTCAGTATGCGATCTCAGGAGAGTTGCTAGACAACGCACGTCTTTGATAGGGCAATCCCTGTTGCGCATAGCGCAAACCTCCTTGACCACTTGGTAAATGTTCGGTCGTTGCTGGGGGTTTTCCTTGAGCATCCATGCTGATGGCAGTGATTAGCATGTCTTAAAACGAGCCTGCCGAGAAAAAGCATACCTATCAAACTCTTCAACCGATCCGAAAAGGGAGGATAGTGCGGGAATTTGTAGGTTGCATTCAGAATAGCCATCTGCCCCTGCTCCTCGAAAGGCGTTGTGTAATAACAGAGCTTGTACAAGAGGACGCCCAGCGCCCAGATGTCGCTCTTTTCGTCAATGGGTTGTCTCCTGTAGACGTCTATCATCTCCGGACTGCGGTACTGCATCGTGGTATGCTTCTGGATGTCATCCTCGATCAAACGCCCCTCCGCCGCATTGGTGGCTGCCGGGCGCGGAGGCGCAGTCGAGCCGAAATCGCACAGCTTGTATACCCTTGACGTGCCGTGGGTGGATATCAAGACGTTCTCGACCTTGAGGTCGCGGTGAAGGAGCGGCGGCTTGAGGTAGTGCATGCAGGCAACACCCTCGGCGACATCCGAGAAGATGTGCAGGATTTCGGGCTCGGTCAGGCGGTTTTGGAGGCGGGTGTTCATGAAATCGATTAGGCCTCCGCCGGCGCAGAACTCCATGAGCAGGAAGACCTCGTAACCGCCTCCCTTGAGCTGCGAGGCGTGCGAGTCGATGTAGGAGACGATCTTGCGGTGTCCCTTTAGCTTCTTCATGGTCTCAACTTCGGTCCGCATGTTCGCCAGCGCGTCCTTGTCCGGCACGGCGACACGCTTGAGCACGGCTACGTCGTACTTGTCCCCCGCCTTGTTGGGCACCCTGACAACGTAGACATGGGCGAAGCCTCCCTCAGAGAGATACTTCTCGACGACGACGCGGTGGTTTCCGACCTGCACCTTGGTGCCGGGGGCGAAGGTGCCGGGCGGCGCATTGTGGTGGACGGCGTGGTGGGGAGCGTGGAAGGCGCCAGGGCGGTTTACGGTTGAGGGGTGGTATTGAGACGTCATTGGGACTGCGGTAGCTTGCCCGGCGGCAAGAAGGGAGCGTAAGGCAGATCAGCGAGGAGACATAGGGCGGCGGCAGTCCGGGCAGGGAGCTGTCGCGGGCAAGGCAGCGCAGCAGAGAAGGGCTGGCCTGGGAGCTGGGTGTTGCAGTCCGGGTCTGAGGCGGCAACGGTTCCCAAGCAGCCTGCGGTACAGTGGCTGCCCTGGATCTCGGCGAGGATCTGCCCGCTCGAGGACCAGCAGCACGCCCAAGCCCGACCGCACCCAATCAGCCTTGGCCACTAAAAAGGGGCTCGCGGCGACAGGAGCGAGTGCGCAGCGCAGGCAGCACCGCTTCGCCGGCAGCTGGGCTGCCAACTTGCCTGCAGACCGCGTTCCCAGCCCGCAGACCGCCCTGCGGAGATCTCGTTGACGATGCCGCCTCCGACTCGCGCGCCGCGGAGCGCGATGCACCTCACACATGCGCCCCCGTCATGCGCGACCCTGCCTGCCATTCGCAGCCCTCAGCGGCGCATGCCCACCGCCCGAGGGCCCCGCTGCCAGCAGTGGGGACTGCAGCCTTGAGTCACTCGCCCGCGCCGCCTGCACTGTACACCACACGTGCCCGGCATCGTGATCCGAGCCTCGCTGTGCGGACGCGCGAGGTGAGGTGGGCAGCTGTCACCGCTGCGCACTGGGACACTGGGACTGCGGGCCCGGCTTGTTGCGCCGCTGCTAAGCTCTGCGGCCCTCCTGTCACGACACCGTTTTGGTGAGCTTAGCACTCTTCCGTGCCTCATCCCAAACACCTGCTGCCCTGTCTGGGCCAAGGGGGGCCGTCGGCTGCTCTCGAGTGCCGCAGGGTCTGGAGCCGCTGGGCCATCTTCCCTGGCCTGGCCTACTTGAAACAGCTCCGCATTCCGCGCCCTCTGACAGCGCATACCTCGACGACATACTGCGCTGCGTCCTAGCCGACCGACAAAGGCCACAGTGCGCCAGTATCAGCGTGGGCCGCGCTGAACCGGCAGAGAGCGGCTTCGCAGACGCATAGGCTTGCATGAAGTGAACTCGAAACCAAACATAAGTGTGACCGGGGCGTGTACCGCTGCGGTTCGGCACAGCGAGGCCCGGCGCCATTTCCATATCGAGCAATTCTGTGCCCTGTAGTATCAAACAGGTAGCATAACGTCCTCCCGTGGAACATTTCTATGGCCGAAGGGGCATTATGCCTTCGCTGCGTGGGGATATGGAGTAGGCAGCCACGGTGTCCGTTCTGACGGATGTCCCTCATACCACGACGGAGATTGTGCTGCCATTGCAATAACACTCAGATCGCGCGCTTCAGATGATGCAGGACCAAGACCTGACGTAGCGAGGGCAGCAGAGGTGGCACGAAGCCAGCCAGCAGCTGTCGGAGACAGGTCCCGCTCCATGTCAATTGCACCGGAAGAGGCAATGCCCAAAACCAGAGCCAACCTCTCTACTTGCATGCCGATGCCGTGGTTCTCAGAAGACGGCTGCTGTGAGCAGCTGGGGCCCAGAGGCGGCAGCTGACGAATGGTGGAGGCTTTGCTTCTGTGAGCGATGACGACGGAGGCGAGGCGTTCACGACAGATAAAAGCAAGTAGCTAGCAAGCAGGTAAGTAGGTGCTCGACGCGTCGGACGTAGCTCGTACGAGGCACGTCAGAAGGGCGGCTAGAAGACGTAGAGATTTGCTCTCGAAGGCGCGGCCACGATGGTGCAGCCGCGGATCGAAACGAGATGGCGTTGGGCGGATCTGGGGCGGCGAGCGCCACGCCGAGCCAGGGCTGGACGGGCCTTGGACCGTGGCCTAAGGAGTCCGTAATGGGATGATGTGATGCAAGGCTGGCCGTTGGACAGCTCGCGCGCGCGCGCTTTCGAAAGGCCCGGTGAGTGAGTTGTCCGCCGAGGAGCGCACACGTGATGGTGATCGCAGACGGCGAGGCATCGAGGTCGGCGGCTGCTCTGCGCCAGTCGGAGGGCGTCAGTCAGCAAGCATCGCATCGCGGGGGTTCCCAGCTCCTAGCCCCCTCAACGCTCGACACCTCTGCCTCTCTGCCTCTGCCGCTGCCTCTGCCTCTGCTTCTGCGCGCCTACAAGACCGGCTCAGCGTAGCCTGTCATTGACTTTCCCCTCGCAGCCTCCGCGCCCCTCGATCCCTCCACCTGCAGCCGGGACACACCCGCCTGCCCGCCTGCCCGCCGCTCCCGACCGTGCACGGTTTCGCAGCTAGCGCAGTCCCTGCCACGCCTCAGCCTATGTCACTGGCCCATCGCGCGTCGGCCATAGACGCTGCGTCGACCCGATAATAGCCACCTCCTGCCCTTCCTTCGAAACAACATCCTCTCCCTCCGATCTCCGCCCAAAGCAGCTGTTTCCCCCCGCTCTGCTCGCTCTCTGCCCCTCGCCCACCACCTTCCAACGCGCCCTTCCTCTCGCTCCCGCCAGCTCGGCCCTGCCCGTCCGAGATCGCCTGCGCGCCCCGGAAGCGCAGCGTGCCTCAACACATCCACTCACAAAGAACACCGCGTGCCGCGTCGCACGCAGCCGCCAGTCTGGACTCACTGGGAAGCACTCCGTCAAGCTCCACCCCGACCGCCGGGCGAGCTACTCCCTTATTCGCACCCTCCCGCCCTGACGCCGCACTCGCTCCTCCCCCGCGCGCCCACACCATGACCCGCTCACGCCGACAAGAGCGCCTGCCTGGCGGACGTGCCAGTTCCGACTCATCTGCCTCCACCTCACCCGAGCGCTGCCCCGACGACGACAACGACTCGTTCATGCTGCAGGCCAACGACTCCCAGTCGTCCATCGCTCCCTCCACCTCGGAGGAAGATGCATACGCCCGCGAGATGGAGGAGAGATGCCGTCTCTCGCCTATATCTCGCCTCCCTGCCGAGCTCATGATCTCCATATTCGCAAAGCTCTCGTCGCCGGCCGACCTGAAGTCGTGTATGCTTGTTTCCAAGGACTGGGCTCGGAATAGCGTAGGCTTGCTCTGGCACCGCCCGCAGACGAACAAGTGGCCGAGCGTCCACACCGTGGTGCAGGCTCTCAGGAAAGTGGACAGCTATTTCGACTACCAGACCCTAGTCAAGAGGCTCAACCTCTCGACCCTCGGCGTGGAAGTCAGCGATGGCACTCTTCAACCCTTCTCAAGCTGCAAGAGGATCGAGCGCCTGACTCTCACGAAGTGTGTCAAGCTCACAGATCTTAGCCTTGAGAGCATGCTTGAAGGCAACCGCAGCTTGCTGGCCCTGGACGTGACTGAATTGGAGAACCTTACGGACCGGACCATGTACGCACTGGCTAAGAATTGCCTGAAGCTACAGGGTTTGAATATCAGCGGATGCAGGAAGATTAGCGACGATTCATTGGAAGCCGTCGCTCGTAGCTGCAGGAATGTCAAGAGAGTGAGTTTCGCCTCCTTTTGGTTGATAATAGGCTCTGCTAACCCTGCCCAAAGCTCAAATTCAACAACTGCAGCCAAATAACCGATAATGCCGTTATGGCATTCGCAAACAACTGCCGCTACATCCTAGAGATCGACCTAGAAAACTGCAGGAATCTGGAAGACGCTTCAGTCACCGCTCTGATCCGGGAAGGCCGCCATCTGCGGGAACTGCGCTTGGCGCACTGTTCCCGCATCACGGATCACTCATTCCTCAATCTACCTCAGGATGCGACTTATGAGAGTCTCCGCATACTCGACCTAACTGATTGTGGAGAGTTGAACGATGTCGGCGTCCAGAAGATCATCGCAGCTGCCCCGCGTTTGCGTAACCTGGTTCTGGCGAAATGCCGTCAAATCACCGACCGCGCTGTTGCGGCGATCACGAAGCTTGGCAAGAATCTCCACTACATTCATCTCGGCCACTGCTCGCGCATAACGGATACTGGCGTCCAACAATTGATCCGAATGTGTACCCGAATCCGTTACATTGACCTTGCCTGTTGCCAGAACTTGACAGATAAGTCAGTTGAGCAGCTCTCCACTCTCACTAAGCTTAAGCGTATTGGACTGGTCAAGTGCGGCAACATCACCGACAAGAGCATCATGGCATTAGCGAGACAAAGGCACCAGGGTGCGAATGGGCAGACGGTTCCATGTTCCCTTGAACGCGTGCACTTAAGCTACTGCACGCTCCTGACACTTAACGTAAGACATCAGTGCATGAACTTCCAGAACTTCCGCTGACGTTTCATCTACAGGGGATCCACGCATTGCTCAACAACTGCCCTCGCTTGACTCACCTGAGTTTGACGGGTGTGCAAGCTTTCCTGCGCGAGGACCTTTTAGTGTTCTGTCGCGAGGCGCCGCCTGGTATGTAGAGCCGACAGTACGCATCGCACAGAGCTCGAAATGCTAATGGCCGTCCAGAATTCAACGAACATCAACGCGATGTCTTTTGTGTCTTCTCCGGCAACGGTGTCGCTCGCCTACGCGACCATCTCAACCAGGAAGAGACAAATCCAACATATGAGACCGACGGCACCATGTATGACGATGCCGACGATACTGACATGGTTGTCAACGTCAATGTGCACCAACAAGTGACCGCCATGATGGGCGCCACTGCAATCGGTGAGGAGATGGATGAGGATTTCGGCGACGGCAGTGAAGTGCTGGGCTGATCCTCATGTCTCCTCCCTTTTCTATCACTGTCTTTTTCATTCACATCATTTGTGCTGTACAGGCACCCAACTTCCGACCACGGGAGTCGCCAAGACATTCCAAAACGTTTCCTTATTGCGGGCATCCATATTCGACTTATGCATATGGTATCAGGAGCAGTCAACTCAAATGGTCACAGCGGCCTAGAAGGGACTGGGAGTTTGTGGTTACGGACATTCCTATGGACAGTCCGAGGTCATCTTTCAGAATTGCATCAGCGGTTTCTTTACAGTACTCAGCACATCGGCATCTTCCATTAGCACTGATATTGGGACTTCAATGAGTGGGTCTCTCTTGGCAAGCATTGGCTTGCGCCTTCACCTTTTCTCCTTTGATAACGAAATACCCCCGAACTCACTCTCACGGCCGGAACATAGGAGTTTCTTTGAGTGTTTTGGAGTTTTAGCAGGTTGCGTCGTGCCAAGGGAGCACATGGGATGGACGCATGGAAGCACCAAACTACTGGAGCAACGGGACACATCAATGGAGCGCTGGGAGCATTGGTATACTTCTCCACCTGCTACAAGGAGGAAGTCTAAGTAGTTTCTATTTTGTCTCGTAGTCTCATCAACAGCCCCTTTTCCTTTGGTACGTCTACCCGATTTCGCTGTCCCCCCTCTTAAGTAGGCTGGTTTTTCTTGTAGTTATAGAAAAAGGATCATCGAAGCACAGCAAGAGACTATAGGACACTTATTCTAAGGTTCATCACGATTACTTTCATCCGAGTGGAGATTTTGATATGTGTGGGGTGACTATCGTACAGCCTGTCTATTCTTTACAGGTAGAGTGGAGATGAATGTTCACCGTGGTTCTTTTCGAGTTCGTCTAGGCCTATATCAAGTAAGGAAGTTCCGCGCAGCGGAGCTGTTCCTTGCAACATCATATCTCACTAACCAGCAAGCCAGTATCAATAACGTTTGGATCTTTCTCCTGCGCAAACATTACCCTCCGCTCCAAAAATTCCCAACCCAGATGTGTAATTTCAGATACACTCCTCCAAGTCCGCATCTCAACGCACCGCCGAACACGGACACAATTAATCCCTGAGACTAACGCTGTCACCAGAGACATCGATCCCTCAGACCTTCTCTCAGAACATCCTTCCTTTCCAACCAACGCCGTGAAATCCTTTTTCTTAACGGTTCTCACCCTCTCCCATCCACATTATTTTCCTTTACGCCCTCGGCGGCGGGACGGGCACGCGGCCCCTCCCGAACGCCAGCGCCGCCCAGCCTCCGATCATGCATAGGCCGCCCAAGGGCGTGACGGGGCCGAGGGCCTTGAAGCGCGCCGGGTCGAGGACGAGCAGGTAGATGGAGCCGGAGAACATGGTCACGCCGGCTGTGAGCAGCGTCATGGCCAGCGTGTTCTGCGGCGCGGCGACGGAGGCGAGGAGGATGACGCCGGAGTGGATGAGCTTTAGGAATAAAAGGGAGAAGAATCCCCATCGTCAGCGTATGCTTTGTCTTCCTTTTTTTTTTTTTTCTTCTTCTTCTTCTTTTCTGGCATAGGCGACTTGGGATGATGTGATGCGGGGCAAAGATGAATGGATAGTCGGGGAGGTTTGTACCTGGTAATGCGCGGCAGTGTTCCAGTTGGCGATGCGTTGCGGGTCGGCGATGTGCTTCTTGAGGCCGTGGGCGCCGAATGCGCCGATTGCGACGCTCGCGGCGCCGTAGAGCGAGCCGATGGTCCAGAAGATGCCGGGCATGGTAGTCTTAATGAAGGCTTGGTCGTTGGAGGTGCGGGGGAGGAGGGGGGATTCTTCAGTGGCGGAAGGGTCGGAAGCGGATGGGTCAATGGCTGGTGGACGGATCTGATACGACGTAGACATGTGAGAGTGGAATGTGTAATGGTGGTGAAGGGAGCTAGGGTGGGTGGTGCACAGAGTGGTCGCGGCGGCCCGTGCCAGGTGAGCTCGGGATCCGGGATGGTGCGAAAGCTCCGAGCAGCAGCTCGGGTGGAGAGCTTACAAAAACGAAATAACAACGGCCGCAGTGCACTTGAAAATCTTTTCGCGAAATTAGTGCATTCATTATGCAGTCTCGTTGCCGTTCTTCGATGACACCCTTGATCTATCCAGACCTTGGTAAATATAAAGTCCAAATGGTTAATTATGTCCATCGCGCGGTCACTACGCGGAGGAAAGATTGTGGCTGTGCATAGACGCGAGAAGAGATTTTCAGGGTCAATCTGAAAGGTCGAGAAGCTGTGAGTGATTTCCTGTGGAATTTCAGAGCTTGTCTTGTAAACACTCGAAAGGCTACCAGGTGACATTTCAATATGAGCTTGGCTATGCGAGGTAATGGGCTGGTTACACGAGCCGTCTAATTAGCGTTCAAGCCACAACAAGCCACCACAAGTACGGCGCTGTGGCCTGGACATGTATAAGTAGTCCGGTGAACAAGGCACAAATCTGAGGCTTTTCGCGCCGCGGGAAGACCCGCGGTGTACTAAAGCTTGTTGGAAACCTGCTGAACGTCCCACAAAGTCAGCGCTCCTCCAACTAATGGCTTACACGGCAACGCGTCTGAAAGTAATATAGTCGGGATGAATTACACTACTCGTTTGTTTCAACCTTCTACCCCCAAAACAATGCATACGTCTGACGAGATTGTAGCATTGCCTCAAAATCTCATGCCTGAGCAAGCGTATGCGAGGCTCGCGCTGGACACGAAACAAGTGGTACTCTCTTCGACCTTCCTTCATCCCTAGGCAAAGGATCCAGTAGGAGGCGAGGAGGGTTCTGTTGCTATCATAGACTTTCTCGCGGCAGAAACGACGAGGGTTGCGAAAACAAACAGCGCTGATGATCTGCGCACCTTGCTGCAAAGGCCTCATTCCGGGACTGGTAACTCGACGTCGCATCGCCTGGAAAGCCTCGATCGGCGTTTTGTGAACATAGTTGGGGCCTATGTTGGCGTACCACCTGTAATTTTTCCAGTGCATGCTGCCGGGCCTTATGTGGATGACATTGTAGACGAAGACTGTCTAGCCCATGACACAACGCAGTGCTGGCGGACGAAGACCTTCCAGTTACATGAAGTAGACGCCGCGCTCGACCAAGCTTTCGGTGTTTATATAGGCAAAGGAGCTATCCTGGACCGCAAGATGCAATTTCTTGACCCAAACAGAAACATCCATCCGAGCGCTCATCTTATATCCTTCTAATCCACGGTTAGTTCAGACGGGCCTTGGACAGGTAACGATATCAAATTCGACAATCCGAGAAGGCGGATGCTTATACTCAAGTAGCACTTCTCGTGGATCCAGTTCTCAGTCACGTCATTCACTCCGCGCACGCCGAACCTCTGTCGAACGATCCGGCCTACAACCTCACACTCAGACCCTCCGATTTGAACGATGGTCGCCCCCGCTGCCAACCAGACTATCCGTCAACGAAATCTCTCACGATCCGCAGAAATGGCAGCGGACCTCGGGCAGACCGCTCAGCATCTACCTCTTTGACAATCTCATCTTCGCTTACACCCACCATCCTCACCACATCACCTCCAACTCCCTGACCGCCGCAACAGCCATCCGCAACCTCCTCCTCTCAGCCTGGCAAGGCGTGATCCGCGCCGAAGAACTCGACGACTATTACCTCTGGGAGAAGATCAGCTTCAGCAAAGCGCGCTACGCCTCGCCTGGCAGCTGGTACTCGGCCTGGGAGCGCAACTGGCAGCGCGAGTACTTCCACGCGCTGGCCTACCGCATGATGACGGTCATGAACCGAATCAAGGACATAGACGACGCCGCGCGCACGCTGGGCATCTCCCATCCCGCCCCGGAGAACGCGTCCCACACCAGCTCGCGGAAGACGAGGGACTGGCAGGCGCTGCGCGCGCGCGCCGTCGCGCTGCACGAGCGCTTCAGCCACACGCTCGCGACCTACGAGCAGCGCGCCTCCGTCTCCCTGCTGGCCAACGAGTAGGCGCGTAGCGTTGGCCGCCTGACGGCGCTGGCGATTGTGCTGGTGCCGTTCTCGGTGGTTGCGGGTATATTCTCCATGTCCGGGCGGTTTGCGGCGGGCGGGGGTCTTTTCTGGGTGTTTTGGGTGCTTGCGCCGTCGATTTCGGGAATCCTGGCAGTATGGTTGTTCTTCGAGAAGATGGTCGGAACGGTGATGGCAGTGTTAGAGAGAAGGATGAAGAGGAAGACAGTGCTGCCATTGCATGAGAAGGTCAAGTAGAGTAGAGAGTTGAAGCTTGTGTCAATCGGCGAGATCAGGTGCAAAGCAATACTTCCGTTCTGTGGTAAACCGGAATCAAGAATCAAATGTGACGTCTGCTAGGAAACCACGTCCATGTAACGGAGCTGAGCTAGTTTAGATTGAGGTAGGCGTTGCCGTGCGGACAGCGGGAACTGAAAAGATTGGCGTAGGTTGCTGAAAGCGTTTTTCAGCAGTTGCCTAATCAGGCAATTCCAGTTTGGGGGACCACCACAAATGGCTCCGCCTGTCTTCCATGCTACAGGCCATGTATGTCCCTGATCTCCCGATCACACATTAATTCCAAAGTATTCCACAGAAGCCTTTGCTAACGACTCCGTATACTCTACTTTGCTACTTAGCTGACAGGATTTGACGACTGAGCCCACAAGCAGAGCAATGAGCCGGTCTGCGCGTGCGACAGTACATCTCCAACTTGCCGACGACCTGGAACGAAAGCCTCGGTATTCAATTTTGCGAAGGACTAAGGCTATGTCCATTTGTCGGAGATCAACAAGTAAGCACAGTTGGCAGAGAAATACGAATGACCGCATAGAGGAAAAAGCATTCCGGTGCCCGAGGGATAGTGACGTTGTCAATCCGGACATGTCATTAGCAACTCTTTTCGTACTTTCATCTTATCGTAAACGTCGTCAAGTTTCGGAAAACAGTTTTCGTGGTAGGTTTTCTCCAAGGATTTAGGCCAGGACGTTCATTGACTAGGCAACGCAGCCGGTTGTGAGGCGAATTGCATGATTCATGCGAAGTACAATTCAGGTGTTGAACCGGTTTCTGTTGTCTTATATCCCTAGGGGGATGAGGAAGGAAACCACGGTGTCAATCACACTTTATTAAAATCTTCTGCTTAATTCAAACCTTTTGGCGCTATCTCCACACAACCTACGTGTGACACTGACTCATCAGAAGGAAACTGACTCTCACCTCCAAAACTCCTTCTCTGAGGTTCATTCGAAGCCCTCCTTAATCACTAAAGCTGTCAAATATTTTGTTAAGTTATTCTTCTATGAGAATTTAATCGAACCTTGCCGCCGGTAGAAGATGTAACCTCCAGCGGGCCTGAAAGGAAAAGAGGAAAGGGGTCATTATGTGACACTTCGGTGTTACGCTTTTGTAGCGGGCCAATGAACCATCAAGGGTGATGTCCTCGACGTAATGCCTGCATATCAGGCCTGTCCATCTGTCAATCTGTGATTGGTAGCCATATTGATTATAAGAAAAAATTTAGACAGGATGCACTTTAATTCCTGTCTCTGAGCCTAATTGAGGATTTCAATAGTGCCGTCTTCGAACATCTTCATCTTCGGTGTCTATTTCCTCAATCAGTGTGGTCGTCCTAACGATTTCACTGCAAGGACAAGAATGTCTTACCCGATCCATATCATGCGTCATGGAGAAGTAACAGCTGTCACCGCGGGAGCATTCATCGTAAGGGCAATTGTGCCCATAATAACAATTGTTCTCACGACAATCGCTTAGGAATGAACATGGAATATTTCTCGCTTTGTGCTGCAGAGCAAGGCGGTCCACAGGGCTGAGTTTGTCGCCGTGGCCGTACGGGCAGCCGGACCCTAAGGTGCAGGAGCCTTTCAAGTGATATTCGTTGCACATCTTCTGCTTTGCGATCTTGGCGTGGAAACGCTCGAGAGCACCTCGCTCAACTTTTGCAAGCTTCTCATCAATACGCTGATCATAAGCGTTAAGTAGAACAAACTTGCGCTCCTTCTGTTTGAGTGGTGCGATGGAAATGCTCTTGCTAGTCATTCCAGTCTTTCCGACGGTAGCCCATGAAGACGACATAGCGGTGGGGGTTGCACTACGGTGTCCATTACTAGATGGGGATGTGGCTGATTGTGGAGAGACGACAGTCTGCACGGGAGAAACGGTCTTGACGGGCGCAGGTTGCTGCACAGGTTGGGGCGGCGCAGGGCGGTACTCTGGAAGCTCGTCTGGCCTGAAAACCGAGGGAAAGTTCACGGTTCTGAACTTAAGCGCCATAAAACCAGCTGTTGCAGGAGTAGTCTCAAGCAGCGAAATACGGTTGGAAATAGATCGATCATGCTTGTAAGTGCTGCGACCCAGTCAACAGTCTTGCATCTGCTAGCTGTGCGGATGATTGCATACTCGAGATTAGGAAGATAACCATTATCGTGGCATCCGCCGAAAATAATGTGCTTGCATTGAAGGTTCGAGATGAAGACACGCATCATTTCTAGTGTTCAGTCAGTACCACTCGAGGCTTAGGTGAGGTGGGGTTCCGCTTGACCCGCTCAAGGGCCATCACGCTGTGCAACACGCCGGCCAGATCACCAAAGGAGAGCTCAGCTCGCTGGGACATACCCTTAATTTTGTGGTCGGCCCTCTCCTTGCCAGTGCCGACGTCAATGAAGTTGAATAGCGGCTGGTGCAAAGTAAAGGCACGAGCAAAGGTACACAGGTCCTGGGGGGATTTCAGGATGCCTACTGAGGCTAACTTCCTGCTTAAACCCTCCAGGTTGGCGTATATATACACCATGATGGACCAGCTGCCGGCGACACCCTCATAAACATCCGATATGTGGTTTCTTATCTCACTCTGGAGCTTGTGGGCGGCATCGGAACCGCCTTCGGCGCCAGCGCGCAATAGAGCCTCGGTGAATATGGCACCGTCACCGTCGATTAAAGCTAGGACGAAAGGCGAGTTGTCTGCTTGCTGGCGGGTCATAAAAAGGGCGCGGCTAGTCTCGGTGTACTGCTGCTGCCAATGTCTCCTGGCCTGGACCTCGTTGTCGAAGTCGCCGCACTTCTCGTTGAATGCCATTTTAAGTTGCTCATATTGGCGTAGGATTTCCTGAGGGCCCGTCAGCAATGTTCGAGGACTCGGCGAGCCGTGGTGAGGTGATAAGCCGGGGCTGGTCGAAGGGCGATGCTGCTACGCCGCGAGGCGCTTCTGGTGCGGCGCAGAAGAGTACCTGTAAGAGAGCATCACGCTCTTGGTCGGAGCGTCGAAAAGATTCGAGCTTCTGCTCTAGGGCGGGCAGCATAGTCTCGTAGCCGTTCATGTTGGCGTGGCAGTGCAAACTGGCACTCACGACGGCAGGTAAGCGAGAGAAAGGGTCTGAGGGTCGGACGAGCAGCAGACGGGCGCGTTGGGTCGGGAGATGCTAAGTTGGCAAGCTTAATTGAATTTCCCAAAGGTTAGGTGAAACGACGCGCGCGACCCGTTCGTGGGAGCGCTAAGACTGTCAATCACAGGCGACACGAGTCAGCCCCCCCGGCGGATCATCCAGAGCACTCAAGCCGTTCTTAATTCTTTTCGACGCTCGTCCTGCGAGGCCAGCAGCAGCTGAGCTGTCACCGGTGCGGGGCCACAGGCTGCAGTCTCTGGGTCTGCGTGTAAGCCCTACAGGCCGCGCCCGGGCTCAGTCAGCGCAGCAGCAGCAGGGAGAAGGCAGAAGGCGACAACTCCAGCTCCTGCTCCAGCTCCAGCTCCAGCTCCAGCTCCAGCTCCTGCTCCAGCTCCAGCTCCTGCTCTTAGTGCAGCTCCCCGCCCACAGTGCGAGTGTACCATCCGTCATGTCCCACTTCGGACAGAACGCAGTATTTGTCTCAACCTCATGTTTGACGTCACTTCATGTAAATATAACTCTGCTTCCCCACATTACCTGTCCCCGCCGCTGCCATTCGCTCTTAAGTAGAGGGCGATCCTCCCCTCCGTGACATACTACCGTTCGACTCCGCCGTACATGCTCACAAGGCCAATTGCTCTCCCAACGCCTATCAGACGCCTCTTCGGTGCCTCCTCAAGACTCTCTCACGTCCACGGGTCTGTCAACCTCAGTCCAAGTACACGCTCAACCCACACTAGCCCTCGCGTGTACCCTCTCACCACACACACTCATACAAGCTCACACGCGCGACCCACCTCGACAATGTCCGCCCCCGAGGCCAAGCGCCAGCGCACCCAGCCCACCTACGAGCTCCTGTACCACCCAGGCATCCCCGGCCGCGGCGAATACGTCCGACTGGTCCTCGAAGCCGGCGGAGCGACCTACACGGACCCGGCCAACGAGAAGGGCGAAGAAGGCTACAACGCCGTTCTCGCCGTATGCAGCGAGACGGGCAGCTCGGATCTGGATGGCAACCCGCCGGTTTTCGCGCCACCCGCGCTGCACGTGCCCGGCGCCGGCAAGAACGGCAAGCCCTTGCTGATCCACCAGACGCCCAACATCATCCAGTACCTGGGCCCGCGCGTGGGCTTGGCCCCCGCGGACGAGGTCGACGTCCTGCACGCCAACCAGCTGATGCTGACCGCGCTCGACCTGAGCAACGAGACCCACGACTCGCACCACCCCATCGCCGTCTCGCTCTACTACGAGGACCAGAAGGATGAAGCCAAGGCCCGTTCCAAGGACTTCCGTGAGACGAGGATCCCCAAGTTCTTCGGCTACTTCGAGCGCACGTTGAAGGGGAACGAGGAGCTGGGAAAGGGCAAGTATCTTGTGGGCGATAAGCTGTCGTACGCAGATACGACGCTGTGGCAGGTTGTTGACGGGTAAGTTAACATCACTTGAACTTTCCAATGATCCGTCTCTGTTGCGAATCACGCTTGTTTTGCAGACCATGCAACAGCATTGCATACGAAATCCATGATCCGTGTCTTATCATAAAATATGCATGTCTTATAAAGACTTGAAATACCAAGCGCGAGACATCCGAGATGGCTGACATTCACAGGCTCCTCTTCGCTTTCCCAAAGGAACTAGAGGCACGCAAGACGGAATTCCCTCTGCTCTTCGACAAATTCTATCCTGGAGTTAAGGAAGAGAAGGGCCTGAAGGAGTACTTGAGCAGCGATAGGCGCTTGCAGTATTCCATTGGTCTGTACCGCCACTATCCGGAACTAGATCGTGAGTGAGCGTATATTTGGATTCAAAAGCACCCAATAATCACCCCAGAGACTAGAGATCAAAATTCAAAAGTATTTGCTTGTCACAGCTGTGCATGTTGGATCGAGGATTTGAACCGCCTGGCATTAACTTTTTGACCATTGGTATCCTAGCGCAGCCGGCTCTTGGCGCGGCCTGCGGTGAACTCCCAGACTATCCGAACCAGACCCTATTTTCCGGAAGACCGGCCCTTTTAGAATGATGCTCCACCATACATCCAGCATGCTTAGATCATCAACTCCCTAAACCCATTGATCGTCTAGTACTCAGAGACGTTGGTCTGAGGGAACTCGAAGTTGACGCCCTTGCCAGTGAGGCGCTTGTAGACCTCAGAGTAGGTGTCGAGCCTGTAGTCGACACCGCCGCGCTCCTTCTCGTCGAGGATGATCTTAAGAACCTTGGAGCCGTCCTCCCTGGTGCGGACGCGCTTGCCGACAATCTCGACTGGGTAGACGAGGTCGTGGAGGATGGCGTCGTGGACGGCAGTCAGAGTGCGGGAGCGAGGACGCTTCTGGGTCTGGGTGGTGCGAGAGCGGTTGGAGCGCTTGGGGCGGGGGAGAATGCGGCGGGAAGCAACGATCAGGACGTGGCGGTCAGAGAACTTCTTCTCGAGCTCGCGGGTCAGGCTGCAGACTGGTTAGCATCGTGGACGAAATCCCAGGATTAGTGTTTAGCTGCCTACCGCTGCTGGACCTTGTGCCAGCCCTGGAGAAGGGGAACAGGGACGAAGATGACAATCGCCTTCCTGCCGTGGCCAACCTCAATCTATAAGAGTCCTGGTGTCAGCAATGTGTTGCCGCCCAGTGCCCACCGCCTCTTCGTTTTCTGATATCTTCTTGTCTGGCCACAGCTCGACGATATCCGCGGGTGTGCGCGTAGTGTGCGTCGCGATGCGCGGGCATTGGATCCTCTGCGCGGGAGTGCGCGGTCTCATCTTACCTCGCGGGCGGACACGAACTGAAGAGGGCGCAGAGAGGCCTTCATGTCCGGGATGTTCTGCTCGAGGTCGTACAGAGCATTGGCAATGCTGGTCTCGATCTCAGAGGGGCTCTGCCTCGAGGGGCTGTTGGGAGCGATCTTGTTCAGGGCGGCCGACATGGTTGCGGGTTGGTGTTCGACGGGAGGAGCGGTCGGGTCGAAGGAGGTAAGTCGTCTCACGTCGCAGTTGAAGTTTTACGCCGTGTGCATTTCACGAGAGCGATTGTGCCGACGCCACGGACTATCTATCGGCCCGCTGCGCATCTGCCAAGACTTGCGCACAGGCCCGTCCTCTCACCCACCACTCACCATCACGTTACGATTCGGATTAACCATTTGCTAATTATTGCCTTGATGTCTCAGAGCTTGTTTCATATACAAGTCTGACATGTGACTCCTATTGCACATATTTCTAGCTCAATTGTAACGTTTTCGGACCTACTTTATTCTACATCATTCCTTGCCAACGCTCCTACAGATGGGGCACGCGTTTGACGAAACGTCGGAAACTTTATTCGTTTTCTCGTTACTTGCATCGGATGAAATCTTGGGAAGGTATTCCCAAGCACATCTCTCCATATCCCCGGCGTTTGCAACATAACCTCTCGTGATACCATTATATTCACGTCACAAAATATTCGAGGTTAAACAAACGCGAGATACGTCCCAGTTCATTCTGGAATGGTCGGTAACGGTCAGTGACTGTTACCTGTTCTCAAATTATCCCAACGTTGATACTTCCGAGCATTACGTTCATTGGTGATTCAGTTTCATCTCTTTCCGACACTCATTGCCTAGCATTGCATCAACTGGTGCATTCACAACAAAGACCTTCGGACAATGACCAGGTTGGCGACGCGTTGCTTCTTTGCATGGTGATCATACTTTGATTTTCTCTGACGACACTCTGACTTTGATGTTACATGTTTCCTGGCCTTCGTGAGAAATTTTCAAATTCTTTTCTGTCCGCAGGACCATTCTAGCACACCGAGTCCCCACTGCCGCTAAAGGCATTTTCAGAAGCTACGCCAAGCCGTAAATCAGTAACACAAGACCAGACCGGACAGAAAGTAAGTTTCTATAACAAGGCGCTCAACTGCGGCAAACTTCTCAGTATATAGTTTTTCTACTTCCAAATCAGGCTAACGCATACTTCGTCGTGCTCTGGTACGGAAAGCTTTACGGACGAAAGTCGCACCAGCCAAGCAAACTTCAAGAAATACCTATTATCGCATCACCAACTCGTTTGAGTGGAAAAACGAGAAAGAACAAGGAGATGAAGCATTAGGTTGGTGACCATTATACTTCTGCAGCTCGAAGTTCATCGATCATTCCGACTGATCCGCCCGATCCCCTTCGGCCGTCCTCAGATGACGAGGTCCAAGTCGCAGAGAAACTAAAACTAAGACCATTAACTGAAGACGAAAGTAATCAGGAGCATGGTCCTCAAGCCGCAGCTCTAGTGGAAGTTGTGCCATCTTTAATACAACATAGCTCATAATCCGCCTCTGCCTCCCAGGCTGCCCACATCACCGCACCCAAGGCGAGATAATTTCCATTCGCGATCAAAACACCCAGCTCGCCGCCTTTGTGTCCCCGCATTGGCCCGATCTCATGCATGTGCCTTCTCCATCAACTGAGCGTCACGCGAACGAAGAAACAACCGGCTACTATCCGGAAGAGAATATGTCGAGGTGAAAAAGTACGACGCCGCACTGATTACAGCCCGCGCTAGTGGCCTTAATATTTTTCTGCAGAATATGATTCGTTTGAGTCCCAAAAATATTTGTGCGTTACTGCAGTTAAAGAAGTAGAATGAGAAGAAGGACGGCACATTCACGTATATGCCTAACGAGTTTCTACATAAGGTAGAAGAGACATGGAAGTCAAGCCGCGGAGCACGAATGGATGATCTTTGGACCGATCGAGGGGGAACAGGTTTCTGAGCCACGACGGCGGAATATGGAAACTTGCGAGGATGCTGGGCTAAGAGAGAGGAGAGGAGGGAGGGGGGCGTTTATGGGAAGGTTTCGTTATGGCAGGAGTTTGATGCGACAACGAAGACGGTGATGGATCTGTAGTATGGTATTATAGGGATCATCCCATCTGCCCGAGGTGATGATGACATTGAAAGCGAGTTGAACGAGCATTTCCGGTTGTCTCCTCCACAGGACTCATAGAAGAAACCAATCACCCACTCAGACGCTTTTACAGAATGGGTCGCAGAGCGGAATTTCTTCAATGTGAAGCTCGAGGGCAAGGGGTGGAAGAAGGAGTCGAAAAACCACCGGAGTGAAACTTATAGGAATTATAACCCTGGAAAACGCACTGGCTCCTCAGAAGTGTCGTCCGAGATGACGAGAAAGAATTTCGTGAATGTCTAACGTGAGACGCTGGTGTGTGACCTTTGATTTCAGGCTTCGAGGCTTGCTGACCATCGCTATTGCCGAACTCGAAGTTCGGCCTGACAAAAAGGTAGAACAGTTGCCCCAGGACAAGGAACGAATATTAGTGTCTTCAAGGGCTCAATTTACGGGAGAGTTAGTTTATTTCCCGGACTGTGCGGAGCCTGCCGAATCTTTTGAAGCAGGTTGTGACACAATACGGGGAGAAGAAGCGGGAAATTTCGTCAGAGCGCTACAGACGGAAGAATCTGCAACTATTGCATTCGCTCCTTGAATCGGACATCGAAGGTACGTAGGAAAATTCAGCTCAACAGAACAGGGGCTTATGCGGTACAATAGACAGCAAAAACAGTGATGATGGCAGTGAAGATGACGGTTGTATCGGTAACCACGGTGTTTTGATGGAAGAGAATATTGGCAATGCTGGAGGAAATGAAGGTGAAGGAAATGAGGACGGCACTAGAGATGGAGCCGAAAGTGAAGGTAGAAAGAGGAAAAGGCTAAAGGAGACAATACTTCGAGAGCAAACCGCTTGAAGAAGACTCAGATCCTGAGGAGTCACTGAGATGTGATTTGTCACGAAAGCTATGACCTCTACGAACCTACGCTCTTTGATAAGAGTGAATCAATGGATAAAATATCTTGCAGTATACGATCACCAGAGAATGGCGTTGCAATAACGCGGGTTCACATGTGGAGGAGTAGTGGGCGTGTTGAAGTCAAAGTTTTGAGAAATCTTCATGAATGCTTTTGTCTGGAGACTTATTCGGGATTTGCATACGTGCTGACAATTGAGCAAGTCTTGCTTATGAAACTGTTGAGAGGCCATTGGACAAGCTTACTCATACGTTCTTATGTGCTGATATCGCCGGCGCTGACCAAGTGACAAGGGAAACCCCTTACGTGTCATCAGTATGACCTCTCTTTGATGAGGAGCGATCAATGTGACTTACCCCAACTAGTCAGTTGAAGTGTGGAGTCGTTGTTTGGGAACGATATGGAGAGGATTATCGCTAAAGCGAGGGCTAACGGTAGCAAGGCCCCACCACAAGAAAACATAGGAGAAATCACGTATCATGAGATGCAGTCGAATTTGGCTCCAAGGATTGTGGGGTCGACGCCATCGGACGAGCGTTATCGAAAGGTCAGGGTGGAGATTTGACCGCATCCGAACATCGGCATCGCCGCCGGGGAAGATCGGAAGCGAGTCAGAACAGACGTCAAGGTGAACTTTTCACCACGGGTTTCGCCTCTTCCGTCGCCGCTCCCAAGCCAAGCTCCAGACTCGAGCCTGCAAAGCTTGACAAGCGTAATCAAGAAGGCATTGTGCCTCCGAAACAGAAGGCGGTGAAGGGCAAGAATAGATCTGGAGCTGCACTGGACTTCGATATTTACCCCGCAATTGGCGCTAGACAAATCACGGCGATATTTTACCATGGGTCCAGGAAGTAGGCAGGGCGTCTACCGAATTATTGCAACGCCACTTTTTCCCCCTTTCAGCCAGATCCACACCGTCGGGCGGTGGCTCCGAGAGCGTTCCATGGCTCGCGTCGTCAAAGTGACGGCGGAAGACAGGGAGGAATCGCGAGAAATGAGCGTGAGATGATGAGGCAGCACCATAGAAGATTGCAGGCAGCTACTGAGCAAGGCCGATTCCGCTCAAGAATGCCATGCGCATCGAGGCTCCCAGGTAAACAAAGGCGACGTTGCCCCAGTCTATTGCATTCCAGCGGGCGACGTCCCAGTAGACGGCAGGTCCCAAAGCGGAAACGCTGTACAGGTGACCAAAGTCGGCGACGAGGAGGCCAAAGAGCAGGGCGCGCCAGACACGCAGATCGGCGGTAGCGCGCAGGACAATGGCCTCATTGAGGGCGAACAGCAGGTACAGATTTGCGAGCTGGGAAAGGACTATTTGGGTGCCAACAGGCACGCCCTGGGCGCCCGAGCCGCCGGCTGGCACGGGAGCCGAAGGGCTGTGCGTTAGCTGGAGATAGATTGCCGGACAGAATAGCGCATAATACCATCCGGCGATGGCGCTGACCGGTTCGACGTACAGGAAGAAGATCCTGTAAGGACGGGGAATCCGCGAGAAGGACCGAGCCATTGGCAGACAGGCACGCGCGGACAGAAGGCCTTTGCAGGCAGGGCACACAGCGTAAGCGCAATTCCTCGGGGGGCGGGCGGTGAGCAGCGACGGCGTGGCAGTGGCGCGGGCGCGGCTGAAGGGCCTGACGTGCTGGTGTGCTGGTGGTGCTGATCTGAGGAACCGGAGGGCGCGGCGGGGAGTGTGCAGGAGCGCGGCGCTGCGGGCTGCGGGCTGCGGGCTGCGGCTGCTGGCGCTGGTGCTGGTGCTGGTGCGGGTGCTCGGAGACGGCGGTGGGCGCGCAGAGAAGAGCGCGCGCGCGCAGCGGGCGGAAGGGTGCGATTTCAACACAGGGCCTTGCGGGCTGTTTTCGGGTCTGGCGCGGCGCTGGGGCGGCCGGTGCATGACGTGCTCCAGACAGGCTAGAGCAGGCCCGTGTGGCGTAGGCTGAGGCATGGCCGGAAGGGGGCGCCGGGGCGCTGGGGACCGCTTGGGCCTGAACTTGCGCTGGATGAAAGCGATCGCTGGCTGGCCCTACGGCCTCTCACCACCCTCTCTCTTCCACCGCCCTTGCCCACAATAAAATCACTTGTCTCGCCAACTCCTCACGCTCGCTGCCCTCTTTCCTCGTAGTCGTCTCTTGCTTGTCCAACCCCTCCCGGCCCCGCGAGCCCGGCGCCCTCGAGCCTCCGCGCCCTTCCTTCGCCCCGACTCAGCCCAGCGCTCCTTCCCTTCGAGTCCACCACATCCGTACCCTCGCCCTCAGTCGCTCATTTCGAGAGCCCGGGCCGCCCCCAGCTCTCGTGCTACAAATACGCCATGGTCCAGCGCAGGCGATCCACCCTCTCCTTCCGCCCCAAGACCGCCCTCCCCAACCCCGACCACGACCCCGACGCCGCTGTCAACAACAGCAGCAACACCATCCCGCGCCCGCCCAAGCGCACCCAGAGCCAGGTCTTTGGCCCCAACGACACCGAGGCCGAGGCGTCTGCATGGCGGCACACCCACCATGCCGGTGCTGAGAAGGAGGCAAAGCTGTCGCATGATACCCACCGCGCTGAGAGTCATCGCCGCCAGTCCACCCTGCACAACATCGAGCTCGCCCTCAGCACCGTCCGCGACCTCATCCACCGCCGCGGTCCCAACCAGAACCCTACCGGCACTGCTGCCGGTCCCAGCCGCTCCCACGAAGCTCCTGTCGACATGCGCCCACAGCGTTCGCCGTCCTTCGCCAATCCCCCTTCTGACGCCGATGTCGAGTCGCTCGCCTCCTCTCCTCTCCAACCCCAACAACCCGCCTCCTCCAAGCACCAGACTCCCAAGCGATGGGCCAGCGCCCGCCGTTCGCTGAAGAAATTCCGCCGCCCTGCCATCTCTGGTCCTGCCAACGATCGCTGGAATCCCGTGCCGCCGCCGTCGCTCGGCCCGCCTTACATCGACCACTCTGCCGGCCAGGCCGCCCGCGACTCGGCCAACCAGCTCAACGCCATGAACTTGAGTCTCCATACCCGGAGCCGCTCCAAGGCCTCGCCGTGTGGTCAGATGTCCGAGACGGACAGTGTTATCGGAGATGACCAGGGCCAGCTGGTGGCGCAGCCGCCGCGGATGGGTACGCCTCCCCTGCAATTTTGCGAAGATTGTTTTTTTCATGCTGACACAACCATCCTATTAGATTTCGTTCAACGTTTCCCTCGGGAGTTGTCCGAGCACGTCTTCTCCTTCCTCGATGCGGCTTCCCTCGCCGTGTGTGAGCGTGTCTCCCGCTCGTGGAACGTGCCTGCTTCATCTCGGCATGTGTGGCGCGTTGTCTTCAACCGTCAATATGAACAGCAAATCCACGTGGAGCCGCCGCCACTTCAGATGGGCGGTGTTGGTGCTGGTACTTCGCAGCCAAACCAGGACTGGAAGACAATGTATCGCATCCGAAAGACGATTGAGCGTCGCTGGAAAGGATCTCATCCGGCCGCCATCTACTTTAATGGCCACACTGACAGCGTATACTGCTGTCAGTTCGATGAGGATAAGATCATCACTGGCTCGCGCGATCGCACTATTCGCGTTTGGGATCTGAAAACATACAGATGCTTGAAGGTTATTGGAGGCCCGGAGGCTCGGCCACAGCCCAACACCCCACCGACACTTGATATCAAGCGTCAGTACACTGAGAGCAATTTGCCTTCAGTCAATGGCACCGCTGAGGGAAATGCTATCTTCCATCAGCCGGCCTTCTATCATTCGGCTAGTATCCTTTGCCTGCAATTTGACGACGAGATCGTTGTCACCGGTTCTTCCGACAGTTCTTGCATCGTTTGGGACATCAAAACTTGGGAGCCAAAGTGGCGACTCAACGCACATGAGGCTGGCGTTCTCGACGTGTGCTTCGACAACAGATATATCATCTCATGCAGCAAGGACAACTCCATCTGCATCTGGGACCGCAACACCGGCGAACTTCTCAAGCAGCTCCGTGGGCACCGTGGTCCCGTTAACGCCGTACAAATGCGTGGTGATCTTCTGGTCTCTGCTAGTGGCGATGGCGCTGCCATGCTTTGGAACATTAAGACCAAGTCTTTCGTGAAGGAGCTTAGAAGCGGTGATCGTGGTCTTGCTGCCGTTGAGTTCAGCGATGACGCCAAGTACGTCCTCGCCGGGGGCAATGACCAGACCGTCTATAAGTTCGACATCAGCACCGGCCAGGTCGTCAAGAAGTTCACTGGCCATACAGGACTCGTGCGTTCTCTTTTCTTGGATACGCCCAACAAGCGTGTGCTCTCTGGCAGCTACGATCAGAGTATCCGTGTGTACGACTACGAGACAGGTGAGGACATTTCGGTCTACGACAACTGGACTACTAGTTGGATTTTGAGCGCCAAGAGTGATTATCGGAGAATCGTGGCTACAAGTCAAGACGGTAGGGCGTTATTACTGGATTTCGGTTATGGCATTGACGACGTGGAACTTCTTGCCGGCGCTCGTCGGTAAAGCGGGTACCATCGGCTTGGGCGGCGTTCTTTTGATCCCATTTTTTCTTCAATTCATATCCAGCGTTTCCTTTCAAGAGCATGGTGTTTCCAAGGGCTGTTCTCTCAATTCTTCCGTGGAGTAATGTAAGACCGGGACGAGGAAAAAGTTTCTTCAAGATAGAGGGCAACCAGCTGCATTCGTTGGCCAGCGCTTTCAATTTTATTTCCTTCTTTCTTCAACCCATATATCTCCTTGTCTGTTGGCTTTTTATCATTTGCATTTTGAGCCATTTGGGTATTATATAGGGCAACCCAATTTCTTTCGTCTCAAACACTTGCTGCATTTCCTAGGGTAGGGCTCGGGTGAAAGGCAGGAAAGGAGGCCGGTAACAGGTTCATTTCACCCCCACAGATACCCAAATTGTACCGGTGGCAACTAGATTTCCTTTGTGTGTTCGTGTGCTTTTCTTCCGCTTGTCAACCTTTTCATATCGTGTCCACAAGCATCCAGACACAATTAATATCTTTTTCCTAGTATCAGCAGCTAATCACACCAACCTACATTCGCTTCCTCGACTTTTTTGCCAGCAGGTCATGTGAGAGGTGCAAGCACAGTTGTTCTCCTTGAGACATCTCAAAACAATTGAAATAATGAGGTTCCAGATACGTCTTAGCCATCAGTTAGGCCCGTCACGTCTGATGATCGTGGATGCCTTTCCAAAAATAACAATTGTCATAATGAAGCTTGGACATAATTCCAACTTCACTCAGTCCTGCGTTAATTGAAACGCACAAAATGATCTCCCTTTTCACTGGACTCCCGCCGGCTTGAATATATTTGAGAGGATCAATCTCCCACCGAGATATCCGGAAACATCGCGATCCATACTCACCGCCAAATTGCCCTCCATTTCAGGCGCGCAGTAATGTCCAGAAATACCACATCCCCCAGGCGCCGGGCGTCCCACCACCCGCAGCCAGACGACGAACGTCCGCGCCACCCCGGCCGTGCCCACCCCCGCAACAAGTAAGACGACGGCGACTGTTAGACGACGACCACTGCCGCCGACACCGCCATTGGTGCCTTATCGGCCCATGCAGGCCAACCATCGCCGACTACATCGTCGCCAACAGCACGCCGCTCTCCTCCTGTCCTCCTCTCCGCACCTCCGCAACCTCAAGTGCACCCCGCGCTGCGCTATCGCGGATACGGGCGAGCATTACCGCACAAGTTACGCATGCAGACGGCAGTCGCGGGTGTAGATATTGACTAGGAGAGAGAGCAAAGCAGATGTGGATGAGTTTTAGTAGGTTTAGCCAATTTTGTGTCGTGAATGGTTTCTTTAATTTTGACGATATCTTTTGTGCCAGAGTAGAGCAACAAGGGGAGGGAAGGCTTAATTTGGAATTGCTTTTCTGAATGCAGCACTAGAAGTAAACGGGATACAGACATATTAAAGGAGGCAACTCGATTTCTATCTCGAGGGGTATCATGACGCTAACAAACTCGACTGGACTACTGTGAGCACATAGGGAGTGATCGATGTTACTGTTTGCAGACCTTGTTTTCAGCCCAGCTTTGGCAGTGGCCCAATCCTTCCGGCACCAAGAACACACCAGAATGCCTCCTCCCTCTTCACCCTCCCCGACTCACCCGCTCCCTTCTCGCCCCTCTCGCGCTCCTTTTCTCTGACATCTTCAGCCGCGACGTCAGTTTCGTACTCTATACGTACGAACATAGGTATTTCTAGCACATCCTCATCCTCGTCGAGACCACCCTCGAGATCCGCTGGATCGGCTTTGTCAGGCACCACTTCGAGCACGACGCTCGTCCAGTTTCGACCACGTTCCCAGACTTTTCCCGCCTCGGCTTGTGTCGCAGGGTTGGAAGCGCCCAGCTCGATAGACGAGGGCGGCTGCGATTTACGTTGAGTGGCCCCGCTTCCCGTGAGGGCCTCATCCCAAACGTCGGTGTTGGCACCAACGTCGAATTCTGGGCAGAGAACTGTAACCTTGCTGGCAATCCGACCAGGGGTGATGGCTGGAGTAGCTAATGTAACGCGAATGGGGTCGAATAGCGGATTGCGGATGGTCAAAATAAAATGATTTGCCATGAATGGCTGGAGGTTGTTGTAGTCGAACGTGATTACAGTAGGTGTGGCTGTTGACGCGCCCTCAGGTTGGCGGGGCAATGCCTTCAGAGAGATCTGCGGAATATTGTTGAGAGCCAATAATTTGATCTTGTACCGTGAGCTCGATATCTTGGTTTCCGGTCTTGCGAGGATGTGCCGGCACGTTCTGCAACGCTTCGCACGCTTGGTTCGGAGGAGGGTGGGTACCGGGCGTAGATCAGCGGCGAAGCGGACGTCGCCATGGGTCTGATTATGTCGCTGGTCGGGACTGACTGTTCCTTCCCACCCAACTTGCCGCATGCGTTTGATAATCTCATCCTCAGAAGAAGAGTTGTGAACTTGGAAACCCTCGTCGGAACCGAATGCTTCACGCATTGATGAAGGCCTATCCTTCTTCAATTTTTTGTTCCCACCGCTGTACATATTCATTATACGCGACAAGGTGCTCGATGCGTAGTCGCCGCCGTAGCCGCTACCCACAGTGTCGGTCTGCAGCTGGGATTTGTAGAAAGCACTCAAATTTGAGAAACGCATTTCGTGGTCCAGCGGCATATGATCGTCCTGGATGTCAACCTCCTCTTCCTCGTCTAGCTTCTTCCCAGTTTCTTCGGCCTCCCTGCGCCTGTCACGGGCTTTCTCACGCTCTCTTAATGTAGGCACGGCCTTACCTCCGTTTGCGAGGCGAGCCAGCTGACCGGAAATGTTATTGGGCTTTTCGAACTCGACCCCTATCTCGAGAGTACTCCATTGGCAGTAAGGACAGGCAAGGTAGAAGGGACCAGGTGGTTGGACTGCCTCGCCGTCTTCGCCGAGGCGGGCATGCTTCTCATTCTCCGAATCGAGGGAATTGACGATCATGGGCGCGGTACATATCGGACAGTTGTAGCAGCTTCGCATACACCTGAATTGTTCAGTTTTAGCTACCGATAGGAAAGCTGATACAGCGGCAAGACGGACCTGTTTCCATCGCTTCGGACATTGCTGCTGGGGACTTCAAACAGGCAGCTGGGGCAGAACCAGGTAATGACTTCTTCGCTGACACACCGCGGACAGCGAATTTGATGGCAGTCTTCGCAGTATAGCAAGTGCTCTAGCGGATACAGCGAGTAATTTGAGCGAGGATTGCGTGGGTCGAAGGTGCGGTCTTCCTCTTCGTTGGCGTGTATCGAGTACTGCGAGGAGCGTTTGTCACGTACACGGGAGCTCGGTGCCGATGTATCGACACAAGGACACGAGTAGAAGGTGTAGGGGAAGGTCTGCGCCATGGCTGGGCGGTTGTTTGGGCGAGGTGTGCAGTGGATGCTCATCCCGCCAACGCGAACGCGGGTGTGTGGAGCGAAGCTTGGGCCCCCGCTGCCGCCAGTCGCGCCCATTTCTTTCCACTGCGTCATGAGCGCCGCAATTGGTCGGCTTCTCCATTGATGGCCTCTCTCATGCCGTCCCTTCTTTCCGCACATCCAACATGAAGGCCCTATCCATCAGAAGTTTCATACCACCGCCAGCAGCCCGCGGAGTGCGCTTCGGTACTCGGCGCAGCTACGCCGTTCAAGCTCCCGGCTCACCAACTTTCGAGGTCTTCAATCGCCGTCACAAGTTGCTGCAAAGGGAGCGTGCGGCTGCAAATGTTCAGAGGAGTAGGGAGGTCGACTATCTTAGAGATGAGACAGCATTCAGGTTGTGTGAGCGTCTTTTGGTAAGTCAATTCTATCGCATCTCTTGGGCCCTACTTACGATGCGCTGCAGGACATCAACCGCCGCTTTGACCGTGTCCTCGATCTGGGCGCAAATGCCTGTAACATTGGTCGCATCCTCACAAAACCTGACCCTGATAGCACGTCGATGAAGCCCGTTTCCGAACCGCTCTCGACTCGCATTGGCGAACTGGTGGCTGTCGACTCGTCACCTGCCATGCTGTATCGCGACACAGATCAGCCTTTCAACAATGAGATCAAGATGACTCGTCAGGTCCTGGCAGACGAAGAGAGCTTGCCTTTTGAGCCTGAGTCTTTCGATGCTGTCCTAAGCAGTCTCTCTCTACACTGGATAAATGACCTACCTTCGGTCCTGAAGCAGATCAACAATATATTGAAGCCGGACGCTCCGTTTCTGGGTGTTATGCTAGGCGGTGATAGCTTGTTCGAGCTCAGGACAAGCCTCCAGCTCGCAGAACTCGATCGGCGTGGCGGCGTTAGCACTCGCACATCTCCACTTGCGGATGTGCGTGATGTGGGCGGTCTCCTGCAGGGCGCAGGGTTCAAGCTGCTCACCGTGGACGTCGATGACATTATCGTCGATTATCCCAATATATTTGCTTTGATGACAGACCTCCAAGCCATGGGCGAGAATAACGCTGTGCTTGGACGGGAAACAGGTCCGATCAAAAGGGACGTCCTCCTTGCTGCCGAAGGAATCTACAGAGCTCTTCACGGTAACAAGGATACTGACGGAACACTCCCTGCCACCTTTAGACTTATCTATATGATTGGGTGGAAAGAGGGACCGAATCAGTCTAAGCCTTTACCTCGGGGAAGTGGTATGGTCAGCATTAAGGATATCCTCGAAAGCGGGGGTGATAAGGGGGAGAAGAACTAGATGACGAGTCAGCGCTTGAGAGCACGCCCCTTCCAGGCCCAGACGCTCGTCTGATATCTGAGGTACAGTAATTTATCGAGCTTAGATCCTCCACCGAAGGAAAGGAGAGGGTAGAAGCACGCAGAGTATTCGAAAAGCAGGCATGGAGCCGCCAGGGCTACACCAGCCTACCAATCTGAGATGATCGCGCCTCAGTATACCTGTAATTATCTTCAGATCACAAAATAGATTCACCTAAACACACATAGCTTTACCTATTCTGGAGGCATAAGTGCTCATGAGACCACAGTGAAGTATCTACAATGCTTTGTTAAAAGCTTGATTTGTCAAGCAATAGAGGGTGCTCTCTGCAGCATAAGCTACTGTAACAACTAGTCTCTGTCCGCCATTCTTGAAGCTTTTATTCTCCTTGGCATAGAGTCTTAGGATCCCTGAATAGGCATTGGCAGGATAAAACCAATTAACGGGTCGGCATTTGTCCAACTGCCTTGGACCCCTGCGCCAATCCTCAGCCCTACGTCCCCGCCTCAAGCGCGCCAAGTGGACAGCAACCGACGTCATCGCAACTTTAATTTCAAGTCTCCGCCCACGACATTCCGAGCAACAACACTCTTCTCAGCCTCAGCGCGCCAGTCACAATGGAGAAAATACTTCCGGCCATCCACCTCGTACAAGCGGTTGGAAGCGCATACACACTCTCATTCTGTTACACATCTATCAGGAACCTACAGCAGTACGAAAAGAGGTCGGAGAAAGCGGCCGAGTACTCTAACACTGCTGCCGAACAGCTACACAAGACGCGCACCACCCAAGGAAATGCGCTTGTAACGGTATGCCATCCTCGTCTCTGTGCCATTTTGTCTTCCTTCCTCCCTCCGCCTTCCGAGCATTCCATGATTGACAAGCCCCCAAGGTCCTCACCTCGCTCCTAACCTCCGCCTTCCTGCTATACGCTTCTGTTCGACCAGGCGAATCCGCCCACCCGTCTTCCTCCCCTTGGCTTGCCATCGGCCTCAATGCCGGCAATATTGTGAACCTTGTGCTCACCCGGTCGCATGTCGCCAACTTCTGGGAGAACAAGGCTAAGGTACCGTTCGTCGAGGGATATAACGAGGCTATCAGCTCGACTTTGAATGTCATCAAGGCGCTGGAGAGGCTGGCTTTAGGCTGGTCTTTTAGTGCGGCGGTCACGGCCCTAAGTCTGTTGGTAGGGAGGTAAGCGGGGTGTGGAACGGAGTATCAGTTTACGGGTCATTCGATTTTATGGCGTGAGGCATAGCGGAAGCGGTTTCTTTCGGATTGTTCTGAGCAATCTTTTTTTTTCAGCTGGTGTGCTGAGATGAGCTTTATGAAGGTTGAATCCAAAGCTATGGTGTTCCTAATGCTATTTGCGCTGGTACCTCTCTTGTGAGCTGGGTGAACGAAAGGAGACCTGCGTTTAGAGGAGGCACTTACCGGACTGGATCACATTGATATTGACTATGTCTCACACTCTATAGTTGTTCATGCAGTCAAGGTAACTGCATTGTCTATTTTTGATTCAATGGGTTTCGTTTTCGTATCCTTACAATCCGCCAGCAAGCTCACAGAACTCACCCACGCCCTTCCTCAAGCCCTGCTCGTACTCCCATATAAACGGCCCACCCATTCCGCTTTCGATCAATCTCCTTCTTACCCACACCTCTAAATTCCCAATCTTGTCACCACCAACACCTCCGCCTTCGGCCCCCTCTCCCAACACCGCAATGTCGCCAAATCCGCCGTTAATCCTCATACCGAAAAACGCCGCCGCATCGTCAAAGCCCTGCCTCCATCCTTGCTCGTACCTCCAATGCTCAAATTGCGTCCCAGGAGATGTCTTGTCCCAATAACCGCAATGTTGCGCAAAAGTCTGACCGAATCTCTCCTCCTTTCGTGCCAGCGCAGACTCAAGTCTCTGACGGACATCATCTGCCGACAGCGTCAAAGTCCAATGCGGCATAATGGCGCCCTTCTCCGTACACGCTTTGAATCCCCACTCGCCACCGGGCATCCACTGCATTTTGTACGTCCAAAAGTGGCTTCCCATCGCTCTCTGTTGAAACCGACCGCTCAGAGCGCGCCCGAACTCCCTCACCCAGTCATCCTTAGATTTATCACCGCCTTTTCGCCAAGTATCCTCACTCAGCACGCAACTATACTCCCCAACGATCACCGCCACCGCACCCTTCTTCAATACGTCACCCTCCTTTCCATCCAACTGCCCCAACTTTCCCCAAACCTCTCCAATAATTTCTCCGGGGCCCTTCCTCTTATCCTTCTCCGTAAAACACCAATACAGATGCGTATCCACGATTACCGGACTCAGCCTCGCACCCACCCCCACAGCATTGATGCGACCAGCCCACTCCACCGCCTTCCCGAGATCCCACGCATCGCTCACATAAACCGGCAAGCCCGGCTCCACGCCCGCCACCGCCCCGACCACGCCCTCGTACCACTCCCAAAGCCCCTGCGCGCCCCACTCGGCCTCGTTGCACACCTGCAGCCCCACCACGCCCTCGCGCAGCGCCGCGTCGTCGCGGACGCGCGCCGCGAGCTCGACGAGGCAGCGCGCGCTGGCGTCGCGGCAACGCGGCGAGCGCCAGTGCTCGGCGCGCCCGCTGTTCGTACCCGAGTGGTCGTTGCCGTTGGCGCCGCCGGGCAGGCCGTGCAGGTCGAGCAGGGTGCCGATGCCGCGGGCGCGCAGGCGGGCGACGAGGCCGCGCACCGAGGACCACGCGTTGGCGTAGACGGGGGCGTAGGGGCGGAAGGGGTCGTCGTGGTGGTGATAGTGGTGGTCCGAGGCGAGCAAGTCCGGGCCCAGCGTGAAGTAGCCGATAGGGAGGCGGATAGTGTTGCCTGGTTCCGCATTCAGCATGTTAGCTCTTTCTCTATCTCTCTTTTTTTTTTTTCTTTTTCAGAAGAAAAAACTACGGTTGAATAGTCATGAAGAGGGAGCGAGAAGCACGCACATTTAGCTTTGCTTACTAGCCAGTCCAGATCCGCGTCCGTCACCGCTCCCGCCCAGTGTCGCTCGAATTTCTCGCGCGCCCCGTCCATGCCCAGCTCCGCGACGTTGGCCCGGACGGCTTCGAGCTCGCTGCTCTTGCCGTGGCCTGCGCAGCTGCCCGGGAACATGCCCGGGAAGAGCCATTTCTCGAGCACGTAGATAGAACCGAGATTGGCGCCGTGCTGATAACGGTAGCGGAGGACGTCTAACGGCGCCACGGGAGCGATAGAGGAGGGTCGGTCCGCTTGTTGCGATGCGAGCGGGATTTGCGGTTTGGGAGGGATCGGAGGCGGCCGGTTCTGGCTGTGGTGGTGATCCGAAGGAGTTTTTTGGTCCTGCAGGAAAGGCTGTATTTTGTCCTGGAATTTGGACTTTGCTTTGTTGAGATATTTGTCCATGTTATGTTTGTGCAATTGGACACGGAACGGGAGAAAAGAGCGAGGATATAAGGAATCAGACGGAGTTTGCAAAACGGGAGCTCAGCTTCTTATCGGAAGTGAGCATAAGTGAAACGTGATGGCGAGCGGGAAGCACGGAAAGGGCGTGGATACTAGCGGGAAGACAGCATGCAGGTACCTGTTTATCGCATGCGTCAAGGTGGGTTGTTTTGGTATGTTTCGATTGACGATCAGATGCAGCACAGCCCCAAAATGGCGGGCTGGGACGGAGGTTAAGCCATGAGTGACGTAAGGTGTAGTTCAGCTGCATCGTGCAGCTCATGGCAAGGATCATGGCTGCATCTCGGCCAAATTTCCTGCAAGCGCAAGGTGGACGGGAACAAGAACGACAGGGGAGTAAAGAGCTCTTAAAATAAGTGGAAGACAGCTGCAGACTTCATAGCATGTGCATGTTACTCAAAACACTCCATTGGTCGGCGGCAATCAGAATCAAAATGTGCCCAGGCGAACTTATACAGCACACGACCATAAAGCGCTAACAATGCCTTCCAACTCCAGAACGCCTTGCTCTAAAGTTCAATCCATCGAGTGGAGAGCTGCCGCTGCGTCTCTATGAGAATGCGCTCCTAAATCCATGGGCTGCCGTGCTCCTCCATTCGGTGTACCTTCCCGACTAGGACCTCTGCTAGGGCTGCGGCTTGGGCTTGGGCTTGCTCTGCCTGTCGAAAGGTTGGAGAAGCTTGCGGATAACCCAGGCTCTCCATTGAAAGAACTCTCGTTAGCACTCAGCTCCTGCCTCAGCGTCGCTCCTGTAGTTGGGTTCGCGCTCTCGACGCCGTACAGGACCGGCACTGTGCTTGCTCCCTGTGCCGGGAGGGATCCAGCACCAGAGATAGGGCCATTCATTTCTTCGTCTTTGCGTCCGAACGCCTCCGCCCACCACCTTACTTTCCTAGGGTCGGGCAAGAAAATTCTTTCTTTGCCCCGCACCCTATCATCAACTTCGGGATCGTATTTATCATTCAAGAACATCTTCTTGCGAGCCAGAAAGAAGTCCCACACACTCTGTGTCCGTTCATACGCCTTATAGTCTACGCGCTCTTTTTCGCTGTCGAACAAAAATGTACCATACTGACATGAGTAAAGGTGGTAAAGTAAGCGCTTCAGGAAACGGTCGTTGAACTCGAAGCGCGTCGGATTTTGGTAAAGGAGTTGGTATGTGGCATCCAAGAATTGATGGAACACGGGGCTGACCTCATCAGTCTTAGTGACGTGTGCCTTTTCCGGAGGTTTGGATCCATTTGGCCTTGGGCTTGGAGAGTCTACTCTTGCATCTCCATCGGATTCCGCAAGTGACTCTTTGCTATCGTTCTTCTTGTTGCCAAAAAATCCCTTAGCACTCAGTAGCGCATTTTCGAAAGCATTTGCACCGCCAGCGCCAGGTCCCGAGCTGCCATCGCTGCCTCCGATACGTTCATTCTCGATCTCGAACCACTTATCGCTGTTCAGCAGCCCGGATCGCTGACGGAATTGATGACCAAAGGAAAGCCAGTCCTTCTCGATCAGGACAATGAATCCCTCAAGTGTTCGATAATAAGGGTCCAAGCACAATTGAGCCAACGCACTCAACTGGCTCGTGCGGTCCCAGCCATCCGAGCAATGAATGAGAACATGAGAATGGTCGATAGCTATCGCTTTTGCACAGATTCTTGCTCCATCCAAAATACCAGCAATGTGCTCCAGCCATTGGCTCCTGGCGAGCTGCTCTTTGTTGGGAGGCACGCTTAGCATGTCGGTGTGCTTCAATGCATCCACCACCTTGTTCAGTGAGTTCCGCATGACGTGGATGTTGGCGATCCCCAAATATGCTTTCGTGGCGGCTCCATAGTGGGCCATATCCTCAGAGCCTTTCCCGATCGCCGAATTCACCGTAGCGTTCAATCTTGGCCTAGCATCCACAATCAGGTTCTTCTGCTGCGCCCCATACATACGTCCAGGTTTTTCGGGTTGTTGTGTGGCATTGGAGATCATCTCATCCTCCACCGCGGTACCCGCTACCACAAACGAGCTCTCACCGCTCGTTGTAGGTAAATTGTCAGTGCTTGGCTCGGGACTGCCGGACGGCCTTGGTGTGGATGAAGGCGAAGGCTGAAGGGAGTCTGGTTGCCATATCTCTCCATTTGGTCTAGACGTCGCGAATATGGCGGCGATTAGCTTCTCGTCTTGAGGATTGCGTTTCCGTTGGAGGCCTGGAAGCGGTTGAGAACTCCTCGTGATGGAGCAGTTATTGACCGGATGGAGGTATACAAGGGCAGGTATTCTAGCACGCGAGCGGAAGTCCCTGGCGTATTTCAGCGTCATGTCGGAAATGACTGATGGTACTGCGAGGACCGAAGGGTAGGTTGCAGAATACTGCGAAAGTCAGTGCGAGATTTGGGTATGAAGTTCTGATATGATTCTGACCTGATAGTCATGGTTGATTTCAGTTATCCTCCAACCTTTATCTGTGTCCTTTGCGCTTATGCCCATGCGTTTGAACTCCCGCTTGGGATCGTAGATTTTCCAGCCACCGATATGCTTCTCAGGCTCAGGAGACCTGTAAGAGAAAGCATAAAGCTTCTCTACGGTTCCGACTTTGCAAGTCAAGCATCGAATGGTATCGTATGCGTCGCGCGCATCTGCTTCTTTCCGGAAATGGAGGGCGAAAAAAGTGAAATCGCGGCACTGCAGACGAATCGCCGGCGGGGTATGCGCAACGGACGGCGAAGGCCGGTAGGTACAGCGCGAGATCATAGGGTACGCAACCCACATCTCCTTTGGGCGTGCGGGCGGAGCGGCTGAGGAGCCATCGGCGGCGGACTGGGCAGGGTCATGGTATTTAAAGACAAGGTGGTGGAGCTGCAAGTACAGCGTGCCTTCGACTCTGCGGCCGGTCCGCCAGAGGGTGACATTGTCAACCTGGGCCTCCGATCAGTACGCAACACGCTGCCGAGGCTCCTGGACGTACCTTGGAGACGCGAATCCTGCTGTCCATGGTGGGAGTGCAAGCGGCCGCAGCCCCGCGGCATGAAAAGACAAGGCGGTGCAGGCTGGGGTCGCTTCAAAGAATAAAGAATGTGTAAGAAGTGCGCCTCGGGCTGCGGGCGTCAGGTGTCAGCTCGCAGCACTGGTGGGCATGTGGCGGTCCTCAGCCTCAAGGAAGCTCCGGGGTGATGATGGGAAGCGGGCAAATGACAGCATAGCGCACGCTCGCCGGGCCAAGACTCGACGCGGCGCCGGCTTGTGATATCGATACGGCCCCTTCCCTTGTGATGCTTGCCTGAGGCAAACATTGCAAACTTCACGAGCTCGAACCCCGCTCGTCCTTGCCGGATTGCCCTTTTCGGCGAGGTCACACCTGCTGCTCGCGACGTGGCTGCCCCAAAAGCAAGTGAAGAAAGCGGGAATGGCAGCAGTGTGGCTCACGCGTTCTGATCACCAAAGGCGTCACGCTGCTTAAATTGCCACGTAGCAGTGATTTGTCCAGCTCCTGCCCCGGGGAGAGCGATAGTCATAGCGGCAACAACTTCTCTAGCGGAGTCGCGGCCGGGTAAAGATCGGCTAGGCAAGCGTGCGCACGGGCCGCGTGCTTCGCACACCAGCATCCTAACCTCCGCCAAAATTGGTTTTGTGCACCTCGACGCCGCGACTCTCCACCAACGGACGACAACCCGACCGACCTCTACAGCCCCGATTCTACCCGCCAGGCGTAGAATCATCCTCAGTCCATCACAGTCAAAATGGCCGCCGCCGCCGGTACCCAGATGTATGTCGCCTGAGCCCCGCTGCCGCACCGCCAATCGCCCGCGCACTCGCTAACAATGTCACAGCTCCAAGAGGAGAAAGTTCGTCGCTGGTACGATTCCATTCTCTTTTACGCGCTGATATTCATGTTTGACGGATGGGATGGTGTGCTCTGGAGAGCATGGAATTTTGCCTGGCAGACGTGCACGCGTCCGCGCAAAGCGCACGGGATTTCGACGCAATAAATGGACGCATGGCAGCAGATGCTGACGTTTTGCGGTGCAGATGGTGTCTTCTACGCCGAGCTGAACGAGTTCTTCCAGCGCGAGCTCGCTGAGGAGGGCTACTCTGGCGTCGAGGTCCGCGTCACGCCCACCGTCACCGACATCATCATCCGCGCCACCCACACCCAGGAGGTTCTTGGTGAGCAGGGCCGCCGCATCCGCGAGCTCACCAGCCTCATCCAGAAGCGCTTCAAGTTCCCTGAGAACTCCGTTTCCCTCTACGCCGCCAAGGTCTCGAACCGTGGTCTGTCTGCCGTCGCTCAGTGCGAGTCCCTGAGGTACAAGCTCCTCAACGGTCTTGCTGTCAGGAGGGCATGCTACGGTGTCCTGCGCTTCATCATGGAGTCTGGTGCCAAGGGTTGCGAGGTCGTCGTTTCCGGCAAGCTCAGGGCTGCTCGCGCCAAGTCCATGAAGTTCACTGTATGTTAGAAATGAGTGGAACAAATGAGGAAGGCCCTACTAATACAGCCCAGGACGGCTTTATGATCCACTCCGGCCAGCCCGCTCACGACTTCATCGACACTGCCACCCGCCACGTTCTCCTCCGCCAGGGTGTCCTTGGTATCAAGGTCAAGATCATGCGCGGCTCTGACCCTGAGGGCAAGGCCGGCCCCCAGAAGTCTCTTCCTGACTCCGTCACCATCATTGAGCCCAAGGAGGAGCAGCCCATCGTCCAGCCCATGTCTCAGGACTACGGTGCCAAGGCTATTGCCGCTCAGCAGGCTGCTGAGCAGCAGAGGTTGGCCGAGCAGGCCGAGCAGGAGGGCCAGGAGGCTCCTGCTGAGTACGCTCAGGAGTAAATTGGTGAAAAAGGAGGACCGGGTGGTCAGGGTTACGTGTCTGGGGAGGTCGATTTTCTGCATTTCACGACGTTTGGTCACGGAGTCATCTGATTATTTCCTGTGAGCCACAAAAAAAATAATGGCTTTCTTGAGACTTACGGACCATGGGTGAATGGAAAAGATTTCAGCCAAGCAAACGATTTCATGCTTGATACCTCATTCAACGTTCTAACGCCATATGCTTCTACTGCGTGCCCATTGATTCTTGACTCGTAGGTCACTTTGCCAGAAATAACCAGAGCTTTGAAAAACAGGTAAGCTCAATTGTGAACAGTATAAACGAGCCCCGAATATCACAAGAAAATCGATTCGGGCTATGATATTAGACTGGTGTCAAGAGTCTACGAGATTGTCTCCAAAAACATATTGTAATTACTGGGAAGTAAAGGAGGCAGCCCATCCAGACGTAAATGTCGTTCGTCATATTAATTACGTCCGGATGACTGCTTCAGCTCTCTTTACGCACCTATGCTTGCCGTTCTAATACTCTGGAACCTATCCTTACAGATGTACAGCGACAAACTTAAAGCTAAGTACCTCGATCACCTCCAGGTAAGAGTAGAGACGTCATTCCTAAACTCGCCTTAGTCTTTTTAGTTATGTTCAGGGCTTCAATGTATTGCCGTGGTCGTTGCACTGAAATCTGTAAGAATTGTTGATATTGAAGGGCTAAATATAACCCACTCCAGCAGCATCATGCATGGTCGATCAAAAACCTTCAGCATAAATTGTGATGGGCACAGTCGACGGACCAGTATTATGCTCGGTGTCACACCAAACGTCTCCAAGGATATTGGAACTAAACAATAAGTTGGTCCGTGTGTCGTATAAAGCTTCAAACAACGCTCCCCGCATGATTCGTGAGTTTCAGCGGTTCGCCATCTACTTCATTTGTCCTGTGCGGTAAGGTCAATTGCCAATTTTTGGTTCGTTTGCCTGCTACTAATGCCTAAACACGAGGAGAATGGGTCTCCGGTATGCCATGTCTAGCGTTTTCTGGCGCCAATTTGCCGTTTTAAGCGTTTCGAAAAGACCATACGATCCGCTTTTTGCAACATATTTTACGTATCGTGTGAGCGGCCTGCTGACTGACCTCTAAAGTTGTACAACTGCTTCGAGGTCTACGGTTGTTGCAGTCATATTTCGTAGCATGATCTCAACATGCTGGGGTCCCTGGTGAATTAAGATCCATCATGACTGCAGATAATATATAACATCACGGAGCAGCCAAAGAAATCACTGCGATGCTCGGGTTGCTCGATTTGTTCATTTTCTGTTATCGCCTTTGAAATACCATAAGGAAAGACACGCAATTTTTCTTGATGATTAAGGCCCTGTCAGTTCTTAACCGTATCTATTATCATCGCTCCAGGCTCTGGCGCCAAAGCCTTGCGGAAGGCCGGTGTGAGCAAGACATCCCAGCACGATGACCATAAGCATAGTGCATGTTGGGTCAGTCTGTCTACGATTGTGTAAAGCTCTTCTCACATAACTTTAGGAAACAGTTGAACACACCGAATTACTCGCTGGAGCGCAAAACGAAGTAAGCAGCGCTGGGTCTAGTCATTTTCCACGGTCACCTGATGTCGCTCCATCCGTTGTTTCATTATGCTACAAGCCGCAAATACCTTAAGCCCGTCAGATATTGTCGAGGCCCTCGACAACCGACACACTTCGCTATGACGGCCCTCACAATTATATAGCATTTTTTATATTGTGAATCTCAAGAAGGTTCTGCAGAATGATTTTAGTGTGTAGACGGGGTCGAAACGGAAGCCGGCTCGCCCACCATGCAGCGCAAAGAAATGAGTACTTAGGATGGGCAGAGACGTGATGTCTTCTCAAGTTCAAGGAAGAGAATATTATAGTTTTGAATTTCTTCAAACTCATAGTGATACACAAGAACTGTTAGTGAAACGATGTAACATGATGCTTAGTTTGTCTTTTGAATCGTGCATGTAAGGTGACTGGTATTTGCTCGACTCGTGAGACACGTATTGATCACTGGGGTCAAAAACATAGTCTAAGAAGCAAAAAAAAAGTTTATTTACGCTGTAAGCAATTCTGTATGGCATTATGACTCGAAAATAGTTGTAACAGCCAGGTTATCTTGTTGTCAAAGCTTTTGGGTAGGTGGGTCACTCGCAGGACCGAAAACGTAAACCTCCTTGGACACACTGATCGTGAAACAACTCAGATGGATTTTTGTATGCTGACGATTGTTGTCGTAGCACTTTCAAAATCAATTTATGAGTCTTTCCTGGGGCTGGCGTTGCGGAACGTTCTGTGGTCGATAATTTCCGGCCGACCAATGGCCACCTCCCCACCCAAAAAAGTTCCTGGTCAATATCGAGGTGGTGTGCCGAAATCAACAAGCCGTAAGCAAGGCATCCACCCTGAACGACGGGCCAGACCGTCCGATGCATGCTCATCCTGCCGACGGGTCCTTCCCAAAACGGATCTGTTCGGAACACTCGGCCCAGCCGGATCTTGGCCATCTCGGGATGCTGGAAGTTTTGTCCAAAAAAAAAAAAAAAAAAAACAAACGCATCAGTAGTATCCATTTGAATAGGATCCCTTGGGCTCAGCAATGTCTGCTGAATGCGAGCCCAACACGCGCGTCACCCTCGTGTTCTCGACTGGCAACCGACCTTACTGACGACGTGCATAATGAGGATCAACCGACAACGTGACGTCGGTTACCCCATAGCCATGGCGGTATTAGAAAAAGCCACAAGCGCGAAAGACAGGGATCGATGAAAGATTTTGTAAGGCGATGATGTGATCCTTTTGTCGTTCCGTTTCTTGTTCTCCCGCCCGTGGGGTTGTGATTTGCAGCGTCCACCCTTTTCGGAAAGGAGCAACCGCGTTTCTATGAATAGAATCGATAGTTTCCACGACTTCGAAGAAGGAGCAGCATTAAATATTGAAGACGGGGCGGGAAACTGGAAGAAAGGAGATGAAGAGTGTGCAAAGCTACTTTTGCCCATCCAGCTACTGAGTGAGCCCTGAATCAGCGTGAGCATCAGGCTGCTTGAGCGCACGTTTGGACCAGATTGGCGGCCATGTTCTTTCGGCAAGCCTTCGCTTCCCCTTTCGCAAATGCACATCGCTCATCTTGATGTTCGCTAGGGATTCTCGCTGCGGTGCTGTGAGATGTGTCCATGAATCATGATGATTTTCAGGTCTCGAGGATCCCGGAGTAGTATCTTGAGACTTTATCTTCAAGAAATCCATTTCTCGATTCCAACAAGGGATTTCGGCTTGTTTTGCCCGAAAGAAAAAAAAAAAGTCATGGATTTGGAAGTCGGCTCGACGGAAATGGCATTGGGTATTTCGAAAAACAGCAAACTCTCTATACAGCTTTCCACGATGGAAATCGGCGGTCTCGTCGGCTCAATATAGTCATCAACATTCGGACAAGTTTGAAGAAGGTGTACATCCAAGGTTTTTGTACTGAGCTCGCATCTCCTATACACGGTCCGTCGCTTGCATTGATCGTCAGTACTTGCTCTGACCACGAAGTCTGTATACGAAGATCGCCCGTTCCGTGAAAGGATTTGCGTCAAAGATCGTGAAGATGGATCGTCTCGTATATGCGGGTCACCGACAACAGGACTCTAGCTTCCGCGATACGAAGGGTCGAAGCTAAGATACGAGATGGCCTGCGTCTGGCGAGTTCCTGTGCACGACGTTATCTGAACGACAAACAATACGTTCTATATTTGCCTCCTCGGGAGAAATGTGTTCTAAGACATGTCGCGACGTTGGGATGTTCTAGGACCTAGTGTGGTGTTTGGAATGGTCGAGCACTGGCCAGCGCCCCAAACTGTTTCTCTGCGGCATGCGAATCTCATCCAGCAAGGTGCAAGCGCCACAAGCACGTTGACTGGGTGGTGCGCGGTTTATAGGCGACTTCAATGAGCGCTCCGCCCAAAAGATTCGGTGTGCGTGAAATTTGTGTGGCTGTTGCAGGCAAATTCCAGAGCGGTCGTGGTCCGTGAATATATTGCGGCAATCTTGGCAGGCGACCTGAAACGCTTCACATATTGCGGTGAGGTATGATGGCGTTCGTATAGGTAAAGGAAGGAAAGCGTATGATAATGGCAAAAGGTATGACTGCTGCTGTGAGGACTGCATGATGATGTGCGCGTTCGGTGGTGCTTGGCGAAGGAAACGCTGGTGTTTGGTTAGGCGACTGTTAAGCAATGCTATGCCTCAAGCCGTTCAGCCCTGGCATCCCCCATGACGGGAAACGCTTGCCCACTTTCGCTCGGCGAGTCTGGGCTTTTGGACTCATGGAGCCCCTCGTATCGCGGGTCGCTCGCGCCATCAAGTCCGTGTCATCTCGGTTCAAGCTTGGCGTGCGTGCGGCAAGTGTGGCGTCGAAAGACGTTTTGCCAAGCCGAGCCTTAAACATACTCGTTAGAGGTAGGATCGAAGAGGGGTCTTTGGGGAGGAGTGAAGTTGTGGGTTGGGAAGAGCGAGGACTATGCAGTTGGGACGTGTGGGCGGAGTTGGTTTGAAAAAGGCGGGATAGGAAAGAGAGACGGCTATCCCAGGAAACACTCTGTTACCGATTCATGCAGCAGCAATCTGCAACTAGAACGCGTCATCCGTGCAAACGGAGCTGCCGTGATCCCGTTGTCCTCCCGCGCTCTACGAGAGGGTGAGCACGATTGGGCTGCCGCTTCTGACGTTGCAAGCAGTGATGTTCAGACGAAGCGATGCCAGAACACAATGCAGCCGGTGAATGAAATCATGGCTCATCTCGGCGCTCATGAATAGAAGACCGCCAGAGACCGACTGCCAACACTGGCCGGGCCGCGGCCACGCACATGGCTCCAGAGCACCGTTCTCCTCGCCACAGATGGCTGAAATTGAGGCGCAGAGGACATGCCGGACATTTGCTACTGGAAGAGTGCAGCCGGACGGCGATTGGGAAGTACTCATGACGGGCCATGCTGGGAGCAGAGTCAGGGCTCTTACGCAAAGGGGAGCATAGACTGGGAAGCGACTGGGATGCAGCAGGGCTCTGGACGGGCGAAAGTAAGGAGTCAGGAGAGGAAGGAATTCCGGAGCTTCTCGAATTTGGGCGTGTGGCTGCGGCGTGGCAGTATCGATATGACCCCGCCTTTTGCGGCCGCGGGAGAGCCAGCCAGGCGCCGTCGCCGTCGCCGTCGCCGTCGCCATCGCCGTTCGGGCCTTGGTCCTGATCCAGTCTGAGTGCTCCTTCGCTGGCGCGGGAAATGAAGGCCACAACAGAGCATCCGGTCGAGTCAGCGCACGGAGCAGCAGCAGTCTTCAATTTCCACCGACTGCGGCGCCGCTGACGGCAGCGATAGCGACGATGGTGGGCGACGACGGCGCCCAGCGCGAGCACGCAAGAGCTGGAGGGCGTGTACACGAGGCGGCGGCGGCGACGACGACGACGACGACGACAGCGATGACGATGTTTCGAAAAGGGTTTTCCACGGCAGCGCATGCAAGCTAGGCCACGGCCAGGTGACAGGGCGCTGAGCCTCGCGCGGCCCCAGTTTATATGAAGATCTCCACCCATGGTGAAACGCAGCGTTGGCGCCGCCGCCAGCGCACGCCCTGCGGAGGGAAATAAGCGTAAAAAAGCCGGCGAGTGGGATGGGCGCCGGCGCGCTACGCTTGAGAGGCGATGCTGCGGTGCGTGGAGCCAGGCGAGCATCGGCATTTCAGCAGCGCAGCCCGCGAGAGGACGGCGAGCCGCGGGCACGTCTCCTGCGCGCACACAGAGCGTAGCGCCGGGGCCGCGCAGAGCGAAGCAAGCAACGCCCAGCCCGACGCCAAGCCAGTGCCCCTGACGCTATGCCCCGAAGCGTCGCCGCGACGCCCGGCCGCCCGCCGTCACCGCCCACTCTGCCCTCCACCCACGGCCACATCCACCAAACAGCCGCCATGCAGGAACCCGGCGCTGCTAGCGAATCACACGCCGCCTGCCGCCCTCAACGGCGTTTTCTTGCGCCAGCGCTGTGCCGCCGCCGCCAAAGCCTCCTCCACTCACATGCGCCGCCCGCCCCGGTCGCCCCCGGCCTGTCTCCCCTCCCTCGCACCATGGCCAGCCGCCGCCGGCCAGACGCGCTGTCAGGCTGCGCCCGGACCGCATGCCTTCTGGCCCGCAACGTGCTGCTGTTGGCCCATGGGCGACCGGGGGGGCTTGCTCCGATACGAGGGGGCCCTGGCGGGAGACCTGCTCAGTTCAGGCTGGCGCCAGGGGAACAGCCCACTGCCTGTGCGAGTCGGTGATCTGCTGGGTGCCGGCCTAGCAATGCTGACGGTCCGCGCTACCGGTTGCGATTAATCTCCCGCTCACATATACAAGCTCTGCGCCGCCCGCTGGTGCTTCTTCTTTTCTCTCCACGCTCAAAGCTCACAGTCCTACGACAATAATCACTCTTGACTTCGGTCGTCCATTCTTTCGAGAACCTACACTCTCTTCCAACTACCCGAAGCTTTAAGCCCACCTTCTACCCGTTTCTTTCCAGAACAACTACCACCGTCAAAATGAAGGCCTTCACCGTTGCTGCTCTCTTCGGCGCCGCCCTGGCTGCCCCCAACCCCGACAAGACCGTCTACCAGACCGAGGAGGTTACCATCACTTCCTGCGGCCCCGAGGTCACCAACTGCCCGGCCAGGTCCACTGCCACCCCGGCCGTGAGCACCCCGGTCTACTCCGTCCCCGTCTCCTCCGACGTCGAGGGTGTTACCTCCGCCCCCACTCCCACTCCCGAGTTCACCACCTCGACCGTCTACTCCACCCTGATCTCCTCGGGCTCTGAGGGCGTTGTCACCCAGACCGTCGCCATCTCGACCACCATTTGCCCGGTCACTGCCACCGAGACCCCCGGCGCTCCTGCTGGCACTCCCTCGGTCCCGGTTGCTAGCGGCCCCGCTGGTACTCCCGGCTACGGTGCTCCCCCGGCCGCAGGCACTCCCTCTGCTCCCGTCAGCTCTGGCGTTGAGGGCTCCGCTCCCAGCCCCAGCGTCCCGGCCGGAGGTTCGTCTACTAACACCTGTGAACCTATCTATTCGACCAGCACGATTTACATTACTCCAGGTGTTCCTTCTCAGCCCGCTGGTACTGGCTACGTTCCCTACCCCTCTGGCGGCCCGTACGCCTCTTCCGCTGTCGCCGGCACCCCTGGGTGAGTATCTTGTTCCCACGCATGATCGACGACCATCTACTAATGATGCGCAGTGTCCCGATCGCCCCCACCACCCCTGCTAGCACTCCTCAGGCTACTCCTCCCTCTTACACCGGCGCTGCCAACGCCCTGAACGCCGCCGGTGCCGTTGCTGGCTTCGGTGCCGTCGCTGCCTTCTTCTTGTAAATGCACTAAGTCATCTTTTCCAACTGAAGCCTCCATCGACGATCCTCTCAATCGGGGGACACCATCGACACGAAGGCTATGGCTTATTCTTGCATCATGAGGCGCGGGGGTATCGTTTTTGCACTTCTCGGGATACAAATTTTTAGGGCTGGAACAACAGTTCTTCCTTTGTACAGCTTCTAATTTTTCAATTTGGCGAGGGCGCCGTCGTACAATATCCACGTTTTGAAAGCGCGCGACGGGTCACGCGAAGGGGACGTGTGGATAGTTGGAAATGAAGTTTTGAAGGCTTAATCGGCCTGTTTACAATTCGCAGTAGTTTCTGTCAAATGTCTCCATGGTGAACATTGTGAAAATCGTGAGAATCGATCTTGAATCGTGCGCTTTGTCGTGCCTCCTGGAGAGACGTTCCGCTTTCGCTGCGAATCCCCGCTACTGTTCCCGTGGATATCCACATTCCGCAGCCCTGCGGCAAGTCGATCATTCCGGTCCCTGGATCCACGAAGACCCAGCAGGCGGGATGAATCTTGCGAATCAGTCGCACGAGTGTCACCCAATCTATTGCTTCCCGAATGAGACCCCGCTGCAGCTCAACTGCTCAGCTCACCTCCCGTCCCTCCCTCCTCCCGGTCGGAGTGTCTGAAACGACCTGACGTTGGAAGTTGCTACTCGCGCTCCCGACGTCCCTGAACCGCCCCCCTCCCCCTTCTCATACATTCTGCGTCTGATCTTCCGAAACGCCGATCAGCGGAAACGAGGAAACAATAGCAAAACAACTTTAAATATACGACATCGCCGGCGGAGCGAGTTTGGGTCTGGACCTTATGTGTGTGTGAGAGACAGAGGAGAGGAAGGGAGGGGGGGGGGGGGTTGGGTCGCTGTTCGTGTTGGATATACCGGTGTAGAAACGAAACTCCGTGGCGATGCAGGTGGTGTTTTCTGTAGACGGGCTGAGTCCGGTCTGGCTTGCTTTGAAGGAGTCAGGCATCCATACGGCGGACGAACCTTATTATCGGACTTGCCGGTGGTACATACATGCTTGCATGTAGGTCTATTAGAATACGGGCAGAGCTGGTTGGTGCTCGTTTGGTGAACATTGCATACCCCGGAACTGGTCTGTATGCAGTTCCGATGGGTGATGCTACGTTCCACGTTCTTCTTTTCTGAGGACGCAATCTGCTGTTGTGGAACTAAGGGTTCATGGACTGCGTATGAGTCCCCCGACCATGCATGCATGGCTGATTCAGTCAAGCGCATGTGAACACCGAGCTGTGTTCCGCAGAGGTTTGGCACTTGTTGCTTCCTATTCGTGGGCAGTCTTCTCGCAGTGATTCCTCGTAGGTACCTTTTGCGCTTGCAACGCATGTTGTGTCGTGATGCTCAGACGAGTAAGGCTGCTGCAGAGTGGCAAAGACAAAATTTTACAGAAAAGAAGCTTATGGCGGCTAAGCGGAAAGACAAAGATAGTTAAGGTGCGACGGCGGTTGCACCCGTTCTGGCATGGGAGGTGGAGTGGGAATGAAACAGAAGCTCGCAGGTTGATATGAGGTTCCTGGGTCTGAGATTGTATACCTGAAACCCTCGTTTGTGCTTGGCGTTAAATGTTGGACTTGCGGTGAGCAGGTGGAATTATGTGCCGAGCCAATTCAGACCATCTTGAGGGCAGCGTGTATGAATAAATGTGCCATTGCCATTGACGGAATGCATGCTCTGCAGATTCCGCTTTCAACCTTTTTCCTCCTCTCCTCAAAGGGCTGAGAGACATGAATAAACGGGAATAATTAGTAGAAGGAAGAATTAGCAAGACGTAGGTAGCAAGAAAGTTTTCTACTTGTGGAAATAAATGATCCGGTGCAGACGACGCCCGGCGCGGCGTCGCTTTTATGTACAGCTCATTAGTTTTCAATGACTGGAATAAGGCGTCCGATGAGCAGAGAACTCCTCCAAATTCGGGTCAGACTTGGTCACAACGCGTTGGCCTACTGTGAAGGATTCGTTACAGGTGCAACTTGGAGAACCCGATATAAATGGTTAAGAACCGTCATGCCTAATAGATAGCCACTGTACTGTACATGAATGGAGTGGAAAAAAACACTTACGAAGACTCAATCCCAAACCGATAAACGCCACATTTTGATCTTGTCCCACGGTTCATTCATACCACCCTTGTTTCCACTGTCCCGATAGGTCGTTCCACTAGATCAAGGCAACCATCAACGACGTTTTTCCTTGCGCCTTCACTGCTGACGTTTTTGCCTCCCAAGTACAGCAACCAAGCGAGCCTACTCAATCTCTCATCTCTCACAGAGCCTAGCCTCTCCAGCGGTCCCATCTTGTTTCCATCCTTGCTGGCAGATTGATAGAACATCTCCAGCCCGCCATTGGCGTCTCTTCTAAGTAAAAGTACTGAGCCCTTGCCAGCCTTCCCGCGTGCGTTGAACAATGCCTTGAAGTCCTTCATCGCCTGTCCAAAAGCTTCGTCATTGTACTCAGGCTCGGTCTTTGCCTGCTGCGCAGCGATGTTGGCTTCTTGCATGCGCTTTGTGAGGCCGCGGACCAAACCATCCCGCAGGTGTTGAAAGTTTGTGTCTCGAGTAGGAACAATGCGGAAAGCCATGTTCGCTCTTAGCTCTGGATTTCTTAAGAGAGATTCCCAAATTGCATTCGAATCTGCGGGATCCAGGAGCCTGGTACGCAACTGATCTTTCTCGCCAGGAATCAGAGCTGAAGCCATCGGGTTGACTTGCTTGATGAGAGCAGCTTGTAGCCTTGGCAATGCCGAGGTTTCCACATAAAGGCCAACCACGTAGACTTGGATATTCAGGAAAGATACTGTACGGATTCCCAGCCCAAGAAGTGAATACTCGGTTTGATCATCCGCCTTCACCTCCCCAGCGTCGCCTGATGCAGTGGGAAGCTTGATGGTCTTTGGGAAAACCGGCACACTGCTCGTTCCAGTCTCAACCAATTCAATGATATCGTCGCCTATAGCCTGAAGTTTCTCGCCACCTGGCGCAACCACGACCTTCTTTCCCTGGAATTCCCGCGCGACTTCTGACGGCGTGTCCATCCTGTCCGAGACTCTCTTTTGTAGCTCTTCGAGGTCGACATTATACACGACGACCATTGGAATCAGGATACTGATAATGCAGCCCAGTGCTGCATAATTGCGACGTCTAGTGTAGTATGCGCGACGGGCAGCTTCGGCGCGGTGTACAGCGACAGGGTCGAGCGGGTTTACATGCTCAAAGTCGTGCTCTTCTGCGATGCGGGAGCTGTAGCGTGACGGGGAGCTGCGGCCTTTGTCCAAGAGATTCTCAAGCTCGAGCAAATCGTCGTTTGGATTCCGCGATGGTGCACGCGCTGAGTTGAAACGAATAGTCTGACGTGCGAGCGCGGCGCAGAGTAAGGTCGAAGTAGGCTGGGCAAGGCTGCGGTAAGGACGTAAGCGCGAGAGGCCGCGAGCTGTTATATTCAAAGACATTGCGAGTGGTATCTGCAAGTTACGCCGCAGCCAGGAGAGGAGTCCAGCTGGATCAAGTGAAGGTGTGGGGAGCTCCGTGCAGGGTGGTACGACGATCGATGATGTACACATCGGCTGCATCCGTCGGCGGTAGAACTTAATTCTCCGACTCTGATGGCCGCCGAGAAGTCGTTGCCGCTCGCGTCTTCCCCCCACAACGCGTCGCGTCTTCCCGCGCCTAGCAGCAAACGCTATCATTTTCGCTCTCACGCTTTCCTTTGCCAATCTGCAGCATGTCCCTCGCGCGTAAACGCCGTGCAGTAAGTGAGCTATGTTACCTCAAAATACAGAAATGACCTCTGATTCTTATGTAGCCTGCCGCGGAAGAGGACTATGAGAACGAACATACTCCAACACAACGCCGCCGCGAATCTCCAGAATCTGTAGACGAAGATGATGACTTCGTAACGCAATCAGACCAGCAACTCCAACAGATGGCGAAGAAGCTGGTGAGAATGGCTTTAGCATGCGAATATGCCAGGATACCTATCCGTCGAGCAGACATAAGCGCGAAAGGTCATACATATGTTTGCGATGTCGTAGGACGGCAAAAAGCTAATTTGTTTACATGCAGTACTGGGAACACAGGGTAAGCAGTTTAGGAGCGTTTTCGATGAGGCGCAACTGCAATTAAGGACGGTATTTGGGATGGAGATGACAGAGCTTCCTAAGACAGAAGGCCACACCATTCGGCAACGTCAACGTAAGTTCATAATTACGATATCTGATTGTGTTTGATCTAACTCCGTTCAAGAGGCGGCACAAAGAGCTGAACGGCCAAATAACACAACAACTACTAGCTGGGTTCTTACGAGTGCCTTACCTGAGAAATATCGAAGTTGGGACATCATTCCCCCGCCCAAAGTTCCCACTTTCACCGAAGAGAGCTCCTATATTGGGCTTTATACCTTCGTAGTCGCTGTCATCACACTCGGAGGTGGAAAGCTACCGGAGGCGAAGCTCGAGCGATATCTTAAGCGCGCCAACGCAGACCAAATGACACCCGTCGGCTCGACAGAGAAGCTGCTCGCGCGGATGAGAAAAGATGGTTACATTAAGCTCATCGTAGACAACAGTACTGGTGAGACAATCAGAGAATGGGTGGTAGCCGGGCGTGGCAAGGCCGAGATTGGAGACAAGGGCGTGAGTGGCATGGTCCAGGCTGTGTACCGCAACAGCTCGGATGAGTTAGACCGGAAGTTAGAGCGCAGCTTGCAACTTGCGCACGCTAACGAGACGAAGCCGGCGCAGACCGAGGTTGAAGTCCAGGGGGAAGAGGGGACTGGAAGAAGCAAAAGACGTCCGAAACAACGAGAACGACCAGAGAGCGGAGCAGAAGAGAGCGACGAAGAGTAGATTATCTTCAAAGCTAGTATTTGAGTCTGCGGAAAGAAGGAAATGGCGTTTCGGCGTAGACCGGGGATATTTGCAGCTACCGGGCATGATCAGAAGGCGTAGAAGTTGCTCTCATTAATTTGTGCTGGGCCTAGGTGTGTAGCTGGCCAGCCAGCAAAGCAGCCTCGAGAAATCGACATTGCGTAAACTTCAGATTGTATTTGAACCACTCGGGATGATCCGAACGAAGTGGGGCTTTGGGGATGCAGTAATTGCACGATTAACGTATCAACGTAGCACTGCGCACGACAGCTTCGCGAGCGCGTTTGAAGTGCGTTGACAAGTACCTGGCTATGACGTATTAGGAAGGCCGCCAAGGCCCGTTTGCGAGACCCAGGGAGCAGCACTGCATGTGGCAGCCGGCAATGACTCGCCGCCGATCATCTCCAAGCCGTCGCGCCCTCTCTGCAGATGCCAACCGTTCTCCGCTTCAGCCATCTCCATCACGCGCCCCGAGTTCTCAGAGTGCAGTGATCGTTTTCGCACACCGCCATGCGTCCGTGAGCTGTCTGAACAACAACCAGATCCCCCACGAGCGCGTTGTCGCCCTTGCCCAGCACCACTGCGACCATGAGCTTCAAACTCTCCGCTCTGTTGAATCCCGCCTCCGAGCCTTCCAGTCCTAACACTCAACTGTCAGAGATCCCACACGTCTCGGAAGCTCCTGTATCAGCCTTACCTCCGCCTGTGCGCACCGAGGGCCTTGAGAATGCTTCGAACGCGTTGTATGAAGCAGCCGACGCGCTGACCGGGCTGTCGCAAGGAAATCCTTCGCCACGCAACAGTCTCGCGGATGGTACATCTGCTCAGTCTTCAAGCAATGATCAGCCAGTCCCTTCAAACGGCTATCCGGATGCGCGTCCAACAAGTAGCTATGGCTCGGCGGTTGCACCAGTTGAGCCATCACCGGTCGACGCTGCGCTGCAACAGCATTCGCCTTCGCTGGAACAGTATCACCACAGATCGAAATCGCCCGAGGAGCAGCGACGACAATCACTAATTTCTATGTCGTCGAACCCTCCAATTCTACCTCCCATCCAGACGCTCGAAGGCATACCAGAGAGAAGACTAAGTGACCAGGCGCAACTGCCCAAAGGCGCTTCGTATGGACACGACGTGTCGCAGATCGCCTCGACGTCACCTGTGGAGCCGTCTCGAGCCGATGTTTATTCGCCGAACACCGTAGCCCATAGTCGTGAGCCCGATTACGTTCGCGAAGAGGCTACATCCGCTCAAATACGAGCGCCTTCACCACCAAATCACCCCGCAGAGCTAACTGCTCACCAAGCCTCTCTTCATTCACCTTCTCCGCAAGTCAAGCTCGAGCCAACGGCGACATCTCGGGAACCAACGCCCGCACAAGCCGCCCCCAAGACCGAGCAAGGCGGTGACGCCCTCGACGTAGAAACTCTTAAAGCAGTCGCCGACGCCAGGAACGAACACGGCCTGCGCGGAGTGAGCCGGGAGGCTTCTACAGCAACATCAGCGACCGCGCCCACCATGGACCCCACCCCTGCTGCCCCAACAGTCTCGAAGAAGAGAAGACTAGTCGACACAAAGGTCAAGAAGAAGGGTGGCGGAGGAAGCAGGACAAATAACAAGAAGCGGAAGGTTGATGAAGACCAAGGTAGATCTTCTCCCACGCCCTCTACGAAAGCTGCGAGAACCAAGGGATCTAAAAAGTCTGCAACGGGCACTCCAGTCGCCGGAAGCTCGCCAGCACCACACTCGTCACCCCCGCCCCAACAACCAGCCGAAGACGAAGAAGACGAGGAGTCAGGGTCGGATGACGGAATATATTGCATATGTCGAAAGGGTGATAACCACACATGGATGATTGCCTGCGATGGAAGCTGCCAGGACTGGTACCACGGCAAATGTGTCAACGTGAAAGAATCGGACGGCGATTTGATCGAGAAATATTTCTGCCCGAGATGCACGGAGGCTGGGGAGGGTCGTACGACATGGAAACGCATGTGCAGGCGTCAAGGGTGCCGTCGCCCAGCGAGACGCGATGAACAAAGCAAATATTGCTCCGACGAGTGTGGTAAACTTTTCTTCCAGGCCCTTACCGCTACTTTACGCGGAACTGGTGGCGGCGCGACAGCTCAGAAGGTGAAGCGCGATCGTCGCAAGACGAACCAGGCCGACGGTACACATGATGGCGAAGATACAGAAGACGATCGCGCCGGTCCTCGCGGCGGTACCGTTTCTGCCCGCGACCTGAAGGCGTTGACGCTCTCGGCACACGACGTCGATCATTTCAAGAACCTGGGTAACAGCATGCTTAGCCCGCCTGCGACCGCATCCCCAACATCCCCGACGTTCAAGCAGGGAGAGGAGTCCCTCTCTGGCCCGGACGCTACCCGCGTTGCTGAGATCCACAAGGAGATTGAAGACCTCAAGACTCGCGTCAAGCTCCTCAAGGAGCGCGAGAAGTTTGTCCACATGGCGCGCGAGCGGGTGAACGCAATAGCAGAGCGCGAGGGCGTCAAACCAAAGGACATTTGCGGCTACGACTCTCGCCTCAACTGGAGCGAGGGCGAGTTTGCCCTCTGGCGCGACACGCCTAAGGGCAGGGCTTGCCTCAGGCAGGGAACGCTGGATGCGGACCCTGAGGATGTGGATCGGGATGACATCGAGATGCGGGATACAGAGGGTGCGATGGTGAATGGTAATGGTGCGGTCGATGGGTTTACCACTGCGGCTGCGGTGGATGCGCAGAGGAAAGAGGAGCTACTGCCGGCATTGCTCGCGTCACCGGATGTCTGTTTGAAGAAGAGGTGTCAACGTCATACTCAGTGGGGCAAGATCGCCCAGTACGACAACTCGTTCGAGCTCAGCGTCGCCAGGAATCAGATCTCGGAGTTGCTGGCCGATGAGCGGGAGATCAGGCATCGCGCTGTGGTGGGCTCGCGGAAGGAGTGTCAGGTGGATGGGGATACGGTCGTTGGCGCGGATGGGGAGAAGGAGGGGTGGGTTGAGGTGCTGGGTTGATTTATTTTTTCGGGGTTGGGGTTTCATTGTCTCAAGCTGCATTGCATCATCTTGGGGGGTTGGGGTTTCATTGTCTCAAGCTGCATTGCATCATCTTGGGATGGAGTTTTTTTTTTTCCTGCTGCTATTGGGAGGGAAGGGAAGGAACTACTCGGACTGGCCAACGGGGCAAGTAGTTGGGCAAGGGAAAAAAAAAAAATCAGGCGTTCAAATGACGGCCCAAGAACATCAATATCGCTCACTTCAAAACTTGCCAATCAGGGAATAAAAGGAGTTGGCGTTCTGGAGGGGAAACAACCCAAAGTCTAGTCTCATATCATCATCTCCACTATCATGTTCTATATCCCGCACAGTTTTACGAGGCCGACACTTCTATCGTCCATCTGCGTTAAACAGAGTCAACAGTATCGATTTCTCTGGTGCTCGTGTTCGTCTTCATCATGTCTCGGTGCATTTTTCATGTCTTTTGTCTATCATGATGCTTCTGCTCCAGCGCTAACTAATTCGAAGAAGCTTTTTGGAGATCTATGCGCCACGGGTCTTATCTCCATCTTTTCCCTTCATCTAGGTTCGCGGCCCTAATCGCTTACAAGAAGACCTCAAGATTGAGCTCCAGCGCGGTCGTGGGGAAACTGAAATAACTTGTCAATCGGGATTACAGGTATCAAAATGAAGGTATACTCACGGCAGCTCGTAGTTCTTGAGCACAGTGGGGTGCAGAATGCCGAAGACGCCGATGTTATGGGTCTTGCCGTCAAGCCGGAGCTTGATGGCAGCAGCATGGCCCTGGAAGAAAGTTGGGTCTGTTCGTGTTGTTGTGTCAGTCTTGGGAATGCTCGGCAAGGCGATTTTGTTCTTAGAGAAAGGAATCATGAAGTAACATACCATCGACCTCCTCAATCCAGTAGCCCCCGAGCTTCTCGTTCTTCAAAGCCTCTTCGTGGGTGATGAAAGCACTCCGCAGCATCAGCATGATACGGTCGAGCAGACCGTGGACAACCTCGAAGCCGGACGTCTTGCCGTACCAAGCAGCCGCGAAGTGACGCTCGTTGCGGCTCTTGCGCTCCAGCGACAGGTCCTTGAAGGCGACATCGCTGACCTCAAAGATCTTGATGGGCACGCTGTGGTGCTTGTTTTCGCGGATGGTCTTGAGCAGGCCCGGCAGTAGCGAAGTGCGGACGATTTGGTACTCAGCGGTCTTGGGGTTCTGCAGCCTCACGCAGGTGTTTCCGTCGTCCTTACGGTTCAGCCACGCGAAGTTCTCGTCGTGCGAGCACAGAATTAGGGGCATGACTTCCGACCAGCCGGCCATAGCGGCTTCCAAGCGAACAATATCAGCCAGCTTGTTGATCTTGAGCGGTGCTGCCACGGCCGCGCTCTTGTTGGGGTATTCACGCGGCAGTTTGTTGAAACCATAGCCAATGGCAAGATCCTCCATGATATCACACTGATGCAGAACATCGGCGCGAGTCACTGGAACAGCGACATCCAGGTGCTTTGGTGAGCTCTTGGAAGGTGTAGCCTGAAGCGACATCCGCTGAAGCAGCTTGCTCTGCTCCTCAGGGGTCAGGTTTAGGCCGCAAACCTGGTTAAGGTAATCGATTTCCGCCTGCATCTGACGCGGAGTGAGGTCGGGCGACTCACGGGTCTCGCCGTTGTGGGGAGAAACGACCTTGACGGGCTCAACCGTGAAGGGCTCTTCACAGTATAAGCTGAACATAGCGCAAACGATGTTGTTCACAATCTCCACCTTAGTCTTATCGAGAGCGGTAATCTCGATGAAGACGTTCTTGGTGTCAAGAGTGATCTTGGAATGGTTGCCGTTGATGATAGGTGGCAGGGAAAGAACGGTGCGGTTTGCATCGTAGATAACAGGATAGACTGGAGAATCTCGGATAATATGCAGGTAGCGTCCGAGGTGCTTGTCCTTATCATAGAACTCCATCAACTCCTTTGCGTTCATTTCCTTCTCCTGGTTCAAGGGGATGAACTTGATATCCTCCGGCGCATGCGCTTCATAGCTGAAGGGGCCCTGAATGGTGTCCAGGTCGTGGGTTCCGATCGAGACTAGCGTCCGCTGTCTCGCGAGGTTCTGATGCAGTTTATCTTGGAGAGCAATGAAGGATTCATAGCGTGCCTTGGTGAACTTAATATTGCGCAGGATGGCGCATGAGACGAGAGGTCTTATCCTTGCCGTCTCCTTATCCACGTTCATCACCTGCAGCTCACCGCCGGCGGGAGCTACTAATCTGTAGTTCGGGATGGATTGTCTACCGAGGAAAATGTTAAGGTTTTGGGCAATGCCCTCGAAGCAGAGCATGTCATATCTTCTGGTCTGTCAGCAAGCAGTCACCCATGCCCGTGTATAGAACGCTTGCCTGTTTGCGGGGATCTCGATCTTCAGCTGAGGAGGTTCCTCGACGCCATCGACGATTGGGCGCTTTGAATTGGTGGTCTGGATTCGTTCAGCGAATGATCGCAGCGTCTGTGGAGGAGTCGCCTTACGTCCTCGTCGAGCTCAATGCCTGCGGTGTGGTCAGCGCCCGTTCTCGGAGCGAAGGACAGCCAATTCCAGCGTACCGAACTCGAAGCACAACTCATCAAACTCTTCGGTGGTGTACCTGCGCGGTCTCAGCATTTGTCCCGGTATTGATGCTGCTAAAGCCTTGCTCCCGTGCTACTACACAATATACTTTGGTATATTCCATGCTCTTGTTCATTGCAGCAGTAGCAGCGGGTTTGATGGCTCAGCGGAAGGGCTGACGGACTCCCTGCCAAGGGCCTTGAAAAGCTCGGCCTTGTCCACGGAAATAGTAGGCATGGTAACCTGGACGCGGCGCGCGGTGGGGCTCTGGTAGGCGTGGGGTGGTAGTGAGGAAAGAGCGCGGGCTCACGGTCGGCAGGCGCTTGGGGCAGCGGCGACCTGGGGCGTGTGGGAGCGGCGGGTTGCTAAAGCAGTTGCGAGGGCACCAGAACGGGTGCTTTTGCTGGAGTCGTGCGGGCAGTTTATGGCGTTGGCGGCGGAAGAGTCATCGCGCAGTGGATTTTCTCTATGCGCGACAGCTCCCGCCCCGCTACCTGAATGTCTGTGCGTCAGGAATCGCCTTGTCTGTCGAACATAACCAACACTCGACCAGAGACACCGGCCGCAAACATAACCACCGACCCCTCCAGCACGGCCAGACCTGGCTCGACACTCTCGCCGGGTCGCTTTGCATCGCTCCCACTCCCGCTTCCGACCGACACCGTCCTCCCCGCGCCCTTACCACCGCCCTGCGCACCACCGCACAACAGACGTCACCCCGTTCTGTACTCGCGACACTCTTCCTCACCACTGCTCCCTGCCGACCCCGACTCGCTCGCGCCGTGACCCGCCATGGACGCACCCAACCAGTCCGACGAGCTATACCCCATCGCCGTCTTGATTGACGAGCTGAAGGTACCGCGCACCGCCATCCGCCCCACGCGCTCCCCAGGCTGATCCTTTTTGCAGCACGATGATGTCCTGCTACGACTGAACGCGATCCGCCGTCTGTCCACCATTGCCCTGGCCCTAGGAGCCGAGCGGACGCGGGATGAGTTGATACCCTTTCTCGATGGTGCGTCGCGCAACACCGCAACGGTGTCCGCCCACACAAGCTGATGATCCACTGCAGAATCCGTCGAGGACGAGGACGAGGTTCTTACTGCTCTGAGCGAAGAGCTCGGCAATTTCGTCGAGTATGTTGGCGGTCCCGAGTACGGACACGTGCTCATCTCGCCGCTTGAGAACCTGGCTGGCATAGAGGAGCCCTTGGTTAGGGAGAAGGTCCGTTGCTCGCCCACACCAATTGGCATTTGACCGTGTGCTGACCTGCTACAGGCCGTTGAGTCGCTCAACAAGGTTTGCCAGGAGCTCAGCCCGCAGCAGGTCGAGGAGTACTTTGTGCCCCTCACCATCCGCCTTTCGACCGCCGACTGGTTCACGTCCAAGATCTCCGCCACAGGCCTCTACGTCGAGCCCTACCCTAGAGCATCTCCCCAGGCACAGGAGACTCTCAGACAGCACTTTGGCAAGCTGGTTCACGATGATACCCCCATGGTGAGGAGGCAGGCCGCGAACAACCTGGCGAAGTTCGTGAAGGCTGGCATGCCCCCTCAGACCGTTATTGAGGACATGATCCCGCTTTTCCAGCGCCTGACCACCGACGACCAGGACAGCGTTAGGCTTTTGACTGTTGATGTTCTGATTTCCATTGCAGAGGTTGTTCCGAAGGAGGAGCAGACGAGTCACGGCGTTCTGCTGACGGCGCTGAGGCATCTCTTTGAGGACAAGAGCTGGCGGGTGAGGTACATGGTCGCGGACCGCTTTGAGAAGGTATTGTCTTGCTATTTCGCGAAACAAACGAGCATGTGCTGATCCCAAGGCACTTAGATTGCCAAGGCTGTTGAGGAAGAGCTGATCACAAGGGACTTGGTTCCGGCGTTCGTCAAGCTCGTGAAGGACACGGAGGCAGAGGTTAGGAGCGCCATCGCGGGTCAAATCCCTGGTATGTCTTGTTCATGCGGGAATATTGATTTTCGAGCTAACCCGGAAAAGGCTTCTGTAGACTTCTTCCCAAGGAGACGCTTCTCCAAGAGGTCATGCCTAATATTGAGGAGCTTGTCTCGGACCAGTCTCAGCATGTCCGCGCCGCACTCGGTACTCAGATTAGCGGCCTTGCACCCATTCTCGGCAAGGACGAGTAAGGGCCACCCTGAAATTGTTTGATTTTCAGTTACTAAACCGCGCTAGGACCATTACCCACCTCCTTCCTATGTTCCTGCAGATGCTCAAGGACGAATTCCCCGACGTCCGCCTTAACATCATTTCAAAGCTCGAGCAAGTCAACGATGGTGAGATTTCCTAGCGCGTCCCAGAACATGACATTGTCACGATTTCTAACAGTTTCACCACCAATAGTCATTGGTATCGAGCTTCTTTCTCAATCCCTTCTCCCCGCTATCGTCCAGCTGGCAGAAGACAAGCAGTGGCGCGTTCGCCTTGCTATCATCGAATACGTGCCCCTCCTTGCCAGCCAGCTTGGTGTGAAGTTCTTCGATGAGAAGCTCAGCAGCTTGTGCATGAGCTGGCTCGGCGATACCGTCTTCTCTATCCGTGAAGCTTCTACTCAGAACCTTAAGAAGCTTACAGAGGTCTTTGGTGTTGACTGGGCTAACGAAGCCATTGTCCCCAAGGTGATGGCTATGGGTGCCCATCCCAACTATCTCTACCGCATGACCACTTGCTTTGCAATCTCTGTGAGTTGATTCATCCTTCACCTCCCCTAGTAGCATTCTAATCGACTTGGCAGACCCTCGCTCCCGCATTAAGTCTGAACGTTATCGAAGCGTCTATCTTGCCTATGATGGAGAAGTTGGTCGATGACCGTATCCCCAACATCCGCTTCAACGTGGCCAAATCGTACGAGGTGCTTATTAGCGTGCTGAAGCGTCTTCCGGAGTCTGGTACCATCGTTGAGCTTGAGAAGGCCGGTGCAACTCCCACGGGCTCACAACGCGGCCTCAACCTCATCCAGAACTCTATCTTGCCCAACTTGGAGAAGCTGCAGCAGGATGACGATGTCGATGTCCGGTACTTTGCAACTACTGCGGCGAATAGCTTCACGGACGCCATGCACACCGAGCCTTAGATCTAGAGTGGTCACCGTCTCAACTCTCTAAACACTGCCCTAGTTAGCGAACTCGGCATCGTCTCGGATTAGGCAAATGATGGATGAGTGTTGTTAAAGGGGTTTACATGTGTGTGCATGCGCGCGTGATGGTTTCTGGCTCATTTGTTTTCTCTCAATGCAAAAAAAAGAAAAGGAACAGATACCAGGAGGCTGGAAGGGGCTCTTCTCAGAGATTAGCGTGGTGGCTCTGAATGCACGAAATGGATAGCGGGAAATTACCAACAAGCTTTTGTAGAGTCCTCTGCGCTGTTATCTTCCTCTCTCGCTACGGGGATTTCTTTTCATATCAGCGAGAAGGCGGAGAACCAGGGGCTACTATTAATTGGGACTTTGAGTTTCGCCAAAGGCAACGACATATGAGCATGGCTGTTCTTTTTTTTTCCCCCCCCCTTTACTTATCACTTGCAGCATTGGGAATGCATAGAGCGTGCTTGATATAAAGCTTTGAACTTCTACAGTAATAGCCTACTGACTTGCGAATTGCTACTTTGTACACACTAATTTCTGCGTTTCCGCTTACTGCACCAGCTTACGAAGACGATTGGATTCCCTCTGACTAATTTTGCCTATGAAATGATTGGAGCGGACGCTCTTGCGCTCTGGAATTTCTCTTCAACACCACGTGCTGCATGTACGTATGCGTTGGGTCAATCCCGTTGGTCCGGGCGACCGTTGAGTTGTCTGCCCGGGCTGTACATCGACCACTGCCTGATGACGTGCCTCTTCTCGGAGTAATTTCCGTATTCATTGGAGCTGGGCTAAACCGCGAACGGTCAAGCGTGACAGCAGTACAGGTACGAGCCGCGTCCGTTTTGCAACTAAGAGGAATACCCTTGCACCAGGCAGCTGTCCGAATCTCGAGGTACATTGTATAGCGAGACTCATATAACCGAATAGTTACTCCAACTCTATACGTTAAACTCTGATTGAACTACGTCAAGAGCACAGAATTAGCATTCACGAGGAGGTCATCTCGAATGGATTGAACGCTGACCGGGGAAAACGAAACGCTTTTTTGGGAGTTTGCGACCTATGCTGCTACTCTGTATTGCTTCTTTTGTCCTTTTCCGTCTCAACTACTTCCACCGTGGAAAGCGAAAAGGATGAAAGACGACCAAATCCCTCTCTCAATTTCTTGACCTGACCGCTCGCGCCGTAGAACGCCGTGTGGGTAGTAGCCATAGATCTTGCCTATCCATGCGCCCAATAATGCCCATCTACAACTACTGCTGTTGTTCAGCTTTCCATTCTGCAATGCTCCACAGCTCTTGGCTGAGCGCCGGTCTACTCGTCGACGTCCATATCTTCGACACCCTTGCCCACAACGAGCTTCTGCTTCCTCTTCGCCTTGGGTACCTTTGCGCGAATCCTCGTCTTCTCCTCTTCCTCGTCCATTTCGTCCAAATCCTCTTTCTCGACGTCCATCTGCTCGAGCTTCTGGCGCACCTGCTCGGGCACCTCGTCGCGCAACTCCGGGGGCAGAAGATGCTGGTACTCCTCGACGAGCTTGCGGTCGGCCGCCAACTGGCGCTCCTTGTTGTTCTTCATACGCTCTTTGTAAAAGAGGCGCTCGCGGCGTTGCCTGACTTCCTCGACGCGCTTCATCGCCTGTAGAGTCTTGGCCACCAAATCGCGGTTGTAACGCACGGGCACGTTCCTCCTGGCGGCGAAGGCGAGAGTGCTGTCGACCGTCATCTCCTTGCCGTGTGCCTGCCTTTAATGAGTTTCTGTGTAAAACTTCGACATTCTGAGGAAAACTCACCGCACGGTAGCTCTTGGTCCAGGCAAGCTTCCTTGGGTTCCTCTTCATCTTGAAGTTTTTATGACATTTAGACCGGCAAAAACGGAACATCTTCGCATCTGCACCAAGGGTCAGTTAGTATCTGGACACGAATCCTTGAAATAATAGATTCATCGGCACAAGAAGTTGAAGTGGACGGGTTTCGCTCTCTGTTATCGGTTGAGTCGATGCCGGATCCGTCCAACAGTTTAACCGAGGAAGTAGGAGCACAGGAATCGGCCCTATACATGGCTGGATTTAGGTGGAGATGGCGGAGAGGTTCCTCCCGCAATTCGTACCAGCGCCATAACCATAACCATTCCCCTCTCGGAAATGAGGTCGCCTTTGCTGGGGACTCGTGTTATTGAGGCTGACTTCAAATCGACAGAATGCTGTTATCCAATCTTGATTCCATTATTCGGCTCCTAGATCATGGCGGTCTTGCTCATATGCTGACGATTCTCTTCGACGCGGACTCTTCATCATCGTAGCCCTTTTCTTCGGATACAGAAGGGATTACATGTGATAATTGACGGAAGGTAATCCTCAGATGATCCGGACACGGCCTAGCTTCCTTGGAGGGTCCGAAGTATGCGGGATTATGCTGTGGAATATTGATAGATAACCACCAGTCGCACATATGCATGCGGAAGTAATGTTCGCCTCCGGGCTACAAAATCCGGGAAAACGGGTCATGCCGACGGCCATCCCGGTGACCCTCTCCACTCGAGTGTTCTGTCCAACACCACAGCCTCATGTAGGATGTGCTCTTGTGCCGATGAATCTCCATGTTACGAAACGAATGTGAACGTACCGTTGCGCACGAAAGTGATACCCTTGCTCGGGTAGCACGGGCCTGATCATAAGTTAGCTATTTCAATACTTTCCCTCGAATCTAAACCGCAAGGGAGTTTTCAGCATGGCAAATGAGCGGACAGGCACGTATAGCCAGGCCAAAGTCGCTCTCTGCTTTACCAATGTGAAGATCCCAGACCAGAAAAATAAGTATGGAATGTGCGGGACGATGTGATTTTGGGACAACGTACGGGAGCAAAAGTGACAACTACGAGCCGGTTAGCAAAGACCCATGTATTCTGCGAGGGCGGACATACGTTTCAATCCTCATGGTGTTAACGTTTCGTCAAGTATTTGGTGATGATGCTTTCGGGCGCCCACTGGCGGATGTTCCAGTGCGCTTCTGGGAGCGCAGTGCAGCAGGAAAGCAATCCTACTTCGTCTGGGGTATCTTTGAAATGTTCGGAGCGAGCGAAGGGCGGAAGAGCGGTCTTCTAGCGGGCAGAGGTGGTGCAAGATGCGGCGGCAAGGAACTTTCCCAACGCCAAGCCAAAATTTTCGCACGGGCCACGTCGGGCCTTTGCCGCTTTCCTCCGATGCTTTCGCAGTCTTCTGCGCTTCTTTTGCCGCTGCAACATCTGCTTCAATCGACACTTGGATCACTTTCACACTCTACAATGGCATCTGCGCTCGCGATCGGCTTTGGTGTGGCTGCGGCCGCCTTCTTCGTATGTTGAACCTCTTTCGCGCCTCTTGACTGGCTTCGAAGAAAAGACTAACATTTTACAGGGCAGAGCCGGCCTTGTCGCTCTCCGAAGAGCCCGCGGAGGGACGAATGCGCTGGGTCGCGCATACTATAAGGGTGGTTTTGAGCCTAAGATGAACAGGAGAGAGGCTGCTCTCATCCTTGAGCTTCCGTAAGTGTTCTTACGCCGGCCGTCGGGCTCATAGAAGACGTGCTAATGGACATCGAAGAGAGAGAGGCCTCTCGAAGGAGCTCATCCGGAAGAAGCACAGGCAGCTCATGCTGTTAAACCACCCGGATCGCGGAGGAAGCCCCTATCTCGCTACTAAGGTCAACGAAGCAAAGGAGTTCTTGGAAAACAACCGTACATGAATATGGCGAGAGCTGTTGCGGAAAAGAAACCGGCTGTATGATATCCAGGCGCAAGGACACATCGGGTCACAGCGTGGCGTTTGGATGATTTGTGTGCATGGATGGCGTTATGGGATCACCACTCGATATTGTTAGGATTCTATCTTGACTACCGGCAACGCCTCTCGTGGAGACATTTCGGCTGGGGTCATGCGAATCCATACATAAAGCGTGACTGCAGTTTGCATTTCTGTAAGATCATCATCTTTTTCTTACAAGAGTTTTGATTGCTTAATTCATCAATAAACCTCCAAGCGGATCCCTGCAGAATTTACGCCGAATTTCTAAAGTACTCGCACGTATCCTGATGAGACTAGGTTTGTAAAAACTACTGCAAGTCGCTACTACAAGGTAACCTCTTCAATAGTTGTAGCTGTTCGAAGGGTAATATGTAAGTCGCGTTAATAGCGTGTTGCTCGTTCTTACCATCAGAATCCTTCTATTTTCGGCACCGCTTCACGCTCCCTTTCTTCCTTCACCCGAGAAAACTTCTCACGTCTTTTCACTGATTGCACGCAAAATTTTTTGTAAAAGCCCCGGCCTGGCGATTCGAATGACCGCGTGTCATAGTAATTGTGAAAGTAGCCCAGAGCGTCACCTGGACGAGTTCATGATAGCGTGAGCCCTCACTCGAAGAATGGTCCTCATCTCTGCTGGAAGGTCCACTACTACTACACAGTAAGCGTTCGAACTGTTAGACAAATCTCACAAGATGGTGCATCTCCTTGGTCTGCTAGCTGAGACGATGGAGAACATTGCACGATTCCTACCTGAGAAGGACCTCAATAATTTTCGGCCCGCCTGCAATGAAATCGAATGGACAACATTCAACTGGTTTCAGCAAACATTGTTCTGTTCAAGACCCTCATCACTTCAACCGAGCTCCTTCGAGGCTCTTACGGAAATCTCAGAGCATCCAGGCTTCGGTCCATGTGTCGAGTTTGAACTCGACTATTCCGCGTCGGAAAGGCCATAATTGCGACCCACTTGATGGTTTTTATAAATACCATATGAAGAAGCGTATCCAAAGTGCTGGGAGTCATCTTAAGGAACCATTCCGAAGATTGATGAAGGCGCTAGAGCAGGCTCAAAGAATGGCCAAAGAACGCGGTCCAGACACAGCATTGCTTGCTTTGTGCCTTAGGAACCTGACAGCATTTGCTTCCATCCGTATTGGCTGCGTCACAGATACCTGGCTCAGAAACATTTAGAATGATTGGGCTTCAACAGGGCTCGACACTTGGAAGTCTGGAAACCCGGATACAGGATTATTCACCATATCGTACCAGTCCAGTGATCACTAATGGATCTTCTTGGCCCTGTGCATGAGCTGAAACACGCTCGAACAAAAATCGATTTGCAGTGAATGCTTTGTTTTAAGCCAAAGAGCAGTTATGATACCAAACTCCCAACTATGCAACTTCAAGAACGGTTTCAGCCAAGTGCACTCTTTACGGTTTTCCGTTGATCTTGATCAGGAGGTCGGGTTTGTTTCTGCAACTTCTTTGCCCTCATGCCTGACTGAGCGCACCTGAAAATCAATTATCACATTCCCTTACCTTCATTCGAGCCTACATCGTCATGGAAGTCCTCTACGGAATCTCGGTTTTGCGCCGCGTCGAACTTCTGTTTTACTGAAAAGGATCTCTACAGTTTTCTACAGGTCCATTCCAACAACCTGGAATCAATGAATTCAAGACCGTGAAACCACATGAAGGTGTTTGATGCTGTATTCTTGGCCTTCTTGCTCGATTAACGAAGCTCAGAACCCTAATGTCATCTGGATGTCGATCATCCAGCTTCTTCTCTTTCCTGCCTCATTTAAATACATACACTGCGCCTCAACAGAGTTGAAGAGCTACCTGCTGGAGAAGCACTCCTCCCAAGGCATGTAATTTCGAGAAAACTACGGTCAACAAAGATATCGCAGGAGTGACATCATCGAGAGTGCATGATATAGAATCCTCCGTGTCAAGTAATAGAAATAGGATCCTGTCGACGTAGTTATGGACGAAACACTGCAAATCAACGGTATTTTACTTTCTCCGCACATAGTCGCAGAAACTAAATAGCTCTAGAGGGGGTATTAGCTGCAGCCACAGTCGGCCTGACTACGAAGTCCAAAGTCTTGCACCGCACTCGCTACGATATCCTCCACATTCTCCTTCTCTATTCCCAATAGATTATTCATCTCCGCCGCCTTGAATGGTTTCACTGCCTCCAAAGACTGGTCATATAACACGCTTCTCTCCATCAGAAACATGCCAGCATCGGGAAATCCTCTTTGCAAGCGTGTCTCAGCCTCTTTCACACATTCCTCAACCTCTACGTGCCCAACACTCCACTCCTTTCCCGTAGCTTTCCGCAAACACTCAACGACCTCATCAGCAGTAGTGACGCAACCAGCAGCATAAAGATATCGATTCTTAACGCCTTCCCAGCGCTCGACGACCCTTGCAACCAAACGCCCGACCCAAGCCAAAGACGAAACCGCAAACTCCTCCTTCCCGGACCCGTGCACCGTGGCGCTCTGCCACTTGATGTCGAAACCCAGATCCCCGCTGACCAAACCCTTATCCAAGATAAGCCCGACCGCGAGCGCGACCCAGGAAAAGGGGTCATGGAAGCCGCTCGTCGTCTCCACCTCCAGGTGCTCCTCCACGCCGTTCGCGTCGCTCCCCCCGCCTGCGGCAGCAGCGCGCCCCTCGCTCTCCATCGCCCGCAGGTAGTCGATCACGCGCGCGCGCTGCGCGTAAGGGGGCAGGCGGGCCCGGACGCGGGCGTTCAGCGCGTCGTGCCCGAACTCGGCCGGCACGAAGCGCGTCGCGCCGGCCGCGACGGCGGCGTTGACGATGCGCGTCTGGAGCGAGTGGTCGCCGCCGTGCTCGGTGCTGACGACCAGGTCCTGGCGCGCCAGGGCGGCGCGCAGGGAGGCCGGCGAGAAGTCGGTCGTCAGGTGGCGCGCGTGGTGGTGATGGGCGGACGACGGAGGCGCCGGGGGCGTGCGGGTGGGCGCAGTTAGGAGGGTGAGCTGGCGCGGGGGGTCGAGGTGGCTGAGGAAGTGGAGGATGGCGTGGGCGATGTCCGTGTCCTGTTTCGGGATTTGTTAGTATCGCTGGTGGATGGTGGTGGTGGTGTGAGCTCTGGTGATTTGGGAAAGCTTACTCCGATGACGAGGATGTTGCGGATGGCGAGCCCACAGTCGGAGCCGTTAGGGTGAACCATTGCGAAAGGCCAGATTCGCGGAGCTGCTGGTCGCGGCGGCGCTGGATCTGGAGGTAGGCGTACATGATGAGGGCGGGAATTTATTTAGATTTATAAAACAGCGGATGAATGGAAGCTGTAAGAGGGGTCGACTATTGGTGCTATCTCAAATGCGAATTGTGGCTTTGTGCTGGTGCCATTGTGGACCAGCGACGGAGCTTTTATATGGGCCATGGCGGAGATGGGCAGTGAGGCTGATGAGGCTCAAAAATGGAATTAGATGGGGGATGCTGTTTCGGAGGGCTGGTGGACGACGTGACGGTCTTCCGACCAGGGCCTGGTCGGGAGACACGTACGAAAATAAGCCGGAGTGCAGGCTCCATCTTTCATACTCCCACCAACCTCCGTGCCACCCTTCACTCCTCCGTCAGCCTTTCAGCGTCGCCCTGCGCAACGCATTCGATACGTTGCTGCCGTCAGCACCCTGCAAAAACTCTATGGCGGCCCGACAATGCGTGGTCGCCTGCAGCCAAAGATGGCGAGACTCGACGGAGCGGCGAACGCAAGGCGGTGTCCGGCTGATGCGTGGCAGCGCACCCAGCATCGCGTCCGCGTGAAGCAAGGACGAGATTGCGCCTGCATGCTCGTGTCCACAGCCATTAAAATTCCGGTTTTAATTCTTTCAGCGCATTTGGGTCAGGCCACAGGGAGATGAGGAGCGCTCTGAAACGCTTCCAGAATCCCGCTCACGGACTTGTGTCCCTCCAGCAACTGGCCGCAGGGTGGCAACGCGCCTTCGGACAACCCGGCGAAACTCTTTGTAAGGATTACGAAGGTGCGTTTTCGGCAGAGGCTGTCGGACGTAAGTATTTTCCCTTTTTGCTATTAGAATTTTCCATCGTGTTTCCGCGTCTTCTTCCGACGCCGGAGAGAGTCGGCATCTCGCACTCCTGAAGAACTGCTGCTGCTTTTTTCGTTCTCCGTACTCTCGAAGAGCTGCTGGATTCTCTCCATCAGCAAAGGCTGCCTCTTCCCTAATCCTTCGCTCGGCGAGTCATATCTACGAACGAGTTGGAACAGTTGTCCGTATCCACGCGTTTACCCTGTCGGAAAGAGGTTGATCTTCGGTGTTTGAAAGGGATGGTATCCAGAACCAGGCTTGAAGCATCCTTCAGGTGTTGACACATCGACTATGATACAACCTTGGTAGGAAAAATTCTGCCACGGCTTGTTGAGTTACTTGACGGATTGAGACCGCATGCTCCCCTTGGGTCGTTAGGTCCGCCAGCTCGTGTACCATCATTGTACTTTCCTCAGGGTCCCGTATACGACTGCTTGGGCCAGCATTGCTCGCCTATGCTTGGCCTATAGCAACCAGGTGCCAAATGGCCAACTCGCTCTGAATCAGCAGCCCCAACAGCGTCACTCGGCAACAGCTTTCACCCTCCACGCTCTCGCCCAGGAGTTACGCGGGCTGTCACGAGCGACTGCTTGAGGCAACTTGAAGGTTCAGGCAAAAACCGCGCCGACAACGAGGGGAACCTTGAATCCAGATGCTTATCCCATCTTGGCCGCAGCACAAAGTTCGGTACCTGGGTCGTGCTACCACCAATGGACGTCTTCGAGAAAAGGTGGCTTGCTGCCGCTTTCCAGAGGCTTGTCTCGGCCGTCGTGTCCGGCTTGTCGATGCTCAGTGTGGAAGGTTGAAAGAGTGAAGCGATTGCAATGATGAATGGTGCGATAGGCTTACTCATTCACTCGACAGAGTCCAAGACCCGTGGGCACGCCAAGAGCAGCATCCCAAGAGTCCTTCCGGGATTCTTGCAAGGAATTGGATCATGCACCGCACAGCCGAATGCAAGAACCGCATGCCGTTTTCTGTTTGTCCTGTTCCTGCTGGTTTTCCGCTCAGTTGTTCCCAAACATATCCCAAATCTGCGGGATGTTTCGCGGCATCGATATGTTTGGTGGTTCTTTGCCGCTTGGTGCTTGGTCTCTTTGTTCTGTCAGGACGACGCCTCCCGCCATGCAAGCCTCCCAAGCGTGCGGTGGAAAACTCTTTTTCGGCTAAGTGCTGCGGTGGCTCATGGCATGCTTCACAGCTCGCCATCGCGCTGTACCCGAAGCGGCCAGCGCACGCGTGCCAACACGGCGGAAGGCTGCATGGCAGACGCGTGCTGCCAAATGGCGTCAGGCGCGCAAACCTTATCTGCGAGGCCGACCACACCGCTATCGCCATTTTACCAAGCATTAGCGGGTTAACCTTCATCTGGATAGATAGGGGAGTTCAGCACTAAATGTCTTGTCGCTACAGTCGCCACCAACGGCAGGCGTTTGCCATGGCGCCGCCACCAAAGCCAAGACATGCCAAGCTCCCAAGCACTCTCCGCCTTCCTCTTTCCGCTCCGGCCCATATATCTCCCCTCTCCTCCAAGACCGACCATGTGCAACGACACCTGTATGTCCGGCACTCTCCCGCTCGTAGACGCTCCCGATACGACCTTGCCGGCCAATTGACGCCCAACTGTCACCTATCTCGCCGCCGCTGCCATGCAAGGATCATGGACTGAGGACGAGGAACCGCCGTAGGTCGAATGAGGCAGGCCGTGGCCGTCGTGCTGGGGAAGGATCCGAGGAATGCGGGACCTGGAGACCTCCAATGTGGGCGTGCCGCCATATATAAGGCCCTCTATGAATACCTTCTCAAACCTGCTCATCAGCGGTCTGCTTTCCCTCAAGTGTGCCATCCATCACCATGCAGCTCCTGAGCACTATCGGCTTGGCCGCCCTAGTGGGCGTTGCCCACTCGAAGGAGATGGAGAAGGACGCGGTCAAGGCTGCTGAGCTGTATGACTCGGGCGTCATCCACCAGCGGATCATGGACAACAAGCATGTGCGATCTTCCTTGCAGCTTTGAAGCATGGGACTTTGACTGACGATCTACCCAGTCTTGGTGGGACAAGCAGAGGGAAGCTGGAGCGTTCGCGTCCTCCCAGTACCCGGAGCTCTCGAACGTTCCTTGCGTGGATGGTCTGGCTGTCGCCATTGAGGGCGACGCCAACAACACCTTCCGCTGCAGCAACCTCGACCTCGTTCACTTCCTGAGCCATGCCGACCTTGGCAGCAACGGTGGTGAGGGTTCTTCTTCGTGGGGTTGGGAGTCCCCCGACGGCCGTGAATTCATTGCAATTGGCCAGAGTGATGGCGCTGCGTTCGCCGAGATCTCTCCTGAGGGCAAGCTCATCTACCTTGGTCGTCTCCCTCAGTACTCGGTTCCGGCCATCTGGCGTGAGATCCGTGCCTACAAGAACTACATGGTCATTGGCTCCGAGGCTCTGGGCCACAACATCCAGATCTTCGACATGACCAAGGTTAGTGCCCAGCATCTGCATGTCATCCTTAGATCGGCACGCTGACCAATATGTCCTAGCTCCTGGATGTGGATCCCGCCAACCCTGTCGTTTTCTCCAACGACGAAGACTTGACTGGTCTCTTCACTGGTCTACCCATTGGACGTACGCACAACGTTGTTGTTAACGAGGAGACCAACTGGGCCTATGCCGTCGGCGCTCAGCCCAGAAATGATAGCTGTGCTTCCGGTTTGATCTTCATCGATCTGACTGACCCCTCCAACCCCACTAGCCCTGGATGTAACGCCGAAGATGGCTATGTCCACGATGCTCAGTGCGTCATCTACAACGGCCCTGACACCAAGTACGTCGGCCACGAAATCTGCTACGGCTACAATGAGGATTCTCTCACCATTTATGATGTCACGGACAAGTCCAACTCCTCTGTGATCTCCCGCACCTCCTACCAGGGTGCATCCTACACCCACCAGGGCTGGCTGCTCGACAAGGAGTGGCAGGAGTTCTTGATCCTCGATGATGAGTACGATGAGTACGACCGTGTCGCTCCCGCCGATGACGGTTTCTTCGTTACCTACATCTGGAACATCTCCTCGCTCGAGGCCCCGCTGCAGACGGGTATCTACAAGTCGAACCACTACGGCATCGACCACAACCAGTACATCATCGATGGCAAGGCTTACCAGTCCAACTACGGCTCCGGCTTCCACATCATCGATGTCTCCTCCATCCCTGAGGACCCTACTGGCGCTGGTGTCAAGGAAGTTGCCTTCTTCGATATCTACCCAGAGGATGATGCTCTTCCTGAGGGCGGTATCCTGGAGTTTGTCGGCAGCTGGAGTAGCTACGCTTACTTCAAGAGCGGCTACTACTTCGTCAACACGATCGAGCGTGGTGCATTTGTGCTGAAGGACTCCGCCACCGCGTAGGATGGGTGATGTTTCGGGAAAGTAGATGATGCGGTGTCAAAAAGAAATTAATGATTCATATTTACTCAAAGATCATGTCGAACTATTTGTTCGGCAAATGATGAGATATACCTACCATATCAGCTATGTTTTGCCGTGAAATCAAGCTCGGTGTTCGATGCGTGTTGATCAACTCGACTGAACAACTACTGGTGCCGATCCCGGTGGCGGTGAACGTGGCTGGTGAAAGAACAAACGCTGGGGGTTACCTTTCAAAGATATTGCCATGCAAGGACAGTTTACCTCGGGATTTAGAGTATGATCTGATGGAAATTGAGGTATTTGTCCGAACGCGAACTTGCAGTCTCTTCTCACATCTTTCTGCCAGGACGACTGCTTCACCTCCCTACGTACTCTATACGCTCCCCACTTCAATGATGCCGAATTGCAGTACTCCTGACTGAGAGTATCCCGCCGGAAATACTTTTGAGAAACCTGCGGCGCCAAAAACCAGCATTCTTCACAGAACCACCCCTCTTTCCAATAAAACTTCCCCACAAAAGGAATATCCCCACGGAGACAAACACCGGCAAAGCATGTGACGATCCTTATGGAGCTGTCCCGACACGAACGAGAAACAGGGTCCAAACACTCGCACGGCCGGAATCGAACGCGTTCGGCACGTTCCTCACCTTCGATTGCCAGAAAGCGCTCTGCACGCCCACTTTCCTCATTAGGAGATGGGTCGAGCGCCCGCCAAGCCATCCTCCGTCCAGACGCCAAGACGAGCGGCGCCGTGTCTTTCCCTCCCCCCCTCCCTTCTCCGCCCGACCTCGCACGCGTGGCTGGCAGATCGTCTCTTGTCGTGGAGATTTGGTGACTTCTGTGAAAATCGCGCTGCAAAGGGTGGCGGTGAAGGAAGGCGTAGCATAGCGTGCCTTGGTATCTACGCGGGTGAGGAGCCGGAAGGGTCCACTGCTCGCGCCGGCGGCCGCTACCAAGGCTCCTCTTTCCATAGATCTCATTTCAAGAACCGCAGCATGTGTTCAAGCTTCCCGCTCCCATTATTTTTTTTTCATCTATCCAACAAAAAAAGGGTTCGGACGGAGGAATTTCAGATTGACGAATGACACGGGATAAAAGGTAGGTTTTTTTTTTTTTTTTTCAGTCAACGCTTGCCCCTTTGCCGAACGCCGAGCGGAGCAGGGCCCCCCGAATGCAGGATAGATTGAAACAAATAAATCGCCGAGCTGACATGGTGGTATATCTCGAGTACAGATCTTAGCGGTCTGAAGGCATTCTATTGTCACGAGGCATGCATTTCTCTGAGAGCGCAGATGATGCATAACAGAAGGAAGAGAGAGGTAAAAAGGCGCTCACCGATAGAAGTCCTAAAGTCCCGCCCGATACCCTGGGTTGCCATGAAGATCAGCATGCCTACGGGACCCTCTGCGCCACGCCACAGCTCCGTACCCTGGTCTGTCGGCGTATGATTTAGCTATGATTTAGCTATGATTTAGCCAGCTCCGTCACGTTACGTCCGCAATCACCACGATAGGGCTTATCGTTCTCCACCGACCAACCAACCCAAGGCGGGGCTCTTTGCTTCCCTTTCCCTCCCCCATTCAAGCAGTACCACCGGTGCCCCAATGGCCAAACGGGACCCCTCCTCTCCACTTCAGGATCCGCGGGGTGGGCGAACATCCGAGGCGCCCAAATCGAGGAGCGGACTACTGCAGGGCCCCCGACTGCGGTCTGCAAAGAGTGCTTGTCTTTCTGCCTCGTCGGGATGGCTCTCCACCCCGTCGATGAACTTGGCTGGCAGGGTGTTCTCCCCCCGGGCGGTGCCTTGTGCGGCTCAGACACGGCGGAACGCCAGGCGCCAGCGTTGCACGCCTCTCTCGCAAAGGCTGTGGCGCTTCTACCCGCCCACATATGCGCTAGGGATTTTGCGTTATTCCCCGAAATGGCGCAGGAAGAGATGAGCTGCAGGTGGGAGTGATGAAATGTGGAGAAACGCGTACCCTAAATTGGTATGAATTTTTGTTGGGGCGCCGTTCCGTAAGTTGAAAAGCGCTTTTCCAGAGCAGGTGTCTGACTGTGGGAAATAGGCTGGTGGAGGGATGGGCCAAATGATACTTAAAGAGTGGGAGGCTGCTCATCCAATGCTGGTGATCTGGAGATCCATTCACTGTGGACGGCTTCCCGTTTGTCTTCGCCGCTATTCTGTTCAGCACCTATACCCTGCCAGTGTCGAGACTACCGAGACCCTGTTGAAGGCTTGACATCATCCATTATGCGGCTCCTTCCCCTCCTCGCCCTGCTGCCCTTGTCGACAGCAGCGCTGTTCGCGCCGCTCGTCGCTCCCAGCAAGGACGCTCAAGTCATTCCCGGAAAATATATTGTCGTCTTGAAGCCCGACGCTTCGCAATCCGCTTTCTCCCGTGTTATTGATTTTTTTGGGAGATAGACTGGACCACGTTTATGAGATTGGCACATTCAGGGGCGTTGCTGGAAGTTTGAGCCAGACCTTGTTGATGTCGATACAAAACCTTGGATTTGTAAGTGCTTTTCCATTTTCCCAGAGATGGTATGTCACAGTCTAGTGGACAGATTTGCAGAACTATGCTTGAAACGTCCTCAAGAACGTCCCTTTTACGGTCGTTGACCAGAAGGTCCTGGCGAATGTTCTGAGCGGATATATGCAGTACTTCGTCCTCTTTCGGTCTTGAGTTGGGAAGCTTCGCTGCGAACATGTCGTAGTATCAGTACCTGAGCCAGCATCGTGGCTAACTAGCAAACCACAGGTCGACTACATCGAACAAGACACCATCGTCCGCACTGCCGCTCTCAAAAATCAACGCAGTGCGCCATGGGGCCTGGGCCGAATCTCGCATCGCGAGAAGGGCTCTACCAATTATAAATTTCACAGATCCGCCGGCAAGGACACCTGCTCGTACATAATCGACACTGGCATCTACACTAAGCACCCCGATTTCGAAGGCCGCGCGAATTTCCTCGAGAACTTCTCCGGAGACTGTGTCGACGAGGACGGCAATGGGCACGGGACGCACGTCGCAGGTACGGTCGGCAGTAACTAAGAAGACATCCCTCTTCGCGGTTAAGGTGCTCGGCGCGAACGGCTCGGGGAGCAACTCTGGCGTTATTGCTGGAATCGCATTCGCAGCGAAAGATGCGAAGGCCCGTGAGGCTAGTGGCGCATGTAAGAAAGGCTCGGTCGCGAATCTGAGCCTTGGTGGTGTCATCAGCACGGCGCAGATGCGGGCTGTCAGGGGAGCTGTCGATTCTGGGCTATTTTTGGCCGTGGCTGCAGGTAACAGCGGGCTTCCGACGGTTCTTTTCAGTCCAGCGAATGAAGAGTCTGCGTGCACTGTCGGCGCGACGGATAAAGACGACAACAGGGCTTATTTTAGCAACTTCGGTACATTGGTGGATGTGATGGCGCCGGGTGTGGACGTTGAATCGACGTGGAACGACGGGAAGACGGTAAGCTTGACCATTACTGGTGAGGCTGCTGGTGACTGACAAAAAGCAGAAAATCATTTCCGGGACGTCAATGGCCTCACCTCATGTCGCCGGCCTCGGAGCATATCTTCTTAGTCTTGAGCATCGTCGCAATCCTAGGGACCTCTGCCAAAGAATCCAAGATCTGTCTACAAAGGACCGTCTCTGGGGGCTTGACTTTATCACCGAGAACTACTTGGCGTTCAACGGTGTTAGCCCCTAACGGATACATATGCCAAGGAAGTGTAGTTAGCGGTAAGCTCGACGAGGGCGCGGCTGTAATTCAACACAGCAATTGTGGCATTTTTATGAGTCCAGGCGTTCATGCGTGTTCGAAGATCATTGTTCAAGCAGTTCGGACGAATGTTCTGTCACTACAGAAACAAGAAAGTGCGTCTGTTGCTGAGCAACCTTGCGACCGAAAGTAATATACATTGGTATCTGCCGAGGGACTGCATCTCTGGAGCATTTAATGGAAGACAGATGTGGATATGTCGGAGCAATGCGGATATGGCGACTGTGGTTCTTTGGTGCCCCTAATTCCGGAAGCGTCTCCTTTCGAGGAGATGAAGACCGGCGGGCTCACTAGACTTTCGTAATGTATTCGGCTGCACGAGGATCGGATTGGCAGTGGGCAGTGGATAAAAGCAGTCATGATGACGATGCGAAGCGTGCCAAGGAGAAACGCATGAAAACAGTGCAAGGTTGAAGTTGAGCATGTTAGCGAGTAGAGGCGGTAGAGTAATTGGGCATGGACCTGAAACGCATATTTCCAGAATCCGGGAGGGAGGTTAGGCCTACCTATTCGCTGGATGCATCTCGGGTGCTGAAACAAGATGGCTGCTTACCAGCGCACAGTTAGATGCACACCTGAGCGAAGAACGAGGATGGGCCCAGCTGACGGCAGCGCGAAGGATGGCAGGGCGGAGGGCGGAGGGCGACGTGAGGCGCGAGGCGCGAGGCAGAGCGCGCGCGAGCAGGAGAGCGCAAACGTGAGAGCAAGCGTGGAACCCCCGCCGGGGCGTTTCGTGTTGGCGAAGTCAAAAGGACGCCGGGCCATCCAATTTGACGGGACAAACTCCTTTTCCCGCACGCGGACGGGCGTAGCGACCCTTTTCTCGAGGATCCAAGGCCAAAAGCAGCCTTCGCGACGTGGCGCTTGTGTTTGATCGTCGCTGGCACGTGTTTCTGTGCGCTGCAAAAAGCCTCCCTGGGCTGATGACGTAGGGCGCGGGAGCTGACACGACGCCCTCGCGGCGCTCACTGGCTGCGACGCGACGGGCGGGCGCGACAGGAGCGGAGTGGCGGCAGACGCGACGCCGGCTGCGGGTGACGGGCGACGGGCGACTGGCGGCTGGCGGCTGGCGGCGGGGTTGCCGGCGAGGTTGCGCGTCGTGCAGTGGAGTGCAGCGGCGGGCGTGGTTGACTTTTTGACAGAGGCCGACGTGGAAGTGGAAGCGGCGGAAGCGCAAGAGCAGGGAACGAGCAGTGATGAGGCCATTTCGGCGGCTGCGGGGCACGCTGCCCACTGGGACTGGCAGGCAGCCTCTGAACCCACTCACCACCGCAGCGCCGGGCGGACGGTGCGCGCTAGATCCGCTCGCAGCACCGCACAGCACCGCACCGCACCGCACCGCCGCCTGCTCTTGCCCAGCGCGCTCTCGCTCGCCAGACTCCCTCCCACCAGCACCGCCTGCTCATCTCATTCCCTCCTGGCGCAGCTGACTCGGCCGCCACGATGCTGCGCGTGTTGCATTGACGGCGGCGACGGTGACGGCCATGGCGGGGGCCGCGCGCAGGCGCTGCTGCTGGCGGCCTGCCAGTCTGCTAGGGTGGAGTGGTGTGTCGTGCGTGAGGTTGGGCGGTACCATCAGCGCGCCGCATCCCTGCTCGCTCAAAGGTGATGTGCGCGCACCACACCCAGCTCGCCGTCCTCCTACCGAGTCGCGGTGCCACTTAGTTACCGCAGTACGAGCTCATCATTCGCAAGAGGCTAGGGAGACGAGTCCTGCTGCCGATCACCGCCCAAGCCTCTCTCCCGACGCTGTCTTAAGACTCCGCCTCCCATGCTACTCCCGCGCAAGTCTCCCGCCCCCAGCTGCTCACCAACCACGCCTCGAGAGCCCTGCTGATCGGGCGAAACCACGACTGGTGCGTCAGAGGGCGTTTTGGAGCAAACTAAACACCCGCCCGCCGTCCCACCGCCGCCTCTCCTTCAGAGCCCCTTCCAAGTTTTCCGTTTCGATGGGTCTTGCGTCTTGACTTTTTCCTTCGCTGTGTTGGCTTTCTCCGTCCCAGACTACTTGATATGCTGCCTTCCGCCTCACGTCCCCGGCCACCACTTTTCATTGCCGTCGCCGCCTCGCTTCTTCTCTTGTTTCTTACCTGGTCGCACTTGGGACTCGCCCGCCAGAATGCTCTGAACGCCGACTTTGTGCCCGAAACCGTCCAGCTGGACCACAGCTTCGGCAAGCCTGCCCACGCCGATGGCCTCACCGAACAGCCGCAAAAGCCGGATACCGGAAAGCTGCCCTGCGCACAGCTGCCTGGTGCCGAGGATGTGTTCGTGGTCATGAAGACGAGCGCCACCGAGGTGCACGAGAGACTTCCCACCCATTTGGAGACAACCTTCCGCTGCATCCCCAGCTTCGCCGTGTTTTCCGATTTTGAAGAGGAGGTCCAAGGCCAGAAGGTGTATGACGTTCTTGATGAGGTGAACGAGACCCTCAGGAAGACCCACCAGGACTTCAGCCTGTACAGGCAGATTCATGAGTACAAGAGCAAGGGCAAGGACCTGACGGAACTTAACGACCTGGTCGAGCGCCAAGGCTTGAAGCTGGACAAGTGGAAGTTTTTGCCCCTCGCGGAGAAGGCGCTCAAAGCTCAACCTGAAGCCAAGTTCTACTTCTTCATGGAGGCTGACACCTACATCATCTGGCCCAACCTTCTCCGATGGCTTCAGTTCTTCAGCCCGGAAAAGCCTCTCTACATGGGTGGCCAAAACTGGATGCTGGACAAGCAATTCGCATCCGGCGGCTCCGGAATTGTCTTGTCGAAGAACTCGCTTGAACGCGTCGTAGCCCAGCGCAAGAACAATCTCGAAGTCTTCGACAAGTTGACTGCGGCTGACTATGCCGGAGACGTGGTATTGGCCAGGGCAATGGAGACGGTCGCTGTCCCTCTGACCGGCGCCTTCCCCATTCTGCAGGGCGAGAACCCGTACACGCTGGACTACACCAAGAACCACTGGTGCTACCCCGTCGTGTCATATCACCACATGAAGCCCCAGTGGATCAAGGCCATGTGGGATTTCGAGCAGAGCTGGATGAGCCAGGGTGTAAGTCTCATCGCCCCTTCTCCGTCCTTCCCGATGACACGCAAGCCTACAACGATGATGCTGCATCTCATGACCCAGCTCTGAACCGTAACGTGCTGACGCCGAATTTTCATGCTTACTAGACCGAACGCCCCATCCTACGTCACCGCGACGTCTTCGCACACGTGGTGGCGCCCCAGATATCGGGCGAGAAGGACAACTGGGACAACCTGTCGGACGACTATGAGGAGACGCCGCAGGAGTACTCGCTGCAGGGTTGCCGCGAGGCATGCGCGCAGCGGCCGGATTGCGTGCAGTACCTGTTTTCGCCGGGCCGGTGTCAGACGGGCAAGGTGATACGTCTGGGCCAGGCTGGCTCAGAGCGCGACCCCGTCAACCTCGGCGGCGGCGACACCGTCAGCGGTTGGGTCGTTGAGCGCATCAACGCCTTCATTCAGACCGTCGAGCCTTGCCAGCAGGATAACTGGATCTCCGAGGCTGCATCCATCCAGTGAAAAAGATCTTTTCTCTCTCTATTTCCCTCTCCTATGCGATTGCATCACCACAAGCGTTCTTTGTCTTCTTTTTCTTTTTCTGTCCTGCATCTGATGCCGAGGGGGTTTGTAGAAGGGGGGAGGAACGGAGTACATGGCGCATAACGCATAATAGCTATTGATACCAGGGAAGGGGCCATCTTTCTGTCGTCCTTTTTTTCGGTCGTTCCATGGTTCATCCCAGGATTGCATCAGAAGACGTTTGAGAACCGTTTCTACGCTGCCAGAGAATTTTTCCCCCCCTGCCTCGTGATGCCGAGCGGGCCTTACGTCAGATATATGTATTGATGGTTGGCCGATGGGGTATGCCGTCGCTTCCCGCATGAATTTTCCTTCTAGAAGGTGATGCGGCTCTGAAACGAGGACGCTCGTTTGGGGGTGGCGTCCGTGTGGGGGTGGTGCGCGATAGGGCTGCCGGGTCTCAGATGCGGTCACGCCTTCGAGTCGAGCGTCTGCGGAGCCGAGTGGTCGGCACATGCATCTGCCGGCGGCTCTGTGAGGTTCGACCGAGTGGATGGTGCGGAAGATGAGGAGAGTGTGTTTTGGACAAACGAGCGGGCGGGCGCAAGGCGGAAACGGGGACTCCAGCGCCTCGCGCCGCCGTTGGATGGCCGCTGAGAGGGGTTTCCCGTCCTGCAGTGCCGTTGTCTCAGCGGGCGGTTGGTGTTTTATGCGGTTCGGGGAAGACGTCACCAATGATCATGTCTTGACGGGGGAGCATGGAGAAGGCTTCCGTTTTAGCCGCGGGAAGAACGGAGTGTGTCTCTTGGATCGATTTACCATTGGGGGGTGGCGAATGGCCAGGAAGTGGAAACGATTGGCGAGACGATTGGTTCAACTTCCATTGCCGGGCGAATTCGCTGCGATACCACGTGTGCTAACTTCAAGTCATGGTGTGGAAGCGACTGCCTTTTTCTACTGCTATCTCGCTACCAAGTGGATTCCTCCTTCGCATTGCAAGGTTCTGCCCACCGAATGCAGCCTCGCGCCCACAGCGTGCGGTGTTCAACCGGCAAACCTTCCATCAGCGATCAGAGGCCCTTTTTTGGGGAGGCAATGGAGAGACCCCATACTGGTTGCTGGGTGCTGGTGGCATGACGATCCACTCGGTCTCACAATGTGCATCATCATCTAACAGACTCTGGAGGAGCAGCAGTCTGTGCCATCGCGGCTGGCTTAAAAATATCAACAGCAGCCGCGACGTCAAAAATAAAAGTTGCAGCCCCCAGAGCTTGGCTTCCACCATGGGCATCATCGGTCTCGCCGCGCCCTGGGCTGAAGATGTTCTAGCGCAGTGCCACAGCCGCTGCAGGCCCATCCGGTGGGAACTTGGGAGGAGAGAGAAACCCTGTCTGCAGCGGCTCCTTCACCCACCCGCGTCCCGCTGTGCCTGCCTTACGGATATTAGCTGGATGAGGTGCATCTTCTTGGCGTGCTTATCTCGACGCATAACTGAGCATCTTAATGCGCCCTTTTCAGGCACGACGCCGCTATCAGTTGCATGCCTACCCTGTTCAGGGCGAACCTTCTCTTCGCTCTCGACCGCATTCGGGAGGATTGGGGGCAGGGGGGAAGGAGGAGAGGCCAGCGATCGCTACAGCGCACGCATGCTCTCGGTCTTGGCCATGCCCGAGCTCCGTCTGTGTGCGCGCTCTTCAGCACCGGCCGCTTCTCGAAAAAGACAAGAAAAAAATTGATATTCCGGGTCATGGCGCTGGCTCTCTCGCTTTCTCTTCTCGTTCGCACCACCTCGTGATCACTATCGAGCCCCGCTGAGGGCCCTCGGGTCCCTGGGAGGAGCCAGTCCCTCCGAGCACGAAAGACAAATACGGCTTGCCGTTGATAGCGCCGGGCAGGAAAACGAGGCACCGCCTCGCCGAGCCACGATCCCGATGGGACGGAAGAGGAAAAGGGAAAAGGATGTGCAAGGCCTCAGGTTACAATCACATTGCCGGCGTTGCCCCTGATTGTCGGCTCGCGTAGCAGGAAGGGCTCCAGAAAAGCGCGGACGGCTGACGGTTGGAGCGGCGAGTGCCAAACGGGCAGTGCAGAGCAGACCGACAGGCGCACGCTGATGAAGATTGGCACCACCCGAGCAAGCCCCTACGGCGGTCGCGATCGGCTAGGCCCGCGGGGGGCGGCGGCGGCATTTGATGGAACGCCAGGCAATTTCTCGCGCGCGCTGGTGGTGGGCGCGGGCGATCATGACGTCCCCCGGCCCATGAGGCCCTGCGGCTCAGCGATTGGCGATGCGCCGCGGTGGTGTTGAGGTCGCGCAGCGGGCGTCACGACGGCGGGAGCGAGGAAGGGCGACCGATCGCGGGCGCGCGGATCTCGTAAGGCTGCAGAGGGATGTGGAGAGGGAGAAGGGTCCGGGGTGGAGCAGAAAAAGGGGAGGCCTTTCGGCGCGCCACCGATTCGCGAGCGATACCCAGAAAAGCTGGCGCTGTGCCGGCCTCAACGCCTCTCCCGGCCGGCTGCAGACCCTGCCTCTGGCAAGGCACGGCAGATCACCGCGCTGGGAGAGGCCTCGTTGGCTGCGGAGCTCCGTGATGTTCTGCAGTGTTGCCGCGTTTGCTCGGCGCTGCCAGTGGAGGGGCGCCGCAGGGCCACAGGGCGCGTCGGCCGCGAGCGAGCCTTCATCCCACCGACGCCGTGAGGTCGGCGATGCGAGCGAGGAAATACGGGAACCACCAACGCCCTCGCGCACCGACTACATCGAGCGATGGCGTCCCAAGACCGCCCAGCTGGCCCACTGTCTCAGCGCCTATCGCCTCGTGTCGTCGCGCCCGCCGCGGCCAGCTTCGCCGCAGCATCTCGAAACCGGTGCGCCGCTCGTGTAGCGTGCTGAAGCAGCCCTCAGGTCCCGATGTAACGCGGTTGCAACGACTGCCGGTGTGCTCAGTCGGTATCCACCCGGCGGCCCGGCCGTGCGCGGTAGTGGTGGGTTGTGGGCGGAGGGTGGTGGCGAGGACAGCAGAGGGGTCGCCCAGTCTGGTGATGCGGAGTTGGCAGAGCCAGGGCGCACGCTGGCCGTGAAGAGCGCTCTGGCAATTTGCTGCTCTCCATCAACCTGGTGCAAGACGGCATGGTGCGCGCCGGTGACTGGGCGCGGGTGACGCCGGTTGGCCTTCTCGCACGCAGTGGCCGCGTATACCCCCACTACGCCTCAGGGACAACACTCCGATCCGCGCCCTGCCCGATATTTCCACGACACGAATGCTGCTCTCCGACTGGCTGCCGGCCTCGTACCAAGCATTGCGGCCCTGCGGTATCCGTCGCTTGGAGCCAGAAATGACCGCATTCGCTGATAACGTAGATCTCGAGCCGTCCGTCCACGCCTGCCAACCGCGCCAGGGCAATCTGGGGCCTACGTACTTGAGCCTCGCACGCCGCGTCCTCTTGAGCCTCTGGCGTGTGAGGCTCACCCAACTACCCGTCCACTCCCTGCTGCTGCCACTCTCTTGCAGCCCATTCTGTTCCGCGTCACTCTCTCGACCATCTGGAACCTGACCAGGAGACCCGCTCGCTCACCGTCTCCCTTGCTTTGCCCTGCTCTGCCTTTGCTCGCGTTACGCTAGAGCCGTTCCTCCATTCTCCTGAATCCTTGTCAAGCTTCTAGCAGACTTCCCACTCCCACAATCATGCGTTCTCAATTTGCATCTGCCGGGGCTGCCGCCGCCCTTCTCTCCGCTGCCGTCCCGCTTGCTTCGGCCCAGCTGTATTCGTCCTGCAACCCGACCAAGAACTGTACGCTCGAACGCTCTGAAATCCCAGCCTTAGATGTGACTCGCACCAAGGCCAACCCTGCTGACTCAATTGCCTTTTGCAGCTACTTGCCCGCCTGATGTTGGCCTGAGCAACTACACCTTTTCCAGTGACTTCACTACTGGCGACAACGCCAGCTGGGTGGGCGCCGACTACACTGTCATCAACTATGGTGACGATGGTGCCGAGTTCACTATCAACACGGAGACCGATGCTCCGACCATGCACACCGAGTTCTACACCTTCTTCGGTTACTTTGAGGTCGAGATGAAGGCTGCTCCCGGCACTGGTGTTGTCAGTTCCATTGTTCTTGAGTCCGACGATCTGGATGAGGTCGACTGGGTAAGTTCCTGAATCGATACCCGGCACGCCCATTTTTGCACTTCGTATCAAATCTGAATTGGGGTCAATTGGCTAACGAAAACTCATAGGAAATCCTTGGCGGCAACAACACCTCTGTCCAGAGTGTAAGCTCTCACCTATCATTCAGTGAAGATTAAAAGAGGAGTCAGCTAACATCTCGTCTTCAGAACTACTTCGGCAAGGGCAACACCACCAGCTACGACCGTGGTGCGTACCACGTTGTTGAGACTCCTGTGGACACCTTCCACAAGTACGCCTTCGAGTGGACCAACACCAGCTTGAACTGGATCATCGACGGCGAAGTTGTCCGCACTCTCAACTACGAAGATGCTCTTGGTGGCAAGAACTACCCCCAGACCCCGTCCCGACTCTCCCTTGGTGTCTGGTCTGCCGGCACCGAGAAACAGGACAAGTGGACCGTCCAATGGGCCGGTGGCTACACCGACTTCGATGAGGCCCCCTTCACCATGTTCGTTAGGAGTGTGAAGATCACCAACTACAACCCGGCCATGAACTACAACTGGACCGACATGACGGGTTCGTTCGAATCAATTGATTTGATCAACAAGACCCTCACTGTCAACTCCACTGCCACTACCGACGGTGGTTCCTCTACTACTTCCGGCACCACCATTAACGCCAGTGGCATTGTTAACAATGGCTCTTCCGGCTCGTCGGGCTCTGGCACGGCCAGTGGCGCCACGAGCAGCAGCAGCGGCTTTTCTCAGGACTCGTCGGCCGCATCATCTTTCATGGACAACGCATGGATCATCACCAGCACCGTCAGCCTTGTCAGCTTCGCCATTGGCTTCTCGCTTCTGTAAGCGTAAGCACATGACTGGTAAACGACCGTCAGTTGCGTACGAGTTGATTGCCTAGACGATTTTGAATGGTTCTGTACGAAGGAAACCTTTGATCCTTGATGGGTCAACCCTCTCTGCCCTTAGTCGGCCAAGCGCCGATTGACGCTGGGTTTCATGTTTGTTGCTGATGGATGTCGTCGTTCTTGTTCTATACCTTCGTAATCAGCTTTGCTGGTATCTCGTTTCTTCCACGTTATCACACACCCGAAAAGCGATCCCTCGTCGGACCATCGCTCCACCATCCCCATCACACGTCCTCCGCAAATGTTGCGGCGTCGCTCACCCCTCCCCCATGCATACACAACGGGCTGAGGGCGGGCATGCACGCGCAATGCTGAGCATGTGAAACTATCAACCAAATTTTTACGCTTATATTTTAACTGCATCTTACGGCGTTACTGCGAATGTGTTAGACGATTTGGAATGTATCCTTACGGTAGAGTAGGAGGTTGTCTCAGTTGAAGCTGATTTTTGGGAGTGCCGTAGTGGACGGCAATTAATCTAGAAACAAGCGTAGTAATAAACATTCAAGAGTTCAACACGAGCGCTCTAAGACAATGTGATGGCGAGGATACGAAGTGCGCTCGTATTAATGCAAAACGGCATCTCGCATGCGGAGGCCTGAAGCAGCCTTCCGCATCAACTTATCACGGCTCCGTTCGAACAGTTTCATCTGGACGATTATGATCGTGCAACTCTCCGGAGACGCGTCAGGTTGGCACTCGCTGAGGTCGAACTTGGGTTTTGGATGGGGATCGACATCACATCATGTCAAACCCTCTTTTACCCCGGCTCACCCGTCCTTCCCGCACCTTGTCTCACGAGCAATTTGAGCGGATGGTGTCGGCACCGGTATCGGATGATTGTGGTTGGGAGCGGTCCGTTGGACACGTTTTGGCTTGCTCTCCCGGCCGGGCCGCGACCTTGCAGGGGGCATGCTTGCTTGCATGGGTGGGTGATCACGGACACGGGAACGGGGCGCCTGATTGGATGTGGATACGGGGAGCCCACATTCGTTACGTCGTAACGGGTGGGTTTCTGGCTTGCTAAGCTTGCTACGGGGAAAGCGAGCTGGGTTTCACGAGCGACTCTGATGGAGACAATTTTGTTGAGTAGTTTGTGGCTGGTGTTGCGAGCTGAGTGGGGCGAGAGAGTCGTGAGTTCTTTTTTTCTCTGAAGAGGGTACAGTTTGTGGGTGCTCGGACTCGTAAAGAGATAGGGCGGTGGAAAAAAGATCAGTCATACCCCTTACGGTATTGTATCTTTGCATTGAATGCACTGTCCGAGCTTTCTCCAAGTTCGACGGCCTGCATGGCGGTTGTTGTCCAAGCTCAATCCTTATTTGCACGCCTTCTCTCGCGCTGCGGAAAAACATGAAAGGCGTAGAGCCAACAGGTGCGTGGACTGTCGGTCCATCAAGTGCAAGCGAGAAAGCAGCCGAGAACATGCAGGATAACCGGATGAAATTGGCGCAGAATATATCATCTCATCGACCATATTGGGAAAGGCGTGTCCTTGGTCTGCTTAAGGGTGCTCCACACACTGTACAGAAATGCGTCTCTTGGACTAAACCTACGTCAATGATGACTCAAAGTGGTGCGTTAATATTTTCTACATCTTCGTGGACGCAGTGCGGACCCACAGTTTAACTCTTCGACTTAGGGCACAAGCAGAGCTACCCCGCTATTACCCCTCACCATTAGACTACTTGAACAGGTCGTTTTCTGGTGATTTTCCGACTTCTTTTCTTTCTCACTACAGCATCCGACACCTGTCCGCTTTATCTTTCGTGATTAATTCCAACCAAGATTTCGAAAGGAAGCACTTGCTCCGGTACGAAAGCACGGAAATGCAAGAAGCGATGGAGCCTCTCGCAATGGAGCTATCTGCAGATCAAGGTAACTATAAAGAAGAACGCATGCCGGGTGTTCAACTTGTCTCTCTGCTGCGGTGATCCCATGTCCTCCAATCACCCGCTGCTTCCTCATCTTTTGACGATGACATGCGCCGGGAGTTGATTGATTAAGGAACAAAGACTGGGAGGATCCGCTTCAGAAGAGCAGTTGATCTGAGAAATACCGGTGAACTTGATCTGGATAATACCAGCGAAAGAACATGCTTCTTTGAATTCCCCCTTCCCCTGTCCTGTATCGGACTTGTCGAGTTAACAAATACAGTGTTCACTTGATCTGCCGTCAAAATGTCGACTGACAAGATCACGTTCCTGACCAACTGGTAGGAATGACGAAATCGCAGGCTCTAAGGGAAATTTTGGCTGATTTGTTTCCAGGCACGCTACGCCGTACCACGCCCCGCTGTACCTGGCACAGGCCAAGGGATACTTCAAGGAGGAAGGCATCAAGGTTGCACTCCTCGAGCCTAACGATCCCAGCGTATGTTCCACCTCAACCCGTCAATGCCAAAGCTCCTTGGGCTAATCACCAGGGAAACAGGATGTCACTGAGATTATCGGTAGCGGCAAGGTGGACATGGGCTTCAAGGCTATGATCCACACGCTGGCCGCCAAGGCGCGTAACTTCCCCGTCACGTCCATCGGCTCGCTGCTGGACGAGCCCTTCACGGGCGTCGTCTACCTCAAATCATCTGGCATCACGCCCGACTTCCGCACGCTGAAGGGCAAGCGCATCGGCTACGTCGGCGAGTTCGGCAAGATCCAGATCGACGAGCTGACGGCCCACTACGGCATGACGCCGGCCGACTACACGGCGGTGCGCTGCGGCATGAACGTCACCAAGGCCATCGTCGACGGCACCATCGACGCCGGCATCGGCCTCGAGAACGTGCAGATGGTCGAGCTGGAGGAGTGGCTGGCCGCGCAGGGCCGCCCGCGCGACGACGTGCAGATGCTGCGCATCGACGAGCTGGCCGAGCTCGGCTGCTGCTGCTTCTGCTCCATCCTGTACATCGCCAACGACGCCTTCCTCGCCCAGAACCCGGACAAGGTGCGCCGCTTCCTGCGCGCCGTCAAGCGCGCCACCGACTTCGTGCTCGCCCGGCCCGAGGCGGCGTGGCGGGAGTACGTCGACGTCAAGCCCGTCATGGGCCTCACGCCCGTCAGCCGCAAGATCTTCGAGCGCAGCTTTGCCTACTTCAGCCGCGATCTGCAGAACGTGGATCGCGACTGGCAGAAGGTCACCCGCTACGGCAAGAGGCTCGGCGTCTTGGACGAGGCGTTCGTCCCGAACTACACGAACGTGTACCTCGAGTGGGCGCTCGACGCCGACTCGGTCGACCCCGTGGGCGACCAGAAGAGGATGCAGCAGCTCCAGAAGGACGTTGCCGCCAATGGCGGTTTTCACAGGCTGGAAAAGGCTGTGCCCCGCGCCACGGCCTCGGCTTAGGTGCTGTCTGTGGACTTCCCCCTGAAGGGTCGAAAGTGCGGCAGGGCTTCGGGGAGACTGGGAGTTGTTTTAGGAAGGTCTCCGTTACGCTCGTTTTTTTTTTTTTTTCTTGTGGATGCGAATCCCGTATCATCGATGGGAATATGAGAAGCTCTGTCTAGTGAATGAATGAGGTGATTTCGTGATTTCGGAGGATTTGTGGGAGTGCTTGTGATCCTGATCTTGCTCCTCTGCTCTGTTGTTGGCCATTTCTGCGACTGCTTCAACTTTGCTTGCCTTGTCACCTATCGGGTCGTCACCTCTCCTCAAGATACTGGTCCAGAAAGACTAAACTATAGATATGATTACAAATGCATATTGCCTTCATCAGGGCTGGTCACTGTTTCGGACGGCTAAACTCTGTTGAAAGACCGTTGGCCTTTGTCAGGTTTGTAAGCAGTGGTCGAGACAAAGAATTGTGATTCGGGAACGATCCAACAGCAGACATGCACAGGAATGGTTTGGTTGCACGATGATCTAAGAAGAGTACTTAGGATCGCAATGTCCCAGGTTATCAGCTGAACATGCTGCTGTCTTGTACATAGAAACTGAATGAAGAAAATGGCTATTGGACTCCGGTTCTGAGTCGGACATGGAGCCACAACATATTGGCGTGTTATTATACAGAAACGTATTGCCGTTAAAGCCAAAGCAATATGATACATTAGAACCGAATTTCATGCTCCTCTTGAGAGAGGATGCCACCATTTGGGTGAATATCTATTTTTATTCATAGAAGAAATACAATAATCTAATTGTTTAATCTGCTCTTCAGTAAGATTTTTTAAACCTTTACCTTTGTTAGCATATAATATAGAAACTGCTATTTTAAATAAATCAAAATCTTTACCTTTTTCTGTATTAATAAGATACTTAGAAAAGAAAGGAACAATTATTGTGTACAACTCCAATTTATTACGTACCGCTATATGACGCATACCGAAGGCATCTTTCTTAATAATACCACAACCAAGAGTTTTTATTATTCTATTTAATAAACCTTCATCTCTTTGGTTTTGAGCTATAGAAAAAGTTGCATCATAGTTAGGTCATTTAGCATTTACAGAAGGTTTAGATATAAAAAACGAACCATCTGCAGCAACAAATGCTGATATATATTTTTTCTCCCAAGATATGTGTTACACGTAGGGACTTATGTAACTTTTCCCATGTCTTTGTCAAGCATTTCTTTCCCGAGAGTTGATTCATATCATTTCTGCTTCTTTCCCGATTTTTGATTCTCAATCGTCTTGGGAGCCTTAGCTGAAGGTTTATAGGCACCACGGAAAGGGTTCGGCAAAAACTTGCCCACTTGCTTCTGGTAGTCCTTATACTCTGGGTACTTGCCCGCCGTGAGGAGTTCGGTGAGCCAAGTGCTGCCCTGGAAAAGGATCAAATACGACATGGCACCAGCGAACGACCAGTTGATGTACACACCGGTATCGAAGCACGCCCACTGGTAAAGCACGACCCAGATTGCTTGCTCGGCCGCGAAATTCGGATGCCTGGAGTATGCCCAAAGACCAGACGTCACAAATCCGCGGTCAAGGTCGGCACGATCACACTGCGGAGGGACAACGGCAGTACGGAGATAGTCATGTTTGGCGTTCTGGTAGTCTGGTGACAAGAGTCAGTGTTATACCAGGTGGTTGACCGAGCGACGGTACGCACTCCACTGCTGTTGGTCCGCAAACCACTCAGTGACAATTAAGCCAATGAGGATGCGGGAGAAGACAATATCTGCCGTGCCCATTCCTTGTCCGGTGAGGTACGAGCTGAGAAGGAGAACGTAGGTTGGTGTGGTTACGAGGAAGAGAAGAACCTGTGGTTAGATTAACAGACTGCACATGGGTCAGCTCAAGTTCAGACTCACACTCTGGATCGTAGAGATGAAGGTGACATTGAAGAGAAAGAATATAGGTGCAGGAACTTTCGACTTGATAATTGCCCAACGGTAGTCCTCGGAGCCGATGTTGTATCCGCCCTTTCGCCAGTAGTTGTAGGTCAAACGAATCTGTGCTAGTCAGTGATCTGCGGGCTCATGCCAGCTGAGAATGCCTACACTCCAGAGAGTGCTGAATGCGAGCACATTATCCAGCCTTTGGGTCGGAAGACCCGCTAAATGAGCCCATAGCGCGAAGTGGGCGTTGTACACCGTTGGTAAAAGGCTCCAGAAACGATCAACCTGCGAGTAATTCTTGTTGATTTCCGAGGTGAGAAGAAAGAATGGGGCAAGAGCGAGAGAGAAAGCGAAGGCAAAGATGAGCGGGTTTGTTGACAGATATATGGCCTTCAGCTCTTCGAGACTCGTGACATGCTGGGCAATGTCTTGCGGAAGCGTCTTTAGTTGCGGGATGAAGGGCGCAACCGTCTTGGAATAGTCGGCGCAATCACTCAGTGATTTGATTGCCGGTAGTACCGTGCTAGCAGCGACGAGCGGCATATTCAAAGGCGTGAAACTGTCAGGAATGGTGTGGGAGTGGAGATGGACTTTGTGCTTGAACTGGCTACGAAATGAGTAGATCAGAGGACGTCACCACAGGCTGAGACTACGGATCGTCGGCAGGGATCATGCTCTAGCGCGTTGGCCCCCGCGCCAAAGCTCCGCTGTAGCTGCCAGACGCTGCAAAATCCAACCTAGACGCGTCCACGCACACACTGCCACCTGAAAACGCGCCCTCACCCTGCTGCGAACCCATGGACTTGCGCACGGTACCATGGTCAGAATATTGTGTGTGGCTGAGAAACCCTCGATAGCCAGGGCTGTCGCTGAACACCTCTCCGGCAGGCAGATGGAAAGCGTAAGTCTCGCGTGAGGCTCCAGCAGCCTTTTTGCTGACAGGTTCTTCCAGCGCAAAGTTAGAGGCACGCAGTACATCACCAACCATACATTCTCTTACAACTTCGGTCATCGCTGGGGCAATTGTAGCGTCGTCTTTACAGCAGTCGCTGGCCATCTGACCTCTCAGGATTTCACTGCACAGTATCGCTACTGGAACTCCTGCCGTCCCCACGAGCTCTTCGAAGCACCGATTCATACTTTCGTTGCCGACGATAAGAAAGGAATCGCTAAGAATATTCAAGACCTGGCGAGGAACTGTGATGGCTTGTTCATATGGACCGACTGCGATCGTGAAGGCGAGCATATTGGCACTGAGATCCGCGAATGGGCACGTAAGGGCAACAAGGATATAGAAGTAAAGCGCGCGAAGTTCAGCAACATCGAAAGAGCTCACGTCATCAACGCTGCTCGGAATCCTGTGGATATCGATGAGCGAGCTGCAAACGCCGTTGCTGCGCGTATTGAGCTTGACCTCCGTATTGGTGCAGCCTTCACGCGCATGCAGACACAAACCCTGAGCGCTATGATCCAGCGTGAGGGCGTCATCAGCTACGGTTCCTGCCAATTCCCTACCTTAGGCTTCGTCGTTGACCGCTACTTTCGTGTCAAGAATTTTGTGCCGGAAACTTTCTGGAACATCAAACTCATACACGTCAAAGAAGACATCAAGGTCAACTTTACCTGGAAAAGGGGACATCTTTTCGATCGCATGGCTGTTACCCTTTTATTTGAGCGCTGCCTTGATTCTCGCACTGCAAAAGTCACAAAGATGCAGAAGAAGCCCACGAGCAAGTGGAGGCCTCTTCCTTTGACGACTGTCGAATTGCAGAAGATGGGCAGTCGGTTCCTCCGCATGGACAGTCAGGCGGTCATGCAGGCTGCGGAGAAACTTTATCAGCACGGCTGGATAAGTTACCCGCGTACGGAGACCGACCAGTTCGATAGAGGCATGGATCTCAAGAAGATCATCGAGAAACAGCACCAATCGAGGGAATGGGGAGCATACGCCCAAGGCCTGACAGCAGGTGGGTTCCGTCAACCTAGGAATGGCCGTAACAACGACCAGGCTCATCCTCCCATCCATCCCGTCAACTTCGTGGAGAAGTCGGCTATTCGGGAGGAGCATGAGCGCCGCGTGTACGAGTTCGTTGTCCGCCGTTTCCTAGCCTGCTGCTCCGAAGACGCTAAGGGCGAGGCGACGGACATCGAGATCCTCTACGGAAGCGAGACGTTCCGCACTCACGGATTGAAGGTGCTTGAGCGCAACTATCTGGATGTATATCCATACGACAAGTGGGAAAGCAGTCAGCAGCTGCCAACCTTCACCGAAGGCGAGGTATTCGAGCCCACCGAGGCCAGCATGGGTGAGGGCAAGACAAGCCCGCCTGGATATCTGACGGAGCCCGAATTGATCTCTCTAATGGATGCGAACGGCATCGGCACGGATGCCACCATGGCCGAACACATCGCCAAAATCAAGGAGCGCGAGTATGTCATGACTCGGCCCCGAAGCGGTGGACATGGTGGTGCCGGCGGTGAGGATACGGAAGACGGTGCGCCAGGTGGTCGGGGCGGGAGAGGGGCCAGAGGGGGCAGGGGAAGGGGTCGTGGTGGACGCGGTGCCAGCAATGCAGCAGCCCGCGGTGGAGGGGGGAGCGGCGTAGAGGAGTTCATTCCCACGACCTTGGGCGTGGCATTGATCACGGGCTACGACGACGTGGGCTTTGAGACGAGCTTGAGCAAGCCATTCTTGCGCAAACAGGTGCGTCAAGTCCTCCCCTGGTCGATCTCTGAATTTTGGAATTTTGGGGTGGCCGGCGGTACGGATTGTGGGATTCCAAAAACTGACGCCAAGCGGGGCACGCACAACAGATGGAGCAACAGATGCGCGCCATTTGCGCCGGGTCCACGACAAAGAGCGACGTCGTCCACCAGAGCCTAGAGCAGTATCGCGAGGTGTTTGTGCGCACGACGGCACAGATCCACCATCTCAAGAACGTGAGTGCCGCAGCCGCGCGAACTGGGGACACGTGTGTACACACGGGGCTCACAATCGTCAATTTTCGGTTGAGCGTCAGGCGACATCAGGCTAACTCTATGCGCGGCAGGCGGTGCGAAAATACTGTCTCCAGCAGCAGCAGCAGCAGCAGCAGCAGCAGCAGCAGCAGTGACGAAGGCGGCTTCACGGAGGATTGAGAAGAGGGGCACGTGGAGCAGTGGTTGCTTTTTATCGCGCAGCGGCGGCGTTGGGGGCATTATCGCGCTGCACGCCTTGGCGCTCGGGCAGGCTCGGTGTGTGCGGGGAACGGGCGCGTGGTGTTTAGGCGCGGTTTGCGAGTGCCGTTGGTGCGCTGCGAATCCACTTTCCGAGCTTTGCCGTGGGAACGTGCTCGGTTCGGTGGATCCTCCGTCGCGCTCCGCATCTTCGCGCGAGAGTGGGATGTGGGATGATGGGCCCAGCAGCAGGGTAGGCGACCGCGCGTGACGTCCGGCTTGCGACAGCGCAGTGACAGGGCGACCAACGCGGCGCTGGGGGAGGCGCGAGCGAGGAGGATGCCTCGAGCCTGCCGGGCAGCAGCGCAGGACGCGCAGGGTCCTGCGACGGCGCGGTCCCTGGCTGCCACGGCGATGATGTTGAGGCTGCCGTAATGCGCGAATGTTCGGCGGGAGAGTTGCAGCTAATCCAGCTAATCCAGCCATGCCAGCCGTAATCAGCGCCCGCCGCCTTGGTCATTTATCACGGAGCGCGCCGCCAATCAGAAGCCGCGATCCAGCGAGTGTTTCTTCCTTTGGCGCAAGCTGGAAGGCCCGCCTGATCCGTGCTACAGCAGAGTAACAACCAAGGAACCGCCCCAGGTCGCGACCGGCCAGCAACCTTCCAGACCTCGACAGCACACGCACAACAACGACGCGCCAGATCCCTTCCACCGCGAAACCGAAGCCATAAACAGCGACAGTCTGCGACCGACGCTCCCAGCTTCTCAACTTGCGGCTCAGCCCCAGTCAGCAAGCAGCCACGCAGCCAGCCGACACGCAACGCGCCTCCGCATCCGGCCGACGCAGCTCTCCCCAACTGCCTCGCCGTCTTCATCTACGCACAGCTACCCGTCGAAAGCCCGAGACTAGCCTCACTACGCGTTTCTGCAGCTTGACGCATACGTGGGTGCCCCTTTGTCGGCACAAAGAACTCGCCGCGTCTCCTGTTGCCTCCGCCGACCACGCGCTGACTCATGCTATCGCACATATAGAACTGACAACCCTCCGCGCAACCTCCCAACATGGCTTCCACCGCACCAAGCAAGCCCGTCTCGCCCTTCGCCAGGGCTTTTGCCTCGCACTCCTCCTCAGTCGAGATCCCCAAACCGCAAGACCCCGCCACGGGCAACCACCGAGCAGCCATGCTTCCCACGCCTCCGAACTCCATTTCCCCGACCCTCCCTCCGCAGCACAAGCTGCACAGCTCCTCCGTCCCCAATACCTCCAACCATACTCAGAACGACTCCGACGTCGACCTCCTCGACGCGGACCAACCTCCGGCCCCGGCGCCGCTCTCGAGCGCTGCGCTGTCCGGCCTTGAGGCCACCGACACCATCACCCCGGCCATGCTGGCCAAGAACCACCTTCCGGACATTCTGCTGAACTCCGGACCGGTGGCTATCCGGCATGTTCTCATGAACCTGGCGCAGTCCGTGCCGGGCTTCTCGCGCATACCTCAAACAAAAGCGCGCCGACTGGTCGTTGCCGCGCTGGAAAGCCGCACTCTTGGCAGCAGTGAAGTGAAGGAAGGGGAGGTCGTATTTGAGAAGGTAGGCTGGGGCCGTTGGGACGCACATGTCATGGGCCAGCCACGCCCTGAGCGAAACACTCTCGGCAACGGTATTCCGGTCAACGGCATGAGGCAGTCTGCATTGTCGCCGCCTGCCAGCGTGCCGGATAGCTACGCCATGTCCACCGACGGCCTTCAGATTCCCCGTGTAGGCGACCGCGCCAGCTTTGCGCGTCACGGTCACACCGGCCGTCGCGAGGACCTCTACTCGGGTAGTTGGGCTGCCAGCTCTGCCATCAGCGGTCGTGACGCGTCGGACTATGACGTCGACATGAACATGGCTGAGCACGAGGCCGACAAAATGTCCATGGATGGAGACGACGTCGGTTACGATTCTCCGCCGGCGCCCGAGGCTATGGATGATGATATCGAACTTGACGAGGAAGACGAAGCCACGGATGAAGAGGACTGGGCCGGTATCGGCGCGCAAGTCTTACGTCAAGGCAGCATGGGCGGGTTCGGCGGCGGTTTGGGCAGAGGCGGCGTCATGAGAGACTACAACCGACTATCCAGGAATACCACCGCTCGAACCAAGCTGGTACTACAGCCACGCAGCTCCTCTCATGCCTTCGCCAAGAATCGAGGCAGTTCTCGAGGCGATTCCGCAAGTTATCAGGAACGCCCGACGCATGTGTCTGGTGCCGCGCCCGCTGGCTGGACGAGCATGGCTCAACAGAACCCTCAGGAGAGAGAGGCGATCGAAGCGCTTCTCAAAATGGGTTCGATGTAGAAGTCGACGTCATCACGCATCCGGAAGCCTGTCCAGGGACTCCCCTGTTCGTCCTTCGGCCTTTTACAAAATTATGACGACCGATGGCCTTTTCAGCACGACCAACACCAACGTTGAGATCATGGACTCTCCTCTCATCGAATCGCATCAACTTCTTACGCTTTTTACAACGATTTTAACTATGCGCTCTTACCTTGGCGTTATCATTGGTCATGGGGTCAGCCCGGGTCCTTTGTCTTACTGAAAGCCGCCACCCTTTTTTATATTGGACATGACTTCCCAAGTTGGCGGCAAATCACACCGCTCCTATCCTAGTCAAGCGCTGACGTAAGGAGAGCATATTGTCTTTGGTTTATCGTATCGGAATGAATTCCTGGGGCACACCTTCCATGGGTTTAATGGCTGGATCAGATGGGATTTCTTCGCGAAGCATTTTGTTAATTGCGCTTTGTTTTTTGGTGGGATCGATATACCCCCTCATGAAGATCTCCCGTTGAGGAAGAGGAGGATACCTGGATTTTCTTACACATCTTTTTACATGATGAGTAGCGTCCACACTCATCAAAAGGACGAGCGTCGACCTTTAACTTTTTTTTTCCTTCAACACTAAAAGGCTCGTCCTCCCAATCGGTATCGTCTCAAAGGAGAGAGCAGGCGATACGCAGATTATTTTTCGGGGTCTCTCATCTCACATATAGACGAAGGAATTACGCTGGGTTTTTTATCTCCTTTTATTGAAAGGAAGAATAAGGGGAAACCGGAGGAGCCGAACACGAACTTGCCTGCTGGAACGCAACTATGGCAAGGGGAAACAGCGAAGTAGTTTAGCTTAGATGGAAACATCGTTCGCTGTGGCTTATCTGATATTTACTTCCAACGCTTGGCCTTTGCTGGCACGGCGGGAAAGAACAACAGGAAGACGAAATAATGAATGAAACCGTTTGTCTCTCCGGGGCATGGAAATTTCATGCTGCGCTGGAACGCGTCGGCTGATGGATCTCGACTTATACATCACACTCTACTTTCTGGCTGCGCTATCTCTGGAACTGAAATGCGTGCATGTGTCTTTGTGCTTCGCCTCGTCTTTGTTTGCGGATTGAAGCAGCCTTTCGGGTTTTCCCTTTTCGGGCAGCGCAAACGGACAAAGAAGGCGGTCGAGGTCCCGTGGAATGCGTGTGGATGCCTGCTGGGTTTCTGGATTGCGCCTGGCCTTTCGCCCATTTGGGAAAGAGGTGTGGGGTTGCGTTTCACCCGTGACTGATGGGCATGGCTGCTAGGTGCCGGTTTTCCAAGGGATGGACACACCTTTCGGCGGAGGGGTTTAAAGGAGGAGACAAGTCGGCTTTCGACATGCCCTGCGATCGAGCTGGGCACACGTCGTACTTTCTGCTTGGCTGGCCCTGGTCGTGCACACTCGGTGTCGTTTCTGCGGCGATGCGAGTGCTGCGCGCAGTGGGAGAATGATAATCGTAATGTGTGTTTTCGGTCAGAAACGACGTTCCTTTGGCATGCCGATGGCCATTGATTGGTTAGGATGTTGGATTGCCTCGGCGCTCGTTGCTGGAAGAAGGAATTTTTCTATGGTGTTGATGGATGGTGGTATTGACGGGAACCTGACTGACTTTAAGGTGAGAGATGGGGCAGCGGAGCGAGGACTGCTGCGAGCCAGTCAGATCGATGGGAGAGGGGGCGCAAATACCCGTCTCAATCGGTCGACTGTATCAAACTGCTGATGAGCTGTCAAAAGGAGACACTAATCTGATGAAGTCAGGCTAGCATAGTGGAGCGGCCTTGTCTTTGATTAGAACGGGCTGTTCAGTCCTCGTTACTAAAGCTGTCACTGTACCATGTACTCGGCGATCCCGTGAAGGCGTGACTACTGTATTCGATTAGCCAAAAAAAAAAAAAAGAGATATCGCATGTACCAGGGCCGCGGGAGCGTTGATCAATTTGCCCACGTGCTCGATGTTGTTTGAGAATGCTCGCACGACTAACAGGAGCACAGAAAGCTTCGGAAAAGCTATTGAAAATAATTTCTCTCTGCCCTCACTCATCCCCACGTTCTTGGAAAAGTGTTTGATCAAGGCGGCTCAATAGTGGAATTATCTGGGCCTCTGTACTTTGTCGGTTTAGAAAGTCTCCTTGTAGGAAGTAGTGCCAGTCACAACGGCGCTGTCGCTATATTTCATCGCCTTATATTGCCGCTGAGAAGCATTCATAGCAATGAGTGCTTTAGAGCAGCTCCTGGCTATGGAAAATCTAGTGGAACACATAGATTTTCTACCAGAAAGAAGCTCGGTGGTGATCTGGAGGTGAATTAATAAAATTTAAAGAGCTGAGAGAGGCAGCTTATTGGCTATTTAGGGCCTTTCCAGTGTCAAAGACAATCAAAGACAATCTTAAAATGAAACGTTGTGATGAGCGCAACAGTAAGGCGGAGGGTTTGTTCATACGTCTGTCCAACTAATTGAAGTGGCATAGAAGTCGTTTCGAAAGCGGAAAGACATCACCATGTTCCATTTGCGTATTGAAATTGAATCACTGAACTTGGGACTGGACTCGGCGCGTCCTGATCATGCCCCTCCAGCTCATAATATGTCAACCCTACTATCCATAAACCGATTAAATAAAGCCAGTGAGTTTCCTCGCCACATGAGTGTACTCATGCAGAGATTACAATTACTAAATTATAGTCCTGGAGTTCTGCTTCAATACGGTGATTAGGAGGCTTTGGATAACGAAAGTTATCCAAACAGTTTGAGAAGCAATTTCCGTCTCTTGGAGCGTCAAGTACCACTGGAGATGGGATCGTACGGTGCAAATTTTTGCGGAATGAGGTGATGAATTTGAATATCGACGCTATTAAATACAGGGTTTGATGAGAAGATATTTGATCTCATTTGGGTTTTCTCCAGAAGAGCATCGGTGCAACATCTTAATGCGTAGCCCCCATTTTTGTCCTTCATTCAAATCATAATCCGGGAGCTGTTTCATGCTATCGCACATGCAAATTCACCCGGGAGTAAACGGTACGGATGCACAGAGCCACAGTACGTGCTCAATCCATACGTGGCCAACCAAGAGGCCCTGTTGGTGCTGTTGGACTCAGAAGGAGCTCGCTGGTGCGGTCTCAAAAGGTGGTCAGAAAGCCCTTCACATGATCGGCGGGGCAATCCGTGCAGCTACACTAGTGCTATAAATGCGGAAATATGCAGGTGGTACTTTGTATGTGTATAGGCACATGTTGGATATTCCGCTTTACCTGACAGTGATGAAATTTATAAAATCAAGAAACATTGCGGATGCGTTAAAGAGCAGAAGAAACCGCTAGTTCTTTGTACTCCAAACTTTATAAATGTTGCTTGGGCTTGCTGTTGTGAGTAAGGTTTGCCTATGCAATATTTGCCTATGCAATACTTTCCTGTGCAATAAGTTCCTGACCCTCCACAGCAGATGCTGACTCGGGAGCATTGCTCGTAATTAATGACGCTCAGAAATACGGCTTATTGAATAGCATCAACCACGAGCTCTAACATCAGTGCGGAAAATTTCTTAAATATAAGATACGAAGAGGTTGATTCTGAATATCGTCTTCTTACGCTGCAGCACCATCTGCCAGGGTAGTGCTTCCATCCGCATAGCTCGCAGTTGATAGTTCTGTGGGGGTTCATGTCTGTTGTGGGCGCTCGGCTTCGTGATGCCTCAGAGATATTGCCGGCAAGAAACACCCCAGGAAATCTTGCCAGAGGATCCTTCTCATTCTCAACTGCCCAGGCTACATAGTCCAACTCCAAAGAAACTGCATCGTAATCACCCTCGTATGTGATGGTTGTGTTGTCGCCGGTAGTGGTCATCACCCCACTCTCACCCACTCCGGGTGAGTATGAAGACCTCATCTCCGTTGGTGAAGTCTCGGAAGTCGTGCCGTAGTAAGTAAAATTGCTTAACCTTAGTGGTAACTGCTGAAATTCTTCTCACCTGATGAAATTACAGCAACAACAGATCTTAGGGGGAGATAAGGGGCCACCAATGAAAACTTCTCGTGAGACTTCCCTTTCTTTGAGCGGACACGAAGCTGGGATCAAAATCACGAGAATATTCATATACATACACTAACTAGTGGTCAGACTCGGTTACGGCCATACTGCTATGTTAATTCCCCAAGCCGTCTCCCGCCTGGCTTACTTCCTCTCCACGAACTCAAAGCACAACCTTCCAGGCAGCCCATTAACGCCCCACCTCTCCCCCGCAACCAACTCGCCCATCCCCTCCTCCAATCCCGCTTCGACGCCACAGATTCTCTCATTCCACACTACGCGCGTGCGCTCCAGCGTCCAGGCCAACCCTCGTGATGCCATGTCCACCTTCTCCACACCTTCCGGCAGGAGCAAAAGGCATGTGCGGAAGAGGCGCTGAGCCAAACGCAAACTAGCGGTATCGGCAGTACTGCCGGGAGAGTCAGGGTCGTCGCGGGAAGGTGGGGCGGCAGGAAGGGAAGATTGCCGTAGTGGGAAGGTGTTGGTGGTATTTGTGATGCGGGAAGTGCTGGTACCGCGTCAAGTGCGGGTGACGCTGCAGTGCAAGATGCGGGTGACGATGAGTCGGCACGCTGCCGCTGCCGCTACCGTCAGCCGGTGTGGCGAAGTGCTGGGCTAGAGCGGAGGTGACGCGCTTGATGAGGGCAGTGTCGGTGCGCAGCGAGCCCGGGGTTAAGACGGCCGGATTGGAGGTTTCCGCATGGCTGCTTTGTTTACGTGCCCGAGGCCACGGTTGCGGGCGCAGGCTGGGTGACGGCAGGAATAGTGACACGGAGGTGGAGGGTGAAGAGGCTGCTGACGCGCACGAGGTGCCTGAGTGATGGTGGACCCCGTCAGCGTACATGGGGTCTCGAGCGTAGTCATCGTCGATGACGGTTTAGTCAGATGCGCTCACGCGCTCTCACTCACTCTCACTGAAAGCGGGGGAAAGGGGGAGAAAGTGCTTGGGACAACTTACATTCGTCATCGGGATCAGATTCTCCCGCTACGCTCACCCCGACCACCTTCATGGCCTTTTCGAAGGCTTCAAAGGCGAGGTAGTATTCGCCTAGATGCATCCGCAATATGCCCAGGTTGGCCCACACGGCAGCGCTGTCGAGGCCCACCGTATGCTGGGAACGCCGCAACAGGCGCTGTGTGCAGACGACCGCTTCGGACCAATCATAATTCCTAAAAAGAAGGGCCGTGTGTTCCCATAGATCCTTGGCTTCCCTTTTGCTCAGGGCAGCGTGATTGGTTGTCGGAGTCGCCGAAAGGCTTGCGTGAATATTTCGCGCGGACTTTAGGCGCTGTGAAGGTTGAAGGAGCAGATCTCTGCGAACTCATGCAACAGTGTCAATGTACGGATTCGATATGGCTCTCGCTAGCATTTTAAAGGCTATGTCGCCCTTCAACTACTGATAATGTTCTGCGGCGCCAAGTCGACGCTACAAGGCGAGTTTAAGTATTGCATAGCCAATGCTGCGCCTGAAGAGAGCGGAATCGGCCACACCCGCAGCACATGATACAGCACAGGCAGACCGGCCGAAGGTGGTGACATGAGCGCATGCCAAGAGCCTTAACCACATTGATATGCCTATTGCTGTAGTGTGTGAATCAAGTGCTGCTAGCCTGAGGCCTATTGACAATAGCCATCATTTCGTAAGGCACGAGCCCGCATTCTTCGATGACATCTGGAGAGGTAAACTCAGGCGCTTGGAAGGAATCTTGAAAGTCAGCCCAGTCTGCCCTTGGACCTAGGAAGATGGCAAGTCGGACATTTGAGTTTCCGAATGTGTTGAAATATCTCTTGACGAGCTCAGGAACCCGGGGATAGACAAATATCCAAATCGCAGCATCTCGTGCTCTAGAACAGAGGTCCCAAGTACCGCTGACCACGTAGGCAGACTCTTCTGGAAGATACTTGTTGACCGACGAGCTGACCTCGACGCCTTCGACCACACGTGTCCGGTCCCTTGAAGCGAGGATCGCTTCAAACAGACCGGTCCCAGCGCCAATGGAGAGGACCGATCCGGGAATTGCGGATGTTGCATGCTCTAGTACTGAGAACAGGTTGTCCGAAATGCTGAGACAACAATCTGGGTGATGAACGGGTACATCCGACAATGTTGGCAATATCATGATGTGCGTCTGGTGCGGGAGTTAATAAAGCCGTGCTGCAAGGGAGTTGCTTGCTACGGAACGTGAATATGTAATGCACAGGACTGTGGCTTGACGATGTTGTTGCAGTTGGAGTAGCAACTCAGGCGTTCCGTGCGAAAATAGATCGACAAGGAAGAGCCCGGTAATGCTTCGTACTGCAGCTTACAGTTCAGAGGGTTGCTGATGTCGACGGGGTGCTTAGTTGCAGGCTAAGCTCGTCAGACCCAAAGAGAAAATTTCAGTGAATTCGGCAGTCACGTGGTCGCGCGAACGCCACGCTGGAAAATGATCATCGTCTGTGGGGTTAGCACTTGATGAGTGAACAGACGTGAAAGGTTTGTAATGAGCTGAACGGCTCGGATGGCCCCGTTCGGGAAGGCAATCTTGCGAAAGCCCATTACCGGTTCGGGCCAAATGTCTTCACGGCCATCCGGCCGGCCGGGATGACAGTCAGCACTAAAATAGATATGCAGGAACCCTTCAATTTGAGATCAGGGCTGGAGCACATCAGTAGTGGCAAGCCGCCAACACCACAGGAGCTGAAGGCGCTGTCATGCCCGCGAGTCGGGATGCACGGCGGAGGGCAGGAGGCGAGGGATGATGGCAGCGTGGACAGCGGACGGCGTTCGGCGTGCGGACGTGCGGCGTCTCCTTTACGACCGGGCGGAGGCGACGAAAACATTTGCGCGCACACGTACATGCCGCAAGGTGACGCCGAGCCGAGGCAGGAGGGCAGTTTCTGACCAACAATTTCGCGGCCATCTCGAATGGTGCCAGATCGGGCAAGCGTATGAGAGCGCACAAGCCACACAACAGGTGGGAGTGGAGCGGGCGGTCAACGCGAGAGCGATGTGGGGTTCAGGAACAGGAAAACCCCGGAGTCTACACCGACTGGAGGGCTAGACGACGAGGCGAGCGCATGTCGCGTGTCACACAGGCGTGGCCGGCAGAGCCGCGAGCATGACATGGCGAGAAGGGCGAGCTGGGTGTTGAACAGATTACTGCGGGCGGGCGATGCGAGCATTGGCACGATGGTTGGGGTTTGGAGGCGTATTCGCAGTCGCGTGAATGGCCGCGGCTGCTCGGCGTGTTGGTGCGGAAGGATTGCACTCCTGGTCGACCCATCAGCTGTTCCCCGAGACGCGCCTGGCAGCGCTGGAGCAGCAGCAGCGGCGGCGTGGGCGGTATCTGTGGGTGTTTGGCGCAATGGCAGGCCAGAGCGCGCGTGGGCGGCAGGGCGGCGAAAAAGCACGCCGGCTGTGGCCGTGACGCAGGCGCGCGGCGAGCGACGTCATGGGCGGGCTCCGCGGAGTCGGCGTCGGATGTCGGGGGGGGGGGGGGAAGGGGGGGGTGGGAATGCGGCTGGTGGTTGTTGCGGGCACACGCACGGGCAGGCGGGCGGGCGGGCGGGCGACACGGCCTCAGGCGGCGGCGGGCAGAGCGAGGGCAGCAGGGCGACAGGGCGAGAGGGCTGGTGCTGGCGTCAGAGAGCGCGAGGGCTCGGTCGGTCGCGGTGAGAGGTAAAAATAGAGCAGAGGCTGTGCACGGGCAGGGGGCGACAGGGCTAGGGGCGATCGGCGGGAGATAGGAGCGCAGGCGAGTGAGCTTGGCACGTCGGCGGCCGGAGTAGGGCTAGCTCAGACCACGCCCGACGACACCACGAACGCCGCTGCGCGCTCCACCGTAAGCCCACCATGGTCGCGCCGCGACGAGACCACCGTAGCACGCTCTCATTTCAGGCCTCTGGCTCCGGCCCGCGTCCGTGAGTCCGGCGCCAGCTGCCCGGCCGCGCGACCCAAGCAAGCAAGCACCATGTGCCAGCGCGCAGCCAGCAACGCCAGCAACGCCAGCAGTGCCTGTGCCTGTGCCTGTGCCGCGCGCGCTCACGCTCGCGCTCAATCCGCCGCCCGTTCTTCTCACCAAAGCACGCGTTGCGGTTGCACCACCGCCTCATGTTGGCTCATCCTGCGCCCGCTGAAAATAGGCGCGCGCTGTTGCTGCTCAGGCCTAGAGGAGCCCGCGGTGGCGCCCCTCAGCCTTACTGCTGCCGCTGCTACTCCCAAACAATACATACATATGCGCTGGTCGCCACCAGCTCCATGTTCCCGGTTTCAATTCCTCTGTGCGACTTGCCTCCGCCCTCGCTTCTTTGGTGATCGCTCCGTGCTAGCTCGTTTCGGTCTGCACCTTCGGTGCGAAGCGCGCCCTCCATCCTGATCGCCGCCAGGGCTCCTATCCACCCAAGATGCAACCCTGCTCCGCGTCCGCTCCCGCTTTGGCCTCCGCCGACGGCTCCCACGCCGGCCTGGTGACGCCCGCTCCCGACTATATCAGCTATACTGCCCGCCTTCTGCTCGCCTCCTCCACGCTGCTTGCCCAGGTCGGCACTACAGCCGCCAGGGACCATCCCCCACCCGCCCAATCACGCGCCGATCCACCCACCTCTCTCCCTGACTGGCAGGACTCGCTTGAGAACCCACCAACCTCCCGCTGGGCCAACGTCCGTGTTGCTGATTGGCACCTCCAAGCCGAGCCTAGCGTCGCACCTGCTCAAGCTCCCCAGCTCCAGGAACAGAAGAAAAAGAAAAGGCCCGGGAAGCTCGAGGCACTGATCCGCCGCCGTCAAGAGGACTCCACCAGCGTGCCCCCGTGCTCTCCCACCCCCCTCTTTGCCCGCCCTATTCAAGAGCCGCCTCGCTCTGCTCCCGCCTCTCAAGTGTCTTACCCCAGATCCATCTCTGGCCCCCTCAACATGCCTTCCGCCTCTCATCCGGAACGGCGTCCGTCGCCTCTGCGGGTTCCTCAGCACAGCACCGGCCGCAACTACACTGCTCAACCGCCCAGCCGGACCGCATCCAGCGACTACCCAACGAGCCCAGAGTACTTCTATCCCGTGTCTCCCCTCGACCGCCCGCGCTCTTCTTCTCACGCCGGCGAGGGCCTCCGCTCCCCTCTTCGTGCAGCACGCACCTATCCCGGCGCACCGTGGGAGAGCTCGCCGAACCACGGCTCTCAGGACCAGCGCAGGCCAAGCACCGCCTTCGACGACGACGCAGAGCTCCACCGGTTCGCCGAAGCAACCTGCGGTTTCGATCCCTTCTCTCCCGTCCGTCAGCGGCCCCTGAGCCAGGTCCTTTACAGAGAGTACTATGCGCCACGAGCGCCGCCGTCGCAGCAAACGACCTCCTATTCCCAGCCGATCCCTCAGCAACCTTTTGGGCAGTCCTCCTCCTACTCCATGCAACGGAGCTCCAACATTGCAAGGCCCTCCTCCACCGCACTAGCCGAGGCACTCCGAGCGATGGAGGACGAAGAGGAAGAGTACGGCATCCCGCCCGAAGAGGAACTACCCGACTACGCACAGAGCCAGTGGGAAGCACAGAGCCACCAGCGCAGAGCGGCAGCACGCCGCGCTGCCGAGCTAGAAAGACAGTGGATGGAAGCAAGGCAGCGGAGAGACTCGCGATGATGTCTTGAAAAGCAAAGAAAAGCGAAAAAGAAGCATCAAGTATGAGAGTAACGACTATTTCTTCAAGAGCTGAGAGGTAACAGCTAGGTTTGGTGGTACACTTCAACTTTCCATTCTTCACTCCTAGACCGGTCGCTACTGAGCTTCACGAATCTCCTTTGTCCCCAACAATTTTAGAAGCGTTCTAGTTGCGACACCAAGATATGGCTTGGATGCATTCGTTTGCTGTACTATCTCATTTCCTTTTTTTTTTTTTCATCTTCCTCTTTCGCCCCTATATATATATAGCAACATTTCGGTAGCACATATTTCCCCAATTCTAGAGAAACTGGGCCAGCTAGATGTAGCTTGCCACTCGCCACCTCGCCAGAAACACGCAGCTGCAAGTGAACATCAGAATTTTACGGAGCCGGGTGAAGCAGAGAAAGGTGCATTCAGGCTTTTGTTGATTGGCAGCTGCAGCCGCGCGTAACGAGAGTGCTGTCGCCTTTCGGATGAAATTGTCGCGACTTGCATGACATCAGCAGACGGCTAGGGTTGCAGGAAGAAACGGGCGATTCCTTCGGTTGCACAAAGGGCAGGATAAACGGGCGTACTCCACATGCGCATGTGTGGTATGAGCCAAAAATAACATCACGGCAAGCCGCAACTTTTTTATCCTTTCCCATGCCAGAAGAACGTGGCATGGCGCACGCCCACCGGTCCTGATTCTGCGATAAGCTTAGAATCCCACGCAAGCCCCGCGCTCCGTCGTCCGTCGGCCGACGCACCTTCGAATCCATTTGACATTCCTTTCGCTCACGAATGAGGAGAGACTGACTGGAGACCTTTCGATGGGTCGCGCGTTGATGATCGCGGCGATTCCTGCGCAAAAGCCTCACGATGGGGGAGGGAGGGCTATAGTTCTGACTTTGTCATGCACGAACGGGAGGCGCATGCAGTGATGCTCACGCCGTGCATATGCGAGCGAAATGGAATGCTGAGAGACGTCCCAGCATCCGCCTCGCCTCTCCATCTGCCGGCGCGTCCAAAACGTGGCTGACGATCACGACCTTTCTGACCTACCTTTGGACCCCAACGCGGCTTTGATCTAAGCGAATCGAACGGCTTCGAAGGATTCGGCCGCGAACGCACATACGCACGCCCGGATCGTCATCCGCACGTACGGTCATGACAGGATGGAGCAGGCCGCCGATGACAAGTCGGGGGGGAAATTTTAAAAGCGCATGCGCACGCTCTCCCGCATGTATACGCAATATCCGCCAAGATATGTACGCCGTTGTCAACTCAATCACGCGTCCATGCTGGCTAGCATCGTCTTCGGGATCCTTTTGGTTTTATTTTTTGCTCGGACTCGCGTCGTCATTCCCGCTGACGAAGGAATGAGGCTCTTCCTTCGTCTACTAATGTCTACAGATCTGAATACTACTGCTGCTGCTGCTGCGCGCTTTGCGCGTCTGTGTTTAGGGCTGTCGGATGCCTGTTCGGGTAACTGCATGAGTAATGTGAAAATGGCGTCTGCGTTCTCTTGCTGATTGCCCTTTATCCCCACCCCACCCCACCCAACCTAGGGCCTCCTCGCGATCCTCCCGAAAGTTCCGAGTCGGGCGCTCTGTGCTTTGCCGAGAGTGGTCCGAATGTGTGGGTGCGCCGATTTGTGTGCTTCCGCGTTGTATTTGGCTCTGCCGACTCGACATCGCGATGGAAGGACATGCTGCGACCTTGCCCCGTGCACTGGCCTTTTCCCCCCTGGCCCCGAACGGCCGAGGAGTAGGAAAGATTTTTGCGCTAGGTCTGAGCTCGTGCCGACCATACTAAAGTCGGAGTACGCTTCCACCCAGCGGAGTCCGGATTGATGAATCTGGGGCATCGCGGATATAACAACCGTAATCCCCGTGTTGGTGTTTCTCCCGCGTGCTTGGGAAAGACATGGCGTCTGCTTTTCTGCATGACGCCTTTCGAGCGATGATCCGATGCCAGTCGCCCTTGCTTGCTCCTTCCGCAGCGTTCCCGATATGGCGGTCGCAGCGGCACGGCTCGTCAATACGAAGGTTTCCGGGAACTGGGGGAGGGGGTTTGTGTTGGTTGGCGTGTGCTTCTCGTGCGCCGAGACACCTTGCCAATCACCTTGTCAGGGAGCGAGCGGTATCTTGCTTGGACCTGAAATTGGGAAAGGGGACGGCGTTAGGGAGGTCGCGAGGGCCTTCTGCGGCTGCATGTCCTGATGAGGTTGAGGGAGCTGCCGGAAATAGGTGCACAGCTCATCAACCAAGTGGACGGCACGCGAGCAGCGCGCACATCTGCGCAATTAAGAATCACTACCAACAATGCTGCCGGGGCTGCCGGTCCAATGCAACCCTGGTTTTTCGTTGTGGAGAAGTGTGCGCGGAGATGAGGATACAGGGCATGATTCTGCACGATCAACAAGTATCGGAGGCAAGACTACATAGAGAAAAGTCTGAAGGCGCTCATGATGCCGTGGAGAAGTGCTGAAGACCCAGTCATCCTGATGTGGCGTGGATTGGGGTGGAAATATCAGGAAGCTCGCATGTGATGAAACCACGATGGACGGTCTAGCCAACTCAAACGCAGGAAAGATCACTATTACACTGGCCACTAGGAACTCTACAAAATGACCCTGTCACTGTTGGTGCGTCGGCCGGTACTTACAAGAATGTAACAGCAAATCACCACCTTCCCTCTAAATAGATATTCGACCCCTCTCCGCTCATGAGTCGTCGATCCTCACCTTCTTCGGCTTCACTGGTCCGCCATTTGCTGTGCGAAACCGATTTCTACGGCTATCTTCCTCGGCCTCTTCTCCTTCGCGGAGGCATACCCCGAATCGACATCTCCTCTCCAACCTACCTTCCTCTTCGTGCCGCGGCTGCGCTGTATGCACGACAGCTCAGGCGAGGCAATCGAGGTCTCGGATTCCCTGCGCATACAGGTCAATCTCGTCGCGGATGAGATATCCACGCCGGTCTGCCCTGCCAGACCTCGCAGCTCGCAGGCGGGCGGGCAACGCAGTCGCGCCCTTCCGCAGCTCGCTCCAGAACTTTCGGCGGAACCACCTGGCTATCCAGTCCATGGGGACGACCGACGAGGCCAGCCCTCCGTTGACCTTCTGGTTCCTCTTCTCCACCCAGTCGGCGGCCATCAGCGTGACGGTCGGTGCCATCTGTGACGGGTGCCAGGGGTTGATCTCGCCGCCTAGCGTCTCCATCTCCCACGCATGGCCCCAGTCGGTTCGCGGTGCGCCGGGCGAGAAGTAAGGCTCGTCGGTGCTGTTACGTTTCATCATGCTGAATGCGTGACACATCTCGTGGGTGATGACGGCTGCCAGGTAGAACGAGTAACGCAGCCGCCCGTCCAGTGCGTCCTGGAAGAAGGCCTCCCGCGCGTACGTCTTGAAGTGGGAGTGCAGCTTCACCAGCACCCGCTTCGCCTGCCGGTTGGTGGCCTGGAAAAAGGGGTGCGCGTCCGCCACCGGCGCTCGCCGCGATTCGTTCCATTGCGAGCGAGCGCAGCTTACAAAGCCGGAGAAGATGTCGAAGTCGAAGTCGACGAACTCGGCGAGGTTGGCCAGCGCTGCTTGCACAACGGCTGTGTGGCTCTTGTCGTACTTCATGCCCTGCTCGAGGACTAACTTGTCAGCGCGCCGTGGATGCGGGACTTCGAAATCGTATGCGGCATGGACCCACCAGTCGAGCAGTGGTTCGGTGGTGAGCCATAGGGAGGCCAGACGGAGAGCGAGCTCCATGCCATCGTACTCGTAGAGGCTGGCCGATGGAAAGTTGGAACGGCGAAAGAGGGGATGAATCGGGTTGGTGAGGTTGGGAATCGCGTTGGAGTGGAGCTCGAAGACGCTTTGGAGTCTCGTCCTCTCTTCTACTGCCTTCTTGAAGAGCTGTTCAAATTTGCTCTCCCCTTGCGGTATAAAGGTGTTGTTAGTCGTTACCGTCATTACTGCTCACTTACCTGACTGCCTGCAGTCCCAAATCTCTCTGCGAATTAACAAGTAGGAAAGGAAATGGATACAAGGACAGGATCGCACGCTATTACTAGGCTGGAGGCATCAAGATACAGTAAAAAAGACAGACTGGACACACTTATACACCTGAGGAAGAGATATGACCGGTGGGAGACAAAGAGAGAGGGCGGGACAATGCTTTGTTCCTGAAATAGCACTGCTCACGTCGCAACAAAGGTTTCTTGGTCTATGGTTTCGCATTATGGACACAAAGAATGAGAGACGCGCCATGTGCTGGTTATTGTCAGGATTGTAAGCTCCAGCGAAGAGCTAGAGGGTTTTGAGATGTCGAAGGTCAGGATCCATGTTTGGTGGCTGGGATAGAAGAACAAGTCAAAGAAATTCTTGTGCTGGCCTAGAATCGCTGAAGTTTTCGAGGCTCCTCGTGACGATAGTGGGAGTCCCGAAGAGTTAGATTTCTGGGTCGATTTGATGGTCATGTCCGTGATTGCCGAATCAGGTAAGCAGTGAGTGGCGGGTAGGTGTTTGGTATGACGATGTAGGCAGGGCGGATGTTTTAGCGAGAAGCGCGTGCGGAGGGCCTGACCGCCGAGTGGGCTGCTGGGCTGCCACCGACGCGACCAACGTCATCTGCCCTCTTTCTCCACCGCAAACCCCGTCAACGCCCTGAGAATGAGATCTGCTCGAGACGCGAGGGTAAGCAGACGCGCTCCGCCCATTTGCAGCAGCTCCTGACACGTCGTCACGCGCAGAGCGTCCTGGGAGTTGCTTGAACAGGCCCAGAGCCTCGCCGACCTGCGCTCCGCCGTCGGGCTGGAATCCGCACCGACGGCTCTAGCGCGGCCAGCGTTCTGTGCTCTGGAAGGTTAGTAACCGCCACCGAGGAATACACAGGAGGCAAGGAGGTTGAAATAGACTCTCTGCGCGCCGCATGAGTCGCCGATTAGCAGCAAAGCCGGAACCGACCACAGCTAAGCTCGTACCTGCAGGCATTCCTCCTGTTCGAGAACGTGAACCGCGCAGAATGGCCCTCCACCCTTGCCGAGTCGCGCTCCGTATACGACTCCTGCGGTCGCACTTCCTGCGCGCTATCGAGAACCGGACGAGCTCGAGTCGGCCCTCGACCCACTGAGCGAGAGCGATGAAGTACGTTCCCGTCATCTACCACGCCGCTCGCCAGCACTGCCGCGGTGGTGCATGACCTCTGACTAAGCCTTGAAAGTCCCCTGGGTTGCTCTCCGCAAAGATGAGGCCCTGCGCGCCGAGATTTTCCAGGATGTCGACCGTTGCATGCCCGACAACACCTATTTCCGCCAGCCGGACACCCAGAAGATGATGCTCGATATTCTCTTCATATTCTGCAAACTGAACCAGGATGTTGGATACAGACAAGGCATGCATGAAGTGTTGGCCCCGATACTATGGGTGGTGGAGAGGGATGCTGTAGATCCGAAAGAGGCAGGCGTGGACCATCGCACACAGCACAAAGACCTGTTGCTTGACCTGTGCGACTCGCACTTTATCGAGCATGATACCTTCACCTTGTTTGGTCTGGTCATGCAGAATGCGAAGACCTTCTACGAGCCTTCGAAGACCAAGCAGTCAAACGACTCGCCAATGCTTGCCAAGTGCCGCCATATCTTCGAGAAGCTCCTCCCAAAAGCCGACCCGGAGCTTGCAGATCATCTGAAGGAAATCGAGGTCGCTCCTCAAATGTTTTTGATGTAGGTCTTGCACTGCCCGGTATTTGAAGTCGTCGTGGCTGTTGGCCTGATTCGCTGATATTCGTAGGCGATGGATGAGATTACGGCCGCGAGTTCCCTTTCGATGATGTCCTGCTAATGTGGGATCTCATGTTCGCCACTGATCCATCTCTGGAAATCATGGACTACGTTTGCATAGCCATGCTTCTCCGCGTCCGTTGGGATCTCCTAAGCTCTGATGCAAACATGGCCATTACAATTTTGCTTCGATACCCCCAACCAAAAGAACAAGACCCCCCACGAACGTTTGTTCAAGATGCTGTACAGTTGAAGGCAAAACTCAACTGGGACACTGCAAGCCAAATCATCCAAAAGTATACTGGACGAGCGCCGGCTCGTCCTAGTCAGCAGCGACCGGAAACTCCGCAAGACCAGATTTTCCCTCCCGAGAGGCAGCTTTCTCCTTTTAGATTCTCTTCTCATTCAAAATCTCCCTCAGGAAGTATCGAGGGTATTATTCAGGATGCAGCTCGAGGCATGTATAAAAGAGGCGAAAAATGGGGCGTTAACAAAACCATTAGAGACGCTGTCGGTGACCTTCGCAAGAATGTCCAAGGTATACAATCAGGACGTAACACGCCAAATTTCAGACAACTCATCACTGGGGATGCTGGTAGAGCAGATGAGAGTGCAGCATTGATGCGGAAGATCGAGGCATTAGAAGCACGCAACAAGGCCCTTGCAAAGATGATCGAGGAGTCTGTGGCAGAGTTGTGGGACTGCCAGAAAGATGCATTAGATGGGAAAGGGTCTGAGAAGAAGACCGTGGAAGCCCTAAGCCTGGCGATCGCGAAGGTGCAGGTCATGCAAGTCTACCTCGAAGACTCGAGCATCCCGCTTCCGGAAGACGATCCGGCCCCTGTGGAGAAGCCGGCCCCCACGCAGACTTTGACAGAAGTAAGCGTGGAGCCGTCAGTGCCATCCAGCGAGACCAGCAGCGATGCAACCACAGGACGGACCGCTCCGGCGACCGCAGACAAGGTATCGGATTCCGCCCCCATCAGCAGGAACGCCACGCCAACGACTGTGCCGCAATCAGCCACCACCACCACCTCCGCTCCCGGCGGCTCCGAGAGCAACACGAACTTGCCGCCTTCTTCATCCTCAGCCTCTTCTTCCTCGCAGACCTCGGCGCGTAACGTCGCACAGGGCTCGGGCGCTTCCGCATCCCGCAGCACCAACCGCCCCAGCCTCGCATCATCGTCTTTCTCGTGGATGCTTGGCCAGGAACCAGATACCACTCCTGCTTCCAGCTTTGCCGCTGCCTCGCCCCTGAGCACTTTTCAACCCTTGGAAAAGCGCGAGAGGCGCCGCAATAAGCCTGGAAGCGGTGCAAACAGTAAGCGCGGCGATACGGGCAGCTCGGAGGGGAGTGGCAGTGGCGGTGGGAGTGGGGATAGGGCGTTCTTATTCGGGGATACGGATGATGAGTTTATGGGGCCGTTAGGAGGAGGGGGAGGAGGTGGTGGCGGTGGTAATGGCAAGGCAGGGAGGAAAGGGAAGGAGGTCCCAAGGAGGGAGATTTTTGATTTAGATGAGGTGGGTGGTGGTGGTGGGGTGAGTAATGGATAGGATGGCCGGGTCGGGAATGTGTTATGGCTTTATGATGATCATGAGCATAGCATAGCGTAGGGGGTCTTTTGGATTGTTCGGTATCGCCAAGGCTAGAGGTGCGTTGATGCTTGCAATGTATTGGATAGCATCTGGATTGTTTGCGTCCATTTTGTGGTCTTGACATGCTAAAGCTGCGTCTTTCTTGAAACACATGCGAAGGGTGTCACTCCTCGCTTGCTCTGTTATCATCACCTAGAGGGACAGACATAATACGTGATCTACCTGGCTATTTGATCAAATGCGCACCTTCAACAAACATGTAGTTGTGGCCTTGCGGAGGTCGGAGCTATGCTTCATTTGTCCTAGTGCACTTACGACATTGAGTAATCCGTTGTCCTGGTTAAACATATTGTTTCAAGCTGCTAATTTTACTACTTTCCGACAACTGACGGAATACACTTGTAATACGTAGGTAGAGATGGCTTTGTTATTGCAATCATTTGAGTTGTCTTGCTGTGCGCATCTGTGCTCATGTTGATGTGACATTGCAAGGTGGTGAACAAAGAGGATCTATGAGCGCCCCAAGAGCTTCCCCCCCTCCATCCTCTTATTTCTCTATCCATTTAGCTGGATGGTGCTCTGATGTCTGGTTTCTTTGCTAAGAGCTTCTTTCTCACTTGATTATTAGACTGCGAGAGTGTATGTCCCGGGATTATAAAATTTCTGTCTCTCTTCGCATGTATGAAGCCGTCGCTTCGATTAAGCGCGCTCTTCGCTCTACATTTAGCGGTATGTGGAACCACAAGTTTGGCTCTCAATGGCATGTCTGAGGCCCCTGATTGCGACAATTAAGAGTAAGAGTATGCTCGTATATACTCGTGTTCCTCAGTACTTCCGGTATAAGTTTCGTTAGTGTGTACCGTTAACCATCACGAAACTTCACATACCCATAAAGAATAAGTCCCGATAAATAGCCAATCAGAGGCATCGAGCTCACATGAAGAAATGGGAAATGAACCGGACTAGCTGTGCAATTTTCCCTACATGAGTGGTATCGTCAAACTACTCTTCACCCGCAGCCGCCTTCCTTTTCTTCCCTCTCTTCTTCTTCTTCTTACTACCCTCTCTGATATCCACATCGTCCTCGCCTGCATTTTTCATCTGCACATCAGCAGGGGCCTGGATAGGCAAGCCTTGCTCACTGTACTTCTTGCTGACATAGTCACCGAATCCGTATTTCGGACCCTCTTCATCACCGAACGTTTCCTTGCGCCACTGCCTGAGCCTAGCTTTCTTGCCAAGTTTCTTCTTATCCTTTTTCTTCTTATCAGGGTCGCGCCATGCCGCCAGCTTCTTGAGACCTGCGAACTGGTTGAGCTGGGAGTCGTCCGCGAGGAGGATATCGCGGGCCGTGAGACCGAAGGTGGTTGGGGAGGTCTCGCGGTAACGGAACTTCATGGGTCCACTCTCGGTCTGCTTGGCGGCCATTTCCACATCGATGTTTTGGTCGACCAAGCTCTCGATGATGCGGCGTTCTCTCCGTGCAGCGCGCTTGGCTTCCACATCATCCTTCTTGGACTTCTTCTTTTTCTTCGAGGTGGTCTCTTCCTCGGACTCTTCCGCATCGCCGTTGGGAAGTTGAACGCCTCCATCTTCCTCATCCTCTTCTGCGTCCGAAAGGCTAAAGTCAGGTTTATCCTCTTCGTCCTCGAAGTCAGGGACAATATCCTTGATATCAATGTCGTCGTCCCAGGTTGGCTTCTTTGGCTTCTTCTTATTCTTCTTTTTCTTCTTCCCCTCGCCACCATCATCATCAGAAGACTCGGACTCAACGCCCTCGTTCTCAGCGTAGTAAGAATCGCCAAAGCGTTTCTGCATCTCCTGATCCCAACGGTCATCGTCCCAGTCTGCATCGAGGACGTCCCTCCACTCGTCGAGGTTGAATTCCTTGCCGCTCAGACCTGCTGCCTCCTTGATCATCTTGATCTTATCTTCCATCTCCTCGATCTTGAGCTTCCGCAGACGAGCCTTCTCTTCTTCCCGCTCACGCTTGAGTGCTTCTTTCCTCTCGCGCTCCTTATCTCTCTGCTTCTGCCTCGCGCTCTTTTCCTCCCTACGCACCGAAGTCTTGGCTACCGCGTCACGAGCGAATGTCTGCAACTTCTCGTTGGCGGTGGCAGGGTCTTCGAAGCGCATGTTATATGCAAACTCGAACTCTTCGGCACGACGATCTTCCTCGTCGTCGTCGGATTCGAGCGGTGCGAATTTATCAGTGTCGAGAGTCCAGGCACGGGACGCCAGGAAGTTGGAGAGGAAGTTCTCAGGGTCTTTGTCGGCCTCCTCGATATTGAGCTCAACATTCTTGGGTTTAGCAGGCGCGGCGGCAGAGGCAGCATCGCCATCCTTTTTCGGTTTGGCAACAAGGAAGTCCTCATCGTCAGAGCTGCTCTCATCGTTCTCCGCCTTGGCAGCGCTGGCCAGCTCCTTCTTCAGAGCCTCCTGTTCCCGCGCATAGGGAAGTGCAGGCCTCTCTTCATCGTCATGAAAATCCGTCTTACCCTCCATCAGGTTCTGTCGATGGTAGTCTCGCAGCGTAACGGCCTTCTCTTTCTTCTCGTTGGTGGGCAAGTTTTCAGGATTCCAGTCGGAATAGAATTTGGCGCTTGCATCGTAGACGCGCGGGTCTTTACTACGGATAGCATTGAGAGTGGCGGATATTTCAGCGTCGAGGGCCTCGGTAGCCAGCATGGCGTCGTCGTCTTCATCTTCGGAGGAGGATGATTCTTCGTCGGAACCGGCGTCGCCGTCCTTGGTAGATGTGTTCTTGCCATACTTCTCCTCCACTTCCCGGGTGGTTAGTACCTGTGGGTGGAATGCAAAGCGTCGGACATACATCGCTGTTTTTCCTCGCGCTTCTTGTTGTACTCGAAGCGGCGAGCGAACTCCTCATTGATCTTGAAGGTGACCTCGTCGGCAGCAGAGGACGAGGCCTCGTCGTCATCGTCCAAGAGAAGTTTTGCGCGCTTTGCCGGGCGGCCGGCGTCAGCGTTGGGGGCGTGCTTGGCCATTTCCGAGGGCGGATGGTGCTGCGGGTGAGAGAGCTCGCGGGCTGCGGTCTCGAAAAAAGTTCAAGACATGCCGCACACTCGGGCCAGGCTTCGGGGTCTGGCCTTCCCTGATCGGGGACTAGCGCCCTCCTCCCGCCGCCGCCGCCGCCGCCGCCGCCGCCGCCCGAGCGCCTGGCAGTTCGCCGCCCTCTGCCGCCGCGCTGCTCCTCATCTAGAGCTATGTATGCGCGCTACCAACGCTATTCAAAACAAACTCGCCCGTAGAATCATTTTTGTTGAAACACCAGTCTCTCGTCGCTAACGGCCACCGAAGCGCGCCTCCTGAGCTGCAAACCACGCGCTTTCGACCGAGCGCGTGCCCGCGGCGTGTGATTGCCTTCCGCTCTCGGGGTCTGGCTTGGCCGAAATGATCTGTCGCTGCGCTCGGGGTCTGTGACGTGCACTCGCCAATCCACTGGACACCTCCCGCCGCATTTCCCCCCGCCCCCCCCGTGAATCTCCAGTCGCGCGACATTGAACCTCACCCGTCGCCATGCTGCTTTGAACTACCTCCTTCTTCGCGCCTTGACCCTTCTTCTGATCGTTTTGCGCGCGTTGCCATGGCTGAGGAGCAGCCACTACCCGTCCCGGCGGCGCTGACGCCGGTGGGAAAGCCGCTGAGCCTGATGTATGCATGCCCTCCGCCGGCCTCCCTTCGCCACTGCTAATGCGCTCCCGACAGTCCCGTCGTTTTAAAAGAAGCTGCTCTCGACAGCCCGACCTTCCGTGCAACCGCCCTGCACTTCGGCGAACAGATCGACCTCATCGAGCGATGGCTGGAGAACTACGTGAAGGCGGCGGGCAAGCTCGTCCAGGACGTCTCCAACCTCGAGAACACCGTGAACGCGTTCATCGCCAATTCCGAGCCCCCGCAATTCATCTCCGAAGCCGTCATGGACCACGACTACACGCTGCTTGCCGTCAAGCGCTACAGCGACGGAGCCAGGGAGTTCTGGCAGGCAACCATCAAGAGCATCAAGAGGACAGACTTCACCATTCTTGAGCCTCTCAGAGCCTTCCTGCAGACAGACCTGCGCGCCCTGAAGGACTTGCGCCGCACGCTGGACTCCACCCAGAAACAATTCGACGGCTTGATTGCGCGCTACGCCGGACGTAAGAAGTCTGAGGAGCCCTCGTCGCTTCGTGAGGAAGCCTTCCAGCTGCACGAGGCCAGGAAAGCCTACATCAAGGCCTCTATGGACTTCTGCATCATGGCCCCTCAAATCCGGACTGCGTTGGACAAGCTTCTGGTCAGGGTCTTCTCGGAGCGGTGGAAGGAGATGAAGGCGGTTAGGGAAGCCACCGATAAGGTCTTCACGCAATACTCCACGGAGATAGAACGCGTCAAGGGCTGGAGCAAGGAGATGGAGAATAGCGAGAGAGTCTTCAAGCGCGAGCTTCACCTTGCCAGGAAACAGCTCGAGGATAGCGCCGAGTCTGGCGTCCGCCCATCGCGTGAACTGGACGACTACGCTATTTCGACTGTTCCGTATATCGGATCGCACGGCTCTCTTCAATCCCCCGCGAAACCCGGTCCGGAGAAGTCAGAGAAGCAAAGCTGGCTGTTCGAGAGGACAATCACTGGCAAGCCCGCCAGGACAGTCTGGGTTCGGAGATGGTTCTTCCTGAGAAATGGAATCTTTGGTTGGTTGGTCCACGGCCCGCGTTCGGGCGCGGTGGAGGAGTCGGAGAAGGTTGGAGTATTGCTCTGCGGTGTGCGACCTGCATTCCAGGAGGAGCGCAGGTTCTGCTTTGAGGTTAAGACGAAAGACAAGACCAACATGTTGCAAGCTGAAAGTCAAGCTGAGCTGATGGATTGGATTGCGACGTTCGAAGTTGCTAAACGCAAGGCTTTGGAAGATCCCGCGAGTACAGAGGCCACCGCCACCACGTCCGTCGACGCCGCCTTTGCCATCAGCCCGCCCGTTGCCCCTGAATTCGCCGCCCGAACCGGAGACCACAACCCGCACGGAAGCGACGAACTCTCCCAACTCAAGCACGCAGATACCTTGCCGATATCCAGCCCCGACATGGGTAACCTCGCGACGCGGAGCAGCTTCGATATTACCGGGAGAAGAAACTTTTCCGGTGAGAGGGAGGGAGAGAGTAGTGGCCGTGATCATGCCGCCAGGATCATTCAAAAACTGGACCTCCATAGGAGAACAACAGCCAATCCGCAGCTCAGTAGTATGCCTTCTTCGCCAAGTCCCTCGACAGGCATAGCCGGTCTCATTTCAGTCAGCCACAATATTCACAACTTACTTCCAGTAGCGCCGCAGTCCAGTTCGCCAATGCTATCAGCCGAAGCCCGTTCCGCAGCTGTCCCCTTCAGTACCCTAGCGCCGTCGACCCTCGCTAACCCGCCCGCGCCCACGAACCTAAGCAAGACCGCCGTTCTCATCAGTGGCGAACGAGGATTTGGCGCCAGTCGTCAAGATGGCTCCATGCCTTCCGGAATTCTGGCCAACCTTTGGGGCTCGACCAACTGGGGTTACGTCAATCGCTTTGAGAGAGGGGAGATCAAGTCCGTCAGGGGCCACTCCGTCTCTCAACCCCCTAGTCCCGTGATGCGTTCTGTGACAAGTGCTGACATTAGCGACTCTCTTTCTGATATTACCAAGGATATCTCGACCCCCGGAACCTCGCCGCTCCCCGTTTCGAAGCATCGCAAGACCCTAAGTGCCAGCTTGACCCCTGATCCGTCCATGACGAGACTCGAACTCCCATCTCGCCCATCCTCATCAGCAGACGAGTATCCAGCCTGGTATCCACTGGCTCTCAGGGCTCAGGATGCTCAATTCCGGTTGCTCTTCCCCAACGTCCCTCCTGATGAGAAGGTTGCTCTTGTCTTCAGAGCTACTTGGAACCCTAATGACCAACAAGAATTCCCTGGCCGTGTATACATCACAACCTCGAATATCTACTTCTTCAGCAACCATCTCGGCCTGGTGCTCGTCACTGGATTTAGCCTCAGAGACATTGATGAGGTTACCGGAGCTCCTGGCCGCGATTGCGACTTTTTGTTTGTTCACTTGAAGGAGGGGAATGACTATGCTCGTGTGACAGTCAAGGTCTTTCTTGAACCGCTGAAGCTTCTTCAAAGGCGTTTCAACTACCTCGTCCGCAACTGTAACTCCGACGAGCCTGAGGACTTGGAGCATATCATCAAGACTCTCATTAGAATGGAGGGTAATGGCGCTGAAAGCCCCAGCATGGAAAGCTGGGACAACATATCTAACGTCGATACGCCCATTGAGGGCCCCACCCGCCGTGATACGATGTCCAAGGCAGGTCTTCGCATTGATGGAGACCTTTTCACGAACACAACTTCCCTAACCCGGAAACCAACAAGGTTCAAGTTACCATCGCAGCCGGTCGTCTATCGGCCGCAGGGCATGGTGCAGGTCGCGATCGAGCGTGATTTTGACATTAGTGCCAAGGCTCTCTTCCACGTCATGTTTGGCGACAAGAGCGCAGTTTTCCAGACATTATTCCGGGAACGCTGGCCTCAGACAATCGTTCAGGGTCCTTGGGTGCAGCAAAACGGAGGCGGCTTACACAGACGCGAATTCGAGTACCGCGCGACCCCTGATTCACCAGTCCTCGTACGCGACTATCAAGTCATCGAGGTCTTGAACGATCACCTCTGCTATGTCGTCGCGGACAAGAAAACGCCTTGGTACCTTCCCTATTCCAGGGACTTCGTCCTCGTCAGCAAGTTCATCATCACGCATGTGGCAAAGTCTCGTTGCAAGCTGGCCGTGTACACCAAGCTCGAGTGGAAGCGTGAGCCGGTCTTCATCAAGAGCATGCTGGAGCGGCAGGCGCTGGAAGACTTGGAGTTTGAAGCGCAGGACCTCACGGACATCATCGCCGACCAGGTTGACCGGCTGGGCCGGGCCAGCCGCACGCGCAAGGCGGTTCAAATCTTCGGCTACATCGGGCAGCAGAACCAGGTTGTGCAGGTAGCGGAGGCGCCACCCGCGCCGATCAAGGAGCGCAGGTTCAAGCTGCAGCGCAGAACTCTCGGCTCCATGTTCTTCGACATCGGCCGCGCCATGGCGGCCAACTGGATCTCGACCGTCATCGCGGCGCTGACGGGCGTGCTCGCGGCGCTGGGCAAGGTGCTGACGGCGCACACGCTCCTGCTCGCCCTTCTGGCGCTCAGCGGCGGCATGAACCTGCTGTGGAGCTACCGCGACACGTGGGGCTGGTGGCAGGAGCGCAGCGCGGGCAAGTTCATGCAGCGGCTGGGCGTCGGCCCGGACGTCGTCATGAGCAAGGCCGTCTACCTGCGCGACATCGAGGAGGTCTTCGTCAACGACACCATCGCCGCGGACTTCGGCATCGGCCTCGCGCGCACGAGTGGCGGCGGGGCGGGCGACGAGGGCGCCTTGCAGAACTCTTGCCACCACACCTTCATGCATCTCCTGAGCAACCCGGACTCCTCGGACTTCCAGCCGTACGCGTCGACTTTCGCGCCGCACATCACGCCGTCGACCCGCGCGACGTCGACGCGGCTGCACCGCACGCGGCAGAACCTCGCTGCGTACAGGCACGACCTGCTCGTTGCGATGCGCTTGGTCAATCGGGTCGAGCGCGAGGTGCTGCAGGCGGAGTGGGAGAACTGGGTCCTCGATGAGAACGTGCGGTGTAAGCGCGTGGGCGACATGATCAGGAAGAGGAATCAGACCGAGGGCGGGATCGACGCGGTGGTCGAGTGGTGGGAAGGGTATTGTGGGGATTGCGGGAGGGCGTTGGAGGGGCTGGATGTCGTGGGGCTGAGGTAGAAAGAAGGAAGGGTGGGTGCATCGGTTTTCTTTAGGTGGCATATGCATGGGTGGTGCGTTTGGGGGAATATGGGGTATGGGATTATTGAATCGTCGTTTTTTTTTTTTTGTTTGTTTGTTTTGCTTGGGGATGGTATGCGCATGCCGGGATGTTGTTGGGTGTTGAAGAGTATGAGTATAATTATAGTTTATCTGGTATTTTTTTTCTTTCTTTCTGTCAAGCGTCACTGGCATCGGTTGGTCCTTTGCTACGAATGATGTCTGGCTTTCGGTTCTTTGTCCTTGTGAGGAAGGAGAGTAAGCTATGTCAATGAGCGGACCAGGCCGGGACATGTGTAGCTTTCACAAAAACGGCATTTCAGAGGAAGACAAAAACTGACAAGGCGTTATCGAGCTCTGTGAGTGAAGAAGGATTAGGATGGTTGCTGCTACGCTGAGACTGAGCAAGGTTTTCTGAAGTCCCGCCGGGTCTCTCTGTAGGTCGAATTAAACAGCAGCTGCATGACAGCGTGCGGCTCGGGTTCCGCCAGAATCGGAGCACGTCCGTCGACGGGATGCCTTCGCCAGCTGGCAACCGAAGAGCGCGGCAAGAAGCACAGCTTCCCGAATCCTTGCGTCACGCAGCACAGCGCGGCGACGGAACGGGCCAATGGCGAGGTCGGTCTCTCGCCATCCCCAGCTTTCCCCCCGCCGCCATCTCACGCTCCCCCGCATCACACAGCCGTTCAAGCGTGGGGAAAGAAAAGTGGAAACCGATCCACCGAGCAGCCTGTTTTTCCGCCCGTCATGTCGCCCTCGGCTTACCAAACGACGCTTCGCCGAAGCCAACTCGAGCACATCGCAGTCGATCTCAACTTGGCAAATGCTACTGCAGCATGCACCGGCTTTCTCCCCGGCAAGCGAGGGTGTGCAGCCGCCTCAACAAGTCCGAGAGCTATAATCTGCCTGTTTTCCCTGGCCTCGCGGGCGCGCTGCGGTGCTAATTCTCTCCCTCTCCCTCCCTACTATCTAGGCTTCATCAATTTTTTTGTGCATTGCTGTTAAACACGCCTGCCGAGACGTCTTCGCCGCGCTTGGTGAAGCTTGCCGTTGCGCCTCCCGCCGTCCCAAGCCTCGGCAATTGATCAGGCCGTAGGAACTGAATCAGGCTCCGTCCATCAGAAGAGTAAAAGTCCGAGAACAATGCGCTTCTCCAAAAGCGCGAGTCCGCCTGCGGACGACCAGCCCGCGGCGTCTCCTCCAAGCGACAGCTGCGACCGGGCAGACGGCAAGGATGGCGGCACCGTCCTCCAGGAGGTCGCCTCGCCCATCTCGCCGTCTACCACCGCCACCGCGAGCAAGTGGAAGCTCTCGCGCGGCGACGGCGACGCCGCCATGGCCTTGTTCCGCGACCCGGCCGAGGTGCATGAGCCGCACGACCCGGAGGAGGAGAAGCGTCTCGTGCGCAAGATCGACTTCATGATCCTGCCGTACTTGGCCGTCTGCTACGCCTTTTTCTACATCGATAAAACGACGTTGTCGTATGCCGCCATCTTCGGCATCAGAGAGGACCTGGATCTGCAGGGGACGGAATATAATTGGCTCTCCAGTGAGTGCTCGGGGCTCACTTCGTGAAGGTGGCCCGTGAACTGACAATCGCTTTGCGCAGGTATATTCTACTTCGGCTTCCTGGCTTGGGCGTTCCCGACGAACTTCATGCTGCAGCGCTTTCCGGTGGGGAAGTATCTGGGGTTCAACATTTTCCTTTGGGGCGTCCTGCTGATGGCACAGGCTGCTGCCCACGTAAGCTCGCTTCCTTGTATAAGAACTGCCATCGTCATATCCTCTAACGCGTTGGCAGAACTTTGCGACGCTTGCAGTCCTGCGCGCGTTGTCAGGGGCTGCGGAAGCTTGCGCTGATCCAGCCTTCATGTTGATTACTTGCATGTGGTACACGAGGAGGCAACAGCCCGTCCGTATAGGTCTCTGGTACACCGCAAACGGCTTCGGTATCGCCTTGGGTGGTCTCCTCGGCTATGGCATCGGCCAGATCCGAGGTGCGCTGGCGTCCTGGAAGTACGAGTTTTTGATCATCGGAGGTGAGCAGAGCAATGTCTAAGGAATTACCCAGCCGCTAATTGACTACAGCTCTCTGCAGTGCTTGGGGAATCGTCATGTTCATCTTCCTGCCCGACAGCCCCGTCACGGCACCCATGCTTAGCACGCACGAAAAGCGCCTGGCCGTCGAACGCCTGCGCGAGAACCAAACCGGCGTGGAGAACAAGCACTTCAAGATGTACCAAGCTGTCGAAGCCTTCAAGGACCCCAAGACTTACATGTTCTTCATCCTCGGCGTCGTCTGCAACACGCCCAACGGCGGAATATCCAACTTCGGCACCATCATCATCAAGGGGTTCGGATACTCGACCCTGGTGACGACACTCCTCCAGATGCCCTACGGCGTCCTGATCGCACTGTCCATCCTTTCGTGCGTCTACCTCAACGACTACTACGCGAACAAGCTGAAGAAGAATACGCGCTGCTGGTTCATCATCCTCTACCTCCTCCCAAACATCGCCGGTACCTTCGGCCTCCGCTTCGTGCCGCTCGAGCACCACGTCGGCCGCCTCTGGTGCTACTACCTCACCGGCCCGTACAACGCCGCGTTTGTCCTCATCCTGTCTCTCAGCATCGGCAACACTGCCGGCCACACGAAGAAGATCGTTACCAATGCCTGCCTCTTCCTCGGCTACTGTGCGGGCAACATTGCCGGCCCATTCCTCTTCAAGACGGAGCAGCAGCCGACATACCCGCTGGGAATCTGGAGCATGATTTTCTGCCACCTACTGGAGGTGGTGCTGGTTTTGGTGTTGAGGGCGATGCTGAGCTGGGAGAATAAGAAGAGGGATCGGAAGTTTGGAGAGGGGCGGACGGTGCAGGATTTGGATGCCACGGCGTTTGGAGACCTGACGGATTGGGAGAATGAGAATTTCAGGTATGTGTACTAAGGCATGAAGTATTTGGGGATATTGGGGGAACACCGAAAACGACAGGGTTGGCTTCAAAGCTCATACATTTTACAACTTCATCACTTGGCCCCTGTCATCGTGAAAAGGAAGAGGAGTGCTTCGTTACTATGAATTGCTTTCTTTTAGAAAGAATAGTGTGTCCGCACGTTTTGCAACGCAACTATCATCCCAACTGCTGGGTTGTCTTGCAGGTCGATAACCTGCTGAGCAAGAGGAGAAAGAAAAATCAAAGCTATCCGTCCGGAACCTGATGCCACCGTGAAGTCCCAAACCCGTAAAATCTTTTCCCTCCAGCGCTGAGCAAAAACCGCACCCCCTTTTTTGGTAGTGAACACACACTTCACTTCCCACCGCTCAGTCATCCTTTCATGCTATGCCTCCGAAAAGCAGCGACGAAGAACCCATCCCCTCCCATGATACCACGAATCCCTGTGCGCGCGCCCCCTCAACGCAGCTTCTTCGACAGCGTCGCAACCTTCGGCGCTTCACCGCGAGTCAACGCCTCGACCTCGCGCTCGCTCAAGACCCTCTCCCCAGCCCTCGCCTTGTCCAGCTTCTCCGCCGACCTCGCGGCGCGCTCCTCGCGCTCGGCCCTCCTCCGCCCCTGCCCCTCGCTCCGCTCCCTCCGCTCGCGCCTGCGCTCCTCGCGCGCCCGCCACGCCCTCTCCCTCTCCGCGCGCTCCTCCGCGCGCCGCCCGCACTCCGCCTCCACCGCCCTCTTCGCGGCGGCGAGCTCCGGGCCGCCCTCGCCGCCGTACACGTACGCGTTGATCCTGGCCGTCTCCGGGACGTGCTCGACCTCGCCGCGCAGCTCCGCGCGCGCGACGCAGCCGAGCGCGTGCCGCAGCAGCAGCGGCTCGCCGTCGAGCCCGAACGCCCGGTGCAGCAGCACGAACTCGGCGCCCGTGACGGCGTCGCCGGCGCCGCGCATCGCGTCCATCAGCGCCCCGCGCCACGCGTACTCGGCGCACCGCACCCCGAGCGCGCGCAGCGCCACGAAGCACTTGAGCTGCCGCAGCACGCTGTCCTCGCCGCCGCCGCCGCCGTACGCCGCCAGCTCGCGCGGCCCGCGCGTCGTGCACGCCGCGCGCATCTGGCCCAGCACGTAGCGGACCGCCGTCGGGTCGAGCGTGGGCCGCGCGCCCAGGTCGTAGGTGCGCGCCGCGGAGGAGGGCACGTTGCGCGCGTTGCGCGGCCCGTAGTGGTGGCGGGCGGGCGCGGAGAAGGCCAGGAGCATGGGCTTGGGGACGCCGGGGACGGCGTGCTGTTCGTCGGCGTTGCGCGGGTCCGTCCACTTGATGGTGATCTTGTCGGTCGTCTCGACCAGGGCGCGTTTGGCGTGGAGGGGCATGCCTGCGAGCGGGGAGGTGGACGTGGGGCGGTCGCGTGGAGGCGCCATGGTGTTTTCTTGCGGAAAAGGGTTTTTTTTTTGATGTTTGACTGGATTGGTTCCGGGGGGTTAGCGAGCTGCGAAGGTTTTGGGAAGTTGATACGGGAAGAGGTATGACTTTGAAGATGAGGCGCCATGGTGTTTTCTTGCGGAAAAGGGTTTTTTTTTTGATGTTTGACTGGATTGGTTCCGGGGGGTTAGCGAGCTGCGAAGGTTTTGGGAAGTTGATACGGGAAGAGGTATGACTTTGAAGATGGAGGCTTTGCTCAAGGATAGAGATGGTTCTGAAGTAAGGTGCTCATGTGTTGGAATAGCTCACGTACATCGAGAGGTGTTGTGAGCGATAGGACGGAGCAGTTGGCCGACTTTGTATTCTTGCTGACGTTTCGTGGACAAGCGTTTTGGGAGGCACGCTCAAATTCTTGGAACTGGAGGGTGGAGCATTGTAGAAGAGAAGGAGAGGAACTTGCACAAGAAGAAAGCAGGTTAAATAGCCCCAATGAGGTCCTGGTGATAGTAAAGAATACGGTCAAGAGGTGTTTTCTGAGCAAAATTGTTCCGGTTGGTGGTCAGCTGCAATATTCTATACGTGTGCACACACTACATGTGATTTTTTTTTAGACGCTAAACACCAGCTCAAAGACTAATTTGCGACTTCTAGGTCATTCACATAGGGGGTTTTGTACGCTTTAGCAGCAATTTCACATCACCAGCTGGCATAAGTTCACATGCACGTGTGTGAATGCAGTTCGGTCTGGTGTTAATTCTAAATAAAGGCATTTACCATATCAGACCTACCTATGCAAGAGCTGATAGCGAAAGACGTCCATGCGGTACCAAAGCTGACGTTGATGGGAATTCGTGAGCATAAGACTTTAGTTACTCCTTCTTTCGACTGAGATAGCAATCTTACTGTTCCAGCTCGTCAAAAATGTTATGCGGCACCAAGAATTCTCAGTCTAGAGATATACGTTTACCTTGATTATTCAGGCACCCACATCGAACGAAAGCGGTGGGATATCCGATCTAAAGTAATTAATGTGCCCGTAAAGCCTCGGGTTGACTCAGCCTTGCACATTCGTCCTTGGGCTCACTGCAGAGTCCGAAGAGCTTCATGAGGGGTTCTTCGATATGGAGGTGTTCACAAATGAAACTCGCCAATGAAGTTTCCACGTGGCAAGCTTTCATCACAATGTGTTCTGCCCACATCTAATTCGACATTGTGGGCCTGACTGGCCGAAGCATAGATCTGCCACTCCACGCAAGAAGTCAGCCGGTTTCATGTCTGATTTGGGCCGTGATATGGCACATAACGGTTCACAGTTATGAATTAAACATGCAAAGGGGTGAATTGTTTAGTATGTCGGCTTAATACAGTGTCGTATTCGGTATTACGATTTTCTGTTGGAGCGTAAACGTATTCATACATCCATGATATCCATTAAGATTGGCTTCAAGGCCATCTCATTATAGTTATTTTCGAGTATCTTGACCAGCGGTCGTGACTTTCGAGTGCGTTGCTTGCGCGTACAAACCACCACCAGCTCGGAGCACTTGCTCTCATCGTACGAATAGGTTCTGTTCTCCAGCCATCCTTCTCCACGTACGATGTAGTGTTACCATCAAAAAGCATATTAGTAGGATTAGCTAAAGAGTAAACAGGCTATGTATTGCTAAAGATGGTTACTAATACCGACGTTGAGTGGTAAGTGTAACTGGCAGGAAGCCAACATGAAACTTACCACCATGGTTATTCGGCGACTGTGTGCTCACGAAGCTGATCCACATCAGCGTCGCAAGATCTTCGTACCGAGCCTTCCGCTCTGGGAGATCTACGGCGAATTGATCGACGTTCCCCCCCGCGCCGGAGGTGTTGTCGAAAACGAAGGGAATCTCTTGGAAGTGTGCAGCGCCAAAGACGTAAGGCCGGATTCCGGCAGGCATGGTATTGAACCCATAGCTGTACACGGGCAGGCCGCTCTGTGCCCATATCTCGGAAGCAATGCGCCTACCCGCAATGAACACGTAATCTCCAAGAAACACAGAAGCCCGTCCATATTGAGAGCCGAGGGAACTCCCTGCCATAGGTTTCACGCTGCCAAGTTCTTTGGAAAGATCCAGGGCGGTATACTGCTGTACTAAGAGCTCGAAGGTTGGGTTGTCGAATGGGTTGGCCTCGAATAATGCTCCGTACTGGGCAGTGTTATTGACTCCGATGCCAACAGAGCGATAAAAAGACGTTCTCTCGTTGGTATTGGCACCGATGAGAAGAGGAACGGCGGAGAAATTACAAGTTCGAGCGCGAGTGCAGGGTTTGTGGCGACAGTAATGCCGTCTGGAACGGGGGCCAGCTATGCCGGCCGAGGACGGCAGCGAGAGTGTTTGCAGGTGCCGTTCTCAAGCAGGCCAACGTATCTTCTGCGCTGGAAAAGCCGGCGGCATCTGAAATGCTCGGATAAACAGCATCCACATAGGCCAGGCTTGGAGTAGTGAGAGGAATGAATGGACCACCGCTTTGAGCAACCGCAGCGCTGAAAGATCTTCCTGCATCGCCTTGATCCGCATTGGCCAGCAAGTGGGAGCCCACCGACATGGTACCTACAAACTCACCGGAAATGGTCACACGATCCGGGTCACCTCCGAGGCACGCAATATTCTCCTTGTTGGAGCAAAACCTCGTATGCATCTGTATTCGTTGTTGTTGTTGTCTGTTCCGTCTCTGAAAGAGCGGAGGAGCCAAACTACCCAGCGGCGCTAGCGCCGCGCTAAGCGTACCTGCCATAACACTCCTGAATGCAGGAGAGAGCCATTCTCTGGTCGTGTATACCGAAGTTCCCGAGGCCAACTTAAAACAATTCCTTGTTCGTCAGATACCTCTGGCCTGCGAGCCTGTAGTTCATGCTCACTATAATTGTAGGCATGCCCCTAGCTACTAAGGTTGTGTTAAACACTAGTATTATAGTCGTCGTTTTATTACTATAGTATATTCCTTTTACATTTAATTCCGCCACTAATTTCGCTTATTTATTAGCGTATACTAAATATATATAATTACCCTTATTTAATATTTTTTACTAGTATACTAATTTATTTATTCTACTTATTATTACTACTTAATATAGTATCCTATTAACTATTTAGTTTAATAGTTATAAGCCTAGCTCGCGTATTAATATCTTTTAAGTAATATATATATAAATTAACTTATAGTATCTAGATAATAATATATATAATAGTATCAGTATATTTTACTACTACTACTACCTAGTATTTAAGTACTTAATTAAGAGTCGTATATCTTCTTTAAATCTAAAAGTATAAAGCTCTTTAGTTATTTTATTAAGAAACGCTTTCTTTACGTATGGATTATACTATATAAGGCTAGTTAAATACTAGTATATACGCTATAATAGCCTTATATATATTAGTTATACTATCTAGCCCTAATAAGTAAGACGTCTTATCTATATCTTCGAACTCGACTTTAAGAAAAAGCGCTAAAACTAATATCTATTAAAAGCTCTTAATTTCTTTAGCTAGATTCTTAAATCTTAGCTTCGTAGCTATACGCGCTATTATACTATTATATAGAAAAGAGACCTCGTTAGACTAAATTATCTCTCTCTACCTCTATACTTCTACTAAGACCCTAAAACCACCGAACTTAACCTTAAGAAAAAGCGCTAAGACTAGTATCTATTAAAAGCTCTTAATTCTCTTAGCTAGATTCTTAAATCTTAACTTTATAGCTATACGCGCTACTACGTTATTACGTAGAAAAGAGACTCTATTAAGTTAAATCGCCGTCTTCTACCTCTATACCCCTACTAAATTTCTAAATTAACCTAAAAATATATTAAAATTACGGAACTAACGAAGAATATCTACGCGTACTTTTATACTAAGTTATACTAGATTTAGAGCGCGTTTACGTATCTAAATTTAAGGCGAAAAAGCACTATCTTCTTCTTATTACTCTACCTCTTTTTCGCGGCCTATATACGTAGAGTTTTTACTACCTCTATATCTAAACGAACTAAAAATAACCGAGAATAAGCGAAAAGCTTAAATAAATAGCCGCTAAAAACGCTTTAGTTACTTCTTAGAAGAAAGTAACTAAGAAAATTCCCCGCTCTCGCCTAAAATTCGTTTATTTATAGCTTAGTTTAGATAAAATTAAAGCCGGCGATTTCTTTCTAGTCTTATTTTCTATTTCTATCTTTTCTTTTCTCTAGAAAAAGTATAGAAACTTAAGAAAATCCTTTCTCGAACTCTTTAAATTCTCTAGACTCTCTACGCTTCTTAACTTCTATTTAACTATTAACTATACTAATAGTTATTAAATTCTTATATAATAACGGGGCCTCTACTACTAGGCTTTAAAGTTACTTAGTAGGTTTAATTTTATTAAAGAATTTACCTTAAAGACGAGGAAAAGAAAGTAATATAAAATAAGAAGTTACGTAATATAGAAGTTTAGTAGGCCTTATTATCTCTAAGTTAATATAGTATTAAATTAGAACTTTAAGTTTAACTATAAGAGTTAAGAAATACTATCTAATAAGCGTATCTATATACTATAGTAAAGCTATAATAATCTATTAGATAGTAGAGAATAGTTAGTATTCTCTATTATCTATATATAGTAGAGAATAGCTATAATTCTTTATTATCTAGTAGATCTAGTAGGTTCTATATAACTTAGGCGCTAAAGCCTCTTTTTTAGAATTCGACTTCTACTAGTATTAGCGGACGATATTACCGCTATATTTTTATTTTATAGTATCTACTCTTATCGTCTTTCCGCTTTTTACCCGCTTAATTCTTTATTTCCTACGAGCTTCTTATTAGACTATATTTTCTTACTAGTCGTTACGCCCGTAGGCGTTCTTTTTATATAGGCGGTTACTATTTACTAGTATTTCGTACGCGCTATCGTCTTATATTTCTAGTTTTCCCGTATAGAATTTAAAGAGCGCGGCTCTACTAGGCGTAGAGTTCTTCTTTAGCTTATTTTCTATATAGGTTTACGGCTCTTATAGCTATAAAGCCCGTATATTCTAAAATTTATAATACTATTCTCCTTCTTAAAGATCTTTAGCTTAAAGATTCTTTCGTTTAATCTATATCTTAGACTTCTATTTATTTCTTTCTTCTTTTCTTCTAATAAGACTTCCGCGATATCTCTAAAATATAAGTATACTAAATAGGTTCTTCTAAATAAGCGTATTAACCGTAAGAACTATATAATATTTATTTCTTACTCTTCTTATTTACTTCTATCTTCTTAGGGGGAATCTATAGAATACCGGATAAATTTTAAGAGTTTCTCTCGCTATAAGGAGTACGCGCGTCGCGGACGTACCGCGTATAATAGGGGAGGTCTTAACGCCGCTAATTATTCGTTCTTTCTTTATCTTCTCTTACTATTACTAACGCTTACCCTTAGTTAATCGTCTAGATCGAGCTCGTACTAAAGTTTATACGGACCGGGAGAAGACTTATAAAGCTATATAAGCTATAATAGCTTATTTATCTCGTTTAGAGCGGTAGAAGAATCTCTTAAAGTATTGCGTCTACTTAATACTTTTTAAGAAGGCTATAACTATAGAGGAGTTAGAGAAGCTAAATCGTTTAAAAGTAGCTCGCGAGGCTAGAAATTCTATTAATTCTAAAAATACTAAGAAGAAATAATTAGTAAAGCGTATACGTAGCGACGTCTTAGCTAATACTATTACGAGTCTATTTTATTTTATTAGGTCGTCTAGCGTTAGTTCTACTACTACGCCGCTTAAGAGTTCTAAGCTAGTTAATTAGGCGCGGTAGTCTCTATTTTCTAATTTTAATTTTAGATTCTTTATTTTTAACGAGTTAGCGATATTAGTCGATTTAGATTTCGACGATAGAACTTATTAATAAGTTATCTATATTCGTTATAGTTTTCTAGTAGTTTCTAGATATCGTTTTATTCTTCTTTCTATTTAAGAAGATATTAGAATTAACCGTTAATATAGCCGCTATTAAGAATCTTTTCTACTTTCTAATCTTAGTTTTTATCGGCGTTTAGATTTTCTAAAAGTATTTCTTTTATATAGATTACGATTTTAGCGTTCTTCGGTACTAGTTCTAAGAGAGATATATAGAAAATAGAGTATATTTATATCGTTTCTAGTAATTTAAGGCGAAAGTTAACTTTTTTAATTTTTTCTTTAATTTTAAATAGTTTTATTTTTTTAAAATCTAGCTTATTATTTAGTCGCCTTATTTTAATATTTTTTCTAAAAAGATAGACTTTATTCTCCTTCTTTAACTATAGTACTTTTTAGTACCGCTTATTATAGTATTTATCTATTTATAGAGCTACGAATTCTAAGTCTAGATATAGTTATTTATAGAGTATCTTTAGCTAGTTAGCCTTAAGAATCCCTTTTTAGGCTAGTAATTTACTTAGTATCGGCTCTTTATAGGTTAATAGCTTATACTTATAATTAGTATAGAATAATAATTCTTATATTACTAATACTTTAGAGCTATTATATACGAACTAGACTAATAATAGTAATTCTATCTAGTTATTCTATATATAGTTAAGATAATAGCGTAGATATTATTCTAGCGTCTAGTTAGTTCGTTCTATTTATCTATCTATCTATAGATATATCGTAGTTAAGAGCTTATATTTTACTTTAAGTTATCTAGTAAGCGTTTACTAGAATTATAATATAAATAGTCTATCTTTATTTAATATAAGCTCTTTAGATAATCTATAATTATTAAGGATAGTTCTTAAAAATATATATATAAGATCTTTCGCGTTTATCTTCTTTAGATATAGTAGATAATATGCGTATTTTATTATTCTATTTATAATAACTAGTACTAAATTATATTTAACTTTAATAAGTAGTTCTTCTAACTTAGATAGGTTCGTAATAAAATCTAACGAGATAGATTACTAAGGGCGCTTAGATATTAGTAGTAGTTAGAGTAGTTTATAGAATACGTATCTTACTACTTTACTTCGAATATAAAGATTATATTAGATAACTATTCGCTAGACTATCCTTCTAAGCTCTAGAAAGTAATAATTTCTCGTAATCCTCTTAATTATCTTCTTAGTTTCTTAGTAACTATATACTAGGGCCTCGTATATATCTTTTATAAGTTTCTTCTATAGTTTTACTAGAACGTAGATTAATTCTAAAAATAAGATTATTTCTTCTACGTCTTTAGTTACTTAGGGGTTATTTTCTAGATTTTTAATTTCTTACGCTATAGCGTCTTCCGTATAGACTTCTTAGATTCTATATTTCTATTTATTACTTTCTAGGTATATCGCTAGAGCTACTAGCCTAACTAGAGTAAGTAACTTTTTAGGTTTCTTCTTTCTATTATATATAGCGGAGATTTAGCGGCTAGTAGATATAAAAGACCCGTCTCTCTACTCTACTAGTATTACCGGTTATCATTTTAGCTTCTCTTCTATATAGTCGGCTCTTCTACTTAACGTATCTACGCGAGCGTTCTTAGATTTCTTTTAATAGATAATCTTTATATCGTAGAATACTAATTCTTTAGCCTATCTAATCTATCTTCGGTTTAATTTCTTCGTAGTAGTAAAGTATAAGAGGTTCTTATAGTTATAGTAGACTATAATCTAATACTTAGCTTCTTTAAGATAGTATCTCTATTCTTTAAAAGTCGTAATAATAGCTAGAAGTTCTTTATTATAGACGTCGTAGTTCTTTTTTAGGCCTATTATTTTTTAAAAGTAATACGCGATAGAATATAGTCTATTTTACTCGTCTAGCTAGCTTAAGACTACTCTAATTATATAATTTAATATATTAGTTTCTACCGTTATAAGTAGGTTAGAGTAGAATAGTTCTAAGACTAATACTTCTATAAATATTTATTTTAGTAAGTCGAAAGTATTTTATTATCTTTCTCTCTATATAAATTTATATTTCTTTTTAGTTAGATCTATAAGCGAAGCTAATATCTTTATATAGTTTAAGATAAACTTCTAGTAAAAGTTAGTAAAGTTAAAAAAAAATTATACTTCTTTAATAGTTTTTAGTATAGGCTAGTCTTTTATTACGTCTAGTTTCTTTTCGTCTATACTAATATATTCTAGAATAATAATAAACTTTAGATACTTAGTTTTTTACGTATACTATTCACTCTTATCTAGGGTTATTTAAAGGTTCTATTCCTCTAGTATTTATAGAACCTTATATACGTACTTAGTATATTTTTTAAGTATTTCTAAGTATATTAGAATATCGTCTAGATAAGCTAGTATAAATATATTTAAATATAATTATAGTATATTATTAACTAGACTCTAGAACGTAGCTAATATATTAGTAAGTTTAAAAGATATTACTATATACTTATAATATCTAAATCTTATTTAGAAAGTCGTTTTCTATTCTTTATCTTCTTTTATCTAAATAAAATAATAACCTTTTCTAAGGTCTAGCTTAGTAAAGTATTTAGCTTTTCTTAGTTTATTTTATAATTTATTAATATATAGTAACGGATATTAGTTTTTTATTATAATATCGTTTAGATATCTATAATCGATATAAAGACGAAGCTTACTATTTTTTTTAAATACGAATAGAATAGAATATCTAGCTAGTAACGTAGAGAGTTAGATATATTCTCTTTCTAGATTCGTCTCGAGATACTCTCTTAGTACTTCGGCCTCGTTCTTAGAAAGAGAGTAGATAGGCTTAAACGTAGACTACGTTTCTAGTAATAGAGATATTTTATAGTTCTATAGCTTATACTTAGATAATAATTCTTTATCTCTTTCTTAAAATAGTTCGACGTATTTCTAGAATTTTAGAAGTACTTTCTCTAGTTCTATAGTATTTTCTATTACGCGTATTTAGTTAAGGGCTCTATTTCGTAGACTATATCTCTTATAGATTCTTTTTAGATAGTCTCCTCTAAGTAACTAAGGCTTAATAACTTCTAGAGTCTACTTTCTAATCTATATTATAATTTAGCGTTCTTATTTTAAGCCGGGCTTAATATAAACGATATAAGCTTATTCTCCTTATTTTTTTATATATAGTAGGGCGTTAAAGAATATCTTTTTAGTCTTTACTAGATACTTTTTAGATAGCTCTAGCTCTTAGCTCTAGCTTTCTAGCTCTAGCTCTTAGCTCTCTAGCTTTAGCTCTTAACTTTCTAGCTTTAGCTCTTAGCTTTCTAGCTTTAGCTTCTAGTTCTCTAGCTTTAGCTCTTAGCTCTAGCTTTCTAGCTTTAACTCTTAGCTCTAGCTCTCTAGCTCTAGCTCTTTTATTTTAAGATTTATAAGGTATTACTTATAGTTATCTTTTAGAAACGTTATAGTTTCCGTACTCTAGTTAATATATAGATCGTAGGTTTTTAACTAAGATATTCTAAAGATAATATTATAGTTCGGGCTTATTATTACGTCTAGGTTAATTTATTTCTTATAGTTTCTAAGAGTTATTTATATCTAACCTATCTTAATTCTTATTTAGCCCTTACTATATTCTATTAATAACCTATTAAATATACTAAGTTTATAAAGACGTTTCTTAGATTAGAATAGTAAGTTATTCTTTCTAAGAAATTTAGAATCTATAAAATTTTCTTATACTCTACTATCGATTATCGCTAGCGTAGTAGTTTTTTTAATTATAACTAGTACTTCTAGTAGCGTTTTAAGTTCTTTTTATTTACGAGATATTCTATTTAATATTAAGTATATAACCTAGTTAAGAAACCTTCGTACTAGCCCCTTCTAGAGTCTCTAGCTAGAAGAGCCGTCTAGTTTTTTAATATCTTATAGCGGATATACTTATTCTATTCTTTAACTAAAATTAAGGTTTCTTTCTACTACGTCTATTATTTCTATTTAATTTTATATCTCTAATAGATTTATCCGTTATATATTTAGTATTAGAAGGTTAGTTTACTATATTTTTTATTATATATCTATTATAGGATACTATAGCTCTACGTAGCTATATCGTAGTAATAAAGAGTATAGACTAGATCGCGTAGATACGCGAGGTCTCGCTACTATTATATTCTCTAGACTTCTTCTTTAAGCTAGAATACTATCTTATTAACTATTTTTAAGGGTAATTTCTTTTAGAGATACTATACGTCGTTTTTAAAAAATTATAAACTAAGTTTTCTATTCTTTATCTAATACTATTATAGTAGTAGATCTATTTTTAATCTAGAAGTCTAATAGATAGAGATATAATTAAATTTAACGTTTTTTATATCTCTATATTAATTTAGATATTCCGTAATTCGATTAAGTATAGCCTAATTCTATTATTACTTGGTATTTTCTACTTTACTAGATCCGGGTATACTATTATAAAGTTCTTCGGTTTTACTATTTATAAGGTCTTTATCGGCTAGAAAGTACTTTTTAATATCTTTCTTTATAGCCTCTTTTAATTTTCGAAGTATTATATTAAGTTATCGTAGCTTACTAAAGTACTACTTTATAGCATCTTTATTACTTTAGTAGATAGTATAATTATTGTTATAGTACGCTATCTAGCTTAAAGCTATATAGTCTACTATCTTTATAGTAGCGATTTCTTATAGCGCCTTTTATTCTTAGATAGTCGCCGCTACTTTCTATAACTCTTTCTTTAAATATTTATATTCTACGCTCTATTTATCTCTATATTAAATATATAGTTCTTTCTTATAGAGCTCTCTTTCTTTCTTACTCTATTTTCTTTTCTTACTCTTATTATTATCGTTCTTCTTATTCTTATCTTTATCTTACTAGACTATATTATCTATTTTTATAGCGTCGCCTTCTTTCTAGATATAGCGAAGCCTAGCTTATCTTAAGATATTAGCGTTATACTTCTTCTTATTAAACTATCTTTTCGTATAACGCTTATTTATAAGTAGGGCTAGTTTAATTATATTATTAAGGGTTTCTAGTTCTTTATAGTACGTTATAGCTTCTTTAATTTCGTCCCTTAGTTCTTAGTAGTAAAAGATATATAGCGTAAAGTTAGAGTATCTATCTATAAAATATACTACGTTTTAGAATTTAGCTATATAGTCTTAGATTATTTCTTTTTACTTTAGGCTTATAAGAGTTCTTATAGCTAGATAGTTCTTATTAATACTACTAAAGACTATCTTAAGCTACTTTATAAAGTTTTAATAGTTACTAAAGATTATTAAGATTATTTTAAACTATAGATATATAGGTTTCTTCTAGTATTCGCGCTTAAAAGATTAGAACTACTATTTTATTAATTCTTTAAAGTAGATAATAGTATATAGAACTTATTTAGTAGAGCTAGCGAAGTTACTATATATAAAGTAGATATAGTTATTTAGCTATATAATAAAGACTTAGATCTTCTTCTAGTCTCTATAGTATAGATCTAGCTTTAAAATCTTAATCTTAATAGCTAGTAGTAAAGCGAGTATCTAGATAAGCTAGATATATAGAATTATATTTTTATTTTAAAGTTTTAAAATTATATTAAATAGCTTTTTATTAGTCGGTATATTAGAGTGTTAGTTTTCTACTATTATATTATATTATAGCAGTTACTATAAGCTAAGAGTATTCTACGCCTCTTGCGCGTACTCGTTACTTAGTACGTCCGCTATAATAGCTAATACTATTAGTACTTCTTAGAGAGAGAAAATACTTTCTATTTTCTATTTAAATCGCTTTTTTTTCTATAAGGATAGTAGTTAAAGTATAATAATAGAACCTCTACTACTAGGCTTTAAAGTTATCTAATAGATTTAATTTTATTAAAGAGTTTATCTTAAAGACGAGAAAAGAAAAGTAATAATAGAATAAGAAGTTATATAATATAGGGGTTTAGTAGGCCTTATTACCTCTAAGTTAATATAGTATTAAATTAGAACTTTAAGTTTAACTATAAGAGTTAAAAAATACTATCTAACGAGCGTATTTATATACTATAGTAAAGCTATAATAATCTATTAGATAGTAGAGAATAGTTAGTATTCTCTATTATCTATACGTAATAAAGGATAGCTATAATTCTTTATTATCTAGTAGATCTAATAGATTCTACGTAACTTAGATACTAAAGCCTCTTTTTTAGAATTTAACTTCTACTAGTATTAGTAGACGATATTACCGCTATATCTTTATTCTATAGTATCTACTCTTATCGTCTTTTTACTTTCTATTCGCTTAATTTTTTATCTTCTATAAGCTTCTTATTAGATTATATCTTCTTACTAGTCGTTACGCTAGTAGGCGTTCTTCTTATATAGACGGTTATTATCTACTAGTATTTTATACGCGCCGTCGTCTCGTATTTCTAGTCTTCCCGTACGAAGTTTAAGAAATACGGCCCTATTAGACGTAGGATCCTTTTTTAGCTTATTTTCTATATAGGTTTACGGCCCTTATAGCTATAAAGCCCGTATATTCTAAAGTTTATAATATCTTAAATACTACGGGTTCTAGTAGTATTAATAATATTAAGATAGAAAATAATAAAATAATACTACTATCTAGAAGGCTAAAAGACTCTAAATAAGTAACGATAATAGTAGAGTCTACGCTAACTCTAGAAAAAAGACTCTTCTTCTCGTCTATCTCTACGGGTATTAACCCGTTCGAATACCGTCCTAAGAAAAGAACCCGGTATATACCGGAATTAAAACTAAAGTCCTCCGCGAAATATATTAAAGCCGCGTTTAACTATCTTATTAAGGTAATTAACCTCGAAGATAACTAGTCTAAGGCTAATAACCTTAGCGAACTTCTTACTATCTTCTACGAATATACGATAAAAGGGAAAATCGATTTTACTAAGTTAATTCTCGCTATCGAAGTCCGTATATTTAAGAACGTATTTCGTACGCTCTTAAATAAAATAAGGAACCTTAGAGCTACTTCTATAATAACTATAGGAAAGTCCTAGCCTAGCTAGCTAGTCTTAGTAAAAAAACCTATCTTCTACGCCTTAGTAGCGGTAGGTTTAGTTCTAAATAACGGTTTTATAATCGTATTATATAAAAAACTAACTAAAAAAACAATATCGAAGCTTATAAAATTAACGTCTATTAAAGATAGATAAATTACCGTCTTTTACAATAGCCTACGAGACTAATTTAATAGAATCTAGCTCTAATAAAAACTAAACCTAGCTTTTACGGAAGTTAAATTCGTAAATAAACCCGTTATCTAAAGAACTTCTTTTTTATTTAAGGAAAATATTCTAATTATAGGTACCGAAGGCTATACTAGCTAATTTCTCTTAGAAAAAGAGAATATTATTAGAAAAGTCCTTCCTAATTCTAACTTAAAACTAGTTAAGGTCTAGTATAAGGTTATTATCTATAGAATTTCTACGTAGAAAACTAAGAATATTCTAATCGACTTCTTTATTAAGAAGGAAATAGAGATCTTTAACGTAAGTTTATCTTCTATTAGAAAGCCCTACTAGGCTACCTTAAAGAAGAAAAAAGAAAACTAATCTACGGGATCTATTATAGTCTCGTTTTATATCGAAAAAGAATAGAAAAAGGCTATTAATAGCCGCCTTTTTATATATAAAATAAGCTATAAGATAGAGAAAGTACAGATTATTTCTAAGAGAATTTAATACTATAACTACCTTAAAAATAGATACGAAACGGTAAAGTATACGAGGATTTCTATATATAAAATCTATAAAAAGAAGTACCTTATAAGAGAGTATAAGTATAAATTTATAGGCTATAAAGCCTCTAAAGGTATACGATACTAATACTATTCTAACTCGAATTAACTAACTTCTTTTATCTATAGATAAACTAAGAGTATTTTAAGCTAATTTAAATAGAAATACTCTAGCTATAGAGAGCCTTCTATCTAAAGTAATCGACCTTAAAATTAGCCTAATTCTTATATAAGAACCGTAGCTAATAAACCCTAAAAATCTTAGAGAAAGACGGTTAGTTAACTACCCTACGTTCGTTTAAATTCTACTAAATTATTTTCTAACGGAAAGACCGCGTACGTTAGTATATATATTTCGTTATCTAATAGAAATAGATATTAACTATAACTCTACGGTAACTAAATTCCCTAACCTAATAGTTCTAAAAATAATAGAGGAAAAAAACTAATTCTATCTCTTTAATTTATATAACTAAAAGGAATAAGGAACCGATAATTCCCCCTATATACTAGAACGTATTCTAGGCTACTAATAGCTAGAATTCCCTAGTATTATAGCTAGGAACTTTAATATTTACTACCTATAGTAGGACCTAAGGTTCTCCTACTTAAACGGGGCCTTTGCCCTAATTAATTAGATTAAATCTAATAACCTAGACCTACTAAATACGCTAGAAGAAGGTATCTTCTACTAGCTAAACTTAGATAGACCTATAGTAATAGATCTAACGCTCTCTAGCCGAGAGCTAATAAATAAAATAACGAACTAGTAAATACTCGAATCTATTAGATTCGACTATTTCCCTATTTTATTTTAAATCTAATTAAATAAACGAATAAACTAGAAGAAATCTAAGTAATTTAGATTTAACTACGAAAAGACTAATTAGGAGAAATTCTCTAAAGTCTTTAAAGAAAAAGCCTTAAACTTTATAGAAAAGCTACGCTTATAACTAGCTATTCTAGAAGAAGAGAATAAAGATCTTAGCTTAGAGATTCTAAAAGACCGCTCGAAAGAAGTCTTTCTATTAGAAAAACTAGGAGAATCTCTAACTAATCTTATATAATAAGTAGCGGACTAAGCTATTCTAAAAACTACCTCGTTAGCCTAAGCTAAATCCTAGTAGAATTCTACTTTAATAGAGGCTTAAGGAAATCTTAAACGACTAACGCGGCTTATATAACGCTCGCTAGAGCTCGTAAATAAGTAAGACTTTCTAAAAACCTAAAACAAATACTTCTTCTCTATTTAAAAAGCTAAATAGGACTACTAGAATTTATTTCTAAGTATAAATACTCCTAAAACTATCTTTAAAGTAATAGCCTATATAAAATACCGCCCGATAGAATAAATCCTATCGATTCGGGCTAAAAACGGCCTACTATAAGATAGCTAGAAGGGAAAAAGCTTCGCGCTAAAAAAAACGTTATTTCTATCTTCTTCTAACGTATAAATTAAAAATAACTAGATAAACTACTAGCCGGATCTAAGCTAAAAGTAGCTAATTCTAGATAAAATAGAGCTTAAACGAACGTATTTAAATCTAATAAAAGAAACTATACCTAGGCCTAATTTAATATCTTAATAGATTATAATTTAGGCCTATAAAGTATCCTCTAAAGCCTTTTATTTTATCTATTTAAATCTATTTAAATATAGATACTATCTAAAGTACTAGAGATAAGTAATAAAGATAATTTTAAAGAAATCTAATAAGCTAGATTCTGTAAATCTAAAGACTTATAGGGTTATTTCTTTATTAAATTATCTAGAAAAAGTACTCGAATAAGTAATAGCTAAACGCCTTAGTTTTCTAGTAGAAACTATAAATCTAATCTACTCTATTTAAATAAAGAGAAGACTTAAAAAATCCGCTATAGATATCTACTTTATTCTTACGAATTTAGTAAAGGAAGACTAAAAGATAAAGTTAAAAATATCTACGCTATTTCTAAACGTACGCGGCGTATATAATTATATTACGTAAGAATAACTTCTAGGTATTTTAAGAAAGCTAAAGCTTCTAACTAATCTATTCGTATAGATTAGAACTTTCTTAAATTTCTAATAATTACGCCTTAGTTTTAATAGAAATATAAAAGAATTTAGTAATATAGAAACGGATATATTATAAGAAAGCTCTATTTTACTAATACTATTTCTAATTTATTATTAAACGCCGGCTCGTAGATAGATAAATAGCTAGAGACTAACGTAGAAAGAAGACTACCAACGTATCGCTAGCGGAACTCTAGTAGCTAAGCGGAGGATAAAACTTTAACTAAGGCTAGCCTACTAAAACCTCCTCTCTATCGAATTATCTATTTATAAATATAAGTTCTTTATTTCTCTATTAACTCTCTATCTACTATACGGTTTTTATATTCGATTCAATTATAATTTCTACTAGAGAAAAGACGGCTAGTCGCTAGAGATATCTTCTCGCTATTATTTATACGCGTTCTATTAAGCTAATACTAAAGAAATCTTTTTAGAACTTCTTTTAAACTTCTATACGCCCGCTAACGATTATATAGATATAGAGCCTATAGATATTCTTAAAGAAGATCTAATAGTTTTCTTCTTTATACTAACGTAAAGAGACTTAATACTACTAAAAGCTTTAAACCCTAATAAAATTAATTTAAGAGCTAGTATCTCCGGCTTTAATAACGCGTAAAGTTAGTATTAAGATAACGCTTAAAGTATCTACTCTAGATATACTCTAAAAAATAATAAAGATAATCTATTAGCGCTACTATAGGCTTTAGACCTTACTAGTAATTCTAAGAGAATATAGAGACTTTAGAAGACTTTAAAGATACTTCGCGTACTCTAATAAGCGTTTACGCTCGAGAAATAGCGGCTAGCTAGCGTATCGCTAAAGAGCGCTAGCGAAGACTAAAGTAAAAAGTAGCTTAAAGCGCTAGTAAAGATAAAGCTATTAAAGCTTAAGATAAAGATCTAAAAGACCTTTAATAAGTAGATTATAATAGTAGAGAATAAGTTCGAAATTATTTATATAGACTACGACTATTAATAGCGTATATAGTAGACTATATAAAGCCTAGACCTACGTTTAAATCTTATATAGAAAGCGTATCGCCGTCTAAGCGAAGAAAAAATAAAGGGTCTACTTTTATAGAAGAAGTTTAAGTAAATACTTTAGAATATTATTTATAATTCTATAGTTAAACGCTTTAATAACGTAGTTAAGTATTATACTTATATTATAAGGCCGGGCTAGAAGTTTAATAGCTTTCTAGCCTATATATAATAGTTTAAATAATAGTTTATCTATTACTAAAAGATTAAGAACTAGTAGATTAACTAGTAGTTCTTTTATATTACTTTAAAGCTCTATCTAAAGCTTTATAAGCTTTAGTTTATAAAGTAGATTAAGATAGTCGACGATATATTTGCTAAGATTTACCGCGTAGAATAAATCTTAGCTACCGTTTAGACGGTAGGCGATAAGCCTATTAGTAAAAAGCTAAGTAAATATATTCGCTAAAACGGCTTCTTAAGAACTTTATACGAAGATAAAAAAAAGAAGCCTTAATCTACTAAAGACGGAGAGTTAAGAAGTACTACTAAAGAGCCTAGCTAACTCTATAGAGACGCCGGGCCTCCGTAGAGCCTCTATAGAAAAAACGGTCTATCTAAAAAGAGCGACTTCTTTAGAGATAATAAGCTCTAAATAGAAAAAGTAAAGTCCTTATAGCTAAGCTAATTTAGCTACGCTTAGAACTATATATAGAGGAAATAGTAAAGAGAATAGTTATTAATATTAGATTTAAAAGAATAGTAGAAGATACTTCTCTTCTATATATACTATATAATAGTAGATATTAATTAAATCTTATTAACTAGACTCTAGTTAAACGTCTTACTATTATATATACGCTTAAGAAGACTTATAGACTATAGATATACTTTCTTAATAATAATCTTATAAAGATTTAGAATTTATATCTACTATTAATTACTACTACTAACTTTTAGAGCGTTATATATATAATAGGTTTCTAGTACTTTTAAAGCGCCTTCTTTATAGATTATAATCTAGTCTTAGAGTAGAATTAGCTAGCGAAGACGAATCTTATAATCTCTTTTTATACTAGAAAGTTTATATAGAATACTACTAACGCGTCGCGTTTTATTATTATACTAATCTAATAGTTTATCGTAACTATTAAGCGGGGTAAAATAGTATACGCTCTCTATCTTCTAGAGTATATACTATAACTAGTAGTATCTACTTCTTAGAAGCTAAGTTAGCTACTAGCTAGCGTATCTCTAAAAGAAGAAGAGAAAGAAGCCTAGATAGAAGAAAATCTAAACTCTAACTAGCCTATAGAATCTAAGTAAAAAGAGATATAGAAGACTAGACGCCGCCTAATCGCCGTTTATACGCCTTATTTTAAGATAAACTAGCTACTAGATATAATTTTATAGCTAGTAGTAAGCTTTATTAAGAAGAATAAGCTTTTAGCCCTCTATTAAGAAGACGAGAATATCTTTTTAGATAAGTAGAATCTAATACTAGTATTATACTTCTAATATAACTATACTATTAAGTTAGAAGCTAATAAAACGCTACTTTAACTTCTAATCTATAATTTTTCTTAAAAGAAGTTATAGATTCTCCGCGAATATATTAACAAAGTCTTTATAAAAGAATAGATCTAACTAAATAAGTCGCTTATAGACGTATTCGTACTCTTTATATTTAAGGCGGATAATACTATATGCCTCTACGTTAACTTCCGCGGTCTAAACTATATTATAATTAAAGACTAATATCTACTACTACTTATTAATACGCTTTTAAACTAGTTAAACGAGGCGAAAGTATTTACTAAGCTAGATCTACGTAACGCATACTACTATATTTATATCTAAAAAGATAATAAGTAGAAAATAGCCTTTAAGACGCGTTTTAATTTATATAAATATAATATTATACTATTTAGGCTTATAAACGCGCTAGTAACCTTCTAATATTATATTTATATAGTACTAGAACTATTAGTAGATAGAATCTATATTATCTATCTAGACGATATTCTAATTTACTTTCTTAACGAACGCTAGTATATCGCGGATATAAAGTAAATCCTCGCTAGACTTTATAAATAGAAACTCTATTATAAGCTCTCTAAGTATATCTTTTATATAATATAAATAGAATTTCTAGAATTTCTTATTACTTTTTAGAAAGTAGTTATAGACTTTAAGTAAATTTAGATAGTTTAAGAATAGCTTAAGCTAATCTATTTTTATAATATTTAAGTATTTTTTAGCTTCGCTAACTTTTATAGAAAATTTATTTAGAGCTACTTAGAGATTACGCGGCCTTTATATCGCCTACTAAAAGAAGCTACGGCGTAATCTCTAAGCTCTTTATAGAAGAGACTCTAAAAAGAATCTACGCGATAGTATCGCCCGTAATAGTAGTTAAAGAAGATATAATAGATATTTCGCTATCTACGCGACGTATTTTTATAACCGTCTCTTCTTCGCTACTATAATTCTTTACTACTACTAATACTTATTATAGACGTATTAAATATAGCGTATACTAGTATTCTTTTATAGTCGTATTAGACGTAGAATAGATAGACCTATTAGCTTCTAATAGCGTACTATAGTTAGAAGTTTATAAGAATAAAGTTTAACTATAATATATACGATAAGAAACTACTAGTAATAGTATAGTTGTTACGCCGGGACTCTTTCTGGGGGAGTCGAGGCGCGTCGTCAGGCAGCTTGGGCTTTCTAGGGGCCAATACAGTGGTAGGCAGGGGAGGTTCGTACAATAGTAGGGTAGGAATCAATTGACAAGTTGACCACGAGGGTCCTAACTACGATAAATGAGTGTGGTCTATATACATGGAGTGATCGGTACGATCAGTAGTGATCTGTAATGTTAACCCACTGATCAGTACTGATCGGTGGTCCGAGCTTTGCTGAGCGAGTGTGCGGTGGTCTGGTGCATCAGTGTCGGTAGGTATTCTGCCGAGTTAGGCCCCGAGTTGGTCACGTGGGCGGTGAGTAGTCGTAGGGTTTCGTTATCCGCCTTTCTGGGCGACTGTGCCGTAACAATAGTACTTTAAAGAATAGCGCTACTATCTTATCTATATAATATAGATAACCCGCGTCTTATTAGATTATAATAACCTCCGCTACTTTATAACTATTAAAGTACTATTTCCGCGCTAGATATACTATACTAAAGAGCTTACTAAGTTTAATTTTTAAATTAAATATAAGTTAGATAAGACGAATCTTATAAACTCTCTTTTAAGGCGTTTAAATTACGTTAATAGCTTTAAAAATAATATTAAAAGAGTATATTTTAAAGTTATACTATCTACGTTATAATAAAAGTTATAAATAAAAAAGTCTAGAGAGACTTCTAGCGCTATTATACTAGTAGAAGTATTAGAGCTTAGACTACGCTCTTTTAGTAAGAAACTAGCTACTTCTCTTAAGACCTAATTAACTAAGAATATCTTAGTTATACTTAGCCGCTAAGTTAATAATAGTAACTTTTCTATATCTAATATTACTAGCATCGTAGTAGTATTTACTAGCGTAGGCTTAATATAAAGCCTTATATTATAATAAGACGTAATAGTAGCTACGCTTACTAAAATAGCGTATACTAAGCCTTTAACGTTTCTTTTTAAGTTAATTTAGATAGTCTAAGTATAAAATTCGTTTTATAAAGCTATCTAGAAAGCGCTAGAAGAACGCTAGAAAGCTAGGCCGGTAGATTTTTACTTTAACGGGAAAGGCATTCTATAATAGAATAGATAAGTTATCGTCTCTAACTATATATCTTTAAAGAAGAAGATTCTTTTACGAAACTATAATAACTAGCTAGTAGGATACTATAATATTAATTATATAGAGGAGGTTATTCGTAGAAAATACGACTAGACTAACTTTTATAGAAACGTCTACTCGTATATCTAATTATATAATATATATTAAAGATATAAGAGCTAATAATATAAATTATATAATAAACTTTAGTTCTTATCTATCTTTAGAAAGGCCTAGCGTTACTACTTAATAGATTTTATTATAAATTTATTTAAGTTAGTTAATTTCTATAGTAACGTCTATAATATAGTACTAGTAGTAATAAACTACTTTATTAAGTACGTTTACTATCTTTCTATCTATAAGATAATTAACGCGATTACGCTAAGAGAACTTCTAGAGTACTATATCTTTTCGCGGGCTAAGATACTAGATAGTATTATATTAAATAGAGAAAGCGTCTTTACTAGCGAATACTAGTAGATCTTTTACTTCTATCTAGCTATTAGACGTAAGATAAATATCGTCTTCTATTTATAAACGAATAGATAAACGAAACGTTAAAACTAAGAGCTTAAGTTATATTTAAGAATCTTTATCTACTAGAAGTAATCTAACTAGGCTTATCTACTATCTAGCGCTTCGTTTACGTATAATAGTAAGATATATTTAGCGATAAAAATATCCTCTATTAAGCTCGCTCTAGAAGTACTACTAAACTTCTTTAACGACGTCTTAAAATAAAACGTAATAGAAGAGGAGAATAGTAGTAAAAGCTTTAACGATTTCGCGTTAAGAGCGGTAGCCGCCTAAAGCTATATTTACTATTTACGAGAAACCCGCGTAAGAGCGGTAGACGCTCTACGTCTTATCTAAAAAATCTAAGTAAAATACTATAACCGCTATTAGCTAGTAAAGTAATTTATAATTAGTAATAAAATTCTACTCTTAGCCTATAATATTTATATAAAGCAACTTTATAAGAAACTTAACTCTAAGTATTTTAAACTATTCTACGTTTTAGAACGTATTAGAAAAGTAGTCTATAAGCTAGACTTCTCGATAGCTATATCGCGGCTCTACTTAGTCTTCTATATATCTCTACTTAAGAAATACTTTATCTAATTAGAATTCTAGCCTTTAGTAGTAAAAGAGCTAGAAGATAGTAAATAGTAAAAGATAGAAGCAATTATAGTCTACTATTAAAGAGCTAATAGCGCGTAATATCTTATTAAATAGAAAGACTAGCTAGCTAAATATAATAAATAGAAGGCTAAAAGCGAACTTAATAATTACTAAAAGTTATTATAGGCGTATAAAGAGCGATATTTAAACGCGGAGATAATATAGCTTTCGTATAAGTAAGTAAGGTCGCTAATAAATAAAACTAATCTTCTAACTAAGCTAATAAGAAAAGATAGTACGGCGAAAGAATCTTTTTAAAAAAATCTAAAGTATTCTTCTAGCGTAAGAAATAAGCGTAGAGCGAAGTAAACTTAGAGGTAGAACTTTAGCGGTAGAAAGAGCTAGTAGAAAGCTAATAAGATAGTAAAATAGTAGGAAAGTATTATTAGTTATTAAAAAATTCTTCTATTTCTTATACTTCTTATATTAGTATAGGCGATATTCTAGCGCTAAGTAGAAATTATAATAGTTAGTTTTAATAGTATATTAAGTATAGAGTAATCTTAAATAAAGTTACCTATTAATTACTACTAGATAAACGCTAAGAAAATAAGTAAAACTTTTATAAGAATATAACTAAAAGAAAAAAAAGAAGAGAATCTATAATACTAAATACTATAACCCGCTATAAAAATATAGTTAAAAAGTAAAATAACTCTAACCTATAATAATAAATAAAAAAAATACCTTTATACTATATTCTTATACTATATCTAGCGTAATATCTAGAACGTTCTAGACGATAAGAAGAATATTAGCTAATCTAAATACTTCTTCTTAAAGTTATAATTAACCGTTAGATTATTAGCGGTACGCCGACTAACTAAGCTATAATCCTTCTATAAAATACTATAGATTAGTATAAACTATCTATAAGCGTATTAAGAATATTTTATTTAATACTAGGCGAGGTTAAGCTACTAGCTTACGATCTAGTTATAAAAGTACGCTACTATATTATTCTTACTCTAAATCTAGTTAGCTATTATATAAGATTAGAATATATAGATATTATAGATCTTTTAAATATATACTAGTACACTATTAACGTCTTAACTAGTATAGAAAATATTATTACCCGCTAGCTAGACGCTAAAAAAGGCGTAGTTATAGATAAAGAAGAATATATTTAACGCCTAGTAGAACTAGAGGGAAATTTAAAAAAAAAGAGAATTTTTAAGTTAGCTAACGAACCTAAATAACCTAATAGTAAATATTATATACCTTATTATAGCTTTTACTATAGTAAACGTAGCGAAAGTACTTTAAAAATACTCTATAATTATATACGGTAAATAGATATTTTATCTACTTACTAATAGCCTTACTAGCCTTTTTAGCGTTACTCTACTATTATAGATAACATATATAGACGGGCACGTATAGATTAGACTAGAGAGCAAGATTTAGCGAGTTAGTAAAATTAAGAATCTATTATAAAATAAGCTTACTACTAAGATAGTTAATATAAGCTTAGCTAAACTCTAGTATTAAGCTAATTAATAGAATAGTCTAGTAGAGATTCTTAACCTCTATTTTTATTTTAGTAGAAGATAGAATACCGCTACTAAAAAACTACGAGCCTAGAGAAGATAATAATAGGCTGTTAATATCTAGAGTATTTCTAAGATACTCTATATCTACTAGATTTTTAATATCCGCGGCTATTTTATCTTTAGCTAGCTTACGCTAGAGCGCGCGTATCTTTTTCTTCTTCTTCTTATTTTTATCTCTCTTATTACTATAGTACTTATTTTTCTTATTATCTAAAATATTAATAAGAGTAGAAAAGATTATAAACTTAAGACGGATTAACTAACGTTCTAGTATAGAAGTAAAAGAGTTAGACGTAAACGCTAGAGAAAAGATATTAAAGCTAAAATAAGCTCTTATTAAGAAAGATAAAAGAAGATCGCTAAAAAAGAACTACTACTTTAGTAGCGACTCGCTTAGCTTAGACGTTACGAGTTTTAAAGTCCGAAATAAATTACTAGCGAGGCGCTAGCTAGAAGGAATTAACGTTAGCTTAGTATAACTAGATAGAGAGATACTAAGTATCTAAAAAGAACGCTATAAGTTAGCTAGCTTACTAATTCTAATCTTACTATAGTAAGCTAAGCTAAAGAAATATTAATATTTATCTAAGCTATTACTTTAGTAGAATTAACGTTTAAGGCGCTAATTTAATAACTAGATAGCGTATTTCTAAAGCTACTAGCGTAGAAAAAAGAGCGGTTAAAGAAGCGACTACGAGATATTATAAAAGCGGGGGAGATTAAAAAAGAAGAGGTTAAAGAAAGATAAATAAGAATAAAGAAGATTAAAATTAATTTAGAAAAAGCTATAGAAGTTAGAAGAGTAGTAGTAAAAAGAGTAAAGAAGAAAAATATACTTCTATTAAATAACGCTTTTAAGAATCCTCTAAGATAGCTCTAATACGTTACTAGTAGCGAATACGTATAGTACTAAAGTAAAGCTAGCGTACGTAGCTTTCTTTTTATATAGATTTATAGCGAGGCCGCTACGTAGCTATAGACTCTATATATATAAAATCTATCTATAGCTATATAGCGGTCTAACTATTATAAATCTTAGAATATACGGGCTTTATAGCTATAAGGGCTATAAGCCTATACGGGAAAATAAGCCGTAGAGCTTTAAAGACTCTACGCCTAGTAGAGCCGCGCTTCTTAGTCTTATATAGAAAGACTAGAAATATAGAATAACGGCGCGTATAAGAATACCCGTAGGTAATAACTATCGCTCGTACGAGAAGAACGCCTACGGGCGTAGTAACTAGAAAGAAGATATAGTCTAATAAAGAACTCGTAGAGAATAAGAAACTACGCGGATAGAAAATAGAAAGGCGATAAGAATAAATACTATAGAATAAAAATATAGCGATAATATTATCTACTAGTACTAGTAGAAGTTAGATTCTAGAAAAGAGGCTTTAGCGCCTAGATTACGTAGAATCTATTAAATCTATTAGATAACAAGGGATTATAGCTATCCTCTACTACGTATAGATAATAGAGGATACTAACTATTCTCTACTATCTAATAGATTATTATAGCTTTCTTAAAGTATATAGATACGCTCGTTAGACAATATTCTAACTCTTATAGTTAATTTAAAGTTCTAATTTAATACTATATTAACTTAAAGATAATAAGGCCTACTAAACTTCTATATTATATAACTTCTTATTTTATTATTACTTCTCTTTCTTTATCTTTAAGATAAATCCTTCGATAAATCTAAACCTACTAGATAACTTCGAAGTCTAGTAGTAGAGGCCTCGTTATTATACTTTAACTACTATCCTTATAAGAAAGAAAGCGATTTAATTAGAAAATAGAAAGTATTCTTTTACTTTAAGAAGTACTAATAGTATTAGCTATTATAGTAGACGTATCTAGTAGTAAGTACGTATAAGAGGCGTAGAATATTCTAGGCTCGTAGTAACTACCGTAATATAGTATAGTAGTAGAAAACTAATACTCTAATATATCGACTAATAAGAAGCTACTTAATATAATTCTAGAACTTTAAAATAAAAATATAATTCTATATATTTAGTTTATCTAGATACTAGCTCTATTACTAGCTATTAAGATTAAGATCTTAAAGCTAGACCTATACTACGAAGACTAAAAAAAGATCTAAGTCTTTATTATATAGCTAAATAACTATATATACTTTATATACGATAACTTCGCCGGCCCCGCTAAATAAGTTCTATACGCTAGTATCTACCTTAGAGAATTAATAGAATAATAGTTTTAATTTTTTAAGTGGGAGTACTAGAAGAAACCTATATATTTATAGTTTAAAGTAATCTTAATAATCTTTAGTAACTACTAAAACTTTATAAAGTAGCTTAAGATAGTCTTTAGCGGCGTTAATAAGAATCGTCTAGCTACTAGAACCCTTATAAGTCTAAAATAGAAAGAAATAATATAGAATTATATAGCTAAATTCTAAGACGTAGTATATCTCGTAGATAGATACTTTAATTTTACGCTATATATCTTCTACTACTTAGAGCTAAAAAATAAGATTAAAGAAGCTATAATATACTATAAAAAACTAGAAACTCTTAACGATATAATTAAGCTAGCTCTACTTATAGATAAGCGTTATATAGAGAGATAGTTCGATAAGAAAGAGTATAACGCTAATATCTTAAGATAAGCTAGGCCTTACTATACTTAGAAAAAAGGCGACGCTATAGAAATAGATAATATAGTCTAATAAGATAAAAGTAAGAATAAGAAGAACGATAATAATAGAAGTAAGAAAAGAAAATAGAGTAAGAAAGAAAAAGAGCTCTATAAAAAAGAACTATATATTCGATATAGAGATAAATAAAGTATAGAATATAAATACTTAAAGAAAGAGTTATAGAAAATAATAGTAGCTATCTAGAAATAAAAGGCGCTATAAGAAATTACCGCTATAAAGATAGTAGACTATATAGCTCTAAGCTAGATAGCGTATTACGATAATAATTATACTATCTACTAGAGCGATAAAAACGCTATAAAGTAGTATTCTAGTAAGCTACAACGACTTAATATAATACTTCGAAAATTAGAAGAGGCTATAAAGAAAGATATTAAAAGATACTTTCTAGCTAATAAAGATCTTATAAATAGTAAAATTAAAAAACTATATAATAGTATACTAGAGTCTAATAAGATAGAAACTATTAAATAATAGTAGAACTAGGCTATACTTAACTAGATTATAGAATATCTAAACTAGTATAAAGATATAAGAAATATTAAATTTAATTATATCTTTACGATCTACTAGACTCTAAGATTAAGAATAAATCTACTACTATAATAGTACTAGATAAAGAATAGAAAACTTAGTTTATAATTTTTTAAGAACGACGTATAGTACTTCTAAAAGAAATCGCTATTAAAAATAGCTAACAAGGTAGTATTCTAGCTTAAAGAAGAAGTCTAAAGAATATAGTAGTAATAAGATCTTACGTCTCTATGCGATATAGTCTATATTCTCTACTACTATAATATAGCTACGCGGAGTTATAATATTCTATAATAAATACCTAATAAAAAATATAGTAAACTAACTTTTTAATACTAGATACGTAATAAATAAATCTACTAGAAACGTAAGATTAAATAGAGATAATAGACTTAGTAGAAAAAAGCTCTAATTCTAGTTAAAGAATAGAATAAGTATATACGCTATAAGATATTAAAAAACTAGACGGCTCTTCTAGCTAGAAACTTTAGAAGAAACTAATACGAAGATTTTTTAACTAGATTATATACTTAATATTAAATAAAATATCTTATAAATAGAAAGAACTTAAAACGCTATTAGAAGTACTAGTTACTATCGAAGAAACTACTACGTTAATAATAATTAATAGTAGAGTATAAGAAAATTTTATAGATTCTAAATTTCTTAGAAAGAATAACTTACTATTCTAATCTAAGAAACGCCTCTATGAACTTAATATATTTAATAGGTTATTAATAGAATATAATAAGAAGTAGATAAGAATTAAGACTGGTTAAATATAAATAACTCTTAGAGATTATAAAGAACGAATTAATCTAGACGTAATAATAAGCCTAAACTATAATATCGTCTTTAGAATATCTTAGTTAAAAATCTATAATCTATATATTAGCTAGAGTATAGAAACTATAATATTTCTAAAAGATAACTATAAGCGATATCTCGTAAACCTTAAAGTAAAAGAGCTAGAGAGCTAGAGTCTAGAGCTAGAGCTAAAGAGTTAAAGCTAAGAGCTAGAACTAAAGAGCTAGAAACGAGAGCTAAAGCTAGAAAGCTAGAGCTAAGAGCTAAAGCTAAAAAGCTAAAGCTAAAAGAGCTACGAGCTAGAGCTATTTTAAAAATATCTAATAGAGGCTAAAGAGATATTTCTTAACGCCCTACTACGTATAAAAAAATAAGAAAAATAAGCTTACGTCGCCTATATTAAGCCTAGCTTAAAATAAGAACGCCGAATTATAGTATAGATTAGAAAACGAGCTCTAGAAGTTAATACTCTCTAGCTACTTAGAGAAGACTATTTAAAGAGAATCTATAAGAGGTATAGCTTGCTAGATAGAATTCTTAACTAGATATATATAATAGAAAATACTACGAGACTAGAGAAAGTATCTTTAGAATTCTAAAGATACGCTAAACTATTTTAAGAAAGAGATAAAGAATCTTTATCTAAATATAAGCTATAAAACTATAAGATATCTCTATTACTAGAGACGTAGCCTATATTTAAGCCTATTTATTTTCTTTTAAAAAACGAGGCTAAAGTACTAAGAGAGTATCTCGAAACGAATCTAGAAAGAGAATATATTCGATCTTCTATATTACTAGCCGGATATCCTATTTTATTCGTATCTAAGAAAAATAGTAAGCTCTATCTCTATATCGATTATAGATAACTAAACGATATTATAATAAAAAACTAATATTCGTTATTATATATTAATAAATTATAGAATAGATTAAGAAAAGCTAACTACTTTACTAAGCTAGACCTTAGAAAAGATTATTATCTTATTTAAATAAAAGAAGGCGAAGAATAAAAAATAGCTTTCTAAATAAGATTTAGATATTACGAGTATATAGTAATACTATTTAGGCTTACTAATATACTAGCTACGTTCTAGAGCCTAGTTAATAATATACTACGACTATACTTAAATATATTCGTACTAGCCTATCTAGATAATATTCTAATATACTTAGAAACGCTTAAGAAATATACTAAGTACGTATATAAAGTCTTATAGATATTAAAGAAATAAAACCTCTAGATAGCTTCTAATAAGAACGAATAGTATACGTAGAAAACTAAATATCTAGAGTTCGTTATTATTCTAGAATATATTAGTATAGATAAAAAGAAACTAAATACGATAAGAGACTAGCCTACGCTAAAAACTATTAAAGAAGTATAATCTTTTTTTAGCTTTACTAACTTTTACTAGAAGTTTATTCTAAACTATATAAAGATATTAGCTCTATTTATAGATCTAACTAAAAAGAAATATAGATTTATATAGAGAGAAAGATAATAAAATACTTTCAATTTACTAAAATAAATATTTATAGAAGTACTAGTCTTAGAACTATTCTATTTTAATCTATCTATAATAGTAGAAACTAATATATTAGACTACGCTATTAAAGTAGTCTTAAGCTAACTAGACGAGTAAGATAAACTATATTCTATCGCGTATTACTCTTAAAAAATAATAGGTCTAGAAAAGAACTATAATATCTATAATAAAGAACTTCTAGCTATTATTATAATCTTTAAAGAATAGAGATACTATCTTAAAAAAGCTAAGTACTAGATTATAGTCTATTATAACTATAAAAACCTTTTATACTTTACTACTACGAAAGAACTAAACTAAAGATAGATTAGATAGATTAAAGAGCTAGTATTCTATAATATAAAGATTATTTACTAAAAGGAATTAGAGAATACTCGCGTAGATATACTAAGTAAAAGAGCCGACTATATAAAAGAAAAGCGAGAACTATAGCTAATAATACTAGTAGAATAAAAAGACGAGTTTTTTATATCTAATAGGCGCTAGATCTCCGCTATATATAATAGAAAGAAGAAGCCTAGAAAGTCGCTTATCTTAGTTAGACTAGTAGCTTTAGCGATACGCCTAGAAAGCTATAAATAAGATTATAGAATTTAAAAAGCTTATATAAAAGACGCTATAATATAAGAAATTAGAAATCTAGAAAATAACCTCTAAGTAACTAAAGACGTAGAAGGAATAATTCTATTTTTAGAATTAATCTACGTTCTAGTAAAACTATAGAAGGAACTTATAAAAGATATATATAAGGCTCTAGTATATAGTTACTAAGAAACCGATAAAACGATTAAGAGGATTATAAGAAATTACTACTTTCTAAAGCTTAAAAGAATAGTCTAGCGGATAATTATATAATATAATCTTTATATTTAAAGTAAGATAGTAAGATATATACTTTATAGACTACTCTAGCTATTACCGGTATCTAAGCGCTCTTAGTAATCTATCTCGCTAGATTTTATTACGAACCTATCTAAGTTAAAAGAACTACTTATTAAAGTTAAATATAATTTAGTACTAATTATCGTAGATAGAATAATAAAATATACGTATTACCTACTATATTTAAAGAAGGTAAATATAGAGGATCTTATATATACGTTTCTAAAAACTATTCTCGGTAACTATAGACTACTTAAAGAACTTATATTAGATAAAAATAAACTATTTATATTACGATTCTAGTAGACTCTTATTAAATAACTTAGAGTAAAATATAAGCTCTTAACTACGATATATCTATAAATAGACGGATAAATAAAACGAACTAATTAGACGTTAGAATAATATCTACGCTATTATCTTAACTACGTATAGAATAACTAGATAGAATTACTATTATTAGTTTAGTTTGCGTATAATAGCTCTAAAGTATCGGTAATATAAGAATTACTATTCTACGCTAATTATAGTTATAAGCTATTAGCCTATAAAGAACCGATATTAAGTAAATTATTAGTCTAAAAAGAAATTCTTAAAGCTAACTAGCTAAAGATACTCTATAAATAACTATATCTAGATCTAGAATTTATAGCCCTATAAATAGATAAATACTACGATAAATAGTATTAGAAGATATCGTAGCTAAAGAAGAAGAATAAAGTTTACCTTCTTAGAAAAAATATTAGAATAAGGCGACTAAATAATAAGCTAGATTTTAAGAAAATAGAACTATTCTAAATTAAAGAAAGAATTAGAAAAGTTAACTTTTATCTTAAATTACTAGAAATAATATAGATATACCCTATTTTTTTATATATCTCTTCTAGAACTAGTACTAAAGAACGCTAAAACTATAATCTATATAGAGAAAATACTTTTAGAAAATCTAGACGCCGACGAAAACTAAGACTAGAAAGTAGAGAAAGTCTTTAATAGTAGCTATATCGATAGTTAATTCTAATACCTTCTTAAATAGAAGAAAGAATAAAATAATATCTAGAAATCGCTAGAAAACTATAATAGATATAAATAACTTATTAATAAGTTCTATCGCCGAAATCTAGATTAACTAATACCGTCGACTCGTTAAAAATAAAAGACCTAAAATTAAAATTAGAAAACGAAGACTATCGCGTCTAATTGACTAGCTTAGAACTCTTAGACGGCGTAGTAGTAGAACTAATACTAGGCGATTTAATAGAATAGAATAGACTTATAATAGCGTTAGCTAAGACGTCGCTACGTATACGCTTTACTAATCGCTCTCCCTCGGCGTTTTTAAGATTAACTAGATTTTTAGCTTCTAACGCCTCTAACTTTCTAAGTATATTAATTATATTAGACTTACGTTATAGTATTAAGATAGTATAACGCTCGAGTAATTTCTATTACCTCTTAGTATAAGATAATCTAGAAGCTACTTTCTAGAGCTAATTTTTAAAGATAGTACGTTTAGAATACGTTCTATCTAAGATACGCCGAAGGCGTTTAACTAGAAAAGAAGTTAGTAGTTATATAAGATAACTAAGAAAGAACAAATAATTAGAATTCTCTAAACCGCTAGTATTATAACTAGTATAACTAGCGTAGTAGTATTCGCTATAACGAGAAAAATCTAGAGCTACGTAATATTTTATCTCTAGCTTCTCTATCTTTCGATAAGTATTTAGTAATAAATACTACGAATAGAATATAGATATTACGATATCTAATAAGTTAATCTTTATATCTAGAGACTTACGCTTAGCCTTCTATAAATTATATTTACGTTTTAAAGATATAGTAGAGAGCTTATAGAAAGAAAAAGAGAACGAAAGAAAAAAAAAGTAAGATATAGACGAAATAGAAGAATCTTTAAACTAAAGATCTCTAAAGAGGAAGATAGTATTATAAATTCTAAATATATAGGCTTTATAATTATAAGAATCGTAAGCCCGTATAAGAGAATAAGTTGTAGAGCCTTAAAGACTCTACGTCTTATAGAGCTGCGCTCTTTAGTCTTATATAAAAAGACTAGAGGTACGAGATAGTAGCGCGTACGAAAATACTAGTAGATAATAACTACCGCTTATATAGAAAGAACGCCTATAGATATAGTAGCTAGAAAGAAGATACGGTCTAATAAAAAGCTTATAGAAGATAAGAGACTATATAAGTAGAAAATAGAAAGCCGATAAGAGTAAGTACTATAAGATAAAAATATAGTAATAGTATTATCTACTAGTACTATTAGAAGTTAGAAACTAGAAATTAGACTTAAGCGTTCGTATTATATAATAGCTATACGATCTACTTAGATTAATCTAATCTAAATCCCCTAATCTAATACTATTAATCTAACGGTATTAATCTAGTAGTATCGGTCTAGATTATTATAGCTTTCTTATAGTATATAAATACGCTCACTAGATAGTATTTTTAACTCTTATAGTTAAACTTAAAGTTCTAATTTAATACTATATTAACTTAGAGATAATAAGACCTACTAAACTTCTACGTTACGTAACTTCTTATTCTATTATCGCTCTTCTTTCCTCGTCTTTAAGGTAAACCCTTTAATAAAACTAAATCTACTAGGTAACTCCGAAGTCTAGTAGTAGAGGCCCCGTCGTTATATATACTAATATACGTAGTAATAAAGAAGTAGATTTCCTAGCTAAATACGCCTATAAAATAAACCTAAATAATAAATCTACTAGCTACGTATTCTTTAGAATATTAACGTAAGTAGACTTTATTAATTTATAGTAAAAAATAGCGAATAAGTAAGAGAAAATAGCCTTTAAAGAGTTTTATCTACGGCGGTTTAACTAGAAAATAAAACGTAAGCTAATAGACCTCTCTACGAAAAGAAAAACTAGCTCCGTATTTTACTAGCTTAAAATAGAATATAGCTACTTTAAATTCTATTTAAACCGCTTCGAATTAAGCCCCTCTAACTATTATCTATATAATAATACGGCTAAATAAACTCCTCGGTATCTAATTCTAGACTATAAAAATTATCGACTTAAAAGAGAAAATATATATACTAGTCTAGAAATAAAAAACCCCTTTCTAGACCTTATTTTTAATATTAAAGATAGACGGAAGACTCTTCTAAGCTTTTTATCGATAACTAAAATAGCTACTCGAAAGTAACTATTAGAACTTACTTCGATAGAAGCCTAAATATATACTTTTAAAAAACTAACTTTAGTCTCTCTCTATAAAGAATTATCCTCTTCTATTTTTCTTAGCGTTATTCTCTACTCCTTCTACTCTTCTACTTATTTTCTTATTTCTTTCTAAAAAGTACTAGCTTAGCCTCTACTATTTCTAGACTTCTTCTCGAAGAAAATTAGAATAAAAACCCCGGTCGAAATACCGGACTAGATACGTTAGTAGACTAGCCGTCTTTTATAAGCTTAGCTTATATAAAAACGTTAAATAAATAAATAAATAAATAAATAAATACTACTATATTTAGACGTTACGTTTTTACTAACCGTCTAGTAGAAAACGTTCTTTATATATTTACTATTCTTACTCTATAATTAACTTTCTTTCCTCTATAAAGATTATTAGTATCTTATTTACTAGTATTCTATATAGATATTACGTTATATAACTATCTTTCTACTACTATACTCTTTATTTTTTCGTTCTTTACGCTTCTAACTACCTAGAAAACTATAAAATTATTAATTTTATTTATTAATACGTACTTATAATACTTCTATAAGCTTTTAGTAAGCTCTCTACGGTCTTTTTATAAGATTCTATATATCTTACGAAGAGGGTATATTAAATACTAGTATTATAGTCGTCGTTTTATTACTATAGTATATTCTTTTTATATTTAATTCCGCTACTAATTTCGCTTATTTATTAGCGTATACTAAATATATATAATTACCCTTATTCGGTATTTTTTACCAGCATGCCAATTTATTTATTCTACTTATCATTACTGCTTAATATAGCACCCCATCGACCATTTAGTTCAATAGGTTGCGACCACGACCTCGTCATCAGGATCTCCGATTGCTAAGGCAAATAGGTTGTCTTGATCATGTCACCTGGGCCGTGCCACCTGTCTGGGTAGCTTGACCGAGGAGCCCTCATAGCTCCTTGATCAGACTGAGGTGCCTTGAAAGCATGATTTCATTGTTGACTTTCGAAAGTACCTTGCGTGATTCGCCATCCTACTTCTGGCTAAAGGCACATTTAACAACCCTCAGGCTCGTCACCTCCTGCAGGTATGATTAACATATTTCCTGCTGAACAGCGCCTATTTGGGTGAACAAAAAGTCAACCTAGACTGTGGTGGCCTGCCTAATTGCCTCACCATTGGCGAATGCTGCTTGTACTCGTGACCCAAGCACGAGAGATAATTTATACGGCTTCATTCGTTGAACATTGAAGTCGTATTGGCCTGGTCGATTTCAGGATCGGTCAGAGGGTAGTCTCGCCAAAAGTCGAATGCTTGTATGTACATTGTCTGCGACTGTGGTGTGTACGTACCTACCGGCAATATCTCGGGCCAGAGTAGCCAGGTTCGCCTTTTCCCTAAAGGAGCCTCCCGAGCGATTATTCAACAGCCGAGGATATTCATCCATTTCCTCCGCTACTCGACGGACTTCTCATGACATCTTTCAGTCGTGGCCTCGGAAGTGTCGGGTTTTGTCGGCCCATTAAGACCTCTCTCATTCCCATCTTTGCCCCCACGTCCAGGAGATCAGATCATCCAGGTTGGCGACTTATTACCCGGCAAGTACTGCCATGTCCGACATCCAAAGCATCTCGCCTCGGGGATCTACGCGCACTGTCGTCATCTGCGAGTCCGCACCTGAGCCGTGCTGTCGTCTTTCGAAAAGAAGAGGTGACAGTCTGAGTTGCGGTATTTCGGGTCAAGAAGAGGCTCTCGTCGATAACAGAGCCACGTGGTCCGCTCCGCAGCCGATACACAGTCGCTGTAACGTCACCGCAGAAATGGACTGGTCTCAAGGCTCTGGGAGGACTAGTGTCGGTCCGAAGCCCGGAATTAGAAAGAAGAGGGGAAGGCCCCTACTGAATGCGCGAGATGATGAGACGCCTGAGGAAGTGAGTTGCTGTCGTTGCATCTCGTAATCATCAGCTTTGGCTTCGCTCGTTAAGCTTTCCTTTTCCTCCCCTGGCCACTTGAAATCCTGCTCTGGCCGGCTCTGCCTCTAGCATGTGGGTGTTTGAGATTTACTACTGCCTTGCCGAACCATCAACATCGCAGTAGGCTGACTGACACTCGAACAGCGCCGTCGTACGCAACTACGCCTAGCACAACGAGCACATGCAAAGAGAAAAGAATGGACAATCTCTCAGCTACAAGGAAAGGTTGCGCAGCTGAAGTCCTTAGCAACCGACATGAATTATTGCTTCATTCACTTCAGGGACCGCGCAAAAGTTTCCGGCCTACTCGCCTGCCAGCCGCATCTCGAATCGGAACTGGAAAAGACCGCCTCCCAGATCATAGACCTGCTTGGCACGGTAGCCTTCGTAAACTCAGATGATCATGGCAAGGAGAACAGACGCCTGCGAGCTCCCAGGCCGCTCCCTGGGGCCGAAACCAAGATACTCGGCTCAGATATCTACGTTCTCTCCAACCCACCACCGCCGCCGCTATGTTATCCAACGGCATCAGACGCGCCCCAGAACGAGATCAAAACCCCAGAGCTCCCCTTTGGCCTGACCCTGGAGTACGAAGAAAAAGAGGCCGAAGCAAACGAATATCCCAACGACGAAACCCTCACCACCGCCGCTCCGCCCCTAGCCTCTTTCGCCAACCCCGCACCCCCTTTCACGCACTCGCACCTCGAGCTCACCTTCGCCAACCGCCTCGAGCGCGCCAACGTCGAGCGCAGCGTCCACCTCCTCGCGACCGCGCGCCTGCGCCCCGCCGAGCACGCCCGCGTCTTCCGCCTGTGCCGCCACTTCTGCGCCCCGCCCACCCTCGCGTCCAAGCTCCGCGCCGCCCTCGCGCGCCGCGCGCTCGCGCCGTCGGCGAGCATGGCGCTGGGCGTCGGGGGCGCGGGGCTGCATTTCGCTTCTTCGTTCGTGGGGGGCGGGTTGCTGGCGGGGATCAGGCCGCGGACGCAGGAGGAGAACGTGCGGGTCGCGGGGGAGAGGCTGCGCGCGGTGGGGCTGCGGCTGACGCCGGAGCTGGCCGCGGATCTGAGGCATTACCAGGGGGTGTGGTTCGATAGTCGGGATGTGGAGATTTACCTGAGGGCGCTGGGGATCCGGGTCGATGCGCGGGCGTCGGTGGTGGAGGTTGATGCTGCGGTGCTGGACGGGGTTACTGGCGGGTGGTTTGGGGAGGGAGGTGTGGTGGACGCGTCTGCGGGAGCGGTGCGGGGGCGAGGCTTGCAGTATGCGGATCTCGTCGGCAGCTCTGGATGGCAGGAGATGCGCGCGTCTGGTGTCGGAGAAGGATTTGGTGGTTACGAGGCTGCTGGAGGCTACCATGCTGATACTATCGCTGAGGAGCAGGGTGTGTGCGTGGCTGCTGCCGCTGATGGCGCGCCGGTTGCGCCCATTCAGCCGGCTGATGAGCTCAGTGACCAAGATTGGGACCGGTTCTGCAATTTTTCCACGCCATGGCTGGCAGACAATTGGCCACCCCGCAAAGAAGGGACTCCGACAATAAGCGAAGATTCTCATTTCGCAGCAGGGCATCGGACCACGGCAATGGTAGATTTGGACACACTTATCAAAAGTAACGTTTTGGACTTCTCCAGCTTCGGGAGGACCATGGCTGACAGTCACGACAGGGCTTATCAGGCACGCCACATGTATTGGCAGCGGCCCAGGGTTTCGCCGTGAGGACGTGCATGCCGCGCTTCGCGCTGCTGTCGTGGACGATTGATCAAGGAGCACAGAGCGGTGTCACGTCTTCGTTTGTACTGGCAGTTCTACTTCAGCGCGAACTGGAAAACTGCAGACAATCAGAAGGCGCTGGCTCCGATATCTGAGGATTTACAAGCACAGCGGCCTTCGTTTCATTTAAAGAGCGCGTCAGAACAGGGAACACGTATTCGCTTGAACCAGAGTTTTCATGACTGCTTATTGAATAGAATAGGTTATATAGGGTTGAGACATGAAAGAGACGCGTGGAAAGCTAAACTGGACAAATTGTCTTGCAACAATGAATTGGGTGTCGAGACTATGTCCGCTCATGATCCCAAGAATATCCCTGACATTGGCGAACGAGAACTCGTCAAGCATCTCCTGCCATAGTCTGTCTATGGCCTCATCCCCTTCTGCTGTGTAGAGTATCGAGTTGAATCTGGTAAGATCATTCCAAGGTCAGACGGAGTCAATCGAGATGGTGTTAGAAAACTAATACTCACGGATGGATGTTGTAGCCGATGATGAAAGCTCCGTCGGTACTTGCAACAGTCCTGAACTGGAAGTTGTCGATTCCAGCATTGAGAATGACAATATCGAGGCGAGTGGGCTCGTTTTCTACTCGTTGAGCGAAGGTTTGAATGGAGTCGTACGCGGCCAAATCGACGAGCCAGACTTCTATATCGGCTTTGGGATACATATCACGCTGGTATTGCCGGAGATCGCACTAGGCAGCCATCTATGACATCTGCTTGATATGCGCCGTCTTGTACGTGCGCACTTCCAAGTCCGAAACAAGGGAATCTAGGAAGAAGGGCCACGCAAATTCTGCCGCTCACCCTGCTGCATCCTCTCTAAATCCGAGTACCCAGGAGCTCTTTTCGGCCTACAGCTTCATAGCGCTGTAGTATTCGACTCCCATATCATTCCTACAGAATGTTTGGTCTTTTGAATCAATGGCTCCCACAACAAGACCAGTTACATCTCCTTTTGCAAAGACAGATGCAACCGTCATTCGATATTCGAAATCTTCAGTACAAGGGCTCAAATGTGACGGAACTATTGTGGAAGTAGGCGACATGCCTTTCATTATAGCCACTGGCTTGAACAAGGCCGATCAAGATACGCGGAAGCTTATCCGAAGCCATGTGATGTTAGGAAAGAACCGGGGGAAAACTAAAAATCCAACACGGAAATCCGACGACAAGAAGAGCACAGGCGCCGCCTCGGCAATTGATGGAGCTGCCGAGCCCGTGCCTCTTCCAACCCTGTTGGCCGCCACAGTTTTCCCTGACATTCCCCGTTGGCTCTGAGTTTTTTCTAATCCGCTTTGCAGATACCATAGAGCCATCTCAAGTTGCCGTTGTTCTACAGTGTAAGTTGCTCCTCACGGCTATTGCGATTCACAGCAACGTTACTTCTCTAAAACTCACAAATCTGACTCGGAAGTAACGACTAGTCTCCTCCATTGCAAAGCGGGCCTTATAACTTCTGGAGAAGTGTATTGACTTTCGTGAAAAAGACCGTAGAATGTGGCTTGAGCCTTTAACTTCTGATGCTGCATACCTACATACCGTGGTTTTTACTACGCAAACTTACTTCCATAGACTCTCGAACCGACAAAGCTATACTCCAAGCCCACCGCTATCACGGCACTTTTCAAAGGCAGTCCGCCTCCTACGTGAGAGATTAATGGATGAGGAAGATAAAGTAAAGCTGTCCGATATGACCTCATTTTTGGCCTTGGCTCTGGCCATACATACGCACATAATTGGGGAACGCGAAGCAGTGGCACATCACATGGCAGGACTTTGTAAGATCGTCGAATTGAGAGGCGGCATGATGGCCATCAGGAACAATCAGAAACAGCTCATTGAGCTGCTCAGGTACGTATTCTCATTAGTACTTATGCAGCTATTCAACACCACATGCCTGCGATATACTGATTGAGTCCTACCATCTGATTCAGGATTGGCGCTTCACCACGGAACGAGGCCGCTGTTCTTCCGTGACAAATCTATAGAGTCCTTGCCACCGTATCCACAACGCGACTTGTCTGACCAGAGGCAGCTACATGGCTGGAAGAAGTTCCTTAATGGTGTTGACAGCAACCTCACGGCGCGGAATATGATGGAGGACTTTTCTTCCAAGGTCAACCTCGCTGCCGAGACCAAAACAAAGCTCCCCAAAGACGTCATTCTGGACACCATGGCTTCTATCATGTATCGCCTCATGGGCATGGAGTTCAAAACCGGCTCGCTTGATGAAGCTATTCGATTTTTTGTGCAAGTATCTTCCTGCAGTGGCGAGGTATTCGGTTATCATACGTCCACTTTCCGGCTGCATACAAAGACTGCTTGTTCAACTGTGAGTTTCCAGATGCTCCACCGCAATTCTGGCTGTGGCCGGAGATACGGGAGATCTTGCGGACCTTCATTTGGATCGGCCTGGTTCAGGATGAGCGCGGGAGAGATGTATTTGAACTTGCGTGGCCGATCTGAGGAAATCCAGGGGACAAGAAATTTGTACCGTAAGACTTTAGTGAGAGCAAATCAATTCAAATCAACAGATCGCGCTATGTTTGACAATACGTCGCTAGCTCTGAGAGACAACAAACGAGAGCCGAAATTTGGTACCACTGTTTGTGTGCGCTGCCGACTTCAGGAGTTTTTGTTCTTTGTTGTCTTTGACTGGCCCCTGAGATTGTCAGCGGTTATGACTGCGAAAATGTGCGGGGATATTGCAGCTAAACCTCAGCATGCACAATAATATCGACGAAAATGCGGTTAGGTACGTATTTAATCAGATGCTCACGACTTACAAAGCGCGGGGCATCTACTACCTACAGCTCTATCTTGGCATGTGTGTCTATTCCTCGTGTTCCCACCAAATTGAGAACAGTAAACTAACACAATAATATGTTCTCCCGTACCGTGGCCACCTACACCGCTCTCAACTCCCTCAGCATCGTATGCGTGCGCTCTTTCTGGAGCCACCAGCGCTTCGACTGAATTTTAGTTGCCAGCATCAACTACGCTGACTTCGTCACCATGCAGTGGGGTAGATGATGACGAGAATGACCCCACTGAGTACTATACTCCGGAAATGTGGATTGCTTAGGGAGAGAAGCTAGTCGATCAGTGGGATCTAAGATGATTATTCACCTCCCAATAAGATTTTCACGAATCGTCACATGTTTGCATTTGCTTGACGCTTGTATGGCCTCTTTCCAGGCTTGATCGAGCTTGCTTTGAAAAGTAAGAATACTCAGGTTCTAGCCAGCGCTTTTCTGAGGGAAGCACGTCTTGGACCAAAGCGTACGAAGCGATCCATTAATAGCTGATGCTAAGATAACATTATCTACAATAACCGACTTCTCCGTGATATTATTACTGAACAGTTCACGTGTAATTTTGCCTGTCTACTAAAAAAAATATAATTATAGTAAGCATATAACAACAAGAAATGATTCAAAATTCAGCTCTGTCTGAATACGGTGTGTTGTAGGTAAAATATAATGCTGAGGATACGTCTATGGCAGACTCCTACCTTCATATGCAGTTGCTTCAATCATCGATGATGGAAATAAAAAGAAAAAGAAAAGTATGGCTTAGTATGCCTCACAAACAAGTCTACTTCTCGTCCCATATATCAAAATTTCAACGTCAAATCCTCGGGAACTTGCTCGAAGGAGTCTTCAAACCGCATTCAGTAGAATTGAAAGAACAATCTCAGTTTGTCCTACAGGTAAGCACAAGTGCCTCCCATCGTAGTTATAAGATAGCAGGCTTTGGCGCTCCGCTATGTTGTGAGTGCTTTTTCCAGTATCCGGCATCTAGGTGAACAGGCCAGCCTGGTGGCTATGGCGGTAAACATCATCGGTTTTGAAATCACGAAACCAGCTTGCTAGTCTAAAGCCAGTATGCAATTTGGCTGATGGGTCGCACGTCCAACTTTCATCAAATATGCGTGCGCTTGCGCTGACTTTCACGCTTTGTGGACTCTTAACACTTTGATCACTTCTGCACGATACATGCCCAATCTTATTGTTACAGAATTGTTCTTCTTTCCGCAACGACTCGCTTCCAAGCTAGCCCGATAGCTAATCCATCCTACAGCAGATGCCTGATCTCTAACCTTACTGCACATATCACACACCGAAAGTAATTAAAACCCGCACGGCAATCGTCCACAAGGGTTACATTTACCTCCAACACTTCAACCACTAAAACAAAGAACACAACTAAACCCAACTACAAGAATTACAAGACCGCTACAACACAAACAGAATGAGCGAAAATCAAAGTCTCCCAGTCCGCACCCCACTTGTAGGCCTGAGCATGGATCAAGGGGTGGATCTTACCATGGGCCGCCAAATCACGCTCACGTGGGATAACCCAGCCACAGGCCATAAGGAGGAGATCTCAAATATCCCGCTACGCATGCTGAAGACTTTCTCCCGCAAGATCCGCGACATCTTCAACAGCTTACCCAACGGCAAGGGAAGCGCCAACGCCAACCACACGCACACCGTGTCCCTCGGCTCCCTCCCACTCGAGCACGAGGCCATCTCTTTCCTCATCAACCAGATGCATCAGGCGTGCACCGCTCCGGAGCTGAAGAACCTCAATCCGCCAAGCGGTCTGTACCGGAGGATCAGATGCCTCGCGGCGGCGATCGCGCTCGACGTCCACCCCACGGTGCACCAGTGGCGGACGCTGATCTTCAGGATCAGCGGCGATCACGTCTTCACCTTGGAGGAAGTCGCTGCCGTTTGGGAATGCCTGCGTGAGGAGGATCGTCTGGTGAAGCACGTGCTCCATAGCGTGGCGTTCCACGTGCGGAAGGGCTCGCTTCCCGAGAAGGATGCATTTGAGGCTTATTTTGCTAGGCATGGGGAGCTCCGTGAAAGGTTTGATGCCGTGCTTGCGGAGCAGGAGGCCAAGTCTGATGCTCGCAAGGCGGAATATCAGGCCGCGTACAAGGTGCGGAAGGCGAAGGACCGGAAGAAGGAGGGTAGGGCGGCGGAGAAGTGACACTAGAGAGAACGCCATTAGGGGAGGAATTATGGACTTCTTGGAGTTGGCTCCTAGTGACAAGCGTATTCTGGAAGAATAGGATGTCCGCATGTTGGGTGTTTCAGTCGCTCGAATGGGTGCACCGTGAGACGGGGGTTTAATGCTTCGCTCTAATATTATCGAGCTGAAAGAGTACGAAGCCGCACTTGTTACAGTGGTGGCTAGTGGCCTTAATACTGTCCTCCACACTTTGCATGAGAGATTCCTGTTTTCCTGTATGACATAGTGTGTTTGACTGGTAATTTGGTCATGGTATTCCATTTGCTCTGCTTCCTATCATTCCTTGTCGCGCGTAAAGTCCGCTTTGTGAGGAACATTTATAGGCAAAAGATATGACTCCTCATATATATAGCCTGACTGTGGATTCGATACAATTGATTACGTGCTTGTTTCAAAACTGCTGGCACTTCTAATAAATTTCTGACTAACGAGCAAACTACAATATAAGTGACGTATGTAGGACCATTTTTTGGATATGAATGAAGGAAACATAGAAAATTTCAAAGATTTTTCAAAATTTCGAGCTTCGTCACTCCCTTCCTTCCTCGATATCTTTGGGAGCGTTGCGCATTCGTATCTTCTCCGACAATTCCCTGAGATGCTCTCTGAAACCGAGATGCTCTTTCTCGTCCTCCACCTCTTGGAAAGCGTTCTTGAAGTTTCTTCTTGGCGACCACCCCGCCATGCGATGTTTCTGGTTGCTCGTGCCCATGTTGAGTTCGCTTCTCTCGTTGACGCAACTTAACCTGCTTGAGTCGGTGTTGAAGATGCTATCAGACTGCGGGGTATGTGTACGCTCTGCTGGTTTCATGAGAGGAGAGCGAGGTTGTCGATTGAGTGATTCGTTAAGTCCCTTCCCAGCACTCTTGGAAAGCATACGGCCCGTCTGTTTCTTCACATCGCCCCATCTCTTTATGCTAACCCACAAAGCGAAAGCCGTTACAATGAAAGTTATCACTGTCGTTATGACCATTTGGATAATCAATTTGTTTCCCGGTGCCCCGCCCATGCTGAAGACACTGGCAGCAAATCCTAGCGGCAGGAAGATGACGGTGACGTAAGTGAAGTAGCGAGTGTCTTCAGCTCCACGAAAGCTAATGTCGTCCCGAATTTGGTCCCGCTTCTTGGAAAAAGTTTCGCTGAGAGTTCGCATCCTGGTCTGAAGCCTTTGGAGCTGGCGAACTTTTTGCGTGTTCGAGATCACCATTTTCCGAAGTGCAGACCGATGATTTTTCTCATCTTTCTCTGTCCACCTTGGCCTTTCTTTTCCACGGTCATTTTCACGATCATTCCAACTCTGTATGGTCGAGAGTGTTTTGTCCAAATCTTCTGCGACAACATCGAGAACCTGCTGCGCTGTCTCCAATCTCTGAGTCAAGGAGAAGTAACTCCAGCTGTCGACTTTCGAAAAGCCGATCTTGTCCTTGAGAGCCCCCAGTTCCTGGTTGTCTTCGTTGCCCCCACCCATTTCTTCTGGTGCGAGCTGTCTGATCTTCTGAAAAATATTTTCGGCGCTTTCGGTGACCTTTTCAATCATTTCGTCGAACAATATAAGCTCCAGGACTTTTCGTTGCTGCCAAGATCGTTTGCTTCGCTTATCCTTCTGGCTCTGAAGGATCCCCATAATTGCCGCGCCTTTGGCACTGTCAATCGCCTCTAAATTCCGTTTGGTATTTGAAGAGGTCATGTCGTTCTGGCTTGAAGTCGTCTCCGAATCTCGGTCTGGCTCTGGAGGGGCTGTGTCTTCCCAGAAATCCTTGATCTCATCGTTCAGTGCTGACCGCTTTAACTTCCCGCGATTTGGGGAGCTAAATCCTATGAGATGACAAGTCCAGTAGCGATCAAAGAAGTCTCCGTTGAATCGAAAACCGATCATCTCTCGTGCAAAATCGAGATCGAGTCCGTGTGGACTTGCTGAAGATGAAGAATTTCCCCCGCTCAATTTGTAGAAGGACAGCTGAAGGCCTGTTGTCCATCTGTTCTCAAGCACAGAGGTGTGGTCGAAGAAGAATGCGTCAAAAGACTTCTGTCTCTCGAAAAACGCCCAAAGCCCAGACTTCTCGGAAGCAGGTGCAGCTAAAAGGAAGCCCAAGTGGACGGATTCGACGTTGTTGGTAATCCAGAAAATCTTTTTTCTGATGAGTCTTTGCTTCTTTCCCGCTCGCCACTCTCCTAGAGCTTTCGGGAGGGTATTCATGTCCAGCTTGTAACCAATTGCGGGATTCTCGACATCGTTGTGGTCTCGCTTGAATTTCTGGACGGCATTGAAATAGCCTATCTCCGCGGACTTCTGTGGTAGCTCCATGAGACTCCCAAATCTCTTGTTGAGCTCATCATAAATGTCATTCTCAAATTTGAAATGCATGAAGTCGGGGCAATCGTGCAGCCATTCATCGGGAGCTTCAACGATGTTCTTGTCGTCGAGAATACTCATCTGGTCTTGAGCTTTTCTAAAGGGGATTGTTGAATTGAGTGCCATTTCCATGCTGTTTAATTGGGGTTCCTTCGAGATATTTTCCTCAGAAGGAATGGTTTGATCTGTGGCCCATGCCCCATTAACAAATGTTCGCCAGAATACGTAAGGCAGCATGAAAGTTGCAATCCAGTGATTGACTTTGGGTTCCCGTGCATGGGTTGCGGAAGGTTGAGTGGCTGGTGATATGGTATTCTCGGTCGAGAAAGTCGGGAAAAGTCCGCTCGAGCTCGTAGTACCCGCTAGAATCCCCAGCGCCTTCCTGAATTGAACCTCATTGATTGTGTTGCTCAGAGAATTTCCCGTACGAGTAAGAGTGTGTCTCAATGCCTCAGAAAATTTGGATTTTCCAAATACCGGGGGGAAGCGATGCTGGGCATTCAAAGTGTTTTCCCAAACGGAGCAAATTTGTGGATTCTCTGCGCCTGTATCTTCGAAAAAGTCTTCGTGGAGGAAAAGGCTCGCATCTTCCGAGCAGATAAGGTAGCTGCTTCTCTCGGAAGTACGCCAAGTTGCTAAAACACGCTCTTGTGTAACGGGGTCGGTAATCGTGAAACGCTTTTGAGCACTTCTCCGACATTCTTCGGAGTTGTAGAGCAACAACGATGACGCCAAGTTCAACTCCGGGCTTCTACCCATGTTTTGTGATCCGATACTCTTCTTTAGGTACGCGAGATAGCCGTCGAGCTCTTCAATAGCTTTGAGAGCCTTCCACATCCACAAATGGTCTGCCAGAAAGTACATTGGCTTGCCTGAATCGGAAGATCGCGGAAACATGAAGTAGTCCCGATGATCCTTTTTTAGTAAGGAATTGACCCAGCTGCTGAGTAGATTTTCTAGTCGATGAAATAGCGGGAAGGCACTGCTTTCGAGGTAGTGCGTAAATTGCTCCGGATTCAGTCGCCAGGAGTGATGTTTTATGTCCCAATGTATGTAAGTGGCAATCTTGATAAGCTGCACGGAGGTATCCGCGAGACTTCTTCGTGCACCTGCTCCTTGGACCGTCTCAAAGTTAAACCAATATTCGGCGAGGAACTGACGTGGACGCTTTCCGCTTTTTTCCTCTGAAACTATCCAGTCCACATGTCTAGCACATGTCTTCGCAATTCGTTCATACAACTCAAGATCGCTGGAAAGATTTTTTTTCAGAGTGAGAAGGAAGGTGAACGCATAGCTACTATAGTTAGCTGGTTATTGAGTGATCCTTAAACGCATACACTCACAAAGATGCTTCTGTGTCTGTCCGATGGCCTGAGATATCCCCACACGTCAGTGCGATGGGATAATGCTGTTGGGATTCATGGAAGGGCTTCTCGGTTTCATCGTCCCAGACAGGTCCTCGCGGGATGGGGATGCAGCAAACCGAGAGGATGTGTTCCAAGTTACGCCTCATGATGAAGTTGAAATACACAGATTTCGACAAAGAATAACTCGTAAACTTCGTGTTAGAGAAGACCCTCTCTACAGACGCGTCAGATGCCCGGATCAGTTGAGACTCCCAAGAAGGATTGGTAGTCATCAACCGGAGCTTGTAAGCTACTGTCACCTTCAATTCTCGATTTTTGTGGAAGTGCTCGAAATCCTTGGGGGTCCAACACTGGATGAGATACTCAGATTTTGATTTATCTTTTCCCTCTATGATCTTCCGCGGTTGCCCGTTGACGAACACGGATATTACCAACCCAACTGCTTCTGGTTCAGCTGGCTTGCTGAACGGAGGGCTTCCAGGCCGCGGCACCTGATCAGTAGATTCAGCAGCAGGGCTGGTGTTATCAGCTGGATCCGGTTCTAAAGGCAGCCTCATAATGAGGCTATAACCTTGTGGTCCTGGGCGAGGATATCCGATTGGTCCGTTATAGCTTGGACTAGCCCATTGAAGATCCCTGACCAGCAAATCTGCATTGAACTCGAACTTCGGATATGTGGAGAGTGACTGATACGCCGATGATTGGTCTCCTGGCACTGAAGTGTTTCGCGGGGGCGTCTCAAAGTTGATCTCAGATGCAGATTTGCCCAGGCTCGGGCTTCTTTGGGTTCGATTGTCTTGGTTCTGAGTTTCCGCCGGCTGGTTCTCCCGCGATTGAGGCCCGCTTGCTTGATTTTGATCGGGCTCTCTGTCCGATGGCGTGTTATCGTTGTCTTCGTGTTGCTGATTCAGATCCTTTGGCGTTCGAGTAAAGATGCATTCTTGTATTATTGTACCATTTCGGGCAAAGTATTGCAAGGTGAAGGTTCCTTGGCTTGTCGTTTTGGTGAATCGTGGCCAGCGATCATGGATGAACTCTAAGCGCGGAACAGAGGTTGATTCTTGGAATAGGGATTCCGGTTGAAGGCCGATTCCTTTCTTCGGGTCGACAGAGAGATCCATGAGCTCCTTCTCTCGGCTACGGGCATAGACGGGCGCAGATATGCTAGGATGGTCTACGCAGAATAGACCGGACCGCCCAGCACCGAGATATCTTGATATGTGGATGAGACGTCCGTGGGCGTTGACACTAGCGGTTGTACCATTGTCACCGAATGAGGAGTAAGATCTGAAGAAAGTGTCGTCTCCTTTCTGCATGAAGGGAGGAAACTCTGTTTCTGAGGGAACTTGGAGGCAGTCATTCATGGATATGGCATAGCTCGTGCTCTCGTGCGTACCTGAACAATTCATGTCAGTAGTTTCACTTGGGAAAACAGGTGCGCTATCGGTGTTTTACCGATGAAGCGTATGACATCGTCCTCGCTTGGACCTTCGGCACTGCCGCCCAGAGATGGAGCGGGATTCCCGGGCGCAGCGGTCATGCTCATATTGGACGATTAAAGACAATGCCAAGTTGCAATGATAGGCGTGGCCATGAATCTGAAGGTGGTACTGCGGCTGGAAGGAGGTATTTGTAGACACAATTTTGTGCCTTCGCAGCCCTCATTTTCGATTGATTAGAAATAGCCAGGGTCAATTCCATTGCTAAAGGCGAAAGCAGCGGCGACGCATGCTGTCGGGGGTTCTACTGGAAAGGTCAGAATGCCGCTCAAGTTGGCTAAAATTTGCGAGCACGAATAGTCCTTGCATGGGGGCCAGAATGTAGAAGTCTCTTTCTTGTATCATTCGAACCACTCTGTGACATTTCTGGTGATGAGCTGCTGCATTCTTTCTTTCCTGGAATGACGAGCTGGTGAAGTTGCAAGGCGTGGCCCACTTTGAAGTGGATCTTTGCGACCCAAACCGGGAGGCGGACAACTGCCCGTGTCCAAACATGGCCAATGAAGCAGCATGGAAGATAGCGCGGATGTTACCGTGAAGCTGCACAATGTGCGGAAAACAAGGAAGAAATACATGTATTGGTTATGCGTTATATTTTCTTTGCCAGGCTGGACGAGACCTGCTCTTCTTGTGAATGGTATTTGCGCCTGTGGTCTTTTCTTTTTTCTTTTTTATAGCTACCTTCGGAATTTAGATATTTCTCCTTCGTATGCTTGGTCATGTATAGTTCAGAGTGCAATGTAAAATACATGCAGTGCCGAGGGAGTAAGGCGGCGGGTGGGCCAGTGGATAAACAAAGTACAGCTATGTGCGTGTTCGTTCGTATCCACCAGTGCACTGACAACTGCACAGAAATCCATGTAAGGACACGCACTGTCCGGAGAATACCTGCGGCACCTCGCTTTTCTTCGGTCCAGGGCGGTCGTGGAAGCCACTAACATGATGACGCTCTGAAGAGAGCAGAAAGCGGTCAAAGAACTTCGCAGCAGGTCAAGCGGATTGCCATGAGTGACGACCAAGATCTTGTATCTGCCTTCGCTGACTCTGCCGTGCACAAGGTAGTCGGGGCCTGATGGGGATCGTCCGGATGGTAGTAGGCTCTTGTCTCCGATCTGGGTCCGCGGAGCTGGCTTTGTCTCGGCCATCTCCCGTAAGGCCCGCCGACAACGCGAGCAACGGTCGGTCAGCGACTACGTGTACACCGCACCCTGGCCTGACAGAGGCTCTGCTTTCCTAAACCGCGAGGGGGAGGGGGAGGGGTCGAGATTGGGTTCATGTCCGTAATTCCGAAAGTCGTTGCCGAACGCACTGGCCACTGCGTCATCGGCCGCCTCGGTTCCCAGCTGCTGCTCAGCTGCCCACCAGCCCACCAGCCCACCAGCCCACCAGCCCACCTGCGCACCCGCCCTGCTGCTGTGCTGCACCCCCAAGCTTAACGCGGTGGAAACGCCATCTCTCCAGCTCTCGGCTCCGTTGCTGCTATCACAGGCATCGCCAACGCTGCCGCCTTCGGCCTCGCCGTTGGTTCCCTGCTACATTGGAGCGCCATCTCATCCAGATGTCGGCTCCAAGGAGTCAGGCTACTGAGCAAGACATGCGATGCAACGTCTTACTGCTTCGTGAGCCTACCTATCCCCACTGCTCGCCGTCTGCATCAGCTGCTCGACTCCAACATCTATAAAACCGAGACAAACACGTCTCTTCTGCGATATGGAGCAGCAGCCCTTGAATCTGGATCAACTGCCTGTGGAAATCCTGGCCTCAATCTTCAGCAATCTTGATGCCGCAGCTGACCTTCGATGCCTCTGCACTGTTTCCCAACGCTTCCGCCACATTGCCGAGCGCCAGCTCTATTCACAGATCAAAGTCACCAAACTCCGCCAAGCACGTCGCTTCGCTCTGGCTCTCAGGGAACGTCCCGGACGCCACGCCCTTGTGCGCCATGCAAGCCTTTTCTCCACCGATCGTCTTGATGAAGACGGCGGGAGTCGCTTTCGTTGGACCTGTCTGATGCTCTGTCCCCGTCTCTTCGCCTGCGAGAATTTGGAAACCCTCCAACTTGTCTCCCGCATTCGCGATCCGAAAGACGCGAGCACCGCTGAAGAGGCTGACCAGTGGCATGACGTGTTCTACTACCGCCATGACTTGTGCGAACTATTCGCCAAAGCAAGCTTTCATGTCCCACCCGAACATCGATGTCTCACGAGGCTCACCACCCTGCAACTCTACTTTGAAAATGCATCCGCCGGTGCCGACTGGACACTTGGCCCACTCGTGCACATCTTCCTGCATCCCACCCTGCGTGAGATCGCGTTGCACAAGTGCGAAATGCTGCAACAAGACTGCGCCTTGTTGGATGCTTTGCAATCCCACCGCTTCTCCCGATCTAGTCCTCTCGAGACCCTCCGACTTAGTTACTGCATGCCAAGAGCCGACGCCGTTCAAAAGATTCTTTCCATTCCTCGAGCTCTCAAAGTGTTCAACTACCTTCCGCCCGACCCGTTTGACGCAGACTCCCCGTACGACAAAGATTGGTCTCTGGATCTGGATGTCTGGACGGACATATTCATGCAGCAAAAACATTCCTTGGAGGATATCAGATTCTCCATCTGGGACTTTGACGGAGTCAGGGGTCGTCGTGGATGCCTCGATTTGCGAAATATGCAACGTCTGAGGCTCTTTGCAGGAGACCTCTTCCTGAACGAGCGGGTGAATGTGAAGGTTCCCGTGGGGACGGTGGTTCCCCCCAACCTTGCTCCAGACTTCGACCAATGGACCCCCTGGTTCTCGCAGCCAGAGACAGCCCCCTACATCATTCCCTCAGAGGTCGATGTGGACCGGGTGAACGACATGCTGGACTTCGACGACATGGACTTCGAAAACGACTTCGGTGGCGAGGATGAGGTGGACGATGATTGGTTGTAGAAGCAGCAATGGCCTGCTGATTCCGAGTGTCCAAACCCGTCTGCCGAATGGCTTCTGGGACCCCAGTCATGCATGGGCATCACCGCGTCACAGTCAACACCACGAAGCAGCCACAAGACCGGGATTGACCAGCGGCTCGGTAAGAGATCCCATTCGCGCCTGCGCTTCCGGACGACGATCGTCCATTGGCGAAATGAGCGATTCAAGATGGACGCGTCGGCGCTGTGATTGGCGACGCCACACGCCTTGAAAGAGCTAGCGTCACACCACTGGTCAGCCGTTTAACCTTCTTGGTGCAAACGGTAAAGCAGCCGTTCGGAACCGAGCCCTTGGCCTGTCGGCAGTCTCGGGCACCATCTGAACGTACCTGCAGCTCCCCAGATCCCGACCTGAGCTTATTCCGCCCGCTTCTCCTTTTCCCTGGGGACCATGACATCGCAAGATACCTCCAGCGTGAAGCAATGCAGCCTTCACAATCCACTGCAACACCGGATCAGCCCGGACTGACCCACATGGCGACCGCAGACATGGACAATAGCTCGTCGAATCCGCGCAAGCTCCCGACAAACGTCCTGGAGAAGATAGTGCACGAGCTCGCCGACCAGCCGCTCGATTTGAGATGTCTCGCCCGCGTGTCCCGCCTGTTCCAGCCGTTAGCAGAACAGCAGCTCTACAGCACTGTTGACATCTCCAGCGTAGATCAGATGACCGCCTTCGTCCAGGCCCTAGAGACGCGTCCCGCACGACGCGCCTACGTGCGAAGCTGCCGCATCCAGTCCACGCCGGGCGGCGAAGACACGGATGAAGCGCGCGACTGGCTCGCCTGTAACGTGTATGCTAATATCGCCGCGCTCGACAATCTGAAGGACCTTTCTATCACCTCGGACGCCCTGCTCGAGAGCGCCGAAACCTGCTGCGATGGCGCACCGCAAGAAGAGCAAGACGTGCTCGAGGCCTTCCTCTTCAAGGCCAGTCTGGCCGTCACACCTCCAGATCTGCGCACCTGGCCACACCTAACGTCTATCGAGCTACACTACCTCGCCGCCACGCCCGCCTCGTCCTTCCTGATGCCCGGCGCGCGCTGGGCCTTCCCGGACACCTCCTTCCTCTTCCTCTCCCCGACTCTCCGCCACATCACCCTGCACGACGCCCTCCTCAGCGACACCTGCGGCGCCGCCCTGCTGTCCTGGTCCCCGGAGGCACCCACCGCAACATCAACAACGGACGACGACGACGACCCACCGTCCTCGCCCTCGTCCGACCCCACCAGCGACCGCCTGCCTCAACGCCGCCGCGGCGCCACCGCCAACATCAACCCGGCCTACTTGCACTCCACACCGCTCGAGTCCCTCCGCCTGCTCAACGCCAGCGTCACCCACCGGGCCCTGCGCGCCCTCCTCGCCGCGCCCCGCGCGCTGCGCCACCTCACCCTCAACGAGGGCCCGGGCTCGCGCAAGCGCGGCGCCTTCTCCGCCCTCGGCACGTACATCCCGCGCAGCGCGGGCGAGTGGGTTTCGGGCGTGTTCGCCCTGCAGGCGCACAGCCTGGAGTCGCTGGAGATGGGCTGGGGGGATCTGGAGGTCAGGGGCGGGGACGGGGAGGGAGGGTTGGGCGTGCTGGATCTGAGCGGGATGAGGGGGCTGAGGCGGGTGGTGCGGGTCCGGGAGGGGAGCGGGGTCGTGGTGAAGGTGGGGGACGGGGTGGAGGTCGTGGGGGCGAAGGCGCCGAGGGCGCTGGAGATGGGCGGGTGGGAGGAAATCCTGGAAGGGTTACTGGGGGGTGCGGCGGCGGCGGGGTTGGGGGTGGAGGCCATTGAGGAGGAGGATGAGGAGGACTCGGATGAGAGTTTTTGATTTGATTGCCGGGGGGGAAAGGGATGGTGTGCGGCTGATGGATTCTATTCTTTTTTTTTTTTTTTTGGGTGGGCGGCGCGGGCGTGCTGGTTCTCACGTCGCGCGCGTGGTCCTGCAAGGATCTGTGGTTGAGTTCTGGAGAGAATCTGAGACATGAGCTGATACGGCGTTGCGGCGTTCGAGTCGCGGGCGGCCATTGCGGCGGGTATGTGGGCGGGGAAGTGTTTACACTTTTTTCTTGTAATTTAATGACCCATCATCAACTCCCGGACGCTCAGACGATGAGCCCAGGAGGAAGAGAAGAGGTAATTGGGTTGGGAAATATTGAAACAAAATTCAGATAGACAAAGGATGCGTCCAGTACTGCTAGAATATCGTCTTTTCCCCCCTCGCTCAGGTTCGATCGGGAAAAAGGTGGTCTTAGCTCCTCAGGAGAGGTTACCGTAAAAGGCAAGAAGCCAATGACCGCGACCGAGGCGTCACTGGGCCGCCTTTCTTTCCTTGCGGCCAAACCTTGTCGGTCGTCCTTCTACGTTCCCAAGGACCATCGAGCTTTCATGCCAAGGCTTCTGTCGCGCTCCCCTTTCTCCCCTGTTGTTTCGGGGGCGCCGGGGAGCCTCTGCCCCTAAAATCCCCCCCACACCCGCACATGCAATCCTTCCGCCTGCAGGATCTCCCAACCGACGCTTGCGGCAAGCCCGATACGGGTCGTAGATGGAGACGACCCTACCGGATGAGTTGCCCGGCGACATTGTCCGCCATCTCGACAAAATGTTCGCCGCCGTGGAGACGACGGAGGAGAGCGCGGGGGCGAGATGCGAGCGCGTCATTAAAGGGCAACCCTACGAGCCCCAGTCCTCTCAAGTCCTGCTTGGCGTCCAAACGGCTTTCCCTGCGTCGGGGAGGCCCGTGCTCTGCTCGAACGGCGTGCGACGGGCAGGTGAATCCTCATCCGGATCGAAGACAGCTCCTCCACCGCATCGTCCAGCGCCCAGACCTCGCCGCACGGCCGTCCGAAGTGCGGTTCGGGGTCGTGGAGGGCGACGACATCGGAAGCGCGGCGCGCGCCCCACCAGGAGGACCATGCACGGCATCGCGGGCTACAGAAGAATAAAGCGTATAGGGAGAGGGTGGAGAAGTAGTGTTATGGCAGGTACGCTTAGCGCGGCGCTAGCACCGCTGGGTAGTTTAGCTCCTTCGCTCTCTTCCAAACGAAGAGACAGACAACGAATACAGATGCATACGAGGTTTTGCTCCAACACAGCCAACCTCATCCCAGTTGACTCCTCCCCAATCAACCCAATTTGTATCGGCCTTGCCTTCAAATGATTACTCATCATCCGTAGAAGTATCCGAATCGGGATCCAATTCCCCCGCTTGAAATGTTTTCAAGTCTTCAAAGAATCTTCCAGCATCCCAACCATTGATAATGAAGGCTACTCCAGCCTCATGTAGCTTCGAGCCGACTCTCATGGTTATCTTCTCGTGAGAATAAAGCTCAGATTGTCCCAAGCCCTTGAAAGAAAAAGACCGAAGATGTGGTAGCGCTAGTTCGTGGTAAAGGTTGCCGAACGATTTCATCCACGTCCTGAACATGTCCGGCACGCCCGCACTGCAGTTGATGGTGAACGTGACTATCGATGGCGGGAAAATGTCGACGAACTCTCTCATGAAGTCCTTGGTGAAGTATCCGGAAATCCCGACCAAATAGTGCGCGGCTATTTCGAGGTGTTTGAGTCGGCCGAACCCCTTCAGCGACACTATAGACAAGAGCTGATCCATGCTGTGGACGGCCCGGAGGGTTAAGCTCTCCAGGGAATTCCGGTGGAAGCCAAGGATATCCAGGACCCCTCGCACTCCGAACGGCTCGAATGATGCGTCACGCGTGCTGTACGTGCATGAAAAATGCTTGAGCGCCTTGCATGCCTGAACTAGCATTCGCAGAGTATCGGGTCCAGGACCGACAACATCCAGTTCGAGCTTCTCCAGCTTCGACGATTGGACTCCTGATTTATATTGGCCGCCTAAGACGGGAAGTCGTGAGCTGGGTTGCGGATGCCGGACGATCCTGAGGGCGGTCAAGGAGGGAAGATGCACGACGCGGCTTAAAAGATCCTCCAGATTGGTGAAATCAATCTCTTGACACGCAATGTCCACGTTCAGCTCACGGAGTTTACTCAATGGACCGTCCGCATCAACGGGGGATGAGTTCGACTGGCCCCGGCGTTTGAGCTGTCCCATGTACCATGACATCCATTCGAATCCTTCGATGCCGCGACGGCTGGCAACCAAGTCCAAGACCTCTAGATTCGGTACCTGAGAGAGTAAGATCGGTATTTCCGGGCCTTGGCAAAATCCCAACGGGCGGTTTAAGTCGGAGAGCCAGTCAGACTTGCCTCTGCCGTCTTGAGCTTGCAATGAGTAGGCCTTTGCTCGCAGATTGCGATATTGCTCGAACGGCCCCCGGCTGAGCGCACCGGCCACGTCTGTGGATGTTTTGTCGGATGCAATGGCCAGCAGGCGGATCGATTTGACGTAGGCGGCCAGTTCCGGCTTTGAGCAAATGCAGTCAATAAATTTGCGCCGACGTCCTCTGTCTCCTGTGTCCGAAAAGGCTCTGTACATAAGTGGCCGGGCAAGATCATGAAAACGCTTCGAGACAAGACAGAGTCCACAAAGGTCGGATAATCGGGCCCGGATGCCATTGTCGCGGTGCGCAAATCCGGACTTAATGGGATCTGAAGGCATGTCGAGAAGGTCTGATGGATCGAAATAACCGAGAATCTTGGCTAGTAGCTTCATCGGGAGGGCATCAAATTGACTTGCAGGCATCTGATCTGCTCGAGACGGATGAGCGGACTGCGCCAACACCGGTTCTGGAATATCTCTTGGTGTCAGTGGCAGAGAAGCATATCCATCGACCTTGATGTCCTTGCTTGCATTGTCCTCGTTCGATTCGTTCTCATCATCTTCGACGAAGCCTTGGAAATCGACCTTGACACTTGCACTGGCGAAAAGGTGCTCGACGGCGGTAAAATGGCTCCGTCCGTGAGAGTTTCTTGCGCAAAGACGCAGAGATGCTAACCGTGGAAGCTTTTTCGCCATGCAATTCTGCGCTAGTCGCTGAAGCAAAGGCACAAGGTAAGTGACATCGCGCTCACGGACTCCATTTTCTAGGTCCTCCCGTTCGTCCCATGCCATGAGATTTTCGACGCTGAGTCCTTCGCAATGTATCTCAAGGTTCTGCAGCGATTCCGGGAAGCTTTCCGCAATTGCTGAATAGTCGAGGTCGTCGGGGGCGATTGGCGCCTCCCTGTCCAGTTCATCCCGGGATAGGTTTGGAGGGGCGCCTGTAAGAAGGATCCCCTCAATTTTCAATGTTTTCAATTGACTGAAGTCATTGAATGATCCTATGCGCTCCCTCCCCCCGTCTTCAACAGCGTCTTCCCAGACAGGAGCACTATGATCTACCAGCAGTTCCACATGCTCGACGGTAGAACGGCGTTTGCGTAGATGATGGTAAATCGTTTGAACACTGAAGGGGGAGGTCGGATTAAACGTTATCGCCCATGTGAAGCAAAAGGATTTCAAGGTGCTACAAACACTCAGAAAACGGCCTACGATGTCTTCGTCGGGATTGGAATCCTTGAAGGACAGGACCTGCACTGTGGACTGAAAGGCCCAGCGGGAAGGGTTCTGTGAATCACCTTCACAAAAGAAGTCCTCGAAATGGATCTGCTGTAGCGATGGGATCTTCAATAATGGGACGAGGAAGCGCGGACTCGTGGGGGAATCCGGCAGTCCATAATTTATCCAAAGTCTGCGGAGGCAGCACAATGGGCTGCATGCGCCGGCAATTGATCGCGTCACCGATTGCTTCACAAGGCGTCGGGTCCAGTACAAGACAATGTCCAGGTCGTCGGGTACGCTGGACCGCAGAGCCGGCAGGTTCGGCAACAAGCTGAGGAGCAATGACCATTCCGCATCGCCTTCACCAGCGTACAAGGCTCTCAGGAAAGACTTCTTGTTCCCAATGCGAACGCGTGGTGCCAGCTTCATGTAGATTCCGAGGAGTTCCGGGTCTTGCGGGGCTTGCGGTTCCTCGGTGTTCTCTTCTTCATGCACCAAATACTGCACAGAGGCAGCCAAGTCAGAACGCTCCGATATTGTCCGAATAAAGCGACGTCTGCGAATTTGTAAGAACAGGTCCGGAGGATACTCATAAAGAAGCAGCTGAGAGATCCGCCGCATCGCTCTTGAAACGAGACTCAGGCTGACGAGTGTGGCGATGCAGAGCTCTCGCTCGGGATTTTTAAGTCCATGATCTTGTCGTCGCGGGTTATTTTTGATCCAGATGAAGGTGTCTATGCCGTGGTCTTTAAATTGCTCAAGGCTGAAATGATTTACGATTTGGCTAATGAGTTCCTCGGGCAAATATGTAGCTGTCGCGGACTTGAGGCCTGTTTTCGAGCCGTTCGTAGCCGATGCGTCAGAATACGCCGCCGCGCGTTTTCTCGAAGTATCCGATTCTGTGGGCAGGCGCCTTTTGAAGCTCTGAGGCTTATATCCGTACATGACGATGATTTCGGGATTTGTACGAGGAAGAAAGGGGGAAGAGCAATTAGCGACGTGATTGCGGCGTAGAGCGCGTCGCTTACATGAAAGCTCTTGGCGTCACGCGTGCACATGTGGACAAGGGTATCTCTGCGGCACAGCACTGAACTTCGCTCGTCTTCCTCAATACCGCTCAGATCTCTCAGGGAACCGATTTTAGACGGACTACTCATACGGAGTATATGTTAACATTGGGAACACCCCTAGAAGCATATAGCAATTTCTATAGATTCCACACATGGTGTCCACCCGACGATGGCTTTTCTCACAGTATCACTCTTGCCCACTGCGCCACGCCACCACGCAGGTCCTCTTCCAATGGAAAAAAAAAAAGACACTGAAGTGACTACTATTAGGTATTAACTCTGGCACGCTTAGATAAATACCGTCCGTGAGATATTACATTACATTACGTTGGTGGGTGTACCGTCCGGTCATTCCATATCGAACAAGTTCATCCCCACGGAGCGAAGGATGGAAAGCCTCCCGCTATTACAAGTAAGATGAATATATCTAGCTATTCGTCGATGCTATGTGTATCCACCTTCGATCCGTTAATAACTTAAGTCTGGAGGGACGGGGGAAAGAATCTCTACTATTTATCCTCATTCTCTTCCTCATCTTCATCCTTGTCGATCGTGTCTTCAAATTCCTACTCATCCATCGTATAAGTGTGCTAATCAGTCTCTCGAACTATTCTCAAGTCATTACAGAGTTTCCCAGCTAATGATTATGAAGCCTTCCTCAGCCTGTCGTGACTCCGAGCCCACTTTCGAAATTACCTTTTCATAAGCATCTTAGGATTTTTGTAGAGCTGAAATAGTACGACGCGCCGTACAGATTACAGCGCTCTCATCAATTCTATAGAGATCCTGCCTAAAAAAGCTGTAGCCAGCACCTTGACAGCTATCGAAGTGCTAAGGTACAGTCAACATCCCGTAGACCTCAATTAATAAAACGGAATGATTGTGGTATCCGACCAGCCAATAGCCAACCATGAGAACCGGGAAGAAAAAAAATGGAGAGTCAGACTGACCGTGGAAACTGATCAGCTGGCAGTAGAAATGGTTGTGAGATGATATGCAACAAAAGGCTTCATCGAGGACAGTTGCCACTGTCTTACAACGGGATCGGACCAATCATGCACCCGGCGTTAAACTTTTCCAAAACCTCCTCAGCCTTGTCGGCTTGTCCGCTTTCAACCAGATGCTTCGCTAACGGTTCGAACATTTCCTGATCCGCACCCTTGTCGTAGTATGCAAAACTGGCAGCACATTTGCCAAAGCGTGCCACACGACCATTCCGCGCAAGGTATTCTGCGATGCGCCTGTTCGGGTCAATTCTGCTGGCCCCGGAGAGGGGCAACTGGAAATGAATGACTAGTCCAACACCCTTAACGTCCATTCCGTTGGCGAAGGGTTGGGCTGCGATGAGGACGGGACAGCTTCCAGCCGCAAAGTTTTCCATTATTTTCTCCCTTTCGAGTTGGATAAGGCCATCATGCCAACCATCCAGAATGCCTTCCAGAATAGGATTAGACTTGATCAAATAATACCTCAGCCTTTCCACGTCCTTTTTCTCGTTCACGAAGACCACGACCTTTTCGGAAGGATGCATGGAGATCCTGTTCCTGATCAAATCGGCGATATGTTTGGCCGGCCTATCACAATGGAGGAACGTTTGAGTGACCCAATTGCCGTTGTGCGTTGGGGCATCATCCTTTAGCTCAATGACGTTGAAAGAGGTAGTCTCGTCATCCAAGGGTACTCCGAGCAATCGCAGTGCATTTTCTCCCTGGTCTGACCTGAGCTTTGTTCTGGCCATGAAGATGAAACGTGCATCCCCATATGCAGAATTGAACTTGTACAGAAGGTACTGCAAGCTCCCCTGCCACTCGTCGTCCAGTAGAATGTTTGCCTCATCTATGACTACATAGTCTGCCCTTCCTGTAAAGGGTTCCCGCGCAACGGAAGCCAGCCTTCCTGGGCATCCAATCATGATATTCCCGACAACGAGCTGTTTGGACGGGCCATCGATTGCAAGAACAGGCTTGATATTGGTATGAAGCTGAAGGATGCATAGCCGATTGTACTGTTGAATCGCTGTCTCTCGATCTGGGTATATCGTCATGAAATGTGGCTCCCTAAGACTCTTCTCGCGATCTTCAACGAAAACATTTGTGTTGCCTCCGTATACTTTCTCGATCAACTTTTGTTGCGCTTGATCGTCATGGCTGCAGCTACGATGAGCATCCCCATGCTTTTCCCGATAGAGTAAGGTCCAATCACGAAGACATCTGGACCGTCCTCATGAAGAACTTTGTTGAGCATCAACTTCTGAAATGGTAGAGGCTTGTCAAATCCAATAGACTTAAGATTCTTCAAGAGCATCAGATCCGTCTCGGCGGGCCAGCCATGGTTCGAACCAGTAACTTCGAGGTGCAAATTATCGTGGGTAGCATTCGTGACATCAGAAAAGACCGTATCAGAGCTACCAATCTTCTCGAAAGGAATGGTCTTAAAATGGGTAAATTCGGCGTTCTCGCGTTTGGGTATTATGTTAGTGTAGCTAGCTTTGTATTAGTAACACGCCTATAGTCAAATTAGTGAGGAATACTTACTAGCCCGCGACGGGGCCCGGGTCAGGTATCCTAGCCGTGACTTCCTCGTGTATAGCGAGAAGCCTCTTCAAGCGGTCTTGAAGCTGCACATCTGACTCTTTGCATTCCCTGTACTGCGCACATTGCAACTTGTCTACTTTCCCAGGTCCTATGATCTTACCAGGGGAGGTGTCTTCAGTAGGTCTTTAGAGCAACCATGTTGTCCCGGATCTCGCTGTTCTCAAGTTGGAGCTCCTGCATTCGAGATTGGGATGAGCTCAGCTTATTCTCCACTGCGATCATTATAGATTCCGAGGTAGATTGCCAGCCCCTCAGCTTGGCGATGGTGAATTTACCGTCTCCACATTGAGAATGCCAGTAGCCGGCCGATATCGTGCCGGAGCTCTACAGTCTTGTCAATCTGAACTTTGAGCTCCGTCCTCGCCTGCAACTCTGAGGCGATCACCTCATCCACCTTGATTTTGATCTCCGTGAGCTAGTGTCGCAACTCTTCGAGCTGAGTGCTCTAGCTAGAACAGAGCACTTCGAGATAGCCATTCTTGTCACTGCTCTCGCCGTTCCGTAACTCCAGCTCCTGTATGGTCTGCTCGAGCTTCTTCCCGTCTTCCTTAGAGTCCAGAGTCTGCTTCACACTCTGTTTGGCTTCGGCCTCAAGTTTCTGGATGTAAGCAACATCCTTGATCTTATCCGTCTCAAGCTCGGCAAGTTTCCGCATTTCCTCTTCGCGAACAGGAGGTGGTACATCGCCCCTTTTCTTCCTCGCCTGATCGTAAGACCCCCTCAGCCGCATGATGCTGCCTTGCATACCCTACCCACCATTCACCCCCGCTGGCCAAAGCATTATACGCCACTCGGCCCGAGCGCATCGGGAATACTTACCAAGATGAACCGCTTGCGAGCGGCATCGTCAATGCGCCAGTCGTCGTCGGCCCTTCGCTTCAGGGCCTCCGTCCCCACCAACATCGGCAACAGCCCAACCCTCGCTCTTCATGCGCGAGAGACGACGCTGAGCCCTCGCTATCGCTGTCGGCAGCATCAAGCCGGCCAGCCAGCGCTTGACCCCGCCGTTCGGGGCTGCCCGGGTCGCGGCCGTAGACGGGCCGTTCGGACGGGTTGGCTCCTCCAGGACGCAGCGGTCGGCGTCGCCGTCCAGGCGTAGCCGGTGAACGAGTCGGGAACGGCGTGGTCGTGGGTGCGAAGGCTGGCGCTGGCGACCATGGTTGCGATCGCTGCGTTTGGAAGTGTTGGGTGGGATGGAAGGGAGTTGTTGGTATGAGCGAGGGGTGTGTCTCTGTGAAGGTTGTGATGATGATGGAATAATGGTGCAATCAGCTGACGCGGGGGAAGGTCGCTGGTTGGGAGCTGAGACTCAAGGTGTGGTTGTTGTGTGATTTGCGATTAGGCGGGCAGTGTTAAGAGTCTCGGAAAGTTCTGGAGGGTAGGTGTGTGGGAGAGTGAGAGGTCATGGAGAAGATGAAGATGAAGATGCAAGACTTTGTACGAAGGGTTCAAGATGAGGAATAGTCGTTCTCATGAGGAAGGAATACAGGAACATCGGCAAGGAAACAACGTTCCTTTTCGTAGTTAATGCCTCAACTGGGGAGGAGCTTCCTGGCTTTGCCAAAGACGAAAAGCAAGGTGAAGGTAGGTCGAATGAGTAGTGCAAGATACAATGGTAGTCACATCACGTGCATATGGCGGAGACGAGTTGCGTCCTTCAAAAAGAGAAGTTGTGCTTTTTGCCGCCTTTCTGTGCTAGCGAAAAACATATGTACAACGAAGAAGCTCTCAAAAGAGGAAGAAGAAAGCATGCTCGGCATCTCATCGTAAGAATCGAACTTGTTGAAGAAGAGGACACGATAAAGCAACAACAACAAAACAAAAAAAAAATCAACTCCAGCAACCCAGAAACGAATACGCGACCAATGTGTTGTGTGCGAGGGGAAGGACAGGAGGATGGAAATGCTGCAAATGCAATATCCCAACAAGGAAGAACAAATGCTGCCAGTATGTTGTGTGTTGCCAACGTGCCCTCACCCCTGCGAGGGGTTGCGGCTGTGCTGATGATGACGCGACGATGAATTTTTTCTTTTTCTTTTTTTTGTTAGAACTTTCGTTGTCCTTTACTTTTTTTTTCTCCTTTATAGCAGCATGGGCCCAGCCCATCCATATGCTTTGTTTGAACGTTTCACCCAAGTTTCATCTATCCCGCTATAAAAGACATCAACACATCCTCCGTGCACACCACGACGCACAGACCTCTTCCGTATTCAGAAGGTCGGTCGACGGAGAATGGGTGGGGTCCAGGGGTTGGTCCGAGGCCACCCACCCACGTCAGCCGTTGGAGCGTGCATTCAGGTACACCCGTTCGGAAATGTGATTTTCATGCGTTAAGACAAAAAACGTACGTCCGTCCACGTAATACCGCGGCATTTCCCCTTCCCTCGGCTTTTCCAGAGCTTTCTAGTTCTGGCCGCCGATGAAGAAGCTGACGAAATCGTCCCACAGGTTGCTACCGGAAGAGGAACCCTTCTCCTCCTCGGCAGGGGCGGTCGACGGTGGGGCGGACGGCTTCGCCATCGCAGCCCTGCGCTTGGCGGTGACCAAAGTGGTCGGCACAGCGGAGGAAGACTCAGTGGCAGTGACCTGGAGAGAATCATTAGCTTTCACCTTTTTTTTTTTTTTCATATTCCTATTGATCATCTTCACTTACCGGGCAAATGGTCACGTAGGCGGGCACGACCGAGGTCACAATGGCTGTCGAAGTACCGCCCTCGTTGCTGTGAGTGGTAGTCTGAACATCGACGGTGTAGACGGTCGAGGTCGTCAGGCTGGCACCGGGAGTGATGGGCGTGGAAGCGACACCATCGACAGCGGACGAGTTGGCGGGGAAAGTGGGCAGTAGCGTGGGCGTGGGAGCCATAGGCAGGCTGGTGTTGACGCCGGTGGGGGCGATCACCGTGGTCAAGACGCTGGGAGTCACGGGGGTGCCGGCGGGAGCCGAGGGCGTGAGAGTGATGAAAACGGTCACGTTCGACGGCTGGACGGGCGTTGGGATGGGGGCGGCAGGAACGGAGCCCTCAGCACCGACCGAGGCGATGCTGGTAACCGGATTGCCACTGGCATCCGTAGCGGTCACGGTGAAGTAGACAGTCTGGTTGCCGTAGGTCGGCGGCTGAGGTGCAGGGGCAGCGGTGGTGGTAGCAGCAACGACACTGGAGGCAACGCTGGTCGTGGGAATGCCCTGGGCGTCCGTAGCGGTGATAGTGTAGTAGATGGTCGTGTTACTGCTGCCAGGAGCACCGGGGGCCGCCGGCTGCGAAGGAGCAGAGACGTCGGAAGTGGCGATGACGCTGGTGCTGACAACCGGGGGCAGAGGAGTGCCGTTAGGGCCTGTAGGGGTGATCGTAACGAAGACGGTGCTCTCGCCGGCTCCGCTCTCAACGCTAACCGAGGGAGTAGCAATGACTGAAGTGGAGACGCTGGGAGAACCATTGGGGGCGGTATAGGTAACGTAGATGGTCTGGTTACCGCCAGACGGGCCCTCGGGAGCCGGAGTCGAGACGCCGCTGTCAACAGTACTGCTGAGGGCAGGCGTGGGCACCTGAGTAACAGTAACGAGGACAGTCTCACCGTTGGGCGCAGTGCTAGTAGCCAGACTGGTCTCAGCAGCGGTGACTGGGGCCGACGGGGTCTGTTCAGCGGTCACCGTGGTCGTGACAACGTTAGGAGGCAGAGCGGTTCCGTCAGTTGCCGTGGGAGTGACCGTGAAAGTTACGGTAACGACGTTGGGAGCACCAGGGGTCGAAACCTCGCCAGAAACTGCAGAGCTGTTGGCAGCCGGGGTCGTGGGAACAGCGGTCTCGGTCGTGGTAATGACGGTCGGGGGCAAAGTGCTGCCGCCAGGAGCGGTGGGCGTAACAGTAATCGTAACCGTAACAATGTTCTGGCCAGGCACGTTGGTCGTCTCGGCACCAACAGAGGTAACGGGCGTGCTGACGTTTCCAGAAACTTCGCTGCTCACAGCGGCGCTAGGCGTAGGGTAGACAGTAACAATAACGGTCTCGCCGTTGGGAGCAGTCGAAACAGAGGGTGTGGGCACCGCAGTAGCGGTCTCACCACCGACGGGAACCTCGGGAGTGCTGCTGGGGTAGACGGTGACAATCACGGTCTGGTTGGTGCCGGGGATGACGCTGGCAACAGGAGTAGCAGATGCTGTCTCGCCAGAGACCGGGACACCAGGAGTGCTGACCTCTCCAGAAACCTCGCTGGTAGCGGGCGCGGACGGGTAGACCGTGACAATGACAGTCTCGCCGTTGGGCGCGGTAGACACGGAGGGCGTAGGAGCAGCGGTCTCACCGCCAACGGGAACGACCGGGGTGCTAACATTGCCAGAAACTTCGCTGGTGGCCGGAGCGCTCGGCGTCGGGAAGACGGTCACAATGACAGTCTCGCCGTTAGGAGCCGTGGAGACCGAGGGAGTTGGCACGGCGGTCTCGCCACCGACGGGAACGCCGGGAGTGCTGACATTGCCGGAAACCTCAGACGTGGCCGGTGCAGACGGGTAGACGGTCACGATAACAGTCTGGCCATTGGGAGCAGTGCTCGTGGACGGCGTAGCGATGGCAGTCTCACCAGAAACTGGGACACCGGGAGTGCTGACGTTGCCAGAGACCTCGCTCGAAACGGGAGCGCTCGGCGTGGGGAAAACAGTAACGATGACGGTCTGGCCGTTGGGCGCGGTGCTGGTGGAAGGCGTAGCGATAGCAGTCTCACCGCCAACAGGAACACCGGGGGTGCTAACGTTGCCAGAGACCTCGCTGGTGGCGGGAGCACTGGGGTAGACAGTAACAATGACCGTCTCACCGTTGGGTGCAGTGCTGGTCGACGGTGTGGGAACAACGCTGGCGGTCTCGCCAGAGACCGAAGGACCAGTAGCGCCGGGAGTCGAGCTAGAGAGCGTGACAGTTTGAGTGATCGGGCAGACGGTGGTGGTCAGCGGGATGACCTGAGTGACAACCGCAGTGGAGCCGGCAGTCGAGACAGTCGCGAGGCTCGTGGTGAAGATGGTGCTCGTGGTCCAGGTAGTGGGCTCAGGAGTGGACGGGGTGCTGGCCTCTCCCTGGACGTCGGACGAAGTCTGCGGCTCGGGAGTGGACGGCGTGCCCTCAGCGCCGACGGGGGTGGACTCGGCACTGACGGGGATCAGAGTAGTGATCTCCGTGGTAGAAGCGGGCACCAGGGTAGTCTGGATGGCAGTGGAGCTAGCCGGGCAGTTGGTGACAGTGGGCGCGCAAGAGGTAACGGTGATCAACTGAGTGGCGTAGATGGTCGAAGTCGTGACACCGCTAGTGGCCGGCACAACTGTGGTGATGACCGTAGACGAAACAGGAACAAGAGAAGCAGTCACAGCGGAGACATTGGCGCTGGCGGCCGGGCAGTCAGTGACGGTGGGAGCGCACGAGGTGACAGTGATCAACTGCGTGCTGTAGACAACCGAGGTCACCTCAGTGGTCAAGTCCGTAGTGACGGCAGTCACGTTGGACGCAGGCGTGGGAACGACAGCAGGAGTCGAGGCCACACCGACGGGGGCGGTGCCGTTGACCGGAGGCGAGAGCGGAGTGGAGACATCACCGCTGACTTCCGAAGAGACCGGCGCCGAAGGGGTAATCACCGGGCCAAGTGGGGTCGACGCAGACGAGGGAGTGGGAACAACGGGCGGGCCCGCGGGCGTCGAGGGGGTGGCGGCCTCAGAAACCGAAGGCGTGTCTACGGGAGCAGAAGCGTTGAGGCTGGGAGTGGGGACAGGGGCCTCGGGCGTGGGCAGCGTGGGAAGCGTGGTCTGGGGAGTAAGGACTGGAGCCTCAGGAGTGGACGCTGAGGAAGCCGTCTCGCCAGACACCTCAGAGCTCGGAACCGGTGTGCCCGCAATCGGGGTTCCAACTGGAGGGGGCACCTCATAGCCCGGACCAGCGGCCGATGAGGAACTAGCACCTCCAAGAACGGAAGAGGCGATGGGCGTAGAAGCATCTGTCACCGAAGCTTCCGAGACGGGAATCGTCGTGGTGTGATGGGGAACGAGCGAAGTGGTGACCCGAGTGGCGGAGGCCGGGCAGTTGGTGACAGTGGAATCGCAGGAGGTAACTGTGATCAGCTGGGTCGAGTAGACGACAGCAGTGGTCACGGCTTCGACCGGCAGCTCAGTGACGGCACCGCCTTCCGCGGTGAGCGTGGTGTTCAGGCCGGTGCCATACTGGCGTGGAATGTTCCCTAGACGCCACACATGTCAGCAGAGGGGAGGGAGGTAGAGGCAAAGCATCCTTGGCACTTACGACCAGCTGCGGACCCAAGAGAGCCAAGGAGGGCTAAAGCTGCGGTAATCTTCATCATCATGAGTTGAGAACGAGTGTCGAGATCCTGCTGCGAGTGGCCGTGTCAAGCTGGAAAGCAAAAGAACGAAAGGCACAGCCTGTAGCAAGCAAAAGAGCGTGAATGGTAGAAACGATGGAATGGGCCTCAACGGAGGTGACCAGAAGAGAAGAAGAATGGAGATGAGGATAGAAATAGGCGGGTAGAGTGTCAGGATGCCTCGCCCATATATATGAAAGTACTGTGTGCCTAAAGCCGCGGCCGGCAGCCCCAACCTTGCTCCGTCCAGGCCCCGAAAGGAGCAAAAGGCACTATTCGAGACGGGTGGCTGCACCCAGGATCGACGTGATGGCGGCTGTGGATGATGTTCGCGATCATCCAATCCCCACTATAGGCCGGGATGTGTGGCACAGAGTGGCCGCAAGGGCAGCAGGGAGGTGGGGAGGTGGCATGGTCGGAAACGGCCGGCTCGATGGTAAAACTTGACAGCGAGGCGACGTGGGCGGGAGCATGGCCAAGTCGGTGGAGGGTCCGGACGCGCTGTGGTCTTCACGTGCCTGGTGATCCACGGCGGTGTCACGTCAACAGGCGGACTGGGTGCTGAGCGCCACCGGCGTCCCGTCCGGGGGTGGCGGAGATCTTGGCAGCGCTATGCGGTAATCCTGCCAATGCCATGCTATGGCTCGGTGCCCGGTGGCTGTCCTCGGGTAATGATAAAGGAGGCCGGGGACGTTTTAGAGGTCGGCCCGCGGTCAGGAACGCGCGCCCGATCGGGCTTAGCCGGTTTCAAACACGCCCTCCTCTCCCGAGACCTGCAGCCCACCGTGGTTCGAGACTGATTGTTTGTTTCAAAACCCAGGCGTCGGGATATAGTCGCCCGCGGCCTGAGTTGCCCGCGATGAAGGAGGCTGACACAAGGCGCCTGCTCCTTCTCGCCTGCAGAGACAGCTCCGCACGCAGACCGCCGGCAGGAGAGCTGGCGGGGCTCTGCGGACTTCATGCTGCCGCTGCCGTTGCCGCTGCCGCTGCCGAGTGCATAGCATATGACGCGCAAGCCCGCCGAAACGGGAGGAGAAGTCCTCGGCGAGTGAGAAGTTGTGGCCGAGCACAGCCTCAACATCTACAACGGTTCAATATGGACGGAAGGCGGGCCCGGAAGTAGGCAAGGCCTCGGGCCTGCGATAGCCTTGCAAGCTGGGGTAGGGATGTAAAATGATGGGGATGGCGCCGAGAGGAGGGGGGAACCTGAACACTTGGATGCGACTGGCTGTCGAGGACTCTCTACCCTCCGCCGGCCAACCACTCACAGCCCGAGTCTGCCCACTAGACGGCACGCGAAATTAAGCCGGTTTGTGATGCATTTAGCTGAACAACCTCAATCCGGAGCTGCTGACGCGGTCCGGCTGCCCGGCGTCGACCCAGACAGAAACAACACCAAGGCTCCTCTCTCCCGGAGTGTTTCGTTCCTGTCAGGCTTCGTCTGCGCTTCCAACACTGCACAAAGCCACATCGCCGGCCTTGCGATAAGGCTGCTGAGGGGGCGGCCGTACCCTAATCGCCGCCGTTGATCGCCGGTGCATGAACTTAAATCCAGCCCAGCCGGGAGTGCGTCATTGCCGCACCTTTCCGACTCATCGAACACCGATAACCTTATTAGCCAACATCGCTGATCCCCGCACTCGTCATCCAGGTACAACTGTGGATCTTCGGGCCTGCAATTCAAAGACGAGACGGTGCAACTTGGGAGCCCGCTCGAGACCGCTGGGGTATTTTTAGCGGCGACCACGTTGAGAAGGTGAGGTCAAATGAGGGGGAATTCGGAAACAGCGTATTTTCCGCACCTTTCTATAGCTCCTTCTTCGTAGGCGTCATGGTAGCGCCTGATGCCAATCGCTTCTCGAGTCGTTTGAACATATCGACACCCATGAAGACGGCTGCAAGCTGGTCAGTGTCCCGCATCTTGTTTTCTCAAGCTTTGTTGGCAACTCGGTCGATCCATGGAAGAGGCCGCGAGCCAATCTCATTTCTTTTTACTTTCCAGTAATTGAAAGAATGCGATCGGGTAACAAAGTCATGCAACGCGGAAAGGTAACCCCACACGGGGAGGCAAAGCGGTGATCTGGATCTAGAAGTCAAGCGAGGGCGGCCATGGACCTGCCCAGATGCTCGCTTCTGCTCACCATGTAGAGTGCCAATGCTACGCTAGCCCGGGCTGCGGAACGCGTCGACATCTTCTCACCACAATCTTTGCACCCCGACCGGCCGAAGCTCTCGTGCGGGAGGAAGCGTCGCATCTATTCACGGTGTGCTCCTGTCCGGCTGTTCGCCTCAACTCCACACGGTCGTGGCTACGTTGGTAGCTTTCTTGGCAACACAGGACGCAGCAGCAGGATCAGAATGTGCCGAGCTCTGAGGGGCCTTGAGGCGATCATCCAAACATGAATGCGCTAGGATAACCACGGAGTTTTCCTCCGGACGATCGCCTCAACTCCTCATCGCAGCGCCGTACGTCACCAAGCCGGATCGAGTTACGGGGACATGTTGCACTACTTTCCAAATCGAAGTCGTTGCAGTGCTAGAGGGGCGAGGAGGAAACAAATAGATGGACGGAGAGAGAGAAAATAAGAGAAGGTTGATTACTCACAAAGTGCGAGGTATGGGACGTAGAGGCCACTGAGACTGAGCTTCTGCTCGTTTGTGAACGAGTCCCAGCTGAGATACTCGGCGATACACGTCATGGTAGTGATGCCGGTCTGGCAGGCATAGATGAGGAGATGGATCGGGACTTTAGGGTCATCTTCGACAGAAGTGAGTAACAGGCCCTCGGCGGCCTCTCCACCGCGAATGCTTACCGCGCCTCAAAGCACCGACAGCCCAAACAGACAGTGGGGCGTGGTACAACAGCTGATCACGTGTCAGTGCCGTGTCGCAAAGCTTGGCAAAATGGTTGTTGTGACCTCCATCCATATGTACATCGAAAACCACGCTCTTTACGGCAGCACAGTTCAAATTTAGCTGGATCCAATCGGGACGAAAGCTGGCGGGCGCAATGCAGGCTGTGAGACTTACGGCGGAGCGCTGAAAAAGCGGTCCTGGTAGGTGTCAATATACCACTGGCGTAGGAGCAGAAGCGGGTCAGGTTTCATCCATTCTGGATACAGAGGGAGGATGTCAACGCCTCAAAGACCGCGTCAGCTGCAGATCAATGCGGGGGGTCTCATCGAGAATACGCGAGCTCACAGAAAACAATGGGAATGTGGATGGCAAAGAATGTAAGGTACAACAGGTCGCGCTTGCGCGCAAATATCGATTTCGGAACGGGAGCAGCCATTAAGCGTGCGAGATTCGGGGCGAGGCTGACGCGGCTTCGTGTTCTGACGCAGGCTGCAATAGCAAGGAGGCGGAGACGGAGGCGGCGATGCGCGCGTTTGGTGTTGCTTCTCGCTACCACGCCAGCAGAAGTGAACGAACGCGCTCATTAGTCAGCGTCAATTATTCGTGAATCACGTGTGGGCTTCAGCAGCGCCTGCCTGGCGAGCAAGTTCGCGTCTTGCCACTGCCGTCGTCAACCATTTCCATCGCGACAGGCCCTCTGATGCTGTGAATTCATCCTCTGCGTGTTCCTCCTCTTCCAGTCGCCAACCGCTCACTGAGCTGTCAACTAGGCGCTCGGGGTTAGCGAAGTGCTCGGTGATACTTGCGACGACGGGCTTAGCACCGAGCGCTCTTCTCGCCCAGAAACAAACACGAGTTTTGCTTCAACAGTCCTCTTTTCACGCCTCGCAGGCTATCTGATCATCTCGCCGCGATGTCTGATGCCGCCGCCCAGAACACACCCAATTCCAGTCGGCGTTCGCACACCCCCGAGGAGACCGCTACCGAAGTCCGAAAACGCCGCAGAATAGCTCTCTCTTGCTACGATTGCCGCCGCCGCAAGCTTCGCTGCGATCGAGAGTATCCTGCCTGTGGCCGGTGTCGCAAGGGTGGTCATGCAGACACCTGCTCCTATGACTCTCGTGCAGAGCGCCCTGCAGCTGCCCGAGATGCTCACCAGCCAGTGGGAGAGAGCGACGAGGACCGAGTCCACATCGTAAGTCCGACCAGCTCGAACACCGTCCCTCGAGCCCCGGCCGTGCCCGACGCCAACCAGCACAGGGCCCGGGAGAGCACGGATCTGCTGTCTGTCCAGCGCAAGAAAATCGCTGAGCTTGAAAGCCGCCTTGCTCAGCTCGAAGGTAAAGCGCAGGACCCTCTCCCCAACGGCCATGCCATCCAACACGCTGGCGATGAACTTCTGTGGCCCAACGCCCAGCCCACCCATCGCCGTTCTGCCACAGATGGAGACGAGGGCGAGACAATGCTCCTCCGGGGCAAAGCCTTCAAAACGGCCTACTTTGGTCGAAGTAACATTACCAGCGTCGTCATTACACATGTAAGTTCTGCGCCCTCGAAGGAAGACGTACACCTCGCTCCGTAAACCGGAGCTGCCACAAACCACACCTCCGAACCCGTCGATATGTCCAAAGCCCACCATGAGCCGCGCATTATGGCAGAGATGTTCATTCTAGAAGTAATCCCGCGCAATGGGCCAAATGCAGCGCCATTTTCTGACTTGTGTAGTTCCCTGGTCTCCGCTCCTTCATGCAGGCCACCTTCAAGCAGTATCCCGCCCTGATGCAGGGTCGGCCAGAGTTGAAAGCTATCCGCGACCGCTGGAAGAAGCATAGAATGACATCAACGCCACCGGAAGATCTTGAGGTCCTTCTACCGCCTAAGGACACCGTAGACCACATGGTGCGACACTATTTCGATACGCTTGAGACGACCCATAGGATATTGCACATACCCAGTTTTTGGGACGAATACGCACACTTCTGGTCTGAGCCTTCGGAACGCCGGCCGGAATTCACTGCAATAATTCTTGCGGTGCTTTCAACAGTCATCACTGCCACCATGAATCCGCCAACCACCTACCGTGCAGACCGACCTGTCCAACTTGAGACGGCGATGGAATGGATAGATGCTATCGAACGGTGGCTATCGATGCAGAGCCGAAAACATGCCGATGTGAGCCACTTCCAGGTCCGCTGTCTTCTGATGCAGGCAAGATGTGTCAACTCCATAAAATGGAAGGAGATCTGGGGGAACTCAAGAAACCTCGTCACCTTCGGCTTGTCCACTGGACTCCACCGTGACCCTAGTTGGCTGATCAAAGAGACTACCATCTTCGACCAAGAAATGAGGCGTCGCCTTTGGGCGACAATCCTTGAGATGGAACTGCAATGTTCTATATACCGAGGGATGCCATCGTCTTCCCATGGCCTCTTCACCGACACCTCGCCGCCATTGAATGTCAATGACGAGGATATCGACAACACGGCCCGCAAGGCTCCGCCTACCCCTTGGCCTGTCCAAGAATACACCTCTACTTCTTACCTTTATGTTTCGGCGAAGAGCCTTCCACTAAGGATCGAGATAAATTCAGCACTCAACAATTCAGCGGCACCACTAACATATGACGAGACGATTTCCTATGCTGAGAAGATCGTAGCTGAGCTTGAGAAAATTCCCTCCTGGACTGGCCGTAATGCGGCAGTGGTGCCACGCATGCTTCTCGATATCCAATTGCGGCAGTTCTTGGTCCTTCTCCATGAACCATTCGCTCGCAAAGCTGGCTCGGACTCTCGTTATACGTATTCTCGCACAGCGTGTTTTGATGCAGCGGCCTCCGTCATTGATCAGCACCATAGGATTATGACCATGGGCAACAAGACCGTTCTTCTTCCTTTGTGGAATGATACTGCCCGAGCAGCCATATCCATTATTCATAACGCCTTTATGTCCAGCCTGTCGCAAGACTATCGTTTCTTTCAGAATCACAGAGTTGCAATTGCCGAGCTTGTGGAGAAAGCCATTGCTGTTATCGAAGAGAAGGCTCTCCGGACCGGTGCAGGTTTTGGCCACATGGGACACATATCGGCTGCCTATGACCTGCTTATCGCAAAAGTGCTCCCCGAAGAGAAAGAGAAAGTGATGAAGCACAACGTAGAGAGAATGTTGAGGCTGCACCGCATGATGATGACGAATCAGGAACGTCTCCCCGACATGCCGCCAGAAACGACGCAAGCGAACCCCGTGGGTACAATCTTCAGCAATTTACGAGATAAAATGGCTAATTTATCGTCTCTCCAGCAGCACGCCGTCGTGCCGGTCAGCTACACTACCGCAACCGCCATGCCTAACATGCAGCTACCATATGGCATTCCAATGGCGGTAAGTGCATCTAAACCCAAGTTCCATATATGCGAAGCATACCCCTGTCCACTTTTTTCTCCGCGCCGCGGCTGTCAAAGTGCTAATTGTTATTTGACCTTCTCTCTTCAGCAACCCGGTTCCGAGCAGCCACCAATAATCACGTTCCCGGAGATCCAAGGATGGGGTCTCGACGAACTATGGGGATTCGGTCCCACCGATCTGTAAAAGAACGAACACTTGCACATCCATGTTTTCATCTCCGATGCTACACAAGATTTCAGTCAGGTAACATTCACATTTTGAAGGAAGCCATTAGATACCCTGGGAAGCTGTGAGGTGTTGGTAGCCTGCCGATGCCCACAGTATACAAAGACATCACGAGACATGTTAGAGGTGTCTCGACCTTACTTTCATGTGAGGCGGTGCTCTTGGCAGGCGCCCAAAAACGAACTCACGTCTTACTCTCTCACAAACCCTGATGCCTGATATTTCTACCTTATTCAAGCGGCTTGCAATGTCGCTTGCTGTACAATAATTTTGCGATTGCGTCTTCAAACCCTCGCGCGCTCGCAATTGTATTCCTAGCACCAATATCCGGCTCTTTGCTTTCATCAACAAGCCATACATCATGCCGCGACTCGCTTAATTTCTTTCAAACGCTCCGCTAGCTCACTACAATATCGGGAAAAGAACTGGACTTTCTTCTTTCCAAAATTTCAACCGTCCCGCTTCCTCCGCCTCACCTCAATACGCGCGTCCACCGGCGGGATCTTATTCATGCCGATCCATTTGATCGGGGGCTGCTCCGGAAGGTGTTTGATGTCGTAATGCAGGACCAGGTACGCGAGGATCATCTTGAGCTCGTGGGCGACGAAAAAGCGACCAGGACTAAAATGAAAAAATGAAAAAACAAAGGGTCAGTAGCCGACTCAATTCCAACCCGCGACTCAAGCATTCGCAGAACACAGGAAAGAAAATGGAGAAAAGGAAACAAGGCTAACCACTCACCAAGCATGCCTCCCATGGCCCCAGGGGAAATGCGTATCCCCGGTCGTCACCATGGCCCTCTGCTTCAACTTCAGCCCCTCCTCTCTATCGCGGTCCTCCGCCGGCCGCGCCTCGTACGCCTCGCGCTCCCTTGAATGCCTGAAGGCATCGTACTCGTTCGGGCGCTCGAACACGTCCGGATCGTGCAGCCTGCTCCACAGCGGCAGGCTCAGGAGTCCGCCGTACGGGACGTGCCACCCCTCGACCTTGTTCGTGATGCCCTCGGGCGAGACGACCTTGCGGGCGACCAGGGTCTGGGCGAATGTGCTGAAGCGCATGCTCTCGCGGATGGCCGAGTCGGCGCGGAGCAGCCGCGCCAGCCCGTTCTTGTTCCAGCGGCCCCCTTCCTCGGCCAGCACGCGGCCGGCCTCCTCGCGGATGCCGTCGAGGTAGCCGCGCGCCGGGTCGGCCGACAGCAGGTCCAGCAGCGTCGCGTGGGCGGTCATGACGGTCGTGTGGATGGAGGCGAAGTTGATGGGCACGAGGCGTTGCGTGATGCGCACCGGGTCCAGCTCGTCGGCACGCCCCTCCTGCCGCGCGACGCGGATGTGCCAGCTCACGTAGTCGTTCGGCTCGACCCAGCCCGCGTACGCCGCGTCGCCGGCGTCCTTGGCCGCGATGGCGGCGAGCCGCTCCTTGACGAGCGGCAGCGTGTGCCGGGCCGTCTGCGCGTAGTGCCACCTGCTGGCGCAGCCGGCCAGCGGGCCGACGAGCGGCTTCAGCGCGTCGGGCACGAACGACAGCACGACCATGTTGCGCACCACGTCGTTGGTGAAGCCGACCATGTTGGCCAGGTAGTGCGCGTCGCGGCACAGCGGCGCGCCAACCATCATCCGGTTCGTCAGCCGCGGCACCAGCGCCAGGAACGCGTCCCACACGTTGACGCTGCGCCACGCGCCCGCGTCCGTCCCGAACACGGCGTCCACGGCCAGCGCGACCTCCTCCTCCAGCGCCGGGATCAGCGCGTTCAGGTTGCGCGCCAGCGAGCGGTGGATGACGTGCTCGTGGTAGGGGTCGCGCAGGAGCGCCGGCGTCAGGAAGGAATACGAGCCGTGCAGGCTGTCATAGTGCGCCGCGGCGGTCGAGAGCACGTTGTCGGGCTGCTCGAGGAGCCAGGACATCTGCGTGGTCGGGACGACGAGCTCGGGGCGGTGGCCCGGGGCGGTGGGGAGGATGAAGGAGCGGTTGTTCTTGCTGTACTGTTTGGCGGAAGGGGAAAAGACGGACGGTCAGTGATTATTCTTTTTTTTTTTTTGCCAGTTGTTCGTGCGTTCTTGGTGGTGAGAAAGTTTCCCGCGATTCTTCCCCCCTCTCTATACCTTCCTCCCTCCCTTTTCGGTAACATGTTCATTCTCTGTTTTTTTTCCTCTTCCTTGTCCTCGATTCTCCTTCTTTCCATCCTTCCTTTCTCCTTCCTACAAACTCTCCCTTCTATACCCTTCCAAAAGTACGATAGAGAAAAAGCAGAAGAAGAAAAGTCAGATACATACCTTCTCATACCCCTCCTGCACCCATGCCCTGACGTGCACCACGCTCGCCAACGCCGCCTTCAGCCCGGCCAGCCATCCGTCCCCTTGCTTGCCCACCCACGGCACGCTCTGCGGATACCTCGGCTTCCGCACCGACGCCCAGGCCGTCGATGCGAGGACGTAGAGGGCGAGCGCCGCGAGCGCGTTGCCGAGGGTGAGGGATTGGACGAGGCTCGCCGGCGCCGGTGCCGGCGCCGGCAGCGCCGAGGGGTAGGACGTCGTCGTGGCGTTCGCGGAAGCCATGGCGGTTCCCGGTTCGATGTTGATAGAGATTCGGGGACGGTGGCTTAGGGGAGCATTTGTCGATGGATTCAAGGGACGCTGGGGATGGGCGGAGCAGGTGTATTGATGGTTGAAGAACGTGGGGGGGGGCAAGGATGAAAGCTGATATGCGATTTCGTTCGCGCAACGAGAAGAGGGCGGTTGGTCTTATTCTTCTTCTTCTTCTTCTTCTCCCCGCCGTTAACCGGGCGGTTACCCAATGGGAAATATTATGGCGGGCGGAAGCCGAAGGGAAGGGGGGGGAAAGCGAAAATTTAAAAAATAAAAAAAAAAGTATGAGTGTAGGTCTGACTACGCGTGTCTGACTTAGTGCGCGGGGGTGGACGCGAAGCTTAATCCGTGGTCGCGATTGAACGGCTTCGCGCGTGCTCGACCGGGTTTTGGAGATCGGGAGGAGGGTCGGCAACGTGGAGCAGGGGGTTTCCCTTAAGCGGTCGAGATCGCAGGCTCGGATGGATTCTGGTGGCTGCGGCGCGGCTCGATCGCGCTGGCGGCGGGGCTGGGTAAAGGCGTGAGAGAGGAGACGACGGCGTAGACAGGAGACGATGGAGAGAGCAAGAGCATGATTTAAGCTCCAACGACATTTGTAGGTAGTCAACGCGGTTCATTATGTAGCGCACTCCACGCCCGAGAGCAAGTGGGCCCTCTCTCTCTCTCTCTCTCTCTCCGCGCGCGTAGGGCGACTCGGGAGCATGGGTTGCCGGGGGACGATCCGTCCCCTCCTCTAACGATCCAAGCTTTGCCCCCTCCGGATCGCTTTCGCAAAACTTGCGGCGTCGCGGTGGATTTTAATTCTTGCCATGTGCTTTCCCGTGGCGTTGATTGGCCGAGCCGCGCCCCCGTTTGATCGCCATCTTGCGGCTGCTACGCTGACCTGCTGGCCGCGGCCGGCGGTGGGCGGGGCTGGCTGCTGACGTTTCAGGCAACTCCTCTCTGATACTCGTCGTACCAGAAGTCCGTAGCACCTCCAGCCGGCACCATTTCTCGCGCGCTGCCCAACACCGTCAATGCGCATTCTCGCCCTTCAGTTGCGGATGGAGCGAAAAGAAGGAACGACAAGGCGGTCAACTGGCGCGATGACAGGCAAGCAAACACGCACGATGATTCCTGAAGGATTCGGTGCAGCGACAAAAAAGAACGCAGCCAACCCCCATCGTGCAGAATGCCGCAAACTGGTCGCGAAACCGATACCGAGGGCTCCCCTCTCTCCACCTTTCGGAGGCCCTACAGCCCGGGCGATCTCTCGCGCCGACGCCTGATAACCCCGAACGGGGTAAGATGGGGGGGGCGCCAGAAGCTCCTCGGTCCAGAACGTCAGCAGACGCCACTTCATCATTCGGAGAAGCTTGAATCCTGGTCGGATGTCGGCATCCCGAAAGGCTACCGATTTTCGTCGCTCGCGGCAACTGCTTTTTTTTTTTTTTTTTTCGCTCTGTGCTGCCGCTGGTCGACGGTCCTCGTGATCTTACCACGTAGTCAGTCCCCGACGAACGACTTTGCCGACCACCTTGGGAGTCCTGAGGTGATGATGAAAATGTCACACGCGTGGCTGCTTCGCCGAAACCTTCCAGAAAGCTCGCCAGCATCCGGATGACGCTAGACCCTGCAGCGGGGATCAGATCGGCCCCGCAGTGGCAGCACGGCATTAGGAGGAAGCGTCTACCAAAAAAAAAAAAAAAAAGAAAATCGAGCTTGACGCTCATCGCTGCTCGTGGGGAGCTGAAGCAGTCGCCCGGACCTGCAAAGATGTTCAATGATGTCGACGACGTGCACGTCAGGACGACTGCTTCAAATCCCCGTGCGAATGCAGCTCAGTCCGACTCAGAAGACTCGGCCTCCTACCGTCCGCCGGTAGCCCAGCAGACGCATTCTGCGTCTCATGAAGCTCTGCCCTACGTACCGAGTCAGAGAAAGAAAGACCAGGTCGCACGCGAACCACGCAACTTTAACCGGGTACCTGTCTCAAATGTACAGCCTTTCTCTACTTTCTACGTGTCATTCCGCTGCATGAACCGTTGCTTTTTTTTCTTTCCATCATGCGTGCCGTTTCGTTTCCTCCGATATACGTGTGCCATTATTACCCGCCATTTATCCTAACATAATCACCGACTCTATGTATTTCTTGCTTTCTCCATTATTACGACTTCCGAGCCCGGAAGCCATCGCAAGCGACAACGCCATTCCGTAGGCAGTCGAAGCAGTCGTCCGGACGCAGATGTCTGACGCAATTGACGACGTTGACGTCCGGACGACTGCTTCCACTGCCTACGTGCCGGCTCTTGCTTTTGCCGCCGCAACGCTCCCGGAACCGTCCCCCATTGCCACAAATCATCACCAACACGACCCCTGAAGCACCCCCTCAAAACACCTTCTCCCCCCTCGGCACCACCTTCTTCACCCTCCTCCTGAACTTCTCCGGCAGCCTGTAGTTCACCGGGCTCTCCGAGCCCACGAACACGAACCAGTCGTACGCAGCGCAACCGGTGATGCTCCCGCAGACGGTCGCGGCCCACGGGCCCCACAGCCACCACAGGCCCCGCTCGGAGAACATGTCGGTGTTGTAGCCGACCATCAGGCACACGAGGCGGGGGCCGAAGTCGCTGGCCGGGTTGAGGGCGACGCCGGTGTTGTAGCCGAGCGTCATCTTCTGGGCGGTGACGAGCAGGCCCATGACGAAGGCGTGCAGGCCCGCGCCGGGCGGGTTGTTCTGGTCGTCGCCGAGCGAGAGCACGCTCGTCATCATGACGGCGGCGGCGACGAACTGCGTGAAGAAGGCCGTCGCGGGGCTGACGAACGCCTGCGGCCGGCTGTAGAAGCTGGTCGCCGTGTCGACCAGCCCCGGGTCGACGTGGCGGATGGCATCGTGGAAGACGGCGTACGCGAGCGCGGCCGCCACGATGCAGCCCAGCAGCTGGCAGACCCAGTAGACGAGCATCTGTTTCGGCGGGAAGCCGCGGAAGACCCAGAGCGAGAGCGAGATCGCCAGGTTCATGTGCGCGCCCGACACGCCGCCGCCCAGGTAGATGCCGAACATGAAGGAGATGCCCCACGCCCAGCAGCTGGTCTCGTAGTCGCCGTACTGGCCGTCTGAGAGGTTGACTTGCAAGGTTGCGCACATGCCGAGGAAGATGGAGACGGTCGTCTGCGGGCAGGATCATCGTGGGCGTTAGCGGAGGAAACAAACATATCTGGGCTGGATAGAGAGCGCTGTCACTTACGCAAAGGAACTCTGCGAGAGGCTCTGGATGCTTCGCCCGTATCCTCGCCCACCAGTTCCTCAACTCGTCCGGGTCCCTCTCCCCCGTCTCCGCCTCATTCTGTTCATACTGACCCACAGGCTCGGCATCGATGGCCCAGTTGGTGTTGTCCGGCTCTCCACCCTCGCCATCTAAGCTCCTGCCAATTCTGTCGAAGCTGGCGAAAGGATCGAAGTTTTTTTGAGGTCGGCTGTCGCCATCAAGTGGCGCCCGTCCTTCCGTGCCGGTAGGGTTGGCAGCCGCTTGGTTTTCGTAGGGTAGCTGGGCCTCCCGTTTCTCGCGAGCCTCGGTCTCTTCAGGGCTCTCGACGGTGGCTCTGCGCTGCGGCTTGCGCCTTAGTTCGCGTGCTTGCTCGCGATTCTCGGGACGCGGCAAGTTTTTAGCCAGGCTGTGGGTAGGCTGATGGTGGGAGACGGGCCGAGAGCCTGCTTTGTGAGGCAGGGGCGCCCCGAGGCTGTACGGCTTTTGCTTCTCTGACGCCTTGGATTCCCCATGATCACCCTTCTCAGGATCCTGCTGCTCGGACTCAGCCAGAGGATCGGCGATTCTGACAATGGCGATCAGTTTCGCCGCAGCGCATTGGATATCGAGCAGTCAAAATCATCTGAATTCTCACTTCAACCAGCAATCAAGGATTCGTGCCGTCCAGATGTGTCGAAAAGGCTGTGGCAAGGGTGCAGAGTTGTAGGCAGGCCAATATTGATAAAGATAGCATAAAGAGGCAAAACCCCTGGATGCCTGGCCCGGGATGAGGGATCAAACGTCATCAAGTGGACCTGGTCGCATCGCATCCGGTGCCATGGTTGGCAATCACTTGCAGATGCTGAAACGTGGCTGTTCTGGGAAAGCAAAATCGAGATGAGCGACCTTCGATTGTGATGGCGAAATGATGTCTATCCCATGCGGCTCGCACATTGGCCATTCCACGCGACAGGCAAGAGCGCTAATCTGGGGCCCCGCTGCCCTATAAATGGCGGTCTCAAGGGTAATCGCCTCGCTATTGGGAAGCTCGGCCGATCCGTTGCCATTACTCTCGGACATGCTGCTGCGGGAATGGCAGTTGGGAAGCGCTGCAGTCGGGCGATATTTGGCGTTTTATGTACAGGCACCGGGCGTGAGGCATACGCGTCTGGAATGTAAGCCTGATTTCGACGTCTTGCGAACGGCCGCGGGCGCAGACTGTTGGTTGGTTCGTTTTCAGTGTGACGGAAGAAGTGTTGAGGTTGAGATGGAAGGGAAGCGGTCGGGCGATGAAATCATGCCCCGAGCTGGGGTCGGTCCGAGCATCGTCCCGTTAGGGTAGAAAGGGCACCTGCTCCCTCGGCTCTTCCAAGGCAGTCCTCACTTCACCACAATCGCACCATCACAGACCCCTCTTCTTCGGCCTGTTCAAGCATGGGCTCGTTCTCGGACCAAACTTCTCGTTCTCACTCATGAAATGCGTTGTCATCCCTTGGTATCAACACTGCATTCAAATTATAGTACAGGGCGACGAGCCGTTTTCAGGTAGTCGTCAAGCATCTGTGACCATTCGCGCCGAAGAAAAGTAATTCCCGAAAGTCCCGTCGTTTCCCTTCCCGCACCCCGATCCCAATCCCGTTCCGCGCATCTGACAGCACCAGTCCGTTCCACATGACCATAGTCCAAATGATCCCGTAAAAAAAGATAGAAGCCATCAAAATCACCTGCCCGTTTAATCCTGGGTCGAGCTCTCCTGGAACGTTTTCGCGACGCTCTGGCTCGTCTGACCCGCGGCCGCGGTGTCCTGATCGATGTTGGACTGCAGCTTGGTCTGTTCTTGGGCAATCTTGGCCGTCTGGTCGTCACCCTTGGCCTGCTTGATCTGCAGGTCCATGATCTCCAGCTGCAGCTTGAGCACCTTGTTCTTGATCTTGCCGACCTGGAGCGCCTTGCCCGCGGCCGTGTCCTTGCCGCCGGCCGCATCGATCTGCTCGTTGAAGCCACCCGTGCCCGTCTCCGCGTCCTCGGCAACCTTGCGCGCGTTGGAGATGATCTGCGCGTCAGCGTCGGAGACCTGCGCCGGGTCGGAATTGCTGATCTGGAGACCGTGTTAAAAAAAAATTCGTACAATCCGTTTGATTTTGTGATGAGGAAAGACTTACAGGGAACTTCTGGTTCACTTCGGCAAGAGCATTGCCAGCCACGCCGTCAGAGATCTGGAAGTCGGCGTACGATTGCGCAGTCAGAACGCTGGCGCCGCCCGCAGCAGCATTGCTGGAGGAGCTGGAAGAGCTGGAGGAGTTGGCCCTCTTTTCCATGCCGTTGGGAAGCTCCATGGTAGGGGCTGCAAGAGAGGAGGCCGCCAGGCCGAGGAAGAGAGCAATAGTAGAGAAGTGCATGATTGTTGGTGTTGTTGGTTTGTTGGGTCTGAAAAGACAGGAAGAATTACTAATTAGCGTGTTCGCACAGCGAATGACTTGGAAAAAGCAGGCAACGGATGCGATCAACGCTTAAAGAGTGGTGGTGAGTAAGTGACGATGGTGATGTCGTAAAAAAAAAACAACCAAACTTCGGATATTTATCCTCTGTTCTAGCGTTCCTGCACGTCTGGCGAAATATCGCCAAGTCCCAAGGGCTCCGCCATCTTGTCCTCGCATGGCACTTTCACGGCATTGACGTTGCGGCTCTGAGGCGCTGCGAGTTGCACGTCCGTCTGGCGGCCGCTTTGAGACAGGCGCGACTGTACCGAGACATCTCAACCCCCGAAGCGGAAGTCTAAGCGACATTCTAGAGGCGAACTGCAAGGTTGACAGCCTCCCTCAGCGGTAGCTCCCGCTCCAACTGAATGATTTCCGGGACGACGTAGCGATCTCACATTGGCGAACCAAGCTTGACACCGAGCTTGATACCGCCAAGCTGGCTCACCCGTGTAAGGATACGAAGGGCCAAACGGTTCGCACGGCTTTTCCACGAATAACGCCTGGTATTCGGCTAGCGATCTCGAAACCCGCTCAAGGAGAGATTGCAAAGGCTCTCGGCGATTAGACTCAACCACAGTAAACGCTATGCGTGTTGAACTCTTGACACAAGACCACCCAGATGCCGCTCAATCCAAAACGCTTGCTGCCAACCGAACTGGTATATCGCGAGGAGAAATATGCTCACGCCCAATCATGCCTCACATGCTATCCTCTCTCCACCGACTGCGCACCTTTGCCCAGCTGTCCTTCTCCGCTTTCCCACCGAGCTTCTCCAATCCCATGCCTCTCTCAACCCACTCTTGGCTGCCCATCTCCACCAGTCTACTCAACGCGCGCGCGAATGCGAAGCGCTCTTCGTCTCCAGTAAAAATAGACGAGTTCTTGAGGGTTGCCATGTTCATGCCCAAGTCATCCATCAGGCTTCTCATGGCGTCGGGGATATTTTCTTCTTCGTCTCCGCTTGCAGATTTACTCTCCTTCTTCGCCTCTTCTAGCTCGTCATGCGTGATAAAAAGCTCATTTAGCGGATTTGCGGTTGTGAGAACAAGCTTAGCCTGGTTCATTTGTCAGAGAGCGCTTGAAATAAGGTCGTATCAGAACGGTTGGAGAACAAAGCACGTACCCTGCTCTCGTAGACTGCATCGATGAAGGTGATGAACCTCCTTGCGAGATCACGCGACTTATGGCTCATTCCCGGCACATCAGTGATGATAAAAGCTTCGTAATTTCTCATAAGTTCAAGGTAGTCCCCGGCACCCGTTGCCCGTCCGATGAGCTCGTCGAACGTGAACATGGCAGCCTTCCCACTTGCTTTGGGGACGGTGATTTCACGGCCCCAAACCTCGTGTTTGGCTACATGTGGCGGATCGTTCTCAACGTCGCCAAGGAAACGGAACCAACGCTCGGCGTGTGTCTTGGCTGACTCGTCGAGAGGATGGTGGTACACTCCCGACGGTGGACGTGGAATTTTGCGGTAGTCAGTCTGCGAGTCAAGATTGATGACGCGCAGGCGCGACTTGAGGAGTTGTATGCATGGGACAAAGGACTCTCGCTGGATCCCGTTCTTGTAAAGGTCGTCTGGGTGCCGGTTTGAGGTTGTTACAATGACGACACCGTGCGCCATGAGAGACTCGACCAGGCGTCTGAGAATCATGGCATCTGCAACGTCGGTGCACTGGAACTCGTCAAAGCACAACACCTGGCTCTGAGCCGCAATATCAGCGGCCACAAAGGGCACGAGATCCAAATCGTTTCCGTACTTCAGTCTCATCTTGTGCAGATCCTTATGCACCTGTTGCATGAAACCATGGAAATGTATCCGAGTCTTTGACTTTATGTTCTTCGGCAACGTTTCGTAGAACAAATCCATCATCATGGTCTTGCCGCTACCAACGTCACCGTACATGTATATTCCCTTCGGCAGGTTCTCCGGAATCACTGGCTTCCATCCTTCGTCCTTCGAGCCAAAGAGCGAGCCAAGAAGGGACTTCTTCGGAGGCTGGAGGGATTCCAATGTGGGGTGGACGACGGGCGGCGGATTATAGTTGGCAAGTGTGACATGAAGAGCCTGCAGGTTTTCGATAATAGCTAACCCAGGAGTAAGCTACGGAGTCGATTGTAGGCATTTATGGCGCGCGTACCTCGTTGGTGCTCGTCGTCGCGCAGGCGTCCGGATTCCACGCGCGCATTGTACTCGGCCATAGGGCCGCGGTCGTGGGCTTTCTCTGTTCGCACAGCGTCAGAGTGACCGGATCTGGCCGAGTCCTGGATTTGAGCTATACCGTTCGCCACAGCCTCGACGGTAGCCATCCTCCGCGCACAGCTCGTGCGAAAAGCGCGGGTAGCCGTCGGGGTGGACGCGCCAATGCGGCGGGGCAACGCCCAGCGCACCGGTGAGCCCTGAAGACGCAACGCTCTAATGCAGCGCGTACATGCTGATCTGCGCGCACCCAGCTGGTGGCCGTACGCTACGCGTGCCAGGATTTGGGAGCCGCGCAGGATCTCTGAGACACTCATCTTCGCGGGAGATGTGCGGGTTTGACGCGGATGGAGATTGTAGGTCTATATCATAACAAGACCGGCAGGAGAGAGCTGACAGACTGCGAAGGGATCGCGAGAGGCAGGAGGCGTCGCAGCTCGGGCGCCGACATGTGAAAGAGAGTCTTGGTGGGAGTTTGGCGGCGGAGGTGAAACTGGTAGAGGGCTGGTTAAGCTCGGGCGGTGGACTCGGCACATGGTCTGCCAGCCGGTCGGCCGCCAAACCCAAGCACCTAAGCGTCCAGTCGGAGACATGCTCGGCAAATGACGTAGCTGCGTAGGGCCGACCATAGCAAACAGTCTAAATCAGGCGCGCTTAAGACTCAGGGTCTGCTTTGTTTATAGGCCCTCCGTCCCGGAGAGTTACCATACACTCTGTCTCCAAATTCGCTCGCCAATGAATGCAGTCGGTTCCCTCAGCTCCACAGCGGCAGCCTGGTCGACGCCAGCACTCGCCCATCACGTGGAGCAACCAATCGTCGCGGCCAAGCCCCGCCGGAGCGCACCCATAGGCTCCAGCAGCCTTCAGCTCTCCGCATGCTCAACCCGCCGCGCAAGGCTTTCATGCCTCACAAACCTTACGCTCGGAAACATCCCACCTCGCGCCTTCTCAAATATCCTCTTGCCGTCAGACTGATCCCTCTGCCCGACGTCTCCCATCTATGAGTTTTCCTGGCGCAGATGGGAGACGTGCTCTCGCAGCATAGCCCCATCCCAGCACGCAGAGCCCTCCAGGAGGCCGCCCGCTCCAGTCGACCACTTACTTGACCGCCCGTGACTGCTGCGAGCCCAGCTTACTTTCTTCCGAGCCCTCCTCCTCCGCGGTTCCCTCCCCTACGGCCGCCATCCTCGTCCCCTCCTTGTGCCTGGGGCGTCTTTCATGGCTGCCGGCTTACACACTCACTCAGTCGCTCGCATTTTGCATCTAACCCAGAGTACCAATGAACAACCAACACCGACGTGCTAAAGAGAAGGGAGGACAACATCTGCAGCCATGGAATAGCTACCCGGCGGTTGACCCGAGCGCCAACGGCTTCGAGTCTACCTTTGATACGCAGTCTACGGTTTCGTATGATTTTCAGGACCTCGCTCTAGATATCGATCAGGTCAGTCCCCCTCCCATATCCTGCTGTATGTTGCGCTCACTCTTTGCAGTCTGTGGGATCATCAGCCAGGCTCGACCACCCTTCCGCGAATGTCATCACCCCGCCGACTAGTTTCTACTCCAATAGCAATTTTGGCGATGCCTCAAACCAGTTCCCCACCCCCAACGACTCGAAGGACTGGGGCTGCTCGCTGTTCAACGGGTACGCGGCCAGTGCAGATGGAAACTCATCGGTTGGTATAGACCCTCAACTGCTCTTTGGCGGCCCGTTCGCGCCACCACCTTCCACCGAGCCCCCGCCCACCGTCGCACCGATGAACTACAACAGTTCTGCATTTTCTTCCGGGAATGACCTGATGGCGGAGAGCTTTCCTATCCAGGGTGGCCCCGCGCCGGAGGGCATGCCCACAATAAGGGTCGAGGGCTCAGACGGTGCGGAGAGCATGGACTTGTGGTTGCAAAACACCTATCACGCTGGCGATCGGGAGTCCAGTACCATTGGATCGCCACTATCAACGCGCCTGGGACCTCCGTCGCCATATCTGCCTGTACCCAGCCGTGCAAGGACCGAGCCCGAGGACGACCTGCGATCTGATAGCAGCGTCACCACTTCTCATACAAGTTATACCAGCCATTCATGCCCTGATTGTCCAAGGGCTTTTCAAAACAAGGATGATCTGAGGTGCGAACTTTCTCGGCTGTCGTGGAAGAATAGCATGCTAACTAACTTTCTGTCTCAGGCGTCACCGAAGGTACCATGGCGGCTCCAAACGAAGGCACTGCTGTTCGGCCTGCGGGATGCGATTTGTACACCCTAAGGATCTCCGACGTCACCAAGATACTCATGAAGCAACCAAGCCTGGACATCAGTGTCCCGCCCACGATTGCACGGCTGTCATTGGCAGACTCGACAACCTTCGACGACATATCGCAAAACAACACCCGGGTCTCAATGTTGAAGTCCATCACCTTTCTCAGTCTGCTATTTAGCCCATTGTCGAAATATAAGGAAAAGTTGTTCGCAACTCAAAAGGAAGGCATACAATGCAAATAGGATCTCGTTTGGCGTTGGCTTGGCTAGATGGTATTGACTCGCGAATCACGATTGACGGGCGATCATTGGTGGATGACATAAGCATGTCACATGTCGGGAGGACAGGCGTACTCGTACTTCGTATACGTTTATAGTATATGGATGAGCATCTAGGATGGGCGTCAGGGAGCTTTATCTCATCATCTGTATATACTGTTCACAATGTACGCGTCACTCGTATGGCAATCGCTGTTGAAATTTGGTACCTACACGTCTTCTACTAGCCGTGTTGGCAGGAGGCTGTGCTGGACGTTCGGTGGTGGCTAACCCCCTACAGCGGGTAGCGAAATGTATAATGCCCCGGATTGGCTAGACATGTCGCGCCGTGCTTAGCAAATGATAGAGGAACCACCCTGTAAACCACAACATGATTTGCATAGGTAGTAGAAGCAGTCATCCGGACGTAGATGTTACCAGCCTTACATAATACTCACGTCCGGGCGACTGCTTCCACTGGCTCTGCATATTATGCTGTGGCTTCTTCTGTCATCTGCTGTGCGTGGTATCACTAGAGTCGTTACCCCCTGTGCCCGGAAGGCCGGATCCCGGATCTGCACGTGGTGTGTTGGTCAAGACTTGGGGGCGTTGACAACGATCGCTTTGCCATGGCGATGGCTTGACGCCAGCGGCGCGGCTGGCGCTGTTGGTTCACGCTGGCGATGTATTCTTACGAGCAGCCACACCCCGATCTACGCTGTCCTTAGGCTAGCGCGACTCATGCAGCCTTGGCACCGACACAATGAGGCACGCGAGCAGCCGCCATCCCTGTTCATCTGGGAGAACGCGTGTACCGGGGGCTGGCGATTATTACGGTCCGACGCCTGAAGGGGGAGACGTTCGGCCTTGGGGCCCAGCCCTGCCAACTCGTGTCGTACTCCTCCATCATCGACACCGCTCCGTGCGGCTTACCTTTCCTTCTCTCCTCCCACCGCCAGCTCCCGCATGCCGCCCGCGTCTCCTGTCTCTACCGCCGTCCATCCGTCCCAACCGCACTGGGTGCACATACAACATAGTCCGGCGACTCCCGGTAGATCCGTCGTCTCCCTGCACCGTCGCCAAAAATGAAGCCGGACACGATTACATACCCGATCGAGGAGCCGGTATGGAACAGCAAGCCGGCTTGGGTGTTGCCCGGATGGGCTGAGCCCATAGTATGTACAACACGGTTCTGCGGTCTGAGGGACGAAGGTTGGGGCTAACAATCCGCTACAGATGGTGGCATCAATCCTGTTCGGTGCCATGTACATGACGAGGCGGAAAGGTTATTCGATACGTCGCAAGCCAAAGGGATACAAGTCTATACTGGACGACGAACCCGGCTCGGGCCGTTCGAGCGACGAGTTGCTGCGCTACGACTCTGAGAACGAGGACGACGCCCAGGACCCGATCGCGGCTGCAAAGCATCTGCCCAAGCAGCGGAAGTGCTGCTGCGGTATCGTCGTGCAGACTCCGAACACGTCGCGGTTCAAGAATAACATCCACAGCCGCATCCTCCAGAAGTTCCCGTTCTTGATCGAGATGTTCTACTGGATTATCAACTACGCCTTCTACCGCATGACAGCGATCACGTCGCAACGCATTTTCGCGAAGACTGGCATTTGGAACGTCGCGCAGGAGCATGGAATAAACGTGTTGAAATTCGAGCACTTGAGCGGATTCAGCTGGCTCTTCCCAGTCCAGGAGCGGCAGGTCCAGCAGTGGTTCATGCACGGCCACCAGGACGCTCTGACGGCGTTGAACAAGGCGTATGCGCTGATCCATATTCCGGGCACTGTTGGGTAAGGATTTGCGTTGATTCTCGACTCGATCTTCACTGCACGAATCAGCGTTTTAACAATGATTTACAGGTTTATCTGCTGGTACTACTACATCGCGCCGTCGCACCCTACGTTCGCCGTCGCCCGCCGTACCATGACCTTGACCAATTTCCTGGCCTTCTTGACCTTCATTTTCTACCCGTGTATGCCGCCGCGTCTCCTGCCGAGGGAATATGGATTCTTGGATACCGTGCGCCACGACGATGCGCAGAGCGTGTGGATGAGCGGCAAATACGTCAACTCGCTTGCGGCGATGCCATCGATGCATTTTGGCTACTCTTTCTGCATCGGCATGACGCTCATTTATCATTCAGGCCTCTTCCGCCGCACCCTGGAGCGCGGCGAGATGAGGAAGTCGGCATTCTGGAAGCTCTTCTATCTGATCGTGGGTATTGGCTACCCCTCGTTCATTTTGACCGTCATCGTAGCCACTGCGAACCATTATTTCCTTGACGCCGTTGTTGCAACCTGCTACGTCTTTATTGCCTACGCTTGCAACCAAGTCTTCTTCGTCTTCTTGCCGCTTGAGGACTGGTTCTTGTGGCTGTTGCGGGCGGAGAAGCCGATTCCCTCGACTGGCGAAAGATTCCGGGAGCGTGGCGGCAGACTTTAAATGTGTATAATTAACGTTCGAAAGATTTGATACGAGGCGTTGGCGGGGTTGCACACAGACAGTGCACGTCTATTGTTACTCTGGCCGTTGGATAGGCCATCATGTAGCCTACATGTTGTAATTACCATGTTGAGAATTCAATTTTGAGACCAAACCGCAGAACGAAGCAAGCTCTTGCGTTTTCACACGCCCAGAATGTGCTTGCGACGCAGGTACAGGCGTTGCCAAGACTCGAAGGCTGTGTTTGCATGCCGGGGACCGAGCTCTCTCGAAGCTCTCCGCTTGCTGCAGAGCTCCGACGCACCGGCCCAGCCTCACCACCTCGTTCAAACAAGAGCAAACCTGCCACTGTCCTTTTGTGTCCCGACTCCGCCCTTCGCTCGGCCTTTTCGTTGCGCGCACGTGTATATCAATTGAGTCACTGTCAATATTTTTCTTTGATTTCAGTCGCCGATTGCACATTCACTACTACTTTCGACGGACGTGTCGCGCGAGCGCGCCAACTCGACCACCGTCTATTGTGACCACAACGCTATAGTATACGGTCGTAATTTAACCTCCTCGAGCGATGGCAGACCAACAGTCGAACGAAACGCCGGTCGAGATCACTCCCGCCGGCGACATCGAGATGGGTGGTAGCGGCGAGTACGCAGCGGCCGAGGACACAAACGCAGCAGCCGAACGGCAGGCGGGCGGCGACAACGATGATAATGACGAGCCCATCGAGATGGCCGAGATCGAGCCAGAAACACCCAAGATCATCAAATTCCTGGAGTAAGAGCTACGCAACCCAGAGACCATCGTATACTGCAAGGCTGCAGACATAGATATTGCTTCACATAGAGCAGTTGAAAGCCAGGATCAACCAGCGGACAGACACTGACGTGGCACTGAATGCAGCTACCTTAAATCCCCAATAATCGAGCTCGTCGTTGGCCAAGGCGACGAACAAACCCTCCTCACCGCGCATCAAGCGCTCCTCACTAAATCCCCCTACTTCGAGCAGCGCTGCGCCCAGTTCAGCGAGAACGAGCCCGTACGCTACCTCCCCCTCCCCCTCAATCCTCTCCCCTCAACCCACTCGCTAACAAAAAAACCCCTGCTCCTAACCAGCACCGCCGCATCGAGCTCCCGGACGAAGACCTCGACGCGATGGGCTCGCTCCTCGAGTACCTCTACCACAACGAATACTTCCCCAAACGGCTGACCTCGGACCGCGACTCCAGGCTCGAGCCGGACCCGACGGTGCCCAGCCCGGACACGGCGGGCGTCTCGCTGCTCAAGCACGCGCGCGTCTACACGCTGGCGGACAAGTTCGGGCTGCCGGAGCTCAAGGCGCTGGCGCACGGCAAGATCCACCGCACCGAGTCGACGGCGCGCGGCGAGATCGCGTACGCGCGCTACGTCTACGCCAACACCAGCCCGGACGACGCCACCATCCGCCGCCCCGTCGCCGCGTTCTGGGCCCACCGCAGCCACGTGCTGCGCCACCAGGCCGAGCGCGAGTTCCGCCAGATGTGCCTCGAGTTCCCGCAGTTCGGCTTCGACGTCCTGAGCCTGGTGCTCGACCAGAAGGAGAAGAGGCAGCAGCGCGGCGAGCCGGGCGAGCCGGTGGTCGGGGTCGTCGCTGCGCCGGCGTCGGCGCCGAGCAGTAGCGCGGACGCGCCGAGGAGCGCGAGGAAGAGGGCGAGGGTTAGTCATGGCTGAGTCCTCCCTTGGTGTGCATGTGTGTGTGTGTCCCCGGTAGCGAAGGGTGGAGGGAGAGCGGGAGGATGAGAAGTCTTCTTTCCGTCACTGCCTTTTTTTTTTTTTTTTTAGATTCCCCAGCTTCGCTACCGGAATGAGGATGTTCTTTACGCTGAAACTTTTACGGGTGCATTAGGGCGGATCGTTCCGGTCCTGAGAACGGCCTCGATTCAGGGACCTTCAGTGCTGCTTATTGTAGAGCATGCATGCCGGGAGGGGAATTGTACGATGGAAGAAGAACCAACAGAGGGGGACACCAATATTGTTGTGGGTATATTTGCGGAAGCATGATTTGTGGGAATCATATCTCTCTACGAAGCATGATCTCTTCATACATATTGCCCAATTGGGAACCCATGGAAAGGGTAATATCTCAATTGCATCTAAAAGGAAGGATTGGTATAGGAGACAAAGTGCGTTGTTCATCGAGCTTGTTATTTCCAGTTGATTCAAGCGAGGCTGCATAGCGGAGGGAGCCATATTCCACTTATCCAGAGAATTGGCATTTCATGCCGTTTGGATCGTCTCTCCTGCGTCACAACAACCCGACCAGAAACAGTGGCGAGCCGCAAACGCCGACGTGGGGAAAAAGAAAACGCGTTAGGTAAGACAGCATCTGGCTCCATCCGTGCTCTACATAAATAATTCCGCGGACTTCAGATAGCACGGAAGCAGCAGGTACTGTGGCCAAGCTAGCGCGATGTAATATTCCGCGTATGTCAGGGTGATTACCGGAGGCCCCCGGGCGGAGTGGGCCGGGTGGTTAGCTCGACCTGCGTCCGAACCGTTTTGCCTTGTGTTCGTGTGTTTATACCGGCTTCCTATTTCGGAAGTACCGGGATTTGTTTTGCGCACGCTCGCTCCTCCTACCGGGCCACTTTTTCGCTTATGAGCCTCATGCACTTTAACTTTATGTGACGTATATAAAGTCTTACCAGCCGTCTCATTGCGTTTGGCTGCAATAATTGTTGCATGTACCAATCGTGGTAGCTAGCGTGACGACGTAAGGGCGAGCTACGGACTTATCTTCAATCTCACTTCCAACTCACATATTTTTGAAAAAGAAAAAAAAAAAAAAAGAAAAGATAAAGGTACAGAGCCCACCGTAATGTCACCTTCAAGCCATAACGAATATGGTACACGTTCACTTGAAGATGGAGCAGACACAGAAATGGAGCAGAGAAGGACCCTGGAGGGCCCGAATCGATTCCGCGTCTTGACGCGATCAGCCAAAAGGCAACCTTGATTCTATCTAGTACAACATCCCCGAAGCCATGCTTGGCCATGTTTTTTTATTTCATTCCGCAAAAAAATGCATTGCATGGATGTCCGCGTATCCCGATGCTTACTTCTTCACCCGAACTAACGACCTTTACGCCTCCCTCACAGTCTTGTCGATGGCCTTGGCGACGTAATCCACGTTCTTCGTGTTCAAGCCAGCCATTGAGATGCGGCCATTCTTCGTCATGTAGACGTGCGCATCAGCGCGGATCTTGAGGACCTGGGCCTCGGTCAGGCCGGTGAAGCTGAACATGCCGATCTGGTCGGTGATGTGGTTCCAGGTGCCAGGAGTACCTAGCTCCTCGAGCTTCTTGCGGAGGGCGGTGCGCATGTCGATGATGCGGCCGCTCATGGTGCGGAGGTTCTCCTCCCACTCGGCGAAGAGGGCGGGGTCATTGAGCACCGTCGACGCGATGCGCGCGCCATACGCGGGCGGGTTGCTGATCTCGGAGCGCTGGAGGATCTTCAGCTGCGAGTCGACGCGCTCCACAACGTCGGTCGCACCGGGGCCGGGGCCAGTGACGAAGTGGAAGCAGCCTGCACGCTCGCCGTACAGGCCAAAGTTCTTGGCGTACGACTGCGCGACGACCAGCTCGAAGCCCTGCTCGACAAAGTAGCGGATCGCCCAGCCGTCCTTAGCCAGGTCGCCCGAGGCGAAGCCCTGGTAGGCGCAGTCGAAGAAGGGGAAGTGGTTCTTCGCGCGGATGACGTCGGCGATGGCCTTCCATTGCTCTTGTGTCGGGTCGACGCCAGTGGGGTTGTGGGCGCAGGCGTGCAGGAGGATGATGCTGCCATCGGGAGCGTTCCTGATGGCTGAGATCATGCCATCGAAGTCGAGGCCGCGAGTCTGGGCGGAGAAGTAAGGGTAGGTCTTGACGGGGAAGGAGACATTGGTGAAGATCTGGTTGTGATTCGCCCAGGTGGGATTCGAGAAGTAGACGGTCTTGTCGGCGTTCTTATTGTAGAATTTGGCGAGGAAGAGAGCGCCCAGGTGCACAGCTCCCGTGCCGGAAATGGTCTGCAGACTGGTAACCTGTTTGTGCATAGAAGTCGTGTCAGTGGGACCATTTCCGTGACTAATCGTGTGTCAAGCATGCATGCAGCAAGAGGCACAGCCCTCAACAGCCAAGGAGCACACGTACGCGCTTTTCGGCGATGGCGGGGCTGTCGGCGCCCAGTATCAGCTTCTGCGAGGCGGTGGTGAACTGCGGCATGCCCGCGATGGGCAGGTACTCGTGGTTGAGCTCGGGGTCATTGCGGAGGATCTCGTCGGCCTATAGGATCGCTTCCAGTCAGCATGGACAGTCGCGCAGTGACGCGGGGCGGGGCGGCGCGGCGAGGGAGGGGTCTCTGAGCGTCTGGGAGGTCACCTTCTTCACGACGGGCAGCACCCACGGCTTCGCATTGTCGTCACGATACGCGCCGATACCCAGGTCGACCTTCTGGGGGAATGTGTCGGCGCGGTAGGCGGCCATCAGGCCGAAGAGCGGATCTTCGGGAGCTTTGGGCACGACATCGGCCTGGAAGACAGTGCTCTTTGCGGGCGACATGTGGGCGGATATTTGCTGCAGGCGCGAGCGAGAGGAGGCTGGAGAGGGGGATTGCGGGCCAGAGGCGACGACGGGGGTTGGGTCAGCAGAAGCTGGAGGAAATGTTGGTGGCATGATGAGGGAGCTAGAGCTATTAATGTACGGCAGCTCTCCGCGTTTCGTGTACCCCGGAGGGATCGGCTTATCGATTGAGCGGCTCCAGGTGCCACGCTCGTGTTCCCTTTCCCGCAACAGGTGACGGATGACTCCGCAATAGGCGCAAACTGCAGGTGCGACCGGCCGAGCGCTGCGCCTGACTGTCTGAGTTTTTCGGGTGGAAGGATGCACGGAGCAAAGGGAGCCCTGGACGAGGCAGGAGCGGCGCAATGGGCTGAGGATGCGCTTGGGGGTGGAGCTGCGCCGGATGCAATGGGGTAATCGTGTGCCTGGGAAGCTTGCGAGTTTATAGCTGCCGTCACGCGAGGTCGGCTCTATCAGGGTTCACGCTCGTGGCCCGGATACCGAGGTTCTCCAGCCACTGGCGGTTCTCATTCCCCAGATGATCACGTCTGGATGACCGTCCCGCGCCGTCGCATCCCCCGCCGCCTCGCGTAGTCACGCCCTTCACATGCAAGCCCGTCCCTCCTGCCCCCTGCTCCTTTGAGCCTCACCAAGTAACCTCACATGAGAAATGACACAATCATCCAGACACAAATGTTCAACAGTATTGAAGACGTCTTCGCTTGGATGGTAGAGACCAATCCTTACGAGCCACAATCGATATTGGGATTCCCGTCGCAATGCTCCCACTGCGATCCGGAAGTTGAATTCCCTTGTCTCCCACCGGTCAGTCGACGCCGACAATGCTCCATTCCCTACCCTACCTCATATGATCAGATCCCACACTACCAGCGTCCCACACATGGCGCACGTCGCGTAGAAAATAGCTTGCGCTATACTCCTCCGCTCCGCGGCCTTCTTGAGTTCCTTGTTGCCGCTGCCTACATTTTCTGCCGTAAGATGCGAATCTTGGACCAGCTGGTCAATCTGCGCCTGCTGCTCAAACAAGCTGGTCGCCAGCGTGCTTTGCAGCTCTGATATCTCCAGGAGCGACCGTTCCGTAGCCCTGTGGTGTTTGTCAGAACGATGACGCGCCTCACCTGTCGCAAGGAAACACGAAGACTTACCGCACTTTGTCGAGCGTGTCTTCGTAATGCTTGAGCATGTCCTGATTCTCTTCCGCGAAGAGCTGCAGCTGCTCCTCGCTCAACTGCTGCTCGACTTTCTCTCCGGTTTTCTCGTCTAAACCCACTGCCTTTCCACCTTGGAAACCCCCGCCTGCTCCGTGTCCTCCACTCGGGTCGTCCATAGGCGGTACCGTGACGCCGCGCGCCTTGTAAAGCACGCTTTTACTCTTTTCCCGCTCCCTTTCCAACCTAATCTCCATCATTGAAGCTTGGAACGCGCCGGTCTCCTCGAGCTTGCGGCTGAGGTACCATATGACGCTGTCTCGGTGTATCTTGATCGTGTTCTGCTTCGCTTCTTCCAACTCCTCCTCCGGGCTTTTCGCCGTGATTGCGCCCCCAGCCGCCCATCTCCCCAGCGCCCCCAGTCCTTTCGTGGCGCGCTTGCGCAGCGCGATCGTCTCGTCTGTAGATTGCCGAACCTTCTCTACGTCGGCGAGACTTTTGATAGCCCCGGTCAACTCGCGCAGCAATTGCTTGGTCTCGGCATCGATCTGCTCGCGCTGCGCATCGGTAAGGTATTTGCGCTCTTTCTCGGATCGCGAGATCGAAGATGACGAATCGGTGCGGCCGAGCTGTCTTCGTCGCGGAGGTTGTGCAGCGGACAGGTAAGACTGGCGGATGGAACGGAGATACTGGTTGAGCTCGGAGATGTGTTTGTTCTGCACGCGCGTTAGAGAAAGCGAATGACGTTTGTCGTGGGCACCAGCTCACAATACGATAGGCTTCCTTCAGGAACGCCTCGACGCTGTCCAGGTCGAAACCATGGGGCTTGATCGGCGGCTTGTCATGCCGGCGCAAGGCTTCGTTAAATGCTGGGGAGAGATCCATGGCGCGAGCCTGCTTGTGGGAGCTCGGGGGAAGCTCAGGACTTGGTCAACGTAGCCGCATGGAAAGCTCCCGTCGGCTCACAAAGCTTGGCATCGGTAAGCTTATCTCCGCCCTATGACCGCCGTTCCCGATGAGGCAAGAAGCGGCGGCACCCACCCTTTCTCATCATCGACGCGCTCATTCGCCATTGGGCCTTGCTAACGCACTTGCGGCAGAGCCGCTGTCCGCCTTACTTGCCGTACCAATGGCGCCACAGCCCGCTTCTCCATTCACCGGCACACTTCCCACCGATATCGGTTAAGTGCCGTTATCCATGCCCCTCTCGTTGTCCATATACTCCGCCTGTGCCCCAGATGTTCCTCTTCGTGTTCTTCTCCCCTGGATGGGGTCCGTGGATGACCTTTCTGCCCTCTCGAAATTTTGTCCGCCCTTTTGAAAGCCACCCGCCATGACATCGCCAGCAGAACTGCAGGCTCTCGGAAAAGCCGGGTCTTCTACTAGACCAGATATCGGGAGCGGATTGGACATATCCGCCTCATCTAGAGCCGAAGATATCGCGTCAGACCAGGTAACCGAAGAAGCCCTGGCCGACGAAAAACAGGCTGGACAAGACAGCCATATTTCTGCAACATCCTCACGCAGACCCTCCACTTCGGCCGAAGAAGACAATCCCCAAGATGACCTTGAGAGAGCAAACACTGTCGCATCAGGACCCGTTTACTCGGTGTTCCCACGCAAGATGAAATTGTTCATCGTCTTCATGGTCGCCTGGGGAGGCTTCTTCTCCCCGCTATCGGCAAACATCTTCTATCCAGCCCTCGATACCCTCAGTCACGAGCTACATGTGACTGACGAGCTCATCAACCTGACTCTCACCACATACTCTATCTTCCAAGGCCTGGCCCCCACCATATTCGGCGATCTTGCCGATATGGCGGGAAGAAGGCCTGCCTTCATCCTAGGCTTCATCATATACATCGGCGCCAACATTGGGATTGCTCTTCAGGATTCGTATGCCGCTTTGATGGTCCTCCGTTGCCTTCAGAGCAGTGGGAGTAGCGGCATGATAGCCCTTGCGAACGGCGTCGTAGCAGACATAGCCACTGTCGCAGAACGTGGAACGTGGATGGGCTGGGCGACTGGTCCGATGATGATCGGACCTGCCGCAGGCCCAGTAATCGGAGGCCTGCTTGCCCAGTTCTTAGGCTGGCGCTCCATCTTCTGGTTTTTGGTCATCATGGCCGGCGTGTACGTCGTCATCTTCGCCATCACCTTTCCAGAGACGGGACGCAACATCGTCGGCAATGGCTCCATCCCGCCTCAGGGCTGGAACATGTCCGTCCTCAACTGGCTCTCAGTTCGCAAAGCTGCTCGAAACAGTGATACCCTCTCCCGAACCACCTCACGAGAGAGCAGTCGCCTCGCGCAGCAACGCCTCGCACGAGCCCGCAAGCTCCGCTGGCCCAACCCCTTGAACACGTTGAAGCTCATCAAAGAGCCCGACGTGGGCCTCCTCCTAATCTATAACTCCCTCGTCGTAAGCCCAAATCCCCCCACTTCCTGCCTCTCCGCTCTCTCCACTCCAATTATCAACCAAAAGCCCACCCAAGAAATGAACTCCGGACTGACAAAACCCCACGCACAACCCAGTACACCGCCTTCATGAACGTCAACGCCTCCGCGCCCTACCTCTTCACCACCATCTACGGCTTCAACTCGCTCCAGATCGGCCTCTGCTTCATCCCCTTCGGCACGGGCGCCCTGCTCGCCCCGCTCGTCAACGGCCACCTGCTCGACCGCAACTACCGCCGCACCGCGCACCGCCTGGGCATTGCCGTCGACGCCAAGCGCGGCGGCGACGACGACCTGCGCGCCTTCCCCATCGAGCGCGCCCGCATCGACGTCGCCGCCCCGCTGCTCGTCGTCGGCCTCGCCGCCCTGACCGCCTACGGCTGGGTCATGCACTACGGCGCGCACCTCGCCGCCCCGCTCGTCCTGTTCTTCGCCATGGGCCTGACGCTGACCGGCGCCTTCAACGTGCTGAACCTCATGCTGGTCGACTTCTACCCGCTCGCGCCCGCGACCGCGACCGCCGCGAACAACCTGGTCAGGTGCCTGGTCGGGGCCGGCGGGAGCGCCGTCGTCGTCCTGATGATCAAGGCGATGGGGAGGGGGTGGTGCTTCACGTTCCACGCCCTGGTGGTCGCCGCCGCGAGTCCGATCTTGTGGGTGTTGGTCGAGAAGGGGCCGGGGTGGAGGGAGCAGAGGAGGGTGAAGGCGGAGGAGGTGCGGAGGAGGAGGAGGAGGAGGAGGAGGAGGACGGAGGAGGAGGAAGCGGCGGAAGGGAGGGCAAGGGGGAGGTTGGAAGAAGAGGAGAGGGGGGCAGTGGGGGAGGAAAAGAAGGAGAGGGTGAAGGGCCCGGATGAGAAGAGGTAGATGGCTGTTGAGAGAGTTGATATCGATAATGTATACAACGCCATGGTATCCGAATTGATCAACTCGGGTACATATCTCATGAGATATGAGTTTAGCATGATAGCATCGCGCCTGCTCCATTGTGTGGGAAATTGAAGAAGCAATCGTCCGGACGTGAATGTCGTCGATATCCTCGAACAGCTACGTCCGGGCGGCTGCGTCAACTCCGTGTGCCCAGTCACTCGGTATGCATGTTGGCCGTAGAACATGTAGCTAGAAAGGCAAGGGAATTTCTGATCCTTGTTTTCGAAAGACTAACCCTAGTGGGAACTTTATAAAATCTCCACTAACTTTACCATGAAGTTCGGGGAATTTAAGTTTATCCTATGCGAGTCGCTGAATGCTAATCAAACGGCTAAAACGCTTGATACAGGCAGCCCTTCGCCCCCACCCGCAGCCACTACCTCCGCGGTATAATTATCCTCTATGTTGGAGCAAAACCTCGTATGCATCTGTATTCGTTGTTGTCTGTTCCGTCTTGAGAGAGCGGAGGAGCTAAACTACCCAGCGGCGCTAGCGCCGCGCTAAGCGTACCTGCCATAACACTCTACCTCCGCCCAGGATAAACTCGCTATTATTAACACGCCTATTCTGCGGCTTCTTACGCGGCTTGCTATTCTTCCTGCCTACTAGGTGGCCTCGCTTGCGCCTTAGCTATTTAGATTAGTATTAAGTCGGCTCTAGCGGCGGCGTAGGCGAGGGAGGTATTAGTAGGCGTAGGCGAGCGTAACGACGGGCCTCTACCACTAGGCTTCGGAGTTACCTAGTAGGTTCGGGGTTGTCGAGGGGTTTACCTGAAGACGAAGAGAGGGGAGCAACGATATAATAAGAAGTTATATAACGTAGGAGTATAATAGGTCTTGTTACTTTTAAGTTAACCATAAGGGTTTTAAGTGTAGTTATATACATATTCCAATTCTAGATAATTGTGGAAAGTTGGGATTCTTCGTTATTTTGGGTTGGTGTGAATAGTCATCCTAACTTATTCAGTAGGGCGCACGCAATGCGGGCGCTTAGACCCGTTTTCCAAATCCCGACTTCTATTCCTACCAGCGGACGACACTACTGTTATTCTCTCGTCCTATAGCGTACGTCGTTTGCCGGCTTTCTAGACTCGGTTGCCTGTCCCTGCGGTCCTTCGTCCCCTACGAGATTCCTGACTCGGCGGTGCTTTGCTGGCTTCCTCATGCCTTATAGGCTTGTATCCCTTGCGGGCTCTGCTTTGGTAACTAACTTCTATAGGCGCCGTGTTCCCTGTGCTCGGTGTTCCCGTGCGGGATCTTGGCCCTTGCGGTGCGGTTTCCCCTTTGCGGGCTCTCTACACTTGGGGACTCGAAGCCTGTGTGTCCTGGGATTCGTATCGGTAAGGAAGGTATAGGCGGGGAAGTCATTGGTAGGCGTGGGTAGTATACTACGCGATAGTTAAGCGATTTTAATATCTCTTACCAAGGCCCAAGCCCGGACATGTATTGGGAACTACCCGATTATGCACCAGTGTCAATTTTTCCATATCAAGGGTCAGAAATTCCCTTGCCAACTAGAAAAACTTAAGAACTCCCAAGTCTTCTGCTACCTGGCACACAAACGCACCAGCTCTGATCAGCCAAGGATTTCGCAATAGGTTTAGTCACTTCTTCCGATTTGACGCCACGAATTGCAGCACTCTTTTGCATTACTGCCAGGGGCCTTCTCCTAAGGAGTTGAAGCAGTCATCCGGACGCGAGTATCCACAGGCATTGGTGACGTTCGCGTCCGGATAACTGCTTCAACTCCCTAGGAGCCGGAGCGGATCTTAACCATAACTTTACCTACCAGCAGCCTCAGCTCGCTCATACGACATCACCTTCACTGCCCGCACGTGAGACAGAAACCCGCCGTTCAATTCACTTCAAAAGCACGCTGCTCTTAGCTACCTGGTCGATTCTGCCGTTGTCCCTCTTTCCCCTCCCTAAGGACGCTTGAAGCAGACAGATGCAGTAACGTTCGCAAACAGCAGCACAAAGCCCGAGACCGTGCGGGATCTTCCAACAGCAGCAAAGACAGACGACGCTCATATAAGGAAATCCGAACACTGTACATTGGGAAACGGGGAAGAGGAGCCGGAAGAAAGGCGTTGCGAAGCATCATTTTTGTAAAATCTCACAACATCTCTGATGTAGTATCCGCAAGAAAATCCCAGTAAGAGAAGAACGCCGAAATGAGAGAATGGGGGAGGAGGAGAAAGGAAAAAAGGTGCACACAAAACAGCCAAGTAAGCGACAGACAGTGAGGAAAATGGAAGGACGGCGTTCGAAAAAAGACGACCAAAATGCCGCAAATCTCCTCCACCTCTATTATCTCCTTCCCTGTCAGCCACCACAGCCCGAGCGCGCGTGTTGTAAGGCCTACATCCCCTGGAGCGGTGGGTATGCTCTGCGTTCGTGCTACATAGCCTCTTTCACTCATCTCCACGACAAAAGACCACACAAAGGAGAGAAAAAAAAAGGAGACCACCGTAGCCAGCAATCTCTATCGTATCGCGGCAGTTTTAGTACTCCCAAGACAAGCAAGCCAAAACATCAAAGAGACCGGCCGTCCCCAAAGAAAGCATCAGGCGACAGCGAAGGAGCGTGCTCAAAAACCAAAAGCACAGAATGACCACGAAGAAAAGAACTTCTCTAATGCCGAGTAAGAAAGTCTCTGTACCGATCGTCGCTCTTCCCGTGCCATGACACAAGCGAGTATTGTGCGCAAAAGAAAGAAAGCCAAGAAGAAAGAAAAAGAATCAAAGCAGACACGAGAGGGAAAAAAAGACAAGCCCTAAGATTTGCACGAGGACGAAGAAGAAAAATTTCTTCTTCGCAAAAGGAAAAAAAAAAAGCTACCGACTTCTCTCTCTGTCTCCTTCTTTCTCACATCACCTGGTATCACACATCATCCCGTGTTACTCATAAACCAGTCACCAATTCACACGACCTTTCATCTTCACTCAAAAAATCATAAATCAACCGGTTCCCTGACCCTCCATTTTACACCACGGATGGTCCAGAACCTGACCGATCGTGATGCGCTGGTCGACATCCCTATTCAACATAAGTCTGATGAGGTCGATGCTCTCCTCACTCATGATGTACGGCACGCGCAGGTCGTGGTCCATGATCTCATCGATGCTGTAGAACGGGTTCTCCTTATACACGATCGTGTACAGCAAGATACCCAGCGCCCACACATCCTGTTCCTTGCCGCGGTAAGACTTTCCTGCGAGGACCTCAGGTGCCGCGTAATCTGGGCTTCGGTTACTACTTTCTATTGCACTTCGGACCGGGAGAGAAATGAGTAAAAACTTACCAATTGTGCCAACAAACACGTCGAATGGGCCGTTCTTGATGTACGCAGCAGAGCCGAAATCAATGAGTTTTATATTGCCTTCACCATCGAGGATCACGTTCTCATCTTTGATATCGCGATGGACGACCTTTGCCTTCGTATGCAAGAAATGCAGCGCTTCCGCGACCTGTACGAAGATCTTTCTACACTCAGTCTCATCCATATTTACGCGGAGCTCGATATAGTCGAACAAGTCCATCCCGGGTAGACCGTGCGGGACCATCTCGATGTAATAGTTGACCTCATCCTCGAAGAAGTCGGCCATTTCCACGATATTCGGGTGTTTGAAACCGTCGCGGCGCAGGTAATCCAAGACGTGGATCTCGAGCGGTACGGTACCAAGGCGGCGGTCACGAGTCCATGTGTCCACCAGAATGCGGCGTTTTGTTACGTATTTGATGACCATCTTCTTGCTACCGTTTTTGTAGCGACACAGCTTGACTTGACCATATGCACCTTGTCCCATGTCCTCGAGCACGACAAAGTCATCGATAGTCTTCTTCTTGCCAGGTGTACCGGGTGTTGCGGGTTGCTGCATGGGCGCTGGGGCTGGCTCTTGCCTTGGGGTTGGTGTTGATTCCGAGTCTCTGATCTGTCTGGCCAACATCGATACGGGAGGAGTGTCTCGTCGTGGCGTCGAAGAGTCTGCTTCTTCAGGGTGCAGCTGGGTGACTGATTGGCCTGGTGAAGGCTGGTGTGGCGGAGTGCCGGGTCGCGACATGAGGGGGGTTACGGGTCCCACTCCGTGATTCACGGCGTGAAGCTGTCTTGAATATGTGATCCAGAGAGCATAGACGACTTCGGAGGAGGGATGATGTTCGAGCTCTTCCTCGTCCTCATTTTCCACGATCACATCGTCGGAAAACTTGGGCGACTTTTCACTTTTGACCACACGCATTTGAACGTCAACCATGATCTCAGCGCCATCCCGGTGCTTAGCTGGAAGGCCACTAGGTCTCAGGAAAACAGCCGCTGCATCTTCTTTACCTTCCCGCATGGCCAGGAGCGCACGAGCGCGGCGGAAACTGTGTTCAGGAATAACGATGCCATCGACCAGCGTGACCTGGTCTTCGTCGGTCATAATATGCAGAATCTTGTCGAAGCTGGGTAGCAATTTAGTAACATGTAGACCGTCCGGTTTTGCTTGGCCGAAGAGCGCAGAAGAAAAGACCGTGTTGGCGCTCGAGACCTGAAGCGTATCGGCATTCAAAACGACGATCCCTGCGATATGAGGAAAGCTTGAAACTCGGAATGTCGACTCTCCGGATAGCTGGTGCACGGTGATTGGGATGTTGATACTGTTTTGCGTTCGGGCGGTGAACGTCTTGAGCTCGGCAATCTTGTCGAAGTCCAGAGCGCCAGTGTTCGTGCCTGGGACGCGCGGTATTTCCGGGATCAGCCTTGCAATATCCATACCTCTTCTCACACGTTCGGTTCCCCAGATCGCCTCTATCGCACCCTGTCCTTTTACTACGGATCCTATTTCGTCAACCGTCACGTATACCACATCTTCTGCGATCTCCTCGAGGACCCAGATAAGGCCACCGCGCTTCTCCTTGACCCATAAGCTCGCAGCTCCAGTGGCGCCGTTTCGTTTCTGTATAGGGACAACGTCGCCGCAGAGAAGCACGCCTCTGGACTTGTTAGCCTGGTGATTCAAGCCGCCCTTCACGTTCTTCCTCGCCGCGATCGACGAGCCACTCCCGTCGTCGGTCTTCGATCTTTTCTTGCCCGTAACTCTTGACGACGGTTTGCTTAGTAGCTTCGCCGTGATGCCATTTCCCATATTCAGAGAGTTGCTCGCAGGAGCGGGTTTCTGAGCCTCAGCCGTTTCCAGAGCTTTTCGGGATCCGGCCTCGGGGTCTCGTAGCTTGTCTTCCAGCCACTTCCTCCGCTCTTTCTGAACCACTTCCAAAATCCCCATCTTTCGCACTTCCGATCTCGTCACTCCGAAAACAAGACAGGCCAGGTCGTTTGCTGCGGTAATCGTCCAAGGCGCCTGCGCTTCAGTTGTAAAGATAGCCTGGGCAGCGGGTGCCCAGCGACTGCCGTGTCCATGCGGAGCATTCGCAGCCGTGTGTGCTCCGGGCACGGATGGTAGAGGGGTTTGGGGGGTAGGTATTTGGTTGTGGGGAAGGGTCTGGTTTCCAACGGTTGTAGGTTCGGCAGCCAAGTAGGGTTGGGCTAGGGCATCGTTTAGTCTGCTCTGAATATGTAAGGGTGATGTGTCTGTATATGTCCTCTTCAACGCCGCGCGGGACAGCTTCGGGGGTGGCGAGGTGCTCGGGGAGCCGGAAGCCTGGGATGACGAAAGCAAGCTCGACTCGCTTTCCGGGGCCATGGCCTCCTCGATGGTGGGCTTCAGGGCCGGGGAGAAGGCGGCGGCGCTCCTCGGGCTGTGGACGGGCGTATTCTCGTCGATCGGCTCCGGGCTTTCTGACCGCGGAGCAAAGCTCTTCTCGAAAATATTTTCACCCGACGCATCAGCGGGGCCAGTTACGGGCCCCCTCCCACCCAAGCCATGTGCCTGCAACGCCTCCTCCCCGATCAGATTCGCGCGCGAGAGCAGCTCCATCATGCTCTGCAACTCCTGGTCGCCGCTTAGCCGGGCCTGCGCGTTGGCAATGCCCGGGTTGGTGGCGGCCCAGCCCAACTTGTCCCGCATAAAGTCTATAGAGCGCTTCAAGACATTCTGGCGGTTGTATATGAAATCCTCGGATTGATGGGCGAATGAGAAGGAGTGGAGGGACTCGGAGGGAAAGCGGGAGAGGTCCTCGCTGAAGTTCAGGGTCGGCGAGCTGGGCCCCGAGGCCAGAGTTTGCGAGGTGGAAGGGTGACGGGTGGGCGGAAGGGACAGGTTGATCGAGGCAGACCGCGAGTTGGCGGAGCTGCTGTTGGCGCGCAGCGGCTGCTGCCGTATGCGGCGGAGGCCCGAAGCTCCTAATCCATGCTCGTGTTCAGGAACGATGGGCGACCTGGCAGGTTGGTTAGCGTTGAGCAGGATGTGGTTCACGCGTCACCGACCTCGTTAGCCTGTCATAGTCCCGCGAGGTGCCCGAGTCGAACGACATGCGCGGGCGGACGGTGTTCACGGCAAGGGACGGGTTGGCGGGGCTCTGAGACACGAGATTGCTGGTGCTCTTGTTCTTGGGCAGCTTGATGTCGCTGGCGGCGGCGAGGGACGTCTGGGGCGGCGGCTGCTCCGAGGACGTGGTGCTTGTGGGTTTGGAGCCTGCGGAGAAGATGCACATCAGAGCTGTCCGGTGCTGGTCTGAGCTGCGGTGGGTGTGGTGATCGGATGCGCGGGCGGCGTGACGGCAGCAGCGGCGGCGGCGGCGGCGGCGGCGGCGGCGGCAGCAGCTTGGACGGCCTGGACGGCGTAGAGCCGCCCGCTCTTATTCTAGAAGCTCATGCTGCGGCGGTCACGTCCCTGAGCAGAGAGGCATGGCGGAGAGTGCAGCAGGCTGCAGCGGGCCGTGCTCTGGTGACTGGTGACCTGCCTCTGGCTGGGCGGCTGAGGCGCCTTTCGCGGTCGCGGCTCGCACGCGGGCAGGGCGGCGGAGCGGCAGCAGGCGTGTGGAGCAACAATGGACAGCAGCACTCACCATTGTCATTTGGCGTGCTCATAACCGTACCAGGAGAGCTGACGTGCGGCCAGCGGGGTGTTGGGGGGAGGGCTGGAGGGAGCCGGCAGAGCAGAGGGGCCGGCGTAGGTTGGCGAGCGCGGGCGCGGGGGTTTGGGCGTCTCGCTCCAGCAGCAGCAGCTATTCACGGGGAGAGCAGCGAGCGCACGCTGGCGGTCGAGAGCGCGGTGAGACTTGAGCAGGTCAGACGGCTGCCAATGGGACACGGCCGTCGATTCTGGTCTGGTATGGCAGGCTTGTGGCGGAAATCAAGCGGACGCCCGGGGCGGCGGCATGGGCGTTCTGGCGTCGCACAGTCGAGCTGGGGTGCGGGCGCGGGCTGCGGGAGCGGTGCGGTGCTCTGTTGCGTCTACCGTACAGCGAAGCAACCAGCGCGGGCAGCGGACAGCAGACGGCAAATGCGCTGAGGACAGGCGACCAGCCCAGGGGCAGGTGACGGCGCGCGCAAGACAGCAGCAGCTAGCCTAGCAGATGGCGAGGCTTGGCTGTATGGTCGGAGGTGACAGGGCGAGGAGCCTGAGACCTAGACGTAGCTGCGTGTGCTCGAGCTCGAGTGGCAGTGTTCTCTCCATCATCGCGCATCCTCCCCGGGCTCCAGGCGCTCAACAAAGCTAGCAGCTGGTGCTCCACTCTCTGGCTCGGCTGACTTCATGCCCCGTTGCCTGCTGGACCCTGAGCACCACCTGCGCCGACGCGAGAAGCTCTGCAGCCAAACACCTCTCGCGCCCACACAACCAGAGCCCTCGCCCCGTCCCAGGCCCCTCGCTGCCCCTCGACCGCTGCCGCTGCCGCTGCCGCCGCCGCTGCCGCCGCCACCACCACTGCCACCACCACCTTTGCGCCCCTATCTAGATGGCTCTGACAGCCTGCCGTGATAAATGCTGACAATCCACTGAGCGGTGCGGTGGCTTACAAGCGTGCCCGTCACATGCTTACCGGCCTCAGGCCACACGCCGTCCGCGGAGAGCTCCAGAAGCCGCCTGAGTAGCGGCAGCGGCAGCAGCAGCAGCAGCATCAGCATCAGCCTGTCCGCGGCGCACGCGTGGCCCCATGTCCTGCGACTCCCCGAGACGCCCTATCGCGAAAGGCGGTCGTACCTACGGAAGTCTCAGCAGGCTCTGGTTCGACGGAACGCACTGTGAGAGGAAAATGCGAATGGGCCTGTCGTGCTACGGAGATAGGTCGCCTGGTGATGCCGACTCCGCACCGCCGCCCAATGCCTCTTCCCGTCTTTCACCCGCCTCGTCCTATTTGCGTGTACGTACACGCGATGCCGGTCTCAAAATCACTGCTACGATAACGAGAAATTCGTATGGAGATGAAGCGGTCTGCACGCAAGAGTCATTACTATCAACAAACCGCGACGTCTGTTGGGCTACTTCCACTCTTCAAGAACAGCTTCGGTGATTTTTGGACTTGGGTTGAGAACATATTCTCCATTCGCGCCGTCCCGGAGCCACCCTCCCTTAACGGGCTTCCGTAAACCCGCGACCACCTTGGACTATCCTCCGAACAAACTTCGCCCGGTCTCAACGTATGTATGTATACGAGCTCCGAGGCTTGCCTTGCCCGAGCTTCCATCCTGGACCGGGGAGGCGGCAAGCTGCCTGCCGTCCCCGCGGTCAGAGATATGTACTTGGTCGGAAAATGACTCTCTCTTCGGGCTAGCCAAGATAAGGAATGCATCTTAGTTTGCAGAACCCTAAAAAGTTCATTTTCATGTGAAAATCAACCCGAAGCTCCGGTTGCTGGGAGGTCCATCCCCGGTGCTACCATAGGTTGTCGAACATGTTGAGCAATGTTGCTGCCGCAGCTGCTGTACCACGCAACCTCGCACCAACGTCCTTGACCGGTAGATCTGCAAGTGCAAAACCAGACGGTCTCGATCCGCAAGAACCAACGCCGATCAAATGCAAGCTCTATTTCCAAAACAGAAAAAAGAAAAAGGAAAAAAAAAAAAATCAAAGACACACATTCTCAGTACCGCAACTTCTCCTTATGCTCCTCCCAAAAATTCCTGCACGCGCGATGCATGCTCAACTGATCGACCCACCACTCCCCAAAGCTATCCTCCACCTCGACATCCACCTTGCCCACCCGCTCATTCCTCTTCAACCCGCATAGCGCACAGGCCCTCGGCGCCGCAATTGCACCCTCATCTTCCTTCGCCGTCCGGACGGGCATCGTCTCCGCGACCTCCGGGATAGCCCCCACGCCCCTGCCCCTCTCGTCCTTCCCGTTCACCTGCGCGACCACGCTGCGCAAGCGGCCCACCTGCTCCTTCCACGCCCGCACCACGTCCGCCGCCTCGCGGTCCTCCTTGGTCGATTCGGAGCGGTCGATCGCCGTCAGCTTCATGCCGCCGGCCCCGGCCTTGCCCGCCTGCCCGATGCGCATCCCTTGCGCGAGGAACGTGTCGCGCTTCCAGCGCAGCTTGCGGCCGGCGATGACGCGCGCCGCGACCACGCCGATGCTGAGGTAGCCGCGTAAGAAGCGCACGACGCCTTGATCGGCCAGGATCTTCGAGCGGACGTGCGAGGGCTGCGTGCCGAGGGGCTTGAAGAAGGACGTGTGAGCGGACGCGAAGATGGGCGGGAAGAGAGTGAGGAGCAGCGCGGGTGGTGGGATGTTCGTCGGAGGAAGCGAGTTCGGTGCTGGATCGGGGATGCTCGCAGGAGCAGGAACCTGGAAGCCGCTTGGAACGGGACTCGAGGAAGCGGCGGGCGCCGTGGATGGTGTTGTGGGGATCAGGTCATCCCAATCGTCATCGAAACCTAATGGTTGGCCAATTGGTTTTGAATTAGCCGCGGGAGCTCTGGGTTTAGAAGCCTTTGAGGCTGGAGCTTTGGATGCCGTCTTTGCTGGAGGCGGCTGTGTCGCTCCGAATGCCGGCTGTGATGTTTGAGATTTTGAAGCAAATTTGGCCGTTGTGCTAGTCTTCCAGTCTTGCTGCTTCGACGTCGGGGCAACGGAAGTGAGTGGGTTTGAGACTTCTAATTCGCCCAAAAGTGCATCGATGTTCAAGGGCTTTGCCGACGACGGTGCAGTACTTTGAGCAGGCTTTGGCGACTGTGATATAGAAGGTGCAGGTGCTGGCTTAGGCACAGAAGCGGGAGTAGAAGCCGGTGCGGGTGCGGGCTGCTGGAATGCGGGGGTAGCATCTTCGAAATCACCAAAATCATCGTCATCTTCAGAGAGATTCTCAGCATCGAACAGGACATTTGGATCACGTAGAGCCGGGGCTGGGGTTTTGCTCGGAGCTGGCGCGGATGCTGGAGGTGGAGCAGCGAAGGTCTGCTGAGCTGTCGTACTCTGTGGGCGTGAGGGGACGCCAAAGGCACTGAAGTCGAACGGGTCATTTTTCGATGTCGTAGGATTCAATGCAGGCTGTGGGGCGGACGACGTTAAGCTTCCAGAAGGAGCATTAGTGCCGGCAAGAGTGGTCGACGTGCGAAGGCTGGCCCATGGATCCTGTGCCTGAGAGGTCGTATTAATAGAGGAAGGATCCGGCAGGGCTGCAGATGGAGCAGGGGTGGATGCATCTGCGAAATCTCCCCAATCGTCGTCGTTGCTGGCTTCGGCTTGGGTTGATGATGTTGATGGAGCTCCTGTCGCGGCGGGGAAACCGGACCCCTGGAAAGCAAAAGAACTCACGCCGGGATTGATTGAAGAGGGTGCAGCTGCTGGTGCGTAGGAAGGTGCAGATGGCTGATTCAGGCCAGCGAGGTCATCGAAGAGGGAGAAGCTTGCTTGGGCCGGCTGAGCTGCCGACGGCGGTTGAGGCTGGGCGGGCCGCTTCTGCTGGGCTTGTGGCTGCGGAGGGCTGCCGAACTCGGCGAGGAGGTCGAATGACATGACGGATGACAGAACAGTTGATGGCGAGGGGCGCCGTAAATATGGAGTGGCAGGATTCGTATAGCTGATCTGGAGGTGGTGTTTGCGGGAGTTGTTCGAGACACAGGCCACCCAGGCCGCTCGCGCCTGCCAGAAGTCGCCTGGCGCTCGCCTGCCGGACGGGCCGAGACTGCTTAGTTTTGCCGTGCGCTGGTGTCCACTGGGCCCCCTGCTCTTCCGCACCACTCGCGGCCCTCGCTCTCCGCCCCCATGTGTTGGTAATGTCAACCACGAGCGCAAAGGTGCTGCTGTGGCGCAACCGCTATGCGCCAGATACGGCTGTCCGCTCCGTCCCGTCTCCACAACCGGCTTTGCGCTACCGGTTCTCGCCAGTGAGTTGAAGGGCGGATGAAGGTCACACCGCAGGCCGCGGGCACATCCAATATCGAAATGCTATTTCGGGCGATCTTGAGGCTCAAAATAATCTCCTGGCGTCGCTAGACCATCGCTATAAATCCAGTTGAAATGCCCATCATTCTCTTTCGCTCCATCGGCTCGCCCAGCTCTCATGCCTGCCCATCTGAAGTGGCGTTCTTTGGATACTTCGCACCCTTCTCTTTCCCCTACGTCATCGGTTTGAACATTTTGGTCATGAAGCTTTCCACGATTTTTGCCACACTGGCCGCTCTGGCTGGTGAGGCCACCGCCAAAGCTGTGTTCGCCCATTTCATGGTACCTACCGACCCAAAGGCCAGTGCTGCCAAAGCGACAGCTAATATTAGAGCGAATAGGTCGGCAACGTCAAGAACAACTATAATGTAGACAAGTGGACCGAGGACATCAAGCTCGCCCAGGCCTCTGGTATCGACGGCTTCGTTCTGAACATTGCTCCACCCTTGGATGATGCCCTGCGAACCCAGATTGCTGCCTCCTTCATTGCTGCGAACGACTTGGCCAACGAGTGGAAGAACTTCTTCTCTTTCGATTACCAGGGCGGCGAGGGAGCTTGGAGCGCCAGCGACATCGCCTCACTTCTGAAGGAATATGGGCCCAACTACGCCTATCAGAAGGCGAACAGGAATGGTGTGGACCTGCCTTTCGTTTCGACCTTCGAGGGTGGTGACCATGCCAGCGATTGGATCAGCATCAAGAACGAGATCGACGTCTACCTTGTTCCTGACTGGACCGGTTCAGGCATTCCAACGGTGCAAGCCAACATCAACGCAGGTGCAAAGATCGACGGATTCTTCAGCTGGAACATGTGGCCCGAAGGGGCTAACGATATGAGCACCACACCTGACCAAGACTGGATCAATGCCATCAGCGGAAAGGACTACATGATGGGAGTTTCGCCGTGGTTCTTCACAGATCTCCCGGGCTACGGCAAGCAGCGTCTCTGGCGTGGTGACGATCTTTGGGCAGACCGCTGGGAGCAAGTCCAGCAGATCGATCCCGAATGGGTCGAAATCGTTACCTGGAATGACTATGGCGAATCTCACTACATTGGACCTATCTGGGAGGCCGGCATTCCTCAGAATGTCGATGGCAATGCTGACGCTCGCTGGTACGTGGAAGGCTACGGTCACCAACACTGGCGCGACCTCCTTCCTTACTACATCGCCCGCTACAAGAATGGCAGCCCGCCTGCGGTCACCCAGGAGAAGCTCACCTGGTGGTACCGCCTCTCGCCTAAGGCTGCCGGCACTACCGACGTCACTGGCAACGATTGCTCGTACCAAACATGCCTTGATCCCAACGCGATTGTCCAAGACAAGATCTTCTTCACGGCTTTGATCAGGGAAGTCACCGCCGACACCAGAATCGTCGTCCAAGTCGGCGATAACGCGCCTGTGTCCCACACAGTTACAGCCGTCGGTATCAACCACTTCTCGCAGGACTTCAACGGTCAGCTTGGCAAGGTGACCTTCTCGCTTGTGAGGAATGGACAAGGTGTCTTGTCGGGGACGGGATCCGAGATTGTGGCGAACCCACCCAACGGAAAGAGGAACTACAACGCGCATGTTGGCGGTGTGCCGGACACCTACGCAACCTTGTGAGCAGACTCGACGACGCCGATAACCGAGTGGGTGTGACTGATAGCTATGGGTACATGAATATGTGCGGACTTGTAAATACACAATGACAAATACTGAATTAAAACAATGTTCAGATAACACATCTACCGGGCATTGGTGAGTGAGTTGCAGCTTCGCAGGCTGCCAATAGCGAGGGCCTTTCATGTCTCACGCTTTGTTGATGTGCGTTTCTCCACTAGAGAAAAATGATTTGAGCCCAAGTGAGGCCGGGTCAGGTAGAAGCGAACAGGTGTCGGCGACCAGGTGATGGATGGCAGAAGTGCCAGCGACAACAAACTGAAGCCAGCAGACTGGAGTCAGCGTGGGCAGCTTGGGTAGTCGCCCGGGCGTAAGTGTCCGATGATAATTCCGACAGCTTCATCCGCACGACTGCTTCAGCTGCCCACGAGCTGCAGTGTCTATGGCCAGGGCGCGATCATTCATCACCATGAATGCCGAGGAAGGCACGGCTTGCCCAGACCATCGATGGCATTCACACGCAGAGCGCACGAGCCATGCTGCATGCTGTGGCTCTCTTTGGCAGGCGCAGCGGCCCCAGCGGGGCGGGCCGTTCCTTCCTTCCACGCGTGCCTGCCTGGCGAGCAGTCGAAAAGCCAAAGCCACGCCATGGTGCCTTCCCTTTCCAGCACCTGCATCCCGGTAAAAACAGGGATCGACACGCCTGTTTCCTGTTCCTCGAGGTTCCATTTCTGCCCACGTCTGCCTTAGCGCCGTTTTCTGACCCGCTGACAGGCCAGCCTGCTTCCTCCTCTCTCATATAAATACCTCCCTCCACCGCCCCACCAACTCCTCTTTTTTCCTTCACACCACCTCTTTGCCTACGGGCTAGGGGTAACACCCCGGCAGCAATGCTGGGTCTGAGCTAGCGGTAGGCAGGCGACCGCGGCCTCCCGACGGCGGGGGCGGATGGGGTGCAGCTTGACCTTGGGGTCACATTTCCAGGGGAGGAAGATCTAACAGACAGAGAAGAGCAGAAAAAAAAAACAGACACACCGCCGCAACAGAAAAAAAAAGGGGAGCAAGAAAAAAAATAAGCAGTGGAAAAAAAAGGAAAGCGGCTCACTGCAGAAAAGAAACAGAGAGACATCAGGCAACGCTGGGGACTGCGCCCGGACAAACGGCAGGGGTGGCACGAGGGAACCCGGGCTCCGGGGGTAAAAAGAGCCTTTTGGCTTCTTCATTTTTTTTTTCGTTGATTGATCTGCCTTGCGCAGGTCTTCGAGGAAGAAAATACGTTGGCTTCTCTATGGTTTCTGGCGCATGCTGCTGTTGCTCCATGGATCAGTCACGAGCAGTGTTATGTCATGACCGGAGGCTGTAAAGGACCAACGCTTGCTCTGTGACTCATGTCTGATAATCCATGGCTAGCAAAGCTGTACCTACCTCGCCTGAGCGTTTATGGTGTTGATCTTTCTGCGATCCCACTGACAACCAATGCATGCACATGTTATTCAACCAGGCCTACAGCTCACACTCAAGTACCACTTCATATCGTATTGTGATACACATGCAGGCTGCTGATCCAATTTGACATCTGTAGCCTGCACTCCGCCAACACCGCTTCACCGCGGTCTTCCTATCATCTCGCGGCTTCGGTTGCACATAAAGAACTGAGGACAGCATTTGCCGCCATACCACCCCGGCACTAACCTTTAGCGATCTCACATCCTTCCACAAGCAACGGGCTCATTTCATCAGCTCCGTCGCCGATAACCACCCTTTCCCAAGCCAACGCGTCGAGTCCATCCACCATCGCAATGGTGACATCAAGCCGCGCCGCCACGATATTGCGCCAATCATACTCATCAACGCCATCGTCTACAACACCGCCTCTGTGCATGAAATGCAGACGATTTCATATCGCTGCGCAACGTGTGCGCTGAACGTGCTCTTCAGGCTAGGCTAACGGAACTGAAAATCATCACAAACGAATGATAATCAGTGAGGGTTACATTCGGGAAGACTGCTAGCAGCTATTGCATCAAGTAACGCAGCTTTGTGGAATTGAAAATCGATAAACACTACCACGGACGACACTTACATGCTTAGAAGCATAGAGACCTGTGGATACCCATACATAATCTGAGGACGCAGCATGAGAACAATGATGAAATGGTATCTATGCAGAGTTTCTTTCGAATGGTGTCTTCTAATAGACGTGAAAGGCTGCATGACAATTCAGGCCGAACGCGGAGGAATTGATGATTCAACGACGTGCTGTATCCTTAGACCATTACTTCCGGCCTCACAATATGCAGTGGAAGAAGTCTTCCGGATGAGATGTCCAAGGAGAAGCACGATGTTGCGTCCGGACGGCTGCTTCAGCTGCCCACGAATCATATCGTTCAGCTTGCCGTCAGAGTCCTGCGCCAACCGCACGTGCACTCAACAACGTGGCAATGACAATCTCGGAACCTATAAAAATAGCTAGCCATTACCCTATAGTGACAAGATGAAATCGAGGACATATCCATCTACGCTTCTCCATCATCTCCATCTTGATGAAGCAGGTTTCATGTGATCCGGATGAGGCTCCAACTCCAACTCAATGAGCGCAATGACACCAGTGGGCTTCTAAAATACTACTGCAAGCTAACAAATCAAAGCTTGGTGGGTTAGGATGGCTTCTGGACGCAAAATTGCAGGCTTGTATACAGACTTTCGACTTTTGAGACTATTCCATCCTCGTATACTTACTCATTACAGTACCTTGTACCAAGCGCTTTTCTCTATTGAAGTAAACCTGTGCTGTAGGCCTCGAGAAATGCAGCATGGTATGAGGTGCACAATTGGCGGTCTTAAGAAGCCTTTGCCGTCAAAGATGGTCTCGTTATGAAATGCCCTTATGCCTGGACTGGTTATTGCGTTCAATCACTGAGTAAGTCATCGGAAGCACCATCGGGTAGGCTATTTGCCATTACTCGAAAGACTTTTTCGTAGGACAGAGGGTGGCATGGCGATCGGCAAAAAAAAAAAAAAAAGAAGACAAGCATTCAGTGCTCCGATTGCCGGGAGCCGAACTGATTCAGAGAATGTTACTCGGATCTCGGTCCGTTTGGGGCCCGACAAAGTCGGTATCGAGCCTTATGCATATTGTATTGCAACTGTAGCCCGTTGCATCGTGCGCCGATCACTTCGTTAAAGAGCTTACCGCGTGCTGTCTGTAACAAGAGACGAGAGCTTTGGTCGTTTGGCAGCCCCGAAAATGCTGTGGGGCCGGTCAATACCTACACTACTCCGAACTCTTCTTTCTTCGCTCGGTGTCCAGGTTGAGTCAAACTCTTGAATCAGGCCAAGAAATATTGGATGATAGAAGTGTGTTTCTTGTATAATGGCTAAGCAACAAATCAACACCATCGACTTGTACAGCGGGGATCGTGTTTGGCCTACATTGCAGACCATGTATAAGAAACTAGCGGTCAATCAGGTGGTGCATGCCCCTTTTCGATTCTCCAGTTCGAGAACCACAAGTCAACGAACGATGGCAGCCTTAAAACGTCATTTTTAGCACAAGCACAGACCCAAACCGAACCCACACGTCTCCTATCTCGTATTCCACCATCGCCACGATGTGTATATAAACAAAGTGACCATAGCCGCCACAATTCCTTCCTCAGCACGAAGATCTCGCTCTTTATCAAAGTCACAAAAGCCATTTGACCATACTTCCGTCTTTCGCTCAATTCTTCCTCCAGCAAAAATGCGCGCCTCCACCTTCTTCGCCTCTGCGGCCGCCCTCGTTTCTGCCGTCTCCGCCGGCACGATCCCCACGCTCGCCAAGCGCTACAACGTCACCGAGGCCTGGGGTTCGTGGCAGGTCACCAACATCACGGCCAGCAACCACCCCTCCAACGACGCCATCAGCTTCCAGGTCTGGTGGAACGACGGCTACTCTGGCCCCGCCCTCTGCAGCTACTCCGGCTACACCATCGGTTCCAACGACACCTGGCACCAGTGCGGCGGTGACGCGACCTACGCCGACACCGTCAGCTTCAACCTGAACACCGAGTGGAATCGTAAGTCTCTGCATGCCTGAAAGCTGGTCGATATTACCCTTTGCTTACTGTGTACGAAACAGAGCTCTCCCTTTCTCAGGACCTCTACCAGAGGAGCGCCATTGTCCACCTGAACGGCAGCGCTCCTCTCAACATTCAGTGGGGCTTCAGCAGCTCTGGCTCGGAGGGTACCGCCGAGAACTTCTACGTCCCCAGGACGTCTGTCTACTACACTCTGCCCAACGGCACGGTCACCGAGCCCGAGTTCTCGACCAGGAAGTAAATTTCCCGTTGTTTCGGAACGTCAGGGTACTTTCGGAAGGTGGAAACCTACGATGGATAAAAGAACCTATGAGTTATACGCACCAGTAATGTAGTGATTAATATATCAAATCAACGACTTACCGAACTCTGAATTCGGCTGCCAAGTCTTGACTACGGCCCACGAATGAATCAATCTATTGGTCGTGACATGAATGGACTTTGATTGCGTTCCAGCGAATTTGTATTCTTCGTACTGTTCCTCTGTGTGCTTCTTCCTTGGTTATATGTGCCTCAAAAACGCATCTGTGCGGTTTCAGAGGAGAGAATGGAAATCAATGGCTGGAGGTGACTGTTCGACCGGGCTTCCACGTTACAAAGGCGGAGGACCCTGTGCTGATGAGTTTAAGAAGTATTGAAGAAAGGCCTGAGTTTTCTCGTAGAAAAGCTCCACACCTGGGAGTTGGTTTCATTATCCATGGCCTTTAGTTTGTGGCTTCGTATGCGCTGTTCGTGCGCTCATTGTAGCGGCGGCCGCAAGAAGGTATCGAAAAGATGCAGAAGTTCGACAAAGAGGAAGGAGGTTAGATATGACAGCTGGGGTATAATAGCGTATATAGACATTACGTCAGAATTTCACGTGTCTTCATACAATCCAACCATCCAGTACAGCACCCAACACCACCAACCCTACTCTCCTCAACCATACCTCCACCCGACCTGCTTCAGACACACTGGTCACATTTACTGTCACAGCCGGAATACTCGGCACAGCGATATAACCTCTTGTCCCCGTCGTCGACGCCGCGGGCATAATCGTCCCACTCCTTCCCGTTCCCATCATCGCGCTTGTTGCTGTCAACTTCACAGTTTGACTTCCTCCAATCACCAGTCCCTGGTCCCCCGCACTTATCACGACCCCGTTCACCGTCCTCGCCGCCCCTCCCACCACCACCGTCTGCCCGCCCACTGCAAACACGCCCATATCCCCGCTTACACCCGCCGCTGTGACTGCTTTGCCTCCAACAGTCACAACACCCTCGACCGTCTGCGTTGGAAAAGCGTAAGTCTCCCCGCCCACAACGACTTCACCCCCCTCAACCGCGGACACCACAACGCCGCCCTTCAGCGTCTTCGCAGCCCCACCAGCCGTGACCGTCTGACCGCCCACAACCGCCACCGAGCCCTTCGCGGCTGCTGGAGAAACCGTGTATGTCATCCCGCCCACCACCACCGCGCCAGGCGCGAAAGCAGACGCAGTCCGCGCACTCGAAACGCTCTGCTCCTCCTCCTCCTCCTCCTCCTCCTCCTCCTCTCCGCCAGTGACAACCCTCCACACCGACCCCCCAACAACAACAACAGCCGCCTCTCTCCCCTCCCCAACCCTCGTCCCCCCAACGACAACCCCACCAGACTCATCCAGCCAAACCCCCACCCCAGCGACCGTCGCCGTCGCCGTCACTCCATCCTCCTCCTCCTCCTCCTCCTCCATAGCAGCAGCAGCAGCAGCAGCGACAGGCAGCGCAACGACCCTCGCTCCCACGGCCGCGACCAACCCGCCCCCCCTTTCCTCAACGGACACCCTCGTCCCCGCGACGTCGACCGCCGCGCCGCCCGCGACGATGGGGAAGGCGCCGGCGAAGACGGCGGAAGGGTTGGCGGCGGGGTCGTAGAGGAGGACCTGGTCGGGGCCCAGGGTGGCGATGGCGATTCGCGTCGATGGCGAAGGGCCGGCGAGGGTGAGGACGGCGGTCGAGGGGCCGGGATTGTCGGCGGCGGCGGCGGCGGCGGCGGCGACGGTGGGAGAGAGGGCGAGGGGTGATTGTGCGGGTGGTCGGGGCCGCCGGGGCGGGTTGCGACGGCGCCGCGGTCCTCCTCCTCCTCGTCGTCGTCGTCGTCGCCGTCGTCGTTGGCTGCTGTTCGGCGGCTGGGGCGGCGTCGGGGACGAGCTCGGAGGCCGGGACGAGGTAGCCTGGCGCGGCGGTCGCGGCGGGGCGCGGGGCCGTCGATGTGCGGCGGCGGGTTGCGGCTTTTGTTGTTGCCACCGTCGCGCTTGTTGAGGGGCTGGTGGTGGTGGTGGCAGTCGGCGGCGGCATCAGAAAGTCGGTGGGCGTCAGGGCGACGGGCCCGATGCCCGGCGGCGTCCCCTCGCAGTTGCGCCAGTCGGTGTCGTTGGTCCAGGACTCGTACCAGACCAGGCCTGCGTCGAGCAGCATGCTGCAGCCGCTCTCGCCGATGGTGCAGCTGGGCGTTGGCACGAGGATGGAGGCTGGGATGACGCCTTCGCGGAGGTCGGTCGTGGCGGGGATGGTGATGGTGGTAGGGGCGGAGCCGAGGATGGAGTAGCCGGAGAGGGAGGAGCAGAGGTCGGGTTGGATCATGCATTCTGGAGGGTCGTATGCGGCTGGGGCAAGGGCAGTATAATAGACGTGCCCGGTAAGGGTGATGGCGGGCGTGGTTTCGGCCCAGGTACCTGTGGAGGTTTCGGGGTAGGTGCCTAATAGGTTCTCGTAGGAATACCACGAAGAGAGGCAGGCGGCGGCGCTTGCGAAGCCAGGCGGGTAGGTGGTGCTTGACGGAGCATCGTATTCGGTTGAGAAGGGAGTGGTGGTGGTGATGAGGTTTAAGCTGTCGGATATTGTATTCGTGTGCGAGTCGACTGCTTCACTACTCGCTGAAGGATCCTGTGGAGGTGTTGATATGATTGGCCACGAGGAGTTGCTCGAGGCTGAAGCCACGACTGGCAGAAAGTTAAGATCTGGTCACGATCAAGATTATAACCTACACTCACCTAACGTATAAGCAAAGCCAGGCGCCGTCGCTAATGTAAGTACTGACCTCAACATCACCACAGCCGACTTTCTGCGATGTGTCAAGCGAGTGGGGGAGGTCTGCTGCGGCTCAGTGAAACGAGGGGAGGACAAACAATTAAAGCAATGCAGGGATCTTACCAGGCGGCGGCTTGAGTCAATGGGGGACGGCATACTAGCTCTCTCCATGCCGACCCCCGTTGTGGCGTGGCGCTAGCACCGGCTAACTTCACCATCTCGTGGCACGCTCAGATTGCGCGAGAACAGCTGTCAACGCAGCTCATGAGATTTTTGAGGGCCTACAAATGTTCCAATGAACAGAATATCTCGTAGGCAGTGGAAGCAGTCCTCTGGATGTAAGTTTTAGAGCATAATGCCAACATATACGATCAGACGTCTGCTTCAACTGCCCATGAATAAGTCTCGCCGCACTGCACTTTTGGGTGTCTTGTGCATTCTCGGATCATACGGAAATGTAAGTACTCAAAAGCGGCGATAGGTGGAAGGCGGGATATGGACGGGTAATAACCCAATGCCTTGAGTCGTGAGGCTGAACAGCAGCGCAGCACAGGTATTTTACCATCAGCTCGTCCAGGGGAGGACTTCAACCTTCCGGGTCCACGATAGGCCCGCTGCTTGGAAGTGGTGTCGTCGTGCAAGGATCAAGATCACCCGCGGCCGAGGAACCCTGGGCGAATCAGCGATTTCTCCGACAATTCTTCGTATCTCCCCTCATCATCATTCGGGGGCCAAAATCTCTACTCTTAACGAATATAGGGACGGACATTCACCGCTCTCTCCAGCGAATCAATGCGGAATCATAAGGGTGAATGAAGGATAACTTAAATTAGTCATATCGTAGCCAAACGGTGTACATAAAACGGTTTTAGTGAACAGGTCATCACAGCTTGGGCTTGGTCACAATGGAAGCATTGCCCTTGCTTATCCAGTGGACGGCATCGCCGACCATTTCGTCAACGATCTCCTTCGCACTCTTCCTCTCGTTCACCACCGCTGCAGCCTTGCCCATCAGGAAGGGCCTGGCATTGTCCATGGTGTCATCGTCAATATCGTCGCCCATCTTCTCGAGATCGTGCTCGACAGGGATGATGCCCTTTGCTGTGAGCTCCTTGATCTCCTCCTGGCGGTTCGTCTCCCAGTTCTCGATGTACGGGTTCCTCCGCACACGCAGCGGGCGGCCCGTGAAGATGATTGTGCGAACGTTATCATCAAAGCCGGCCGTGCGGACGGCCTCCTGGTGAGCCTTGGGCGCACCAGCCTCCTCGGACAGCACAAAGCGCGTTCCAACCCACACAGCGGACGCACCCAGCATCAACGCCGCCGCCAGGGACTGTCCGTTGAAGATGCCACCGGCCGCAATGACCTGCACCGGCGCGCCGGTCATGGGCGACGTCTTACCCTCCACCAGCTTGGCCACCGTCGGGATGAGGATGGTCGTGGGCACGTCACCCGTGTGGCCACCGCCCTCGCCGCCCTGCGCGCAGATGAGGTCGACGCCGAGGTCGAGGCACTTCTGGACGTGCTTGGGGTGGCCGATCATGTTCATGTATAGGATGCCGGCCTTGTGCAGGCGCTCGACGACGTGCTTGGGCGGGACGCCGACGGCCGAGACGAACAGCTTGGCGCCGCTGTCGATGATGATGCTGACCAGCTCGTCGAGCTTGCCCTTGGTGTAATCGTAGCTGCGTGCCACCACCCCTCCATGTCAGCCGATGCCGTATAGTAATCCGCCGCCCGCCAACCTCGGCTCGGGAGGGGGAGTCATTCTTACTTGGTCTTGCGCGCGCTGCCTCCGACCTGCGGCAGCAGCAGGTCGACGCCGAAGGGCGCGCTCTTGTCCTTCAGGTAGCCCTTCAGCTCTGCGATCTGCTCGCGCAGCATGTCTGGGGTGTAGCCGACGCCGCCGATGACGCCGAGTCCGCCGGCATTGGTGACGGCGGCGGCGAGCTTGGGCCCGGCGGCGACGTTCATGCCGGCCAGGAGCACCGGGTGGTTGATCTTGAGCAGATCGGTGGTCGTGGTGCGGAGCTGCTCTGTTGCCGGCGTCAGTTGTTGTCAGTTCTGTTCGGCGACATTTGCGGGCCAGGGTAGTGGCATGTGAAAGGGTTCGGAGAGCTAAAAACGTACGCGGAGACGCCATGATGACGGAGAGCTGTGAGACGGCGAGAGATGCGGTGTGCTGGAAAGTGTGCGGGTCCGGAGAGAGAGCTCAAGGCGGACGAGATGGACTGGTGAGAGGCAGAGGGCGGAGGAGGTTTATGGCGGAGGTGTACCCTCGGCCATAGCTGCGGCAGGACACCATTTGGGGCTAGATGCCTCGGCTCAACCAAGTGCTTGGGGTGGTGTGAAAGGGAGGGCGGGCACGGCTCGTCGGGCCCACCTCGACAGCTCCACGCGCCACGAAACTCACGCCAAGCCCCGCTTCCCCAGATTTGCCTTATTCAGCCGGTCGGCGACTATTTTTTCTCGTGGCCGCTTTTTCGCCTCCCACTCTCGTTATGACCTGACAATGCACAAAGCCCTGCGGCCATCTGCCGCCCAACGCGACTTGCCGTCTTTGACTCGTGCCTGGACGCGTCCGCTGCAGCCCCCGTCGGCATGGATTAATATTGCCAGGCCGTACGGGTCGATTGCCATTCACAGGGATCCTGCACGCTCACATGCAGCACTGACCCCTGCTGCATCGCGAACTCCTCTCAGACGTCGGTGCCAGATGCCTTTGCTAGAGAACCTCTCCGGCCCGCGCGGCTTCTCAAGCAGCACTGAGAACCCGTGCCATGGAGATCTCAGCCACCGCGCTTTCATTGCCCTTGGGAGCAACCTGGGCGACAGGATAGCAATGATCGAGCAAGCGTGCAACGCAATGGAGAGCAAAGGCGACATTCGCATAGTCCGAACCAGCAGCCTATGGGAGACGAAGGCAATGTATGTAGAGGACCAGGAGAACTTCGTAAATGGCGCCTGCGAGGTCAGTCTTGTATCTTCCAACGCGTCCTTTTCTGAATGTGATTGCATTTTATCATCTTTCCCCGGGCTGGACAGCGTCCGAGATCAGTATTCCCGGATCCTAACTGATCCCAGATCCAAACCAACCTCAACCCGACTGACCTCCTCGAGCGCCTTCAAGGCATCGAAAACGAGCTCGGCCGCGTCAAAACCATCGACAAGGGGCCCCGCAACATCGATCTCGACATCCTCCTCTACGACAACGAAACCATCACCACGCCCCTCCTCACCATCCCGCACGCCCTCATGCTCGAGCGCGAATTCGTCCTCCGGCCCCTCTGCGAACTGATCCCCGACGCCATCCCCCCCAGCGCCGGCTCCGAGCCCCTCAGAACGCACCTCTCCCGGCTCCCGCCCTCCGACCCACCCCTCTCCACCATGACGCCCCTGGCCCCGACCATGGCCCCGATCCGCGCCCTCCACCCCACCCGCAAAACGCACGTCATGTCCATCCTCAACCTCACCCCGGACTCCTTCTCCGACGGCGGCCAGCACCTGTCCCCGACCCCGAGCACGCCCGCGCACCTCGCCTCCCTCAAAGCCACCATCCTCTCGCACATCGCCGCGGGCGCCACCATCATCGACGTCGGCGGGCAATCGACGCGGCCCAACGCGCCGCAGGTCGCCGCCGCGGACGAGCTCGCCCGCATCCTCCCGGCCATCCGCCTGCTGCGCTCGCTCCCGGAAGCGTCCGGCGTCGCCATCAGCGTCGACACGTACCGCGCGTCCGTCGCGGCGGCCGCCGTCGCCGCCGGCGCGCACGTCGTCAACGACGTGTCGGCCGGGCTGCTCGACCCGGGCCTGCTGCCCGCCGTCGCCCGCCTCGGCTGCACCCTCTGCCTCATGCACATGCGCGGCGACCCGGCCTCCATGGTCAAGCTGACGCACTACCCGCGCGGCGTCCTGCGCGGCGTCGCGGACGAGCTGGGCGCGCGCGTGCGCGCCGCCGAGGCCGCCGGCGTGCGGCGCTGGCGCATGCTGCTCGATCCGGGCATCGGGTTCGCCAAGACGGAAGGCCAGAACCTGGAGCTTCTAAGGGGGCTGGGGGAGCTGCGGGATGTGGAAGCGTTCAGGGGCTTGCCGTGGCTGGTTGGGAGCAGCCGCAAGGGGTTCGTGGGGAAGATCACCGGCGTGAAGGAGCCGAGGGAGAGGGTGATGGGGACGGCGGTGACGGTGGCGGCGGCGGTGCAGGGCGGAGCGGACGTGGTGCGGGTGCATGATGTTGGGCCGATGGTGGAGACGGTCAGGATGGCGGAGGCGATTTGGCGGGTTTGAATAGCGAGGTGTGTCGGTTTGTTTAGGCGTCTTTAGAGGATAAGGATAAAAGTGCGTTCAACACGCCGGTTTGATTGTTCCAATTTTGAAAAAGCTCATGTAGATTAATGATTTAGGAATGTCACTTCCAGGTCTCTCCTAAGTAGTTGACTTGAGCGTTGTACGTCCACGGGAACTGCGCGAACATTGAGCCTTCAAGGCTGGCAGAATCCCAAGTTAACATCGTGTCGCCATGCTCGCGATGCAAGAACGAGCATGTCTCGTAGAAATCGGTCGGCCTGTCCGCTTGAGAACCTTCCGAGGCAATGAAGCGAGCGGATATCTCCAGGAGCTTTCGATAGAGGGCGATCGGCTTGTATCCTTTGCTCTTAAGCTGAGGCAGTTTGGTAGGCAGGAAGCTCGCGTCGCGCTGGGCCGTGTAGCTCAGATGGATGGCGAGCATGTCACGGTCCTCTTCGTCTCTTCTCCTCCAGCTCGGCGTTCCGAAGCCACAAATGTCGTCGGGCTCGTCGATGAAGCCGTCATCCTCATCATCGGAGTCTGAAATGTACCCGCCCGTATCCGGAGGGTGGAACGGACGCCATTGCACGTAGAAATTACTGACCAGGTGTTTTGATAAAGTGAAATCTTGCGTGATATCGTAGAGAAATCCCATGGTCACGCCGACATCTCTGGAAAGTTCGCTGAACAGACTGTCCGCACCTGGCGGCGTTTCCTGCTGCTTCCTTTGCCCTACAAAGCGAAGATAGTCGTCGTTGATCAAGTTGCGGATATGGTCGCACTTGATTATGATTTGCACGTCTCGGATGGGTGGTTGGGTGACTAGCATCCTCCGCCAGCTTGCTCCCGGCCGCATAAATGCCTGGATTTTCTTCTCATCTCGTGCCCAAGGCAGCTCCTTGAATGAGCGAGCCATCGGCCAATCCCAGCGTGACTTGATGTAGGCCAGTTGGAACCAAGGCGGGAACTCCTCGGCAAGTAGTGGATTCACTTCCCACGATTCTTTTTCCGGGTAGATGGGATATTTCCGGCGCGTGGGCGCGAAAAAGAGAGATTGTTGGATCGTAGGCGAGTTTTGGATGGTTGAATGCCATGCTCGGCAGACCTGCTGGATGCGGAGAAGGTCCCGGAGCGGGAGGTGGAGAAAGACGAGCTCGACGAGCTCGTAGATGCCGAGGACGCGATGCGTCGAGTCAGTCTCCTGGGTTGAGGGCATGTTTGGAAGTCTAACAGCCTGAGGTCTAAGAGCGACTTCAAGACATTACTGGAGGAGTAGACGGAGAGGACGGCCGTCTGCACGTCAGCAGAATGAGGGGAAAGAGCAGGCCAAGCCATCCGGCCTCGGCCAATGATGTCAGACTGTCGCCGGGTGGTCCAGACGCGCTCGAGCCTCTCGCTTTCACCGGAACTCAACACCATCGCAGGAACATGTGAAACAGTCGTCCGAAGGGGAGCGTTAATAACGGTGAGTTGCATCCGCATCCGGCAGTCACGTTCGCGTCTGGGTGATTGCTTCAACTGCCCATGGACGAGCTTTCTTACTTCCGGAATCAGCCTTGTACGTACACACGAACAAACAACGCGTCGTGGGGGCCGTCGCGCTTTAACCTGGCAACAACACTGCCACGCAAACACCAGCAGGCAGCAGCAAACTGCCCTCGATACCTCTTCGCATAATTCTGACAAAGGCTGCTGCTACTTTCAAGCCGAAATCCTCGCACGACAGTCTCTGTAAAATACGGAGCGGTCATGGCCTCCACCACGGGCCACGGCTGGAAGACGATGTCAGACTGCCCGGATGAGCTCATTCTCCACATTTTGGGCTACATCTCTATTCGTAATCGGTATGATCTGGACCTCAAGTCCTGGAAGGGTTCCGCAGAAATCGAGTCTCGCGTCAAAGATTTGCGTAGCCTGGCTCTCCTCTCTCGGAGATTTTACCGCATCGCAAACCCTGAGTTATACAGCGTCCTTGCCAGCTGTGGACATGTCCGTAATCGCAGAAACTTCCTACGTACCATCCTTCGGAGGCCTGACTTGGCAGCCTTGGTCAAGGAGGTCCGCTTCTCCTGGTTTGACTGGATCGAGGACCGCCGAGGGATCCCTTCGGAATATTCGGACATTCTGGAAGCCGCGAAGCTCGTGGATTTCGGAGGCGAGGCTCAGAACACTGCGTTCCAATCCTCTCTCAAGGAAGGATTCAACGATGCCGATGTGGCCCTGCTATTTAGTCAGCTTCCAAATCTCGAAATGCTTGAACTCGAGACCGATGAGACCTGGTTCCACACGTGGCAATGGTTGCTGCGTCTGTTGGGGAGAACAACCGGCAACGGAACTGGTCCCTTTGATTCGCTGCGCCATCTGAAGATAAGATACGGAGATGAGAACAAATCCGGATTCAATCCTCTCTTCCTCCAGGACTGGGTGGCGCTGCCATCCCTTAGGACCATTGATGTCTCGGGTGCTTGGACTCAAGAGAGAGACGGGGGCCGCACACTTTCTCTGCCGACAAACGGCAATATTGAACACCTTACATTCTGGGCATCTGGCCTGGATAACGACTTCATCGAGCGCGCGTTAACCAGTTTCACGGGATTGCGCGAGTTCTGTATCGACTGGAAGACATATCTAATCTCCTCATTTGTCAACGATCCAGAGGCATTTCACAGAGCACTGAGCAACCGGCGAGACACGTTAGAGCGTCTGAGCATACTCTTGCTCGCAGATCCGCTGGAGTACTATTTTCTTGCGATACGTAGAAACACTCTTCTGGAACCCCTCGGGTCTTTCAAGGATTTCACTCGCCTCAAGCATCTCGAGATCAGCCACTTTCTTCTGACGGGTATGCCGTACCTGGATGCTCTCTTCGCGCCTCCGACTATCGAGCCGGAAAAGGGCTATGCAGCGTTAGTCGACACTCTACCAGAATCATTGGAGCTTTTGAGGATTGGGTACAGCAAAAACCTAGCTCCCGAATACCTTAGCGATCACACAGTACAGTTCTTCGGACACCTCTTCGGGCGTGTTGCTAAAATGCCCTCCTTTCGTTGCTTGGAGCTCTTGCCTCACGGAGAAACTGCAAAAGTCAAAAATAATACGGCCCATGATGAAATTCTTCAACGCATTACCGAGCTGAGCTATCAATCAGATATTCCGTTCCGAGTCGTTTCTCTTGGAAGATTCGACCATGGGGGGTATGGTTGTCCATTTTTGGGCGAAAGGCCTGGTTTGTAGATGATCGGTAAGCAATACTGATGCCCAACGGCGCAGAAGACAGGTCAGCAAGCCGGACTGATTAAGGGAGAGTTACTGAATAGTCATATTTTCTCGATGACTGCTCTTGTGAGAACATGACGAAAAGACCCGGATCGAGACATGGTGAAATGACGGCGCCAACTTGTTTTGCAATCCATTTTCAACCAAACGGTGGCACGTGCGCACGAGAATCCCCCAACTTACAAACGCGCCGTGTTGTGCATACTCGTGATTTCAAAAAACAAAGTATGTCATAGTGGTCAAGAAGTGACCGAATTTGTTTACGCTTTAGCATGTAGGAACAGTATTTATTGGCAGTTGAGGTAGTCGTCCAGACGACTGCTTCAGCTCCCATACAAGCAAAGCCACGATTTAATAAGTAATCCCTTCTGCCATCTACTTTGGCAGGTTGGCTTTGCTTGCGCACGTGAGGCGCTAAACCGTACCTACCCTTGTCAAGCGACGCGTCTCCCGTCCATGACCGCGTCTATCAGCCTACTCTCCAGAACTTGCATCATCTTCGACCATCCTCAACCATCCCCAATCATCATCCCTAGCGCCTTGCAATCAAACTATCTGAACCCTTCGAAGCGCCTCTATTCCCTCAATGTCAGAATGCCGATGCGCATCGATCGCGTCGGCAGAAATGTTCCATCGGCCAAACAACTCCGAGCTGAAGCAAGGCGCCGCGGAGACCCAGAAAAAAAAGAAAACGATGATGATGATGATGCCACACAACGCCAAACATACGAAACTTATGCGGCCTCGAATTTGCAGCGGCTCTCGCCATCTTCTAGGAGCATCAACGATTTAACGGATGAGTTGCTGTGCGATATATTGAGTTATTTCAGCCTCTTGGCGTTAGAAGAATGCTCCTTGAACTTTGACAAAGAAAATACGATGGACAAAAGCCGCCTAGGCACGACGCTTGAGCGTGATGTGGGCGTCCAGCTTTTGCTAGATCTCTGTCTGGTATCTAAACGTTTTGCTCGAATTGCTCAGCCGCTCCTTCATGAATATCCTCGAGAGCTGAATATCCAGAGTGTGAGAAGGCAGTTCACCCGGACGGTGGCCAAGAGACCGGATCTCGCCGCACGTGTCAAGTACGTGGTATATGAAGAGGACAATCCATTCCATCGACCATACAGGGTCCGACCCGGTGTGGAGACGTTACAACTTTACAAAGATCTCGCTTCACAGATTAAAATTGGACGAAAGAAATCCTTCCTAAAAGCTTTGTACAGCGGGATCGATGATGCGGAAATGGCCTTCCTTTTCTCTCTCCTTCCTGCTATCTCCACACTCCGATTCTGCATCAGCGCACGCTGGGACGTCCACATGCCTTGGACCTTGCGATTACTCAGGCAGTCCGTCAATAGCTATCATGAACACAGCGCCCAAGGCCCCTTTCACTCCCTTCAGACTTTCCGAGCGGACAAATTTCGCCAACGTTTCAATCTTCATCCGGTGTTTGTTCGGCAACTCATCCGCCTGCCCTGTATCAAAGAGATTGATTGCCGATACCCACTCTGCACCATGGGGTCTTTACAGTCATGGGAAGGATCTCCTACACTTCAGACGCTCCGCTTCCTCGGTGCCGACCTACCCAAGGCTTTCATCTCTAGTATCTTCCGCGCCTGTGCAGATATAAGGCGTTTCACCTTCAGCTGGGACGTTACTGGTATGATTGGATGGGATGTTCAGCAAGTTTTGAAGGGAATCAACGCCGCTCCGAATAACCTTGAGGCTTTGGAGTTAACTGTCGTTGAGCAATCGGAGATATGGGAAGATCACATCAGAAGATACTCGGGATGGGCGCCAATCGGATCCCTCAAGAGCTTCAAGAATTTGAGGAGGCTCACCGTTGCCGGGTTCTTCCTTACAGGCATACCTCGTTTGCCTTGGAATGTCAACCGCAACAATCCTTTTCTTGGGATTGATCTCGACTACACCCAGGAAGTGCAATGTTTCCCAGAGACACTAGAGGAGCTGGAGATTGATTGCGAAGGCCTCATGGTCAACCCCTCAGGAGAAGAAACGAAAGCGTGCGACGTGACTTATCTCCTTCCATTCCTTGACCAGCTGGCTAGCGTTTGCAGCTGTGGTTCCCTGCCGCATCTCCGTGTCATACAGCTGCGAGCAAGATATGCCTCCCGGGCCCTGTTCGATGCCACTGTAACTCGCATGGCCGAAGCGAAGGTCGACGTCAAGTTCGTCGGGTTTGCAGAAGATGCCACACCAAGTCCGGATGAGGAAAGAGAGGACTCGCCCGATTATGGAGGCATGATCGAAGACATCTGGATGGAAAACGTGCTGGCACCCACTTCGCGACCAGTAGAAGGTTCAATAAATTTGCTTGATTTGCCTGATGAGCTCCTTCTGGAGATCATGAGATACTTAGACCCAACCGGCTTTCTTACGACGGATCCGGAAACAGAAGAAAGTGGGACTATCTCACTCGCTGTTCCGTATCGAATCGCGACCTTGGCGCGATGCTGTCTCGTGTCTAGGCGGTTTTGCAACATTGCCCAGCCCGTGCTATACAAGGTATTCTGGCACAATGGCGATTCAGAGAGGCGTTTGAGGTTTATCAATACAATATCAGCAAATCACAGGTTGGCAGAATGCATCAAGGAGATATCTCTCACGCCAGCACACGCATCTCTCGAACATATCCTTCGGAGATTAACCCCGCCACAGCATGGCCCTATGGAGGAGGATTATGGCGAGCTCATGGTGAAGGCCAGGTCTGTGGTTGATATGCAGCCCAAAGACAAATGGCTACACGCTCTTGCACGCCGGAGACGCATAACCGAAAAAGATCGAATAACGGATGCCGACATTCCCGTTCTTCTTGCACAAGTACCTAACTTGGAGGCTCTGTCTCTTTCAGTTTTTGGTGGTGACATCAACAACGACTACTACTGGACGTTGGCCTACCTAGGTGATTTCATTACGCCTGGAGCGCGATACACTCTCGTTCAAAGCCCGTGGAAAAAATTGCGCCACTTCGCCCTCCAGTTCAGCGAGGAGTGCGAGCCCCGCGCCCAAGACGTGACATCATGTCTCTGGTCCATAATCACGGCGCCTTCCATCCCGACGCTGAGGGAACTCAGGATACACGGTTTCTGGAGTGAAAGGCCCCTCGATTTCCTGGAAGACGCTCCTATACAGCAGAGGAGCTCCACCCTGGACAGTCTGCACCTGGACGTCTACCAGACCGGTCCGCTCATCCTGCAGCGCCTGATCGAAGCGTGCAAAGAACTCAGATCTTTCAAATTCGAATTCCTGGCAGCAGATATAGCGCTCAGGGATACGAGGGCGTCGGGCATCATCGACATGCTCCGTTTCCACAAGGAGACTCTGGAAAGTCTGACGATCATCCCTCGCGACAATTACAGGGACGAGCCGAGACGGATCGAGCATAGTTTCATGGACCTTCGCTCATTGGGCTCGCTGCACGACTTCGTGCGCCTGAAGCACGTGGAGACTTCGGGCAGGTTTCTGATCCCCTTCGAGAGGGGTCCCCGCGCGTTCGACGCCGACCCCATGGCGGAAGCGGACATCTTCCCCCCGTCCCTGGAGAGTTTGGTCGTCAATGGGCAGGAGACCGATATGGATGGCGTTGACGACTGGCTGAAGGCCTTCGTGCTGGTCCACAAGGGCGGAAAGCTTCCCAGCCTTCGCTCCGTGGCGTTCAAGCGCGTGAAGGAGGCGGCCGTGCAGAGCTTGGACGAGGTTCTTCTCGAAGCGGGGTCTTACTTCAGCAGCGCGAATGTCAGCTTCACCGTCAACGAGTTCTGGGATGCGGGCATCTTCTTCAGAGACCTGGAGACCATATCTGCGGACAAGCTGGAGGATGATTCCGTCGTTTCGTTTTCCGATATCGAAGATGAAGACATGTACGGGTGGGAGGATATGGAAGACTCCGACGATGACGATGACGACGACGACGACGACGACGATGATGATGATGATGATGATGATGATGGAGAAGAATTCGAAGATGAGGAAGAGGATGAGGAAGAGGATGAGGAAGCGGATGAGGAAGCCGATGAGGATGAAGAGGATGGGGTTGAGGATGGGGTTGAGGAAGAGGATGAAATATATGATGATGAAATGGATTCAGGAAATTGGTGACGGATTTCTATACGCCCTCTCAAGTGTCTTAGATCTACATCATATAAGGTCAATATCTATACCATTGGAAGGTTATGAACATGTTCGTGGCAGAGTACTTGGTATCATAGGCTGTCATCTGACGTGGTAAAGCCTGCCATCGGTACTCATCGCCTCCAGTAATGTGATTTTAGAGCTAGAATCATTCCTCAAATCCAGCATACCATCATATGCACTCTTTGGAGTCCGATTCAGCCTACGCCGCAACACTAACGTAGCCGTATTCATAATTTATTGGAGAGAAAATATACAGGTAAAATTTCCCAAAATTCCTTACCTGGGCACTTCTGTGGAGCCACGCAAAGAAACATCGTAAGCTTACAGAGTAGGTTCGATCCTTTGGAAGATGAGGCATCCCATGCCTAAGCGTGGGACGAGTCCTTCAGCTTATACAACCCATCTCACCAAAATCACCACCGAGAGTTGCGGGGATCACCACTGGATCCAAGCGCCATGTTGTTGAGCTGCTGTGATGTTGTGCAGAGCATCTGCGAGAGCATTTCAGCCAATTGTTGTCGTCATCGAGCGCATCACTATGTATGCTGACCCACCAGACACCCGTCGCGCGCCCGTGCACAGCTGGCTGGACGAGGAGCAGCCGTAACTGGAATCATAGGCCGGTAGGATTCTCCCCAACCCGAAACCGCCCCCAGAGTTGTTGAACCTCTTGATGAGACATGTACAGTGGATAGACAGTTGTCTCTTGGCACTTGCTGAGTCCCCCGCAACCCTTCCATTCCTTCAAACCCCGTCCCTCCCCTTCCATTCCACTGCTCGAATTTCCGGCCCATGGCAGACAACATCTCCGAGTCCCAGACGTATGCCGGCTCCTGCCATTGCGGCGCCAACAGGTTCTCCGTAGTAGTCTCGCCCCCGCTGTCCGCGGAGCGCCCGCTCGTGCACTGCAATTGCTCCATCTGCTACATCAACGGGTACCTGATGGTGCACGTGCCGGCTGCGGCCGTGACACTCGAAACGGACGAAGACCGCATCAAGGTGCCACTTCCCCTCCGTCTTTCATAGGGAACACCGTTTGTTGACGCTGGGTTGCTTGATGCAGACCTACAGCTTTGGAGAGAAGAGGGTTGAGCACTATTTCTGCCCGACGTGCGGTACGAGCTTGTTCGTTCGCGCGACCAAGACAGGATTCTTTTTCGAGGGAATGAAGGCCGTGAATGTAAGTTCCCTCTTCCTTCATCGGCAACCCATCTTCAACGTACGGTTTCTTCGACAATATACTGGGCGCTGTGCAAGATTGTCTTGATGTTGCATCTGGGTGGGCTTGTCCTCGTATTGCAGACCAAGGGGTCGTTTCATTGACCGGCAGGGCGGTCGCAGTCAGAAATGCAATGCTAATCAAGAGATTCGCAGCTTCGCACACTGAAGGATGTCGACATCAATGCTCTGAAGTTTAAGGAGGTGGACGGAAAGAGCTACTGATTACTGTTTGGGGAAAGAAAGCTATGACGTCATGTGCCGAAAGGGAAATTCCGGCTAAAAATAGCCCGGTGCAGTCTACAGGTGCAAACGGGCGGGTGCGAACATCAGGGATATCTTACATTAAGTCTTCCACTGCAGAATCGGACAAGAGGATAAAGAACCAATGCACTCCCCCCGAAAATACATCATGAAACATGCGCGCTTCTATGCTGACGCTTTTGAACGCTTGTGAACGCCTGGTGACCCGTGAAAAACCCTGCCAGTACCCATATTTCTCTTCTCATGTACGCCAGCTGAAATCTCTCGTTATGCGTAGTGTCGTGGTCTCAAAAGTAGAAGTAGAGAATCGATCCGACTGCCGTCATGCCCAGCCCGAACCACCACCAGCGATCCGCATCAATGTGCTCCGGCTTCTGACCCAAGATCCTGCGCTTCACCGGCGTGAAGACCTCATCCGCACGCTTGATCTTGCTGCTTGATGTCGAAGTTGCTGTGGACTTGGCGCCGGCTGTGAGACTTGAGGTTGGTAGCATCTCTGGATCGCTGTTGTACAGATAGAGGGGGATGACAGGCGTGCCGTCCCACTGGTAGAGGTTCAGCCGCTTGACGTCGTGGTAGGAGTCAGTCGAAACCAGGTATTGCTGTGTGGCTGAAGTCAATCTCTGCTCAAGCGCGCGAAGAGCCCGGCCGTGGCCGTACCTTGAAAGTTTCATTCTGTGTGTATTTTGTGTAGACGCCGGCATCGTAGTTGCAAGGGTCGGAAAGGAGTTGCCTGCCGTCGCCGAAGGGGGTGAGGTGCAACTTGCCGTCGGATGTCTTCTCGAACGTGCCGTGCTGCCACTGCATGATGCCTTTCGGGCATCTCGGATTCGCGGCTGCGATTAACGTCAGTCTGCTTCTCCTGTTGTGAAGGCCATCTTGGGGGAAACACACGGTTCGCGATGGCGCGGTATAAAGCCTCCTCCCAGAAGCCGTCGGAGGTGAAGGAGTATGAGATGCCAGGCAGCGCCGGCTCGAGCATGGAGTCGTTGGTCGGGTTGTAGAAGCTCTGTAAGGATGCGCGTCAATATCTAAAGATCTTCGATTCGGTCCACATCCCTCCACAAAAGGGAAACACACCGGCCCAGTCAGTGTCTTGTTGGACTTGGACGTCCAGGTGCCGTACAGATTGGCATCGGCAACGCCCTGCGCAGTGACAACGCCGGCGCCGACGAGCGCAACGGCAGCGGACAACAGCATGGCTCTGGTCGAGTTGGTGGGCGAGCGTAACGAATGACTCGGCAGACGTGTTGGCCAAGGGTGGCGGCGGGCGGGATGGGCTTGGTCGCGGAAAGTAGAGTTGGTGTGGATGAAGCTTGTGCGATCTTCCCAGCGCTGACGACGCCAGGCGTGGTCTTGGGCCCAGGACAGGAGGCAGAGGCGAGCTAGAGCCGGTGCGGGCCCCAACGCTCCCCCTGCCGCGCCCAAGCACTGCACGGCAAGGGTTTTTGCCCCGGATCTCTTAGCCACACGCAGGAACCGCAGGAGCCGACGGAATCGTCCCCGATCGCGACCAGTCGGCGATCGCTCCCCCGAGGAGCCTGTCATTGGCTCCGACCTCGTTTGGCCGACCTGCAGACTCTTCAATCAGCGCCATCTCCGGGCGGCTCTCGTACTCGCAGGGACCACCTACCTCCATCGCGCTCATCGCAACTCATGGCGTCTGTGCAAGCGGCTAAGAAAGAGCTGCGCAAGAACATAAAGCAGGCACTCTCTTCTCTGTCGCAGGATGCCATCACGCACCAAAGTCAGGCATATCCACGGCAAACAACTGTTAGTCCAGTGCTGACGCCCAAGCCCAGCCTCTAATGCTGTTAAAACGCTACTGTCTCTGCCAGAGTACCAGGCAGCCAAGCGCATCAGTGTCTACTTATCTATGCCCGTGGGAGAAATATCGACGGTGAACATAGTGCGCGATGCTCTCGCACAGGGCAAGAAAGTTTTCATTCCATACACTTATCGGCGATCCGCCCAGCCAGAGCTAAAGCCCAAATCGATTATGGACATGGTCGAACTTCACTCATTTCATGATTTCGAGAGCTTCCAGCCAGACAAATGGGGCATTCCAACACCCAGCGTAGAGTCAATTACGAGTCGCACAAATAGCTTTGGCGGTCTAGGACTTTCGGAGGGTAGCACTGATCCTATTAACGGCGTGGAATCCGGATTAGACCTGATCGTGGTACCGGGCATGGCATTTGATGGGGAATTCGGTAGGCTCGGGCACGGCAAAGGCTTCTACGACTTCTTCCTGGACAGATGTCGGCAACACAGCGAGAGAGCCTCTGGCGTTCGCATGCCGTTCCTTGGTATGATCGCAACCGTGATGTCACTAGCGAAAGCGTGCACGCTAACTCGGAGCAATTAGTTGGACTTGCATTGAAGGAGCAGATAGTTCCGCCAGCTCAGTCCATACCTATGGACGCGACCGATTGGAGGCTTGACGCGCTCGTGGTCGGTGATGGAGAGATCCTTCGACGCAAAACCAGCCCGGCCTGATACTTATGCCGTTATCCTCGGAAAATGGAAGCTGTCGCTCCTCAAACTCTCAGTTCTTTTCCTATTACGCCTCACCTGCCGCCCACCCTCAATATGCCGTCATGACTTTGTGATATTCTACGTGACTTTTCCTTGATTGCATCTTCACGCCTCGACGCTCTGGATCAGGGAGACGTTGTCGCCTTTAAGGAGAATTTGTCCTGCGATTGTTGTTAAGCCCGGCATGATTTGGATGCATCAGTGACATCAGGCCGGAGACGTACCAAGTTTGCGTCGCTCCTCCGTCGTGTCTTTGGTTGCCAGCTTGACCTCAACGGCGTCATCGATAACAAGGTTCATGAACTCGTCGAAGCCCTGTAGTGCGGTCAGGATGCTGCCGGTCCTCGTGCTAGTGGTTATGTGGAGGTACTGACGCGGATCTTGCCCTCGATGCGCAGGCCCACCTGCTCGTACAGCCAGATTTGCACAGTTGCGCGGGTCTGGAGGAGCTTGAAGATGAAGTTGATCGGAGGCAGCAGGACCTTGTTACGGTTTCCACCACCGCGGCCGGCCATTGTGACGATTGCAAAGTTGACGACTAAGATAGAGGTGTGGCACGAGAGAGCGAGTCGACCGGGGCGCGCAGGATCGGCGGGCACAAAGCGTGGAGAGGCGGTGGTTGCTGGGAACGCGGGTGTCGTTGAAGCTCGGCATCGCTGGTCGCCAAAGTTGTGTTCGCTCGCGCGGGCGCCAAGACCGGGCGGCGGAGCGCGCGCCAAGGTGACCTCTGGGAGGTGGGACAAGCCTGACGGCATTGGATTTTTTGAATGCTATGCACCTTCCCTGCGCCTAACAAACATACCCAACCCGCCCTCTCGTCCCTCCGACCCGCCTGCGTGCCCTGAAAGACCACTACAGGTTGCACCGCGTTCTGCGATCCTATGCGACTTACGTAGCGGCACCCCTCAGTCCGCCCCACCTGCTCGTCCAGACCACCGTCACCACCACTCCAACCCCTCCGCGCCGTCTATCCGCGACAGCGACCATGGCTGCCAACGGTGCGGCGGCCCAGCAGGCCTTCGCGCCTGTTCTTGCAGCCCTCGCTACCATGCAGAGCAACGTCGACCGCACGCAGAAGGGCCAGGCACATGAATACCTGGAGCAGTTCCAGAAGTCGGTCAGTAGACAATGAAGCAACCACGACTCGAAGACGCGCTGACGCCGCAACTTACAGGAAGAAGCATGGACCACGACGTTTGCCATTCTACAGTCGGCCGATGCCACCGTCGAGGCCAAGCTGTTCGCTGCGACGACACTCAAGGGCAAGGTAAGTTGAGTGGGTGCGACCGCATGTCAGGAGCGCGCCGCGTGCTGATGCGCCTAGATTGTCTACGACTTGCACCAACTACCACGCGAATCGCTGTCGCCGCTGCGGAATACCCTTCTCAACGTTTTGGCTGCCTTCCGCGCTGGCCCTAAGCCCATCCGGATGCAGCTTTGCGTCTGCCTCGCGAACCTGGCCATACAGATGACCGAGTGGAAGGATGTCCTGCCGCTGGTGGTGTCAACCCTTGGCAACGATCCCGAGAGCATTCCCTGCGTCCTGGACTTCCTACGCGTTTTGCCGGAAGAAGTTACCGAGGGACGAAAGATCAATCTGACTGTACGTTCGGCCGAACCACCACATTGCGAGCGCCCGACGGCGATCTCTCGAATCACGACCAGAGTCTAATCCATAATGCGTCAACAGGAAGATGAGCTGCAGGAAAGGACAAAGGAGCTGCTGGAGGACAATGCGCAAGAAGTCCTAGGCTTGCTTTCCCAATATTCCCGCTCTTCCGGCAGGTCCCCTACCCAGTTATCTCTTGCAAAAAAAAAAAAAATTGAGCTGACTTGCACAGATGCGGCGTCCAAAAACCCTCAGCTCATGGACTGCATTCAATCGTGGGCTCGTGAGGTACCTATCAACGACATCATTAACTCTTCTCTTCTGGACACGGTCTTGAACGGTCTTTCCCAGGATGATCCATTCGAATCTGCCGTGGAATGCATTTGCGCTATTATTCGAGAGACTAGGGACGTTGATGAGTGCATGCACGTCATTTCAACACTTTACCCCAAGCTCATGGCTTTAAGACCCAAGATCGCACAGGCCGCGGAAGAGGAGGACAGCGAGGTGTTCAAGGGGATTGCGCGCGTTTTTGCAGAGGCTGGTGAAGCTTGGGTTGTGCTTATTGCAAGACTGCCCGAACAATTCCATGGCCTGGTGGAATCTGTGCTCGAGGCTGCTGCGCGAGACACAGAGCGGGACGCCATTTCCCATACGTTCAACTTCTGGTATGAGCTCAAACAGTACCTGACCTTGGAGAAGTACATGTCGGCAAGACTGGAGTTCGTCCACGTTTACTCAAAGCTTGTCGATATCATGATCGGTCATCTGGAATATCCGAAGCCCGAGTCTGGAGACGAGAAGGATCTGTTCGAAGGCGATCGTGAGCAGGAGGAGAAGTTCCGAGAATTCAGGCACCAGATGGGTGATGTCTTGAAGGATTGCTGCGAAGTCATTGGAGTAACGGAGTGCTTGCAAAAATGCTACTCACTCATTGAGCAATGGGTGACGAAGTTCGGCCCGCAGGCATCTGCCGGTCACGTTCCGGAATGGCAAAAGCTGGAAGCGCCGCTCTTTGCCATGAGGGCTATGGGACGTATGGTTCCTCAAGATGAGAATATCATGCTCCCGCGCTTGATGCCTCTGCTTGTCCAAATTCCGGACCAGGAAAAGGTCAGATTCCAGGCTGTCATGGCTCTTGGACGTTACACCTTGTGGACCGCTCAACACCCGGAAACTCTGCAGCCACAGCTGGACTATATCATGGCCGCATTCAATCATCCGTCGAGGGAGGTTGTCCGGGCCGCTGCTCTGTCATTCAAATTCTTCTGCAACGACTGCGCTCCTCTTTTGAAGGATTATATTCCCCAGCTTCAGCAGTTCTACACTAGCGTGCTCGACAGACTGCCTGCAAGCAGCCAGGATGAACTGACGGACGGTGTAGCATCAGTTCTCGCGGAGCAACCGCCGGAGGTCGTTTACGACTATCTCAAGCTTTACTGTGATCCCGTGCTTAAGACTATCATGGAAATGGCGCAGCATGCGACTGACGACAAGGCTAAGCTCGCCCTTGCTGGTACGTCCACCGTCAATCGGTAGATTTGAATAATACTAACTTCAGTATAGATAAGTTGCAGATCATTACCATCTTCATACAATGGGTTCAGCCCTACGTACCCCCGTCTCAGCCGCATCCATGCGTCAGGTACTGCCAGGAGATCTTCCCCGTATTCGCTACCCTTGCCGAGGGCTTTACTACTTTCTCCCCAATTCTAGAGCGTGTGTGCCGTTGCTGGCGCTACATGGTTCTGTCTTACCGCACCCACATGGCATCTTTATTGCCTCAGTTGGCAGAGAAGTTGGCAGCGGGATTCACAGCTTCGAGGCAAGGTTGCTTCCTTTGGGCTACGGACTCTATCGTTAGGGAATTTGCTCCTGGTGTCGAGGGCGTCGACTCAAACACCCTTGCTGCCGTCTTCCAGTTCTATTCCGCACAAGCGACTACTTTCCTCAGAGCCCTGAGCGATCTGCCTCCGGAGCAGCTCCCCGACGGTAAGTATCACATTTTGCCTCTAACTGGAAATACTAATTGTCTTTCAGTCATAGAAGATTTTTTCCGGCTCTCGGTGGATGTTCTCCTCTTCTTCCCCGACCAGTCCGTGACCTCGCCGCTTATGCCGTCGATCATCTCCGCCGCCACAACCGCACTCACCCTTCTGAAGGAGGAACCTCTCATCGCCACTCTTCACTTCTTGCGCGACTTCCTTGCTTATGGCACCGATAATCCTCCATCGTCCGATTGGGGTGATGAACCCCGTACGAATCCTCCGGAGATTCAAGCTGCGGTCAAGCAATTGGTGGCAGCGCAAGGAGAACAACTAACGCAGCGCATCATGACTGGAATGATGTACACGTTCCCTCGTGACTGCTTCCCCGACGCGTCTGGAGTGTTGCTGGAAATGTTTAATCTGATGCCGGCAGACGTGGCTCAGTGGGTCAAGACTACTGTCAGCATGCTACCGCCTGGGTCTATCAGCCCACAGGAGGCGGAGCGGCTGATGAACAATATCAATCAGTACTATCTTCTCATTCCAGAAAAATTTACGTACAGAGCTTCTGACGGAACTTGCAGGCGCATCCAGTCAAATGAAGTCCGCAAGATTCGCACTCTACTCCAAGACTTCACCAATTCGTACCGCCGCCGTAACGTCGCCCCGCGCGAGGGCTTGGGTCGTCTCGAGGCGACCAGATTCCGCTTTACCGGCTGATTGAAACTGGTCTTTCAAAACGCTGATGACAGTGAGCATGGGTTGGACATGGGTTTAGAGGAGGCTTGTAAAGTCTAGCATTTTCTTGTTTTTGTCGGCGAGCAGCGGCTTTTGGCTGGTAAGCTGCGATGCGGTTGACGGGACGAAGGATGGTCTTTTTCTTTCTTTCTACTTTTTCTTTTCTTTTTCTACCAACCTCTTCAGGTGTTGATAAAGTAAGGATTAGTGGAAGGGGATGAAGGGGGTGGGAATACGACTCGATCTTCTGGAGAGAAACAAGACGGAGGGACAAAAACTTTGCATTGCGAGCAGGGAGTTCTATGGTAAATGGTGTGTGTTTTGTAGGCTTATACCGATTATGGGATGGATAAGGACAGTCGGATGCGAGACATGGTCGGCTGGTTGCGTCGGTGATGCTCAAAAGCAAAAAGAATACGAGATGTGCACCACCACAGGTACGAGCTCGTGAATATTTCATGTAGAAATGGCGCGGTCGTCGTTCCACTTTACCTGCAGGCGCTGAATTCCCACTACGCATGTGTAGGGCTTCTAGATGGTTGTGGTGAAACGAAAACAGCGATGACTCACCGCCATAAGAACTCAGCCTTTCTCTGCGGCCGAAGTAGATGCACAGAAAGGAAGACAACCCCTGATGAAAACCCCACCTTGTGCAACTGCACTGCCTTCATCTGGTAGGCCAATAAGCACTACGGGTGGCTTGAGGCGTGAGAATGTGCGCCAAGCCACACTAGGCAACCCGTTGCCCTAAGCGGAGACCGCATCACCGCCCGCATCCCACTAATATAAAGCCTTCCTCCGCACTCTCACCTCTTCATATCTCCACTCCTCTTCAACCACACCTCACAGGTTGAACTTCAACCTGTAGCCACTTTCTTCTTCAACCTCCTTTCCCCCGTCGGGCCTCGAATTGGGGAGGCCCCTTCTTCGTGCAATCTTCTGAAAGCGACACCGACTGCAATCAATGCCAATGTCGTTCAGGCTCTCTACCGTGTACTTTATACCGAGCCAGCTGGCCTCAACAGACTCTCCAACTTAACCCTTGTGGGTTCTCTGATCTCGAGAACCACAACTGTCTCGCCACGGATATCGCCGGCACTGCTTTTGACTTCGCTCTCGGAAACCTCCCTTCACCGGATCTTCTCGCATCCTTCACCGAACTATATCACCCACCGCCTCCTGACTCGATTTCTGACTACTTAACGAACGGGGCTCTGGACGCGTCAGCCGCCCTCGACATTTTCAACGACTTTCCTCCCACCGAATCTCCTGACATCTGGCTCGCGCTTGATGGCTCCAGCTCTGTACCCCCCAGTTCTTCGGATAACTCGCCTGACAACATTTTCGCGCATACGGCTATGTACAACGAATCTTTCCTCGCTGCTACTTTGAATCCCCTCGCTCCTGGTAAGCAATCCCTGCATCTACACTTCCGCCTTCAAACTGCTAACGTGCACTAGACTCCATCCTTTTCCCTTCATCCAACGACTCTTCCAGCAAGGCCCCATCTTCTCGCCCCTCTCCTTACTCCACCGTCGAATCGACCTTCTCCAACGACGCCTCCGGTCCGTCCTCTTCTGCTTCTTCATCTTCGTCCTCTGCTGGCGCCAAACGCAAACGTGCGGCTGGTGAGAGCGAACCAGCTGATGAAGCACTCGTCGATAAGCGGCGCCGCAACAATCTTGCGGCCGCCAAGTATCGGCAGAAGAAGGTCGACCGGATCGCGGAGCTGGAGAAGGAGGTGGAGGACGTGTCAAAGGAGAGGGACGAGCTGAAGCTGCAGTTGGCGCGGAGGGATGCGGAGTTGGAGATCTTACGGAAGTTGATGGCGGATCGGAAGTAGCGGCCCTACTAGATTCCCTTTCACTATCTTCGTTAGCATGTGCTCTCGAGTGCTGTTGTGGGATTGGAGCTCGGCAAAGGAATTGTGCATGCTCGGGCGATGTCGGTTAGGTCAACATGAATTTTCTTGATCGGCAAATGTTTTCGTCATGGATGCTTTCAGCTGCTTGATCTTGGGTTGCTCGACGTGCCTTGACATTTGTTCACTGCTGTGCGCTCACGCGTCGGACTGCCTTGGTATTCTCGATGAGTCAATTGCTCTGTCTACGTTTGCCTGTTCTGCTATTTAATTCATCCAGCGTCCCATCTTCTATCCAGCCCTCTGACAAACGCTGGATACTTGTCAGAATGGTGTTTTCTGATCCATTTCTCTCCATGATCGTTCAGGATGGTTCAGGATGACGGGCGCAGAGCTCCTCGGTTCCGGTATTGCCTTTCCAGGCTAGCGCGCCAAGCTATGATTCATAGTTGCTCATGATCGCTCAGCGCAGCGCTTAGTGACAGGTAGTTTGCTCTCCCCCGACCGCTTCGACGCTGCGTGTCAAGAATTCAACAGCCTTTCTCACGAAGCGCCTCGCATTTTTCCCCCCTCACGGACGAGAGGTTTCGCGTGTCCGTACACTAGCAACAAACCAATTTGGAACCCACGTGGTGGGCCTCATTTCGGCACCCTGCAAAACCCAACGCCTTGGAATGGTATACGCGCGTACAGGCACACATACACCAACAGCCGGTTCGCAATGTACTACAGCAGCATACGTACATACGCAGGCATCGGGAGTTTATTGACCACGCGCATTTACTGCGACTATTAGCACGCCCCCGATCACTCGGGTTTTCCTCGATTTCCCACGAATCGCACGGCGCAATCGAATTGTCGCTGAGAGCTCTGCAAATCCGCTTACGCACAGGGCCGACGTTGATGGGCAATCGTACACGCTCGCATCCCATCGTACAATGACGCAGCCGGCGTCCCGCTAGAGCAAGCATCCCCACTCAGCAGGGAAAGAGGCTCGCAATCTCCTATGTGCGGCTTCCCGCGTCCGACCGGCCTCTCGACACGGGCAGCTCTGAACTCTGAACCCGGTTCCGGTCTGCGTGCGCGCGCGCGCGCGCGCGACCGCCTTGGGTCCGGCGCGACGCCCGTTGCAAACGAGAGGCAACGATGTTCGATGGCCGGCGCAACCCTGCCCTTTTCCCGACCATCGAAACGCGTAACGACACCCCCCCGAGCCGAGTAACCGTAGATCCCCTCCTTCCTTTCTCCAACAAAAGCCGAACAGGCCGTCGTCACTCGGATCTCGATGCTCCGAGCCCGAACGTTGCTGACAAAATAAATAAAAAAAAAAAGTTCCAATGGCGGACCACTTACACGCCACTAGATTAATTGCGAGACGAACAAACAAGGGTGATGGTCGTGTTGTCGCGGGGCGGCCGCTCCGCCCCGACGAAGTAGCGCAACTGGGGGGAGAATGGAGTCAGGCACACGGGGTTTCCCACTCCGACGGCCAGCCCTAACGGAAATGCCTACCGTATAGCGTCTGCGGACGACAACAAGCTCCGGGGTGGAAAACGCAACGCAAGGCCCCTATCGTCGCGTCAAATAATAGAAACAAGACAATATATAAAAAAGAAGAAAGTGGTCCCCTCCTCTTCCTCTCGGATGGGCTCGGATTCGGCGGCTAAGGCCGAAAGATGTGGTCGCGGTTCGCAGGAACGTCGGGTTTTTTTCTTGATTCTGCTGGGAAGACCCATGCATTGCGTGTAATCCTGCCTCCTTGCATCCTGTTCTATAGCAAGCGTTTCTTAAGGAAAGGGGGTTGGAAGGGCGCCGTGGAGGGTGGGAAAAGAACCAAGTTCGGAAATGCCATTAGGTTTGGCGTGGTGTTCCATACCCTGGTTTTCCGTGTCTCGGAGATGTGGCGTTGAGGTGTCTTTCGACTGTTATACAGCAGCTGCTGCAATAGGCAAAAATCGATGAAAAGTAGCGTGGGGATGGTTGCTTAACTATAGTGCGGGCTCTGCCTCTTGCTAGCGCGAAGGAGGAATACGGGATCGTTAAGATTGAACCTGATGGGCGCGCGAATGGTAGCAATTTACGCCATCGCGGGAAGGGAAAGCACTGCACGTCGAGTCTCGATGAGGAAATAATGCAGAAGTACGAGATGGTAGCGCCCGGAGAAGCACGGTCAATTTGCCGGTGCTTTTGCCCGGTTTGACCGACGTGATGTTTGATCCTCTTGAGGATTGGCATCGAAACGGCGCGGCGGCCGGCGGGATGGGCGGACGGGAGGAGAGAAAGGGCACGGAAGCTGCCTTGCGCTGAGAGGGGGGTTGCGTACTCTTTCTCCAACGACGGAGGAGAGGTTATTTTGGCTTGTGGCAGGCTCGCTTAGGCAGGTACGTACGAATACGCTCGCAGCAGCGTTTTGCCAGCGCGCTGATCTCTTGCCCGAATGCGTCGTCTGCTGGTTTGGAGTTGATCTCGTTGGCTGCTCTCTTCTGGCCGCGCTGGCTTTTTGCTCACGGCTGAACCCGTCGGGCTGGTTGTGTGCGTTCATGCGACATGCTGCATGCTTTTCTCCTCTCAGCTACGCCATGCCGGCACTTTTTGGCTTTCGTCACGCGCTAATGTGGAGCTGGTCACAGCGCAGCCTTTCGATCTGATTCTAAATCTGTGTGTCATTCTGCGAGCGGCAATGATCTTACAAGAGGAGACCCATGAGATCGGTGGGCGTGGGTGGATGGGTTTCGACGACCGGGGGGCTGCCCGTCTTGGTACCAGCTCGGGGCGTCGGGGTCGACTTGTTTGACTCAGCCCGCGCGCCCCAGGCCTATCGGAAGGCGCATCCTCCCTCGCTCGCAGCTGCCCGTCTGCCCGTCAGACGGGAGGGAGGGAGGAAGGGAGGGCCACTGTAGCGTAGCGGATCCTGCGGGCGGATGCCGGCTTCGCGACCAATCGCGCCGCCACCCCCGCCAATGACCAAGCTCCCCAAGGATGGCCATAAGCACCATCAGAAAAACGTTTGATGTCGTACGACACCGGCCACGCGCGTACAGAAGGGCGACGTGCCGAGCCGGGCTGCTCTCGTCATCATTCAATAAGCTAGAGTGAGCAGAGTGGGCGCCGTATACGGAAATGCCCATATTGCAGGTGCGGCGCTGCGCCAGCTTGGATTCGCCGCTGCGGCGCGAACGGCCGCTTGCTCGGGGTATTTCTTGCTTCCGCCCGGCGATAGTGAGGAAGCTGTCACATCGATGGTGCGCCGTGGGCCTGGTTATTGGGCTTTGCCCTATTGATTTTATTTTTTTTTTCTAGGCCGGCGCCCTAGAGCGCCGAAGGATTCGAGGGACGCGCTGCGGCCGGCAAGGCGCACTCGCGCAAATCGACCCTTGGAGGACACGGCCAAAGCCACGGCCACGGCGGCGGCCCAAAGAACAAGCGATGTAGCACACACACAGCTCCTGCCTCCATGTGACAATGACGACGCGTCGCATGGCAGAGAGCAGGCGTTCCGGCGCGGTGGGTATGGACAAGGCAGGCTGTAGCAGGGCTTGGTACAGACTAGTTATTTTCGGCAGCGGCTGCTTTGAGGTGATCAAGCTTCACAGGGCCAGCAGCGGGCCCAGCAGCTGTGCGACAGACGTCTGCAGAGGCCGCCGGGCGGCGACAGTTCCCACGCGAACAGAGGCCCGCTACCACCACCCCCCCATGAAACCGCCCGCCCCGTCCGCGTGGACGGCGTGGGCACCCTGCAGTCGCGCATAGCCGCAGGCTGCGGTCCGTTTCGCGATCGGACAATGACGACTTGCCAGGCGCGCGACTCAGTCGATGTTTCTGTTGACCGGCCTTTGATTGATGGAGAGATTTTAATGCGCGGGCGTTTTGGGTCCAATGGCGATCTTCACCGGCAAGTGGAGGGGCAGAGTGGAGGAGGGTGACTTGCTGCTGCTGCGCTGAGGAGCCCTGGAGCTGAGGCGCGCGAGGGCCGCTCTGCTGTTAGCTCACTGCCAAGACCTGCCGCGCTGAGTCGTTGTGCCTCTGCCCTCGACCTCTCGACCTCGCGCGACTCAATCACCACAGCCCGCCCCCCCGTTCCCACACCTCACGCACGAGCCGACGGTATGCCGGCCACAGAGCTCAAGATCAGCCTCCCGCGGAGCTCCCACGGAGGAACAAGATTTCAGACTTTTTGTCAGGCCGCCTGAAGTGCTTCTCCAATCAGCCCGTGTATTTTTGGCAGCGCTCAACAATGCTCAGCACCGCTGCCGCCGCCGGAGGAAGCCGTCCGCGGTGGACTGTGCCCTGCCTATCTTTTGCTGCTCTGCGCAAGCTTCTCCGCATCTGATGAGTGGAACGTTGCGAGGAAAAAAGATTAACGCATATATTGGCCCCGGGACGCTAATTACTATAGGTCGAAACGTTGTCGGCCCGTTACATGGCTTTTGGCGCGGCAAAAGCAGGGAGCGAAGGCCAAGTCGACGATGTGCACGTCGTATTCTGCGCAGGCAAGAAGGAACGACCCGAGACTTGGTAAGCACGCGGAATCGCAGCGCGGAAAACGTGCGGTGGGATGTGCGATATTGCGCTCGTCGCAGGACTGGCCATGTCGTCGCAGAGACGCCCGCACGAGGGGAGCAAGATGAGAGATGAGCGAGGCGCGCGAACAGCTGCAGGTCGCACCGGCGGCGGCGACGGCAGGCAGGCAGGCAGGGCGGGGAGACAGGCACAGGCGCAGGCGCAGGCGCAGGCGCAGGCGCAGGCACAGGCGCATGGCAGGGCTGGTACAGCAGCAGGTACGTACATACGGAGAGCTACGCAATGCTGGGCGGGTTTTTTGGTGGTGGTGCAGGGCGCGGCGGGCTTTCGCACGTACGACGCATGAACTCATCAAATTGGGCAAATTGCGCCAGGCGGCTGGCGACAATATTGCAAACGGCGCGTGGCGCCCCCAGCGCAGCGGACTCCAGGGTTGCCCCAATCCGTGGGCCGGGAAGGCAGCCGACAGCCGCTGGTCCCTATGGCGTGAGGCATTGGCATTGGCGCTGCAGACACAGGCGCACACCGCGGAGCTCAGCCAGCCGCAGGCACGCGCCCCGCCTGTCGCAAGCCGGTGGCCGGTGGCCTGTAGCCTCTCGGGGAGGGAGCCAGGGCCATTGGGCCTTGGGCCTTGGGCGGGAACCACGGCGGCGGAACACGCTAAGCTTTGCGGATAGAGTTGGCGATCGAGGTGATCGTTGAGGGCGCGGCGAATCAGGGCGTCGTGCAGCTGCGCTCGCAACGTGGGGAACGCGGAGAGCCCAAGGACCCTGCCTAGCTGGCGGCGGCGGCGCGCAGCACAGCTCTGGCTGGCGGGCGGCGTCAGGGCGGCTGCGCGCTGGTGGTCAGCGCAGGCACCGGACGCCAAGCAGCGCGCGCGGAGGGGGTCGCGCCAAGGCAGCCCGAGTCGTGCGGTGCAGTTCGGCCGCAAGGTGTGAGGTCCGTTTGTATGGAAATGGCCTGGCGGGGACTGCACGGCGGAGATTCCCGCCGTGGAGCTGGTGGGCGCCGTTGCCAGCGCGGGCAGGGAGTCGTGGGTCGTCGTGGGTGCACACAGGTGGAGAGTGGCAGCAGCCGTGTGCCGTCACTGCGCTGCCCTGCGCTGCGCTGCCTGGCCCGGCCTTGCCTGGCCCTTGTCCTGCCCTGCCCTTGACCTCATGGCCGGCAGGGGCCTGGCATGTGGCATGTGGCATGCCCCCCTCTGCACTGCACCGCACCGCACCGCAGCGGCCGCTCCTCAGCGCCTCCAGCCTAGCGCGGCGCGCGGCGACTCGACCACACGCAGAGAGGCACAGGCACCGCGCAACGGGCACGGGGCGCCATCCGCCCGCCAGCAACCTCACTCCATCGTCCTGCCCTGCCACCTGCGTCCTTCCCGAGTGAGCGGCGCGTCCAAGGCCTGCCCGCGAGATATGGCTCTGCTTATCACAGCCGCAACCGGCACAGCGCGAGCCCACTTTCCGTCCCCGCCGCCGCATCGCATCGCCGCCAGGACGCTCGCTCCTCCGTCGCCAGGAACCAGATGAAGCCTGAAGCCCTATCACGAGGCTGCCAGGGCCCCGTTATAATAGCCTTTAGCTTTCCAAAGACGTTGCCCACCCAGCCCGCCGCCGCGTGTACCACCACCAACAGCGTCCCTATTAACCCCCGCCCTCCCCGAACTGCATCCCTCTCGATTCGATGCCTATTTTAAGCAGCTGCCTGCCAGACTCCAGCTGCATGCCTATCTTTTGCCTCTAGTCTCCCGCAACCGCGCCCTAGTCTCCGCCCGCCCTCCACCCACTTCCACCCAATTGCGCCTGCGAGCTGCCTGCACTACTACCCCACTGACATTGTGGCGCCGGCCCACTCCTTCATTTGCGTCCGTACGCCATTAGCCCAACTGCCAGAGAGCCCTGCGGTCCGATTAAACCTCTCCCGTCACTTTTCCCATTCACTGCCGCCTCGCTCGTCCGCTGCCAACTCCCGCCAGAAGACGCCGCCCTCAGGATCGCTCCCACCGCGCGCTGCGCTCAAGCTTGCAAGCCCACACGAGCTTCACGCACTTGCTCGGACCTGTTGCCCAGATCGACTGCGGATCCCGTCTCGGTCCGCTCTCGCCGAAGACGACATTGGCTAGGGTGACTGATCACCCGCAGACCGGAGCTGAGTACGCGGCCAGTCCAGCGCGCATCTCGCGAGTTTATCAATGTCTTCAACCGATAGAGGTAGTGCCATCCCGCCTGCGTCGCAGCAGCAGGTAACAGAGCCCACTGATGCCGGTGCCGCTGCTGCCGGAGCGACCAAGGACAACACCAAGGCCAAGTCAGCTGCCGATGCGACGAACACGAAAGCCCGCAAGAGGACCAAGACCGGATGCTTGACGTGCCGGAAGCGCCGCATCAAGTGCGGCGAGGAACGCCCCATCTGCAACAACTGCATCAAATCCAAGCGTCACTGCGAAGGCTACAACCAGCGCGTCATCTTCAAGCCGCCGATCGGTGACTGGCCCGGCAGCGCGCCCGCGAGCACACTGCCTTTCCACAGCGGTGTAATTCCCGGCGGTCGTCCCGTCTTCCAGCAATCGTTTCCTGGCACGCAGTCGACAGGCCTTTCGTACAACACGCTACGGCCCAGCCAGCAGCAGTATCCCTTGCCGCAGTACGGCCAGTTCACGGGTGTTGACCCTTTCAACGGCGGTGCGTTCACAGGCGGGCTCGTTCAGGACAGCTCATACGTTACCCAGGCTCCCCAGTATGGCCAGCACATGGACCCAACCTACCAGCAACGATCATACTCCGTTGGCACTATGCAGTCGGAGTTTGGGCAGCAGTTGTCTCCACAGCCTCCCCTCGCTCCGCAGATCCACCGGCAGTCGGTGCAGCTGCCATTCCATACCACGGCAACCATGGGACATGGCATACCCGCATATTCACAAGGACCACCATCACAACCATACGGCCAGCAAAGTCATCAAGCGCCGCAACAAACCCAGTACAGCCAAGGCTTCCAGTACCCCGCAGCGACCACGGCGGCTGATACGTACAGGCAGCCCCAACCATTGATGCAGACTACGGAGGTTCTACATGCGGCAGACCAGGATGTTTTGGTATGGCACAAAGTAGCGAGCGGCCTGGCAAGCGAGGAAGAACGCCTTGACTTGCTGCAGCCCGAGGCAACCCAAGGCCTGCATACGAGCATCCCTTCGGCGGTTGCTCCTGAGGCCGGCCAAACAGGTATAGGTATGCCGTTTATGCCCTCGCAGCAGCTCTGTTTCTAAATTGGTCTGTTCTGGTCAATGGATGGTGAGAGCCATTGATCGCGAAAGCACGCGAAAGCACTTTGATAGCTTGCTAACGCGTTGACTTGTGCAGGTCAGCCCGTCCTCGTCTCTCAGCAGGCAATCCCGGTCTCCGGCGAATTACGACTGACCGGCTTCTCCGATCGCCACGTTAGTCCGACCGAGGTCCTCCAGGATGCCGCCGTAGAATACGAAGACGACGACTACTACGACGTGCAATCTGAGGACGAGATGGAGCTGTTGCCGGCGCAGGAACAGGCCCTAGCTCAGGGGCAGCAGCGTGACTTTGAGGTAATGATGCAGATCCACCGAGACAGCGTGAACGATCTAAGCGTCAGGCACTACGGCACCTTTCTCTATTCGGGCATCCTGGACCATTACCGAGCAGAATGGGTCGCAAACCCCTTACGGAACCCGAAAACGGCGCGTGTGTTCGCTCACTTCATCCATGCCACTGGACCTAGTCTTTCCATTTTCGAGAGAAGGGTGCGTAATGCATCCGCCATGTTTAGTGAAGGCCCAGTCCACCCAAGCCAGCAGTCACTTTGGACGTACACTTTGCCTATGATGGCTCTAAATCATCAGGGTCTTCTGCATGCCATGCTTGCCTTGTCATCGCTGCACATCGCCAAGTTGCAAGGTGCTTCAGTCACGCCCTCCTTCAAACACTATGCCTACGCTCTGAAACGTGTACATCACGCTGTGGGTCATCCGAGGAAGCGGCATCATGTCACAACGCTAGCGGCATGTCTCCTCCTTGGTTTCTATGAGGTCATGACCGCCGATCATGTGAAGTGGAGTAGCCATCTGTTGGGCGCGAAACAGCTGTTTGTCGAAATCGACTACGCAGGAATGACAAAGCAATGGCGCAAGAAGAAGGCAGAAGAAGAAGCCTTTGAGCGCAATTTCGCGTACCAGAATCCTGGAGTGATGATGCAGCAACCGCGGTATCTAAACAAGCAAGCCAGCAACTTGCCAGACGAAAGGGTCGTAAGCATTCTGACGGGGCGCCAGCTTCGCTATGATGACTTTGGAAGGATTGTTGAAGATCACGGCAGGGGTGCTGAAAAACCACAAGAGGTGGATATAACGCATTACGAGACATATCAAGATCTGTGGTGGTGGTTCGTGAGGCATGATGGATTCCAGAGCGTCATCAGTGGCAATTCGCTTCTGTAAGTCATCGATGACCATGTTAAAGGTGCCTCTGACTAATTTTCTCCAGTATGGACTACAGCAGGTGGCTAGATTGTCCACCCCGTGCTCCATTAGGAAAAGCGGATGCCCTGTACGGAACACACGACCACTCGCTGCTCCTCCTCGGCCGTATCGCAGACTTCTCGTCAAGAGACCGTGACAGGAAAATAAGGGCAGTACAGTTGAATGGAGGGCAATGGAGACCTGGATTAGGTATGCCAGCCCCTCCGCCAGGGTCTGGTCCTCCACCGATGGGCGGTCCCCCACCTGGCTTCCCGCCTGGGCAACAAGGACCACCAGGCGGTGCACCACCGCCCCAGATTACGTTCTACGGCATGGCCCCCAGCACTTCAGTCAGGCAAATGCCTTCTGCGTTCGCACCAAAACAAGAGAAATCGCCCTCCCCGGGGCCCTCTTCAAGCATCTTAGACCAAGCAGGACTTCAGGATGCAACACAGGAAGCCCTACGTGAATGGGAAGACATCCGCGCGGCGCTCTCCCACTACGCATCCCACCTTGGCCCAGCCTTCGCGCCCCTCAGCGACGAATACATCACACCAATCCCGACGCCCTTCGGCCCAGCACTCCAATACCGCAGCTTCGACATCGCCGTTTTGTGGGCACAATACCATATGCTCGAAATCATCCTAGCACGCTCGCACCCGTCGATGCCACCTGCCGCAATGATGGCCGCAGGTGTCGCGGCAAGAGAGACGGCGCGCTGGGCGACGGACATCGGCCGCATCGTGGCGGGCATCTTCAGCGGCCTGGGCCCGCACGGAGCCCCGCTGAATCCATCTATTGGCGCTGCGCTCATAGAGTGCGTCATGCCACTCTTCTTTGCGGGCATCCAGTACACAGATGCGGCGCAACGCGACTGGCTCGTCATCAATGTGAAAGATATCGAGGCGAGGACGGGCTGGGCAAGCGCGGGTCTCGTGGCGAATGGCTGCCAGAAGGTGTGGGAGAAGGCCGGCCTAGCTGGCCGTGCGCCGCCGTACGTGTACAAGAGGGAGGATCCAGACAAGAATCCGGACGAGCGGATTAGCGGGCGGAAGGAGGAGAGGGCCGCGAGCGAGGGGAGAACGCTGACGAAAGAGGAGGAAGAGGCGGGTAAAGAAGAGCTGAGTGATCGCAGGTACATCTGGACAAACCCAGGCACGAGGGTACATTGGGCGATGGGCATTTTGAGTGAAGAGCGGGATCTGGTTCCACCGCCGGAGTTGTAATGGAGAATAAGGGATTTTTCGGTTTAAAGGTTCATCGCCCCTCAAATTATCACGGGGCACATTTTCTGGAGTTATCTGGTTTCCATTTCGGTATTTCTTTCTGGGATATTTTTATTATATTTTCCCCTAGTGTTTTATTTCTATTGTCTAGCGTCTCTTATGTCTCATTTGTCACATTTCTTTGCTATTTCACCATGTCTACAAGCGACGGCATATATGAGCGTCAGAAGTCCCATGGGATTCAAATCACGGAGTTGGTCATTGGAGCGAAAAGCTTGCTTGGAACGGATGGAGAGGAAAAGCACAGTTCAGAATTTCCGCTGGAGCATTAGGGTCGTTTTGGGCTGAAGGAGAGAAGGAAGCGGAGAGGGAACAAAACGGATACCACGCTCTCAAGGTTGGGGCAGCCAGGAAAGAAAGAAGAAAGGCCCCACACCAAAAAAAAAAAACATTAAAAAGAAATCAGCTTCATTATTCATACAGATACCCATACCGCTCGCTCGAGAAGCATTTATCAAATCTAGTTACAGCAGCCAGTAGTCAAAAATACTTTGTCACATGCAAAGAGCCAGTGCTTTCCGGATCAAAGTGATGCACATATGCAGGTAAGACACTTCTGCCCGCAAAAGCTACCACTGAGATAGACTAATCCTAATCGGGCACCATGTCGGCTTCTACGGACACCCCGCCGCCGCCGTCTGCCTGTTTAGATCCCCCTTCCTAACCTCCTCACACCTTCTTTTCTTCTTTCTTTCTTCGCGGCTCAGCTTCCCGACTGCGTTCCGTCGAACTTGCGATGAGCCGACCCATCACCTAGTTGAGTTGAAGGTTTATCACGGACAGATTCACCTCGTGCTCCAGAAGAAGTCTCCATCCCATTTTTCCACCTCCGCCCCGCCTGAAGATGACATACTCAATAGCGATCAGCATTTCGACCCTACCCCGGGTTTTTCAAAGAACGGAACGATCTCAATGCCCTGTAGCACTGGCAAGCATCCAGTCTACATGACAGCCGAAGATTTGTTTCGCTGCTCTATTTGCAACGGGAGCTTATTCGTCATGTGCAATTGGTGTTTCGAGAAAGGCCTATGGTGTCAGAAATCTGGAGACCACCAGCATGAATTGACCAAATGAAAGCTTAGAGATGGTCAGCCCGGCAAATTCATGGAAGTTGGAACTTTTCACACCCAAATCAGATCAGTATTCTCGAAGATCTCTATAAGAACGCAAAAATTCCACGTCTTTCTTCTCCGCAACACGACAGCCCCAGCCCGCAATACAAGGATACCCTCAAGCTTCAGATCCACTCCACTTGCGATAAGATCAGGCCCATCAGCGATAATAGTCCTACTCTTGTCGACGATTGGGCTACACAATTAGATCTCCGACTGCAGCAAAGTCTTCAAAGGCTTGGCATCTTCAAACCTACAGAATTGCAGAACCAGCTGTTACGTCATGTTCCCAAATTGGGAGTACGGCATGCCTTCGTTTCTGGTCCTAGTTGCCACTGCAAGAGCACCAGCTTCCTCATCTTGGCTATGGTAGTGACTATCAACAGCAATAACCGCCTTATTGAGACGACGTTCGGTTCCAACATTGACACTTTCAACAGCTATCGCAGAAGCAACATCGATGGCCCTTTCTTCGTCATCGTGTACCCTGATAGAGAAACGGCTATGCAAAAGTATGAGCAGCTAGCGTCTCTAGCTCTTCACGCTAACTTACTACCGCTCTCGCTATCGGTGGTGGAGCCAAGAAAATTCTAGGCGACATTATTATTGGCTGCCCAGGAAGGTTAGGCCACATTGCATTACAGCACTTCACAAAGCCACTAAGAGACATTGTATGCGATGAAGCCGACACCCTACTTAGCCACGACGGTTTGCAGACATGCAGAAGCTTTTCTTTCGTCTCCTCGTATCCATGGGGAACACATGTTCATTGTTCGTATTTGCGCCGAACTTTGACATCAGTCACGAGCAAAATGCTATGCGCCTCGCTGGACTGTCGTTGCAGCAACAAGATCACTGAGTCCTTACACATCACATCCATGACTGATGCACCCATCGACAACGGAGCTACTATATCTTAGGCTTTCTTCTCGTGTCATAATCCTGCGGAACATGTTGCGCGTCTGATCAGGATCATCATGAAATGCCCTAAAGAGAAGAGAAAGGCACTGATATTTATCAATCGGACGCAAGGCTGTGGTAACCTCGAGCAACACCTCATTCACTACAATCCGGAGCTCAAGGGGATTGTTGCAGCCCGCCATGGTCAACTAAAGCAGCATGAACGTGAAAGGATCTTGCGCAATTTCGAGTCTGGGAAAAATCCGGTTTTTATCTCCACTCCCTCCTTCGCCAACGGTCTGAAGATTCAAAGACTTGCCTTCGTCATACACTTCCATCCTCCCTTCAACATATTCAGCTTGACCCTTCCGGAGAGCCTATTCAAGCAATACCTTCAGCGGAACCGCCTACTTACTGGTACCGGAGAGTACCTTCACAGCTTTGTCTACTACGAGAAGCTCGACGCAGCCTTGTTTCCGCTCTTGGCTGCTCACCTTGCAGAATGCGGTCATGTCACTACTTCAGATGAGGCTCTCACGAAGTTTCGGAATGGCGGGATCATTGGTCCTTAAGTGGAAGAGTCCACTCACATCTCACGGCTAGGTTCATTGACATCTTTCCATTGCTTTGGCTCCTCGGTTTTGTCCTGGTGTTTTCTCCGCGATTCTGGCAGCACTTCTCCAGCCGAATTCCATGGCCGGGTGGTTCTTCCAACCACATCTCCGCCGCTTTCCACCTCGCGCTTCGCGTTTTCCGGCCAACACCATTTCCGGCCACTCGAGCTGAGAGTTTCTTAACGGTTTCTCGGCTTTTCTTTGTTTCATGGTACCTGGTCAAAACCCTTCCCGCTCACATGAGATTAGGGTTTCCAATGACGTTACGGCAGCTTTCGATTTCAGGTTCACTGGCAAAATACCGTGGCTGGTAATCTGAAGTTTCGTTCTCACGCAAGTCATCAAAGATTCAAACTCGAGACCTATCCTCCTGTGACGTAGACGTGTAGGATTCTACTTAGAACGCCACTTTTTGGGGGCCTTGCGGTGTCCGGGGGGATAGCGGTCTGGAGAGTGGTTCATTCCTCCTACGTAAGCCGCGTTGGCGGTCCACCTCGAGCACCACGTTGTGGATGGCCTTTGTGCAGTTTTGGGGATTTTTGCCTAAACAACAATCATGGAAGTCTACGCATATCTTTCCATCATCGAGGAATGCCCGCAACACACCGATGCGTCGGCATCCTACGTCGATGGTCGATTCACAAGGTTTATGAAGTCAATGCGTATATTGAGAGTACAGTTGATCGTCCACCAAATACCATGGCTTAGACATTCTTTCTGAGCAGTCAGTTTGAGAGATTAGCGAGGCCATGCTGGATCTCACAGGATCTCATTCGGAAAGCGAGATCAGACAAGGATTAGGATCCCATGGCCTAGCTCATTGGCACGGTTGTGGAATAGGCCACATTTCACAGCTAGCTAGATGGTTCGCTCAAGCCTGAAGGTTACCGGACATCAAGCAGCTGCTCCGACTAGACTAGCTATCCACAAACCTTGTTCCCTAGGCTATTGTGCAGCAGTTGTGGACAGTGAATTTGCCTTGGAGTTTGACGTGACAAAATTTATAAATACTTCCTTATGATCTGGGGGGTTTCCTTGTCTGCGAAGTATCTGAGCCAGTAGCGCGACGACCGTGGCCATGGCCACAGCCTGCTCATGTGCAGTTTCAAGACCTATTTATGAATGCGGTATACTATGCCCGTGCATATGGAGTGGAAGTGTGGGCAGTGGCCTCGAACAGACAATCAGGCTTATGCAATAATTACAATTATATAAGGTGATTAGCCGGCAGAATCTGCTACCCAAGGAGACGGCCAGCATAGTGTGTCGTCGAGCTATAGTGGCCAATCCAGAATCGTACTCACTACGTCCATTTTGGCGCACCGAGAAAGCCACTTCTGTATGTAGTCGTATCTATGGTACGGCGGTGCTGGCTGGATGGAGGGCGATGCTCTTATTTCCGAACCTCTGGCAGGCCACCACCTGCCGTTGTGATGGGGGGAAATTTCCGAAAGGGGTTTTTATAGGGGATTGTGGCTGTCTCTGACTTTTTGCCTCAAGGGTACCTCTTTGATACCCGTCGGTGATTCTTAATGTTTTTCCTTTTGGTTTCCACTAACTTGCAGGGCCGGATATGGCGAAGGAGTCACTGGTAGGATGTCATGCAGAGAACAATCAAGGGAGCGTGTATAAATTAAACAGGATATTTATTGGCGGCCGTTCCAACACAATTTTGAGAAGCAACTATCTACTTCTGCGTCTAGTAACCGCCTTCCTTCTCGAGCCACGTAGCGTAGTCCAGGAGGTCCGGGAACTCCTTCCTCAGCGCAGGCACGTCGGCGCCGAAGCCATCGGTGACGAACCACGTCCACATGGCCTTGAGATCCTCGTTGCTCTCGACAATACCCCTAGCCACCTGCTCCGGGGCCTCGGGCAGCTCGTTGCCCGTCTTCTCCTTGAAGATGCGCTTGATGTCCTTGTAGGTGAGGTCGTCGCCGGCCAAGGAGATCAGCCTCCCCGCATACTTCTTCGGCTCGAGGAAGCTCCTGGCAGCGACCTTGCCGATGTCGGTGGTGGCGACGACCTGGAGCTTCCTGTCCTCGCCCACGTAGGCCCTCCACATGGCGGCGAAGGCGGCGGCGAACTGAGGGGCGTGGCCGGAGAAGTTGTCGAGGAAGGCGACGGGCTGGATGACGGTCCAGGTCATGGCGCCGTCGGACGTGCGGCTGCGAAGGTGTTCCTCGATGCGGTGCTTGCTTGCGAAGTGCGGGACGTTGGTCGCGACGTTGGGGCGCGGGGTGCCGCGTTCGACCGAGGCGTAGACGAAGTGCTGGACGTTGTTGGCGAGCGCGGCGTCGATGAGGGCTTTGCCTTGGGTTTCTTCGGTTTCGGGCGTCTGGTCTTCGCCCATAGGGACTTGCACGCTGAAGACGCCCCAGATGGCTGGAGCAGACTTGAAGATGGGGGTTGGGTCATTAAGGTCACCTTGGATCAACTTGATCTTGGGCGACTGCTGCTCGAGCGCCTTGGCGGATTCGGAGGTGGGATTACGGGTCACGGCGAAGATATTGAAGTCTGCGCCGGCTGCGAGGAGGGCTTTGATGAGAGCGCCGCCCTGCTTGCCTGTGGCGCCAGTGACGAGAAGGTTCTTGGACATCTTGGAAATTAGGATGGTAAGGATATTTGGATTTATGATAAGGTTTTGTGCGATGCTTTGGAGCGTAGATGTGAGATATTTGCAAGAAGCTGTGAAATTGTGCTGCTGATGGTTCTCATGACGGCGTTGTCCACAGCCATTATATACACCTGTTCAACACCAGAAGCCTGGTTATGGCTACAGATGGTGTTGCAATCACAGGGTCGGCCAGTCCAAAGGCCGATGCTTAGCCAACAGGAATAGATGACCCCGAATAGCGAAGACATGGAACAGACAAGGGCTGGGATCAGCTAAGGTGTTGAAGCTCGGCCCTATGCGCCACAACTCCGAGACCGAATCTAACGCTGACAAAGCTCGGCCTCAACTCTGTCAAGGCGCGAGGCGTCTCTGCTGTGGCGCAGAGGGTACTTGTTGATGTCGATACTGTTATTGGCGTGTAGCAGGCAGCAGCTAGGTGGCGCAACTGTGATGATGCACGCATGCATGCTGAGTGAGTGAGTCGAAAGCATGTGGACGGCCGAGACTGAAAGCGCAGAGAGGCAACCCGGAGGGCCTGAGTCAGCCGCCGCTTTAGCGCGCGGGTCGCGCATTCTCTGGCGAGAGCGCGCCGCCGCCCAGCACAAAGTCGACTGTCGACGCCGCCGATACCCCACACAGCGAAATAATTGCCCCCAGCAACAACCACTCGCAACCACACCGCCAAAATGTCGAAGGTCGCAGGGTGAGCTCCTCGCGCTCCCCGCTGACGGCTGCCGAACTGACACCGTGCAGACGCACCGACTGGGCTGAGGAGGAGGACGAGGACCAGCTCGCCCTCCCGGCGCCGCAGGTCATTAAGAACAAGGACGGCACCGAGACCATCATCACCTACCACATCCGCGAAGATGGCAAGAAGGTCAAGACCACCCGCCGCATCAAGAAGACCGTCGTCAAGCAGGTCGTCAACCCCCGCGTTGCCGAGCGCAAACACTGGGCAAAATTCGGCCTCGAGAAGGGCAAGCCCCCCGGCCCCCAGACCGACACCACCAGCGTCGCCGAGAACATCGTCTTCCGTCCCCAGGCCAACTGGAAGGCTTCGACCGATGAGAAGAGCGAGCACGAGAAGAAGAAGGCCAACCTGAAGGATGCCAAGATCAAGTGTCGTATCTGTTCCGGCGACCACTGGACCACAAAGTGTCCTTTCAAAGACACCATGGCTCCCGAGGGCGAGCCTGGTACTGGCAATCCCGACCTCGACGAGCCCGAGGCTGCCGGTGCTCTGGGTGGTGGCACATCCAGCTACGTTCCTCCGCATCTCCGCAACCGTGGCGGCGCAACCGGCGAGAAGATGGGCGGCAAGTATGAGCGTGACGACCTGGCCACCCTCCGTGTCACCAACGTACGTATAATCGGATTAGGGCAGATGGCTCGAGATAATTTGGCTGACGAATACTGCAGGTCAGCGAGTTCACCGAGGAGCAGGACCTGCGCGACATCTTCTCGCGCTTCGGTCACGTCACCAGAGTCTTCCTGGCAAAGGACAGGGAAACCGGCCGCGCAAAGGGCTTCGCCTTCGTCAGTTTTGCAGACCGCGAAGACGCCAAGACGGCATGTGAGAAGGTTGACGGCTGTAAGTATCCCTGCAGAGATGCCTGCGGTACCGGCGAACTAACGTGGAGCAGACGGTTTTGGCCATCTCATCTTGCGTGTCGAATTTGCGAAGAAGTCTACTTGAATTGCGGGATACTTGGGCGGGTGCATTCCCTATGGCGTTGGCTCTTTCTTTCGGTAGATGAGGGCTCTTTCCAAAAGTTGTGGACGGTTGTGGTGTACATGCTACGAGAATACCATGATGATCTTTTTGGGCAGAGCTCATTTTGACGCAGTGTGCGCAGCGGAAAGTCCCAGGAGCAGGCGGCAGGATTGGTGGGATAAAGAACAAATGGCATGGAGACCCCGTTTGAGGCGCGATCGTGCTGGAGGAACCATTGGCTGGGACAGCAGCAGAGTAATGCGAAATAGTCAATGCCGGTTTCACGTTGTGGTGTTCAGCAAAAGTGGAGCTCAGAGCGAGGGTCTGTGGCGCGGGTTGCGCTGCGCCTCGTGCTGGTACGCCGGGCTTGCTAATTATCGCCGCTACAGCCGTCCTAAGCGTCCCGGCCACTCCACTGCAACACCACGCACGCACGCCTAATGATGTTATGCCGCTGACGATACCTGCGCTGCCTTCCCTTCCCTCGCTGTCACTCCTCTAGCCCGTTTCCCCGCCCTCGCTTCCGCGCCGCGCGCGTCTCCTGCCGCCGCCATGTCTTCCGCGCCCTCCTCGAGCGCCGACCCCAAGGCTCCGCAGCCCAGCGGAGACCAGCACGAGATGAAGGACATGTCGCCGCAGCAGTCCACTCTCCCTATTGAGGAGGACATCATGCAGTTGGCCCGCTTGGGCGAGATTGGCGCCATCCAGAAGCTGTTCGACACAGGCAAATACGACGCTACTTTCCGCGACGACCAGGGCATCACGCCGCTCCACGTACGCCTCCTCTTCCGCCGCCCGCCGCTTGAGTGCTGACTGGATCCTTCTGCAGTGGGCCGCGATCAACAATCATTACGCGCTCTGCCACTTTCTCCTCAACTCGGGCGCCGACGTGAACGCGCGAGGCGGCGACGCCGTAGCCACGCCCGTCCTCTGGGCCGCGAAGCGCTGCAACTACTACATCGTCGCTTTGCTACTCTCGCGTGGCGCCGACCCGCTGCTCACCGACGACCAAGGTTTCAACCTATTACACAGCGCGACACTGGATGGGAATGTCTACCAGCTAGTCCTGCTGCTACACCAGGACATCCCCGTCGACATCCCGGACGCTCAGGGTCACACCGCGCTCATGTGGGCTGCGTATAAGGGATTCCCCGCTGTCGTCGAGGTGCTGGTACGCTGGGGCGCTAATGTCTACGCACGCGACGACCAAGGCTTCACTGCACTACACTGGGCGCTGGTTAAGGGTAGCGTGGGCTGCATCCAGAAGCTTATTGAGTACGGCTCGGACCGCTTCGCCGAAAACAACGAGGGGAAGACGCCTGCTATCACCGCGCAAGACATGAACTCTGTGCGCCAATGGCACAAGGCATTGTCAGACTCTGGCTACAACCCCGACGGCAGTCCCAAGTACTTTCCGCTGCAGAGCGTCGTCAAGGATCGGAGGGCGTTCATGAGTAAATTCTTCTTCTTTTGGCCCTTCCTCATGCTTATATGCGTCCTCTGGATTCTGAGTCACATGGTCATTTACGTTGCCATCCCCTTGGCACTCGCGACTTCGTACGTTTTACAATGGACGGCGCAGCAGATGTTGAGGTGGGCGCCAAGCGACATGAAGACTATACATAAGACTGTAAGTGATGGAAGCATTGGGAAACCTCAGGCCTTCAAGTTAATAGATTGTAGCCATTCCTCTCTGGCGTTTTTGCCGGCACTCTTTTCTGGGTTGGAGTGCGGTATATAACACACATACTACCGTGTAAGTGGTCAATGTCTTGGAATTTTGGGTCGAAACTGACAAAGTACAGGGACTTTTACCACTAATCCATTCACGAACATCTTTTTTATGACCAGCTACTCTTTGACGACGTACTTCTACTTTTTGACTATGATCTCAGATCCTGGATACCTCCCAAAGTCAAGTTCACGAGCGCAGCAGAAGGCTATAATAGACGAGCTCATCGAGATTCGCAAATTCGACGAAGCAAATTTCTGCGTCCATTGTATGGTACGCCGTCCCCTTCGCAGTAAACACTGCAAACGTTGCAATCGATGCGTCGCCAAGGAAGATCATCATTGCCCGTGGGTAGACAACTGCGTCGCAAACAACAACCACAGACATTTCGTCCTGTACATCTCCTGCATGGAGGTGGGAATCCTCTTTCTTGTCCGCCTGGTCCTATCATACCTCACCATCCTGCCTCCCCCCACGGAAACACCACAGTGCAACGTGCTCGACCCGGACCTATGCACGACGCTGCACAAGGACCCCTTCACCATCATCCTCACCATCTGGACCTGCCTCCAGCTCGTCTGGGTGACGATGCTCCTCGTCGTCCAGCTCCTCCAGATCGCCCGCGCGCAGACGACCTTCGAAGCCATGCGCAACAACGCGCACGGCCACGGCGCCGCCCCGGACCCGCTCACCTCCTTCCTCACCACCGGCAGCACCTCCGCCGTCGGCGGCCAGGTCGACGCCGCGGGCGCCGGCCCCACCGGCGTGGCGGGAGGAGGCCAAGCCCCTCGCCGCCACCACAAGGCCGGCTGCCTCGAGCAGTGGAAGCGCATGCTCGGCATCGACACCTTCATCGCCACCGCCCTGCACGGCTCCAACGCCCCCGCCGTCCTCGCCCAGCGCCGCGAGAACCCGTTCACGCGCGGCTGCATCACCAACTGCCGCGATTTCTGGTGCGATCCGGCGCCCATGTTCAAGAAGAGGGAGAACGGCGAGGCGGTGTTGGGCGGCGATCGCATCAACTGGACGAGGGTGTACGAACCGCCGCCGAAGATGCGGGCGAGGAGGGGAGGGGCCGTGAGTGACGAAGGCGGGAGGTATGAGAGTGTTGCAGCGGAGGAGGAAGAGGTATGATTTGTGTTGGTGTCATTACGTTCTTCCGGGGTTGGAGTTGGTGGCGGAGGGGCATTCACGTGTCGTTTGTTCTTCACAAGGGTGGTTTAGAGGGTGTAAGGATGACTTGTATACTTTTTTTTCCCTTTCTTTCTTGGTTGGTTGTTGATAGGAATTAGGGTGACTGAGCGGGTATTGTTGCATTTCGTGCTGGTTGTGCTGTAGTATATGAAATAATGATATAGGGAAAGTGAGAAGGAGCGTACGCACGCAGCTTCTTTGGGGTTATTTCATGATTAACTACAAAAATGAGGCCATGATTGGAACACTCGGACTGGAAAAAAGTCAGTACAGATCCCTGTGAAACCCTTTTCGGAGATTTCCCCCCTCTCCACAGGCAAAGTGGTGGCAGTTGAGAACACCATGAAGTCTTGGCCAAGAGACCTCCGCTCAGCTACCGCACGGTGAGCGACTGGCCACCCTTAGATGACAGACTGACTTGATTGAAGGTCTTATATAGGTCACCATCATCCTGGAAATAGCCTATTGAACTATGATACAGGCCACAACGACTGGTGTCCGAAGAAAGTTACCCTCGTAAACGCGTCAACTAATATCTGATGGGGGATTGAAGTAGTCATCCGGACGTGAACGTCACCAATGTCGTTGAACGTTTACGTCCGGAACTCTCCACACGCCGTTACTGGTGTCGTAAATCATCGAGTTCCTGCCCGTGATCTCAACGTGGATACCTGATATATTGGCGACATCTACGTCAGGACGACTGCTTCAACTCCCCATGTGTCATCGATGGCGCTGCAAGTCTTCAAGCCCTCCGCCTACGGCCTCAATGCGTGTACCTGAAAAACGGATTCCTCCTGTCGGTCTCGTCCGCGAACGCCATCCTCTCCCTCAAGGCCTCCCTCTCGCCCGGCTCCATCGCCGCCAGCACGGCGTCCTTCTGCCGGTTCAACCGGCCGTTGTACAGCCTCAGCGCGACGACGACGGCGCAGCTGGCGCTCAGGCACGCCATGATGCTGATCTTGCCGCTCGCGTACGCGGGCGCCTCGTCGGCCCGGAACGTCTGCGTGCCGAGCACGTTGCCGGCGCAGAAGGCGACCAGCGTCAGCGCGTTGACCGAGACCTTCTTGCTGTGGCCGCCGACGTTGGACGCGTTCCAGGCCAGGTTGATCATGAAGCCGGCGCCGAAGGTGCCGGACAGGAACGACGCCGCCAGCAGCGCCGGCTTGTCGTGCGGCACGCCGGCCGCGTCGACGAAGCCGTACATGAGCGCCGCCGCGAGGATCGTCGGCACCAGGCAGAGCAGCATCACCGTCGAGCGGTCGTTCCAGCGGTCGGACAGGTAGCCCGCGCCGAGGACGAAGACGATGCCGATGGCGCCGTTGGGGGCGTCGAGGATGAGGGCTTGTTGGTCGGTGTAGCCGCTGTTGTGGGAGGGGGAGTTAGTAGGATTGGAAGAGAGGGAAGGGAGAGGGAAGAGAGAAGGAAGGGGAGGAGGGAGGGGAAGCGTACAAGGTCGTCAGGAGGATGTTGTTGAAGTTGGAGATGCCGCCGTTCGGGATGGATGAGAGCATGACGCTTAGGAAGATCAACCAGACGCGGAGGTCGGTGAATGCCTCGATTATCTGGTCTTTCTTGACGTGGTTGTTCTGGGTTCCGCTGGAAAAGAACAACAGATCAGCATGCACTCTCCAAACGGCCACTGACGGCTGACGACGGAAGCACCGTTCGCACCTCTGATTTTCCTTCACTCTCAGCAACGCTGCCACCTTCTCCGCGTCGCTAAACCTCTTGGCCTTGACTGGTGAATCCGGCAGGAAAATGCACACCAGTGCACCCACGGCAATCGTCAGCGCCCCAATCGCCAAGAAGAAGATCCGCCAGGTGGCGAATTTGGTGTTTGCGAAGCTGATGCCGTAGGCAACAAGGCCACCGAAAATCTTGGTGATGGAATTGCAAACGTAGAACCACGACACGCGCGTGCCTTGCTCCTCCTTACGGTACCACATAGCGATGATCAGGACGAGAATGGGTGCTACGCATGCCTCGAAGATACCGAGAAGAGTGCGACAGATTGCGAGGCCGGCGAAGCTGGATGTGCCGGCGTGGCAGCAGAGAACGATTCCCCAGAGCTGATGTGGTCGCCTCTGTTAGCATTGATTTCGTGTGCTGTGGGAGGGATGGGATGTACGAACAATGATGTTGATGCCGAGATAAAGACCTAGACGGGACACGCGTTGGGCGAGGTATTGCGTGGGGAATTCGGTGGCGAGGAAGCCTGGTCTTGTCAGTAGAATTCAATATTAGAGATTCCGAACGAGACAAAGGTAAGAAGACCATTGCTTCATGCGATATTCGGCGGCTGTACGTTCTGCGCAGGCCGGAAAAATCGTTTCAACATTCCATGCGATCTGCTTACGCTTTGACTGCAAGCAACAGTACTCATACGCAGCTGAAGCAGTCATCGGGACGTGAATGTTTAGTAAGTTCGTCACATTTATGTCTGGACGACTACTTAAACTACCCATTCAACAGCGCGACCATCACAATACTCTTGAAACTGATCTCGTGCAAGAATGAAAAGACTTGCGGAGCCATACAAACGCGAGAAGATAGTCAAAGTAAAATGTGGACATGGACAAAGAAACGAGGGAAGAGAAACCAGCACCGCTTACCAATATAAAACAACATGCTCACATGACTGTACTCCTGCCCCTTCAACCCGGTGTCCTTCCTGATCCCCATCACGCTTGTGTAGCTCAGGGTGTTCTTGTCCAAGAACTGCAGGAAGTACGTCCCCGCCAGCAGCGGCGTGATGGTCCAGTCGATCTTCCGCAGCAGCCTCTTCCGCGACGCCTCATCCTCCAGGATGGCGGCGCCCTCGGCGGCGATGTCCGACGCGCGCGGGTGGTCGGACAGGAAGGCGAGGGCCTCGTCGGCGTCGCGGAGGGAGGTCGTCGGGGACGGGATCTCCCTGTCCGCGATGGTGATGGGGTTGCGGGCGTCGAGGGAGGCGAAGGGCTTGCCGGCGTCCACCGGCGTGGTCGGCGAGGAACAGGATTTCTCGTCCACGGGAGGAGAGGCCGGCATTCTGACTTGGGCGCGCAATATGTCTTGCGACCACGCCTTCGACAAGGGAAGATCTCGAGAGATCTCGGGGGGAGCGTGAAAGCTGGGCGAAGTGCAAATAAGTGGCGGCTGAGAGGAGAAAGAAGCTATATATTCAATTTGCGTGTCACATCAAATATCTACTTGCGCCGCGGCTGGCGGGCAAGGGAGGGGGGCCAGTCCATCCCGCAACGTAACATCCAGCTGTCATCCAACCTTGGCTCGTAGCCGAGAGAGCAAAGCAAAGAGCCGCTCACTGCGGACTTCTCTCTCCTGGCATAGATTGCCACGAATGCTTGTTATTGGCGGCAGAGGAGCTTGTAACGGCACCATATCAGCTTGGCTGTTTGATAAGCACCGTTCGTCCTGCTCTTGGCGGCGAACAAGGTGGCGAGACAAAAGCAGCTTCCCTGCCGGGGAAGAAGGGAAAGGCCATGGTTCGGCTCGCAGTTGTAGCAGCCGCTTATCGAGGGCAAAAGATCTAGAGGATCAAGGATGGGGTAGAGGGCGAAGACGGTAGGGCGGGGCGGGAGGGGCGTAATGATCTGCAACGACCGTTTCCAGACGTGGCGAACAAGAATTCAGCCGCGAGGCGCAGTTGGAAGCGCAGTGCCAAAGAAAGTGCCAGGGAAGAAAAGGATAGCAATGCTTCCAGGGCTTGTGAGACACTCTTCAAATGTTGTGGACGAGTATTGACGTCGTGGATGCTGTTCAGATAAACATGACGCCGAGGTCCTGATAAGCATCTCCACCGGTGCGGAGAAGCAACGACGTAGCATTCCCGGCGGCCGATCAAGCTCATTGGCGGCGCCTCCGACCCGTCTCGGCACGGTAAGAGGCTGGCGAACCTTAACCAATCCTAGCAGTAGGCAAAGGATGGTTGCCGCATCGTCCAACATGCCAAGCTATGCTCGGTAATGGCCCATGGGACTTAGGAATACTGTCTAAATGAAAGAGGATATCAGCCTTTTACCTTCGCCTCTCAAAAAGGCTAAAATTCAAAGAACGACAGCTGCATTAAAGAGTATCGCATGCACCAATAGTAGGTTGGGTATCGTACAACTGATGCAACGCCGGATTGAGTGGAGAAATCAAAAAAGCGACGTTTGCAGGACCATCGTATAGCCGAACGGCGGCAGCAGCAAAATGCTCAGTCTCCAAGCTGTTCGGATGCAGTCGATGCAGTGTAATGTGAGAAATAGAGGGTGAGGCTCGATACCAAAAGTATGAGGGGAGGGTGCGCAAGCAGACAATCTAAGGGTTTCGTGCGATGTTCAAGGAGGCCATGCCAAACAAAGGGTACTTTCGCAAGCAATGCAGCACAACAATCCGCTCAATCAAACAAGAACCAATGCGCTTGAACTGTTGATGCCATCTTCTCTGTTTTCCCCTTCAGGGCCGAGGGTAGTACTGGTAATCGCAGGATGAAGAAGACTAGTGCCAATACGAGGAAAACAGAAAGTCCTATTAATCCGTAACAGCAGAGAAAGAAAACCGACGCTCATAAAAAACCGTCCGAGCCCAAAGTCCCATTCCTCCCAAAGGCTGTGGAAGGGACTTCTTCAGAAATCGTTTCGTTCAATCATACAGGCGTCAACGTCTCGAAAACCTTTAATCCTTGCCGTGAACCTAACCGCAGATATACGTTTTTCTTTACGCAGTGGCGCCACTCTCAGGCTTGGCCTCTTCACTGACACCATTGGTCTTCTCCGAAGCGCTCTCCAGCTCCTTCAGCTTGGCATCAGCCTTGTCCTTGGCCTCGAGGACGTTCTCGTACTTCCTGGCAAGCTTCTCGTGAGCCGCCTGCATAGCATCGAGCTTCTCCTCAAGAGCATCCTTCTCGGCCTCGACCTTCTTGATCTGCTCCTCCGCGGTCTCAAACTTCTTCTCGGCGTCCGACTTGGCCTGCTCAGCGATCTCAAGTTGACCAGCAGCGGTGGCGGCGTTGTCCTTGAGAGCCTTGATCTCCGCCTCAGCAGCATCCTTAGCCTCGTTGGCGGCGGCAATCTGGGACTCAAGCTCAGAAACCTTGGAAGCGTCAGCCTGGGCAGCGGAGAGCTGGGATTCGAGATCAGAGAGCTTCGCAGTAGCGGCCTGAGCCTCTTCCTCTGCCTTCTGGACCTTCGCATCCGCCTCAGACTTGGCTTTCTCGGCAGCCTCAAGCTTGTTCTCCGCCTCCTTCTGTTTGGTCTCGGCCTCGCCGAGCTTCTCAGCAAGGGAGGCCTTCTCGGCCTCAGCAGCTGAAATGTCCTGCTTCAGCTGCTCAACTTGCGAAGCTTGCGCCTTGGCCTCATCAAGTTGAGTCTTGATCTCAGTGAGCTCAGCCTCAAGAGCGGTCTTAGCCTCGTTAGCGGCAGCGACCTCCTTCTCAAGCTGCTCCTTCGTCTCCTGAGCAGACTTTAGGCCAGCGAGCTCCTCGGCGTGGGACTCTTCGGCCTTCTTAAGGGCCTCCTCAGCGGCGACGGAACGCTCCTCGGCAGCCTTGGTTTTCTCCTCGAGCTCGGCAATAGTAGAAGCGGAAGCGTCCTTGGCATCCTGAACCTCCTTCAATAGGGCCTCGAGGGAAGAAAGCTGCTCCTTGGCGGCAGAGTGCTCAGCTTGAGCGGCCTCAAGGTCGGTCTTGGTCTGGTTGTGGGCGGCTTCGAGTTCAGACTTGGCGGTTGCGTGGGATTCAACTTCCTTAGACAGGGCCTCGATCTTGCTCTCAAGTTCGGACTTGCTGGAGGTGTGGGCCTCGATCTCCTTGGTGAGTTCTTCAACCTTGGCTTCGGCTTCAGTCTTGCTGGAGGCATGCTCCTCAACAGCCTTGTTAAGCTCCTCGACCTTAGCCTCGAGCTCAGACTTGCTAGAGCTGCTCGACTCGATCTCCTTGGTAAGCTCATCAAGCTTAATCTGGACCTCGGCCTTGGAAGCAGTGTGCTCCTCAATAGCCTTGTTCAGTTCCTCGACCTTGCTCTCAAGTTCAGACTTGGCCGAAGCGTGGGTTTCGACTTCCTGGGTGAGCTCGGCAACCTTCGCCTCGATCTCAGACTTGCTGGAAACGTGCTCTTCGACGGTCTTGTTGAGTTCTTCGATCTTGCTCTCGAGCTCAGTCTTGGTGGCAGCGTGACCTTCAATCTCCTTGCTGAGCTCCTCGACCTTGGCCTCCAATTCAGAGGCCTTGGCCTCAACCTCAGCGACCTTAGCTTCGGCGGCGGCTTTGGCAGACTCAAGCTCAGCGATAGAAGCCTCAAGCTCAGTGACCTTGGCATTGGCCGTCTCAGCATCCGCCTTGGCAGACTCGACCTGGCTCTCGAGCTCAGCAACCTTGCTCTCAGCCTCAGCCTTCGCGGCCTCCAAAGCAGTAACCTTAGCCTCGAGCTCTCCGATTGTGGTCACAGAAGCCTCAGCCTTGGAAAGCTGCTCCTCAAGCTCAGTGATCTTGGCCTGAGTAGCTTCATGAGCGGCCTTAGTCTCACTGTGTGCCGAAACCTCGGATTCGTGGGTAGCCTTGGTCTCAGCATGCGCTCTCTGCTCGCTGTCAAGGGAGTTGAGAAGGCTAGCAACCTCAACGGTCTTAGCCGCAAGGTCAGCCTGCACGGTCTCAAGGGAAGCCTGCTTCTGCTCAAGGTTGCTTTCGGCCTCATTCAGCCTGTGACGCAGCTCCTCGAGTTGCTTCGCACCATTCTCGAGCTGTTCTTGAGCCTCAGAAGCGGCGGCGGCGGAAGATTCCTTGTGGGACTCGAATTCCTGCTCCAGCTTCTCGGAGTTTGCCTTGACAGCAGCCAACTCCTCCTCGAGAGTGGCAATCTGCGCCTTCAGAGATTCGGCGGCAGACTGAGCCTCCTCAAGAGCCTGCGCTGCGGCGGCGGCGGCGTCGTTCTTCTGGGTAGACGCGGCTTCAGCGTCGTTCTTGGCAGCCTCAAGATCAGCGGTCAGAGCCTTGATCTGCTCATCGAGCTTAGCGCTAGTGGCGGCAGCTTCCTCCTGGAGACGGGTGGATTCGGCGTGCAGGGTGTCGTGCTTTTGAGCGTGTTCAGCAGCCTCGGCGCGGGCAGCGGACAGGTCGGACTGAGCGGTAGCGAGTTCGGTGGCGATGGAAGCGATCTTCTCCTCCAGCTCGGCCTTGAGAGACTCCTTCGCGGCATTAGCCTCCTCAACGGCCTTGGCTGACTCCTCACGGAGAGCAGCGAGTTCGGACTCAGCTTGTGAGACCTTGCTCTCGGCAGCCTGGTGCTTTTCGTAAGCCTCTGCCAGATCCGCCTTTAGCTTCTCAATTTGAGAGTCTAGATCGCTCTTGAGCTTTTCGGCGGACTCCTTCGTTGCGTCGTGGTCACGGATGAGGGCGGTGATTTTGGCCTCGTGCTCATGCTGGATGGCATCCTGACACCCGACTGGTCAGGTATCTACCTTCTCTTGGCCCGGAAGGAAAACGGGTGTAAACTTACCAGCTTGGACTGATACTCCTGCTCGCAACCCTCCTTGACCGAATCTCTCTCGGCCTTGCGGGCGTCGGTGATCTGCTGAACCACGACACTGACCATGTGCTCCTCCAAGGCGGCCTTCTGCTGCATGAGAGCAGTCTCTTTGATCTTGTAGTCGGCGGCCAGCTCCTCGGCGCGGTGCTGCAGAGTGCTGACCTCGGAGTCTCGGGCACCCAGCTGCTCATTTGCCTTCTCAAGCTGCCTCTCCAGCTCGCCGAGCTGTCTCCTCAGCTCCTCGGCCTCGCCGACCAACGAATCGTTGCGGGGAGCATCGTCGGCGGCTTCGGGCTTCTCGGGTTGTGCGGCACCGCCGAAAAAGTAACGGAGCATGTTGCGCTTTGGTAGTGCGGGCTTCTTGTCGGGCGAGCCGTCAAGTAGTTGATGGGATTGGGGGGTGGTGTCGGAGGCCGACGCTCTTTGAAGTTTCGTCCTGCGGGGAGGCGGGGTTACCGACGGCTCGGGTTGGATGGATGTCCTGGAGCGGCTGCTTTCAGGAGAGCGTCTCGCGTTGCTGCTTCTAGGGGAGTCGCGTTTAGCGGTAGAAGGTTGGCGAACTGGCCCGCCGGCGGGGAGGTTGAGCTCTTGGTCGACCTGCTGCTCGAACTGGTCGCCCACAGAGTGGATGGTGCTGAGGTTTGCTCGGTCGCGCTTGACGCTCTCTCGTCGGCGGACACTTTCAAATTTGCGGGCGGCGCGTGAGGTGCCTTTCTCGATGTCGGCGATGATCTTCTTGGAGGGGCTGCGCGTGATTTGCGGGCGAGCTTGATCGGGGTTGCTGTTTACCGCGGAAAGTAAACAAAAGTGAGCCGCAGCAACGGGCGGGGAAGGGGGGGGAAGAAGTAGGTGCAGCAGGGAAGAGGGGGGATTGGAGGGAGAGAGGGAAAAGGCGGGAGAAGAGCAGAAAATTTTGCTGGCGTGTTGGAGGTGTGGAGTGAGGGTGGATAGCGCCGGGGCGGGTATGTGTGATGGCTTACTCGGAGCTGCGCCGGCCTTTCCACAAGCTGCTCGCCATATTGATGTGCGGCGGGTCCAGGGTCCGCGCGGTCCTAGCGGTACATAAATATACGTACTGATCAAGCGGTGTTTGATTCTGCTCGCTGCACAACAGCAGAACAGGCGCAAATGCGAAGTCTGAAGACAGGCAAGATCGGGGCCTGCAGAGCTAAGTAATTATGCGTCCAGCAGGCGCCGCTGCAGCGCCTTCTCCCAACTATTCCTTCCATGCAGGCATAGCTTGCACGAGGCTCAATGGCGATGTCAACATGCGGAAGCTATGGTGCTTGGGCCGCCCACCGCCGGCGCTCCAATCAGCGCTCGACACGACCGGAGCTGCGAACAGCACAGCAGCGGCGAGCCTGCCTACCACGATGTGCATTGCGGCCCTGCGGGCACCAACAGCAGCGAGCACCGGGCGCTGCCGGGGCGGGTGTGGTGAGCTGGGCCGTGAGCGTTGCACGACGCGGGCGGCCTGGAGCACGCGCAGAACGGAATCCTGGCAGCCACCAGCGGATGCACCAGCGCCAGCGCCAGCGCCTAGCGACCCGAAGAGCAAGAGCCTCATGTGCCACCGTTACCAAGGGCCGATGCTGCACGCCTGGTTATTCAAAGAAACATCTGAGAAGAAAGAGATGCAAGTTCCGGCTCGCCTCTTGCGTCCGCGCCCGAACGGCCGCTCTGGTTCCTGTGGCTCTCGACAACTCTGCACGCGACGGCGTCGAAGGCGGTCAGCGTTCCCATAGCTACCCACCGCGCTTAGAGCTATGGCGTCACTCGCTCCTGCAAAAGCTGTGGACGACGGCACAACTCAGCACATTATTCACAAATCCCATCACAGCGCGGCATTGCTTGCAACCACATGTGCCACTTGCCGCCTCCCTTTGCACGCCCAAGCCGCGTCAGCGAATCGAGCTATCGTGCCTACGGAAAAAATGGTCATCACATCAAAGGGCTCGGCTGTGCGTGATGTGCCAGCAGATGCAGAACGTGTCCGGCGCTCGTGCGTCGATGCGGTGTGTGCGCGCCAGGATGATGCGCGCGTCTCTCCGAGCTTTTCCCTGTGTGGTCACAACTTCTGCCGAATATGATAGTTGCTGCAGGGACCGACACAGCTCTCTGACTCGACGAGCGCGTGCTTGTGATGGTGTTGATCATCGAGCTATCCTCTACTGACATCCGCGCGGGATGCAATCGTCCTTAGGGAGAAGACTGACGGAGCTAGAGACTTGGTTTCGATAGCGGCGGCCATGGCGGTTGGACGTCCTTTGCCTGAACATTTTCGTGTCAGATAAGTGAGGCGCCTGCAGAGATGCGCTGGCATAGCACTTTGCTGTTGGCGTTGAAAACGAGGACTGGGAAACGAAGACTCAAGGGCGTTTCAACCTCGATCATTCGAACTTGTCCAACCTTGAATGGTTCGCAGAAATTCTCACGTGTCTCGAGTGAGTGGCGCATGGTTGCTGCTCCACCACTGGAGATGTGCGGCAGATCTCCCAATCTATGCTTCGATCTATCAATGCTCCAATGCAATACAAACCCTCTGCTATCATGACCGTCTCCATTCTTTCCTTAGGGCCCTCTCTCCACGCTATCCCAGATGTAGGCCTCCACCGCCGGACGAGCTATTGACTGCGCGGTCCCACAGGCAACTGGCTGCCGGCAGCGCCGCATTTGCTCATTGACCCAGCAACTGGTGATCCCCCACGGCAATCACCCGTCTTAGCCACGCCAGTCCAAAGCCACAGGCACACCGTCCTGACTCTTGTCTCACCGCCTCTGCGGCTGATGATCTCACGACCGATCCGCAAGACGCGCCTCCACCTTGGCCTTCTCCGCCGCCTTGATCTCCTGGATCTCTTCACGTGTCGAGTTGAATTTGGCGCTGGCCTGGTTGAACGGATTGTCGGGGTGCTTTTCGAACTCCTTGCGGATAATGTCAATCTTCTGCTGCCGGCGCAGACCCTTCTCGTCCTTCATCTCTTCCAACCTGCGCTCCTCGTATGCCGCGTATGCTGCCTTGAAGCGACGCTCCGGGTGCCTGTCGACCTTATCGTCGCCCTTGCCCGTCCCCAGGGAGAGCGCATCGAGCGCGTTATCGATACCGGACGCGTTGAGGGCCGCGGCCTTCTTGGATGGTGCGTCGAAGGCGCCGAGAGCATCGTCGAGGCCGCCACCACGCGTCTTCTTCTGTGCAGTCTTGTTCTTCGACGGGCCCTTGCTCGGCAGCGACGCCTCCTCTTCGCGCATCAGAGCCTCCTTCTCGGCCTTCTTGCGGTCGGCTTCGGCCTTCTTGGCCGCCGCAGCTTCCCTGTAAGCCAAACTGCATCAGCGCCTCTCTGTTCTGCAGATCCCCAAAAGTCGAAGCTCCCCCGACAGCTGGTGCCAACTCTGGAGGAGAGTCCTCGCACAACTGTTCCGCGGATACTTACGCCTTGGAGTTGCTCTTCGCACCCTTTGACCATTCGGCGTCCTCAGCAGCAGCCTTCACGCGATCCGCGGCATCCTGCTTCTTGGCTGCGGCCTCCGCCTTGCGCGCGTTGCCCGCGGCCTTCTTGCTGTTCTCGCCGCCGGCCTTGCCGCCTTTCGCCATGTTGTTGTGTTGCTGATCTGAGCTCTCGTATAGGGTAGAAATGGGTCGATAGTTCGGGCGCCGAAACCGTTCGGGTCAGTGCGCTATGGCCGGCGAGGAGTTGCTTAGCGTTTGAAATAAGGCGTGGATGCGCGGTGTATAGTTGGGTAGAAGTACCAGGTTAAGAGGGTAAGCTGTGGGAGAATATGGTCTGCCTGTTGGGCTAAGAGCTTACACTGCGATGTCGCCGCCCGATGACTCGGAGCGAGGGGCGAAGATTTACCGCCTGATACGTCAGTCAAGCGGGGTCGCTCAGCCAATGCCAACCCGCTTCCTTCTTTCGCTTTGTCCTACCATCACTTGACCATTTCCGGCTGCATACTTCAACGCGCCGCTTGCACCGCAAATGCAGCATACAAAAATGCCGACTGAGTGTATGTTGGTTGCTGTGGCATGTTAGCTGTCAGCAAAGGTCCTTGAAAGCAATCACGCACGGTAAGCTTAAATAGGTTGTTTACACCTCGCGCATAGACAACTACCTGGGCAAAACAGAAACAAATCTAGGCACAATGAGTAAAGATCATGGTCTGAGATGCACAGCTTCATGAACAGAAGGCAAATAGAGGGGGAATTTGACATAGTTGATGGTTGCTTTGCTGCCGAGCAAATAATAATAATATCTCCTGAATCCGTACAGAGCTTGCATCCACTTCTAAACTTTTGGTGGTATCTCATCATTAATGCGGAACTCAATATTCCCCGTTTATTACCCCGAACACCCGTTGATATGCAGAAATAAAACGCGATCGTTCCTCAAACAGAATTCTGAGCAGTGCTGGGAGCCCTGCTCTGGCTTTCGCCCTTCTCCAAATCACCGCCCTTGCTCTGGCGACGATTATTCTCATGGTTCTCCTCGTCGCCCTTGATGAGCATTCTCTCCCACTTCGCCTTCTCAGCCTCCTCGTTCTTCAGGGCTCCATCACAGCGACGCTTCATCGAGAAGACGCTGACGAAAGTTCCGAGAATCCACCAAGAGAACATGATGGGCAGCGCGCGATAGTTGAAGTTTGCACAACCTTCGCTCCAGGTGGCGGAAAGTACGTCGTAGAGCTCCTTGGCAGGAAGCGCGTAGCCCCAGCGGAAGAATCCCGCGGCGAGCTCATATGGCGCAACGGCGCTGGAGACATTGAGGATGATCCAGGTAAAGACGAAGAAAGGTATGAACTGCATCGGAATAAACGCGGTAAGGAAGTCATACATGTAGTAGTTGATGTGCATGAAGAGCCACAACGCCATCCAGGTGAGAGCAAAGTCCGAACCGGTAACGGCCCAGTCTTCCTTGAAAGCCCAGGTGTATCCAGCTATGACCAAGGCGGCAGTTAAGGCGAAAATGATCGAGAGGGTCATACGGATGATGTAGTTGTCGAGACGAGGGAGACGGCTCAGGAACTGCATCTGGGTGGAGATGCCGTTGACAGCCATGACGAAGAAAAACTGCATGAGGATTGGCATGACCATTCCGACGGTGTTGTAGAAGACGCGAGCACCTTGATTGGTAGGTTGGATGGGAGCAGCAACGCCTTGGATGGGGTTCAGGAGAGCCTGAACAGCAGCGGCGTCGGAAACATTGACAGATTGGGCGGCTTGAGTGCCGTTGATGTGATTATAGACGACTCCAGCGACTCCTGCAAGCTGCACGAGGTTCCCTTGAATGTACCCACTGGCGAAGGCTGGATATCTGACGGCGTTCCAGATGTATGTGACGGTGTCGGCAGGGTTGTATGATGTGGCGGCGTTGCCACCAGCCAATGCGGCAGAAAGACGGTTGCTGGCATCTCTGTGAGTGTAGACTGCTGCCCAGTAGTCGCCTTTGCACACCGCCTGGCGCACATCTGCCTCAGTGGGATACTCAGAAACGTCGTGTTGGACGAGTGTAGGGAAAGTGTTTCCTTGAATTTGCTGGTAGGCACCGTTGACAGACTGTCCGATAATGCCGCCGTCGAAATCGACCATCAGAACCTTGAAGTTGTGGACTCGTTTGGGTGCGTTGAACACGGTGCCGTAAAGATATGACAAATTTGCGAGAAAGAGGAGGTTGAGGAGAAGCATGGACATGATCGAAGCAATGGCAAAGCCCTTTTTCCTGCCATTCCAGAATTCATGGCTGCGGTGAATGCGGTTGGTGGATCGCTGGAAGAAAGCGGGTAGGCCTGCCATGGTGTTGCCGGTGGAGAGACAGGCAGACGGGCGAAAAGGTATCGTGATGGAGGAGATGCAAGGAGTATGCGGCGCTCAGAACTAAAGGTAGCACAAGTGCAGAGATATAGGAGAGGGACCAAAGGCGCCCACAGCGCCATCTACGTGACCCGCATTGCGTGTTTCCTCCATCTGTCCATCTGTTGCTTGCAGGGCGAGCTCGGCCGAGCAAGGGTCTGATCAGTCGTATCCCTTCCCTTTACTGCGATGGGAATCGCCGCATCTAGAAACACCCCTCGGCCTCTCGGTGTTTGCAAACGCCGATGCTACTCCAGCGAATGAAAGGGCATTGATGCGCCCCCAGATCTGCTGAAGTCCGAGGGCTCAGCCTCGGGCTCGCTTTGCGGCCCTGAGATTGAGGGTCAAACGCCGTGTACAGCAAGATGTGTCTGAGATCGTCCATACTCGTAGTCGTAGTCTCACACTTTAAGTGCTTACTACGGCGTGCTAAGCACCGTTCCGCAGGCGTGTAACGGTTTCCCGAATCCCGATCTGACACGGCAGTCGCAAGCACGCAACACGGCAGTCACCAGCAGGTACTGCATCTTGCTCTCGGTCGGGGAAAAGAGGCTTGTGGAGTTAAGGCAAACACCGCCTGCGTGAAGATGTCGAAGCCTCGGTCATGAGAGACCAAGAAGCCACCGCCGTTCTTAGGCTCGGAACTTCCACCGAGCCGGTGGATATGAGCGCGACAAACGCCGTCTTGGCACGGAGCGCGGGCCACGCGGGCTTGGGCGCCCGCGTCAACGGATGGGTGGAATGAGCGCTGCCACCGATAGATCCCTGAAGTTACAGTAAAATTCATGCGACCGCTCGGCAAGTGCTCGTCTGATTGGGCAAAACATATATTACCGCTGCCGGATTCTCGATCCTAATTTAACCCGTTCAAGTAGCTATTACCAGCCGGACCTTCCAGAGATTCTAATGAATTGGAAGCCATCCCCCGCTCCAACTGCTACACATTTGCTCGCCAAATTCCTCGCTCTTCGCCCTCCGCCAAAAGACCGATATGTCATCTTTTGTCAGCCCGCAGGGGTTGGACCGGGCAAGTGATGCCTTAGGCAGGGTTTTCCCGGCGCAAAGGATAGCCAACAGTGCAAAGGCGTTTCCGCTGAAGAATACGCGTACGTACATGAAGCTGCATATTCTCAACTCTTCTATGATCTGAAGCGCGTTCGGAGTATTCAAACGCGTCACTTTGCAGCAGGAGGTGAAGTCAACGGGGTGGCTGATCAACTAGGATGCTGTGCGAATGAGGTGGTAGTGAAGTTTACGTCCGCTTCTGACGTTCCACACGGCAACATCGATCAGCAGACCCGGCCGGAGGCTGCGGAAGCGCGGTGCTGGAACAGGAAAGTTGCTGGTGTAGGGCTGGTGTTCATGGCTGGGCGGTACGTCAGTTTTGCCGAGCGTCTGGGTGACGGGCGCGGAGCGAGGTGCTTAGTGCTACAGAGCGCGACGCGCCTGTTCTGCTCGGCGCGCGACACACCAGGGCACAACCAACTCCAACACGCCCGCTCGAGCCGCATGTTCTGCTCATCCCAACCGACCCATTTTACGTGCTACGACTGCCGCTATTGTTTTGCATATTCCCTGCGCCAGCATATTACCCAGCATTGGCATTTTCGATTCTCCCACGCCATGATCTGCACGGCCTAGAATCCCTGGTTACCACCAACGCGTCAAAAAGCGCGTCCCACGAGACCTATCCCCGTATGAACCACCTAACAGACGCGATAACGGCACTCCGAGTGCTACTTTCCGTCCATACCTTCGTCACGACACGTCCAACCGCCCTCATTGCGCGCGATTTCTCTCGCAATGTACCTCCCAAGGACCTTGATTGCGCACTTGTACACGCACCTCCTCCACACCACCCACCCGCTTTCTCCTCCAGTTCTCCTCCTCGTTTCGCTCGAACCTGACGCATTGTGTGCCTGCCGCATCCTCACCGCGCTCCTCAAGCGTGACTACATTCCTCACAAGATCCAACCTATTGCCGGCTATAATGATCTTGCCCGCGCTGGTCAAGATCTCGTCCGGCCCATGCGCCTTGGCGAAGGTGGCAGTGGGGGTGTCGTGGTATGCCTCGGCGTAGGAGGCCTCGTCGATCTGGAGAATCTGCTCGGACTGGAAGGAGAAGATGGTACTGATTTTGGTGGGGTTGAGATCTGGGTCATGGATGCTCGAAGACCGTGGAACTTGAGCAATGTCTTTGGAGGACGAGGAGTTACTGGTACTGAGGATACCGAACTTCCGACAAAGGTGCCTGGTGTGGATCGTGGGAAGATATTACGTTCTTACAAGCCCGGGAAAGGAGGAATTATCGTATTCGACGACGGAGACATAGAGGAGGAACTAGAGCATGAGAGAGAAGCATACACGTCTCTAGAACAGATGCCCGAAGTTGATGAGGCCGACTTCGATGACGACGAAGAAAATGAAGTAGAGGAACCTGCAGAAGACGAGCCGCCAGTATCAGGACAACAAAGTCGTAAGAGAAAATCGTGGGGCGACGGCGATGAGGATAGTGAAGACGACGACTTGGAACGTCCGGTCCAGAGGCGAAGAAGTAACTCGGTATGCTGTCCCGGACTGCTGGGACGCCAATTACTGATATTTCCAGTCCACTCCCATCCCATCCTCTCCTTCTCGACCTCCACGCCGGGGCCTTCTTCTTACTACAAACTCTTCAGACTTCTCGCGCTCTGATTCCATCAGCCGTTCGGTCTCTCCTCCGGCAGAAAAGCAACCGTCCGCTAAGACCCTTCGCCGTCGCCTTTTGAAGCTCCGGGAGCAACATAACCGGGTGCTGGACAAGTATTACTCTCTCGGGACTTCATACTCGGAACCAGTATCGTCCATCGTCTACAGCCTTGCGTCAGAACTTGGGCGAGAGGACAATGATCTGCTTTGGCAAGCAATTGTAGGGGTCAGTAGCTTAGAGCTCTACGGTCGAACACCAACGGGCATGGGTCTATCATCATCGTCAAAACATGGTTGGCATGGGTCCCGAGGGGACCGAATCCGCGCATTGCTTCAAGATGAAGTGCGGCGTCTCAACCCAACCGATCCGAAGGACATAGCCCGCGAAACCAGCCTAGGAGAGTCTGGTGGAGTTATCCCTACGCATGCTCGATCACCAACGGACATGTCAATTCGTCTTTCTCCGGAGCCCCGCTTCCTGCTCATCAGGCACTGGAGCTTGTATGACAGCATGTTGCACTCACCATATCTAGCCGCAAAACTTCATCTCTGGTCGGATCAAGGCAAGCGGCGTCTACACAAGTTATTAGCAAAAATGGGCGTCAGCTTGACCCAGTGTAAGCAAAGCTACACACACATGGACATGGAGTTGAAGCGCGGGCTTCGCGAGCGACTCCTGAAGTTCGCTCCGGTCTACGGTCTCGACGGCCTCGTCCCGGAAGCGACCGAACGGGGCGGCGGCCGGGAAGGCTGGGGCTTCGTCCGGTGCTGGGGCTGGAAAGCGTGCCTGTCCGCCGTCGACGTCGGCGTCGTGCTCGGCGCCATCCTCGAGGTCGGCTCCAGCATCAGCACCGCCGGCGGCAGCGCTGCGGGCCTGCCCAACTCCTCCCCGCAACTCCCGCCCACCCCGCAGTCGCTGGACTCCGGCAGCCAAGGCTATCTCCCGGACGCCCCGAAGTTCGACGACGAGGCCGCGCAGGACGCCATCTCGTCCCGCTTCTGGACCGCGTACGACGCGCTGACGTCGCCCGCGATCATCGCCCAGCACATCCCCGTCGCGCAGCACCTGCACCGCGCCATCCTCCGCACCGGCACCGCGCTCATCGCCAAGCACCAGATCCGGCACCTGCGCGCGTTCCGCATGGCCGTCGTCAAGGAAGGGCCGGACGCGCCGCTGTTCACGCACGCGGGCGCGCTCGTCAAGCTGGCGCTGTGGCTCGCGGAGGCGGTGGCCGAGATGGAAGGCAGGAAGGGGCGTGGCGGCCGCAACGAGCTCGTGCTCGCGGGCTTGGACGAGGCGCGCGGCGTGTACGTCGTCGTGGGCCTGGGCGGCGGCGGGACGACGGTGCAGAGCAAGGAGAAGGAGAAGAGGAGGGCGGAGCGGCGGAAGCGGAAGGAGGAGCGGCGCGAAGCGAGGCGGAAGGAGAAGGTGGCGGAGAGGCAGCGCGCGTTGGAGAGGAGGCTGGCGAATGGGGAGGAGGTGGATGAGGATGACGAGGATGAAGAGGAGATCGAGACGGAGGAGGAGGAGGATAGCAGTGAAAGCGAGAGCGAGGATGAAGGCGAGGAGGGGAGGGCGGGCGGCGCGGTAGGGAAGAATAGGTTCGGGATTGCGTTTCAGGAGGTTATTGAGCAGACGGGGGCGCGGGTCAAGGTGGATAGTTTCGAGCATTGCGTTGTGGAAGTAAGGAAGGAAGACTTGAGTGGTTTCCTGGAACAGCTGAGTATGAAGGCTATTGTGGGGTAAGGCAGAGGGGAATGTTGAGCTTGATAGGTTACAGCTGTGGGAGGTGTGGAAAGGGTGTCTGGAGTTCGGGTATTCATATTCTTTTTTTTACCTCCGCATTTGTAGGTACAGTAGCATATAGGCTCTGAGGATTGTGTGCATGGCTCGTCGTTCTACTGGCATGTCCGTGCTCTGGTTATCCGGGATTTCATAGGCTCGTAGGCGTGGCATATACAGCTTTTAGTGCTAGAGCTTGTTCCTGATGATGTGAGGGAGGTCGCGGTGACCATAAGCGTACAAAGACCAGGGATGCAAAGGTTCGTGGGACGAAACTGCGGACCAGTAAGCGTTCTTCGATACCGGAGCTCCAATTGCCGAGAGATGTCTTGTCCGCGCGTTTAGCTCGCTCGTCATAGCATTTCCGATCGGTGCTGTCTGGCGCCGCAAGCGAACCTTTGCACATTGTTTTCGACGTCAGAAGTTATCACTTTCCACGAAGATACCTGTTTAGGAGCTGTGCAGGGTCATATGCGACACTCGCAGCATCACGAAATCCCCAACCCCGGTATGCTTGACTATAGTATCTCGATTTCGAACCAAAGAAGTCGAATTTGACCGCTTCCATTAACGGCTCTTCCCCGTGGATGTGGTACTCTTTTTGGGGAAGGCCTTCGATAGCCATCCGTTGAGCCTCCTAACTGCTACCCGACGAATCGAGGCGCTCTGCAGCCTCGGCTGGAGGCTGGAGCGCCACGGTTGCCCAAAAGCGTCATTTGACCAGGTCACTGACGCGCGACCGATGCGCCGCCCCGCGTCGTTCCAACCAACGACTAGTCCCCGGCCCGATGATCGCACAATAGTTCGACCTCCTGACACCATGGTGCTCCTCTATCACTTCCACCCAACTCTCCCCGTTGTTCGTGCGTTGGCAACGTCGAGCCCAGCGTCCGTCGGAACTCGCACGTCATCGTGACAAGGCTCGGTTTTACATGCTACAGCGGAAGAGCAAGAGCAACCGAATTCGGCTAATAGGCGTAAATCGCGGCGCAACGCCGTCCTCTTATCTCGGCCTGCCTGCCTGCGCGTCTGTGCGACAGTGGGGGGGAGAGATCGGGTGCCCATCAAACCCAACACACCTTTAATAGACGTCATCGGCCGCAAACTTCGACCTTCTCACCATTTGAGCGAAGTCTCAAGACTATTCCGGTCATCCCTCACACTTTCCGAGAGCACAGCATTTGCAGGGGGAGCAAGACAGGATGACTGCCGACGCTGGCAGCACGCAACCTCTGCTCGCCTCCGACAGCAACGAGCTGAGCTATGGCAGCGGCAACAAGGTCCAGGAGACCCAGAGACATGACGGCTCTGTTGTCGGCGTCGTGCACTTCTCGCCTGGAGACCTGGAGGATCCGCGGAACTGGCCTAGATGGAAGAAGTGGCTGATGATTGGGCCCATTCTTCTGATTGATCTGTCCGTCAGTTGGGGCGCGTCAGGCTTCTCGCCCGCGAGCAAGAAGTTCGCTAAGGACTTTGGCTTGTCGCCGGAGGCGGGAACGTTGGGCCTGTCGTTGTATGTTCTGGGTTTGGCTTTTGGGCCGATGACTTTGTGAGTGCGGATTCATGGACGGATAGAGGTTGATGCAGCGTACTAACAGAGCTTAGAGCACCACTTTCGGAGGTAAGACGAGAATTCCGTGCGACCAAGACAACGCCCTGACGATTCCGCAGTACTATGGAAGACGGCCGATCTACATCTATGCTTATTTTATCTTCTTGGTCTGCCTTGCTGCGTCTGCATTGGTTCCGAGCCTTGCAGTGTTCATCCCAATCCGTCTTCTTTCAGGCTACTTTTCTTCCGTAACTATTGGTATGGTATGCATTCCGTATTAGAACGGCAGTCATGTTAACATGTTTTCAGCAAATTTCGGAGGCACGATCGCTGACCTCTACCACCCGCACGACACCGGCCCAGCTATGTCTCTCTACCTCTGGGCCGCCACTTGCGGATCACCGACGGGATTCTTTCTGATGTCTTTTGTCGCCCAAAATAGGGGCTGGCGTGACGTTTTCTGGGCTCTGCTCGGTATCTGCGGAAGTCTATGGGCCATCATGACCGTTTCTCTGCTATACTGCGGCGAGACGCGCCACAGTATTCTTCTCGCTCGTCGTGCCGAGAAAGCCCGCAAAGTTAACAACACCGACCACATCGATGTTCCGGATCATCTAAAGAAAAGAGGGGTCAAGGAACTTTTCACCGTAACTCTGACAAGGCCGTTTAGGTTCCTTGCATCCGAGGCCATTATCATGTTTGCTGCTCTGTATAACGGCTACCTTTACGGTTTGAGCTTCCTCTTCAACACGGCATTCGCTTTGGTGTTCGGTCAGGGTCATGGGTTTGACACCATCGGAGTTGGTGTTGCTTTCTTGGGTATTTGCTTTGGTATCAGTCTCGGGCCTATCACGAACATCTGGCAAGAGAAATATTACCAGAGAAGAGTCCATGAGTCCGGAGGCAAGAACATCCCAGAGGCGAGAGTGCAAATGGGGAAGATTGCTGCTATTGGTAAGTTTTGGTATCCATCACGCTTCTCCAACCGGCGGTCACTGATCACGAACTAACGTGTAGCGTTCCCCATATCTCTGATATGGTTCGCTTGGACCACCGCCCCCAGCATCCATCCCATCATCCCCGTTCTCGCATCCGCGCTGTGGGGCTGGTCCTTCTACACCCTCATTCTCATGACCTTCACCTACACCGAAGATTCGTACAAAGTCTATTCCGCTTCCGCGCTCGCTGGCATTGGCCTCATCAGGAACCTTTTCGGCGCCGGTTTCCCGCTATTCGCGCACAGCATGTTCACGCAGCTTGGTTACCAGTGGGCGGGCACGATCCTGGCCGCGCTGGCATTGGTATTGGTCCCAATTCCGTTCGTTTGGAGCAGGTATGGACGTGCGTTGAGGGAGAGGAGTCCGTGGGCGAGGGAGCACATGGATGACTTGGATGGAGATGAAGGCGACGAAGAGGTCGCTGGTGGAGAGGATGCATAGATGAGTTGAGATGGCTTCTGCTGCCCGGTAGGATGAGCTTGGATACTACATAGCATCGGAGATAGGATAGAATTGAGGGGACTTAAGCTCCGAGAAATGACATGCACGGGTCACAAAAGCGGATTGTAGGAGATAGAAACCTACGAAAGCTGGCTATTGGGAAAAATCGTATTGACCCCCTGTTAAGAAACAAATAAATTTAGATTTTCTAAATTTAAGAGGCCAATTCCCACATGAATAGGATGACAACCCTTTTTAGAGCTTTCTAATGAGTAAAGCGAGGGGAGCCCCACCTCCTTTTCTTTAAATACGGGTGCCGCTGCACGGTCCAGCAGACTACCTGCTAATTCCAGGGCACATTCATTCTGAGGGTTTCTTCTCATCGTGGAGATAAGACCTGAGGCACCCAGAACGATTCGAGTTTTGGTACCGAGAGGCAAGTAGGGTCCTACGTATCCCACGGCCCCGGAACTTGTTCAATTGGTACAAGCAACGCTCCAACCACGGTATATTGGCATGTGTAAGGAGAAGTTGCACATCTGCCTGGGAGTGCCGCTCAAAATCAAGTATCACGTCCTCTATAAACAGCCCGATTTCTCTGGAGATAGTTTTCTCATTTCGTCCAGGTCAGCGCGCTTCAAGTCTCGATTGCTAGAGCTCAACCGCATATGTCCTAGACCAAAGCTTCCACCTGCAATTCAGTAGCTTTATCGTGCACACAATGGAGGCCTCAGTTGCCAGCCCTGACCCCAAGCGCGCTGAAATCGAGTCTCTCCTGACGGATTTCATCCACAAGCTCCTCGAGGATCGCGAGAACATCGAAGTCTCGTTGAAAGAGCTCGAGAACGAAGTCGGCGAGGACCAGGCCGTGTTCAGGAGAGGAAGCACCAGCTCCGTCGTTTCCGAGGATTATACCGAAGAAGAGCATGACGGCTGCTGCGACGACGACGACGCTGCAACCGCAAGTTTCGGCGGTTCGTACAGCTCCTCTCCCTCAGCCGCATCGTCGTCGTCGTCGTCGTCGTCGTCGTCGTCGTCGTTGTCATCCACCACCTGCTCCCAAGCCGCCCGCATCCGCCAACTTCTCGACCACCGCTGCGCCCTGCGCCGCCACCTGGCCACCAACGCCTCGCTGCTCCGCTCCATCACGCGCCGCCCGCAATCCCTGATCGAGACCCTCTCGACCCTCCCCGGCGACGCCGCCGCCGCCGCCGCCCGCGCCCACGTCCTCGACATCATGCTCGCGGCGCCCGCCGCGTACCGCGACCCGGACCCGGCCGTCTGGCTGCGGCACACGCTCTCCTTCTACGGACACCTCGGGCCCGACTTCCCCGCCGCCACCACCACCACCAGCGTGCAAACCGCCGCCGTCGGACTGCCCGCCGTCGGCTGGTGCCCCCTCTCGCACGCCTGGCTCCCGCTGGCGAGCCTGGCCGCCGCGTCCATCCTGCCGCGCGCCCTCCTCCCACCGCGCTACGCCGCCTACGTCCTCGGCGACAGCGAAGGAGAGGAAGGCGAGGATGAAGGAGAAGGAGGAGGAGAAGCAGAAGAGGGGTGCGACAACAATGACGACGACATCGACGTCCGCGCCACGCTGCCGCTGGCATCCAGCCTGGCCACGGCGTGGGAGGCGCGGACGTTCCTGCTCCTGCCCGTGCGGAAAGAGGCGGCGGCCCGGAGACGCAGGCGGCGCCGCGGCGGCAGTGGCGGGCGGAGAGGAGACGGGGACGGGTGCGGGGGAGAGGGAGCGGGGGGCGAAGAAGAAGATGGAGAAGAAGCGGAGGAGGAAGAGGAAGAGGAGTGGGCGTACGCCGCGCTCACCACGCCGCTGGCGCGGGGGCGGGTGCCGGGTGGCCGTCGAAGCTCGCCCGGCGATGAAGAGGGGTTCTGGCGGGAGTGGACGGACCTGCAGGGGCGGACGCTGGTTTTCCGGGGTGGACGGGGCAGGGTACCCCGGCGGGAGGTTGTGTACCTGCGTTTCGTGAGAGACGTTCTGGAGCTGGTGGCGAAGGGCGTGCTGGATGGGCGGGAGGCGCGGGCGCATCTGCGTGCGTGGAAGGGCGTGGATGTGGGGAGGGGGCTGAGGAAAGAAGTCGTGTTGAGGTGGTGCGTGGGCGTTGGGGATGCCGGGCTGCTGGGGGAGGTGAAGACGTTTTGAAAGCGGAGGCGTTGGAGGTTTCCGTTTTATCTAGTCCTCCCGGTTTGGACGGTGAAAACAGATAGCTGGTAGATCGCCGAGAATTTGGAATACCCGCACAACGGAACTAATATCCTGAACTGAGTCAAGCCCCCATAAGGCTGCACATGACTTCATGAGGACGGGTTCGTCATTCTCTCTCTCTCTCTCTCTCAAAAAAAAAAAAAAAGGCTACGAGCCTCGGGTTGCCCTCGCCAAACGCAGAAACAGCCTTTTCCTTGTTGGTCCCTCTGTTAGGTCAGATAAGTACCTAAGGGTAGCTTAACACCAGGGCATACCTATGGGACGGCAGTGGGGTGATACAGTGGCGGAGAGCACCATACTGACACCGTAAAACCTCGCTGCCATCATCTTTCCCGGGGAGAGAAAGGAGATTTATAGGGAGGCATCATCCAGGCTCTTTCTACCTGCTCGCAAGATCGAACGGCATAAGGAGAATCACCTAGCTTTTGGTATCGTCTCTGAGCACTTGTGAGCGGTGAGCCTTTTCCATTACTGAATTCGCATACCTGCCATCTAGTTTTCTATATCTTACACTCGCTCGACCATGCAGAACGACAGACCGACTCACCTGAATCCTCCACCCCCACCTCCTCCTCCTTCTCCACCACCCGCACTCCCTTCCCCTTTACCACCACCACCTCCTCCTCCTCCTCCGCCGCCGCTACTTCCAATCGGACCCATCCCCATATCCAACAACCACTCGGGCGTATTCGTTTTCTGCTGCGCCCTCGACGCATCCTCCGCGGCAACCCACGTACTCTGCACGAAATCGTTCCAGTCGTGCCAATTGACCGGATCCCCGTACGCGTCCAGGTTCATGCCCGACAGCTGATCGACCGCCGCGTCGGCCGAAGACAGCATGTCCATCCCCTGCGGTGCCGTCGTCGAGACCGATGCGGACGACGACGACGTCGTCATCACAGCAGAAGGAGGATGCGGCGGGTGCGGTTGAACGTGCGGCCGCGCCTGCTGCACGCCCGAATGGGGAGGCATGCTGGAGGGGAGCATGGACGCGAAAGCGTCGAGCGTCGCGTCCACGGCCGTGCCGTCGAGATTGAACGCGGCGGCGCGCTGCTGGCCGGCGAGGAAGCCGTCGAAGCGGCGCGACGACGACGTGTTGGTGGTGGTGGTGGTGGTGGTCGACGACAGCGACGACGACGGCGCGCGCAGCATGCGCTCGGCCGCCGCAGCCGCCGACGCGGGGGACTCCGAGGTCGCGAGGCTGGCGGACGACATGGGCTCGTCCGGGTCCTCGTCCACGAACGCGGCGGGCGGGGCCTGGCCGGTGGTGCGCAGCAGGGCGACGGCGCGGGCCTTGCGGGCCTTCTGGTGCAGCTTGCGGACGGGCCGCCACAGCGAGACGTCGGTGACGCGGGAGCGGGCGCGCTCGTAGACGGCGTCGACGACGCGCCAGGCATCGTCGACGTGCGGGCCGCGCGTCTGCACGCACAGCTCGGCCAGCGCGACGGCGAGCGGGTGCCACTGCACGTACGTGTCGTAGTACCACTTGTACTTGCGCGACATCGGGTGGCTCTCGAGCTGGTGGTCGATGCGCAGGTGCGTGATGGCGGCCTCCAGTATCTCCTGCTTCGTCGCCTTGGACTTGAAGGCGTACCGCCGCGTCTGGATGGGGTAGTGCACCAGCAGCCAGAACTCCGACGTCACGATCTGGACCACCTGGGAAATGACGTACTGCACGGGCTCCGCGGCGCTGCAGTGCACGATGAACTTCCTGTGGAGCCGCTCCTTGAAGCTGTCGACCTCCTGCTGGATCTGCGTTTGCCAGTGGTCGCGCTTCTGGTCGTCGTCGACGCTGGCGGGCATGGGGCTGAAGAAGCGAGGCGCGATCATAGACGCTTCTTGACACAGGCGCGTGAAGCTGAGGTCGGTGCAGCCGATCCGCTCTGGAGGTGCGATGCGCATCTCGGGACTGATGTCGTCGTCGTTAATGTTGAGGGGCATCTTAGTGCTGCAGAGGCTGTGGTCTATCAGCGGGAAGGACCCACGGTCTTCGCAGGCGCGGATATCGAGGACGGCGATTTGCCACCACAACCTTCGACGCATCTCGGTTTCGAAGGGCGAGAAGCTCATAGCGGACCCATCTCTGTGAAGGTTGAGGTCCTGCGCGATACGAACGGCAAGACTGATCAGAGTCCACACGGAACGCGTCTTATTATGACATCGGAGACAAACCTGAAAATACTTTAGCGGCTACATATGTAGAGAATCCGGGGTAGCAACCCGCGGGGAAGTTTAAGCTTAAACAGTTGCGGGGATGCTCCACTTACGAGGTAGAGAGCGAAAGCTTGAAGAACTCTCAGGTCAGTGCTATTGAGAAAATCCGCATTCGCCAGGGATATCTCGCAGCAATGGCGATACTGGCCGATGAGGTTCGATCTGTCTTTCCCCAGTAATGCGGAGCACTCTTCGGCGGTCAAGGAAGTCACGGCGGCGAAATAAATGGCGAACATCAACGTCTCTAGGCCGGTCCCTTTCGGAATGGCGGCAGCATCCTGAGCAGCTGCAAGAAGAAGCGGTTCCATGGTTGGACGGTGTAGAATTTTGAAGATGATGTCGACGCGGTCCCAGAAGGTGTCGGAGAGCGCTTTGATATGTGGACCTGGGGGATGGAGCCACCTCAAATCAGTTGCCTCGATATCGCCACTGAAGACGAAGAGGCTGTTCATCAAGCGCTTCTCGTACGGGTCGTCAGCAGGCAGAGAGCTTTCGTTTACCACGGCTGGTTCTGGCTCTTCATCTGACTCTGGCTCGTTCAGCACCTCTCTGAGACCTTCTACCTGTCTGAGTGTCAGTAATCGGTTGCAAGTCAGCTCTCACGCAGAGGGATAGAGCGTTACCTCAGCACTCAGACTAGTCCAAAAATCCTCGCCGAGATAACGACCACCGTCTTCCTTCATCACAGGGTAAGTGCCGTCCTCTCGCGGAGCACCACGATCCGCACGCGGCTGGAGCACGTGGGGTAGGAGCACGCCGGTCATGTATTCACCGGCATCATCGTGCTTGTGCGGAGGCAGCGGCAGCGGCAGCGGTTCGCCGGTAGCCGCACGCGCGGCGACAGCGACCTCGCCGCCCAAGCGGTCGACGAGCCCCTCGAGGTGATCGAGACGGCGCAGCAGCTCCTCATTGCGACGCCCCTGCTTCCGGCGTTGGGCGCGCTGGGCCGGGAAGACGCATTCGACGCCGGTACGGCGACAGGCGGAGCAGGGTTGGACTTTGTCGCAGCGGATCTATATGCTTCGTGTCTTGTCAGCGTCGTCATCCCGGATGCGGAGGCCGAAGCTTTTTCAGGTGGTAGTACGCGCCTTGCGACTGCGACACGTGACGCAGCTTAGGGCATGCGGAGGAGTCGGCATTGGGAGCGCAGCAGACAGGCAGATTACGGCGCGCAGGATCCGGACGCTTTTTGAAGCGCTACGAGGGGGGGGGATTGTGGAGAGGCCTGCGACTCAGGCACACATCAAACCGCAGCACACATCACACGGAGATGGGCCGTCGAGTCCGCAGCTGTGACGGGCTGCTAAGGAGATGTAGAAGTGCTCGCGGGCAGGCAGCAACAATGGAATCTGGGGAGCATGGTGTCCAATGCGGCGAGTTTTTGACGCGGCAGCCCTGTGAAACGCCTGTCTGGCAAGCTGGGTCCCCCCTTCGCTGATTGACGAACACCACCTTGCCCTCACTCGCTTTTTCCGACGCGTCTAGCCAGCGCTAAATCCACACCATTCGCCTTTCACCCATGTCAAGGTGCCCTTTCTGTATCGCCTACCTCGACCCTTCCCTCCTTCAGCCTAGCAACCCGCCCTTGTGTCCTCGGAATCGTTGCGTCTTTGGGACTTCAACAGCGTGTCGCCGATCCTTACACAAACAACGCCGAGTACATACTTACCCCACGATCTCAACCGAGAGACGCCCTTTTCTCTCCGCGCTGTTTGTGAACCCGTAGCAACTCATGCTTCGCTTGGCGTTGCGCCTCCGCGCGCTCCGCTCTACATCCCGTCCGCAGCCTCCGTTGGGCTACCGTGTAGCTTCCGTCGGGCTTCCGTGATGGCCTTCAACCCTCCAGGGTAGCCGTGCTACTTCGATTCTTCGGGCCGAACCGATCTCTCTGCTCAATGTCATCATCGGTGGAACGACTCCCTGAATGTTCCCTATCGGCTCCGTGGAAGTCTGTGTGGCGTGCACAGGGGGAGAAATTTTACTCAAAGGGCCCATTGTACACGCGTTTTGCTCTTGGCACGATCGGCATCCCGTTGCTTCAGCTGACGAAGCTCTGAGCCGGTACAGTACCAAATCCCAGTTTAAAGGATGGCCATTCGGAATAAACGGGGAGGTAGGATATTCGATTGAAGAAACGAGAGAAGAGAATAGTAAAGAATCGCATAACGCTCTTGCCATCTCAGAAAACGCCCCCCCCCCCAAAAAAAAAAGGTCAGCCGTAACAGGCCAACAAATCTCCCGTTCGAAACTTTCCCCCTCCACAGGGGTAGCGAGAGAGGCAGACATTGCGCCTCCCTCAACCACAGGTACTCCCCAAGTGGCTCACTACTCAGGCCTTAGTGGCCCTGAGACTAAAAGACCCTATAGATGGTGAATATAATATACTTTGAGTAACGTGTATGTGCGGAAGCATGTTTTCAAGCTGCTGACAATGGCTGAAAAGGCCAAGTGTATGCACCGTCGTCTTGATCATAACCGGGACAAACGGATAGATCTTTGTCAGCAGTCTAGAGCACCTTAGTATAAGGTCATTACAGTTCTAAGCCTCCCGTAATTTTTAACGAATGGTGGTCATGAATTAGGAAATGTCATGTTAATCATACCATGCTACCATGATTCTCTATCATACTCTCTTCAGCAGCCTAGAGAGGAGCCACCATGGCTTTCCACCTGTAACGCAAATCGTTCTCGACATCACACTCGACCACCCCCTTCACCGATTCCAGCTTCAACGGGGTGGATCTCGACACACCTACGCAGCAATATTCTCCCATCGTCTCCCATCCTGAACTCGAATCCGCGGTTCCGGTACCCGTATGATGCTCCGTTCCGTCTATCCCCCCGCACACAGATCCACATCTCCAGCGCCCAGCGGGAAGCCCACCCGGCTTAGCCAATAGCAACCGCAACGTGCCCATCGAGATACTTCGAGATATCACCCAAGAACACCGCCGCGATCGTGCTGGCCACGCCGAAACCGACACCAACCCAGTACATATGCGGGAAACTGAGCGCAAAGCACTCCCTGCCGGCCTCGATAATCCTCGCCACGCCTTCCGGGTTGTTCCTCAGCGCCGGGTATGTCGACAGGTTTCTGTTCAAGTTTGCGGAGATGTCGAGCGCAATATCGTAGATCTGTCCGGCATCGTACACGCGCCCGTAGCGAATGGCAGCGGGCGCGATGGTCTTGTAGGCGTTCTGCGTGAAGTTCTGGCGGAAGATGTTGTAATAGATGGCGAAGCCGACGCAGCCGCCGATCATGCGCACGGAGAGGGCCATCGCGGTAGCGGAGCCGATCAGGTCGTCCGGGCAGATGATGGTGATGATGATCTGGTTGGGAATGATGACGCCGCCCACGCCGATTGCGGCAAGGGTAAGGGCAACGTAAACTTCATTGAGGTTGTCGAGGCGCGCGATCACCATGGCTCCGGTTCCTGTTCACACACGAGTTAATTGATGCCTCGAAGAGAACAATATTGGCGTTGAAAGACATACCAGCTGTCATAACAGCGCAGGAAAGAGTAATCAACGTCCTGATCTTGCCCTTGAGCAGAGAGATCAACGCGGCAACGATGACGGAACCACCTATGATACCGAAGCCGATGGGCAAGCTCCTAATGCCAACCTGGATAGGATCCTTGTCGTACATGCTCTCGCTCTGAACCGGCCACCAGACCAGGACGGAGAAAAAGTTTGCGCCAGACGTAAAGGTAATCAGCAAAATCAAGATCAGGTTGCGCGGATTTTGCTTCAGACGGCCTGGGAACATAGGCCAAGGCGCAAACTTCCATTCGTACGCAACGAATGCCACCATCAGCACGACGCCAATCACCAAAGTCGCGATGACATTTGCCGACCTCCAGGGATGATTGTAGCCACCCCAGATAAGCGCCATAAGGAAAAGCACAATGCCACCGGTAGCCAGGACTCCACCAACATAGTCGATGCGCTTCGCAACCTCGCTACGAGAAAGGCCCTGGCTGTTTACACGAGGAGGCGGGTGATAGAAGGCGATGAGTAACACAAGGCCAATGACCGACCAGAGCGCGCAAAAAAGGCCGTTGTAGCGCCAGGAGGTCTCCGCGATTAGCTGAGCCCAGAGAACCGACGGGCAGAATGGAGTGATGGCGAGAATCACGCCTCCGACATAGATGCCGCGCTTATTGGTTGGAGCAAGCTCTCCAGTGGCCGCAAGGGCTGTCAATTCACAGATACCGCCACCCACGCCAGCAATTACCATGCCGACGATGAAGACGTTCATGTTGCCCGCCAAAGAGGCAACTATCATACCGGCTGGAGACAGTCAGTCACTGGTGTAATGGAGAGGTAGCCAGGTAAGCTCACCGATGATGAAGATCATTCCAGCGACACCGACCCAGCGGCGGCCCCAAAGGTCAGAGAGTGGACCAACGAAGGGGGTAATGGCGGCGATGGCCATGAGGTTACCGATGATGGACCAGATGTAAATATCAGAGCCTCCGATGTCTGAATAGATCAATGTGATTACACCGCCGAAGAGGTAGACGGGAATCTGTGATGCCACCCACAAGAAAGCCATGGCGACAATGGCCATGAAGCGCTTGAAGGTCATCTAGAAGACATTAGCGCCAACCTTTTACCCAAGGGCATCACAAAAGCTGCTCACTGGGGGCTCGTGGTCATGGTCCATGTCATCGCCGTAGGTACGGAGACCATTCTTCTCGTAGTAGTTCGGATTGCCGGGAACTTTGGAAATGGTACGGATTGGCTCAACACCGTTATTGGTTGTGTCTGTCTGAATGTGCTCAAGCGTTTGTGTGTTCGCCTTCTCAAGATCATCGTTGGAAGAGCGCGACCCGTTCTGATGAACGGGGTCCTGCGTCGTCGCCATGGCGGAGAAGAAGCTGAGAGAAGACGAGGACAAGTCAGGGGCACTGCTGCTGCGGAGCTCGTAATGGTTGGACTGTGCAGATGAGGATCTGGTTGTTTGTGATGCAGGCGAGATCGAAACTGCTGAGGGAGAAGCAGATGATAAGTGAAGGTCCAGCAGTCCCAACTTCCAATACGATCACGTTGGCCACGACGGATCGCTACTTCCAATATATTAGTGCAGTGGCCGTTGGCTGGATTGGCAGGCGCAGTTCTCATGAACATAGCGTACAGGTGGTCTGGGAGCCTCGGTATGTCCGCGGCCGCCCATTACTCCATTCGACAACTCAAGAGCAGATCGACCAGTGAGGCCGTCCGACACTATTGCGACCACCCTGCTAGGCCCAGCTTGTGGAGGGCCGCTAAGCTACACCCCGCACACTTCACATGGCTCCGAGGAGGTTTGTGCTCTCGCTTATGTGCATGCTTGTCTCCACGATGTGCCTGTGTGCCTGCACCCGCCGCATCTGAGCAACCACTGCTGGGCGCAATACATTCGCGTCTTGACCTCTTTTACACATATAAGCCGGACGCCACATTGTTCGTTAAGCCCTCTTGGATAAATAATACGACACTGTCGCTCTATTGGACTCGAGACAGTATCGGGCCTATGACCGGTATCGACAGGCAAAAGTCAGCAACCAAACCGTCGGCCACCCATTTTCTGAAGCGTAGAGAAGTGCGGGATGATGAGCGAGCGGCCCCAGACTTATGATTGGCTTGAGATTGGAACAGTGTTTTTTACGCTTTGTGGCGGCTGAGGTAGCAGCGCTTGTTCCTGCTCTAGCGCTGCTCATGCCAATGCGGGGTTACGACCGTCTGGGGTGTCGATCAACCTGCCCCTATCGAGCTCTGGGCATGGTCAATACCGCCTCCCGAGGCTTCTTGTGCTCGTTCCGCTGTGCCCGACAACCTCCTCGCCTATCGACTCGGGCGTTTTCGCGATAACCGTTCCGACGATTCTCGAGCTAGTGCCTCGTCCTTCCGTAGCAGAGTTTCAAAAATGGTTTCTGAAGAGCCAGGTGGAACTGCCGCTGTCAATCAGGTCCCGACACTCAAAGCAAGGTTCGTGTTGCAAGACGTCCTATGAGGCACATACTCCCGAGATGAGCATCGGATCTCCCCTCCAAGAAGATGTACGCAGGGCTGAGCATCGTGGAATTGGCTTCTTCAATATGTGCCCTGCGACACCAAGAGACTCCTCTCTAAGCGTCTTGTACGCTCGTGACCTGATCTTTATATGGCATGTTGCAATGAAATCCGCGCCCGTAGCGGACAGTTATGTTACTTTGGGACTGGAAGAGGCGGCGCCATCGAACACCGGCTGAAAGGGCTCGGTGAACCACCCGCCCGGATAGTCGTGGCCTGTCCACGGCAACGCTAGAACCCCATCCATCACAATATGCTGGTCCTTGTCCAGACCATCGAGCTTCAAGCGTGCCTTGTCGCTACTCTTAAAATCTTGGCTGCGATCTCATAATCGATGTTCGTCCGCCTAGTCCATGATACGTGCCATCACATAAGTGAACCCCTGCTTGGCACTATCGTGAAAATCTCCTTATCAGGTCTTGTCGCGCAGAGACAAAGATTGGCAAGTTCATATGCTTCTGCGAAAGCAAACACTCTCAGCAGCACTGTCCATATGGCCGAGATACCGAGGCCGGTCGGATTGAGGGAAGCCGTCGCCCTGGTAGCATAGGCCTAGCTACAAAGTGAATTAGCCATGAGGACATAGTCTTGCAGATCTAGCTGTGTCGGGCTCGTTATCCCCGTGAAAGCTAGATATACGTCATTCATGGCTCCAGCGTCACTCAAAAACATGCTGAACAATCATTTTTCTGATATCATCAATTTCGGCCATGTTTAAGGCTACCTACCTATGGACTTCCAGGTAGGATCCTTGCCGTTAGTGCAAGCAGTAACCGTAGAACCCCTGTGAATTTTGTGATCATGCTGGATTAAGATCGAGTGAAACCCGTAATCCCATCGCTGAAACCGTCCACTCCTTACCCCATTACAATAGCGCCCACTGAAGTGCGCCTTGAAGGAAAGAAGTGAGAACTAGTCAGCTCGTAACTGAAAGTCAGTAGCCAGTAACCTTTGCTCTGCCACGCTTGTCCTGTGAGTATCCTAATCGTGATTGTTACACACGCATGTCCTCGGTCAAGATGATCTAAGCACCCGGGGGAGGAGGCGGAGGCTGGTCGCTAGGCGGAGGGGGCGGCGGGGCATCACCCGGAGGGGGCGGCGGAGGAGGGCTACCAGCACCGGGGAATCCAGACAGCACGGGATTCATGCCCGGGGGAGGAGCAAGACCCGGAGGAGCGCCCATAGCCGACTGGCCATAGCTCGAGCCCTGATCGTAGCTACCAGGATAGCCATAGCTCCAAGACTGGCCACCCGGAGGGGGCGGAGGCGCACCAGCAGAAGCCTGGTGCCACGGAGCAGCGCCAGCGCCAGCGCCAGGAGCGGGAGGAGCACCGTAGCTACCCTGGTTGCCACCATATCCACCATAGCTGTCGGAGTTTCCACCACGACCACCGTTGGCCCAAGGAGGAGGAGCAGCGCCACCATCACGGTCACGCTCCTCACGAGGCTGACGCCACGGGGCAGGAGCACCAGTGGCACCGCGCTGCCACGGTCTCACATCACGATCACCACCGCCGTAGCTGTCGTTGTTGTTCTCGTAGGCTCCAGGACCAGCTTCGATGCGGTGCTGGGGAGCACCACCGCCGAGCTCAGCCATGAGGGACTCGTACTCGCGGTCCATGCCATCACCATTGCCAATCCTGCCACCGCTAGCGCGGTCGTTGTTGCGCCAGCTGGCACCGCGCTGACGGTCGGGACAGTCACGAGCCATGTGACCAGCGTTGCCACAGACACGGCAGATGATGTTCGCGGTGAAGTTGCGCTGCTCAGGGCAATCGTACTTGCGGTGGCCGATCTGGCCGCAGTTCTGGCAGGCCTGGTTCTCGTCGTCACGCAGAGTGCCGTTGAGAGCAGCTAGCTCACGCAGCTGGTTGCGCTTGAGCTCGTTCTGGCCCTCGGGGATCGAAGCAGCCTGTAATCTGTTAGCGCTACGTTTGGCGAAAGCGCGGGGGTTCGCCCGTACCGTCTCGATGATGTTGTGGATAAGCTTCTTCGCCTTGTTGACCTTCTCCTCAGTGTCGGCCATGATGAGGCAGTGGAGATCCTCCTCCTGGTTACTGGTGTGAGCAGCATCCGAGCGGCCCTTGCCTTCCTTGACGGAGCCCTTGCCGCGGATGGCGATCTTGGCGCCAGACTCCGCCTCCATCTTCTTGAGGGTATTGCCACGAGGTCCGATGAGTAGTCCGACTGTTAGTAGAAGAGAAGAGCTATTGTCAGTAAATTGTTCTTTTTTTCATGTTTGAGTAAGTGGGTAAGTCAAATGGTGGTTAGTGAAGTAAGCAACACTGCGCATTACACGTAATGTCGCAGACTTTGTGAGAAAAGACGCGAGTGTGCAGGTTAGAAATCGAGGGTTAGCAATCATACTGAAGTTAATCTCCGGGTAGTCATTGACCGGAACGTAGACCTTCTCCTGGGTCTTGGTGGGGCGCCTGTAGTCAGAAGGAGGATGGTAGTTGGGGATGACTTTCATCGCCTTCTCGATGAGCTTGTGGCGCTCATCCTCAAGCTTCTTGCGATAACGGTACTCGCGCGTATTGACACGACGACCAAAGTTGTCATACTGAGGCGGGGGCGAAGGGGACCTAGAGTGAGTCAGTTTTTGGGCGGGGAGTGATAGAGCGAGCGTTGGACTCACCTGTCACCGTCAGCCGGGACGACGTCGTTGATCCTCAGCTTCTGGCTGATCTCCTCAATACGCAAATGCAAGGTGTAGGCCTCGAGCTGCTCAGCAGTCATGTGGGCAGTAATGGCGGTGGTGAGACCCATGAGGCCAGCAGCCTTGTTGTCGGAGGCATCGCCCCAGCGGTTGCGCTTCTTGCGCTTCCTTGTGCCGTCCGGGTTGAGCTCTGAAGGCTGCGTCAATGTAACCTGCTCGCTTTCCAAAATGCAGAGAGGGAGAAGCTTACCGCGAACGGGGCTGCGACCGCGCTTCAGATCAGTGAGGCCAGTAGCAGGTGCAGAGGGGTCGTAGCCATCCTTGTCCTCAGTAGGCGTCGAGTCGCCACCGAACCTGCGACGAGTGCCGAGCGGAATGTTGTTAGAACCGGTAATACCCTGATTGCGCCACGCCATGATTGCGGCTGCTGGTGCAGATGGCGATGCGCTCGCGTTGGGGTTGGCTGACGCGCGCAAAAGGTTGTGGGTGAGGTGGAGGAAGGAAGAGGAGTGTGTGGTGCTGGGCCCGCGACTTTGTAGCTTCTTGGCTTGCAGCAGTCCGACTTTTAGCCGGGCAGAGCCAAGGCCGCCCGCGCCTGGAGCCATGGGCCCGCCGACTGACTCACTCTGCCAGCGCCAGCCTTGCTTCCCCAGACCAAAGCCCGGCCGCCACGTGCATCGCCTCTTCGCTTCCGCTTCCGCTCCCTCGCTGCCGCTGCGGAGAGCTGCGCAGCTCCAAATTGGAGTCATCACATGCGAGCACTACCTACAACATTATCTCTTGATTCACGCGAAAAATGCGTGCAGAACGGTCTCTGTTCGCCCGCACACACCCTTTGTCTCTCAACAACAGTGTTGGCCATGCGTGAAACACGGCACTACGGTTCTGGATATGCGGCACTCCGCGTGCAAGCTATCGTTCGCTTACTTGATCTTCAGATAATCCCGTTGGGTGGCTGCTCACGCTCCCCAGCACTTGTGCCGCGCAGGGCAGCATCTCATGCAGCCGATTCTCATGGCTTCGACGTGACATGACGTAGAGACTGCAATTTCTAAGCACCCCGCAGCCCCTCACTCCACTTCGGAGCCCAGTCCAGATCCACATATAAGTCGCAGCGCCATGTTTATATTTCTCGGCCTTCCAACTGACAAGCACTTTTATCTCAGCACTCACAATGGCAGCAGAAAGTCCTAACATCACCCTCTATACCGCCCAGACGCCCAATGGCATCAAGGTGTCCATTACCTTGGAAGAGCTCGGGTATGAATCAATTTTCCGCCATCATGACCCCGCTCTCAGCCTCAGCTGACCCCCGAATAGCATTCCCTACAAGGCCGAGAAGATCGATATCAGCAAGAACACGCAAAAGGAACCATGGTTCCTTGCCATCAACCCCAATGGTCGTATTCCCGCCTTGACCGACACCTTCAGCGACGGCAAAAGCATCCGCCTCTTTGAGTCCGGCTCGATCATGCAATATCTCGTCTCGCGCTACGATAAGGACTACAAGATCTCCTACCCTTATGGATCGCGCGAATACTATGAGATGAACAACTGGCTGTTCTTCCAGAACGCCGGTGTCGGTCCCATGCAAGGCCAGGGTATGCTGCTTTTTCGTTGGAACCGTTTCGGCCTCCCAAGCTAACTCAGTGCCAGCGAACCACTTCACGCGCTACGCCCCTGACATATTTGAGTACGGCATCTCGCGCTACCAGAACGAGACGAGGCGCCTGTACGGTGTCATCGACAAGCACCTCGCCGAAACCGGAAACCAATACCTTGTTGGTGACAAATGCACAATTGCGGATATTGCCCATTACGGATGGGTTGCGTCGGCAGGGTGGGCTGGTGTTGAAATCGATGAATTTCCCAACCTGAAGGCTTGGGAGGAACGTATGGAAGCTCGTCCAGGTGTAGATAAGGGTCGACACGTGCCCGACCCACACAGAATCAAGGAGCTGTTGAAAGACAAGGCCAAGATGGAGCAGCATGCTGCGGAATCAAGAAAGTGGGTTCAGGAGGGTATGAAGGCAGATGCGGAGCGCCGGAAGTAGGTTGGTTATGTACGGTATGTCGTGCACGGACAAACTCTGCCGCACGCTCAGATTGTAGATATGTGGTGACCGTAGCCACGATGGGCAAGTGTTTGCTGGCTCAAGCAGGCATTCAGACGATCAGAGTTTCCCTACATGAAAGTCTTTCTTCTATAATGATGAGCATCCTGTTACAAGACTAAGGGTCACTGCGCCGCCAATCGTACGACATCTGTGAAGTGCGTGAAAGATAGCAATGCCCTTCGATAGGTCGTTTGCGCGGCATCGACAAGCTGGTGAATCCAGCTGTCATAGCTAGATACTCTTCCAACACTAGTAAAGACCTTTCCCAAAGAGATCAATTCTGATCTCTGAATATTCCTTCCTCGGGATTGGATCATGAAGGCAAGATGTCTGGTAGATTTTATGACAAATATCAGAATATCTAAGGTTGAAGAGCAACAGTCAGTTGATGGCCTCACTTCGCCAAGTTTGTCTTAACGTGTCTAAGGAAAGTGAAGCAATAACACTTCAGTCTACCGCACATGTGACAGCCACCAGTTTGTCCGTGCGCCTTTATAAATCCTACTTCTACTCAGTTCTGCGACGATTCTTTTGCAACCACCAACACTTCCCTCACCGTTGTCTTCCGCTGCGCAGTAACCTCTTCCCTTCAAATCCTCGACGCGGCGCCGCTGACTACGCTGCCAGACTACGAAAACGCTTTCCACAGCTTCGCGCGCGAAGATTGCTTCATTACTTGAAACCATGGACAATCCCGGACAGCCAACCATGTACGCCGCGGCTGCCATGTCCTCCGTCGTACCCACCAAGAGTTTCTACTCTTTCCGGGACCTGTCCAACACGGAGTACGCTCTGCGCAAAGACCTTGACGACGGTTATCACCACATCCAGATCAAATGCACTGGATTTATGGACTTCAGCTACACGATGTCCGCCCGTGTCTTTCAGTCCTTCGCTCCCGCTGCGTTCTCACAGGCCTTCGTCGTGCCAGCTACTGAGACCCAGGGTGGCCAGCAGCCTCCCTACTATGTTCTCGTCTTGCGCCCATGCATCGTCGATGTCCAGGCGCTCGTCCATATTCTTGAATGGATGATCAGCGTTTGTCATGTCAAACTTCCATACATTCTCCCCATGCCGAACAACTTCTTTGCCTGGATCGAGCTGCTGAAGGCGGCTCTGGCTCTGCAGGTCCACATTGCTGAGGCTCGCGTTTGGTCTTTCCTCGCACGATTCATCACCGACGGCCCCTTGGAGTGGGGTCATCTTGATGCGGTCATGAGCAACTTCCTTCCGGACAGCAAGATTGTCAAGCACCTGCTTCACAACATCCAGTACAACAAGGTCAGACGCCGCCTCACGAGGAGTGCTCTCACATACATAAGTCTCAACGAACCTTTCGCTGCTCTTCTTCGTGAGATTGAGTACACTCATCGGATGAACAAGGCCCAGAAGGCCTCCCGCCAGGTCAGGCACAATGAGGTCTTCAACGCTACCGATTTCTTTGCCTAAGTGCACAAAGGGCGAGATCCTCATTTCCTCTGCCGACCATTACGGGAAGTCGGTGACATACTCTTTCTGTTCTGGTAATGTACCCGCTACCTGTTAGCTTCCGCCATTTTGAATTTTGTTGACTACGCATATAGATCGATGCTCTCCTACAGCAGGTCTTCATCCGCCACCCTCTAATGCCTGAAATATATTGCGGTCGGCGGTGAAACTGCTGAGGTTTTCTTTGGTTCACATTCACTTTGAGAAATTTTTCCGGGGAAGCGACACGGTGCAATAGGAAACTCGGAAAGGTAGTCAAACTGGAAAGAGCCTCAAAGAGGCTTGTTCATGGCCTTTACGGCTTTGGAACACAGATAAATAGGAAAATCTAATTTTTCCGAAAACCCATAGTTCCCTTTCCTGATTCGTGAAATGAGGTAGCTGCAATGGGTAGCACAGATTTTTTTAACGCATACGAAGGAAGCTGCACAAATCATATTCCTCACTGTCTTCCACAGGTCATATCTTTCTCCACATGAATCATTAATAATAACGTAAATCCGCACAATGACTGTATTCATAGTGCATCATAGTCGCTAGACGTAAAGCTCTACTGCGCTGAACTCTTAAAACATATTGGAGAGCCAGTATATCGTAGTATTACATTCTTTGCAAAGCCGCTGTAAGCGGGTTATTCGTTCAAAGATGGCAATAATGTTTTCTGTCCACGTTAAAGACGCAAATGCCACACCAGAGTAACATAGCGAATATAGACGCAACTGCGGAAGAGAGCATGGGAATTCATTTTTTATCAACAGTGTTTCCGATTCTCATCTTGAGTACATATCTCTCACACCTTCGGTAAGTCTACTTCAGCGTAACATAACACCTCGTCAATCTCTGTGTCGCCGGGCCGAACGGCCTCCTCAGCTTCCCATCCTCTTCCTCAACCACTTCCCCCGTGTCCACCGTACTGACCGCCTCCCCCTTGAACGGGCTCGGCGGATTCGTCCACACCTTATTGACCGCGTCATTGAACGCCTCGATCTGAATGCCCCTCCACCCGTTCTCCGCCGCCCACCGCATCAACCAATGGGCCTGCCACTTCATCAACCCCAGCCCCTCGTAATCCCTCCGCGTGCTCGTAGCATTCCTGAACAGCACCTGCGTCGGGCCCGTCGCCTTCCAGCTGTCCGGGTCGCGCTTATCCCCGAGGATGAGGTAATGGAAGCCCTCCGCATACTGCGGCAAAATCTTCACCATCTCGGCCATGCGCGGCATGTCCAGCGGATTGGCGCTGTCGTACGACAAGGCGATGGACACCAGCGGGAAGTCCATCAGCTCGAGTAGCGACTCGCCCGTCGCCGTCTCCGGATCGGCCTCGGCGTCCCAGTAGAGCTTGCCGCCGGTCTTGGCCGACTCGGGCCGCTTGAACTCGTACTCCGTGTCGAAGACGCCGAAGGAGAAGCCCGAGTCGATCTGGTGGTCGACGAGGTAGGACACGTTCTTGTAGAGCTGGAGGCAGCGGCGCACGCGCTCCTGGCCCTCGTAGTTCGCCGTAAACAAGGGCCCGAAGAAGAGGTTGGAGTGGCAGAGGATGGAGCTTGCCCAGTCTTTATGCTCCGGGCCAAGGTTGCGGATCTCGAAGCGGGAGGGGATATCGCGCGTCATTGTTGGATGTGGATTGGAACCGATTATGGAGTTGTCTGTTCGTGTTTGGAATGGGTACTTGCATTTCTCGAGAATATATATATTGACATATGTACTTAGCGCTGACGTGAGGGTATGCGGCACTAAACTACGCTTCGAGCGATCCTGCGCGAACGGTTAATTTGAACGCGGGGTCGATAAGCCTGAACACTTGAAGCAGATGCGGGAGGTAGCAATCGTCGCTTACATGACAGGGATCTGGATAAGTACAACTCTACATATATCGTTGGATTCGCGCGGCGCCCAGCAGTTCTTATGTGCTACGCTGAAGAGAAAGGGTGACTGTAAGACCTTCTCCTTTCTTTTCACCCTCATTAAGAAAAGAAAAAAAAAAAACTTCTCTTCTCTTCCCGTCGTACAGTACTCAGCGTCATCTCCTGCATGAGACCGGGCCAATTTGTGAGGAAGGATAGATAAGCTCCACGAAGGATCAAAGTATCGATCATTTCAAGGTTAGCCATATCGCACGACTTGAGCCGAACCTCCATAGCTTATGCTCAGCATTATAGCCAGGTTTCGCTTATGCCGTAAGCATTGCATTGATTGATGGTGTCTCGGATGAAACTGGGAAAACTCTTTACGATGGAGAAAGTAAGCAGCGACAGAATGAGAATCGGCCGTGGTGATTACATCGGATTTCCGTAGCTGACGTGTTCCTGTCATGGCGCTCCCGGAGAAGGGACATCTAGAATTGCCGGTTTGCCATTTGAGATGCAGGAAACCGTGTTAGAGGCAAAGTGCAAAAACACGAGGAATAGGATTTATGTGACCATGAGGCCCGGTCCCTGAAGACACTTGAGCTCTTTTGACCATTCGCATTTGGGATATATTTTTTTTGCCGTTGAAATAAGCGTCAAGCAGTGCGCCGCATCTTGGTGATTGGTCGGTCATCTCAAAGGGTCTCTGGATGTATTCTGCAGCCTTCGAGAAGCCGGTTTGCTGGACTTCCCCGCTAAACCGGATCAGATCCGCAGGCGCATGTACATCGTCGCGTCTGCGCTAAACGGTCCAGGGCTGATCCACTTTTTTTTTTTTTTTTGTACGTACATTGTGCAATGTAAACATGAAGTCCGAATGGAACTGGGCCTCTGGCATGTCCTCCGTGAGAAGCACGCGAAAGACAATCCTCGATCTGCAGACGAAGAAGGGCCTACCAATGGTCTTGATATGCGATGAGAAGACGGGCCATGTGATGGCGGCGATGGGGCAGGACGACGATCTGCGATTGAGGGAGGGTCGGGTTGGCCGTCTTGGACAGAAAGGCGGTGGCAGATGTGGCAATACGGGCGACCCTGTGTCAAAGCCCCGCTGGCAGGTTCATGCAGCTCGCTCGTGATGCAGAGCTGTGACGGGTGGGGTGGCGCGATAGGCGGGCAGGCGAGCGTTCGGGAGCTGGGCGATGTTTCTGGATTTCTCGATGAAGCACTTGGACGGGGAGAGCAATTGCTGAGCAGCGGCCACGTAAGGCGGTGGCACGAGGACACAGCCTCAGCGAGTCGCGAGAGGGAAGCGGGAGTGGAAGCTGGTGTGGAGACTGAGGGTCGACGATAAACGACCCTCTGGGCGTGTTGCGGCCTGTGCTTGGCATGACGGCGCTGGCGCCAGGCAGGACCAGCCGCTAGCGGACCCCGCGACCGCCGTGCCCGCCCTGCCCTACCTTGGCCTGCCTACCTATCAACACAACATCTCCAAGCCTCATTTCACCTCCCCCCGACCCGAATTCTCACCGCACTTTCCCTCGCTCCCGGACATCAAAAACAGCCGGTCCGCGCTGTCTGCACTGTGTGCTGAAGTCCAGTGCCTCCAACGCGCCGATGGCTCGCCGTTTCGGGAACCCCTTCGCCTTCACCCCGTACCCCGTGACCTTTTTCGTTTCCGTCATCTACATCGCCATCGTCGCCTCGCTGCTGGTCGTCCATCATGTCGTTCCCTCTGCTCCCAACCGCGAGGTCCCTGTCGAAGGCCTCAATCTGACCGAGTCCTGGAGAGATTTGCAGTATCTATCCAACGGCTTCCATCCTTACAACTCCCGCCGGAACGACGAGGTCCGTAATTGGCTCCTCTCCCGCATCGAGGACATCCTCGAACGCAATGACGTCAAATATTCCACCAAAGGCTTCCACGCCACAAAGGAATCCCTAGTCGTACTCTACAACGACTTGGTCTCCAACGTCACGTTTTCCAGCTCCAACACGAGCATCTACTTCGAGGGCACCAATATCATGGTCTATATCCGCGGATCTGAAGACGTGCCCGATGACGTCGAGAATTCTGGAGTCGGCGGTGTATTAGTAAATGCCCACTACGATAGTGTCTCTACTGGCTTCGGCGCTACCGACGACGGTGTTGGCGTTATAACCGTTCTTCAGCTGATATCCTACTTTACCCGAAAAGGAAATCAGCCGAAGAGGGGAATCGTCGCTCTTCTCAACAACGGCGAAGAAGATTGGCTGAACGGTGCAAAGGCCTTCACTGAGCATCCACTGTCTTTCTTCCCCCACACCTTTCTGAATCTCGAAGGTGCCGGCGCCGGGGGCCGCGCTACTCTCTTCCGCAGCACCGACACGGAAATCACTCGCTTCTACGAGAAGGCCAAGCATCCTTTTGGAACCGTTATTTCTGCCGACGGTTTCAAAAGAGGGCTCATTCGCAGTGGCACTGACTATTCCATCTTCACTGCCGACATGAATATGCGAGGTCTTGATGTTGCCTTCATGGAGCCCAGAGCTCAGTACCATACGGTTGAGGATGCTGCCAGGGACACTTCTCTCAACTCCGTGTGGCACATGCTTTCTGGTGCTCTTGAGACCATGAAGGGTCTAACGTCGTACACCGGAACAGAATTCGAGGGCGACCCCGATGGAACCGGTAAGGGATCTGACGGCGTGTGGTTCGACCTCTTCGGAGAGACCCTCGCTGTGTTTGAGCTGCACACGCTCTTCGCTTTTTCTGTAACATTACTTGTCGTTACTCCTCTGGTTTTCATCGCACTCACCGCTGTCTTGGTGCAAGTGGACAAGTGGTACCTTTTCGCCAGGAAGAAGTACCTCCACTCTTCAGACGATGACGATGCTTATCCGCTCTATGGCTGGCGTGGATTTTTCCGCTTCCCAATTGCATTTGTTGTTGCAACAGCTGCCGTCATCGGACTGGCTTACTTAATCACGAAAGTTAATCCTAATATTGTGTACAGCAGTCAATACTCTGTATGGAGGTACGTACGAGTCGCACAAGCTCTCCAACCTTTGCATTCATCCGTTGTGCCTGTTATAATCCGGACTTTAACATGCTGACTACCCTATAGCATGATGCTTTCGGCATTCTTTTGTATTTCTTGGTTTATTCTCCGTGGAGGTGCTGCCATGCGCCCCTCGGCACTCACGCGTACATATGGCCTTCTCTGGATCTACATTGGCGCTTATATCCTCCTCGTTCTTGCGACCATCGCCGGAAACAACTTTCAATTAGCCGGCGTCTACTTCATTGTAATATACTCCGCCTCGGCCTTCTTTGCCTTGTTAATATCCTACTTGGAGCTCTTTTCTCTTCCGAAGAAGAAGACCTATGTTCAGCAGATTGCAGAGGCGACTGACAGCCCTGGAAGCCGCACACCAGGAAGCATCAGGACCTCTCTTACTCCAACATCCAGCCGGCCGCTGACGGCTGCTACTGCAGTCGCAGACCCTTCTTCCCATCACAAGGTCAGGGAAGACCGCCGGAACAGTAACGAAGATGACGATGCAACGGAAACGACTTCTCTTCTGCGTAGTGAACATCCTCGCAGTTTTGGCCGTGGCTACGGCAGCAGGCACGGCAGCAGGCGTGCGTCCCTCGACGCCCGCTCTGTACTCTCGATATCGACTAACAGGAAACGCGCACTCCACCCTGAGCCGACTTTCCCTGGTGAGCAGGCTTGGAGCGGCAAGCTGCCCCGCTGGACGTGGCTGCTCCAGTTATTGTTGCTGGCGCCGATCAACATCATCCTTATTGGACAGGTCGCACTGCTGATCACAAGTGCCCTCCATCAGACATTGGCAGATGGCTCATCCGCCTTGACTGTATACCTTCTTATCGCCATCTTCGCCGTCCTACTTCTCATCCCCACTCTCCCTTTCCTGCATCGCTTCTCTGCGCGCATCCCTACCTTCCTCTTCTTCGTTTTCGTCGGCACTCTCATCTACAACCTCGTCGCCTTCCCTTTCAGCCCGGCCCACAAACTCAAAGTCTATTTTATCCAACGCGTCGATCTCGATACAGGCATCAACGAAGCCTCCCTCACTGGCCTTGATGGCTTCGTCCAGCCCATCATCGCGCAGCTCCCGTCCGCCGCCGGCCAGCCCCTCACCTGCGGCCCTCCCGACACCGCCTCGCGCGCCGGCCTCGTCAAATGCTCCTGGCGCGGCATCACTCCCGTGGTGGTGCCTCGCAAGGACAAGGACGACCACTCGATCGCCCCGCCCGCCGACGACCTGAAATACCTGTCCAGCTGGGTCCAGTTCAACGCCACGCGCACGCACGACGACAACGATGAGAGAGGCGACGTCGACTCGCTCGCGTCCCCCAACACGGCCAAGATCGAGATCTTCGGCCGCAATACCCGCGCCTGCCGCCTCTTCTTCGAACCGCCCGTCTCAGACCTCGCCGTCCGCGGCGCCAGCGACAGCGGCCGCTACCCTCATACCGGACCATCCGGCGCGAACGAGCTGCGTCTTTGGTCCCGCGAGTGGGAGAGGCCGTTTGTCGTCGATGTTGGCTGGGACGCGAGCAACGAGGAGGGGAATCGGTGCAGGCACCGGCGGTGTAGGGGCAGGAAGACCAGCGACGGTGGGGACGAGAGTGGAGATAGGGTGAGAGGGTTGGACGGGAAGGCGCAGTGTATTTGGAGCGATGCGAACGTTGAGGGTGTCATTCCGGCGCTAGATGAGGTAAGAGCATTTATTCCGCGGTGGGCGATCGTGAGTAAGTTGAGTGATGGGTTGGTCGAGGGGACGAAGAGGTTTGCGCTGTAGACTGGGCGGATGAGCATTCGGGAATGATAACGAATGATGCATGGGCTTTATGATGACTCTGGAAAAGGGATATGATGGGATAAAGAATCAAAAATTGAGATGAAAAAGAAACTATGGGATTGCGGATGACGGGATGAGAGATATGACAGATGGGAAGGCGGTCTGCTGATTTTGTTCGCTTTTTCTTTTCTTTCCAACTCACCATTGCACTTTTTTCCTGTCTGGCTCGGTTCATTATTACTTTTCTTGACTTGTAAGCTTTTTGCGTGTCTCGTTTGAAAGTAATGGGTCAGTTTCCCAAGAGGCGTTTGCATTGGTTTTGTTGGGCGGCTGTTCTTGTTTCCTCCTTTTCCTCTTCATATTTCCTGACGACGTATTGTTTGTCATGAACCTCATTTTTGCAAGTGTTGATTTCAGTAGTCTACATGACGTCTTTATCGAGAGAATGATTATGGTCCTTTCAGTGAGCAACGTGATGTGACAAGTTGGTGGGTTTGTGGGGCTTTTCCACAAAAAACAACCAGCCAGAAGGCAGGCATTGTCAGGACAATCAGAGGGGAGGTCTGCCACGGTGAACTGGGCAGAAGAGAGCACGACGAGTGGAAAGCGATGATCAGTGACGTTAGAGGATCCGCATTGTGCGTTACTCAAGTCTTGCCCCGAACGCCTCGTAGTCACAGTCGTATTCCGAGCGCTTGTAAACCATCTACGCAGTGTGAACATTCCGGTCCCTTTGTATTTGTTTTTCTGACCCTCCCCTGAAGGACAGAGCAAACGCTGTAGAAGACCTTATTACCCCGTACGTGATGGTCAGATTATACCGACAGATAAATGTCCGTACTCCGCTCCGAAGCCTAGACCACCAGCAACATCTCAATATTTGTCCTAAACCCTTTACATATATGTATTCCCGCTCTTGCACTAATGCGCTCTAAGCCGAAGTTTCATCCAAATTCATAACACTCGGTAGGCTCGAAAATATAGTTCTACGCCTTAGAGGCATACTTCGGTAGGTTGCGGGGATGATCGGAACTCGGGGATCGTGGCAGCGCTTGAGCTCCGCTACTAAATACATCTACTTTTGAAAGAACTTATCAGTATGCATATCGTCACAAACGCATTCTGATATATCTTCCGAATGGTCTAAGATTGTTTCTCCTAGTCCTCTACAGTTTTGAGTCATGCAAAGAGTACCCAACCCGAATGTATTGGACACCTCATGATCTGGTCTGGATCAGAGCATTACGAAAGAGTCTGCGGCAGGATTGTCAGAGGAATTGAATCCCGTAAGTTGTGGAACGAATAGTCATTAGTTTCTATGGGTGGATGGCCTTTCCCACAATAATGATTGAGGGCAGTATAAGGCTCTAATTCTTGATCTCGGTCCTTGATTTGGTCCGAGGAGACAAGAAGTTGTGGTTCGACGCAGTCTTGTCTTCCATCGACATGTATGAACTGAGCTAGGAGGCTTAACACAGAACCAGACGGATGCCCATGTGCGAGGCGGTCTAGGCAATCCAGAAGCCAGCATTTTATCATATAGATGCTCTTAGGGGGCATGAGATCAGGATCGAGCAATCTTCGACGTGTATCTAACCCCCCCACACAATCAGTGTGTAAATTCAGCGTAATCGTTCATATACATATCTCGATGGCCGGTGACTACGAAATATAAGACATACTGTCTGGGAGCGTCCTTGCGGCTGTTCTTGCCGTAGCCTAAAGTCGAAACTAAAATGTATGCCGGCTCGAACGTTCCTAATACATATAAATAAACGTTTACTTCCCACATGTAGAACGTCCGTTTAAAATATATTCTGAAAAATGGGCTTTCCTTATTGGGAGCCCTCTTGCCATTCAATTGTAGAAGCTGAGACCCCGGGACCGAGCAAAAGCTGAAGCTTTGGGCCGTCGCCGCATTGGTCCCTGCCAGAGTTGGAACGCCAATACCTCAGTCGGGTCCGAAACAAACCAGATCGTTTGGACGTTCACCATATTCCGACATCGATGATCCTCCGGGGGAAAGGCTCGCCATCTTCGGAAGAGCTCTCACGCTCGTCCCGCTCGTCATCGTTGAAACCGAAGCGCTTTGCAGGGCTCGCAGGGCTGAGAGGTAGACGCTACCTCTGTACTTTCCCGACTATCATGTGCAGTAACGTGGGCTCTTGAATCCTGGCAGAGGAGCTGAAGTATCCATGCCGCGCAGTCTGGGCGCCGCCCGTACTTCTCCAGGATCATAGACAAATGAGCCACAATGACTCACAGCCCAACCCGGCAGGTGTGAGAGCTTTCAAACGGCCGGATGTACGCATAGCATGCGGCAAGGGTGGCAAGAGGTGGATTGCCCACAGAACGGTTGCCTGGACGAGGCTGAGCAGCTATAAAAAAAAAAAAAGCCGTCGTCAACAAGCAGGGCGCTTATCTGGACCGCAAGCGAGGAAGGGCTTCGAGAGGCGAAAGTATCGGAGAGCACATGCAAGCACGTCGGTGAAGACCAGGCAAGGAAGGTGGAGGAATGCAGCAGGGTGAGTAAGACGTCGGAAGGGAAGAGAAGAAGGTTTGAACGAGGCTGAGAGAGGCTTACGGAACGGCGGTCGTCCCCACGCGCATATCGGCATGCATGCACGCCTTCGCCCCCCCCCCAACTCCGCCCCCCACCCTTTCTCGCAGCGAGATGGTAGGAGAAAGCACTTCTTGGACTTCGGATCCCAACAACACGAATTTCGTACGGGGAGTCGTCCGGATGTAGATGTCACAATGGGTGGCACAAGGCTTCGCTCTCCAGGCCGAGCTAAAAAATAAGCCTACATGTGCAGTGAAAGCCCTCGTCCGAACGCAAATGTCAGGAGAACCGATAGACGTCTCCGTCCGCATCAACTCCTTCGACAGCCCGTAGACCATAATGTGCGAGAGTTCCGTTGTTACAACAAGGTTGTGAATATCCTTCTACGGATCGAAGGGTGATTTTCTGTTGCCACTCACTATGCCCTATAATTCTTTCCCTGCGTCCACTGACCTCTTCATATGCAGACCGTCAGCATCCTTCCCGAGGCGGGCGCTTACAGAAAATCAAGACGTGCAGGGCGTAAGCAACCACATGTAAAAAAAAAAAAAAAAGGGCTGAAAAGCGAATAGATCCCGCTGTCCGATGATTCGATATGAGTGAGATGATGAAACGGTGAGGAGCGTGGCCCGCGGGGCGTCTGAATCACACGCATAACTGTGATGGATGTGGAGGTGGGTGTGGGTGTGGATGACGGTGGTCGCACACGAAATGCATGTATTCGCGGGCGGCCGCGTCGAGGGTCGGTCACGCGGTTTTTCGGCGTCCACACCTTGTTTCCTGCGAGAACGAGGAAGGTCGGTCAAGACTCCGTGTCGCGCTGCAGGCAAAGGCATGTCGAGTCACCCTGTGGCAATGCTGGGGAGGAGAGGCTGATTCAGGGCGTGAGCGACGGCATACCAAAGGAATCCAGATGCTGCGAGCGCCAACGAAGCGCATCTGCTGCAGGGCGATCACTCAGAGCGACCTGCAACGCGCACCCAGTCGCCAGCCTCGCCGTGAGGAAACAACCTGCAGGCCCAGCCGAAAACGTGCGTTTCTGCGTACCCTAACCGAGTCACACAAAGAGAAGAGAGAAAAAAAAAAAAAAAGCGCCACGTCCGCGTTGCCGGCCCTCGTTTCCCTTATCCACAACTTCCAGGGCGACCACATCCATTCCATCCATCCTTCATCCTTTCTCGACTACCGTCCACACCCCCACACCCTCCCCGAAAATATGTCCCGCAGGTCACTCCCGCCTTTGCTGACAGGCAAACCCCTCGCAGCCCACCGGCATAAGCGCCCGGCCTTTATGCGTGGTTTTATTTTTTTTTTTTCCTTGACGTACATAACCTCCGCCCGGAAAGAGGGCTGAGAGAGAGGGACACGACGCCTAGCGCGGCTCCACAAGAGGTCGAGGGGGGGACCACAGTCGGCCGTCCGTCACACACCCTCCCCCCCATCTCATAACAACCAATCAGCTTTTCATTTCCTCGCCGGGCTGTCAAAAGTCTCCGATCCAGTAATATCCTTCCTCTTACTTTTCCACTCTTGCAAGGGCCGGCGCGTTTTTCGCAGTCGCCGTTGTGGCCCCCCCGAGCCTTTGCTTTTTCTCGATTGCATGTTCGCATGGAACTCGGACGGGGCAGCGGCAGCAGCGTAAGAGAAAAAAAAAAAAGGGAAAAGGAAAAAAAAGAGAAGCAAAAAAAAAAAAAGAAAATCTGTTGCACCAGGAACCGAATGATCATCACGTTCTGCATCTGGACCCTTCGGGTCGCGATCTAGAAAGGCGAACGAGGTAGTTGACGAGTAGCAGCAGCAGTAGTAGTAGCAGTGGTCACGCGTCCAGGCTCGTCAACCGCCAGACGACGACGCCGCCGAAGGTAGTCAAGCCCGCCTTTTTTTTCGCTGGTCAAAAGTCCGAGCCGGTCGGGGCATCGCCTACGTAGCTGGCTGGCCCGCTGGCCGTTTCGAAGATGGAATACCCCCGATCCTCGATCTCGATTATCTTCGCGTACGGCACGCATCATCAAGACGATGGGCCCCCCCCCCCTCCCCTTTCTTGCACGCGGAATGATCAGGGCATGCGCGCAGCACGAAGGGGGGAGTAATTCGCAATCCAGTCAGCGTGATCATGAAGGCGAAGAAACGCTATGTCCAAAGAGACAAGGCACCGCCACGTCGATTCCTCTTCTGTATACAGCACCGCCCCCCATCATCCCTGCCTTGCAAATTCGCTCACTTTCTCCCGTCTTGCGGTAATTCGTTGTGCTATTGTAGATAGGTCATGCGGAGTAAAAGAGCGAACGGTGAGCATGCAAAGCCACCGATCAGCATGGCCACTGTAACCGAATGCACAGCTTTCCATCTTCAGACAGCCAACCACATCCAGCGAGCGTACGCTCCTCGAAAAACTTGGAACCGCTCGTAGACAACATCATCACTCGAAGCGAAAAGAGTGTACACCAGAAACCGAGATGCCGTGAGAGGGAAAATACGTTCCCTTCGGATTTGAGGAAAAAATAATACTCGTAGATAGTACGAAGACGATGGCATGAAAGTGGGCGTTCTGTTTGTACCGAGAATCAAAGTCGTGGGGCTCATCAAGAAACATGTCCTTGAATATAGGAGGAGCTTCCGCAGAAGAACAGGAGCTCGCAAAGAGTATCGCAGCAAGAGCGCTACCACTCCAAAATCAGTAGAAGAAGACAAAGAACGTACAGAAACCAACGCGATGCGCGTGCGCAGGCGCTACACACAAATACACCTGACTCCGACTCCCTCTCGCTACATTCCGCGGCGAGGTGAGGGGAAAGAAATACGAGAGATTGGAAAATTGGTCCTACAGGCCGTTAAAACTGTTCTCGAGACAGCCGCCCTGCTATTGAGAGAGAAGATGAAGTATTGAAAGCCCAAAATATCATGTCTTCGTTGATATCCCTTTATCCTCGCGTTTCGCCTGATACTTCGCCGTGAAATTCCGTGTCATCAATCCCCATCCATCCCACCCGAGAAATTTCTCTTTGAAGTGTCCTAATGTGTTGGAACCCCCAGAAACCCCGAGCATTAACGATTAGCAAAATCATTCAAAACCGTGCCGTCGAGCAAATACGAAAAAAGAGCAGCATTGGGGGAAAAGGCAGCCCTCTAACTCAAACGACTCCCTCCAAATAACCCTCCTTCTCTATTCTTCCATGCGTGCCATCAAAGGATGGGACGCGATCAGACCGCCATCGTGTATCCACGCTGGAGCGGAGGCCTACCGACGTCAATGTCAGGGAAGGCATACGCTTGCTTAGCGCTTCTTTCGCGGCTCCTGGGAGCGTAACTGACGTCGGCCAGCGAGTATTTGCGGCCCCAGTTGACATCGTTCTTCGTGTAGCTGTCGCCGCGCCTCATAGTTGGGCGAACAACGTTGGGAACATCGCGACGCAGCGGCTCGCCGGCTTGTTTAGGAATCTCTCCGTAGAAAAGCTTCTCGCCGCCGGAGCGCTCGTAGTCCCTGTCGCGAGAATATCCACGCATGCGGTCGGGGGAAACCACATAAGTGCGACCACGGTCGTGACCGCGCTCCCTCTCCCTCGGCGGTGACCGGCTCACTGCCGGGGGAACATGCCTGGTTGACGTGGTGCGTGACATGTGCGGTCTGCGCGTTTCCGTCTCAGCTGGATAGGTGTAGCGCGTGGTGCTCGGCGCGGCATGCATGGTGCGGCCACTAGCCTCGCGGCCACTGTCGTCACTATCCCGCTCGCGAGCTCGTTCCCGGATGGGAGAACGACTTGCAGCTTTGCGAGAATCATGACTGTCGCGACCACTACTGCTTGGCGGTTCCACCGTCACAGTCTGGTAGATGTCGTCATCGCCTCCGACCGGGACACCGCCATCAGCTTGCGCTCCATACCGATACTGGGTAGTCGTGGTCTTGCGTTGAGACGCCGCGTTCTTCTTTTCCCTCTCCTTCTCGGACGAGGAAGATGTGCTTGGCGATGAATAACCAGAGTCGTTTTGCAAGTGCTTAGGTACATCAGGGCGAACGTCAGTGCGAATTCTGGATGTGTTCGCCTTGGCCTCTTCGCGCTGCGATGGCTTCGAAGGACTCGGAGCAGGCATAGTCTCCGCACGCCGCATACGCGGATGCACAGGTGGAACCTCTTCTCTTTCTCTGGCGTAAGAATCCATGGTTGCGGCTCTCGCGGCGGCCCGCATGTTAGCAGGAGAGGAGTCGGCTTTCTCAAGCGGAGGTCTTCTGCGCTCCTCTTCGTACTCGGAGTCGGCCGTAGCTCTTGTTGATTTGCGTTCCTTTTCGCGGCTTCCACGGCCGTGTCTGACACCTGCAAGTATCCTGTCCTTCGACTTCGTCGCGGGTTTTGAACTCTCCTTCTTAGGTCGGACCTGTGCGTATTTCGAGCTCCTGGAAGTTGCCGCGGGCCTCACGGGCTCCCGATCGTCAGCTGCAGTAGAAACACCACGGTGTCTCGAAATATGTTCTCTGGCCGCCTGTTCCTGGTCCAGGTATTTCTCGTAAGGATCAGCTTCGGGCCGCCGACTTGAAGACCGGCGAGACGCTTCCCGCTCCCGCTCCCGCTCGCGTTCCCGTTCCCGTGCGTTCGCCAACTCCTCGTCCCGCCTCCGATCAGCCTCAGCCCTTCTCCGAAACTCATCTTCATCACGTCGTCGCCTATCCTCCTCTTCCATAGCATGACGATGCGCCTCCAGCTTCGCTCTTCTCCTCCTCTCCTCCTGGCGGTAGCGCTCGTCCGAGTCGCTGTCATCGTAGGCCGGGACAAATTTCTCAGTCCGTTCCCTCCTCTTTTCCTGATCCCGTGTCTTCGCACGGGCCTGAGCCTGGACCCTAGATCCGAATAGTGATATCTTGACAGGGCGAGTGGCGCGCGGTGGCGAAGCGGCGCGAGCGCGAGAGTCTCGGTAGACATACTTCGTACTCCGAGGCTTGGCATGCGGCTCGTCGTAGTCGTCGTCGTAGGATGGTCGAGGCCTTGACTTTTCATACGGCCTTGAGGCACGAGGTGCTGCATAGGCAGTTGTGCCGGACGGAGTCCTGATATCGTAATTCGCAGCAGCAGCGGCAGCGGCAGGGCGGGCCTCGGCGGTCTTGGTGGCAGCACCCCTCGCCTGCTGCCTTTCCATGGCCTCTTTCCTCAGCTCGGCAAGGCGGACCTGTGCATTGTAACGTTCCCGCTTGTCGTCGTCGCCGAGAATCTCGTAAGCTTGTTGAATTTTGTGGAACTCGGCGGCCTTCTCAGCCTTCTGTGCCGGATCGGGGAATTTGTCGGGATGGCTTTTCAGGGCCAGCTTGCGGTATGCAGTCTTAATTGCGGCGGCGGTTGCATCCTTGGTGACGCCTAGGGCGGTGTATGGATCGGGTGGTAATGGTGATCCCATATTCGATGGTCGTTGTGCAAAGTGACGTCGGGTGGTTGGAGGATCGCCAGGTTGGCGATGGGGGGGTTCGTGCGGCAGATGTAGGAATTGCAGGATAGACGCAGCTAAAGCAAAGGAATGAATGCGGGCGAATATGGTTGCGAACGGATCATTAGGTGGATGTATGAGCGGATGACGGCCCAGCGTCAGTATGCGGGCAGTTTCGGGGTGGTCAGTGGTGGTGGGTGGTGGGCCCCGGCTTGTAAGGAGATCGTGGAGAGACCAGTGCCCAGAGCTGCCCTGGCGGTCTCGCCTGCCGATAATCGCCCCACGAGATCCGCCGGCAGAGGCGAATCAGTGGGCACGCGAGTCGGATGTCGTGGACGCAGGTGGAACGTGGCGAACTTGCAGGCCGCGCAGAGAATTCGCTAGGGCGGTGCGAGTGAGCAGGAGGACCGGAGAGACCGTGGACAGGCGTGGCTTCGACAGAGCAACAAGTAGCAGGAACGGGGCTTAGCAAAGCAGGCCTGGGGCGGGCGGAATGCAGGATCGGAGCGGTGAGATGGGTGCTCGGGCTACGTCAACAGGCCGGTAGGTATTGGCACTGCGACGATGGCGTTCCACACTAGCAGGCTAGAGGCTCCAGGCACGCGGCGGCCCAGCCAACGCCATATATGAGGGTGCAAGTGCAGCAGCGCGAACGGGGCGGTGGCGGGTGAGTGGGCGAGGGCGCGGGTGCAAGGTAGGCTGCGGGAGCGCACCGGGGCGTGGATTTGGGGGGTGGTGTGGTGGGCAGGGCAGAGGCACAGAGGCGACGGGGTGGCACGGCGCGCTGCTTATTGATTTCCAGCGGACGGGGGTCGCCCAGCACGCAGCACCAGGTCCCAGCGAGCAGACATCAGCGGGCTTCCTGAACAGCAGCCGCCGTGCACAAGGCGCTGCAGCGGCGTCATTGGATCATCCTCGTGGGCTGCGTCCGATCACGCCCTGGCTGCCCGCGCCGACCGCCCTCTCCCCTCTCCACTCTCCAGCTGTGCCTGTGCCCGCGCGCGGCCAAGCGCCGAAGGCCCGCATCGTGACCGGCAATGCCCCATCCAGCATCCAGCACCAAGCAGCCAAATCGCCAAATCACCCTCCGCGCCCGCCAAAGCCGCGGGTGTCGCGGCCGCCGCAGCGGTTAACAAACACCCGGCCAATCGCTGGCCCGGAGCCAACACGCGACAGAGACCAGCCCGCTGCTCAGCCGGGCCTCCCGCCGCCCGCCTGCCTGACACACCGTACGTACCCTCGCCCCGGCCTTCGCTGCGCCTTCCGCCGTCTCAGGTCTCAGGTCGCACGCGTGCCCATCCCTTCTGGAATCACGGAACAGCGTTGCCATGGCCTTCGCCCGAAGCGTTGAGCGTGGTGTGACAGGCAACCAGCCGGCTCCTACGCGCAGGCCTGCATCCATTCAGGTCCCGTCCAGGGCCCAAGACCGTGGGGTGCAGGATTGCGCACTCGCAGCCGGGCCACTCACCCCTCCCAGCGCGCCTTTCGCACCACCGCTGCACGGCAACTGCCAGGCTCATCCAGGCGGATCTGGGCAAGATCTCCTACTGATCGCCCTGTCCGACAAGCGCTACCTTCCCTGAAATGCCTCAATCCGCACCCCTCGTTCCGTTCCGTCGAAAACCCCCCGCCCTATCATGTGCCGGGGACAGGGATCCTACCTGTCTGCTGAGCTGGACCGACTGGGCAAAGTCCATCACCTTTGTCCGCTGCTGATCCACCAGCTGCGGGGCACTTCATGAGACCAATGGATAAGGTTGGCATCCTTTAGCCTTGCCGCTTCCGGCGCACGTGGAGTCCGCTGGACCCAGTCCTTACGTGTGCTTCCATGATTGCTGAAGGTGGACGCAGCGCCTCGGGTAGCCGCCTTGAGGCTGGACGCATCGCGATGCCGATGAACTCACGCTGCGTGAACGGTACATCATGACCCGGGAACTGTGCAACATTAACGAACCTCTGCCGGCCACACGGGCAGATCGATGTCTACTACGATCGGCTTGTTCAAGCGCCGCGGACCGCCCGTCCCGTGGCTCTGAGCCATGATTGCAGCGTTTACGATACATGTCTCCCGTTTGCCCATCCTGCCCGATAGCGATGCCGTACGGCGGCTGTCTAAGCGAGAGATGAGCTGTTCATCCTCTCCCGTTTGAGCTGTCGCAATCTCAGAAGGCTGGTCGGTGATGTGCGATGGCTGGAACGTTCTGCTAAGGTTTTTGACGAGAGAGGAGCGTCGACGGCTGGCATAAGCAGGCACCATGACATCAGGCTGTGACGAGGCTGTCTGCTGAACTGGCGAGGCTGGAGTAGAAGTAAACGACACGCTGTTGGACACGCTGTTGGACTCCATGCTGATGGTGTGGGCGAAGTCATTATCTATTGGACTGCCTCCCCTTCGGCTGAGGTCCACAAGCGACTGTTTGTTACTGCCTGTCCCAGGATCCGTCCAAATATCAGTCCGGTCCTCCAGGGGCCCTGTTATTGGTAGGTCGATCTTCCAGCGGACGCGCTCAGATCCTCTACCCTCATGCCGATGGCCGCAGACATGCAGCGGAGGTCGGATGCGCATTAGAGCCTCTCGCAGGGCTTTACAGCCGTCCGCTATGCCCTTGGAATTTGTATCACAGTGAAATTGCGGGGGAGCGTGGGTGATCAGCACATCAGTGTCCAACGAAATGTCGTCCCACAACTTGTGTCCATCGTCACGATTGTATTGGAAGGCCCAGTTGCCGCAATTGGGAGAGTAAGGGCTAGCGAAGACATTGAAACTGGTGTGCGGGCCGTTGGGCTTGTGCAATTGTATGGTGCGAGGTTCATGCTGGAGATAGGTTATGGTGGAGGACTGTTTCAACAGGTCTATGCACTCTCTAGGGTCTTGAGGCTGCTGGTTGTGGAAGTAAGCGCCGTGCTCAGCATAAAATGCTTCGTCTAGGGTGGTGTCGTGGTTTCCTGCAAGGCGTCCAAGTTAGCTGATGTCTTGCAGGCGGGAGGGCGGACCGGTACCAGCTACCACAAGCTTGGCCTCGAAGTCGGCCTTCTCGAGCCATGCGACCATCTTGCGAAGCTCTGCGATGCTGCCTTGATTAGTGAGGTCGCCCGCATGAATGAGCACGTCTCCCGCAGGCAGCTTGGGCGTCTGGTTGTGCGTGTCGGAGATGCAGACGAAGCGCGTCCTGCGCATCCTGCGCTCTGAAGTCATCCTGGGAGCACCAGTCGTGCTGCCAGCAGTGTAACGATGTGAACAGAAGGGATGTCGCGAGTAGATGAGTATCAAAGCTGATGTGCTGGTGCTGGCTCTAAGAGGCTTGCCTTGTCGTGTCGGCAACTGAAGATTAGGAAGGCTCGGCCCTGAGGTTCGTCGGAGCTGTTGCGCAAAGGCCGAGCAGCGCCCACGGCCAACTTTTCCCCGCAGTGTCTCCCCAACGTGCGCGACTCTCACGGAAACTTATCCGCGCTTCCTGTGGAGTCGAGTCGCGTTTTCTCGTACCGATGCCGGGAGTCCGCGAGCCCGTGGGCCGGTGCGGCTCGCGTGGTGACATACCGATGCAGGCTCGCAAGACTTCAATACATACGTCGTCCTCCCCCCGCGCTACCATTGACTGTGCAGATCAATCGCCATGGCTCCCATCAAGAACCTAGAGTACTTCCGAGTCGTTCCCAGGTGGCTGTTCGTCAAGATCACCGACGAGGCCGGTAACTTTGGCTGGGGTGAAGCTACATTGGAGGGGTAAGTATCAAATCTCCATCTGGTACCCCACCAGAAGCACAAGAGCTCAGGAAGTCCACAGCCACACCGAAGCCATTGAAGGAACCCTAAACGAGTTCAAGACGCGTATCCTCGGTCTCGAAGCCGATGATATTGAGCATATCTGGCAACTAATATGGCGTCTTGGTACGTGCTGCATGTCTAGCTTTCCAACACAATTAACAACAAACCAGGTTTCTACAGAGGTGGACCCGTCTTTATGAGTGCATTGTCCGGCGTCGACATTGCACTTTGGGATCTGAAAGGCCGCAAACTTGGTCAGCCGATCTATCAGCTTCTTGGAGGCAAGGTCCGCAACAAGGTCTCCGTTTACGCCTGGATTGGTGGCAACAGGCCGAATGATGTTGAGAGCGCTGCCAAAGCTCGCAAGGCCCAGGGATTCAAGGCTGTTAAGATGAACGCCACCGAGGATATGAACTGGCTTGACTCTCCACGGGTTCTTGAGTCTGCCGTTGAACGCCTCAAGACGGTAAGGTCGCTCGGGATGGACGCCGCCATGGACTTCCACGGACGCGTACACAAGCCTATGGCGAAACAATTAGCCAAGGCCCTTGAGCCCTATCATCCTCTGTTCATTGAAGAACCCCTCCTATCAGAGCATCCGGAGGGTATCAAGCAAATTTCCGAGCTGACGACATGTCCCATTGCTCTTGGAGAGCGGCTTTTCAACCGGTGGGACGTAAAGCGTTTCCTGCAAGGTAAGTCATCACATGACCGGTGAAAGTAAAATAGATGCTGAGGCTCGATAGATGCGTCGGTTGACATTTTGCAACCGGATGTTTCCCACTGTGGCGGCATCTCCGAGATCAGAAGGATCGCCGCGATGGCGGAGGCGTATGATGGTGAGTCCATCGAAAACAGATCCTCGCTTCACCACCAAATGCTCACACGATCGGTATACAGTCGCCATAGCACCGCATTGCCCTCTGGGTCCGATTGCCCTGGCAGCATGCCTGCAGATTGGAATCTCCACTCCTAACCACGTGATCCAAGAGATGTCGCAAGGCATCCATTACAACACCGAGGCAGGGGATTTTGACATCCACAGCTACGTTGCTGATGCCAGCGTCTTCAACGTGAAGGATGGCTATGTGGATGCGCTGACTGGGCCCGGGTTGGGCATCGAAATCAATGAAGAGCTTGTACGCAAAGTTGCTCAGACATCGACACCGTGGCCTAATGGAGAGTTCTACGGTCCGGACGGAAGCATCCGGGAGTGGTGAGTTGCGAGTACGGAAAAGCTTCGTTTGCAGTTAATCATATGCTATACTCGAACAACAACCTCTGAAAATTTATTGCTCTCAAATTATTCATTAATATCGACCTCAATGAACTGACACGCTCATTTCCTGCCGGCATCAGCTTCATTGATACACGAGACATCTTCCAATACCTGATCTCAATGACTTGTCGGCTTGAGGGCTGGCAGGGCTAACCCCACAATCCGATCCTTGACCCCGGATGGGAGTAGCCGGGTCACGAAAGAATCTGGGGGAACGCTCCGCCCGGCCCGTTCAACGAGGTTCACAAGCTCTAATCTACTTTCTGCAGCCAAAGACTGCGCCTCATTATTCGCGCATGCGCAAGATTACGCGCGTGCTGAAAGTATAACGGAGGGTTGAAAAAGGTGCAAATGCGAGAAGCTCGTGAACCTAATCAACGCTCAACTCTCTTGTTTTTTTTTTTTTTTTTGCGGGTGTGCGAATTCTTCTCTCCGAGATGGAGAATAGCTCACCGGCCATGACGCAACATTCGTTCCAGAAATCCATGGAAGGCCCCTGGTCCGCACTTCCCGCGCACGTTGAATCCCACTCCGTTTGCACTTGCGACGCGGGATCGGTCGCGGGCTTGTCCTGGAAGAGCGTGGTCTTGTCCTTTTGCTTTTTCTCACCGCTCAAAGAATCCTTGCTGTTGGGGGTCCCGAGGGCATGGTGTCGTCGAAATGCGCCTCGCGCCGAGTGTCAGGAAGGTTTTGAGCGCGGTTCCTTCCCTTCCCCTCGGCTCGTTCGGCAAGGGAAGGCTGGGCGTCGCAATGCGCGTTCTTCATATTCTGGGAGATGGAGAAGATATTGAGGCGTCAGGCTCGGCGAGGCATAATTAGAGGCTGCTGTGTTCGCGGTTCTTGACGGGTGTGCCGAGTGCGGGCTGCCTGCCAATCGTCACCCATGGTAGGCATGCACTGTCAGGCATCGTAGGTGATGGAGACGGCATTGATGGCGGAAATAGTCGGAGTAAAGGAAGGCACGTTAAAGCCATTTGTAGGAGCCTGCATTGCCACGTCGTGAGATCCTCGAACCACAAATTGGAGAGTGCGTTGTCATGTTCATGTATCAAGTATCTGACCGGAAAGGCAGTGGGAGCACTTCGGGCAGACGGTGAGCAGGGTGGCGGCATGCACATTCGGCTGGGCAGCTCGTGCGAAGCCGAACCTGGGTAGTCGTGGCCGTTGATCGCACGGTACTCCACACTTTCAGCGGCCAGAAACTCTTTTCAAGCGTCAAGCCCGCATCAGAAAGCAATGTGCAGTTGACAGATACAGTAACGACACCATGTACCCGTCCATCCGCGTATCAGCTCCGAAATCGCAGTGCTAGAGCAGTTTATGCTCTAGCATCCCCAGTTTCCATCTGCAAGCGTCTTTTTCTCCAACATCACCATCAGAGATGCCCCCGCACATGGATCTTCCATTGCGCTCCACAACCAAATCTATAGGCACTAACCCCCAATTACCACTTCAACCCCAGCATTCACGATCGCCGAAAAACAAAGATTCCTCCCGCCTCACCGATCCCGCGAATCAATCAATCCCACGGCCCGCATCTAGACTGTTCTTCGGACCGTCCTAAAAGGAACGTCGCCTGGAAACCCGTTTTCACGCCATATCCGTTTTCAACCCAACCTGCATACGCACTAAGAAGGAATCATGAAAAGTGCGAGCGTTCGCCAACACGACCAATCGCCATTCTGAAAACCCCCCGGTCAGCGCCAATCGACAATTCCGCATTAGCAGCCCCAGCGCGCCCGCGCGCACCAATGCTTCCCTCATGTTCGTGTAAGCCGGCGAAGACCGGACCGGGACGGGACGGGGCGGCGAAGGGGAAGGGCGCTGGCGAGATGCTACCGTCGCCTCCCACCTCCTCGCTGTCAGGCATCGTGTTGGTTGTGCGCGTTTTGTGGCTCTGCAGCCTACTGCTGCGGGAGGGCCCCTTTCGTGGCGAAGCGGAGGATACGGAGAATCCGGCTATACGTGCAGTGGCGAAGCCGGACTTGTATAAGCATTACGGAAGTAGTCCCGTACGAATTCCTCACACGGCCATCGGATTAAAGTCAGCGCTTAGTATGGATGTAGAAAGCGTTGTGTGCCGTTGACGCACGAGGAGCGCGTACGTCAAGCGGCAGGCAGTATCCTCCATCACAGTGGCGGCCGCAGCACGCCTCCAACATGATCTTTAGCCGTCTTATATGTTTCTTCTCATCCATGACTCATCCATCAATCCTTCTTCTCGAGCCTTTGGAATTCCTTAGGGTTGAGGAAGTACGCAAATCAGTCGCATCTTTGTTTTCTTTTTTTTTTTTTCGCTCAATGGTGTTTCTCTTTTCCCGATGGATGAGAATCAGAGTTCGCAGCTCTTGCACCCTGCAGTGCCTCTCGAGCAATTGATTTTCAAGGCAGTTTGAGGTCAGACATGCAAGGAATGGAAGACGAAACCCCCAATAAAAAGCATTAAGAGTATACGCACGGGTAGAGAAACCTCCCAGATTCTGTAAAGATATTCATAATTAGGAGAAATCGTCGTACCCGAGCCTTTACTCCTTGCGTGTAGCATAACTGTCTCCACGTCCATCTCTTAGGGATGCTCCTCTAAAGAAAAAGAGAGAGAGAGGGGGAAGAAAGAAAGTATACAGACTAATCCCCGTACCGTACCCAACCCAACCATACTATTGACCATACCTTGATATTCCGCAAGAAAAGCCTTTCTGGTATCGAGCAACCAAGGAATACCAACAGCTCGCAACCAAACGCCAATCCATCACGCCTCACCATTGCAATCCACACAAACAGCGCAACATTACCAATCCCGCTTCTCCTCAAATCCAATTATCCATCGCCCTCCTCCTCTCCTTCTCCTTCTCCTTCTCCCTTTCCTCCCTGTCCCCCATAATCCACTCCAACCCCCTTTCCGGCAACGCTCTCCACCTCTTCCCCATCGCCCCCTGCACCACTCCTCCCACATGCGCATGCGTGCCACGATTTTCCCTTCCACTGCCACCGGGCCCTTGGAATCTCCACTGCCTATCCCTTGCGGCATCCAGCCTCGCCTTGAAGCTTGCCGCGCCCGATCCCATACCGCCGAACGGATGGTGATGGTAGCCGCCGGGATACCCACCACCTGAGCCGCCCGAACCCAAGTCGACGACGCCGCTGTCGTGCTGCTCCATTCCAACCTCCGCTTCGCGGAAGCCGGGACGGGTGGCGACATGCTGGTCTAATGTTTTTGGTTGCTGCTGCTGCTGCGGTGGCGGTGGCGGGAAGATAGGAGGCGCAGCAGCCGAGATCGTGGTGTTGCTACCGGCACGGGAGTGCGAGTGGGCGGATCCGGGGCCCGTTGCGGGGATACTGGTGGCGTGTTTGAGACCGAGGGAGGGGGGAGGAATGGGTGGGAATGGATGGGGCTGGGAGGATGAGTTGATGTAGCCGTGGGTTGCGGACGAGGAGCGCTCAGTTCGAAGGCTGCGGATAGTTTCGCTGGAGCGGACGTGGCGGAGGCGGTGTTTGATGCTCTCGACGCTGTTGCTCGTCGCCTCCATGAAGCGGCCTTGGCGATTGTTGGCGTTGGGTGGTGTCTCGTAGCCGCTGCCGTCGCAGCCTGGATTCGATTCGTGCCGGTGGTGTTTGGTGGTGGCGAGCTGGTCATTGCTCTCATGGTAGTCACTGGCGCTGCCGCTGCCTCCACCGCCGACGAGATTGCTGTTGCTGTGGTAGCCGTAGCCTAAGCCAACGGCGCTGTTGAGGCCGATGTTGTCGAAACTGTATTTGCGGCCTGTTCGGCGGCTGGTGAGTTTGGGCGTGGCACTTTGGACACGCCGGATGATATGCTCTCTCCTGACAGAAGTGCTGCCGTCAGGGTTGACTGTGGTGCTGATTTTGGTGGCTGGTTTGTATTTGCGTGGAGACTGCTCGAGCATCTGGCCAAGCTCACGCAAATCTTCGGCTTCGGAACGCATGCGGTCAAGAGATTGCATGCGAGGCGCTGCAAAAGCTCGTCCTTGAACTGATCGTGAGTGTTTGCGGGCGATAGGCCGTGCGCGATTATCACCAGCAATGCCTCGCTTCTCTTCTATTGCGGCTGCAACTTGGGCCACTGAGTTTGGCACGACATCCAAAGAGTTCTACTCATCATCAGTTATAGTATACGCGGATTCAACGAAGCTAGGGCTCACCATATGTATCAGGACGATGGGTAGCTGGACAGTGATGAGTTTGCTGACACGCATCAGTGGACTAAACCGTTCACGGTGGGCAATCAATCCTCACCTATGACTACTGCTGACTACAACATTGAGGAAGTAGCGAACTTCAAAGTATTTGCCTATACCAGTGAGCGAGGAATTTCCCTGCAACTTAAACAGAAACTTACCACACTTCACAGTGGCATGTCCGCGAGGAAGCTCCAGGTCAGCGGTCCTGGTAAGTGTAGTATGGGGCGCAACTCCAGACCAGCCGTGTGTACCCTGCTTAATGGAGGTTCTGGCAAATACGGTTCGTTCGTTATTGTCAAAGATACGAGCTTGGCCGGCGGACTTCTCCAGTGTTGAGGCTGCCGTCTTAAACCTGTCAGCAGAAAATCTCGGTGACTTACAAGGAGAATGCTCACATGCTTGTAGCACAATATGTCCCTTTCCAGCTGTAACTCAAGCTTTTTTATCGTCTTCCGACTATGGTTGGAGATGTGCACATCGACAAATATGCAAGTCCCGCTAACCCACACTTGACGATGTAGACCAGCTGTGACCCTAATGACTTCGATGCTTGATTCCCTTGGACGCGTGTACTCATCTGAAGCGGTAAGCGGACTCGGAAGCGACATTAGTGCTTTTTCCGCTGCATGGTCTTTAGTAATCATGATAGGCATAAAGACATCTTGATCGAGACTTACGATCATAAACAGACAGGACTGAGACTTCCTGCGAAGTGCGAACAAGGTATTGAACGCCCTTGTCTCTCACAAGCAGAGTGCAGCAGAGAACGTAGCGAATTCGCGCGAGCTTGGACTGGAACGGTGGTGGCCCCACGTCCAGTGGAAGGCTTATGCTGAACGGCATTGTAGTTACCGAAGGATTCAACAGCCAAAAAGGGTCAAGTGGTGAAAGTTGTTTGATAGAATCCACCATATTCTCGGGCGGTGGGTTCTCGGAATCTATCAGCTCTGTTGCCAGGTTCAGGAAAATGTCCCTTTTTGCGTTCCACATCTCTTCAACTCCGAGCAGATCAACCGATATCCTGGCTATGGCTAAAGCTCTCCTGTGCCGCTGACGTTCTGCATCCTCGATCGTGATACGAACATTACCCTCGAGACTGCCTCCACCAACAAACAAGGGCGCATCGAGCTGGATGTCAACTGAGACGCGAGGATGACGATGCGTCGGAAATTCAAGCATCTCGTTGGAAGGATCTCTCGAAAACGTCCTCGAAGGTATCCGTTGCACTACATTTGAGGAGACTGGATCTAGGCGTGCAGCAACTTCTCGGACTGGTGATCTCGATAGTCCCCTATTTGGAATTGTATACCCAAGCCCGCGGGGTGCAGGTGGCGGCAGCAATTGACCGCGAATGGTATGATTCGCACGATTCTCTCGCGTACGCGATGAAGATCTTGGCGGGACGTTCGCAATAGGTATACTGTAAACACTTGAGCGGTCACTACCAGGAGTCCTGAGCGGTGATGGACGGCCACGGCGATGCTCCGAATGCTGGCTTCCAGCGGGTGAAGGTGCAGCCTTGATAGACGGCCTTCGAGTGAGTGAACCCTTCCTCGATAGCAAAGACCCTTTCCTTGTCAAAGAGCACTTCCGAATGACTCCGCATTCTGAAGGATCTGGCGGAAGCGGTTTGCGATTCGTCAATTCCAACAGGCTTGGTTCGGTGAGTTCGCGGATATCGGAGAGCGGACGCGTCAGAGTTGACCAAGGCGGCACTCCCGAGGTTGACCATGCCGGTGCCTGGCTCATTTGCGGTGTGAGGTTGCTCTGACCTGACGCCTCTTGGCCATGCGTTGAACGAGTTCGAGCGTGAGTTGGCGGTCGCGGGAGCGCTGAATACGAGAGCTGAGGGTGAATGATTGGGCGTGAATGGCCCTTCTCGGGAGGCGGTCGAGCCGATTCTGAAGACGTCAAAATTCCGTACCTCAACTCTAGCTATCATGGAGGCAATACCATGTAGTCTGTTGGTCAATGGGCCAGATGCGCCGAAGTCGACTCCCGGAACGAGGGGATGCGATCTCAACTAAAGGCGGCGTTAGGAATGCGAAGATGCGAAGGAGATTGGTTTTGTCGTACTGGGTTCATTGAGAGACTCGCGACGCGCTTAAGTGGTATGCTTCATATTTCTGGTCCGCAAACTCGTGTCGACAGGTGAGGTGAATGCTGTGAAACGGGACGTTCATGTGCAGGGCTGCTCAGACCGATGTGGCGGCAGATCTGAGAGCAATCGTTCTTGCCATAAGAGTACGCTTACTGTATTAGCAGCCATGACGTTGACTACAGGATCCGCTCAGTACGATTAAAATGTTCTTTCCATTGGAGACCAATTTTCAAGCCGAAAAGAAAGCCTTAATTCTTCCATTTAGTGCTGCTAAAAGGCAGTGAAATGGAAGGCGCAGATGCGAATCTGAACCTCTATCTGAAACTACTGATGTTCCGCGGGCACAATCGGCCTGTTGGCAAATCTTTTCCCAAACTTCTTTCTTTGATGGATGCCAGCCGAGCATGGGGGAACGCATGCCATTCGAAACAGAGGAAGATGGAGACAAGTTGTAGAGTTAGTTATCTTCGACTGCTCTTCCTTGTAGGTTTTACGGTATTCTTAGCTGAGGGGCTTCAGAGTGAAAGACCGGACTCCCATCCTACGCCTGAACTATTTGTAGAACATCCACAGGAGGCTCTGCTAGAATCGGGGGTCCACATCCTGACTCTGGGCCCTAATGCCAATAGATCACAGAGGATGCCATGCCCACAATTGTAGACGTTTAAAAGCGCGATTTCGGAAGCTGCTCGGCTTGCGACTTTCTACGTCATGTTGTCACCTTGAAGGTAGCAATCGACAATCGCGCTTTGGTTCCGGCTCCCACCGGTAGGATTTACAAGTCCACGCAAAGGGCGTGCGGCTTATCTCCAATTCGCGCGTATCTTCGAGCATTTCCAGAAGCAATTTCAGAGGCTGTTCGATCGGACGGAGCGTATCTCAATGCCCTATTTGCCCACGCTTGACCGATGATCTAAGTAGGACTGTGATTGGTAGATAAGGATGTAGCCGTTGTCTGAAGCACGGGCGCCACAGAGATTATCTCGCGCGGCGTAAGCATTCAAAGATCCCGAAACAAAAGGTTATCGTGTGAAAGGAAGCTGTTGATCCAGGGAGCGAGTCACAAACCTGGGATGATGTGTTGAAGACCTGCGTCCAAGTCAGCAGACGTGCAGAATGGCACGATCTAGTCATAGCGCTCCAAAGCGCTTGGTGTGGCTAAGTGCAACCGAAGACCAGGAAGTGCGGCTTACGGGCCGCAATACGAGTGGGTGGTGGGAAACGCTGGAGATGCACGCAAACGCTGCGAACTGCTGTTGATAGGATTCCACCGCCAGGGAGAAGCCTGCGCTGCAACAGCTCTCTGGAACTCATCTCCGTCTCAAATCTCCTCTCATGTCGTCGGAGACCGGATCCCGCGGAACTCTCTGCTTCGTGAGCTTGTCGTAGCACCATCCTCGTCCATCACGCGCACCCAATGTCGACTACCGCGTCCGCCAACTCGACCGTTTTTGCGCCTCTGCCATCAGGGGAAATATTGATGCGCCGACGCTCGTGAAGAGCGGAAGGACAGAGAAGCGCGCACGCCGCGATCGGAAAGCGCACAGGTACACGCATCACGTCAGGCTAGCCTTCTCCGTCTCAACGCGCCGAAGTTGCCAGAGGTTCTCGGGCTGGGCGGGGTGCAGCCGAGAGCAGGTGACCAGAGATGCGGACTCGAGCCACTGGCAGGCTGATGCAAAACGTGCGCAGCAGAGACCCAAGGCCGTGTCAGGGATGGCCAGCAGGCGTTCGCTGGCGTCACGGGCGGCCAACGCAGCCCCGCCTGCAAAGCCCGAGCCATTGCCAGAGGTCACCCGCCGCAGGAAGCACGCGGTGCAGCAACCGGGCCCGTCCATGGCGAACGCGCGCTCGCAGACAGCGGGAGGTCGGGAGGCATGCTGAGAGGCGGAGAGGCGGGCGGGACGAACGACGGCAGACGGGAGAGCAACAAGCTGGCGGGCAGGCTGAGAACTTGAGGGGAGCAGGCAGGCCGGCAGCGCGTGTCGGACGACGATCAGCCGCATGGAGCTGCTCCACACAGAAGGGCTGGCGAGCTCCGAGGAGAAACGGCTCGTCGGGGGCCGGGGCGCGGATGCGCTTGGCCGCGAGCAGCAAAGGAATCCCGGTGGGCGCAGGCGCCAGGCGTCGGGGGCGGACGCTGAGTGGCGAGCATCGCAGGCTGCACCCGGAGCGCTGCTGGAGGTGCAGCTGCGCTCTTGCCCGTGAAGCGAGCGTGTGCGCGGAGAGGGCTGAGGACTGCAAGCTGCGGGCTGCGGGCGACGACGCGATGGCGATGGCGATGGCGATGGCGGCGAGCGTGACGGGCGAATGGGCTGGCGGCGAGGAGCGCGGCGGACAGGGGCCGCAGGGCGGCGCGGGCGCGGTGCTGGGGGCGCTGATTGGGCGGCGGGCGGCACTGGTGTCCTGGGCCTGGGCAGGCCACAGCGAAGGGCGCGGGTGGTCTGGCTGGCAGGCAACGCAGCGCACACGGCGGGCTTTGAGGTCGGCGGCGCGCTCGGGGGGCAGCGCGCGGACCGACGCAAGAGGGCGGGCGGCGGCGCTCTTGTGAAAAAGTCTGCGGGCTGGCCTCCGACGTCGCATCTTGGCCTCCAGAGTCTTTGAAATTCGCCCGGCCTGCTCCCCTCTGGTCCGCTCTGTTTCCATTACCCAACGTCTTACCTCACGCCAACTTTGCCCGCCCATCCACCGTCAACGCGAGGTTATCTTTCGATTATCAACATTATCAAACGCCCCGACAAACAGACTCACGTCAAGCGCCCCGGATCGCCCGCACCGGCCCTGAAGCGCGCGTGCGCCCCGACTGTCGCGTCTATCCCGCCGCCTCACTGGCTCAGGCCGCAGATGGGCGATAACAACACCGCCAAAGATACGCCTGCCGCAGTAGGCAAGTCGGAGGAGCCGTCGAGGGATGGCTCGGCCAGCTCGATCGCGACCACCCCCGAGCCTGAGGCGGAGTCATATAGCGCCCAGGAGCAGCCCCAGCAGCAGCAGAAGCGCAAGGGTGGCCGTAAACCTGTGAGCTCTCCACCACACGCTGCACCCGCATCGCACCCCGCGCAATGTCTCGCCCACCGGTGCTAACTAAGCGTCGCAAGATCTATGCCACGTCGGAGGAGCGCAAGCAGCGAAACCGCCAGGCACAGGCTGCCTTTCGCGAGCGCCGTACCGAGTACATCAAGCAGTTGGAGAGTACTATCAAGCACCATGAGGAGACCCTGCAGACCCTGCAGCAGAACCACCGCAGTGCCGCAGATGAGTGTTTGATGCTAAGGTACAAGAACTCTCTGCTGGAGCGGATCCTGCTGGAGAAAGGTACGCCCACCCGGGTGCCGCCCGCTCAACACCTCGTCTGATACCCTGCAGGCATTGATGTCCAAGCCGAGCTCCGTGCAAAGACGGGCAGTCCACACCTGGGTCCAACCCGTGTGCCGCCCCCAGGATCCGCCGTGCAGCCGCCGATGCAAAGGGCCATTATGAATCGGCACCAGCAGGCGCGCCGCTCCTTTGCTGGCTTTCCCCAGAAGGTTGAAGGTGTGCAGGGCTCGCCGCTCGCCCAACCGGATGGTGCAGTGCAGAATCATTCACCGCATTCACAGCCCACTCCTGCTTCTCACATGTCTTCGCCCTCGACTACTGCTACAAAGTCGCCAAATTTCATTCCTACTATTTCGCCCAACATGGGTCCAGTGTCTCAATCGCAGCAACAGCAGCAACAGCAGCAACAGTTACGTCCACAGCCCGCTAGGTCGCAGTACAACCCGCTCCCACCCCAACGCACATCGTCCCTGAACACGCAATTCACCGCGGGCAGCGGCCTGCCCAGCGCGTCGTCGGTCAACAGCGCAGGAGGGAACGCTCTGGCGGGGAATGGCAACGGACCGTCCGCATTCTACCCGTCACCGTTCCAAAGCCACATGGATCAGCTCGGCAAGTTGTCCCGTACCTTTTTGCGTATCCTTATGCATAGAGCTCTGTTCGTCCTAGATTGACCTCGTGCGTACAGAACAGGAATATGATGCGCAAGCCGACATGATCGACGACCGAGACGCCAGCGAACACTCCGCCTCCACCGCGCCATACCCGCAACAGTTCCCGCCGAACATGCAGCCGCAGAGCACACCGCAGCTCCAGCCACAAGGGTCTGGGCAGATGGCGCCACAGCAATTCCAGGGCCAGGACCAGTACACGTCACCTGCGGCACTGCAGCCAGCAGATGGCGCGCAGAGTGGCTACGCTATGTCGGGCAACATGAACCACGGCTTCGATCCGTACGACCCGATTCTCGATGCCGACCCGTTCGGGCTCTCGGCCAGCATGCACTTCCCGACCCAGTTCTCGTACCAGACGGGATGAATGGTCCGCCATAGGGGCGCTCTTCACTTTGGATGCACGATTTGACGAGTTATGCTTTTTCTGAACATAAAAGTATCACTTTGTAATGTAGCGGGCGTTTGCAGGACAGGGTCCGGGAAAACAAAAAGAAAATTGGGCACAGAGAGGCGCCTTGAGACGGTCGGGTGGGTGGATGCATGGATGCATGAATACAGTCAGTCAAACGGGGATCAGCCAAACGAGCAGTTGTACACGGCGCAACGGCCCTGGTGAAGGACCCATCGCATGGGATCGTACCTGATGCGCCGGCTCGCCCCGATGTACATACGTAGCTATTTTTTGCAGGCAGGCCGCCAGCGCGCCCCGGGCGCGGCTGACGGCTGACGGCTGTCGGCTGTGCGACCAATCAATTGGCGTCGGCACGCATGCATCGAATCCAGTGAATATCGTGTTTATGATGAAATGCCGCGTGAGGTGATGTTGCAGGCCGTTGCGGGCGTCGAGGTCTGGCGTCTTTGTTCCCGCTCGCTTAGGCTTGGCCCGACCACAATGAGATAATTTCGTCAACGTCCAACCACGTTCCGGCCGACGACACCACCCCATCGTCCTCGACCGCGCAGCAACGTCTTCGCGATCGCGATATCACCCAGAGAGTCCAGGTCCTCTTCTTCCGGGATCCGACTCTCGTTCGATTTTCCTGCTCCCCAGCAGAGTGCGTTCCTAGAAGGACAAGCGCGAAAGGCGCTTTCTTCGTCGCCATGTCAGGCAGCATCGCATCCAAGGTCAGTTCCACCATCGCTGCCTTCGCCCGCCCATTGCAGTTTTTGTTCCGCGTGATTTGCGCCATCCAATGCCCAATTTTGCTGACTTGAATCCGTCTGCAGAACCTCTACGAGCTCCTGGGTAACTCTCACCTGTAACCCCGCAGACGCGTCCGCAGCATCCATCTCATAACTTTTCCCAGGCAACGACCCGGAGCTTGACCCCGAAAGGAAGCAGCCTGAGCCGCCTACCAAGGCCATTGACAAGTCCATTCCCCGCACCGGCAAGCGCAACGGTGCCGCCGAGGCCCCCGTCAAGGACGCTCGCCCGGCCGCCGGCCGTGGTGGTCGCCAGCAATTCTCTGGCAACGAGGGAGGTAAGAATACGAGCAATGGCAAGGTCCGGCGCCTGTGCGCAGAGCGTGCAGAGCCCAGCCGGCAGACATTCTCGAGAGGCATGAATTCCGGCTGACGCGTACCCCGCAGCTTTCCGCGACCGCAACGCCGGCAGCTCCAACAACCGCGGCAAGCCGGTCGACGATGGCCTCCGCCAGGACCGTCACTCCAACCGCCTGAGAGGTAAATTGCCCGCATGACGCTTACTGTCTCACCACTAACGGTAACTAGGCGAGCAGCGTGGTGGCCGTGGCAAGGGTCCCCGCCGTGATGACCGTCACAGCCGCACTGGCGTCTCGTAAGAAACCTGCCATCCGACGATATGCGAGGATATCATCTCTAACTAAGCTGCAGCGATCACCCGAAGCAGGTCCAGCAGGGCTGGGGTGGTGAGGACGGCAACAAGGAGCTCGCTGACGAGCAGGCCGGCGAGGCTCTTGCCAAGCAGGAGGAGGAGGCTGCCGCTGTCGAGGGTGACGGCGAGGTTGCTGAGCCCACCGAGGAGGAGAAGGTCAAGAGCTACGATGACTACCTCGCTGAGATCCTGGAGAAGAAGGCTGCTCTCGGTGCCAACGTCGAGATCCGCAAGCCCAACGAGGGCGCCAGCAAGAAGTTCCCCGAGGGCAAGCCCATCGAGCGCGCCGATGATGAGGAGGCCTACTTCGTTGGTGAGGGTGGTAAGAAGGCTCGTGAAAGGGCCAAGAAGGAGAAGGCTGCCCTCGAGCTCGGCGACATCTACGGCCGTGGCGAGGAGCGTGGTGGTTTCCGGGGTGGGCGCGGCGGTGCCCGCGGTGGCCGTGGCGGTCCTCGCGAGGGTGGTTTCCGTGGTGAGGGTCGCGGCCGTGGTGGCCGCGGTGGCCGCGGCGGTGAGCGTGGCGGCGCTGCCCGTGGTGGTGCCCGTGTCAACGTCAACGACACCAACGCCTTCCCCAGCCTGGGCGCATAAACAAGCCGATCACTGATTATTTCGGCAAATCCGCCGTGGACCCGGAACGACTTGGACCGGACTGAAACTGGATCTATTTACTACCGTGCTGAGCTTTTCTACGGGCTGCTGGCATCATCATCAAACTTCTTTCCAATACTGCAATCATGATGGACATCCGGGGCGCTTCTTCTCTTTCTGGAAGGGGCTCTATGGTGTAATCAATCAAAAAAGTGGACAGAACAGGCAATGTACGAGACCTTTTGCAAAGTTGTGTTTTCCCCTTGAAGTATCCTTCGTGATTTCCCTCCGGTCAGATTCAGGGAGACCTTTTTCCTCTGCTCTATTATCTTCCCATGAATCTTTGCTTTGACGAGGAGATTGGGAGCTTGTCAAGGTTCAGATTTCTCGTAGCTTGGTTTGTTTGGAGCAGATGATCCAAATATGCCATTGTGCAATGAATGGACGCGTGCGCCTCCTCGCAAAATGTCTGCAGAAAGGCAGTCTTGTCGCCCTGCCCGGATTGCGTTTAGCTGCTGCTCACAAGAACGCTGCTCGTTGGAGCCCTTTCCGTCAGCCAACTTCAGAATCATGGGACGCCTGAGGTCCTTGCGTTGTATATTATGAGTGCATTCGCTTTTCAGTGTACAGTGATTCTGCTCTCGAATTGATAACAAGTATGGCCTTCGTGATGAACTTACGGACAGTAGTATATCTGCGCATACATAACTTAAAGGTATATCAATGTCATATTAGTCGTAGAAGTATTGCTGCTGTTTGGTAATGTTATAGGGAGCTAAAGTGTTTATCTAGACATAGATGTGGTTTGTTGGAAACCTTTGTCCGGACGGCTGCTTCAACGCCCTATGAGCACCTTCGTTGGCTGTTTGGAGACACTTACAATCAGCATGGCAATGATATCTGGTATGACTTAGCAGGTACGACACAAAACCAACCTATACATCATTCAATTGAAGTAGTTTTTAAAATTCGAGTCGACGCTGAAGGCTTTCTTTCTATGTGGCGCTATTTCCTGTGCTACCTTTATTATTGATTAAGACAGCATCTTAGTCTGCTCTGTTTATGCAAGAATAATGCAACCGAGATGCATAACTGATATAGCGCCTTCCTAACGACCAATTTTTTCTGTACCCTACAGGAAGATTTGTCGCTACACTCAAAGCTACATGCAGAGGTGCAAATAGTATAGGCAGGTGCTGTGCATAATAAGGCTTACTTGACTGTATAGCTCTCGTACTGACATATATCAAACATTGGACATATCGCAGGCCACAACTCTTCACAAAACCCATATGACCATCTCAGCAGCAAGGGTACGAGCACATGCAGGAGGGCAAGACCGAACAATTATCACACTCCACCTGATACCGGTCCCTTTGCACGCAGGGGAGCAGTTATCATAGTATTAACTACTGAGCCACCCTTCACGTCTGCTTTCTCGCAAATCCTACTTACATAGGCCAGTATCTCCTGATCCCTGTCGTTCGTTTGCTTGCATGAACGACGACCAAGCAGTGTGCGATAATGAGAACTAATACTTTTGATTTTTTCTTTTGCCCTCTTCCTTCAGCACTCTTTTCCGTACTGATACTCCATCGCGATGCCACATGTCACCCTGCCATGAATCCATAACCTAGTCCAATTGATACACCGTCGTCCATCATGAAGCTCAAAAAAGAGGTGGACGAATCGCGCTAACCTGTCATTCCCGTATGCTCCCCATCCATGCTCAAATACCAAAAACGTCCATCATGAAAAGACTGAAATTCAGAAACACAAGAAATAATCATTCCACACTTATCCTCCTCCCACGGAAACTATGAGACCACACCATCGACCATATGAAATGCCCTATCCACCGAGTGTTAGAGAGAGGAATCATAAGTGGGACACGGGGGTCTCGAGAGAGCCTCAGGGTAGATGATGAAACCCGGGGAGAAAAAGAAAAAATCTAATCACAATCCTATCGTCACAACCTCCCAATCCCTAATGGAACTAATCATACAACGTTCAAGAAAAACAACATGCAGAATTATCCCGTTGTCCGTAGCAATGGCTGACTCGAAATAGAGAAGTCAACCTTATCAGCCCTTCATAGTCGCTAAGAAATTGTCCAGGTCGAACTCCTCCTGGTATTGGCGCTCATCCCACAATTCGCCCAGCTCGTCAAGGAAACCCTTCTTGCCCTTCTCCCTCACCTCGCCTGTTGCATCGACGGCATCGTCTTCGTTGATGGCGTCGTTGTTCGCGCCGCCGGGGTTAGATAAGTCTGCACCGTCCGTCGATAAATTGAACAGGTCGAGAATTTGGTCTGTCTCCATGGTGCCCAGGCCAGCATTCTGTTGATTGACGACGGTGCTGGCGACGTCGATCTTGAAACGCTGGAGACTAAGAATCTTCTCTTCGAGCGTACCACGGGTGACGATACGGTAGACGTTGACTACCTTCTTTTGACCAATGCGGTGAGCACGGTCCATGGCTTGCATATCCTTCTGCGGATTCCAGTCGTGTTCGACAAAGATAACCGTGTCAGCACCAGTGAGATTGAGGCCCAGACCACCGACGCTCGTGGTAAGTAGCAGCACATCGTAACTGGGATCCGAGTTGAATTTGTTGACGATTTCCTGGCGCCGGCTTGCTTCGACACCTCCGTCGAGACGCATGTATTGGACGGATGGTAGCATCTTCTTTAGGACTGTGTCTTGCACCATGTCCAGCATCTCCTTCATCTGACAGAAGATAAGGGCTCGGTGAGGGGAAACAGCCTCAGCAGCATTGGGGATATCTCCATGTCCTGCACCTTCTGATGGCGTGGAGCCGATACCGCAGTCGAGTAGCAAATCGCGGAGGGCATTGAGCTTAGGCGCATGGGCTGGGTCGGTCAGACTGGTACCGGACTTCGCTAGGTAATTCTGGATATCCTGGTATTGCTTGTGTTCCGGCTTCATGACAAGGGCTGGCGAGTTGCATAGCTTGCGCATGTATTGCAGAGCCTGGAATATGTGCTGCTTGCTCTCCTTATCATTGCTCGTAGCCTTCTCTGCAAGTGTCTTGCCCTCTTTCTTCGTGAAGTCTTCAAAGAGCTTTCGCTGAAGATCCGACAGGTCGCAGTAGTAGTTCTGGAGAATCTTCGGTGGAAGGTCATCCAAAACCTCTTCCTTAAGACGACGAAGCAGGAATGGCAGAACTTGTTTGTGGAGTGCCTCAATTGCCAAGGCGCCCGCCTCTTGCTCTTTTGACGATGACTTGGAGAAACGCGAAGCAGCAATAGGCTTAGCGAACCGATCCTGAAAGACCTTCTCCGTGCCGAGGAATCCAGGCATAAGGAAATCGAACAAAGACCAAAGCTCAAGGACATTGTTCTGAATAGGAGTACCTGTGAGGATAAGACGATGATTCGAAATGAGGCGCTTGACGGCAAATGTGGTTTTTGTCTTGCTGTTCTTGATTAGGTGACCTTCATCGAGAACGCAATAGTTCCAATTCAAAGGTGCCAACACCTCGATATCGTTCCGGCAAATATCGTACGACGTGATAACAATGTCGGCTTCCGTGAGCTGAGCGCGAACCTTGGCTCGTTCTGCAGGAGGTCCAACGTAAGCAACAGGATTGAGGAAGGGAGCGTAGGTGCGGATCTCCTGTTGCCAATGCCCGGACAACGTAGGCGGGCAGACAATTAGAGAAGGCAGCCGACGGACGTCGGGCGATCCAGTCTTCTTGTACTCTTCAGCACGGTTGTGATGGTCGCTCGCAACGATACAGATCGTTTGCAAAGTCTTTCCAAGGCCCATGTCGTCGCAAAGAATGCCATGAAGGTGGTAGCGGTTGAGGAAAGCGAGCCAGTTGACACCTTCTTGCTGGTATGAACGAAGCTCTGCCTTGATTGCGACTGGAATTTCAAAGGGCTCGACTTTCTTCGCATCAAGCATTTGGGCAATGAACTTTCGCTCACGGTCTCTGCCCTTGAGGAGTTCCTCCGAAAGTCCTGGAGGATCGGGGATACCGGCTTCAAGAGGCACAAGCTTAACAAGAGTTGCGAACGTGGTCGTCGCAATCAAGCGGACATCGGTGTCAGAATCACTCATGCGGCCCAGGACAGGGACAATGAGGAAAATGACGTATGGGAGGATACCATCTTCCATGACGTGGATCAGATGGTAGATGCACTCGATAGCGCCCTGCCGACAGTGGACATCGACCGGATTGCTTATTGCTGGCATAACCTTTTCGACGAGCATCGTAATGCCTTGAACGGTCATGACGCTGCATATAGTTGCGAAACATTTTGCGGCAGCGTAACGCAAGACCGAGAGCTTGGATTGCAAAGCCTTTGCAATGAGCGGGAGGAGATCGAGAACGAATGTATGTAAATCGGTGTGAAACTTGCCAACCAGCGCCCGTAATGTTGAAAGACCATCGACAACCTCTTGACCGAGAACGTTTTCAGGGTTTCGGATGTCGCTTGGTAGTTCGTCATTCGTGAAGGCCTGTTTAATGGGCTCCTCGATGAGTGTACGAAGAATGGGAATTCGCTCGAACAGCTGGCTGCCAAAGTTGGTGACCATCTGCTCCAACGCTTCCTTTGCGCCACGTCTCGTGATACGAGCTGCCTTTGCCTCTCTCTCGAACTTTGCCGCATCTGGATGATCTCTGATATCTTCTTCCTTCTTGAGGGATAGGATGCCAACTTCTACATCGGCATTGACGTGGAACTCGGGAGTCTCGGCAGTTTCCATGCAGCAGAACTTGACAAGGTTTCCAACGACCTTCTCGACAATCACGCGCTTGCCACTAGCAGCGACATGGTCCACGAGGACAGCGACAGCTGCGGCAGACCGCTTCTGTAGCTCCAGATTCTCTTCGTTTTTGACGCTGTCCATCATGCCCTTAATGGTTAAAGCTGGCTTCTTCGGAATTTCCCCGAAGGCGACAATTGCAGCTGCCGCAGCAGCTTTTATCCTAATATCCCTCTCCTGCTTCACAGACTTGGCCTCGTCGATAGCGTGTTGCACGTCTTGCTGGGCAGCAACCAAAGGTTGAGTTGCAGCAACACGGCTGGCGGGCGTCAAGGACTTCTTGAGTCGCTCGAAATCAGGACCGACAATCTTCTCGCCATCTGCGATAGAGAAAGCATATTGGCTTGCGTCCGGTTCTCCTTGCACAATGACTGCCAGAGTAGGTAGCTTTGCCGGAGCAACGTGTCCAAGGTCACGGAAAGTGTTGAGAAGGGATTGGCACTGGGCTCGTACGATGGTGAGATAGCTTGTGAGATCGCCGTAGCAAACGGGCCGCTCGTCTTCTACCATTGGGCGCAAAGCTTTGACGAGGTCTTGTGATAATTCGTCCTTCTCGTCTCCAGAGGCCTTCGCAAACTCTTCGCTGATCATGCAGGTTGTTAGCTGCGACGTGGAGTAGGGGGAACGCAGATGAGGTAATAGTCTGGGCCCGAAGACACCCTGGCGTGATGACATAGGCCACAAGGCCATGGCCTTGCCTAGTGCCTGGGCTGCGAAAATCTTCGATCGGACGATCGTGTCTGCACCAACGAGATCAACATCGCCCTCCATCATAGGAGCATCGATGTTGTGCGCAGACGGTGGTGGTGTCTCCTTCTCTTTGTGCTTTTCCACCCTGCGGCGCTTCTTCGGCTGGCCTTCGGATGGTGTTGCTGACACCGGCGATATTCTCCGCGTAGCATGGCCGTTAGGGGCGTACGATTGACCTGAAGGCCGAATGAAGAGAGTAGGGTCCATAGGAATGGGATGGCGGGATACACCTATCGGGTGAACGGTTAAAGTAACCAAGGGATCGATGTGCGGTTGGAACTCGTCAGCAAAAGCTTCAGGCCCTTGGGCTGCAAGAACTTCAAGAAGCTTGTTCCAAACTTGGAGGGAGAGCTTCAGGACAGCCTCATTGCGCTCAACGAGGAGGTTCTGGTAGATGAGTCGTAGAGCCTTGCCATTGATCCAACCTTTGGTGCCTTCGCCCTCAATGTCGAGGAAAGTGAGAAGAGCGCGCAGGACAGCGGAGCGCACGCTTGTGATGGTATGCCGTAAGAAGGGGAAGAGACGGGGAACTAGATGGGTGAATGACTGTTCGGGATCCTTAGCTGCGTTAAGCTTCATAGCATCGAGGACTTCGGTGAAGCTACAGAGCTTCGCTAGAAGATCCATTACCGAGCCAGTACTGGCGCTAAGGTCATCGCTGAGGTTTGACAAACAATCCCAGACGATGCCGATGAGTTGATTGAGTGCTGCAGGCCTGAGGTTGACGAACTCTTTGGCGACTGGAATCAGCGTTGCAGCGCTGACAGCACGGACGTCGTCGTCAAAATCGCCGAGGCCCCGCATGACTGCACTCAGGACACCATCCATGAGGGAGGGATCTGTTAGGAGCAGATCGTTCCGTACGGCAACCAAATACCTCATGCCGATCATGCCACCGTGGCAAGCCTGCCAGACGCGCTTCTCATTGAATTCGTCTTGCATCACCAAGCGGTAGAGGACTGTATACACAGCCCGGACAAGGTCGGAAGAAAGGTATTGTAGTACCGCACCGAGCGTCTGACCTGCAGTCTCTCGGATAGGTGCAACGACATTATCTGACACATAGTCGCCGAACCGGTCCAGCATGAAGACGCAGCAGATCCGACATGACATGTCATCCAGCCATCTCTGGTTCTGCAGGTCGTTCTGCGCCCGGCTCTTTCCACGCTGTCTCCCAGCGCCCGCACCATGTACTCGGACGACTTCTCGAAGGCCCATTGCTGCACCATGCCTGATCTCCCAGTTGGGATCAAAGAGATCTACGGTAAGGATCTCACATAGCCTATCATAAGGCCACTCCAGGCCCTGCTCTTCTTCCTCGGTCTGTATGGTAGACTTTTCGGGAGCGGGTGCACCCTTGAATTCCGAAACGACTTTGCTGTCGTCATCATCGCCCTGGCGTTCTAGGGAGAAATAATCATTGACCTTGCTCTCGGTACCCTCTTCCTCAGTCTTGACCTCGGTCTTGACGGCATGAGGCTCCGCAGGAGTCTGAGGGTAGTCTTGGCTGGGTCTACGTGTTGCAAGATCAATGACGCGGACCTTGTTAGCTTGCCCCTTGAGATGCATCTTGTTCTTACGCTTCAAGGCGTTGAGTTGCCTCTTGCTGAGTGCGTGGCCATTCTCGTCCACGGGGGTCTGGGCAGGCTGATCGTGGCTGGGAGATACAGCGGCGTTGTGGCTGGGAGATGACATGCTATTTTGGCGGGATACGCTTGTGTCGAGCTTGTGCAGGCCAGGAGTAGGAGGTGGCATGCTTGATCTGGAGTTGGTGGGAGCAGCAATGTCTTCATGGGTGACAATGTCCTCGTCCATGTAGTCACCGCCGATGCCAAGACGAGCCTTTAAGCTCTTCTTTTGGTAGGCAAGGCGTTCTGCGGGATCCATAGCAGCCAACTTGAAGTCATACTCACGCCCTGCACTACCCAGAAGATGCTTGCCGTTCTTGAGAATCATCGGGATGTCTAGTGTCTCAAGTTGAAGTTGGTCTTCAGAGAGCGGAGGTAACTCAACCTCCTCTTCCTTTTTGACGGAGCCATTGGAATGGCCGTTGGTTTCTGGCTTGACGGGTTCATCTTCTGCGTTAGGATCAAACTTCTCGGCGTTCTCGACGATGCCACCGATGGCCTTTGCGGCGGCAGTGCGCGTATCCCAGGATTTGGAGCGCAGGTACGGGATCACCCTGGTGAGAAGGTTGAAAAGCTCCTCAGGGTGCTGCTTCTGGATGTCGGCGAGCTGCTGGGCGGCGGTGTTCCGGATGAGCTGGGTGCTCCCTGTTTCCAGAAGGCTGTTGTGTCACAGGGTCAGTGTTGGGGTCTCATTTGGCGATCATGCGGTAGGTGAGGGTGCACGTACGTGACTAAGCGATCCAACCTGTACCATTACCAGTCAGCGCGCAGATTCTTTCAAAGCCCCCGGAGCGCCAAGAGGCCCGTCCAGCGATCCGTGGGGGGCCGGAAATGACGATCGTCATGTGATTGGCTGCTGGGCACTCACCGGGACGCCATAGTTTACGCCTCCTGCCAGCTCCAACACAGTGGATGATTAGCTAAGAGCGCGAAGTCGTGTCCACCGCAGCGGCAGCAGGAGGGTGGTCGAATTGAGTTGATGGTGCAAAACGCGGATCGCTGGGTGGCGCAGGACCATCACACATGCATTTTGCGCATCGGCGGGGGGCGCGGGTCGGGGGCGGGGGCCGGCTCGGGGCTGGGTGGTGTGCTGCGGCGGAAAAACCGGGCGGCGTCTGATGTTGGTGCGGTGGTGACATTCGCTCTGGCGGGCGCGCGGTCGTAATAAGTATTTGCGCGCTCGTGAGAAACGGCCCTTGTCGCGTAGAGTCCGCTAGACTATACCCGGACTAGTGCCTTTCGCTCCCGCCGCTAAGCCCAGGACGTGCCCAAGATCAGCACTCTGCCATCGGCTTTGACTCCAACGACTCCATGTGAGTGGCCGCCGCTGCGCGCGTCTGCTGCGCTGCGCCCGCGCTCCATCTGAAGAATGCTGCCTCTGCATCGCCCGCTGCCTCAGCTCCCGCCCGCCCGCCCGCCCTCACGCTCAGTGCCTGCGGGTGCGCGCCCGCTGCTGGTCGCGGGAGGGCGACGTTGCGCGCTGACGCCGCCGCGACGCGCCGGGGGCTGTCTGGCGGCAGGCGCAACCCTGGCCGCGACCGCGGCCTGAGGCGCTGCCGGGGTGCAGTGCAGGGCCACGCTCAATTTACGGATGCGCAGAAGATCACTGCATCGCATCGCACCGCTCCGCGCCGTCTCAGCTTGCCGGCACTTGCCCAGCCTGCGAAGCCGTCGCAGCTCGCTGCTTCCTCGCTCTGCCACCATCAACCTGCAGGCAACAGCACTCGGCGCAAAAAGAGGACAGCTGTCATCAGCCTCAGCCTTGTCTAGTCTGACCGGGAGCCTATCTAGCGTATACCCCGGAACGCCTTGCACATCCATTCGGGCCCGTCGCATCAAAGCTTCGCCATCGCCCCGTCATCTCACCGCCCTCCTGTCTGCACCCTTCGCCCACTCGCGCAACACGTTTTTCTTCACCTTCCCCGTCGACGTCTTCGGCAGCTCATCCACAACCTCCACCTCTCGTGGCACCATGAACTTGCTGATCGCGCTGTGGTTTTTCGCCCACGCGATCAAATCTTCGCCCTTCAACGCCTTGCCCTGCTTCACGGTGATGAAGGCCTTCGGTCTTTCGCCCCAGTGCGAATCTGGCACAGCAACGACACCAGCTTCCAGGACGTCTGGATGAGTCACGAGCATGCTCTCCAAGGCAACAGACGAAATGTTCTCGCCACCTGCTTTGCCATCAGCGAAAAACGCTTATCCGAATGTTCACGTGGTCAGTCGGGAGAAATCGCAACAGTAGAAGTCAAGTATAGGTACTTGGAGCTCTCGTTCGGACAACTTCCCGTTTGCAGATGTTGGGTGCCAAAATGCGCGAGAGGGCTGATCTGTCGCAAAATGGCGAAAAAACTTACCGCTGATTATTATATCCTTCGCCCGGTCTAGGATCTGGAGTGCTCCATCAGGATGCCAGACTGCCAGGTCACCAGAATGCAACACACCGCCGGCAAAAAGCTTCCTAGTCGCATTAGGATCTTTGAAATAGCCCTTTGCGCAAATGTTCCCTGTGAAGACAATCTCGCCAATCTCAGTCCCGTTCCTCTCCACGTCCACGAGCTGTCCTTCTGGGAGATCTGGCTTGATCACGCGTATGGGAAGACTCGTTACGAAGCCGTGGCCCTGCCGCGCCATTCTTGCATATTTCTCTTTTAATGGGAGTTCTTCCCACTCAGGCATGTGGTAGCCTTTGGTGATAGGACCATATGTCTCTGTCATGCCGTAGACATGCACCGGATATAGATTCAAGCTGGCCATAGTCTCAAAGAGGTGTGCCGTTGGCGGACTGGCAGCTACTGTGACCCGAACAGGGTTCGGAAGACGCTCTGCCTCTTCTGCGGCACACAGCAGGGTGTTGACCGTTGGCGCGGCGTTGAAGTGAGTGATCTGCTCTTCCTTGAGCAACCGCCATATCTCCGGGTAGTCTATCTTGCGGAGGCAGTAATGAGTGCCTCGTACCGCGGTCACCGCCCATGGGAATGTCCAACCTGATACTGTAAGTTAGCCCTCGGACTACGATACGCTTGAATAACGGATCTCGTAAGCCACAAGATCCGCGCGCGAACTGTCGCCACAATCTCCCAGTTGTATTCCTCATATGAGATTCAAGATCGGACCTACCTGTGGCATGGAACATAGGCAGAGTCCAGAGATACCGGCATCTGCCGGTATGGTAATTCAATCCACTCTCAACAACGTTCCCTATCGCAGCCAAATACACGCCCCGGTGCGTGTACTCGACGCCTTTCGGACGCGCGGTCGTCCCACTCGTGTAAGCCAGCGCTATGACATCTTCCTCATTCGCTGCTTGCGCCTCCAGGGCAGACCAGCCCTTACCACCCAGTTGTTTGTCGTACTGGAGACCCTCAAGCACCGCTTCATCGAACGGGCCACTCAACTCGCCTTCCGTAGCATCGGTATCCGTGTCGACAATGATGGGAACTGACGGTTTAGCGGTGCGAAAATTGTCTAGGAGGGAGGTGAATTCGGCATCCGCAATGATGATGTCCGCCTCTGAATGCTGGAAGATGTAAGATATGTCATCTGGTTTGAGGCGGTAGTTGACGGCTGGTGGAAAGCGGTAGAAGTTAGCATTACTGGTATCCGCACGGCGCACAAGCCTGGCATTCAATGCTCTATAGCTCTAGCTTAGGCAAACTTTGCGCACGATTGCACAAGCAGACATGCGCATATGTCTACTAGATTGCGAGTGTCCTCGCTCGATACTTTCGCGCTACCACACTTGGTCGTACTATCCACCTACCGATATTCACGGCGCCTGCAGCCGCAATGCCGAAGAAGCTCTCGAGAAAGGCCGGAGTATTGGGGGCAAGAATGCCAACTCGCTTGTATCCATGCTTCTTCAGGAAATATGCTAGCCCCCGCGCGCGGTCCGCGGCCTCTTCGTAGGTGCGTCGGAGGATGCGGCCGTTCGCAGTGACGTGGTAGATGGCTTCGGCCTGCAATCACGATCCGTCCATTAGCTCTTCGTTTACAATCGCAAGAAACGCACAGGTGAGATCATTGTTTAGGATTTGTTCTGAGTCTACGCAAGTCGTGTCTGTGTAGGGGGAGCGAGGGATCAGGGAACTGCGACAGTACATTTGGTTCAATGGCTGCAGCACGCGGCAGAAAGTTCGTAGGCGAAAGCGTGTGGAAGTTGTAACGATGGGCGTCCTCCTGCGCATTGTTTGGGGAGGTAGCGTTGCTGAAGCTGCCTCTGCCCTTAGCCGAGGAAGAAGCAGCCGATGAGGGGAAGAAGTGCCCGACGAGGGTCTGCAATCGTTGCTTTGCGCCGGACATGGCAAAGTGTGTCTTGACGAACAATTCGCTCTAAGTACGTGAGAGGAAAAGAAAGTAAACAAGGTTCACGATTGTATGAGAGTGTTGGTTGAGATGACGGCGTAGATGTGGGAGAGGGAGTATGCGGATGCAGGGGAGTCGGGGCAAATTGCCCGGGAACAGCGTTCTAGCTGCGGGGATACGGATGCTCAGCCAGTGCGGGCTTTGTGGTAGCTGCGTAAAGTTCGACGACGTAATCGTGAGCCGAGCGAATGGGGCCAGCGTCTACACATGTGGAGGAATGTGGGGAAGCGAATGAAGGCCGTCGATCGTTCTCAGCGAGTCAAGTCATAAGTCAGCAGCAAACACCGAGGCTTTTCCTGTCTTCCGAAATGCAAGCGAGCGAAACTAGTGGCCGGGTCCGCAGACGCAATAAGCCTCAAGGTTTCACTGTTCCTGAGCCTAAGCGTGACGTTAGCTGGCTATAACTCAGCGACTGTCGAAATTCGTCGATATTCTTGCTAGTCAGGTCGCAGAATGAGGCTTTTGCAGTTGTTTCATTTCTTGAAATTTTACTACAAGCCATAAGCGGGGAAGCAGCAAAAGAGGTATTTTTGAGAAGCCTTTTTGGATTGAATGTGCATATCCATCCGATGCCTCCCATTCTCGGTCGTTGAATTTTTCGTGTGCCGGCAAGTCGAATCCGAGAACAGCGGAGTTTCAAGACCATCTCCACATTCCCATGCATACGCGCCGAACCGTGTCCACTACCCTTGTACTTGAAGAAGCCATGCCACCGGTGACCGTAACCCGAATCTAGTAACCGTACTCGGCAAGCTGAGTCTTGACCTTCTCGTCGACCTTCGCGGTCTTCTGCGCCTCCGCGAGCTGTCTCCTGAGAGCCTTCTTGCGCTCGTAGTAGGCGGCGCCCTTGACCTTCCTCCTCTCCTCGAGCCTGTTTTGTCCCAGTCAGCGCCCGCCCGCCAAAATAAACTGAATCCCAAGCATATACGTACCTGGAGACGACATCCTGGTACTTCCAGCCGAACTCGTGACCCAGACGACCGACGGTGCAGTACTTGCGGCCGGGCTTCAACCTGAGGACGCGGAGAGCCTGGGGAACGACGACGCGCTTCGCGTGGTCGTAGGGCGGGGGAACACCCTCGAAGGTCTTAAGACGCTCCATGGCAGCGGCGCCACGGGCGGTCTTGTGGGGAATCATGCCGCGGACGGTGCGCCAGAACATCTTGGAGGGAGCGCGGAAGTGGAAGGGGCCTGCGTGAAGGCATCAGTACGGCGAGTCTCGGAGCGCGAGCGGGTGGGAGGCAACTAACCACCACGGGTGGGGTTGTAACGGGTCTGCTTGCGCAGGAAGGCCTGGTACTTCACTATTGTTGTGCTCCATGTCAGCCGTACTCCTATTGTGGAATTGGCGCCGGACGGCCCAGAATTGCGCGCTCGGCAGCGAATGCAAGTGGTCGCGGGTGCTGGACGTACACTTCGCGCGGAAGAACTCTCCGGAGATGTTGAGGGCCTCGCAGCGGACGACCACGATCTTCTGGCCGTTGAGCAGCTGCTTGGCCACGGTGCTGGCCAGGCGGCCAAGCAGGTGACCCTTGCCGTCGATGACAATCACGGGCTCGAAGGTCGACATCCTGCTCGATTTGCTGTCGGGTGGTGGTGGTTAGTGGGATGTCGCTGTCGTTGGTCGTCTCGGTGCGCGAGGTCGGATTTTCGAGTGGTGTTCACAACCGGCCGTGCAAGCGAGTGCGGCGCGGACTTTCCTATTTTTCCGCCCGACGCCAGCCGCCCACCCGCGAAAAAGGAGCCGCGATCCTCGATCTTGCGTCGCAATTTACGATGCCACGTAGAATGCTCTCTACATAGCGCGTTTCTCCCTAATTGTCGTGCGCCAAACTATTGAACACGGTCTGTCTCTGTTGTCTCGTCTCTCAGTCACTCTCGATCGCCTGCCGATTACCAGTGCAGTCATAGGGTCTCGCATGTTTAGCGCCCGGCCCACGGCTACGACTCTAATACACACATGGACCCCGAATTCACTTTGGCCCTGGCAACCGATATCTGTTACCAGCGCGCGCGGCCAGCTTATTCCCAGCCACCGATATCTTTTAATTTCGAATTCAGCAAAGACTCGGGATTGTTCCGCACTGGGGCCCATCAGCTACCCCCAATGAATAGAATAGTGCTCTAAACCAAGCAAGCTTGCTCAAGTCAGTATTCCACAGGTACATATAAGAATGACCGGAAAGATATTGCATGAGCATCACCATTTCTCCTTGTTGCACACGAATGATCAGGACCGCCACCTACTAGTAGGTATTATGAATAAAAAAAAAAAAAACATTCACTTCTCTAAAGCTGCTTCAATATTACGTAATCTACGGCAAACTTCTAAAGCATAATTCTCAGGATAGATGTCTGTCACATCTCAAAGTCTCTTAAGTTTCATCCAATTGCATGTGCGTATCGGCACCTTGTTTACTCTTTTGTTTAATTCTGTGTTCCCCTTTGGCTCTTTTCGTACTTAGTGTTCCACGAAATTATAGGCGATCCAGAGGCACTGTCGATCCTGACCTTCAAGACTGCATCGATAGCGAAAGAGTTATCAAGAATCACAGTGAAGGAAGCGTGCGTCTGATTACAAATGTGGCTTCCCAACCAAAAAAAAAAAAAAAAAGCACATGATCTTTTCTTTTGTGCTAATCACTAATTTCTTATACAAGTACAGCCGCTCTCGTAGCCACCGATCTGACGAGGTGTAAGACCGAACCGCAGTCACACTTTCGACAAGAAATTGTTTTCCATGACAACGAATAATGCGGCTACGCCCAAGCCCACACAAATCGTAAATTCCAGAGGTATTTATCGTTCCACTTAGGCTGAGCCATTCTACGCTCGTTGATGAAGTTCTAGGCTTATCATCTTTAATAGCTCTTCGAGATCCCTCACGCGCCTTGCCTCCTGCCTCCCGCATCTTTGTCACTCTTTACGGAAATGCAGGGACCATGGATATAGCAGACCATCAGGTCAAAGGCCTAAAGACCTACCCAAGTCTCTGGATTGCCAATTCAACTTCTCCGTCTTTATTCCTCAAGAATAGCTGCAGAAACCAAACTGTACTTGCTAACGGTAAATGCCTCTGTAGCTGAGTATTCGATTATTTCTGACGTTCATCACCGCAGTGTAGCATCCGGGTTCGTCGGAGCAGCCTCTGCTCGGCTTGGGCCGATATATATATTTGGCTTAAGCAATCCGCCGTTGCACTTGTCCACTTGCCTAGATGTAGTAACTTTAGCAATGGTCCCTAATGGCAAACTTCCGGCACGGGTCTCTAAGACTAAGTCAATGGCTCTCAAATGTCGTTCATGCCTATGGATGCTGGCTTCTCTAATAAATGTACCACTCCACCCATCCCGTTTGCTTCTGTATGTCTGGAAGGCCCAATGTTCTATTTGCCTATCGGATCCTACTATCATACTGGTGGAATGTGTTTCTCGTTGACTGGTACCTGCTTTATTCGTTGCAGTTCATTACATCTCCATTAAATCATACGTACATCCCATCGCTTGGTATGCCATCGGTAAGGGTCCTGTCCCGGAAACATGGACTTTGCCATTTGCGCTTGTGCTTCCACCTATAGCTTTACCTTCTTCTAACAAATAGTTACTGGGTATTACGAAAATGAGAAACAACTGTCATAGGGTCTATGAAACGCTGCGCTTCGACTCCGCCATGCTTTCCACTAGGATCTCGTGGCCAGCTTCCACTTCCAATCAGCGTCAAAGGATCTACAGTACAATCAGCGCACCGACAATCCAACACAATCTCAATTCTAGCTCTTGACGCTAAGGGTCCTTCTGTCCTCCAGAGATCCTCAATTCATTTCTATTACGTGGATAATCTGCCAATGGATTTCCTGAAGGGCCCCTATCTTCCGTTAGTAAAGTCAAGAGATACTTTGAAGATTATCATTCAAGCTTAATGAAGTCTAAATATCACTATGAACCCTTTTCGCCACTAAGAGAAGTTGGTTGTACCGTTTCTCTGACTTATCGCAGATCTCTACACTTTTCAACCCCAGAGCCTTGCAACACACGAAATTCGATGGTATGATTCATTATATTCACACTCTCTCGATTGAGATTTGCTACTGACGATTTACTTGACCACATACCTAAGAGCTAGCAGTGTACCTAGTAATGAGAAGCTAACGGGAGTACAGGTGTTCACTTCCCGCTCTTAGGGAAAACGGTGACTGTTATGGCAGGTACGCTTAGCGCGGCGCTAGCGCCGCTGGGTAGTTTAGCTCCTTCGCTCTCTTTCAAACAGACAACAACAACGAATACAAGTGCATACGAGGTTTTGCTCCAACAGTGACAGCAGCGACACTTTACGATGTATGCTTAATTCTATACAGAGTGCAACCTTCTTAGTCTTTTTTAACCAGGCTGAAGGAAATGAGTAGCGTCACCATATACAAATCCGAGGTCAGTAGTAACCAAGATAACAAACTTTGTGTAGAACTATATCAAGGCCATTATCTCGGGGTGTAATCAGTACAGCGTCGTACTTTTTCAGTTTGACAGGTTGCGATGCTTTTCCTATGTCCTAGCTACCTAGGGGCCCATTTCAACTCTCGTTGTAACTCTGAGCTCACTGCTCCGCGGCCTCCAAAACAGCGTGATTCACAACTGCGAAGCTTTGGAACGCCCAGCAGGTGGGCCCACGCTCGAGACACAGGCCAGCGGAAGGACTACAAAACATATCATCAACATCTAGCATACCGTAAATATACATTAGATGCCAGTCTGTCCCAATAATGCTCTCTAATTGCTGGTACTGTGGCACTTTGTCCGTCGCAGTCCGTCCTCTTCGGTCTCTTTAAACATCCAAATCCTTAACTATTTCTCATTGTCGTGCTGACCTGTACGTCTCATGCTGATAAGTCCTGACGACTTGCAGCCTTAGAGATAACAGTAGCGGCGACAGAAACAAAGTTTGTTGCCAAAAAGGCGGGAAAGAATACGTGATACTCTGTCCTATCTCGGCGATTCTGGACCCGAAGTCTTGAACGAAAGGAGCATCATTTGGAGAAGTACACCCTCGACCACATGTTCAATCACACTTCACATCCCATTACTATTAAGAATTACGCATCCAACTGACAAAGAGATTGTGCATGAATGCATGCAGTGCACATGATGACGCGGCGCCAATACCTCCACCTCCGCTCCCGCGCCTAGCCAAGTCCGCGCTCGCCACTACCAAGCGCGGGAAATCAGCCACGAAAGGCTCAGGAATCGGCCCACGTGCCGAACGCCTCCCAGCTGGGGAGCGGGACAGCGGAGACCAAGACACCAAGCCCGTCGACAACACATGGAGTTGGTGCGATCTAAGGGAGCAGCTTAGCTCGCACTAGTAATTCCGAAATCCGTCGCTATAGGCTAGCGGAGTTCCCAAGGCTCGGCGAGTAGCGCGCAGAGCCTTATGTCACAAGGCATGCATCTTTTCCTTGGTGGGGACACGGAACGCGCAGAAGCCCCAAGGAATCCCCAGGCCACACCACCACACCACGTGCGCTCGTCTCCACACGCGGGCACCGAGCACATGCCCAGTCCGCGGACGGCCGGATATGGCGTCGTTGGGCGCTTCGTGAAGCCTACCGCTACCGTGGACGAGTAAAAGCTGCTTTGCGCCACACTCAAGAATACCAAGAAACCCCCGGTTCACTGCCGGAACCACATCCCAACGCAATATCCCAGCCTTTAGAATTCGGACCCAAAGAAAACGATAAACTTCTCATGCCCGTGGGGACAAGACGCTACACCGCTTGGCCCGGGAAAACGCCTGAGGCAACGCGTCCCGCTCTCGGCACCCACTCCGGCCAAGAGCGGCGCCCTTGGCATCCTGCGAAAAGCGCCCAGAGTTTCTTGTGTAGCCTGACTCCTTCCATTTTCCCTTACCCGCCGCCGCCGCCTTGGCAGCCTGTGAAGTCATAGTCCCCAGTTCACCCAAAGAACGCCCTGGCTGGCGATAACACGGCATCTTTGAAGCCGTGCCGAATACGACAACAGATTCCCCCCCTTCACCGGCATCCGTGACGCGTGTCCGATAAAACAAGACTCTCTGGAAGTCGCACCGGAACATAGGGGAATGAACCTAAGGCAGGTAAAAAAAAAAAAAAATCTTGGTGGATTGGAACGTAACGCGCACAAGGCGCACCGTCCGATTACCCGCAGCAACCAGAAAGTCGAACGTAGGCGAGAACGAAATACGAAGAAAGTTCCCACAGACGCAATGCTGATAAGAGCGATGCCCACGTGTGACACTGCTCGCCATGCGGCGAAGCTTCTTACCTAAGCCCAACCCATCTGCGTTCAGGGTCCGATACTCGTAACTCGTGCAGGGAAACCCACTGTAGTTGCGAGAGAGAGGGAGGGAGGGAGGGATGGAAAGACTGGGCACCATGTATCGCTAGCTCTCCCCACATCTCAGTCCGTCCGGGGTATGTGGAATGAATGAGTCCAGCCGAAAACAACCCCCCAATTCAGCGAACGATCACGTCAAACCAACCCACGGCGATATCCGGGACAGCGCGCTGCAGGCCGAACGTATGCCAAGCAGCGACCGTCCGGCGAAGTCCGTCTCCCTCTTGCTCTCGACTTACAATCCTCCTCGTCGCATTACTGTCTCATGTCTTCTCAGCTTAGTAGGCTGGTCGTCGTCCAATCGATAACACCCAAAGGGGGTGATGAAATATTGCGGATGATGACCTTGAACATGTATGCCATTAAAAAAATTCCGAAGTGATGCAATCAGTGAACACCGAGAGTCTTCACCAGATGACTTTTCGGCCGGATGAACAAACCCGTCTGCAGTACTAGCACAAATGTATTGATGTTTTACACGATCTTGCTGAATGAAGTTCACCGCGGCCGATGGTCAGTTCGCGGTACCCGCTTTGCGCCAGGATCACCGGCGGCCCACAGGGCGAAAAAGGACACTAGTTGCAATAGAGTTGACTCGAGCTGCAAGTATGGCCTGATGCGGCAGGTAACCGTAGGCATCAGCAACGTGGTGTGTGCGTACGTACATGATGCACCGTTGAGGAGGCAGCTCCGTCTCGACCCACTATCGAAGGTGTCCCCGTGCTGCGTCCAGACCCTTTTGTTCATCCACGCAATGAATTCAGCTTCCAATTGTAGCCGAGCCCCCCTCGAACACACGCCCTATCAACAGAGCCTCGCCTACCTAAATACACTGTTACACTCCACGCAACACACACGCAACCATCCACATACACAGATCGTCATGATCATCACCATCACTATCGAAACAAGATCGAGAGACGAGAGTAAACTAGCAACACCAAACAAAACCAGCAACGCATTACTCTTTTAGATGTGTCCCTGAGCACCGACTTCCCCAGAACTATATTCTTCTCTCAACGTCCACCAACACCTCTGTAGCTACTAATGAAAAAAATAAAAATAAAAAGAAACACGAAGAAAACACTACGACCAAACACTATACCACATCCAGACAAAAGCACGGCATCACCGTCATAAGTCTGTTAAGGAGCGGACGTCTCTCTCAAAAGCAATGAAAAAAGATATTTCCCAATGCTGACACCGAGCCCATGCAAGTCATCATTTTTTTTTCCAAGATCGTTCCCAAACAAAGGTGCGGCAACGTGAGGCAGAAAAAAAGATGTATGTGAGCACGAGCAACGCCCGATGCACAGCGCCAGGAAATGTAGACACCACAAGGGAACGACTAAAAGGCACGAGCAGGACAGTAAAGAAAAGGAAGGAAAAAAAAAAAAGAAAACGTTGACGCCTTCATCACCCTTTTTCGAAAAGCCTTTCTCCACCACATACACTCTCCCTCTTCCTCTTTACAACCGAGACATTTCCCTTCCACATCAAAAAGCCGTTATTCTTAAAAACCGCGGGGTATCATGAACGAAGCGTAAGCAATGCAATGAGGCAGTGCGTACACCTGGTACATGCACAGTATGCGCGTATGACAACCCCACAGACTCCTGAGGTGCGGCGAACCGGCGCCGCTCTTGACAAAATCAGGTTGGGACCCAGTACGGTCCCATCCACGTCCGGGCTCTCCTTTTTCTTCCAACTCCCTTTCCATCTCCTTGGATGCTGCCCAAATGGTCGTCTCCGTCCGTTCGAGCCCAAGGACCTCCCTTTTGTTATTACCACCCCCACCTCTTTCATGGCTCCCAAGCCGCTCCCTGAGAAGTTTGCCCCTTGGGAACCTTCGAATCTTTCCCACATCCATTCACAACCTCCACTTCCAGAGATCTCTTGAATCCAAAAATCTCCCCCTCTCAGCTCAGGCTCAGAATCCAATCAAGACTTCCTCCGCTTCCCTTCCTCACACTAACGGAAACCAAAGCCCATCCCTTGGCCTTGGCCCATGCCGCTCCCCTGCTCAGCAAACATACCAGCCCATTCTTCTCCAGTAAAGAGGTCATCCAAATTCATGGGCCCAGCGCCAGCCATAGCCATAGATCCCCCCATGCCGCCACTGCTCGACGTTCCCATACCATCCTGCATCCCTGCGCCAGGAGCAAACATCTGGCGCCCATGTTGGTGAGCTGCGTGCATCGCCCCAGGAGCCATGCCAAACTGCGTTCCAGCAGCGAAGACGAATGGGCTGGGGTTATGGAGCTCAACATCCACAGCACTGACACCATGCGGGTCACCATGCGGGCTGGCGTTCGGAGGAATGCCAAAAATTCCGGAGTTCCTATTGCTGCCACTGCGGTTGCTCGAAACAGGCGTCCCAGACCCTCCGGACCCACCAAATGCGAGGAAAGTGTTCGCGGGGTCACCGGCTCTGCTGATGTTGCTGAATCCATTGTTTTCAAATGTCGTCATCGGCTGGTTGGGGTATGCGAGAGGGTCACCGGAGGGAAACATCATGGCACTGAGATCGGGGATCGGCGGGTTGAGTCCGTTGATACGGTCGATGAACGTGTTGTGTGCTGGCAAAAATCCGAATTGAGGCATTTGCTGCTGCTGCTGATGCTGGGCGTGGCGGAACACTGGGGATGGCGTCATGTTTTGCTGCATACCTTGAGGGTAGAAGTTGGTGGCAGCAGGCATGCTGTGAGGGAAGGCCTGATCACTGCCAACCTGGTTCTGTGGCGGACCATCAAGGTCGGGAGGCTGAGGAAAGCTCGGGCGGAATGAGCCTCTCGCACGAGGATCTTCGAGGTTCTTGGGGAAGGTATTGGCACGCCGAGGTGGAATAGCCTGAACATCATGTAAGTCTGGCTCGGATAGACCGGACATAGACTTGTCATCGGGCTGGGGTGATGGGGCTTGTCGACGCTTGCGACTCGCGGCAGCTAGCGCCAGCTCCCGGCCTCTTCGGATCCGTTCCGGTAGCTGATCAAACACCGCCTGCGTTTGTCAGTGGGTGTACGTAAAAAAGAAATTCTTAAACCTACCCTGAGAGTGCTCGTGCACCTGTCCGCGGCCATACTTCGCTTGGCAAGGCCTTCTAAGACGTCTTTCCCTTCATATGCCTCTTTCAACACATCCTGACTCGTCGGAGACTCCGGGTTCTCCAGGGCGAAGTAGACCAGCGTCATGATCGAGAAAAATGTCGTGTACATTGTGAACCAATAACAGCCATTAAGCATTCCTCGCTTTTTCATTTCTGCAGTGATGTGGATGATGTTCCGGGACACACTAATACAGGCGGATGCACAAGCATATGCACGCTTATCCAAAGATGCACAGTTGGGCGACTTCGAAACGTAGTGAACGAATGGTCGGTAGAGCATCATTTGCGTGTGAGCGTATGCCATACGGAGAAGCTGTCGAACACTGCTTGAGGTCAGATCATGGTAGTTCTCACGGGGCAAACCGGCACTCACCGAGTGAGCAGAATGGACGCCTCCCCGCCAGGCTTTAGCGCCATCGGCAGGTGTTCCATCCACTGCTGAAGGTCTCTTTCGAGCTCCCTGATGTCAGCATAAGAGACAGTGTAGGACATTATCTTCTGCCCTTGTTGGATATGCGTCTTGCCCTTGATCGGGTACACGACGCGAACCACCTTTGCCAAGATGTCAATAAGTGTAGTGTGCGCATTGCAAGCAGTGATGAGAGAGACGGTGCCGGGAGGCTGAGTCAAATATTCGGTCTCGGTAATATACTCATCATCAAGCTCAGCTGGCAAGTCTTGATCGATCTCTTCACTGCTCATAGTATGAGGCAATCCCAAGAGAGCACCGACGTAGATATCCATCTTGCGGATGACCCAGAAAATGCGCTTGCGAGTCTCGTTCTCAATTGGGTTGAACCGGTCATTCATAGAGCGGTGCAAGCCCATACGTAAAGCAGAGCGAAGGGCAATACCTATGTAGGCGTAGCAAGTGGACAGTTTTGCGGAGGACTGCAGAAACAAGATCATGAAGATGACGGCCTGGAGCGCATGCAAATCACGGCACATGGCAATATCCAGGATGTTTCGGGCAGCCTTGAAATACTGAACACTGCAGGGCCGTCAGCCACGTGGACAACATGGGGACTCGCGCAGACATACCCTTGGTTGATGGCGTTCTCGTAGCCTACTTCGTCCAGATCCTCGGACGTCCGCGAAAATAGGGTTCCTAGGGCAAGGACAGTGTACAGCAGGGGCAGGAAACTATTCTCGGTAGCACCATATTCTTCAGGCGTCTTGCTATACAGCTCCTCGAAGCTCTTCCAAAAGGTGGGCATGTGGACAACACGTAACAGGGCGCTGGCATCGTTGATGGCAGTGTCGCACAATTCGCGGGCTTTTTCCTTTGGGGGGAGCTCGGCACCACCAGGCATGGCATTCTCGAAGGCTGCAGGCGAATCCTGTACAGACTTAGGCGACTCGAACACGTGGGAGAGAGGTCGGGCAAGGGGAAATGGGGACGATTCGCCTTCACCTCTGCCCATGATGTCGAACCTCTCACGCATTCGACGCACAAAGCTCAAGCCGGATGAGTGACCGTGGTAGTCCCAGTAGCCGTGTTCATCGAGGTCGAGCTGACCAGTGGCACGCACCATCGACTCCAGCTGTCCTTCCTCGGACTGACCTTGCGGGATCATGGTGTCGGCGCGCATTGGGCGGTCGACTGGCGCGTGGGCCATCTGGGTGTCTGACGCGGGGAAGGGCCTAGGCTGAACCTGTGGGAGGGGAGGCAGCACACCTTCCTGCAAACTTGCCACGAGGGCAGGGTCGTCGAGGTCTACGTTGGGGAGAATGGCGCCGAGGAGCGCCTCGGCGCGCTTCATCCGGTTCTCCAGAGCCTCCACGTACTGCGGGGCAGCATTGCGGCGGCGGTTGGAGGGCTGGTCGTATGTACACTCTGGCGAACTGTCAGCGCTCAGGCGGGGCCGGGAGGAGAGCGGCGGGCCATTGAGGGCGCACCATAGCTGTAGACAGTGCAATGGGTACACGGCTGCTTGCCATCGCACTTGATCTTCTTGCGGCGGCACTCGTCGCAGGCGCGGGTGACTCTGCGGCGCTTTTGCATGGGCAGCTGCGGCCTCGGCGCCTGTGCATCGTTGCCGGCGTCGGCGGGCGGGGACTGCTGGTCCTGATCAGGCTGCTCGGACTGGTCGCGGGGCGTGTTCTCGGTCTCCTGGGTGGTGGCCGGCGTGGCCCACGGCGTCGTGCTTGAGGCAGACGCACTCGGCGCGTCCTCGAGAGGCATGGTCTCGGAGGGCGTGTGGGCGGCCATGTGCTTGGTGGGAGGAGAGGTCTCGCGGTTCTAGGTCAGAGTCGACTCCGCGGCTCGGGCGAAAATCCGCTGGGGGAATGGGTTTTAATGTGACCAGGGCATATCACAGGCTGTGGAGAACGGAGCCGCCAAGGGCGTTCGGTGGCGGTGATCGCAGGCGCGGCGGTGTTAAGGAAGGACCGAGCACGGGCGTGCAAATCGCAGCGCGCTGGGTCGTGGGTGCCAAGCGCGCGTCCGCCGTTGGGGGGGGCTCGGGGGGCTCGGGGGGCTCGGTGGCTCGCACAGGATGCGCCCCGCAGGCCGAGGGTAGGGCGGACAGGGTGTGACTGGGAGGAGGGAGATCCACCGGGTAGGGAAGGACGATGTCGCGGCGCGCCCACCGTGCCCACGGCCGGCGAGGGCAGCGTCCAGCACCGCCCTACTGCCACGGCTACGTAATTTGGCCTCGCTGATGAAGCTTGGCTTCGCTTATCGAGGGATAGTGCGCCCGTCGCTCGCGTCTCCCGCTCCCGACGGCCTGGGGTGGGCCGCCCGTACGAGAGTGGCGGCGCTGGCGGAGTTGCTTGGCCGCGCATGGGATGCAGCTCCCCACCAGCGTGCCGGCTTTTCCAGAATCCTCGAACCCGGCACCGCCTGGCCAATGGCCGCCGTGCCCTGCGGCAAGCATTCCGCGAGCCGGCGGAAATAAGCGATCTGTGTGTTCGCGCCGAGTCAGCCGCTGCTCGCACCCAGCGCCCCATTCGGCCGCCGCCCTGCACCCTGCACCCTGCACCCTGCGCCCTGCGCCCTGCGCCCTGCACCACCGGCCAGCGGCCAGCGGCCAGCGGCCAGCGGGCGCGGCCCCCTCTGCTGCCAGGCATGCGGCTTGGCGCTCCTCGGAGAGCTTGGCGCTGAGGCACCGCTGACGAGCACAGCAGGCGCGTCGCCGCAAGGTGGAGCTGCCTGGGGCCACAGTCCGCAGGGCCTCGACGCCGGCGCCAGGGGGGGCCACACACCACCGCGCCCCATCGCAGCGTGCGCTGCGCCTTGCAACGTACAGCGCCCGGTCCCCGTGATGTGGCGCATTGTCCACCACCAATGCTGCGCGTCGGGGCGCAGTGGGACGTCAGCTGCCCGCCCGAGCTCCCCCGGCCGCCTGCCTGGGCACTGGGCACTGGGCAGTGGGCAGTGGGCAGGCGAGCTCGCGCCCGCCGTCCGCCAGCAGACTGCCGCAGTGTCCAGTGCGAGTCCCGGTGCCAGCGCCAGTGCCAGTGCCAGCGCCAGCCATCCTCCTGCTCGTACCGCGCTATCGCGCACCGCTCGTGGGGGCCGCTCCCAATCCGATAACGGCCGTCGCCCTCCCCCAAGCCTCAGCGCCCCGGCCGCCGGCCGCTAGCAGAGTCCCAGATCTGCGTGCGCATGAACTCGGATGCCGATCCGCGAGCTTGCCGGAACCCAACCATGGCTCGAGCAATTCGTCAATTGCTGACGCCGCGAGCGACGCCTGCATCCGCGCCTGCCCATTTGCCCGCCCTCCCTGTCACCAGCCACCTAGCGCTGCCATAGACACGCTGCTAGGGCTGATCGGCAGGGACTGATGGTGCCGTAGGTGGACGCTTTCTGCTGGCCTCCAGCGTCCGCACAGATCTGGCCGCTGCACGTCGAAACGCGCATGCCTGTTTTGACTCACCGTCGTCGCCCTAAGCTATACATGCAATGATGCAGCAGCGCCATCCCGGCCTGCAAGAACAGCGGCCGCCTCTTCAGGCACGTTGAACCTTAGTGCTGGATCCGGCTAGCCTGACCCATGGTCGGCCCACGCCTTGGTGCTGGGCGCTGTTGACGTCGGCACCGTAACGAATACGCGGGTCGCAGAGTGACGGCATTTTGCGTGTTGCTTTCCCCACTGATGAGTTTCACTTGATCAAAGACCTCCCGCTGCCGTCTCTTCCTGCTGCTCAAGCTCGCCGCGACGACTGATGCCAAGCCGTCGCCTGTTTGGTCATGAATCGTTCCCTGTTTCGCCGAGACTGGAGGCTGATATTCCGCCATGCGTATAGATGCGAGCTCACGACCAGCAGGTGTGGCTGCCGCCCGTCAAGCCTCGGCAGCGGTCGAGCGCTGGCGCAATCACGCCAACACCCCCTGGCATCGACAGCCCCTGGGGACAGGAGCGTCAACGTCCTGTAACTGCACAGTCTCGGCATGACACCAGATATGATGTCGACCCAAGAATGATAGGGTGACGAATATGGGATCGTGCAGCACGCGAAGGTCTAGAGAAAGGATGACGCGTGTTCGAGCGTCGCACAGGAGCAAATGGGGACGGAAATCTCACCTCGTCGCCAAGAAACAAGATCTCACATGAACTCGGGGAGCGAATAGCATGGCATAGGCAGGGCAAGGGATGGGCTGCCGTTCGTGCTGCCGAGACCTAGCAAGCAACGATGTTCTCGCCTGCTGCAGGTAGAGAAGGCAGGGCAACCCTCTGGCTCGAGCTGTCAACGCGGAGGGAACGGTAAAATATCTGGCGGGAGTTCCCTTGGGTTGCGGACAGCCGGGCCCAATGGCAGAGCGCGTCATGACGGGGCCTGGAGAATGCTGACGGCAATTCTTCCCTCTCCGGCATGGAGCTGGCGGGTGCTTTCAAGAGGGGCCCCTTTTGGAGATTTATTACCAGCTCGAGAGCGTAAGGATTCTCCCCATATAGGCAGCCATTGGTCAGGAGCGGGCGCTCAGTGAGGATCCATACCCAGAGTGTGCAGGTGATGATTTCCGGTGACTGACCAGCATGCAGGCTCGCTTGGCAGGCGTGTACGGGCAGCACTGCTGGGTTCGGCAAGGCCGAGGCGTCGCACATGTTTCGAGATACCGTCATCCGCAAAGTGTCGCGGTCCAAGCCACAGCGGGCGCTGCGGGATCTGCCCAGTTCGGCGGGCGCTGGGCTCTCCGTGACTTGCACAGCCCGGCGGAGTCCCTGGGCACGCGGAGGGGCGTGGACGGGGGATCTCGATAGACTGTGGCGAAGTGCATCTGGTCCCAGCAGCAGGCGGAGAGGGGGGCGACATGGGTGGGCTCCTGGCAGCGGGCCGCCGTTCACGGGCGTGGCGGGCAGCGGCGCTCTGGGGAAGGCATTGGCACAGGCGGCGCGGAAACAAGGCTGGCAGGATCAGGTCAGCGTCGCGAATTGGGTTGTGCGGGCGGGAAGAAGTGCGCAGGTGGGAGCTCCAGATGCCGACTAACCGTGAAGCTGTTGGCATTGAGTCGCACACATGTCGCTTCGGCGGAACTGCGTCCAATCAGGGCGGCGCGCACACACCCGGCTGGCCACTGCGCGGGCCCGCTGCCTTCTAAAAATGCAGACGGGCTGCGGTGATGGGTCCCTCGGGCAGCAGACATTGTATATCTGCGTCTGGATCGCGGTCACGTCAATAGCCTTCTGCGGCCGCCGAGGGGGGGCGGTGCGGTGCGTGGTCCCGCCCATGGACGCGACCTCAATGCCGTCCGCCACGCCCGAGAGGGCTGCTGCTGGCGCTGCTGGCGTGCGAGAGAGCGTGTCGGCAGCGGAAATTTTTTCGGGAAACACCGGACCGCGTGGGAGTCGGGAGAGCGCTGTTCAGAAGACGGCGCCGGCAGCGAGACTGGCGAGAGCGAGAGGCGGCTTGCATAGGGCTGGGCCGGCAGCGGCTGGCGGCGCGTGAGGTCGGGGGACGTTGCGGAGGCCAGGGCAGAGGCTTAGCCTGGCCGGCGTGTAGGCGTGCAGGCGTGACGTACGATGCCATGGCCTGGCTGGGCTGCTGGGCTGCTAGGTTGCTAGGTTGCTAGGTTGCCGGGCTGGCTTGCGGCTGGGACTGGAAGCAGCGAGTTGCCGTCGCCTGCGCGCTCACGACTCAATCGCCCGCTGCCTTGGCCCAAGCGCGCTGCAGCTCACGTAATGGAGTCGGCCTGACAGCCCTCTGCCTGCTCCAGCGACGACCACATGCCGCGTGCTGATGCGATATACAGCAATCCATTACGCTTTATCGCCTTAAACCTTCTCTTCCGCTCGTGTTCGGAAACGCCGGCAGTTTCCCGCCGCCGCGCCCGCCGCATCTTGTAACTGCATTCCCTGCAGCGGGCACGCGTGCCCGAGGAGATGCTTGAACTGCCTGCTTTCCTTGTATTGTAGGGTGGCTCCAATTTTCGACCGGCTCTCGCCCAATGCGACGTATTCGGAACTTTGAGAAACACGTGTCCGAGGCTCCAGCATGGAGACCTAGATGAAGGCCTGCTCGACTATAGTGCTTCTGCTGGCCCCATTGGCGTCAAAGACAAGCCTCAACACACCGATGGGGTCTGCATAATAGTCTATATTGCAGCCAAGGCCTCTATTACTATAATGTGCTTTAGACTCTTGTCCTGCGCCGGAGACTCCCCTTCACTGTCGACGTCGGCGGCAATCGGCCCTCAAGCATTTGCCGACCAATCTGCCAGGATGCACGCTGCTGGAGGCTGCCGTTGTGGGCTCTCGTTCGTTCGTCGGCCTACCTGGGTTGGTGGTGCGCCGGCGCCTCCAGGCACTTCTTCAACGTGCGCTCCGTAGCTGTGCAGTATTATTCGGCCGAATCACGCTGCCCAGTTTAAAAAAAGAACTGGACACACGCGTCCTAATAACGACTTGCGGGAGTGCGGAGCTTAGTTTTCGCCGCATATTCCAGAATATGCGGTTATTGGGCGTGGTTCGCGCACTGCTGTTTAGAGCGTCAGCCCTTCGGGAGAAACGGCACACAGTTGCAGGGGCGTTGTCGCCGATGGGCTCAGCCTGCGCAGCCTCAATCCAGCAAGCGGTCAGGTCCGCACAGAGCCGCGGCCCAGCGCCTGTCGTTTGTTGAGCGCCCCAAGAGTCATCGTGCCTTCCTGTTCTCTGAAGCCGCTCGAAAATCGCGGCGTCTAGACGTCTAGAGCACGCAACACCACTCAGACCCTCGTCGGAAGGCCCCAGTTCAGAGCGCCATCTACCCCGTACCGATCCTCTCCTCAAATGCTCATCCATTCGTTGTTGAGCAATCTCTTTCTCGTCCGCACGTTTCGTCAATGTCGACCTCCGCGTCTCCTGACGATTAAAGCCAGCTTCTTGGTGGCCGCCTTACTCCAAGCTTCGCCTATGTATACCGAGCTAGGCATCCAAACCACTACCAGACATAGTCTAGCAACCCTCCCGCACTATCTTTCAAGTCGAAGCTGCTCTCACTCAACGGATCATGATCTACAGTGAAGTCAACCCGGCGAAACCTACGCGCGGACCTCGCTCGTATATCTACAACAACTCTGTTCCTCCTAGCCCTCACAAGTCCTAACCCAACCCTTCCCTCTTGCTGAACACAAGCGTCGCAGTATCCTCACCTTGCCACACAGCTCCGACGATGCGCTCAGATGCCCCTCGACAAGACTCATTCGGCGACATACTTGATACAAGATCTGGACCATGCCAAGTTGGGAGGTCTCCGTCAGTGCACGCCTTGAACAGGCGTATATCGGTCCTTTTCAGATACCAGACGACGTCAACTGAGTGTTCATATGTGTCCCAAAAGGAAAATTCCAGCTTGGCATGGCCGGATGCGCGAGTTGGGGCCCGCAGGCCAGATGTCCTTAGCGAAGCCCAGCGGTCCGCTGCCACGCTGCCTTTGACAGTCACGCCAGACTGCACGCTCGCACGCATGCAAGCGCAGAAGGGGTCCGGGCGTACAGGCAGAACCTGATGGAAAGGCAACACCTGAGCGCCTCCGAACGAGCTCTGTCCGTGCCACAGAGGAGATAACTCCTTGCAAGCCACAGAAATTACGTGGCGCATTCCATGTGCGCTACCATTTCGGTCACGCATCAGTCGCACGGCGCTTACATTCTTGGGCACACAAAGGGGAGGAGCAAGATTTGGGGCTGTGCTCAACTCGCACCCTCTGTTGCCCCCCTGCAATACGAGGGCATCAAAGGCTGTGGAGAAGATAAGCCTGCCGTGACGCATTGCTGGTACCGGTAGACATGCCTCAAAGTGGCCTCGTGAGGCAGTGAGGCTGTGCAAGATTGATCCGCACATTCGTGACCTGTCATAAGCCACACTCGGCTGCGGGTCCTGCATGAGAGGCATGAGGTACATGAACGATATCAGGTTTCTAGCATTCCGCTAACCAGCAAGCGATGGCTGCTTATTGCGACAGTGTGATGCTTTCCTGTGCACTTCGCTCTCCCTCCTTCCTCGTGTTTCCTCGTAGACCAAAATGTTCGGTGTCAGTGTTGAGGAAGGTAGGCACTCGCTTCTTTTTGTCTTGCAAAAAGAAACACGGCAGTTAAGTATCGTAAGAACTATAGCTCTGAACAATGAATAATGAAGACCTAAACCTCATAATTCTCCTCACTTTGAACCTTAACAGCCTTCTTTTCGGGGCTTCGTGCTGCTAGGAAGCGCTTCATACCGGCGCTCGAGTGGTCTCTCTGCTTCGAACGAGAGAGAAGTAATACACTAGGAAATTCATTAAAGTCACTATCCCTTCAGTTATGGCTCCCCACAGAACGATTGATGATATGAGGGATGGAATAACAATGCTTAACAGCCCATCTAGCTTATTTGTGAGAAATAAGATTCTATCGTGGCAGTTTTAAAGACCTAAGTAGTAGAATGAGCCCGTAATCACATCTTTGAAATCAATTCAATGAATGTAACGAGTCACATTTAAAGAGTGCTTTTAGGAGTTGGGACGCAAGGGCGGAACTCATAGGTCTATCGAAGTTGGGTGATCCGCGATCTATTTCTTAGAGATATCGCCCGGAGACCCAGGAACAATGACTTCCGTGATGTTACCTCGCCAAATAGTGTCAAAGGACTGATGTAATTCACAGGTCTGCCGTGAGCAACAAAAGCAGTGTTCTAACCCTAAATGCTCTCGTTCGCTGGCGCACAGAAGACAGCTTTGGCGCCTTCATTCAGTTCCTTCCATTTCATCTCTTACATCGTCAACTCCATGCCAGTTGAAGTAATTCACGTGCGGATAACTTTACTTCTACGAGTCATAGCGTTCACGCGTGAGATACCGATTGGCCTTCGACTCTCTTCCCTGAGGATGATTGAGTGCGCATCTTTCCCCTAATGTAGTGGTCCATGACGTGGTTAACCCCAACACGTTACAAATTCCGAGTAACAACAGGTGTTCTCGAACGTCCAATTAGGCACCACGGCTGGAGAGAGCTGAGAAGCCTGGCTCGCAGTCTGAGTTATCACATAATGCTATTATTATCAAGCCTCGGGCTGGTGCGGATACTACCACGGTTTCACACAGACCTTACATGTACCACGAGTGGAAAGCGAGACGAAGCTGCGTGGTCGAAGAGATACAAATAGAGAATCCTGCATTCCTTTCAGTACGAAATCCATGCACAAAGAAATTAATCAGAGACTTAATGCAATTGCAGAGTGAGGGCGCAGCTGAAGGCCGCAGACGGAAGCCGCGAGTCCTGGACTTGCGGATAGTGGCCAAGCGCAGTGATGGTGGTCATCCGGAGGCAGGCCTAGGCACTCATAGCGTGTATGAATTTATTTTTGGGTACTTCAACCGTTTCATTAAGCGTATTCTTGAAGTCATACGCCCCAGAGTTGGTGGAGACATTTGAGGGGCGGCCCAGTGTAGCCCCTGAGATCTGCCTCAAAAACTCCGAGCAAGCTTGCAAGAGTGGCCAACCTAATTTTCTCCTCAAAGGCAGTCTACGTCTTGCGAAATGTAGTTTCTTTGCCTATAGACTTGCGGTGCTCCGGCTGCATTGCGTATTCTCAACAGAAGTGATCCCGGACAACTTGAATTCAGCAGTCTCGTGAGACCGGTATGAGTAGACTGATGCCAACTCGATTGTCCTGACCGTAACTGAAGCTACTACAATCGCCTGGACGGGACACGTGTTCCAGAGCAGGAGAAAATCTTCTCGCAAAACCCATTTCGGAATCCCGGCACGGAAGAGATGCCGGGGCCCTGGTTCAGCTCACAAACGAACCGGAAGCGCCGAATTGCCTTCCACTTAGTTCCGTACAAGCTTATACTGCTGCCTAGAGCAGTCTGGGGCTGTGCAGAAAAGTGTTGTGGCAGTACTTTGAGGCTTGCTCTTGATTGCCCAACAAAATGATATCGACGGTGACCTGAGCACTTCGTGAGCAAGAGCAGAAAAATCTTCTGGATGGGTCGTCACTTCAAAGAATCATTCCTGTCAAAGAATGGAAACGGATTTGAGAGGATAATGCGGGAAATTATTAGTGCGTAGCTGATTCTGGTCCTGCAGCCGGCTCACATCTACTTGCCCCTCATCGCGACAGCTTGTTTACCTAAAAACTGCTTCTTTAAGACACTGCCCATCAGACTCACACGGCATCGCAACGAACATAGTGTCCAATTCAATTAGTATTTACTTTTGAGTCACGCCTGATACCAAGTGCGAAGATGGGGATGGCATTACAAACGTCGCTGACGCCGTCCCTAGTCTTCCCTACGCTCACTTTTTGCTCTCCTCTCCCCCTACCCTCGGGGCTACAGCACGTCCAGCAGCAAATCGATCATAAGAGAATCACCAGAATTAGCGCCAAAGATGGCTCAACTCCGGACCGCTATAATTCATTTAGTTATTGGGATGTGAGAGAGAGAGCCGGCCATCTTAAATCAGGACGATATCTGCATGCGGACACGTTGGCTGACCCACCAAGTTGGAGGAGATATACAGCATGATTTTACGTCGTGGAGGAGCCAAAGGCCCTTGTTGCTCTTAATCCTCCAGAATACACCCGAATGATTCCTATAATGCTTCGGCAGAACTTACAGCACCAACGATCCAGGTTCATACTTAGAGCAAACCTCTGTGCTATTGCTACAGACCATACGTATAGCGAACCCAACGAAACTAGGAAAGACAGACGAAGAACAACAAACGCCACATGCTACGTTCGCACGCCGAGTATGCTATGCATCGAACGGAGTCCGTGACGAGAAGCCAACAACAATGGCAGCGACGACGACGATAGAGACACACAACCGCCAAGACCAGACACAATTTCGCCACCCGCAAGACCAGACTAGAAATCGTGCACCACGTCCGCAGCCATTACAATGAAGTAGACCTTCTCTATATGAGACCAAACAAAGACACCAAAACAATAGGTGAATGGTGGGACCGAGGACGGTGAAAGGGCAGCAGCCAGCGAGCGAGGATGTGGAGACGAGACGCGTGCCGGAGATCAATGAAACCTTATTGTTCTCTTCTTCGCTGGAACGCTCGCAGATGCAAAGGGCAACAAAGTAGAAAGAGGGCAGAGGCACAGGATCAAGTGAAAATAGGATGAGAAGAAGAGATGAAAAAGGACATACAAGAAAGAAATATAAGCATGCGAGCAATTGGGCAACACCATTGTACCACTGCTCTGCCCACATGAATGCCTTCTTTCAAAAGAAACAGAGGCCTTTGTTCCCAACCCAAATCCTTGCGCACATCCCGTTGTTGTCCTGTATCCCATGTCCACGAGTAGGTGATACTAATGCTTGAACACGTTTCCCAAACCCTTGTACCCTTGCCTCATTCCATTCACCTTTAAGAAACCAATAAACCATGGTCATGATACCTCATAAGCTCCCAACAAGTGCTCGTCATGACCCGCCAGTCTATCTTGCTTCATGAAACCAAAAAAAAAAGAGAAAAAGCATACTGACAGCATGGTGTGCATGAGGGAATGGATACTTCGAACCCATTCTCTAGTGTTACCACGCATTCAGTGAAGAGACACTCCACACCCCATTTTCTTATTTTTTCATCACCTCATCCAACCGATTGAGCATGAGATTACACTCCTTGACCAACTCCTTCCTCTTCGCCCTCGCGACATCGTCGCCCCCAGTCTCGACCGCATCCAACTTCAACAATACCTGCGCGAGCACCGTCTCCGTCAATTTCTTATGCTCAAACTCGCACTTCGCGGGATCCTCCGGGGGATTGTTCATAAACTGCACGCACAGCGGCACGAGCGTGGTATGGAACTTGCTGCTCAGCTCCTCCAGCTTCTCCATCGGTGTCTGGGGTAGCTTGACGTTCTGCTGCTGCTGCTGCTGCTGCTGCTGCTGGTGGGGACGCGAATTCGACGAGGAGCTCGACGGACGCGGCGGCACAGCAGCGCCAGCCGGCACGCCCAAGAACTCGGACCCAGCGCCGCCGCCGACGTACGCGCTGGACGGCTCCGGGGTGGCGCTCTCGCTGCGGCCGCCCTTGCGCGCGTGCTTCTTCCCGCCGCGGCGGCGCTTGTTCTTGCTGCTGCTGCTGCTGCTGCCGCCCTTCTTCGACCGCGGCGTCGACGAGCCCGTGTTGCCGTTGTCGCTGCTCTCGTTGGCCGACTCGCTGCCCTCCCTCGCCGCGCCGCCCTCGTTCTTCGACGACGAACTGAACGGCGGCCCTTCCCCGACGACGCACAGGATCTCGCTCTCGACGTCGGAGCGCAGGCCGACGCTGCGCGCCGGCTGGTCGTCCTTGAGCTGGCGGCCCTTGTAGAACAGCTTGATGCGGCGCGGGTCGTCGACCTCCATCTTGCGCGCGGCGGCCTCGCGCACGCTGCGCACGCCCAGCTCGCCCGAGTCGATGGCGCCGCGGGGGAAGTGCACCGGGTAGCTGACGCGCTTGTGCTTCAGCACGAGCACGTCCGTCTCGCCGTTCACGTTGCTGCGGCCCGACGGCTGGGGCGTGGCGCCGCCGCGCTTGCTGTCCGACGCCGCGTTGTTGCACCTATCTTCGTTGTTGTTATTGCTGTCGCTGCTGTTCTCCTTGGGCGACGCGCCCAGGTTCTTGTGGCTCGCGGCCAGGTCCTCGCTCGTGATGTAGCTGAAGTCGGCGTCGGACACGGCGGTGCTGCTGGTGTCGCCGCGGCCGAAAGGGCTGAAGCGCCCGCTCCACGTCCCGAAGCGCGAGCTCCACGACGACATTCTCTTCAAGCCGAAAAGGCCAATCAGTATGCCCGCGACCAGGGTCACGAGCAGCGCGGCCAGCGAGGTGGGGTCGTCGGCGTATCGCTGGGCGGCGGCGGCGAGGTGGTCGAGCGGGTGCCTTGGCGGTGAAGGGGCGGACGCGGCGGCGGCGGGGTGCAAGAGGTTTGGTACGGGGAGGTTGTGGGTGCGGAGGAAGTCGTGGAAGACCTGCTGGATGTGCACGATGGACTGCTGGGCGCCGTCGAGGACGCGGGGCTTCGGGGCAGCAGGGTCGCGCTGGTTGATTGCCTGGGTGACGCGGGACAACAGTTGTGACGCCACGGTTGCGACGGTGTTGGGGTCTGAGGGAGGGGAGGTGGTGGTTGATGTAGGCTAAGAGCGGCAACAACGCGATTCAGTAAGAGACGATGGCCGAAGGATGGCAGCCAGAGTCGGGTTGAGGGCTTTGGACGGTGGGTGATGATAGGCTGGCAACAAGGACAAGGTGAGGCTTTCTCGCGCGCCACAATTTTGGATCGGCGCTCTGCCGAATGAGCCCCTACCTTGGCCACTCAGCCCTGTCACTCAGAATGCTCTCGTTACAGGAGACAGCCAGAACAAAATCCCGTGAAATGACTCCAAGCTATGCTGTTGGTAATCAGCTTTCTTTCTTTTGCTATCCACAGCCAGCAAAGACTACACAATATCGAAAAGAGTCATTACTCCGTGTCGTGATAACCGATAACCTAGATCAGTCCCGCAACGCCTTGCCTACCATTAGACCCGCCCTATGCACCAGACCCAGCCCAGAAACTAGCAAGAAAGGAAAGGAAGGAAAAAAAAAAACCAATCTCGCAGAGTGATGAAGTAAGGCACCGCGTGCTCTGGCCCTAACAGGGAAATGCTGTTAGTGATGTGCGCGACCCAACGTCAAGCGAGCAGATCTTGAGCAGGGTTCCCTAGAGCAAGGCAGCCACTGCTCGCCATCGCATCCTAGATGGCCACCTCAGCACCCGCCCGCTACGCCTGTCATCGCCGTCCCAGAGCCATGAAACGGACCTCTCGCCGACCCGAGCAAGCCGCTGAGCAAGCCGACCGCTGCAAGCCTCTTCTCGCCACAACGTCCGACCACATCAATTTTCGCCTGAAACCCGGTTTCTTGCGTTGACGTCTCATGTCCCATCAACAAACCCCAGAAAACAAAAACAAACTGCCCGAAATGCTGTATCGTTACTCGTATCGAACCTTCAAGGTCCTGGACTCCCGTTGTGTATTTTGATTGCCTGTCAGTGCAGAGCCTAGACCCTACGCTTCGGTTGGGCCAAGGCATTCAGCCTTGCCTGGCTAAGAGCTCCGCGGCGTGGAGTCTTGTTGCCGGTCTCAGGCTTCCTTGGCGTGCCAGCAGCCTTCGCCGATGACTTGGCCCGCTTCGCTGGACGACCACCCTCTTCGTCCTCATTCTCCTTCTCACTCTCCGTGATCTCGGTCGGCACGTCTAGCCTGCGTTTCTTCGCCGCACTTGAGGTATTGAAAGGGTCAGGGAGCGCGGACGAGGCCTCGCTATTGCGGACGTGGCGGATGGTAGATCCCTTGATTCCAGAACCAAATTTGATCGTCCTGTCGGAGCGGAATGTAAAATCCCCCGTGCCCATCGTGGAGCGACGTGCCGGCGAAAGAGGGAGCAGCTCGGGATACCTGACTTCGGACGGCGTCTCTTGGGGGATCTCGGAAGAGGCATGAGTAACCACACCCCCTCCTTCCTGGGCCCGCGCAAGGGTGCTCTCGCTGAAGACGACGCGCTTCTGGATAGGTTCGGTGGTGGGAACACTAGGGAGGGCCTTGTTCAGATCAGGCGGTGATGTAATATGTGTACCGGCAGCGATCTTGGCTGGATCATTGGAATAGTGGCGGACGGGACTCCGGAGAATCGACTTCACTGCAGGGAGACGTGACACCGTCTTGCTAGCCTTGCGCAGATTGTCCATGAAGGTAGAAGGCGTCTTTGAAGGGGTCTTCAAGGCCTGCGAAGAAGGAGACCGGGCCAAGGTAGGTATGAACGAAGTCTTCTTCAATGTCTTGACGCTCTGAGAACGGGCCAAGGAGGCTTTGGTTGGAGTGGTGAGGTGGGACAAGGAGCGTGGGAGATTAGTGTTGTTGCGAACACTAGCGACGCTCTTTTGAATGCTTGGTTTCTGGATATCGCCCTTCTCCAACACACGACGGGCCGTAGACGCGTCATCTTCCTTGCTATGCTTGACACGCTTGGCCGGGCTTGACTTGTCGGTCTCTTCCGCTTTGCTGAGGGTCCTCGTTGACTTCGTGCGCTGCATTTTTGCAGGAGATCGCTCAGGCTTGTCCAAGCCAGCCTTGGATGGGGATCGCTTGAGAGTTGTGGTTGCTGGCTGCATATGGTTGCGGCTACCACGAGAGGCCGATGGATGGTTGGCAATAGAGTCCATCTTTTTGAACTCGGCCATGTGAGCTGCGCTGAAGCGACCTGTCTTGCTCTTCGGAGTCGCAATCCTACGCGCAATATCTTCCGTCTTCTCAACACCGTACTTTTCCGGGTTGGCTGCCATCTGAGCCCGAATTCTCTCCGCCTCCTTCCTGCTCTCTTCCATCAGTTTCTTGGCTTCAGGACTAAGATCTAGCGACGGGCGGCGGAAGCGGAACTTGAACTCAGGCGTCGAGAAGGTCGGGGCGAGGTCTTGCGACTTGGTAGGTGTTGCCTGTGTAATCGGGATCTTGCCGGAGCTCTTCTTAACTGGCTCGGTGCATGCACCCATATTGAGGAAGCCCAACCAACGGGCTTCGTCCAGAGGTTTGGCCGTGCTGTGCTGATGGTGATGCGGATGCATCTCGACACCACTTGGCTCAAGCGGAGTCTTGCTGGTAGGGGTATGTACGCCTTCGGGAATGTTGGACCCATCGCGTTCGATATTGCCTGGGGTGGGAGCTTGCGTTGTCGGCGAAGCCTCGAGCTGCCCGTCCACCTCGCCGACCGTAGGCATTTTGGGAACTGAGGCGACAGCTGGGGAGGCTTGGACGTCTGGATTGCCGCTGTCGCGACGGGGCTGTATTGTGTCAGTAAGCGTAGTTTCTAGCTCTGTTGGTATATTTATACGAGTAGATGTGTTGGCTGATGGCAATGGAGCTGAAGTGGCTTGCTTGCGTACCTGCGGAGTGCTCTGCAGCCTCGACGATTGGCGACGTGTATGAACCATTGCGAAAGCGTGTCAGGCGATCGCTGGAAATGCAAGTGCCGTTGTTAGGAAAACCACGAGCTTGCGAGTGGAAATGGAGATGACGAGCAGTGGTAGCGAAGGGGTCTCGTGGGTTCTAGCGGAGAGGAAGAAGGTGGAGAGATGGAGACTAGGGTGACGCAAGGTAAAGAAGGTTGGGGCCCGTGTTACCGCGGCGGTCAGCTCTGGTAAACAAGCGAGCGACGGCTCCGCCAGCCGCGAATTCACGTGATGGCACAGCGGCCAGCCCTCCGGCCATTCACGAATCATCATCCCGCCTCTTGCTGCGAATCAACAATCCACGTCCTGCTGTGCCTGGATGTCGCGAATCTCATGCGCGTCATCACCGCTGTGGACCCGCTCCATGGGATTTGCGAATCAAACACCTTCCCAACTGGCTAATGTCGTTCGCGCCCATCTGCAACAGGACCGTCGTCAATGCGATCCGCAACGATTTCGATCGGTGTTTACACACCCATCCATGACGTACATAGTTTCGTTCTTTTGATCGTAATCGCCTCCTTTAAATAATCTGACCACTCCTGTCAGTTAATGCCCACCTGAATCACTCATCTATCAGGAAAATTTTCACAACAGTTCGGGACAAATATGTACGGTCCAATTCATTTGATTGGCTCTTATGTGCAAAGAAAGAACCCCCGACACAAGAGTTAGCAGGGAGTAGAAATAATATCAAAAAGAAGCATCCGTAGTTGCTCCTCCTCCCCGCTCTATCCATCCCATCCACCTAGGTATCTGCCCTTTAATCCACCACCGTCAGCACCCTCGGTTTATTTTCCCACAATAACACCAAACAGTAGATTGGGCGTGTGAAGACGCTCCAATACATGTACCCAAAATCGCGCCAGGTTTATTTATCATCATGACCATCAGGAAAAAGTTAAAAGGAAAAGGGGAAAGTAGGAAAATCGCAAAAAATCAAGCTCGAAGAAACAACATGTTATGGGAGGAATAAGGTAAGCGAATGTAGACACTACGATTGTAGGTTAGTGGGCAAAGGCATCCTTCGTGCCGGACGAGATGTAAAGCAAGCAAAATCCCAGAGAAAAAGAAAGCTTTCCCTTTTGAAACGCCAACGCTGTCGCTCTAGGAAGGCCAACAAAAAGCGCACATCCAAGAAGTCGGAGCAGCAACCCGAAGATTGAAGAACAGCGAAAGGTCGGACATAGGGAACGATAATAGAGACTCGAGGAGCGAAAGTCGATAGTGAGACCGGGTGTAGGGTAATGAAAATGTTTGAAAAGGAAATAAGGTTGTTGAGGAAAGCGTATTGAAACGAAGTAATTATGATCGGCCTTGGTGCAATCATCTGCATAATTACCTGCAGGCGCTGTGGGCGCAGTGTGAGGCGCAGTTGACGCACAGGCACTGGCTGTTGCGATCCACCCAGTTGCTAGCGCCTGCCTCACTCTTGAGAATCGAGCCTTTCATTTGAGCACAAATGAAGCCTGAAGTGACGTAGCATTGCAACCTTAGCCCTAACGAGGTCTCTTCTACTACGATGGCAGGAGAAAATACCTCGATGACACAAGTGAAGCTGCTGGATGATGACCGTGCCAAAAGTTTGTTCTGGAACTTCGAGACGCGTGCTCAAGCCCCACTGTGTCGATGCGGCTCCGTGATGGTGATGTACCGGATTGAGGATCGTAGCAGATCAGCACCACAAGCCTCTCATAAGACATCCCAGATATTGCGTGTGATGGGGCTTACTCCTGCTTGGGGCGGGCTCCGTGGGTCGATATCCATCGGGTGTGGTGTCGTACATCTTTGGACCTCTAAGTTCTGGCCCAAAATCTCTTGCCTAGGATCGACACCTCGGCCATTGTGTGCCGGCGGAGGAGAGCCGAGCGCCTCCTCAAGCGTCAAGTGAAAAGGATTCTGTGTGAACTCGTGCGCTCTCGGAGACATCAATGTTGCTGCTTCGTTTGACGCCTGTGAATTGTGGCTTGGCAAACGGGACTCCATTTCTGTTTGGAAAGCACGAAGACGACGTTGCGACTGAAGATCTGGGTTGGAATATTTTGGTCGAAGCTTCGGTTCTGCAGTCGACAAATGACCCTCTTGTTCTTGCAAACCTCGGGGTTTCGGCTCGGGTCCATCTGTACGTGCACGGCGAATGCCTGCCATTGGACTAGGCTCTTCAGACGACGCATAAGTCGTTTTGGACACCGATGGCGGTGTTATGGGCCTCGGGGAGGGTTGCGGGCCTAGGAAGCCAAACCCTTGGAAAGGCGAATGCTCAGGCGTCTCTACTTCGGTGACCGGAGGTAGAATAGCGTGCACCCGCGGTGGAAGCCCAGGAGACACCCCTGGCTTACTAGTGGAGAGCTGAGTGTGTTCCTCATCATTTGGTCCGTCGAAAGGATTCTTCGGGAACTCGAATCTTGTTGGAGACAAAAGGCCGTAATCCGCGTCACTCTCATCCTTGGTCGCCACTGGAGCCATATGGAACTCTTCTGACCTTGGCGATCCTAGAGGCTCGTGAGTTGCACTAGGCTTCTTTCCCAAAGGCAAAGATCGACTTTCATTGTGGCGATCAAACATGGAAATGACAGAGTCGTTCGGCCGAACCTGCCTCGGTGGATCATTGAACGAGAAATTAGCTTTTAACGGCGATGCCAGGGGTAGCGATTGGTCCATCTGAAGGGGCTTCGAATGCGCAGAATCGACTTGTGGTTCAAGTACCCTTGCAGCGAAGGGTTCTGCGAGTTGCTTCATCTTATTTTGACGGCGTTCTTGTAAGCTTGACTTGCGCGCACTTGATTGGGGGGCCGCTGCAATCGAAGGAGTTTCACTTTGGCGGAATGGCGCGGCGGAAGTCAGTCGGTCCAAGGCTTCCTGCTGATGTCCAGCTGCGGTGCTGCTTTCCATTACATTAAGGGTTGGGATAGTGCTCGTGGGGTCATCATGATCGTCATCTTTCGGCTGTCGAATTTGCAATTGGCGTGAGAAGTTCGGAACTTGGCGTACTGTGGCATCGCTATCAGATCTTCCCTTCTCTTTCATCGGTCTTTCCTCCCTTTCAGGCTCTGGCGTCGAGCGGGCATGGTGTTGGATGGTAACAACGGGGATAACATGACCCTTCGGGTCTACGAATGGTTGCTCGATTGGAGAGCCGATGGGTACTTGTGAGGCATCCCAAGTGCGGCGGAAGCCAGGCATGGTCCAATCAAGGCCAGACGGAGCAGATGTGGGACCTGGCGAGATAGGAATCATGTTGCCTGTGCTTGCCCGCTGGGGCACAGGATCGGGACCGTAATCTGGCGGCAGTGGTGCCGTTGCTGGTGTTCGCGAACCAGAGGAATCAGCTTCATATGCACCTTGATCCTTGCTCCTAGGTCCCATGGGATTTGGCGATAGTCTCCTTGGAATACCAGCCTTGTAGCCCTGGCTATGTCCATTGGCACGAAGCAATCCATTTCTAAATTCCTGAAGCTGCATGATCAGGTTCATGTTGGGTCCAATCCATTTGCTTCGTTTCTTGACCGCATCATACGCCTCTTGCACACTGATTCCGGGGTTCTTGTACAAGCCATATGCCACTATCAAGCTTGCCGACCGGCTGACACCGCACTGGCAGTGAACCAATACACGCTTGCCCTGTTGTACGCGGTCATCAATGACCCTGACTAAGGTGTATAGATCGGGGACGATATCGGTGTTGTGCTCCCAGGGAATGTGGATATATTCTGGCTTCGAAGATGACATGCTTGACGAGGATCGTTTCTCCACTTTATCTCCGAACAAAGGAGTGGCCTTGGGGGTCGTCGGGGAACTTCCCTGAGCGTCTGAGTTCTCACTGGCAGCTTGAGCTACCGGCCCATCGGCTGAAGTACGGTCGGAGGGTTGCGTCAGCTCCGAGGTTCTTGGCGGCGTCGGGTTCTCTTTTGAAACAGCGCCCGCATCCCTTTTCGCTTCCAGGGCAGCTCTCTTGAAAGGATTCACAACCTCGCTTGCTACATTGAGAACGACGTCGTACCGGGCAGCGATATCGGCAGTGGGCTCGTAGTAAAGGTCAACGCCTGATTCGTAGATGCATATTGGGCCGTTCGGGTAAGCTTGCGGCTTCTCTTCCCGTGACTGGGGAACATCAAAATTTGGCTCTTGCTCCTCCTCTTCATCTTCCATCGGAATTTCTGCAAAGCCATGCGGCGGCGGTTTTGACCTTGGTGGTGGAGGCAATTCCATGCCACCTGCAGGAGGAACAGCGGGTGAACATAGCGGAAGCGACGGAGAAGACTGGAAGTGCCGCAGAGTGTTGGGTCTCTTCAGAGAAGGCGTAGGCGGAATCGATAGCGTGGGAAGCGGGCCCTTGCCACCAGTCTGAAGAGTCAGGGCCAGATTGCTTGGTTTTCGCCTTGGGGGAGTCGGTGGCTTTACAAAAGAAGGAGACGATGGAGCCGAAGACGACGGGGGCGGATTTTGAACGGGAAGTGCGGCCGTGTTCGCGGTACGTCCAAGGCTGAGAGAAGAAGACGTGTTGACCGCTAGATTCTTCAAATTGCGTGGCTTCTTTGCGGGAGTGGTCGGCCGTTGAAGTTCGAAAAACTGCGCTTCTGACGAACCAGCTTTGCTCTTGTCGCCAATAGCGCTTCTGGAGCGGAAGTCCGGGGAAAACGACGAAGGTGAAGCTTTTGCTGCGGGAGAGGCTGGCGAAGGACCCGGCGAAGGTTCGGTAAGCGAAGATCCATCCATAGTCGAAATAGTCGTTGTTGGGGATGAATCTGTCGATTCCGAAGCAGAAGTGGACGTACTACCCCGATGTTGATGAAACCCGGTGAAGGTGGTGTTCGGGTTGTAGAGGACGCTGCTGCTCGTCGCTGGCCGTTTTAACAAATGGTTGTGCGCGACTGGCACATTTCGTTCCGAGTACTCTGGCATCCCTCTAGTATTATTCGATTCCTCTCCAAAAACGGACATGAAGGATGGCATATGGGCAGCATGGGACCTAGAAGTGGTCTGGATGGGCATGCTTGAAACGTACCCAGCCGGGCTTGTGCTGTGGGCTGTCGTACCACGTTGTCCGTCCTGTTTCCGAGGATGGCACGAGCGGTACGCAGGAAGGCTTGACAACGGCGGAGACCGGGAGTGACACTCAGACCTCTTTGAGGGCGGAGAATTAGACGTTATTTCTGAACTAAGGAATCTTTGAAGAGGCGGGCTGTCAGCGTAGTTGAACATGGCAGTGGCCGGCACAAAGTCTGAAGGGCAGGTAGGACAAGAAGAAGTGAATTGGGAAGGAATGTCAAAGCGAGAGTGGCACAGCGCGGGCGGAGATCCCCAGGGCTGCTGCGGAGACAGTGGTGCAAACAATGCTTGTGTTGGCGGCGGCGGCTGCTGGCCGGCAACCAACATGCTGTGGGGCTCAGCGCAGTGGGCGTGAAACGCTGAGGGCAGCAGAGGGAGGGCGCGGGAGGAGCGACGGGCACGCAGGCAGGCGCAGGCGTGTGGGTATACATACTGGACAGTCGGCGGTGGCTCTGTGGGCGGGTAGCTTGAAACGAGATGCCGGATCTCGAGTAAGCGCTCAAAGGAATGACTGGCTCAACGGAGGCGCCGATGCGCGGGAAGCGACGCGCGAAAGGGAAGGATGCAGTATGAACAGAGGTGGCGGCAGCGCAGTGGTTGGCTTTGTCGAGGAGCCGCGCTCGTGGGCGGAGTTAAGCAGAGTCTCGCAGAGACGGCGGCGGGCTCTCGGTCGGGCGCTTCGAAAAAGGGGAGAATTCAGCGGCGGCAAGGCCTGCACGGGGTGCTGACGGCAGGCGCTGCAGTGCTCGGCATCCAGGAAAGAAGGGGACGGTGGTGGGAGGGGTGGGTTCGCGGTGGGAATGGGTTGATGGAAGCAGCAGAGAAGGCTGGCCAGCGACTGGAGGGTGAGAAACCCACCCGGACGTCCACTCGTCGGGGCGCGGCGCTAACGTAGGCGCCCTGACCCGCCAGGCATAGCGATGTTCTAAATTTGGCCCCTTGCGTGCACAGTAAGAGTAAGTTACCGTAAAGACCCGCGAATCAACCCCCCAGGCATGCAGAGGCGCTGCAGCGCCGTGGAGACGGACGCTGCGTCGAGACACGACTGCCCGCGCCGTGCGGCCGGCGTCGCGCGCTGCGTTGCCCGAACGGCCGCCTGCTCTCAAATCACGCCCGCCTGCCAGCGCCGGCGCCGTCGAGCAGCGCCCGCCCGCTGCCACAGCGCTGCCTTCGTCGCTCGTCTCCGGTCGCGCGGCGGGCGGCCCACTGCGCTGCCAGCAACAAAGGCTCGCAAAGGATCGCCCACCTGAAACCGTCAAAAACTCGGCCGGCCACGAGACGGGCTGGAGCCTCATCTCACAGCCGAGGGCTGGCGCATGCGGCGACCGGGGGGCGAGCCCTTCATGTGCCGGCCACGGCGGGCGTTGGTTGCCTCTTCCGCACCATCCCCCTCCTAGGGCGTTTCAACCCTCCAGCCCGATAAACGACACCGGTCCGGACGACGCGCCTCCTTGCTAGCTCTGCGTGCTGATCACCATCTGTCCGCGCCGCCTGCGAGCCTAAAAGCTTGTGAGATTCGATTGCGCCCAGCAGAGGAGCCGCATCTGAGCAAGGCAAGCCTCTCAGGCAGCGCTGAGACAAATCGGGTGCAGACCACGGCCGAATGAGTGTCAGCCTTTACCGTCCTGACGGCCACGGCGAGCGTCGCCACGCCGGGTTTAGTCGTTGCGCTGTGAGGCCATCTCGACCATTAGTACTGCCCCAAAGCGGAAGGGAGCGATCATCTGTAACGTCGCGCATTGCGTAGCGAGATTCTCCAGTGAGGCGAGGCGGACGGCCGCGTCTTGAGAAGGCCCAGCCTTTCGTCATAGACAGGAGGCTCTGCCACGACGAGCCACGTGAAAGGAGGCAAGGCCTGCCCGCACGCCGCCTGAACCTCTCTCGCCGTACAACGACCTGCGCACTGTGGCCATTTCGCTTACCGGGGCATCCCGCGCGGTAGTGGGTGCGGCTGGATTTATCGCCCACAGCCTGGATGTGGTCCTATTTCGGCGGCGGCGGCCACAGGAGCAGACTCGTGTCCAAATTACTGTCCAGGTAATTTGCGCGTCCCCGCGGACAGGCGCTGGTGGTCCAGTCGACGATGTCACTGTCAGTGTACAACGTGGAAATGGTCGACGGTATCTGTGCACTCTTTGAGGCGCCAGTCGGTGACCATGCCTGAACTTATGACGGGCTTGTTGCCTGGAAAGACTGCATCCCGGGGCGGGAGCGAGCCGGGAGCCAGCGGCTCATCGCTGTGCGCCTTTGTCACGAGGCACCTCCGAAGTATTGTAACTCAGGCGTGGAATTTGGGGAACTCGATCTCGCCATCGGCGCGCGATGCGAACTGTCGGCGGGCATAGCCAAGTGAGACCTTTTGAAGGCGCAGCGCCGGCGGAGGCGTCGCAGCGTAGAACAGATGACGGGATCCAAAGAAAGAAACACCATAGCGAAGAGCGAATACGATCTGCGAATGGCGCCAAGGCAATTTGAGAGGTATTACCGCGAGTCGCGTGTCTCCGCAGGGAGCTGCGAAGGAGCGTGTGGAAGGGTGATGAGACGGCACTCTTGCACTGACGGAGGCACACGCTGCAGGAGCGATGCATGCAGGTCTTGGCGCGCTAGCCCGGAAGCAGCGGCATAAGCGAAACCGCACCACGACTCTGTCTACGACCACCGCGGCAATTTTCGACCTCCAACTACGACGGACTAACCACCACCAGCACAGCAAAGATGACGAGCCGGCCTGTTGTCACCATCATCGCCGCCGATGGCAAGGCCAGCGAGCAGACGCACCCCCTCCCGGAGGTGTTCAAGGCCCCCATCCGCCCGGACGTCGTCCAGTATGTCGAAGCGCTTCAATTTCAACACCAACGCCATGGCTGACCCCGCGCAGGACCGTTCACGCCGGTATGGCCAAGAACAAGAGGCAGCCGTACGCCGTGAGCGAGAAGGCCGGCCACCAGACCTCCGCTGAGTCGTGGGGTACCGGTTAGTACGCCCCAAACGCAAAATCCTCGAAGACCGCAAAAATTACTCGAAATTCGCGAATTGGACAATACGCACACAAAACCGCGGACAAAGTACATCTCAGAGAGAGTGTATACTGATGGAAGCAACTCTCAGGTCGTGCCGTCGCCCGTATCCCCCGTGTTTCCGGTGGTGGTACCCACCGTGCTGGTCAAGCTGCCTTCGGTAACCAGTGCCGCTCTGGCCGCATGTTCGCTCCCACCAAGGTCTGGAGGAAGTGGCACCAGAAGGTCAACCTCGGCCAGAAGTGAGTCTGCCAATTCAAGAGCGTTTTTTTTTTTTTTTTTGTTTTAATGTGCGCAGCTAACATCAATCGCAGGCGATTCGCTACCGCCTCTGCCCTGGCTGCCTCTTCCAGCCCCGCTTTGTTGCTGGCTCGTGGTCACCACGTCTCCACCGTCCCTGAGGTTCCCCTCGTTGTTTCCTCGACCGCTTTCGCCAACGCTGCCGTCGCCAAGACCTCCGCTGCCGTCGCTCTCCTGAAGGCTGTCGGTGCTGGCGCTGACATCGAGAAGGTCAAGGCCTCCAAGAAGCTCCGTGCTGGTAAGGGTAAGCTCCGTGGCCGCCGTCACCGCCAGCGCCGCGGTCCTCTTGTCGTCTACGACCCCGAGTCGGACGGCAAGGAGCTCGTCAAGGCTTTCCGCAACATTCCCGGCGTCGAGACTTCGTCCGTCTACGCCCTCAACCTCCTCCAGCTCGCTCCCGGTGGTCACCTCGGCCGTTTCATTGTCTGGACCTCCTCTGCTTTCCAGGCTCTTGACAAGATTTATGGCTCCACCACTGAGCCTTCCGCTCTGAAGAAGGACTTCCTCCTCCCCGCTCCCGTTGTCAAGCAGGCCGATATTGCCGCCCTCATCAACTCGTCGGAGATCCAGTCCGTTCTCCGCCCTGTCAAGGGCAGCGCCATCACCAAGCGTACTGTCGTTCAGAAGAAGAACCCGCTGGTCAACAAGCAGGTTCTGCTCAGACTCAACCCCTACGCTAAGCAGTTCGCCGCCCAGAAGCTTGGCCAGCAGAAGGTCGAGCAGCCCAAGGCCCCCAAGCCGGCTGCGGAGTTCGTTTCCACTCTTCACGATGACTAAGGGTGATTTCACGCGGTGTCTGCGGTGGTTCTGGTGCACGTTTTCCTTTTCTCAGTCAATGGTCTAATGGGGCTTTAGAAGGCCTTGTGAGGTAGCTGAAAAAAGATTAGTCAAAATGGGATGACTAAACAGCTCAATTATGATATCCCCGTTATGTTCTGAAGACGAAAATGCTGCGTTTCGTGATATTACGATTTACTCCAGGCTTGCAGATGAAGTAAAAGGTAAACCGCGATGACCATGGCGTTGTGTTCTGCGAGATTGCCGCGGGATACTCGAACAATGCTTGTGGAATGTTGAGGCAACCGTTCATATGCATTTTCCTACCGTAGGTCGTGCACAATTACGTGCGTACGATGGCTGCAGCTCTCAAGCTGTTTTGCATTTACCATAGCTTTCGAGGGGGACCCTTCATAGAAATGCCGGTTTTGGCCTCAGCTTGCATGAACGCCTCTCGCGAACGGAAACGGAAACGGCCTTGGTGTTATTCCTCGGTTCAATGCTATCCATGTTTATGCCACGAGCCGGGCGTGCTGACTGCCTTGAAACTTACGGCAGTTCTCGACGAAAGCGTGGCGAAATTTCAGCCTCATACGGAAACGCTATAATAATGTGTTTGATTGTTTATTCATGTATCTCCATTACTACTTTTCTGCTTTTTGCCGGCAACGTCGAGTCCTGTGGAGCAAGGACTACCGCTACCATTGCCTTGATCTGACACCGCTGGCTTTATCTCCTTGTCGGAAAAATAGAATGTATCCCATGCCCAGTTTTAAGAGCTGCAGCAAAGCCGCTGCGGCTGAAAGCTCCGATGTCTCAACCTTTCTTACCCAGCCACTGACAAGTGGCCCAGGCAAGACCATTACCTCCATTCGCAACTTTCTTTCCCTTCCGCCCCCGTCCTTTGCCGAAACCGCAAACGCCATCCACCCATTGGCTCGCCCCTTCACCGAAATAACCTCCGCCCTCCCATCCTCCCAGCCGTCCTCTCCCTACCCTCCAGGCTCAACCCCAAGAACCCCATTGCGCCGCCCTCCCGATCCTTCTTGTACCGCCGCAGCGCCTCGCGCAAGTGATCCGGCGTCAGCGGGCCGCGATCGCGCTCGGCCAGACGCTCACTGAGCGGCGCGTCGGGCGGGATGCGCTTCGGCTCTTTTGCCGCCGCCGTGCCGTTGGCGCCTGGGGCCGCCGTCACGTTGCTATTATTGTGGCTACTTCCGCTGCTGGAAGCAGGTACGGTGGTGTCTTGCGAGGCATTAGGCGTGGGCGTCTGCGTGGCGGGGTTGGGTTGGGGCGTGTGCGTGCCGTTGGTGGCGGCCGGCGCAGGACTTGGGGTGGCGTGGGGTGCAGCGGCGGCGGGCGAGTGCGGAGGCGCGGTGCTGGGGCCGTGGGGCGCAGGCGAGGTGCTCGCGCTGGGAGGGCCGGGGATGCGGATGTTGGAGTAGGGGTTTGGGTTGTAGGAGGGGTGGAGGTGCTGGTAGCCGTACGGGTTGTGGTACGCGCCTGGCGTCTGTGCCGGAGAGGGGGAAGGCGGAGGCGGCACTTGTTGCGGTGGCTGTTGAGGGGTGGGAGGAGGAGCGGATTGCTGCTGTTGTTGTGGCGGTGACTGCTGGTTTGCAGGCAGGCGAGGATCATCGATGGGCGCGTATTCGGCGACGGCCTGCCATTCTAGCTGAACGGTGCGGGCACGCTCAATGAGCGAGCCGATGAAGACTTTGGTATATGAGTTGATTGTCGTTACTACGGACTGGGGGACGGATTGTGAGAGTGTTTGGTTAGTGATCTAACGGGCGCGGACTTGTTAATACATAATACCCAGAAAAGATACCGATGACGTACTTTGCGGACAGTCTCCTTCTTTAACTTCACCGCACGGTATTTGGCGTATCTATCGGACTGATCTGGGTCAAGGCGATCGACAAGCATCCTGTAGCTATTATCACTCGCAAGTTCTTTGCCGTGGATTGGATGTTAAGGGCGCACCTAAGATGTTCTTTCTCTTGCTTCTCGTCCGCTTCGCCCTGGCCCTCAAGTACAGCATCGAGCGCCTCTCCACCCTCATCTTGGTCTGCTTCCTCTTCTTCATCTGCCTTGTCTCCAGCATCGCCGGCACCTCCCTTGCCTCCTCTCACACTGGTGCCCGTAGTGCTCCTCACGTCATCATCGCCGCCTTTGCCCTTCCGACCCTTCTTCCTTGTGGCGTTGGTGTTTGTCGTAAAGCTACTGTCGATGCTCGGAGAGCGAGAGAACTCTTCGCGTCTGTCTGACTCCTCTGGCGGGAATGACGTCTGGCGCAAACCGGAAGGACCCGTCGACGGTTTGCGGCGCTTGCTTGGGTTGGCCGGTAGCTGGCCACTGAACGAGGAGCGCTTCTTGGACAAGTTGAGCCCAGACGGAGGCGATGCCATGGCTAGCACTTATGATATGCTGCCGGGGATGGTGGGTGCGGAGGTGAGTCGGCGGTGTTGCAGGTGGTTGTAGCTAGGTGTTGAAGCTTTGGGCGACGCGCGCCTCTGAAGACTTGGCCAACGCGCGGAAATGCCCATTCACCGGTAGGGCTGAGGCGCGTTTGCTCACCACCACCACCACCACCACCACATCCAAAACTTACAAGCGCATTACGATTTTCTAGTAATTGTAGTAATGAGACCGTTCATCTAACAGTCCATATCTAAATTGATCAAGCAATAGGATCACAGATAACTCATGGTTATTACTTTTGCGCCAGAACCTCAGACGTATTCCCCGCATGAAGTCCACAACATCTTCCTCATGGTCAAAAGACAGTATTTCCTGCTAAATCGGACAAGTATCTTCTCCCGATGCGCTCTCTCCCGGAACAACTGCTCGGACCATACCCGGCACCTCCCTTCCTGGCTCGACGCCCAACACCTCAAATAAGTCTTCTCTCTTGAACATAACAGCAGTGTCCTTCGCATTAGGTGTCCCAGCCTCCGTTTTGGCACCGCCTTCCACCAATACTTTCACAATCTCAGTATGACCCTTGAACACCGCGCCTGCAAGCGGACTCTGGCCACGGGCATTGATTACGTTGGGATCGGCGTGCTTGTTTAGCAGTGCACGCACGGTGTCTGCATGACCGTGATATGCCGCTAGCATGAGCAGCGTGTCGCCTTGGTGGTTTGTAAGATTCGGCGGAATGCCGGCGTCCAGGTATGCTTGGAGAGTTGCGGTGTCGCCGGCGCGCGCGAGGTCGAAGAGCTTAGCCGCGAGCTCAAGCGCTGCTGGCGGGAGCTCGTCAACACCTTGGAGACCAGGCTCGCTTATCGAGGGATCGCTAGCGGGTAACGTATTGCCACTGCTTTCGCGATTGGCTACTGGTGGTTGCGGATCGTTATTGGCGGGGACACCCATTTTGATGATTGTCCGTTATCAAACGATGGCGTTGCGAGTGGGCTGAAGTATAATGGTTTTTGGAGATTGAATCCAGAACTTAGTAGAGGCGATTCCACATGAGAATATTGTTGGAGAGTGGGTGTGCCACGAGCATCGAATGAAGATCGCACATAACCCGATGATGACATACGCGGGGAACCTCTGATCAGCAATCAAGGTCCAGAACTAGTGCTCCGTTGCTGTGCTCCATAAGCTTTCTCATACATGCATTCATCATCGCTTAGTCAATTTCAACTCTAGACAACTTGCTCTCGCGAGCTCACGGCGCGTGACAAAAGCTGTAATTCTTTAATTTTTTTGATAGTAATACAACATTAAGGCTTGTGTATCACGGTCTATGCGTAATTAGAGCAATCGTATAAAAGTAGATTTGACTGATCTTATGCATCGATTAGGTTCGAATGACTGCTCTGACTGCTCATGTGAACTGTGCTACGCGGTGGTTGGAAGGATTGTTTCTTATGATGCACTCTTGCGCGCTAATGTAGCTTACAGACACCGTCGGCCGGTGCCTAGAAAAGGCAAACCGCAACATACCCTTGGTACCCTTCGATTTATAAGTACTGGAGGCATCTATTGTTGAATCGATAAATCTTGAACGTATAGCAGAATCGTCACAATTTCTTCTCGCTACCTACAGCGCTTAATTGCCGCTCTATATTCTGGTCGCGTTTGCAGAGCTCGCGCCCATCGGCACCCATACGACCGGACCATTACGACATCCGTAACGCCAAAAGCCCTAGAGAAGAAAAATGACTTTCACAACAATCCTCCCACCAGGCTACACCTTCCACGACGTTCCGCCTCCTCTGGAGACCTATCTCACACTCCGGCGTGTCACGGGACTGAGTCCCAAAACCCCTGCTCAAGGCGCCGGTGCGCTATCCGGCAGCTGGGCGTGGTGCACCGTCCTCTACTCTGACCCAGCCTCTGCCGGAACCCCAACTGATCCCGGCACGTCACCGATAGGCGAGCCCGTCGGCATGATCCGCGCTATCGGTGACGGTGGGTGGTATTTCCATTTGTCGGACATGGCGGTGCTGCCGGAACACCAGCGGAAAGGGTTGGGAGAGGCGCTGCTGCGGCGCTTGTTGAACGTTATTAAGGAGAAGTCGCCGCCTGGCGCACTCATCACGCTTTTGGCGGACAAGCCTGCTAGGGGGCTGTACAAGAAACTTGGGTTCGTGGAGAGCGCGCCGCGGAGTTTGGGGATGTGGATAGACCTGGCGGAGGTGCCTTCAGATGGGCTCCAGGAAGACTGAAAGGCAGTGCAGCCGACATTGGTTTTGGTTCTGGTTCAAGGGTGAAACCCCCATCCATTACTTTTCCGGCTTGTTTTTGTACATAATGCACCATTTTCAGAATCCAATCCAAACTTACGCCCTACGCATGCTATGACTTGGTATCGAATAGTCCTCAATCATGCCTGTCGCAACTTCAATAACTTTTCAATCGTCATCTTCAACCCTCGCCCGCTTCGAGGATCGTCCTTCGGGCTCGTCTGCGCCGTATCTCTTACTGCTGCCTGCAGCTCCCTTGGTGGCTTCGGAGATCATCTGGTTAATGTTGAAAGGATCATCGGTATCCTTCTCGAATTGAACAGGTCCTTCGCGTTGCTATTATTCTTGTCAGCACCTGACCATGAATTTTGATGGTGTAGTTTTGCTTACTTCGGCAGTGTCGGCGCCTTTGAAGCCCTCCTTGACCTTTCCGAGCACTTCAAACCTGTCTGTCTTCTGAATCTTATCCAACGCTTCACCATTGTCATCATCATCATCCTGATTTAGCTTTGGCCGGTAAATATTGTTGATGGCATCTTGAGCTGCGAAGAGCGGTTTGTCGTAGGGTTGGTCCTCGTTGAAGCCGGTATCGAATCCGCTTGTCTGGTTGAACAATCGAGAATCATACATGGTCTCAGACGATTGACTTGGCTTCGCAATTCCCAGAGCGATTTTCTCCGAGATATCACGATTCTGCTCTCTTGCCATCATCTGGATCCGCCGCTCAGTACCCATGCGTGACTGCCGCAGCTGCTTCTCTGCCTCTCTCCGACGTTCACGGCGCATCTCCTCTCTCTCTCTGACAGCCTCATCCTCTTCACTCTCGGACCTTGACGAATATTCTGACGGGGTTCGGCTCCTGGAGCGGGAACGAACGTCTCTTGAATCCCTTCTGGAAGAGCCTGAAGCTTGTTCGCGTGCCTTCATTGCTAATTGGCGCAGATGCTCCTCCTTCTGTAGCTTCTCCTTCTCTGCCAGCTTTTGTTGCATCAAGGCGCGCTGCTTGACTTCCTCTCTTGCATGCCTATCCGCCGTGAATAATGCCTCAGCAAACTGCGCGAATTTGTCGTTGATGGCGACATCTTGCAAACCACGTCCGTCGGCTGCCAAACGTTTATCCAACGGCACGGTATAACCCTTCGGATTCTTCCAGTTGGAGACTGGTGGAGGAATCTTCCACGCCTCCTGGTCCTCGGCTGTCAGTTTACGGGGTGGCGAGTGCATTACGGGCGGCGGGGGGCTTGGCGGTCCGCGGGGGACCTTCTTGTGCTTGAACTTGGGTGGCTCCATCGGATCGACCTGCCTCTCCACAATCTTCATGATTCTGTCCTGCTTCTTGCTGTTGTCTCCCATCTGATTTGCCGGCGTGTAGCGCACGTAAGTCGGAGCCTTGCGAGTTGTACCAGCGACCGTCTTTGGCTTCTGTGCTGCAACTGCTCCAGAAACTAGTTTGGCCAAAGCTTCCTCCGTCTTCTTCTTCGTCTCTGCGATCTGTTCCTCTGACGGGCGATCCAGCGAGATTTCACCAATATCGGCGCGCTGGCGCAGTGGAATCAAATCCTTGAAAGAGGCATGAACGATCCGATTCTCGCTGTGCCCGCGGCGAGCGATGGCGTCGTACTTCACCTTCCCCTCTGCGTCAACCTGGATCGCGAGCGCGTTCGAGCTCGACGTTGTTTTCCTGCCCATGTCCAGCGGGTACTGCGCAACCGGAACCTCGGGGAAGGCGCCTCCATCGCCGTAGTCTTCCTGCGACCGGGGACGCCATCCCGCGCGCTGGCCGTATGGAGGAGGGCCGGACTTCTTCAGCACGATCTGCGTCTGGTCGATTTCGGAGGCGCCCACGACGCGTGGACCGCGCGGCTGGGCGTGTGCGGGGAGGTCCTCATCCTCGCCGGTGTACTTGGGCTTCGGCAGAGCACGCGAGAGTGAAAGGCCGGCGGACATGGTGATGTTGTGGCGGATGGGCGCGTGGGTAGCAGGGCCGGCAAGGCAAGTTGTCGAGGCAAAAGCTCTTGGTCGGGCTTGACGTGATGAGGCGCCTTAGTCAGAACTTTACGGTATGAGTTCTCCTGATTGGGGCTGCCCCTCTTCCAGATGCGAGCGCAGGCTCGGCGGCGTGGCTGCCTTTTGCGCTCTAGCGCGTTTCAGATGGCGACTCAGCGACGCGCGAGCACAAGCGCGCCGCTCTTTTCTCGAAAAATTCATCTCGAGCCGGGGCCGGTGTGCGCATCGCAAGCGAGCCCGTGCCGTTGCCCTGTGAGCGGCAGGTTGCGCCAGTCGAGCTTGTTCCCGGGCGTCAATAGGGAGTCAAGATTGCCTAGCCGTGTAGGGCTGTTGGCTGTTGGTTGTCGGCTGTTGGCTGCGGTGGGAGCGCGCACTCCCGCTGCTCTCCACCACGCTGCAGCAGGAGTTTCAGGCCTAGACGGCTCCAGAAGGAGTGCGGGCTGGGCGGGGGCGCGAATCCCCGGAACGGATGTGCCTGGCATTCTTCCTCCCCGAACCCCGACAGGCGCGTTCCTGCAGGCACAGCTGGAGACGGGCGCCGGGCGTGAGGCTGGCTGCTGGCATCGGGGGCGCTAAAGCCGGCGGCTGCGAATGTGACGATGCTCAGCTCGAGGCGCGCAAACGGGGGGGGCGCGAGGGCGCGCGCAGACCCGCCGCAGATAGACTTCGGCTGGCCAGCCTCTGCATTCGTGCCTGACAAGCATCGACTAACGGCGGTGATCGTGCTCCCCCATGCCGCCGTCTGTGATAGGCTTTGCAGCATCACGCGTTACTAACCCAGCACTGCGGAGAAGGGCAAGGTGCGGCGTCGCGGCTGCTACACGCCTCTCCTCCTCCGCTCCTGAGCTCTGATGCGCGCCGTCCTGAGGCCTGTGGAGGTTCTTCATGCGATCTGAGAAGGCGAAATTTTGTTGTTGTCCGCGCGCGTCGTAGCACCGCAGTGCACCACTTGGACCAGCCCCCCGGACCAGGATATGGAAGCCCACATCAACCGGCCAGTGCCAGCGCGCAGCTCCTCTCACCGGAGTTTCAGAACAACACAATCCCCACGAGAGCCCGCTGCAGCTGCACCACCGCCCTCATCACCGCACCAGCATCACGCTTCGCCCTCAGCCTCAGGCCTCGACGAGCCGTCTCCACGATCGCTGCCGTCGCGTCCCCCGCTCGCCCTCTCACCGGCGGACAGTGCGTCTCGGCACCGTGACCGACATCTCCAGCACCAACAACACACGCCGCCCACCCAGCGCGCCCCGAGCACCAACAGCTCACCCTTAGTCTCCGGCACACCCTTCTCAGCCCGCACTCGCCGCTTGAGCAGCTCCTCCTCCGCTTCACGCCCAACACCCTCCAGCCTCTCGTCGTCCGGCTCCCTCTTCGGTCCGCACGCCCCCTCGAGCGCCGACGCCCGATCTCCCGCGTCCCGGAAGCCTCCCGCCTCGCACAGCAGCCATGGTATTGAGACCTCGTACGGTCCGCCAATTGCCCTGATAACGCGACGACGATCCAACACTTCCGACGTCGCGCGTCGCTCGCAGAGCCCTGCCGACGCCGCCCTCCGCAATCCGCAATTCTCGCCCTTTTCCTCCACCGATCAACCCGCGCCGGCCGCAGCCAGCCACCAACATAGCCGCACCACCAGCAACACCACCGTAAAGGCATACGCAGAAGACGGGAGACGATCCAGCAGGTCCAGGAGTCTCCCGAGTTCGCGCGCGACGAGCCCAAATCCGCAGACGCCAGCGCGCAGGAGTTTCTCGACAAGTCGGGGGAGTGCAATGGCTAACAACAGCTTCTCCGATAGCCAATCCGACTACGACTTTGCGTACTCGCACCGCAGCAGGCCTGATGACCGCAGTGGAGACTACGCGCGCGACGCAAAGGGTTCAAGTAGCGAGGACCTGTTTCTAAATATTGCGCAAGACAGCCCCCGCAACCAAGACGGGGATGATGATACGGTCAAGGTCGAACGAAGACGGGTAAGTCAGTGCACTTCCACAATCAACCTGCGGCGCATCCCTGAATCGTGCCTTAATCGCGCGCCTAACTGCGCGTTTGCGTAAGACCTGAGCCCACTTTCGCCTCGCTACCGCTGCCCTTATCTGCGGCCTTCTTCCGATTGATTGCTGCTTCTCTATTACACCTAAATTTGCTTCCTTTTTGGCTCACGCTTGGCCCTTCCTTCATTAATATGCCTGCATTGGCCCAGCCCCTCTGCTGATACATAGACCAGTCAAGGATCGCTCGCATGAGTAGGCAATCTCTTCCCGCGAATTCGCTGAATTCGCTGAATTCGCCTACCACCCGTCCCAGCATCGACACCGGCATCAAGACCCCTTCTGCCATCCAGACGCGACTGCATTCGCACATCAGGCGAGCGTCTAACTTGCCGTCGCCCTCTTATAACTCACCATTGTCAGCGCGCGAGCCACAAACAGCCGTCACTGCTTCATTCCCCGTCGATGGTTCTCGAGTTCGGTCCTTCGGAATGACCTCATCCGGCTCCTTCGGCCTTTCACGATCCCGAGACCAAGACGACTCTCCGCAGAATAGGAGATCATCCATTCCGGACCCCTCCCGTGCCGCTGCTGCAACTCGTGACGCGGCGGCGCGTGAGAGCAGATACCGGTCAACCAATCTTACGTATTCTTCTCGCTACAACCAGTCGACAAATCAGCCCACCACTCCCTTGGAGAACTCACCCGAAATCCTATCGAAACCCGAGCAGCAATCGCGCACGAGCGACGGCCACGACGGCTCTGAGTCGCTCGATTCTACGACTGCCACTTCGACTGTCTGGGACGAATTGGACGAATTGAAGTCCCGCATCAAGAAACTGGAGCTCACCGGCAAGATGCCTCCGACATCGGGTGCAGCGGTCACGAACTATACCGCCTCTGAGCGGCCGCGAACCGCTACTACCCAGGCAACATCTGTCACCGCTTCCCCCAAGCAGCAAAAGAAGATGAGTGTCTCACCGCCAGAAACGACGGTGTCTGGCGCTGTCGGAGGCACCAACGGCGCAACCGGCTCCAGCCATCCGCTACTACATTCCGCACTTGCCAAATGCAAGGACGCCATGAGTCCTTCATTCTATCGCATTCTAGAAGCAACCGCCACCGACGCGCTTGAATTAGCTGCTATGACGAGTGGTGGTAACACAAGTTCTGCTACCTCGAACAGTGGAGTTCAAACTAGCGAGCGCCAGCTCAGAAGGAAGGCGGACAACATGTGCCGGAGCCTAACGGAACTGTGTATCGCGCTTTGCGATAATTCTAATGTGGCCAACGGCGCTCTCAAATCACCCGGTCTTGCACCTCCCAGCAGGAGACAGAGCGTGCACATGAACGGAGAGCGTGAGCGGGACCGCGACCGTGAAAGGGAACGGGAACAACTCCCGCCGCGCGGTGGAAGTGCTGAACCCGAGGGCGATATGAGAAACAGTCCGAGCCGGGCTCTCAACCGCATTGAAGCCCGTCGTACGAGTATGCTTGCAACGAACAGTGCTGGCAATAGCCCTCGAGATGGGCCGGAACGTGACAGGACCACGCCTACTCAGGGCTCTAGATACCAGTCGTCAAGGACTGGGACCTCTTTACTGAACGGCCGACCGCGCCGTGCAACAGTCACAAATGATGACCAACCAGAGATGGAGGAGGAGACGCAAACTCTTAGGGTGCCTTCCAGAGCCATGACCGATTTTACCCAAAACCGACAGAGCCATGGCAACCGGAGCAACAGGCTATCGAGAGAGTATACCTCGAATGTACCGCTTCCGGACGGCGCCTCTGTTGCGTTGCAACACGCCACCTCGATTAGGCGGCCTAACGGCACTGTCCCAGCAAATGACAGTCCAACATCCCACCTTCCTCCGTCTTCTTCCTCTTCTTCGTTCCTCCGCGATCGCCGATTCGATCGTGCTTCAGAGAGCCCCAGAGCCAGTGACTTTGGCAGTGAGGATCGGCGTCAGAGGCTGAGCTTTTACTCAAACTCAACACCACGGGCTGCTCCTAGTGTAGCGCCGTCCGGAATCGCCCGTACTGCAAGCTTATCCAGGCGGCTGAGGCAGGAGACTTAAATGACGCTCAATTCCGTGAAACATTCCCTCAACTTTCCTATTCCTCGAAATACCCACTTCATCACCTTGTGCCCTCCTGGTACATCTTCTTATCCTCCGGATTCTTCGTCCGTACCTCACATTGCGTCAGCGTTTTCTGTGCATTTCTGCGGCGCTGGTCCTGCATGTCCACATTTCCTTGTTCCTGATTCCTGGCGTATGCTTCCATCTGTTTGGCGCATCGGCATTTCTTGGACGAATCCAGACGACACGCAGCGCATCACGACGGCTCATCTGCAGACTTCCTTCCGCTTGTCCATATCTCATCCCCCGCACGAAAGCTTCATCTCCGACCCATGTCCGCCCGACGGCACCACCAACATTCCCTTAGTGTTTATCTGTCACGACTAGATTTTTTTTTGCTTGTATACATATTACTTTCCTTGTGTTTTACCAAAAGTTCGCCCGTCGGCATTTTCCTTGCGCTCTCACGGAGCAACTTGTAGGAATACGAGTTGGGAGCAGTGGAGATAGAAGTGGAACCGGGAGGCTGATTGGCCGGAGTGTGAAAACTTCGGCGCAATTGGTAGGCACGGATTGCCTTCTTTTTTTTTTTTTTTTTGGACGGAGTCGATTCGGAATTTAGGACGAACGGCGACGACAACGATACCCCCCCTTCACGGGCTGAGAGCATGGAAGAAGAGGGCTTGATACGCAGAAACGCGTTCTAGGTTTTCTTTATTGAAGCTTTCTTGGAAAAGGAAGAGCATGCGGAAACGAGCCTGTTACTACTGGATGAGATGTTTGTTCCTGTTTCTACTTAAAAGCATAGCCATGGCAATGTCATATCAGTCAATCGTCCACACATTCTTTTCCTGCAAGCCGTGCGCCATCGACGTGTGTAGTTGAGCTAGACTGACTCGCAGGAGAAGTATTGTTCCGCTGCCGTGACAGCTGCACGCATGGTTGGCCAGGAGAGGAGGCCGCATATGACTGGGCGCAGCATGTAGAACCCATGAGATTGACGCGGCTGACGTTGCGGAGCGTCTTCCAAGATTTCGGTCAAGGCTTGCAGGGATGCGCCTATCAAAGCCACCAGCCACGGTTCGAGACGGCAGGCAGATGACGTATCCGGTAGCGCATCATCTGCCGTGTCGCCATAACACACGTCTGGACTCTGTGACCTTCGAGCCTGCTTTTTGCCGATGTCCGCGTGCGCAGATAAACGTGGCGGTAGTCATCTACCTGCTTCGCCATTTCTCCTCTTGTACATACCATCTCACTATAGTCGCCCAGACCCTTGCTCCTCTGGACCCTGACCCCCGAATCCGTCCAACGGTCAGAGGCAAGACACCTTTGCACTGCCCAGTACACGCGACCACTGTCGAAAAATCACGAAAGAGATCCTGAGGTCTCTCGGTAAGTCATATTTCAGCGTTGAATTTTCCCTTGTCCCACTCAAACTTGTCTCTTTCTATTGGAAGTCCCCCCAACGACTTCGTCCACTCCTACCAACCCCTACATCACCCCGCGCCATCAAACCGTCCTCTAATAAACGTGCTTTGTTCTTCTCCTTGGAAAACTCTGCGGACTGACTGTTGCCCTTCCCACCATGGCCTCGATACAGAACATCCCACCCCCTTCGCCTCGCAAGCAGAAGCTCAGAAAAGCCAAGAAGGCGCCCAAGGACGTCATGGAGTGGACCAAGAAGCAATACAACCAACAGTACGAGCGCTGGGTGCCCTGGATCGAGGACCAGTACCTCAAGTACTTCACCAAGGACAACAAGGCCAGCTACGCCGCCAAGGGTGCGTCCCCTCCAAATTTCCTTCACGTCCCCGCGATCGACGCAGGCTGATGGTTCCCGCGTGCAGACAACCTCTCCAAAGCGAAGGTCACCGGCGACTCCCGCGTCGACAAGCTCCAGGACGACGTGAGCAACCTCGCCGCCGGCCAGGTCGGCCAGGGCGGCCTCGCCCAGCCCGTCGGCGACCTCGTCTCGAAGGAGGGCGTCAACCGTGCGGAGCGCGGCGGGAAGGACGACCAGGGCGGCATCGCGCCCGGGCCGTTGGGGTCTGTCGTCGATCCCGTTGCGGAAAGCGCGAAGGACGTCGGCGGCAAGGCGGCCGAGGGCGCGAGCGAGGGTGGGAATAAGGTCGTTGAGGGCGCGAAGGGGGCCGGGGGTTACTTCGGGGGTTGGTTCGGTGGCGCGAAGAAGGAGGAGAAGAAGTGAGTGGGATGTGGTCGGCCAGGCGGACGATGATGGTGTTTGCTTCTGAGATTGATGCTTGATATCCTGGTTTGTTCTATGTTCGTGGGTTTGTAATGAGATGGCTTGCCAACGGGAATCTAATTTCTCTTTCTCTTCACTGTTTGAGGTGAACGGAATTTTATCGATGCATTTGTCCAAATGACAGGGAGTAGGCACTCTCGCATACTCAACAGACGCATGTATGTTTTCGGCAGAGGAGGTTGCGCTCCTCTGTTCCAAGATGCAAACTCATGAAAACCTGAAGGATTTCAATTTGAACAAATTTTAACAACCTCCAGCGCACAGTCCATGCTATAGAGAATGTTTGGGTTACGATAATCTTGTTTATGGGTATTTCGATGTGATGAAATGTTTGCGAAGGCTGAAAATGTATTTTCACGAAGAACATTAAAGAGCTGGCGGGTATCAAGAGGAGAATAGTTCCTTATGAAGGGTTGCAACAATGAGGAGCTGCTCACTGATCTAAGTCGGAGGAAGCAGGAAACTTGACCTCCGGTTCGAAGCTCCGCAGTAGTTATGACATTGGTGAGTACACAGCAGTCAATGAATAGAATCAATAAGACGGCAACATGACATTTGCGGCATGAAAACACCAAGTATCTCTAGTCTTCGAACCGTTGACAAATATGAATTTTGAAGCATGTTGCCCTTATGCGTTGAAGCCTATAAAATGGAGCTATCGGCTACAAAGCGCCCGATCTCAAAACTTTCGCTACATTCCGCCAAAAGAGTTCCCCTCACATTGACTGATCAACACAAAATCTTTACAACAATTTCTACTGGGAAACGCTTGTCCAGCATGAATTTTGACCAAAGTGCATCCCTGGCACACCTTCACGCGGAAATCAGACAAGTGAGAGATTTGATTGAATTACATGCAGACCTCGTTCAACGACACAGCCTGAACACTGCGAAGGTCATGGATGCTGTGTCCAAATCCAAATTGTCTTGGAAAGCATCGATGTAGAGTTGAGACGACTACGCGGATTTGCTTCGGAACAGCTCCGGGTGGAAAGGCCGGAAAAGAGAATGAGGACGCAATGATGCGGCTGTGGTTAGACCTCAGCCACAACAAGAGAATAGGATATTTGATTTCCTACAGAAGCCATTCAAGGCCCATATGCTATGTGACATGATATGCTTTATGCTTTTGGTGTAAAGTGAGATTGAGTGGTGATAGGAGACCAGAATTCCGGCATTCACAGTGAGGTAGCGTGTTATTTCCTTATATCTTCCACACTAGCCAAGTTTCTTCTATCAATCACCTGGCACCACAACCGAGAAGAAACACCTGCAACAACTAAACTGAATTCCTCTGGTTGGCAAGCGACCTTGCCAGGGGATACTTAAATCATTCAGGGACTGAGCGGCTGTCGATCCACCTCCTTTTCAGGACCTTTCATCACCTACCTTAAAAACCCCACGCCGATAAAAATGTCGAACCGACCGCATCTCCCTCCATACCAAGAGTCGTACCGCCAGCCCGGCGACGATCCACCAGCCGCCCGACAGTTGCCCCCCGTACGCGCCGGATCGCCAACAACCACCTCCATCCCTGGCGCTGCAGCAACAACAACAGCATCACGACGGCAACCCACAGCCACCCCAGTAATACGGCAAATACGATCAAAATCACCAAAAACCAAACTAAGCAACACTCTCCCGGGCCCGGACGGCTGCAAGACCCTCGTGCCAACCACTCTCAAAAACCCCCCCATTTCTCCGCGCCTGAACGCCAACACCCACACGCCAACCACCCGCACCTGCCTCCTCCACAGACCTCCACCAGGGCCGCAGCAACGACGACGACGACAAAGAACGACGGGCACCAAGAAAAAAAAAGAGAAAAAAAGAAAAACCATAGGAATGGCCCCACCCTCAACAACCACCACGATGGTCGCGGCCCCGCCATCCTCCCCCTTCCTGCCGCCGCCCCTGCCGGACCTCCTCCCCCACCACCACTTCCAGAGCGAGGCGGCCGCCGTCCAGCGGCGCCTCAACCGGCTGTGCGCCAACTACGAGCGCCTGCTGGGCGCGCAGCGGCGCGCCATCGGCGACAAGGCGGCGCTGGTCGGCCAGCTCAAGGCCGCGCAGCGGCGCAACGCCGACAAGATCGCGGCGCTGGAGGCGGCGCTGGCGGGCCTGCGCGAGGAGCTGGGCGGCCTGGCGCGCGTGGTGCCCGGGAGGAGGGGCGTCGAGGGGATGGTGATGGCGAGGAGGAGGGTCGGGAGGGAGAGCTTGTTTGGGGAGGGGGACGCGATGGAGGGGAGTGATGGCGTTGGCGGTGATGGAAGCGGGGCGGATGAGGGCGAGGAGGAAAGCGGGGGCGAGGTGGATGACGAGGACGGGGAGGAGGATGGGGAAGTGGAGATGGGGTGCTGAGGGGGAGGGTTTCTTCTGTCGCGGGGGAGGGGAAAAGGAAAGTGTGAGGGGGCGAAACGTTCGCAACAGGCTCGGAAATGAAGGGAGTTTGGCGGTTTAGGTGTAAGTCTTGAAAAGTCCGGTGGGGAACTGAGATGACGGGAAGAAACTTGGCGGCGGAGTTTTTGGCTGCATGAAATTCAGGAAGGCGCTGGCGTAGATTGGGCTGGATAAAAAGTAATTTCTAGACCGAGGACAATGGAAGGGAAGCGAAAGGCAATACTATGCAAGAACCTACAAAGAAGGCACCTGCGTTCATGGATTTGAGCGGTGAATAGAGAAGGTCTATCTTACCATTGGCGACTTCTCTCGGGGAGGGAAAAAAAAAGACTGCCTGATCAGCATTGGACAGAATATGTAAGCCTGGAGTCCGCGCTGTCATATACTCCAAAATAATCAACTGTTGTATCAGTTATCCATTTTTCTTCCTCCCATTCTTTGCGTTACAATGGTAGGCGACAGTGAGTTTAACTATAGTAAGATCGCTAAGCTGGAGAATTAGGCGACCGAGAAGGATCCAAAGCACGTGGCTGATTCCACCACTTCTTCAACTCAGAAGGGGGCAACCTTGGAACGAGATTGTGCACACAGCACTTCTGGGATAGTTCAGCAGATTCGTCATGAACGAAGCCCCACACTCGCCGCAGCATGGCTAGAACATCAGCGCGGTCTGAAGGAACGAGGAAAGAAGCTGCAGACGCCGGCGAGACCGCCTTCGTCCAACGAACAGGAGCTGCGCTCGATAGATACGTTCATCGATGACTTCGCGGACAATCCAGACAGTCAAAAGTTGCTGGACGAGGCAATGGACAATATCCGGTACAGAACAGACAGACTTGAGTACACGAAACATGAGATCACATCATGGTATATCAAGTCTTTAGGAGGGATTGGCATGCGAAGGAGATCCGAGCAGGTCCGCAAACTTTCCAACCAGCTTGCCGCGGTTAATAGCGCCATTGGTACGATACGGAAGATCAGAAGTCTATCCATGACGCCAGAAGAGCACGGACAGCTGCGAGACATGATTATCTGGCTGGGTGATATCTTGCGGGAGGTTCCGCCAGCCGCGAATACCGGGTCGGTCTTGTACTTGTCCGGAAGAATCGAGAGATTGTGTGAGAGAGTTGCACAACGTGGGACGCCGTGGGAACCTGCAAGAACGGCGCGAGGCACAATTGCCTCTCGGGTATACTGGCTTTGAGAACCACTGTCTGTGCTGGCGTTGAAATTTTGGAGTAGACGGGAACGATTGTTCTGCAGTCGGGGGGTACGAGTGCGTATTTCTTGCCGTGCATTTGCTTCTCTCTGTTTCCTAAAAACCTAGACGTAGTAATGGGCTGGGGTACAGCAGTCGGAAATCTTTCATAGAGAAGGTATCCTCAGGGAGCGGCAGAGGGACAGACAGGCGTAGATTGTGAGAGTCATAGGCTAGCGGTACCCAGGCTGATGTTAGAAAATCCAGTTCGGCGACATATCAGGTCTAGGTGAATGTGCTCTCGGTTCCAAGTTTCGCTATTCCCATATGTTGCGCTCTTGGGAAAATCTTTTGCTCACGTTCTTCCTGTGGCGTTCAGTTCATCGAATGTCACCTCCTGCCACCACCTAATATCTTACCCAGACCACCAGCTTTAGATACCTTAAGAACATCGCGGAACGTCAGACTGACTCTTGCACTGCGCTCATTTTTACCACCCGCATCCGTGTATTGCTGCGCATTCCCAAGCAGCGACCAATTAGCCACCGTCTCTGGTCCCAGATCTTCGTCGACTTCAACAGGTGGGATACCGTGGAGGGTCGTGGTGTAGGCGGACCGGGTGGTGATCAGTAACGATCGCGGCTCGCAGACGATGCGCCACTTAGTCGAGCTCCCATCGTTCTCTGCGGATGCATCCTGAACTGGTGCTCTGTCTATGTTCCCTTCGGCACCCTCTTCCCACGCTGGCTTCGGCGTGACTTCTAGGATCACCGTTCCACCTAAGCTCACGGTTGCAACGACTGGCGCATATGCTGCGCCATCTTCGTGCGGCATGATGCCCTCTCCTCTCCTGTATTCGTTGACAAGGCAGTGGTTCGGAGCGCCGTGCGGCGTGTCTTTGAAGATGCCAAGTTTCTCGAAGCGGGCGGCGATAGGGGCGGGAGATGTTGTCAGGTAGGACGGAAGTGGCGCGGCGAGGAGAGTGTTGTTAGCAGTGAGGGTAGAAGGGTGCGCTTGAAGTCGGCGATGGGAGAGAACGGTCCAGCGATTGGGAGGCAGCTGGGCGTGATATCAACAGATGTGTTCTTGACCTCTACTGGGGGCGTATGCACTTTATTGAGTATTTGCTCTTCTTCGTAAGAGGAAATAAAGCCAGGAATGTAGTACATGGCGTCAGGCAGCGATTGGATGCGTGCAACGGAGAGCTGCTTAGCGTCCAGCTCCTCAGCCATTTTGATGTCGGCAGACCTGCGCTAGAACGGTGAGGTCTGCGGATGCGATGTGCCTATGGGGCAAATGTCATAATATGGAACTTCCCAGAGATGACACAATAGAAGAATGGTGCCTCGTTGCGGGGAGAGGCATCATGCAAGGCACATGGTGCTGAGAGAGGGAGGAGGCGTGGAGGAGTTGGAGCGGCGGAAGCTTGACGAAGGTCCGTCAAGCTCCCCGCACCACGATGGTCGGCTGCCCCGCCATCCGCACCTCTGACCTGCTCATCCTCACCACCACCACCACCACCAACAACACTGCACCAGCCTGACCATGGCACCCAAGGGAAAGGGAAAAGGAGGCGGCGGTGGCAAAGACTCCGGCGACAAGGGCGACAAGGGTTCGGGCAAGCTCAAGCCGGCCACCAGCATCAACGTCCGCCACATCCTCTGCGAAAAGCACAGCAAGAAGGAGGAAGCTTTGGCTAAGCTACGTGACGGTGCCAAGTTTGACGACGTTGCGCGAGAGTTCTCGGAGGACAAGGCGCGACAAGGTGCGTGACAATCGGTCTGCTCGACGAGGGTTGGGTGATTGACAGGTGAGCTGCAGGTGGTTCACTCGGTTGGAAGACACGCGGCAGTCTCCTGCCCGAATTCGAGAAGGTCGCCTACGAGCTTGAGCCCAGCACCACCGGTAACCCTAAGTACGGCGAAGTCAAGACGAGCGAGGGATACCACATTGTCATGGTCGAGGGCCGGAAGTAGGGCAGGGCGCTCCGCCGAGGCAGCTGCTGATTGCAAAATCTGAGGGACATAAAAACCGTTGAGAGCACAACCGCACGCAAAGCTCATGAAAGTGCGATGATATCAGGCCCTTTGCAGGAAAAGGATCCAAGGAACTGCGACCCATCGACCATCCGATGTAGCCCTTTTGGGCGAGCCCCGGTTCAACCAGATGCGCTTGAAAGAAACAGAATAATAACAACCGATTCGAAGGTGCAAAAGCTCTCGATTGCTCCGGGCTTCTTCCAGTGCAGATGAATTTCGGTGGAATACAACACGTGAACCATCAGCAGAAGTACTTGGGCACCCAGAGGCAAGATAGCACTTGAGCAACCGTTTCAGGGAACTCAGCCAAAAAAGGCTTGTGCTATCAACAATTCGGCCGTGCCAAACGGGAGGGTTGCGTATGCAACTGAGACATGTGCATGTGTCTAGTGTAGTCGAGGAGGGTTGTTCAAGACTGAGGCCAAGCACCCCTCCATGAGCCAAGAGAGCATCACATGCCCCTCAGCCCAAATTTTTGCAGCCGCAAAAGCAAGGGTCCAGCGCTAGCATAACGACGTTTGGGCTAGATCCATAGGTAGGCAACGGGCAAGCCATATAGCATCAGCAGCCGACGAGATGGTGTTGTAGAGCAGGTGATGCAGCAGAAACCGGTAAGGACCTGCATCGCGTACCTAGCGATAAGGCCTGAGGCGCGGGCTAGCAGGCTGTCTGCTGTCTGCGTGAGCCAGCTGACTCGTTCGCTATCGAACGCAGGTTTGCCGTCATCGCTGCGCCGGAAAAGGCCGGGGTGCATGTAGGCTGACTTTGAGGCTCTCCGGGGTGGAGGAGGGCACGGAGGGCGTGGAGGGCGGCCGGGATCGCACTGCACTCCAGGCAGATAGGCACGGGAAGAGCGGCAGGAACAGCGATGGAGGCACAGCAGCAACGGCTGAACTTTGGGGATATGCAGGGTCTTTTTCCGGCACTCAGGCTCTCGGGGCTCCACAGATTCCACCAAGCGGCGGCGCACACGGCTGGAGACAGCCAGTCAGACTTCCAGAACCCTTCTAGCGCTACAGACACGCACCCACGAGGCGGCGGGATTTTCTGAGAGTTCCGCGCCCAGCCCCGCTGTCCTTGCGCGGGGGCTGTGCCGGCGTCGGCGCGACGGCGACGGCGACGGCAGTTCTGTGGGAGAGCAAAAAGCGAGAGGAAAATGTCGGGTGGACTGGCGGAGGTGAGGGCTGGTGGATGACTTTGGCAGCGATTATGCGCAGGGCTGCAATTCGCCCGAGCGAAACGACTTTGTTTGCGAGTGACCTGCGAGCGTGATCGCCTGGCCCGCAGAGCTGATAGGCCCGCAGGAGCCTGCTGGTGAACAGCGCGCGTGCAATCGATTGCGGGTTGATTTGTGCGATAAGACGGCCGAGCTCTCCTCCCGCGCATGCGACACTCCTGCGCTGGATACTTCTCTGCCGGACGCCTCGATTTGCGCCGCGTCAGAGCCCGAGTTTGTCGTCGACCTACTGCTGCACGTCGTGCATTTCCCGGCTCCGCGTCGCTGCCCCCCCCCTCCCCAGCGCCGTCTTGGGTTCGTTGGAGCCCTAAGGCTGAGCTGACCTTGCCTTACCTTGCCTCACCCCGCTCCCGACAAACGAGAACCCCAGCCCCGAAGCCCGCTGCGCTGCCGGCTGCCGCTGCGACCACGCTATTACACTTTTTCTCCTCCTCTTCCTCATGCTCCCCTAGACCCGCTCCTCTCTCTCTCGTTCGCGCAGGCTCGCAGGAGAGTCCTCTCCCCTCCCACCCGAGACTTTCGCTTCTCTCCCGACCATCGCCGGCCGCCACTCCCGACTTCCCTTTCGCCTCGCCCCAACCACCCCCGAAAGCTTCCCGCGCAAGTCGCCATGGATCAGGCCGACTCCATCGATACCGTCGTCCGCACCGCCGGCGACGCCACGCCCACAAATCAACCACGTCCGCCGAGCGACGCTATACCAATTGAGCGCCCCAAGCTCAAGGGCCGCCAGCGCCTGCTTTCTGGCCTCCAGCGCATAGGCTCTTCGCCCTCGCTGGCGAAGATGGGAAGGTCCTCGCCGGGATACAGAGGCGGCAAGGCCTCCATGTCCTGCGTTTCGCTTTCGTCAGCCGGTTCACCCTATGGCCACTCCTACGGCAGCTCGTGGTCCTCCGAGCTATCCAACGGCTACTCGACCGCGCCAACTTCCGCTTCAAGCACCCCCGCTCCCGAAGCTCAGCAGTTCGACAAGGCCCGCATTCGGCTGCTTGACGGCCAGAATACCGCTACTTCAGTTCCGCTTCCTGTAGACCTGAGGCCAGGCTCACGCCTGGGCACTCCCGGCGTGCTTCCCGGCGTTGAGGAGGATTATTTCTCGCGCCCACTACAACACACCAAGAAGCTGCCGCGTCGTCCGAACTTCAGCTTCTGGGGCGACATGCCTCCTGAGCTACGCACGGAAATCCTCAGCTACCTGAAGCCCAAGGAAATTGTGCGATGCTCTTCCGTCTCTAGGCAATGGCACGAGATGTGCTTCGACGGACAGCTGTGGTCCCGCCTCGACGTCTCCGAATTCTACAGGGATATTCCTGCCGATGCTCTGGTCAACATCATCACCTCTGCCGGCCCCTTCGTTCGAGACCTGAATCTTCGCGGCTGCGTGCAATTGCGCGACCGTTGGAATTCCAAGGGTCTAGCCGACGCTTGCCGAAACCTCGAGAACTTCTCCCTAGAAGGCTGCCGCATCGATCGGAGCTCCATCCACTGTTTCCTCCTACAGAACAACCGTCTGGTCCACATCAACCTGTCTGGCCTAGCTGGTGCCACAAATTCTGCTATGAAGATCCTTGCCGCTCACTGCCCGAGAGTGGAACATCTCAACATATCATGGTGCAATAATATTGATACTCGCGGCCTTCGCAAGGTCGTTGAGGGTTGCCCCAATCTGAAGGATCTTCGCGCTGGCGAAGTGCGAGGTTTCGATGACGTTGATTTCATGTTTGAGCTTTTCAAGAGGAACACCCTGGAACGTCTAATCCTCATGAATTGTGACAGCATCAACGACGACTCCTTGGCTGCTCTCGTTGAAGGCGTCGATAGCGAAGTAGACGTCTTGACTGGCCGCGCAATCGTTCCGCCCCGGAGGTTGAAGCACCTAGACCTGACAAGGTGTCGTGGTCTCTCGGACAAGGGTATCACGAAGCTCGCGCACAATCTCCCGGACCTCGAAGGACTTCAGCTTTCCAAGTGCTCCACATTGACAGACGACGCGCTGCAAACAATCCTCCCAACCTTCCCTAAACTGACCCATCTCGACCTGGAAGAGCTGGACGAGCTCACCAACGCCACTCTCCAAACCCTCGCCGCATCCCCCTGCAAAGCAAACCTCTCTCACCTGAGTATCAGCTACTGCGAGCTCCTTGGTGACGCAGGCATGCTGCCCGTGCTCAAGTCCTGCACCAAACTCCAAACTTTGGACATGGACAACACTCGGGTATCAGACCTCGTTCTTACCGAGGCTGCTGCTATGATTCGGACACGCAACCGGGCAGCGCGCCCCCTTACTGGCTCGGAGCGCCCGACCGTTGGTCTACGTCTCGTCGCCTACGATTGCGCCAACGTGACGTGGACCGGCGTCCGGGAGGTGCTAAGCCGCAATGCCGAGATCACAATGCCTCCGCGTGGTGCTACCAACACCGGGCCCACCTACCCTCGTGAAATCATCCAGCTCAAATGCTTCTACAACTGGCAGCCGACCGTCGAGGAACACACGAAGCGCGTTCTTCGTGGCGACTTCGCGGCGGCTGCGAGATTGGAGCGTAAGTGGGCCGATTGGATGATGATGAACGAAGAGGCAGGCGTTGGTGGCGCCGGTGGACGGCGGCGTAGAAGGAGAGCACGTGAGGCGCAGGCGCTGCACGAAGATGAGGAAGGCGGCATTGGCATAGGTACGGGACGCCGAAGGAGGGCGAGAAGCGGTCCCGGTGGCTGTATGGTGATGTAAATGCGTTCACGAAGTCGATGTGGTCGAACCAACAATCGTAAGTGTTTGTGGATCGAAAAAAATGACCAGAACGCGCTGGTATACGACGTAAGATATGGCTCAAGACTTGGCTTTTCTTTCATTGGTCCGCCCAATGATTACATGGGACACGGTGTTCGGTAAGGCTGCTTGGTGATGGCGCTGTATAGGCGTCACTGTTGATGGGAATTCTCCCGATTGGCTTTTTCTCTTCTCTTCTTCGGCCTCATCCTCTCATTACACCCTTTTCTCTTTACTTCGATTCAACATCTTCCGCGTCTTTTATGGCGCTCATAGCGGCGGGGTTTTTTTTCTTCTTTCCTTTCCTTTCCTTTGTCAACTTGCCATTAGCTGGGCTGGAGCCGCATTTACATGGATTACGGACGGGTTTCCTTCTCCTTTTGAAGCGTGCACGAAATGTGTATGGATTCTTTTTCTCATACTTCACCTGGCCTCTGAGAGTACTTCTCTCCCTTTTTGTCGTCCGCCGTTGCTGTTGGCGACGATGACTGCTCCTCGCACATAGCATCCAACAACTTGTTTAGCGTTCATCCATACATAGATCGAACAGCACCGCGGACATAGCCTTTTCTTTTCTCCCCTTTTGCTTTTCACGGCTACGCGTCATAGTTGGCGGATTTGATCACATACAACTGACATAGCTCGTTGGCTTGTGGGTTGAAGTATCAATATTGATCAAACTGTGGAACAACCTTTAACAGAGGTCTGATTCGTCGTAGTGGTGTGTTGATATGTCATATTCCTGTTCTCCCGTGCGTCATTCCGGTCCCATTCCTTCTCTCCAGCCTTCCCCCCCGCCCCCGGGGGCAGACTAGAATCATCCAGCATTCCCCCCTTCGGCTCCCGTAGAAATCTCGACACCTTCCTCATTCACGTGCGGCTAACCCACACCCCCACCCACCCGGCTCCCACGCGCTCCCTTGGACGTTCCCGCTCACCACGCCTGAACGCGCGGCTCCGGCGCGGCGGTGCGCTCGGCGATCGTGGCGGAGCAGGAGCAATCCGAGCTTTTACAAGTTTCATTCCGCAATGAGCAACGCAGTTCGAAACACGCTGGGCCCTGCATGCGGCAGGAAACACCGGGGGGGGGGGGGACCAAACTCACCACGTCTTCTGCGGCACGAACGTCAGCGCGCAGCTGGGCGCGGGGCAGTTCTCGGCGCCCGGGCACAGCTGCGCGGCGGCGATGCCGGAGGCGGCGAGGAGGGCGAGCGCGGTGGCGAGGAGCTTCATCGTTTTTTTCCGTGCGTGATGGTTGCCGGTTGGGGCTTGGGTTGGAAAAAAAAAAAAAAAAAAGAGGGAGGGAGGAAAGGAGCTTCTTCGGAGCGGATCTTCGGTGTTGGTGGTGCTAAGGTCCTGGCAGGTGATACGTGCGGATACTGCAGTTACCTAGTGGGTGGTATGTTCGAGGTAGGTATATATATATATATACGAGCGCTATGTCGCGGACGAGCTGCTTGGGGTGATGGGGATCGGCGGCCTTGTGGTTGTGCACGATTCGGTGGGTTGCCTTGTCGGTGGGCCGGATCAGTGCAGATAAGTGAGCATTGACTGCTTGGAGTCTTTGTCAGGAGAGGTGGAGGCACGATGAGGAGCTTGGCTATGGCGTTCTGTGTTGGAATACGAGGAGGGTTAGCCCCGTGGGGGAAAGAGGTGTCCTTGGTGTCTGTGTTCCGTGCGTCTTGTGTCTCTTCCCCATTTGATCTCTTCTTGAACTGAAAAAGAAAAAGAATGGGACACCACAGTATTTCGCTATTATGGATGACAAGTTGTGTGTACGAGCGGTGAGTGACTACTGAATAGCTATAGGCAACATGAATACCTCCGATCTCGCCAGCTCTATTTAAGGTTCAACCTTCTGTTTAGCCTATCGATGCGCCACCCGTAGACGTAGAAGCTTATCTGAGAATCCAGTCTCATAGCAGAGCAATTCGGGTATTGAACGACCAACGGCCTGGCAAAGGTCTAACGACGAACACAAGCGCAATGCTTGCATAGTAGTGTTCTGTACACCGACACTCATCGTCTTATCCACCGAGTGCACGGGACAGTAGACGGTTGCCAAACTTCTGTGCAACGGGAGTATCGGCAGAGGACGCGTCACTGTGAAGCTGCAACTGATGGTCTGTATGGAGGGTGGGAGATGGGATATGGGGAAAACTGAGTCAGTGACTGTGAAACTGATTCAAAATGCTATTTCCGCCCTGCACGGAGGCAACCATCGACGTCATGACTGAAGAAAGGTAGAGCGCTATCGACCTTGGTGCTAATGCGTAGACCAATAGTCTAGAAAAAAAAACCCCCCGAGGCAGGCGTGGATAGCCCCCGCGAATTCTATCCCCAACGTGCCCGCAGGGAACATCTGCGCGGAGAGAAGAAGGCCTGGAGGCCCGAACGCCCATCATCCAACACGAGCACAAGCCCGCGCGCAATATCGGCCGCACCAGCTCGGAGATATGACTAATTGCACGGAAAAAAAAAGTCATCGGATTACCGTTTACCCGCCCATCCACCAGAAGCCTATCCCACCAGGGTATCTTGTCTTTCCTCGATCTCCAACCAACAATAGCATGACCCTCACTCGCCCCTGCCCACATACGCCGTGTACTCCAGCCCATCCTCCTCCCGATACTTGAACCGACTCTCGCTCCTCCCCATCACCTCCACCGCGGCATTAACCTCCAAAAACCTCTCCCCCTGCGCATTCGGCGGGCTGGGCGTCCGCCTATGCTCAGCCACCGCGACCCTCTCCTCCGTCCGCACATCCGTCTCCTTCGTGACCTTGATGCCGCCCAAGCTCGCGCTCAGCCCGCCCACGCTGCCCCGCACGCTGCCCCTCGCGCTGCGCAGCCCGCCGCCGTGGTTGCCCGCCGCGCTCGGCGCGCGCGAATGGTTGCGCGAGTGCGTGCGGGTGCGGCTCATGGAGCGCTCGCGGCCGGCCTCGGTCAGCGTGTCGGACTCGAAGCGCGCGACGGACGGCCGCGGGGTTCCGTCGTCATCCTCCTCGTCGATGCCGCCGAGCGGCCCGCCGCTCGCGCTGCTGCTGGCGCCGTCGCCCTTGGCGCCTCTGCCGACGCCGACCTCGTGCTCCTCCTCGATGATGCGCTCCTTGCTGTCCCAGCCCTGCTCGCCGGCCTCGTCGTTCCACGTCGTCGGCAGCGCGTTGACGCTGCGCAGCTTGCCGCGGCGGGCGGGCTTGCTCAGGCTGGACTTGAGGGGCAGCGATCCGGCCGGCTCGTTGTAGTTGTTCGAGGAGCGGCCGATGCGGGAGAGACCCGAGCTTGAGTAGACCTTCTCGACGCCCCGGCGGAAGAGCGGATAGATCATGGGCGCGTTGCCGATGACGACGGCGACAAAGGTCTCGCGGCAGGCCCAGCTGCCGGCGGCTTGGGCGCCGTTGACCGGGTCCTGGGGTCGGGTGTCAGTAAGAAAAAGGGGGCCGAGTATGGGGGAAAGTTGGAATCAAGGGTTGTAATTGGAACGGTAAGACGCAGTGTCAGACGGTAAGATGGAAGTGAAGGTACGCACCTTGATGATCAGCGCGCATCTCAGTATCCCGGCCATCATGACGAAAACGCCGCCCCCGAAGACCAGAATGAGCGAGACCTTCCTCTTAATCTCCAGATTTGCCTTCCATAGCATGGGCAGGGGGATCGACATCAAGTACAAATCCGTCAAGACATTCAGAACCACGGTGACGTAGAGGTCGATCTTGGAGATAGCGGGCTGGCAATGATCTGCGGGCGACTGTTAATTGATGCCCTGTAGAACGGTGGTTTGGGCAAGTCCACTGGTTACATACTTCCAGGATCGGGGTAGATACGCCAGTTGTTGCTGAATGGCTGACAGCCGAGTAGGATGGAGAGCTCGGTAGCGACGTAGGTAAGCGCAATGAGGACGTAGCCAACCTTAACGCGGATCTCGAGATGATATAGTCCGGACCTATATTTCCAAGGTCAGCGACATTAAAAGATACTTTTACGTGTATGCAACGGGATCGTGAAGCATTGTCAATGGTGCATGGCCGCGAAAGCGGGGATCTGATGTCCGTATAACGCCATTTTTGACTCTGGTCATACGTTGAGGTTTGAAAACTTGCTTCAACGGCCCATTGAGGGAGTGCCATGTTGCAATCCCTCCACATCGATCTAATGTTTGCAGGTAGAGCACCTACGTTAATCTTGAGTAGAAGTGGCACATGCATAGCTTCAGCGTCCACAGTAACAAGGTGTACAAACTCCATCCGACTAACTGTGTCTTGGACCCGCCAACACGCAGATAGTACTCATGAGAGTTAGGATCCAACGCCCTTCTCTGCTCATCTGTCATGCCGTTATTTGCGAGCCCAAGCCACCATGCGCCGACGATATACGCGGTTGCCGTCTCAAGAGAGTAAATGACCTGCGTGGATCCCGGCCATACTAGTCAGCAAGATGAAGAGAGGAGTGAGATGACGCTCCGAAGGACTTGAAGCAAGAATTGAGAGAGGTGGGTACGAACAGCAGCAGCGCACATGAGATAGTCGTCGAACTGGAAGCCCCTCACGCCCACCGAGGTCGCGCGTGCAGTGATTCGCAGCGCAATGACCACGATACCAACACCCAGAAGGGTGAAGGCCTCGGTGGTGAAAGAGCTAGCCATGTGCTATCTTCGTTTGTCTCTTCGCTCTGCGCGATCAGGGAGGGAGCGACGGAACGGCGGCACGTCGCAGAGGGTCGCACCGGCGCATATGCATCAGGAGAAAGGAAGAAGCACAGGGCCAGCCAGATAGCCAACGAGTTTGGAGCAAGGGCGAGCAAACGGGTAAGCTACAATGGGACCGTGTATGAAGAAATGGTTGTCATTATCGAGACATTGGCCCCTGCCCAGTCTCCGGTCCGAGTGCCGCTCGTCCATTCTTCAGGTCGATTAAGTTTGGGGATGGGCAGGGGGCTCGGTCCTTCAGTCCCATTGGAAAGGTAAGATTTGCGTAGATTTGCGAAGTCGCAGGCGCAGATGCGGCACTGAGCAGTGCATGGTCGCTTCGGTTCGCGTAGACATGACTCTTTGGTTACACCGAGGCAATTGTGCTTGCGTGGTGGGCAACAGGGTTGGCCATGATGGGTAACGGCCGCATCCGCAGGCGAAGCGATGTGGGGACGAGTGGAGAGGTAGAAGACCGGGGTGGTTCTCGATGGATTCACCTCCGAAATGGGTGTTGAAAAAGAAAGCGGAGGTGGGAACGAGGCAATGGCCCTCGAGGCGGTTGAAACATCGGAGACGATCAACGGCTGCTCTCGTATCCTTTTGGGCAGCGAAGCGCGGTTTCAGGGCCTTCGATGATGCGAGTCACCGCTAATTCCCTTTTAGGTTCAGCAGGAGGAGTTGGTGCTCGAGTGCAACTCCTTTTGCTGGCCTGGGGGAGGATTTGGTGCAGCCGGGATCATGAACAGATGACCGGCGATCCGATTGGACGCCGTTATGTTGGATTCGGCTGCATGAAGACGCGTTCCTGAAAGCGCGCAACGCCCCGTAACGGTGACGCCCGTATAAGCGCCGAGGGAAGCTTAGATGCTGGTGAACAGATGTCAATGATCATGTGACGAAGCGAAGAGAGCTTGCTCATAAACAGCGGACGTCGACTGCGCAAGGGGAGGGTTTTTCTGTTTTGTTTGGGGCGCTTCAAAAACAAAGAACACCACCCGGACAAGCCGGAGAGAGGCGCTTTGGGCGGGTCGGGGGAAAGCGCCCCGTCAACCGCGGCGCGAGGAAAGCTGTGCCGCAGAGGGCGATCCAGTCCACATCTGGAAGCAGGTCCCCGTTAACGGCTGCAGCCGTCTGCAACACGGGCCATTTCTGCTTGTCTTCCTTCCTGCGGTCGACGAGGCCGACGGCCTAGCGGTTCTCCGCCTTTGCTGCCGATTGATTCTCCGCCTTCGCTGCCGATTGATCCTTCCTTCCCTTCTGCTTCGAAAGCCCTCCGTGACAGTGCAAAGGCACCGTGTCGACCCACAATACGACAGGAATCATGGAGGAATTCGACCTTGTCGTGGTTGGAGCTGGTAAGTCCCGCAGCTGCCCCCTCCGACCCCTGCAAGAATGCCGCGAGGGGCTCGAGAGTTGCCGGTGCTTGGACTGCTGCTTCGAGCCTTCTTGCACCATCCTTTTTGAGCCTCAGTCGCCCTGTCCGAGTCCCCTGCCGCGTCCATGGAGACATCGTCAACGACGAAAGCTGCCCCGCTGGACACTTCTCCCCGCTTCGTCTGACCCAATTGCGTGACCTGTCTCATCTCTTAGCGTTCTAGCACGTGAAAGACCCGTGAGCAAGTAACCACTAACATCAACTCTCAGGCTGGTATGGTCTCGCTGCCGCTAAAACATACATCCAACTGCACCCGCATGAGAACATTCTCGTCCTCGACAGTGCGTCGAGCGTCGGGGGCGTCTGGGGCCACGAACGTCTGTACCCTGGTCTTAAATCCAATAACATGCTGGGTACCTACGAATACAGTGACTTCCCCATGGACACCGCTACTTTTGGCGTCTCACCCGGGGAGCACATCCCGGGAACCGTGCTTCACAAATATCTGGCCTCATACGCCGAGCATTTTGGCATCTATTCGCGCATCCGCTTCAATACGCGTGTCGAAGCCGCCGAAGAGAGCGCTGATGTCGATGGCTGGGTTCTCGGTGTCGCCAACACTGTGACCGGGGAGAAGGCACTGCTAAACGCAAAGAAGCTGATTGTTGCCACGGGCTTGACCTCGGAGCCATCCGTACCAACCTTCGAGGGACAGGACACTTTCGGTTCCCCAATTTTCCATTCTAAGGATTTCGCAAACCACGCCGAGACTCTCAAGACGGCACGAAGCGTGGCAATTCTGGGAGGCGCGAAGAGCGCGTGGGATGCATCTTTCGCATATGCCACCGCTGGCGTTCCTGTAGACATGATTATCCGGAAAAGCGGACGCGGACCGGTCTGGATGGCGCCGCCATATGTCACGCCGCTGAAAAAATGGTTGGAGAAGCTTGTGCACACGCGCTTCTTGACCTGGTTCAGTCCGTGTATCTGGGGCGATGAGGACGGCTTTGGTAGCGTGAGGAGATTCCTGCATGGCACGTGGTTTGGACGCAAGATTGTCGACACTTTTTGGCAGATCCTTGCCAACGACGTGATTACGTTGATCGGTTTTGACAAGCATGCCGAGATCAAGAAGCTGAAGCCATGGCACAATGCCTTCTGGATTGGTAGCGGCCTCAGCATTCTGAACTTCCCGACTGACTTTTTCGAATTCGTCCGCAATGGTACCATCCGCGTGCATCTTGCAGACGTCACGTACCTATCAGAGAAGACTATCCACCTGTCGAACGGCGAAGACATCAAGGCTGATGCACTCTTTTGCGCAACTGGTTGGAAGTCGCGTCCTCCCATCAACTTCCTCCCTCCGGGTTCTGTTGTCGAGCTTGGGCTGCCGCACTACTCGCCGAAACCAGATGTCCTGGCTCAAAAGGCGGACTCTGCTATCCTGGAAAGGTTCCCTCGTCTGGCAGATCAGCCGAACGTTGTCAAGTCTGAGCGGAGCGAGAGCGCCAACGAAACACCAAATCAGCCTTTCCGCCTCTATCGCTTCATCGCCCCTCCTTCGACACTTCAAAAGAGGAACATTGCTTTTGCTGGAATGATCACGTGCATAACCACCTCGATCTGTGCGCAGGCGCAGGGTTTGTGGATCTCTGCATATTTCGATGGTAAGCTCGACCGGAAGCCTTCTGAGGGGAACGCGCGCTGGGAAACAGTGCTGCATTCGCAATTCGGAAAATGGAGGTACCCGTGCGGCTATGGCGCCAGGCTGCCTGATTTCGTCTTCGATGCTGTACCATACGTGGATATGCTGCTGCGGGACGTCGGTCTGGAGAGTCATAGGAAGAAGAGCAAGTTCGCCGAAATCACTGAGCCCTATGGTCCGGAGGATTATAAGGATTTGCCAGCTGAGTGGGAGCAAAAGCATAGTTCTGCGGCGTGAGATCGAAAGCTGGACACTATACGAAGACAAGAGGGAAGGGTGTAGCGTACGCAAAGCTTCGAGAAATAAAATTGGATGAAGATAGATTATAATAACAATATCAGCAGACACCAATTCCAACTTCCAGGGTATCCTTAGGAGAGAGAAACAGTTTGATCAACCTTGTCCGTTCACATACCCATCCGATCGAAAGGGTAGGTAGGATTGTCACACAACATCCGTCCTTGTTTCAACGTCGATCGTTCGTTAGGTGTCTAACGGCAGGGCGTTCCGCATGTGGATGGCGGAATGTAATCACACTTCGTGAAGGAGCGGTCCCTCTCTTCCCTATGCTCGTCCAGGACTTTCAGGGACATTGTCTTGATTTTCCACCCTCCCCCGTTCCTGACGAATTCGAACTCGTACGGCCCGCAGTATTCACAGTCAGCCGTGGAGGGCTCGCCTTCCTGATCATCTCTGACACTCGGATCCGGCGGTACGCCTTTGCTGCTTGTCTCCTGTGCCCTGGACGACCCAGCCTGGACATTGTACCATATATTGGCCGTGCCAGTAGCTCTTTCATCCGGTCGGCGAGAATCGAGTTCCAAGTGGATGTTTGAGCAAAAGGAAGAATTGTACGAGAACTGATCCATGCCCAGGACAGCGTAATATATTTCGTTGCGACCATGAATTTGGCCACAGTATTGGAAATTGAGAAGGGCATCCTCGGTGAACAGTTCGCTCCAGGCGCGCCACTGACGGGCTGAGTAGTAGGCTGAGTAACAGCGCAGCAGGGCGTGGAGCTGACACTTGGTAGCGCGCTCAGCCGCGGCAGTTTCAGCATCGGAATCGCTAGAGATGTCGGAGTCATATTCATCGTCCGCAGACGGCGGTGTCGGAACGGGACTGGGGCCAGGCTGGCGCTGGCGCTGACGACGTGACTGGCGTCGAGGCCGCTTCTTGCTATTTCGCGGTTGCTGCAGCTGCAGGCAGAGCGGGCCGGTCGGGGTCGGTGAGCTTCGGCAGCTGTCGGGGGCGGATGACATGGTGGTGTGTGGTGAGACGGGATGGGCGACCGGGACCGGAAAAGGAATGGTTTACGACGGGAGGGATTGGATGACGCTTTGCTTGTTCGGACAACAACGAGTGGCGGACGCAGTCGGCAGGTTTTCGAACCCTGGTGGAGACGCACGCAGAATTCAGGGACCAGCAGACTCGTTTCTAAAGGGCGGGCCGCGTCAAGGTGTCCGGGGCGGGCTCATAAATGGACGTCGGCTTCGCGAGAAGACCGAGACCGAGTTGCTGGGCGGGCTGGGGTCATGCGCGAGCAATCCTTCGGTTTTCTGCCTGAAGCAGCACAAGGCTTAGGGTGGGAGCCAATGCCGGACTCAGGCAGCGACGAGGCGCGGGGAGATCTTGAGAGTGTGGTGCGGGGTGGGGAGAGGCCATTTTGACTGACTCTGGAGCTGCTGATTAGCCGATGGGAGTGGTTGTCGGCTGAGGAGGGTTGGCGCGCTGGCCGGTGCTGTTTGGCTTCGCGTTGTTCGGATGATCAACGTACCCGACTCCGGCTTGGTCGTGCTTTCCCGTCTGGGCTAGCCGCTGCGCGAAACCTCCTGGCAGCAGGGCTGCCCAAGTGCTGTATAGACTCGGCTTGCCCCACGTCTGCTGCAAGCCACCGAGCCCGCTTGCCCTCCATCTCGATGACCATGGACCGCGCCTCCAGATCCTTCACGCCGCGCAGCCCGGCCACGGCCACCCACCACCCAGGCAGCCGCGGTTTACTGTGTAAGCTGATGCTGCCGAAACCACAACGCTGAAGCAGCATTTAAAGACAGGATGGCTTGCTGTTTTGGAACTTATCAACAGTTCATTCGCCGTTTAACATGTCTGCTCCTACCGCTACCCCAGAATCCGTTGCTCGGCGCACCGCCTCAATCCAAGACGCAATTGCCCGCGTCAGCTCCGCCACCGAGACGCACGCCGAGATATCCCAGAAAGACCTCGGCAGTGGCGCTCATGCACCAGAAACAACCACTGCCCAGATGGCTTTGACGGCGGAGGTCAAGAACCTCTTACGAGAGGTCCAGGATCCCATTGGTAGCCTGTTCGAGCAGATCGGAGCTGTCAGTGAAGGAACTCATCCCCCGTCCAAGCGCAACTTGTGCTCATGGGAATGCATAGATGTGCCAAACCGCCGCTATCAGGTCACTGTTAGAAATAGGCGTCTTCAGTGAACTGCCAGTAGACGGCACTCCTGTCCCAGCTGATGAACTGATGAAACAACTGGAGACCCCGGTAGAGAAAACACTGCTTGGTAAGCCCGCTTGTCCAGCAGCCAGCATGCCGAGACGCATCAACTGATATCTCCCACCACCAGTTCGCCTCCTCCGCAACGCCACCGTCAACGGCCCTCTCGCCGAAATCGACGCAGAGACCTACGCCCACACTCCGGCTTCTGTCGCCCTCACCAATCCCGACCTTGTCGCCACGTTCAAGCACATCATCGACGAGTCATGGCCCGCCTTCGCCCTCATGAACCAGTACTTTCTCGCCAACGGCTTCAGCCAGCCCGTCGAGCCCACCAACTGCCCGTACACCTTCGCCCACCGCACCGGCGGCAAGGAGATGTGGGCCCACCTGGCGCAGTTCCCCGACCGCCAGAGCAACTCCAACCGCGCCATGAAGGCCCGCAGCTTCGACGGCATCTGGTCCATCGGCCTGTACCCCTTCGCGGAGAAGGTTGCGGAAGCGCCGTCGGATGCGGACACGCCGCTCGTCGTCGACGTTGGCGGCGGCGCGGGTCACACGTCGCGTAAGATTCGGGAGCTTTGCGCGGACGTCAAGGGCCGCGTCGTGCTGCAGGACCGCGCCGAGGTCGTGGCGGACGCGCCGCGGATCGACGGCGTGGAGAGCGTGGCGCACGACTTCTTCGCGCCGCAGCCCGTCAAGGGTGAGCTTGTTTTTTTTTTTTTTTTCTGCATCCTGTTTCGATCAATGGTGCTCGCGGGCTGACAGAGGGACGCAACAGGCGCCCGCATTTACTATCTCCGCCGCGTCCTGCACGACTGGGCCGACCCCAGCTGCGTCAAGATCCTGAAGCAGCTCGTCGACGCGATGGATCCGCAGCTGTCGCGCGTGGTCATTGCGGAGCAGATCCTGCCGACTAAAGGCGTGAGCGCGGAGAGCGCATTTACCGATATGCTCATGATGACTTTCACGGGCATGGAGAGGACCGAGAAGCAGTGGGAGGACTTACTGGCACAGGTAGACCTGAAGGTCGAGAAGTTCTACAAGGCGCCTGGCACGCCTTTCGGGGCTATCGAGGCGAGGCTGGCGGTTTAGAAGAGACGTTCCCCGCCATGGGTAAGCGGGATCATGTTTGTACTTGTAAGAAAGGGACGCTCGCGGGTGGCAACATGTCCTGCTGGCAGGCTTTGTGCGCTCAGCGCGATTGGGGCAATCTCTACTTGGCGTGTGAACGTATGGGCTCAACGGCAATTTATCATTCTGGAGATAGAAGCACGAGGAAAGAATTCTGCTTGGGATACGAGGATTTCGGTTCACCATCGTTTGATGGCTTTTTGAACGAATCATGTATTGAATACAACTTTGATCACAATGAACGAGAATGTTTCATTTGCTGCCTGAATGTTTATCTACGAGCTTGTCTTGGTTTCCCTCTCTGCGAGGTACTCACACCGGACGCCACGTGAAGGCGCAAGCTCAATCGTCCGGCCCCCTCCACATACACCAGTTAAATTTTTCAACCATATGATAGTATGTCAAATACTGCCAGCGCAGGACAAAGGTCGAAACCCAGCCCCTCGCTGCGCAGAGAGCCAGTCTCAGTTTCCTCCCCGTTTCCCCGTCCCTTTTTCTTGCCCTTGAAAGCGGGTGGGGAAAGAAAAGGGACGCTGGAAAGGGAGTACTCGCACCGGACGCCGCGGAGGGCGCTAGGCTCCAATCGTCCGGAATTTTAAGGCGGGAAGGTGGCGGTGAGCTCGCTGTTACGGGGCCCTCTCCCATCCCGCTGACAACTACGCGTTTCCTGTCAGTCGTCGGCGGACAGCCTATGGACCACCCACGGCCAGTCAGGCTGAGCAGAGACAGCGAACCAAGGGGCCGCCCGGTGGCGGCGTTGGTCTTTGTCTCGGAGCTTCACCGTCTGGGCCGAGAGCTATCCGACATGTCCGTCCGACGAGCTGGTCTACGCGGGTGGGGAGGGGGTGGGTGGTGAGACGCGTATGTCAGTTTGGATGGGAGAGCTGCCTCGCACCGGACGCCCGGCGGTTGGGCCCGAGCTCGTGGTCCGGATTCATGTCCGTAGGAGTAAGTGGTGACAGATGGGATCTGGAACTGAGGCGCATGCGGGCATGCGTCGCAGCCCAGCTAAATGGCAGGTTGAGCTTGTCTTGGTTTCGTCCGGCTGGCTAGGCCGGACTACTCACACCGGACGCCACGTGAAGGCGCAAGCTCGTCGTCCGGCTTCCTCCACGTACACCTTCTAGATGGAACCCTATAAATGGCAGGGGAAGGAGTAGCACATGTGCGAAACCAAGCAGGAAAGAGCACCACAACTACAGTGATATGTATCAGAAGGGACAAGAGAGACAAGGAGACCTTGACTCTCGGTGCGATAGTCTACAGCAGGAAGGGCTCAGGAAACAGTGCCACCAAAGTGGTAGCCTATAGCAGAAAGGATGTAGAGATAGTGACGACCAGTATACAGTAGAATGGTGAATAGGGAATTGTAGTCGCTAGCGCAGTAGTCAAGAGGATAAGCGGCATAAGAAACGGTGGTTGCCAGTGCAGTAATTCCACAGCAGAAAAGTCAGCAGGTAGTAGTCTCCAGTGTGGTAGTCAACAGTAGGAACGGACATAGAAGATGATGAATGGCTAGTAATATAGTAGCCTACAGTAGAGAAAGCGCAGGGGATAGTGACCAGAAGTGGTGCAGAGGGTTACAACACAAGATACTTGGGGATGAATGGGAGAGAAGGATGGAGCTGAGAGCGAGAAGTGCGAGGTATTTATACTCTAGAGAGCCGCGTGCGCGCTAAGGGAAAAATTTTCTCTGAACCGCTGTTACATCGCAGAGATTTTGGGGCGCCGGGGGCAAAGTTTGGGAGTGAGTTGGTAGCCGTGGTACACAGCCACGAGTGGGAGTCCAGAACTACAGTTTGCGGCCTGGTTACGGCGAGAGCAGCCGAAGATGGATCGGGTCGGACCATCACACAAAAGACCCACCGGATCTTCCGCGGTTCATGGGTGGGATGATTTGCCAAGTTGGTAGAAGCCGTTGCGGTTGTAGGCACGTGGCGGGCGTGGTCTATGGTACTTCGGAACGGTGTACCGCTGTTACGAGACAGCGACCGAGCTCACGCATTACCAGAACAAGACCACCCGTGAAAGATATCATTGGGTCAGAAAATTCTGATTCTGGATACACTGCAACTATGAAAAATCCCAGGAATGGGCCGTGGGAGACCTCACGAGCAACGCGAGTGGGTTGCGCTGCTCAGCGATAATGCCGGCCCGCTAGTTTTTTTTGCAGAGCCGTTCGCTGACCCACCCACGGAGCTGGTGATCGGATTCAACAGCGGCGACGAAACAGCAGCAGAGATGGACATGATTGAAGAGAAATGTTCTGGGGGTGTGCGCCCCAAACCACACTCAGTGGCGACCGAAAAGTCCTTGACCACCCGCGAGGCGGCTGCGATTCTTCGGCGGGTGCCTTCTTCATCTTCAGCATGAACCACGCCCAGGTATAATTCGGTAGAACCAAGCTCAAGAGTTTTCAGAGGCGCAAAATACGGCGCATCGTCTCTTTCCTTGGGAACAGGCATGTGAATCCAGGTGATCGGCCTCTCAGCCTTTTTCAAGAGCGTGTTCGCTACATCCACCAACAATGCCATGTCCCTCGGTTCGAAGAAGTGGCGATGGCCCAGGTCGCCATAACAAAGGTGGGCACCGACATCGACCTTCGGATTCACCGCATTCACAAGACGTTGAAGTTCTTGGTCGATGTGCTCGCGGACGGGCGAAAACCATGGCTTAAAGTGCGGCCAGACCGCTCCCTCCATCATGGCGAACTCGGAAGCAACATCCCACTGGATTGAGAGGTCTTCGGGGGGGATCGCTTGTTCGATTTTTCGAAGATCTCGGAGCAAAGCGGCTTCGTAGAGCGGCTCGATGGCGGCCTGGTACGGTTCTGCAATAATGACCACAACGTTGAGTGGAGTGGGTAACGAGACCTGGAATTTGATACCCTCGGGAATGACGCCTTCCTGGCGCAGTTCTGAGAATAGCTGGTAGGATTCAATCGCGGCTTTGTCGTAGCCAGTGTGGAGCTCCGGTAGACTCTTGACCACGCGCTCAATCTCCTCGTCTGACGGCAGTGTGTCGATTGGAACGGTGTTAAAGGTAGCATCATACTGGCGCAGAACTTGCGGTGCGGCCGAGAAGACTTCGCGCTGGAAGAATGTGAACAGCTGGCGGTACTGAGTCTCGCCGTCCGGGATGCGGCGAAGTCGACCAGGAAGCAGCTCAACGCTCTTGCGGAACACATCCTCGGCGGAAGGCAAGCAGACGCTGCCAACCAAGTGAACCCCACGAGGCTGAGTTGTTGTCATGATTCTCAGGCTGGTGTGTCACAGATCCGAGGATGTTGCTGGCGAAGAGCGATGAGGCAAGACGGGAGACGAGGCGGGGAAAGAAAATAGGTACACATCGCCTCACGCTTTCTGAACCCACCGCGGAAGCTGCAGCAGGCGCGAGAAGAAACACGAGGGCATTCAGCCAGACGTCGGGCGGGGAACGCGGTCCAGATGCCCGGCATGGCTCTTCCCCGATGCGCTCGCTCGGGGAGATCCGTAGTGTTGGAGATCGCTGGGGGCGAGGCCTGGGCTGGTAACACAGCAGTGAAAAAGAAACCATACATTAGTATATACTACGAGAATGCGACGGAATCGCCGACCGTTAGATGTGCCGCGCACTCGGGAAGCGGTCGCAGATGTAGCTGTGTTGTCATCTCGCAATGCTCCAATATAAACACGTCGTCCACGCGAGAGAGGGTATGTTGATGGTGGTCTAGCCATGCCCGCCGTCTGCGGGGTCTCTGGGCATCTGCAGGCGGCAGAGGTGAAAACATTCACTATGCGCGTACGGCAGGGTCGTCACGCAGCTGCAGCATGCAGGCCGAGTGACGGTGGAGGTTGATGGAAGTAGCGAGGTCGAGGTCCGGGAACCAGGCTGGAGGGGGAAAAGGCCTCAGATAAAGCTTCGTCCCGGCGCCATCCCGGCCAACGCCTGTCGAAGCCGCGTTCCGGTCTCCCGGTTTGCTGCAGCAGCGCAGTTCATGGGGAGCCAGCGTTGGCGAGGCCGGTCACACAGTCTGCAAGCATGGGAGTGCCAGCATCACACCATGTGAAGCTGGTTTGATGCGAAATCGGCAGCGAGAGCGTACTGCCGCCTGCTGTCAAGTGGGGTGGAGATGATGACAAACGCCAACATGTCTGCACGCCCTACGCCCTTGCGACGACATCTACCACCTCTTCCTGCTGCAAAACCGTCTCTGCCCCTCCTCGCGCATATAAATCAACACAATGTCGACCGCAACCCTCCCCGACCCCCCACGCGACCTTGAGTCCCTCGCCGCTATCGAGCAATCGCTCGTATTCCCTTCCTTCACGGCCAACACCGCCTGGGAGCTGGACAACGCCCTTCGCTTCCGTCTGCTGGATTTCCCCGATCCTGCTGTCATCAACATATCTCTCGCGAATAGCAACCAGCTGCTCTTCCACACCGTTACCCGGTCCGGCACCCAGGCGGATAACGACACCTGGGTGGCCCGTAAGCGAGCAACCGTGCTACGCTGGGGCTTCAGCTCGTGGTACATGCACAACAAGCTGAGTGGCGACGAGGCTAAGTTCGCCGCGAAGTACATGCTGGGCGAGCGCGCGGGAGACTACGCCATCCATGGTGGCGGCTTTCCGGTCCGCGTCAAGGGCGTCGAGGGCATCGTTGGCGTGATCGTCGTCAGCGGGCTGAAGCAAGAATGGGACCATCAGGTCATTGTCGAAACGGTCGAGAAGTATCTGAAGAGCCAGTAAAGAGCCGGGGATCACCACCACACCAGCATGCTGCCGAGGTAGTGTCAGTGCTGCGCGACGGTTCATGCCGGATCCAGAGCAGTGGCGATCAGATAGGTAGGTGTATCGGCACCACCGGCAGCTTGGGTTGCCCGCTGACGACCGCCTGGCATTGTGCAGAACCAGATGTCCGTAGATTCAATCGAATCGAGAGCCGCCGTCCGGGATGTCATCCTTCTCGAAAATTTCTACCGTCTGCATCGAGTCGCGCCGCAATGCACGAAATCATGCGAGCGCTGCGCCGACTCACTACCATGGCTGCTTTATTGGTGGAGGGCAGGATGTGAGCCCGAGACGCAAAAGACACGCATCCCGCACCCCGTTTCGGACATCCCCTATCAGTGACTTCGGCCCTGGTTTTCGCTTTTGGTGCGGGGGCGGAACTCAAGTCACGTGGCGAGCCCCAGCCCGTCCGCATCGCTGCGGATGCCCCATCCCGTTGAAACAGCACAACAGCGTACAACTGAGATCTGGCGTTGCAGTACCACGCATCCGGAAGGTGTTTCTGCAGTAATCCTCCCAAGGTCTTGGTCCTTGGCTCTCAGCCATCAAGCTGCCGAAGCTTCCTCTTGCGTGGCTCTGCCGAGATGGCAAGACGCGCCACACAGCATCCTTTATCTCTTTTATCAGCTTAACTCGTGTATGCCCACTCTTCTTATCTCTTGACGCCAAGTGACAACCAACCCGCGGGAGCATTGCAACATCCCAGCTCCTCGCAAATCCCCGTGCCTGTTTGCCCTCTCGGTCCAATCAAGCGGGGAGCTTGGCTGAGCCCTGGCCTCTCCACCCGACCAGTTCGTTGCAGTGCCAGCACGGCTGCTACCTAATGTCATACGCCTCTATCAGCCAACCCTGCCGGGTGCCGCGATCCAACGGCCTGGAAGCCCGGCTGCTCCGTCCGCCCCGGTCCTGGAGGCGCCTCCGGATAGCGAGGCGGCGGTGGTGCCAGGTCCATTCGAATATTGATCGCTAAAGCCGTGTTGCCCGCCGTATGCACATATAAGACACTCCCCTTGCTGCTCGTTCAGGCCGAGTCAGCTTCGTCTCGCTCTATTCGTTCCCCCCTCCTCCCTCTGCTTCCTCAACCTCCATCCGCCCACCATGGAGAGCCCCAAGGAGAAGGCCGTCGCACCCGACGACAAGCGCGGCAGCATCGTCGAAGCTGACGTCCACTCGTTGAGCCACGACCATGGAGCCGAGTCTGAGCTTCGCCGCATGCTTGGTACCCGCCACTTGACCATGATCGCGCTTGGCTCCTCTATTGGCATGGGCTTGTGGCTCGGCAGTGGTACTTCCCTTGTCAACGGAGGTCCCGCTGGTATCTTCATCGGTTACATCCTGGCTGGCTCAATGATCTGGTCTGTCTCCCACTCGATCGGCGAGATGGCTATCATGTATCCTCTGCCGTCTGCCTATGTGCAGTGGACTTCCAAGTTCATCTGCCCATCTGCTGCCTTCGCTCTTGGATGGTCCTACTGGTTTTCTTACGTGATTACCATTGCCAACGAACTTGCTGTAGGTGCAACCGACACGTTTCCGCTGAGATCAGTTCTAATGTTACACTTTCCCAGGCCGCCAATACCGTTCTGAGCTACTGGACTACGAAAGTCCCTATTGCAGGATGGATCTCCATTTTCTGGGTGGTCCTCATCGCAGTCAACGTCGGTGCGGTCACACTGTTCGGGGAAGTTGAGGTTGTCGCATCGACCATCAAATTCGGATGGATATTTGTTGTTATCATCTCCTTCATTGGTGAGTTGCAAAGGCCGAACAGGCGCTTAGCAAGCGTTTCCGCTGACTCTTTCCAGTGATTTCCGCTGGTGGTGCGCCCAACCACGATGCTGTGGGTTTCCGCTACTGGAACTCGGAGCCCTTTACCAATGGCTTCAAGGGATGGCTTTCGGTCATGCCCACCTGTATCTTCGCCATGTCCGGCGGTGAGAACTCTGGCCTTGTCGCTTCCGAGATGAAGAACCCGAAGAAAGCCGTGCCGCACGCCGTCAGCTCCATTTGGGTCCGTCTCGCCCTGTTCTACCTGATGGGTTCCCTGATGGTCACCATCACCGTTTCGCCCGAGAACCCCGACCTCTTCGGTGGTTCCGGAACCAATGCTTCGCCTTTCGTCATTGCCTACCGCGACGCCGGTCTCAAGCCCATGGCTCATATCATGAACGCTATCATCTTCATCTCCGTCATCTCGACCGGGTCTATTTCTGGGTATGGCGGGTCGCGTACTACAATGGGTCTCGGACAGCTGAGCATGGCTCCTAAGATTTTCACGCGTGCCGACAAGACGGGCCGCCCGTGGGCTGGCCTTATCCTCACGCTCGGTCTGGGCGGCGCGCTCGCGTACATCAACGTCAGCGAGACGGGTGCCAACGTCTTCACGTGGTTCTCGAACCTGACGTCGCTCTTCACGCTCTTCGGCTGGGGCAGCATCTGTTTTTCGCACATCCGCATGCGGCGCGCGTGGGCCATCCAGGGCCGCTCGCCCGCCGACCTGCCCTGGCGGTCGTGGACCTACCCGTACGCCGCGTACTGGGGCCTGGCGTGGTGCATCATCCTCATCATCGTCGAGTTCTACCTCGCTGTATCCCCGCTCCACGACTCCCCCAGCGCCGAAAACTTCTTCGCCAACTACGTCTCCGTCATCCTCATCCTGATCATGTACTTCGGCGCTCGCATCTACCACCGCGGACCCTGGATTAGGGACCTATCCAAGGTCGATCTCGATGACGGTAGGCGGTTCTACGTCGACCACACGGACGAGGAGACAGCGGCGAAGAGCAAGAATCCGCTCGTCAAGGCGGGTAAAGGCTTTGCTAGTTTCTTGGGCGGTAATTAAAGCTTGCTTTTGTTTGCGAAAATGGAGCGGATAAAGAAAAAGAATTGAGATACCATTTGCATTGAGCGTTACGGGTGTGGTATTCTGAAACATCAATTGAAGACCTCCTACTGGCTATGCCGGCTCGTGTCCAGTGTTCTCGCATAGCTGTGAAAACGGCACCTTGGACCGATTCGACCGCTCTCTTCCGTTGCACCGCATGGAGAGCCTAAAGGACTGTTGGCATTTTAGTCGTCACACGACATGTTGCTATAATCGCGCAATCGCTTGCTGTCCTGAGCGCACCTCGTTGGTCGCGCAGGTCCCCTCTTCATGCTCAACAAACGCCCCGGATCTCGGTAGATGGCGGCGTCGCTCTCTGCAGGGGATTGACTCGCGTAGGGCCTTGATCCTCGTCTGGCAAATGGAGGACGAGCTGCAAGAAGCTACCCGTTCGGCTAATTGCGCGTGCTGCGTTATCGCGGCTTGTGGGGGTATCATTAGTCGTGCGTGGATTTGTGATGTTTGTAAGAGCGTACGCCGCTTCGCTCGGTGGCGGTCATGGCTGCGGCGTGACCGTTGCGCGTCGTGTCCGCTGCCGTTATCGCCGACCTTGCTTTCGTGGCTTCCGTGACCCTTCCTCCGCCTTACAGAAGGATGGCTAAGTATGCTAGAAGCTCTTCGCCGTAGTGTTGGACAAGGCGGGTCACATGTTGTAAGAGACGGTTCTCGAGTCTTGAGGATGGTTGCAGTCAGGTTAGAGTTTCAATGACCCGGCAAGCAGGCAAACGAGGCACGCGAGGGATTGCCTAATGGAGTCCAGGAAGCACGAATGCGGTAGTCTGCCTACGAAATTGAGGAGCAATGATCCGTACTGAGTGACTGGGGCCTGTTCAAGTAGCATGCAATCCATGATCCTATTCACATCCTAAAGACTGGTTGTATCAGCTGATTACGGTGCTGGTAGTTTTAGTCTGTAAAATAGATACTAGTCACTAACTAGCAGCTTGTAAGATCTTTGCACCAAAGGGTCAAGGCTATGGTAGGGCTTTGGCTAGCAAATTATAAGAAATATCGAGCTCTATAGACTAGACAACTCTAGAGGTAGCAGTGTATTTCTTGCGGATCTATCTTGTGATATCGAAAATTTAGCCAATGATCAAACTTCCGCTTACTGCTAGTTACTTCTGGACAGCCTAGCACTCTGCATTTAACACTGAATGGCCTAAAGACTGCATATATTATTCAAATTCAAACAATCACGTGAGTGGTGTTCCGTTTGGCACCGGCGGAGATATCGGCGACTCGCCGCGTCGGCAGAACAGCGGGATTCTGCAGCTCTCGATCGTCATAGAATCGCATCCGTAATCAAGCGCGAAAGAGGCAAGCAGAAGACCCTCTGCCTCCAGCGCCGCACCGCCGCCGCCTTTGCATCTCCCATCTCCTGAGGCGTGCGTGTCGCTCCCTCCCGCCGTCTTCACGAATTCTCTTCTTCTGCCGTTGCGCCTCCGTCGCGCTCTCCATCGCCCGCCGCGTATTCCACCAGCTTCCATCCCGCGTGCCCGCCACGACATGCTCTACGGTCAGAACTTGCCATGGAGGGCCGCTTTGCGTCAGGCCTCGCGCCAGCCTAGCAGCCTTGCCCGACTCTCTCCTTCCAGCCTGCCTGCTGCCTCTCGCTCCTACCACGCCGCCGTCACCCGGTTCTCGCCACTATCCTCGAGAAACCGTCCCATTGCCTCGCTCCCCTCGCGTCATTTCGCGACCACCCCTGCCCGACGGAAGGAAAAGCCACCTTCCTCGGATCCCGAAGACAAATCCGAGCAAAAGAACGAAGAGGACAAGAAGAAGAACCAGGAGAAGGTCGCAGAGGCCGAAACCGGAGCGGAGGCGAAGTCCAAGACACCGGACCCCATACCGTCATCGAAAGATGGGCAGGGAGCTGCGGCGGGAGCGGGCGGGCAAGGAGGCGAGACTCCCCCGTCCGGCAGCGAGGGTGGCGGCAGCGGAAGAAAGCGCAAGTCGGAGCGTTCGCTGCAGAAGCCCTCGGTGCCGGAGATCTACCCGCAAGTCATGGCTATACCCATTGGCAAGCGCCCGCTGTTCCCAGGTTTCTACAAGGCCATCACCATCAGGAACCAGGCCGTCGCTGCGGCGATACACGATATGGTGCAGAGGGGCCAGCCGTACATCGGCGCCTTCCTGCTGAAGGACGACGACGCGGACAAGGACGTGATCGAGAGCCCGGATGACGTGCACGAGGTTGGAACCTTCTGCCAAATTACCAGCGCATTTCCGGTGCAAGGAGAGGAGCCTAGCATGACAGCTGTTCTGTACCCGCACCGCCGTATCAAGATGACCTCGCTGATTCCTCCGAATCGGGCCGCCGGCGAGACCACCGCTAAGGCTGGGACAGCACCAGTGGAGCCCAGCGAGGCAGATGCGTCTGCAAAGGATCAGCCCGCACAGGACAAGAAGGGCGACGTCGTGGCTAGTTTCGAGGAGGGTACACAGGACCAGGCTAAGCAGGTTGCGCAATACGAGCCGACCTCGTTCTTGAAAAAATATGAGGTCAGCTTGGTCAATGTTGAGAACCTGACGGAGGAGCCCTTCGACAAGAAGAATCAAAATATCCGCGCTTTGGTTGGTGAGATGGTGAACACTTTCAAGGAGGTTGCCGCCATCAACTCCCTCTTCCGCGACCAGATTTCAACCTTCTCTATGAGCCAAGGCGCTGGCAATGTCGGTGACGATCCCGCCAAACTGGCTGACTTTGCGGCCGCCGTCGCTCAGGGCGAGTCGCACGAACTCCAGGCTGCGCTGGCATCGATGAATATCGAGGACCGGTTACACAAGGCTCTGCTGGTCCTCAAGAAGGAATACATGAATGCCAAGCTACAGGACAAGATTCTCAAGGACGTTGAGAAGAAGATCTCCAAGAAGCAGAGAGAGTACTGGTTGATGGAGCAGATGCGGGGAATCCGCAGGGAACTCGGCTTGGAAACCGATGGCAAGGACAAGCTTGTGGAGAAGTTCAAGGAGAAGGCAAGCAAGCTGGCCATGCCCGAGGCTGTCAAGAAGGTCTTCGACGAGGAGATCAACAAGCTCGCACACCTGGAACCTGCCGCATCGGAATTCAACGTCACCCGGAACTACCTAGATTGGCTTACACAGATCCCTTGGGGTCAGCGGAGTGCCGAGAACTTCGGAATTCAGAACGCTATGAAGGTTCTGGATGAGGACCATCATGGTTTGAAGGACGTCAAGGACCGCATTCTGGAATTCATCGCTGTTGGCAAGCTGCGCGGAACCGTCGAGGGCAAGATTCTCTGCATGGTCGGTCCGCCCGGTGTCGGAAAGACGAGTATTGGCAAGTCCATCGCACGGGCCCTGAATAGGCAATATTATCGGTTCAGTGTTGGTGGTCTCACCGATGTTGCAGAAATTAAGGGTCATCGGAGAACCTACGTTGGCGCTCTTCCCGGCCGGATCATTCAGGCGCTCAAGAAGTGCCAGACGGAGAACCCGCTAGTGTTGATTGACGAGGTTGACAAGATAGGTCGCGGGCACCAGGGTGACCCTTCATCGGCACTTCTTGAGCTGCTCGATCCTGAGCAGAACAGCTCTTTCTTAGATCACTACATGGATGTGCCTGTAGATTTATCCAAGGTCCTCTTCGTCTGCACTGCCAACATGACCGACACTATTCCCCGCCCGCTTCTCGACCGTATGGAAATGATCGAGCTATCTGGCTACGTTGCTGACGAGAAGATGGCCATCGCGGAGCGCTACCTGGCACCCGCCGCTAAGGAGCTGAGCGGCCTCAAGGATGTCGACGTCGTGCTGGAGAAGGAAGCCATCTCCGAGCTCATCAACAAGTACTGCCGCGAGAGCGGTGTACGAAATCTGAAAAAGCAGATCGAAAAGGTGTACCGGAAAGCCGCGCTCAAGATCATCCAGGACCTTGGTGAGGACGTGCTCTCGGAGGAAAAGGCTCTCACGGAGGAGGGCAAACAGGCTCAAGAGGAGGCCAGCAAGGACACCACGGATGTCAAGGATACGCCCGAGAACATCGAGGCCGAGACGACGGAGCAGCCGCGCGTCGCACTCAAGGTGCCGGAAAGCGTGCACGTGCGCATCACGCCGGAGAACCTGAAGGACTACGTGGGTCCGCCCATCTTCACGGCCGACCGCCTGTACGACACGACGCCGCCGGGCGTGGCGATGGGCCTGGCGTGGACGCAGATGGGCGGGGCAGCGCTGTACGTCGAGTCGATCCTGGAGAACGCGCTGACGGCGGCGTCGCGGCCCGGATTCGAGCGCACGGGCAATTTAAAGAACGTAATGAAGGAGTCGACCATCATCGCGTACTCATTCGCCAAGAGCGTCATGGCGCGCCACTTTCCGGGCAACCGCTTCTTCGAGCACGCCAAGATCCACATGCACTGCCCCGAGGGCGCGGTTCAAAAGGACGGCCCCAGCGCGGGCATCACCATGGCGACGAGCTTGCTGAGTCTGGCGCTCGACCACCCGCTGGATCCGACGATCGCGATGACGGGCGAATTGACAGTTACGGGCAAGGTGTTGAGGATTGGTGGACTGAGGGAGAAGACGGTCGCGGCGAGGAGGGCGGGCGCAAAGATGGTCGTTTTCCCTCAGGACAATTTGAGTGATTGGTTGGAGTTGCCGGAGGTGAGTTCTACGCCTTGTCCACTTGTTCCTGAGTCGTGTTGCTGACAAGAATTTCCATGCAGAATATCAAGGAGGGTATCGAGGGTAAGCCTGTCAGCTGGTACTCAGAGGTCTTTGACGTCGTTTTCAAGGACTTGGATAAGGAGAAGGCGAACCAGCTGTGGAAGGAGGAGTTGAAGAAGAAGGAGGAGGAAGGGAAGAAGGAGAAGGATGAGGATGATGATTGAGCCGTCACCATCCTCTTCACTGTTTGACTGAATATGCGCACGCACTGCGGCCGTCTCCTCTCTCTTTCGGACGAGGAAGAGAAAGGAGGAAAGAAAGATATCACTCGCATCTAGAATCGGCGTTTCTAGTGTCTGTCTTGGTCACCTTTGGGATTATGGTGGTAGATGTCTTTTTCTTCTCGTCTACCGCCGAGGTATGGAGAGAAATGGAGGAAAAGGAAAATGTCCTGTGTGGCTACAGAGTCGGAATCGCTGTACGATGGAAAAAGAGGCTCCCTGTGCCGTGACAGGGGTTTCCTGCACAAAGGAAAAGAAAAGAAAGTAAAGCAGAAGGATCTCCACTCTCAATTATATGTACATTTAAAGGAGTTTGTCTCTATCCGATGCGTTTGGGGTTGGATGTGTACGAGTGGCATGGATATGAATGAATGACGCTACATGTGGTTGTAGTAGTTACGTATAGCAGCGCTAATGTAGGATTGTATGTTTGCGTGAGAATGGCGATTACTTTTGGATTCTCTGTACCATCGCCATGCAGTCCCCACAAAATGAACTTTATGCCATCACCTGAACTTACAAGCTTTCGACTAGCTCTCGGTGCAAGTTCCCACAAAGCATGCGGTCGATATATTTACCTTTCATTTTTTTCCGGCTCCTTTCATGTCGTCTCCGAGACAAGTATCTCTGGCTTTCTTCCCGACATCTCCGACCTCTTCAGGCTCCGACCGTGACCGAAGCATCCACGCGCTTGGGTCATCCATCTTCCTCCTCGATATCTCTTCGATTTTTATTTGCCCCCACCTCCAATTAGGACAGGAGCCAAGTTCCGGTCATCGTGACGGCAAAATCTGCTCCGAGCACCCCTCCCACCAAGAAGGTCCAACATCCGCAACAGCGCACTGTCGCGTGCGTGCGCGCGCGCGCGCGCGATCTACTCCAGGGAGATGATGTCTAGGCACGCAACGGTGGGGGAAGGAAACCTTGTAAGCGCGAACAGCAGACACCTCTCTGATGACATTTCGTGGGCCTCGGCTGGCGGGCCTCACCCGCATGCCATGTAACATGCACATGCGACACGCACGCAAGGGGACAAAAAAAAAAAAAATGAACGGCGACGTAGAAGCCTGATGCAGCCCGAAGAATCAGGATCATTTTTGCGACAGCTCATCTGCTCATGTAAGGACATGACTCTGCTTCCTTCCGTTCGAACCCCTGCTATATAAGAGCGTGGACAAGCGTTGGCGGAGAATCCCTGGCTTGGTCATGTGGTGCGGTTATAGGGCGGCCACGCGTGCTAGAGAGGTTGGTATTGCCTGGTTCAGCCTAGCTCCCCGGCATCTCGTGCGTAACACCGGAGGACCCTGTGCTTGCAGCTTCACCGGTATGGGGAAAAAAGAGTAGCTCTTGTAGTTGTACAAGGTAGTCACATGAGACGCTAGCTGGTTGTAGCGATTGTGTTTATGTCCATTTCTTTTGATATATGCATAAGCAATATTTACGTTCGAAGTGAAGCGGGAGAACGAATGTCGACCAGAGAAACCCTGTATCCAAAACCTGTAGCGACCGTCATGAACTCAGAATAGCTTGACGTAGGGTATGAACAAGAGGAGGAAAAGTGGCGAATATCTACAGGAGAATGTTAAGCGGAAGCCGTAATCTCTTCTCATCGCAGCAGCCTGTTGTACATCCACTCAGGTGGGGACTGTGTAGACCTTAAGCGAGTTGATAAGCCAGTAAGACTCGGAGAAGACACCGGGATTGTTGGCAACGTAGTTGATGCAATTGTTGTTACCGGTCTGCGAGGCGCACGTGCCGGAGCTCCAGACGTTGCCCGCCCACTGTCCGCAGAAGGTGACGTCAAACACCTTTGCAGAGTTAGTAAAACAAGATCAAGTCTGGTAAAGACATAGGATCATCGGAGATACATACGAGATTGTTGTTCTTGATGAAGTTGTCGAAGGCGCAGCCGGCGAAATGGGCCATGGGTTGACCCCAGTTGGCAGGATTGGGCGTGCCACCCGAAGAGATGTCGGATGGAATAGCATTCCGTGGGAAATACCAGACCTGGATGCTCCCCTGGTTCCAGAAAGTGGCATAGACACCGCCACCAGCATTGTTGAAGCCCGTTCCATACGAGTTGGCAGTGTTGCTTGTAACGCCGCAGCCTGGATGCATCAGCTTAGATAACGTGGAAAATTGGGCACTGGGAGAGCCTACCATCATATGCATTGTTAGCATTGCAGTTCGTATTTCCAGAAGTTCCAGATTGTCCGCCATCTCCTACGCTGACCCCGCAGCCACTAGCCGTGTGTAACGTCATTTGGTTCGTTTGCTGATTGTTCACGCCCTTTTGTGATGGTTAATTGGTGTTGGTAGCGAAAGCAGTAGAAGAAAGTCTTACCTCGATCATGTCTATCTCACCGCTATTCGGCCAGTTGGGTCCTGAAAGAGTCAGGATGATATGATTAACGACCTGATGGGAAAAGGCAGATGCTCACCATACATCCAGTATGCCGGCCAGCTACCGCAAATACTTCCTGGAAGAGACTTAAGCCGAAAGAATGACAACTTCGTGGGCGTGCACACGTACCAGGCATATGTGCAAGGTCAAGGATGAAGAGACCATGGGTAAAAGCAGTGTTTGACTGAATTCTCACACTAGGACGTCCTGCACCACTTGGATCGAGGACAGTGGTACTGTCAACCCCAATGTAGACTTGATTGCCGCGGATCTGGTACAAGCCCCTGGATTGAGCGTCGGCCTGAGACAGGTAGTTTACGAAGCCACCGGTCGGGTCTGCGGTCTGTGGTAAATTAGTATTATGCGAGCATGTTGTTCGGTTAACTTACTCCAAGAGCTTGAACAGTGAAGCTGTTGAACCAGTTAGAAGCGGTATAACTAGCCACAAGGTCGTAGACAGCCGCAGCCTGAGTACGGGCAGTGTCTGAGTCATTTCGGACGAGAAGGTCCAGATACTCGGTAGTTGAGTTGACTTGAATGTACCCAGCGGTGGTATTGTCGTACGAAAAGATGGGATCCTCTTGGAGGGCTGGAAAAGCCGAGACACCGGTGGCCAGCAGCAGGCTGGTTACGGTGCTGCGAAGCATATTGACAGGAGATTGGAAGAAAGTGTGTCAATGATTCTGCGGCTGATGCACGTGGAACAACACCTATCACTAAAGCAAAATTGGTAGAGAGATGGTTGTGAAACTTAGGGTTAAGGAATGGCAAAAGGGGAGGAGTTGGGATCGCCAGAGTGATGACCTGGAGAGAGAGCAGGTCATCGGTCCGCTTCTTTTATACTGTTCTCCCGGGCGGAGAAGGAAGAACTGGAGCAGGTGGAGCATTCAAGCGGCAGGTGGGCATCCATGTTGCACGGCGGAAGGAATGGCGATGCCTAGAAGCCATGTGCAACACTCACCGGAGTGTACCTCTTTTGTCCAAGGGCGCGAAGCCATCGAGGTCGGTGTGCACGCAGGCGCTGAAGAGGGAGAACCACTCATAGGGCTGGTGTGACATGTGCATGAGGGTTTTTCCAAGGGGCTTATACAGGTGCTAGCCAATAGGGTCAGTCCGGCTGATGTTGGTGAAGAAGTAATGCTTCCAAAGTTCGGGTCGCGTGGGTAGATGAAGGGCTATCCATATGCATGGAATATTCCACGAGACGGAGTGACTTCCCTAGCCAGGGAACCGGTACAACGCCCGTCGTTGCACCATCAGAGCTTTGAGCGGGCCTGGCTTGGGTCCCCGGTGCTGACAGGCCGTGTGAACGGGCCTCTGGGAGCGCTCATGCACCACCGATCACGATTCGGGGCGCCTTGCCGTCGGTACAATAGGCACCTGTCAATGAGAGCTTGACTTCCGGGTGCTAGGCAGAGGGCGGCAATGGCGTGCCGATGGAAGTGGCTTGCGGCGTTCCGTCAGCGAAGCAAGGGACGGGAAAAAGTAAATGACTGTGAGTGGAGGACGACGACGCGGTCACGACAGACAAAGAAGGAGGATAACAAGGCGAAGGAGCCGTGTGGCTTTGGCGAAATGAGAGTTTGGCCGGAAGAGGAAGCAAAGTGAGATGCAGGCGAGCGCACATGAGCCAAGCAAAGCATTCATGATCAAGCAGCAGAAGCGAAAGGAGCGAATAACACGGCGGCGCTGACGTTTTGTCCAGCATGGCTTGTGCTAGCAGTCGGGGTGGTGAATCTGGCGGCACGTGTTATGGTTGGGGTGACCCTGAGCTCCAGCGGGTCGCATAGCGCGAGAGCAGAGGTAAAAAGACTTCTGGTGATGAGTGGCTGGCGTGGATATTACGCTTCGGGCCGCGTGCTTCTTTGCGGGGAAGGGCGATGCCGGATGAGCGTCTGGTCCGAATGTCCAACATACCACCTTCTGTTTTGGAGCCAAGTGGTGAGGTCTAGAAAAGGGCCGACGCCGGCACCAGCGGCGTTGCCTGAGGCCTGGTCCCGGAGCCGAAGACCGGGCGCGTCAGGGAGGCGGCAGGGCGAGGGGAGGCCGAGGGCGATAGCGGAGACACTGCTGGAAAACGGCAGTCGGGCAAGGATGGAGGATGTTGTTGTTGGTGTTTCGCGCAGCGACAGAGCTTAAGCGAAGGGCGGGAGGTGGTTGTGGTTGTGATTGCGCGGGGCTGGCTGGCTGACTGGCCGTCGTTCGTCGCAGCGCCCTTCGGCTGTGGCCCGAGGGCAGCAGCTCTGCTCGCTTTGCTGGATAGCCGGGGCCCTGCAAGCCTGTCGCTGTCTGCGGTCCTCGGACGGGCCGGCCTCACAGCAACCACCTGCAGCGTCACGAGGCCGACACCAGAGACATCCGAGTATCACAAGGCTTCAAGGCTCTCCCGTCTCATGCCCGTCCTGCCTGTCTCGCCTGTCTCGCCTGCCGCCCTCTGCCATCTGCCCGCTGCCTTGTGCTTGCTTTGTTGCCTCTCTGCCTCTAACCAGCCTGCCGCACTGCTTGCCTTAGCAGGCTTTGCCCAATGCTTCCCTCAGCTGCTACCGCCTTCGCTTGGCTCGTACGATTGCCTCCATCTGACGAAGCACCGCTACCTCGTTAGGGATCCGACCGCAGGGCAAATGTCGTCAGTGTCCGCCAGACTGTCTCAAAGGGTTGTGTTGGCTGCGCCTCGCGTCTCCCCGTTGTTCGGCACCGCGGTTGAGGCGTGCGCCGCGCCCTACCAACAGAGATTGCTCCAAGCGCCGCACGATCGATCCGTGTCACCTCTTACCCGCCTCGTTCTCTCCATCTCGTCCCTCGTCAATCCCTCACGACTCATCCTATTATCCGCTGTCACGCCGCCCTTCATATGGATGCCGCGTCATTATCGCCTGGCGTGGGCATGCTCAGCCGCGCTGGCAGCCCATGTTAGCCACCCGCTAGCCGTCGTCCAGCAAGGAAGGTAGAACTGCCCGTCGCTTCCGAAGAGTCATCTCTACAGGGCTGGACGACATCTTTGATCCTGCCTTCGGGAAACCAGAGCGTCCACCATTTGCGGTTGCTGCGACAGCTGTCGACTTCGCGAGAACACCAACCGCTGAGTAATGAAAAAAATGGTCCGCCATATGTTCCGGTGAGCTGCTTCCGTTCTGCTTTGTTCGGCCCAGCAGCCACAGCTGAGGATTTTTCTTTTTTTACCGGTATACTTACCTGGCGCAGCGACACCGGCTTGGACCTGCAAGCTAGTCTTAGCATGCTGAACAGTCATGGAGACTGCCGCCGTCGTTGAGACGGCATGACTGCAGTAGACGTCAACAATCGGCAGGGCGGTGCAGAACGGGCAGAGCCCAAGGCCTCAGCGGAAAGAAAAAGCCAACTTCTACAGCTAGAGTCCCGCTTTATCGTGGTCCAGGCATCGGAAGAAGTATCTCCGGGAGGCGGTTGACAATGTCTTTGTGTTGCTGCGGGATTAAGGCAGCCTAACCGACGTCAGCGTGCATGATTTCGGGACAAACAGCGACTGCCATTCGACTGCCCGTCGGCGCAGACAGAATTTTCAGCGACAGAGTGAAAAGTGGCTGCAGATGCCAGTCGCAGAGGAAGCCAATGGCAACAGACGGACCCGACGCGACAACGATAGGATGGGCGTTGCTGAGCTGGGAAATTAGCCCACCATCTCCTCTGCAGCCGGATGTTGAGCTCCTGCTGCAACTCTGCCGTGACAGCATGCTATCGCGCACGCACAGCAGCCCGCATCGTTGATAAGGCCAGTGGTGCGGGGTCAACAAGGGAGCCACAGCAGCTGCGTCTGACGTACGACGATGCGAAACAAAAGCCAAAACGACAGCAGCTCAGGTGTGAGCTTATTCCATCCGATCAACAGGTACGCGGTGAGCTGGCCGCTGGCTGGATCCTCCCGCCTCCCGCGTCGCCACCGGCTCCGGACGTTCCTGCATCACCGAGCACGGCGCTCCCAGGCACGGCACCTAGGGCACAATGACTGGAGCCAGCTCAGCCGGGTGATGGAAAAAAGCAACGGCATTGATGAGGAGTTTCCCGCTGGCTCGGACTACCCCACCAAGGCGACGGCCATCGACCGGTCTCTCAGGCCGCGCTGGGACCCACGTGGCGTGCAGGCGCCAAGCGGGACATCCGCCCATCAAAGCTTTGCAGACACAGGGACGAGAGCAGCTGCGCCGCTTGGCAACGGCGCCCAAGGCCCATTGAGCGCCGTGTCGACGTTCTGGACGCCGCCCGCGCTGGGGCTGCCAGCAGACTTTTGCTCGGAAGCGTTTCATGGCCTCGGGGATCCTCAGGAACGCGCGCGAATTAGCGGGCCTTTTGCACGTGATGGTTCCTGGATTTGCCAACCGGCAGCCCGCCCGCCAGAGCCGCTGCAGCCTTGCGCGCCGTTGGCATGCAGCGTGGAACGCAAGAGCGGGCCTCAGCAGAAACTCTGCTCCAACGTGAGCAGCCCGCCCGCTTGCCCGCTCGCCCAGCCCGGCGCAGTCGACGACGCGACGACGCGGCTGCGTAATGTCATCTCTCTCGACGAGTCGCGACGCGCTCTGCGGCCGGCAGCGCTGGCTCCACCCGGGCTCTGCAGCCGCCGTCAGCTGCCAGAGCGCGCGCGAGCCCGCGTCAGCGTGCGCTCCCCGCACCCAAACACCCCTCCGCCGACGGCAGGCCGCCGCGCGCAGTCCGCAGCACGCAGTCACCGCAGGCGCCGAGCGAGCGCAAGTAGCCGGCGGTGAAGCGCAGAATAGGAGCAGGAGTGGATGGCTGGCAGGCGGGAGCATCTGGTTCCTGGATGCTGGGCGCTTGGCGATTCGCAGCTTGTTGCGGATCAGCGACTCAGGCTCGCAGGCTTCGCACATCGCTAGTCGCTTTCGGTCGTGGGCCAAAGCCACACCGGCCGCCCAGAGCTCCCGTATGCGCCCACACTGGCCGCCGTGCTGTCCAAGCCAGCGTCGCCTCCTTTTTCGCCCATTCGCCCGTCCTGCGCGTCGAGCCCGGCGCCCCCATTAGTCGAGCCGCGTGTTTTCCTATACCCCCGCCGGCATAGCAGTCGTCATCCTCCTATCAGAATGCTCTCCGGCGCCCGCCGTCTTTCCCGCACACCCATGTCTCCTTAATTACCACGGACGCCTGGCTCTCTTTATTATTACTATTCCCCAGGCCCCCGACCAGCCTTCCTTCCCTCACACTGCCAACTCTCGCAGAGGAATACTCGCATCACTCTTTTACGCGTCTATTCCAGTCACTCTCTCGACAATCGTCGTCCAGCCACTCTTTCGGATCCATCCCGACAACCAATTAACAATCATTCAAAATGCGTTTCTCTTCGATTGCCCTCGGCGCTCTGGCCGCCACCGGTGCCATGGCTAGCAGCCGCTCCCACGCCCGCCTCCACCGCGAGAGGGAGGCCCGCGACGCGTGAGTATACCCTGCCCTCCAGCGGACGAGCAATTGCTTTGCATGCTGACGCCAAGCAGCGACGTTGACAAGCGCAACCTCCTTCTCGACGCCCTCGACGAGGCCAAGATCCTCGCTCTTGGCCTGATCGCCGCTGGCAAGAACGCTCTCTCTTCTGCCGAGGGCCAGGTCTGGATTGGCGACGACGGCGCCTACACCAACGAGTTCAGCAACCAGTCTGACGAGGACGTTGTCCTCGTTGTATGGGGTCCCGCCGCCTCTTGGGTCAACACCAATGAACCCCTCATCACCTTGACCCTTCCCGCCGGCACCAACAAGACCCTCTCCTTCGCCAGCGGCGCCAGCGGTGCCTGGTCTGCCGTCTACAACGGCACTAAGCTCGTCAACGGCCAGATCTACGAGACCTGGGGCGAGTACACCTTCGGCGAGTGGGGCTGCGTCGACGTTTCCCGCGAGGTCAACATGGGCGGCCACAACATGACCATCGACACCGGCAACTGCATTTCCGACATGGAGACCTGCGTGTTCCAGTGCAAGGACGGTGCTGAGTCCTGCTGGCTCGAGTACGAGCTCGTCAACTGCGAGAACGGCTCGCAGGAGGGCGCCACCTACGGCACCTTCGACGGCGCTCCCACCGGTGGTTGCGGTAACATGGGCAGCACTGCCAACGTCAAGACCATCCTCTACTAGGCGACGACTTCTTTTTTCCGGGTGAAATTTTTTAATGAAGCGGAATCAGGAGGGTAGAGGAGGGCCTTGTTTATAATTTTATTTATGGGCAGGAAAGACGCGAAGTATCGACCATTGGGGATGTTGGCGCGCCTCGGAGAAGGAAAAGAAAAAGCAGCATCGGCGCCCGGTGGTTTCCTAGATATCTTGTCTTCTCTGTCTGAGTACACTTATTTACGATACCAGTGTCTGTTTATTGTCTATTCAACTTATCCAATAAGCCGGCTCTTACTGGTTGCATCTCAGACGAAAACTCAATCGGGTTTCTCTGTCTTCGCTTCTGTGTACATATTACGGATACCAATTGCTCCAGATTTCAATGACCGATGTCTCTTCACTTATTTTCGATTCCAAAGACTAAGATTGTTTCTGCCTGGTGGACGTGCGCGCGCACGTCTTTCTGCGCTGTCGTCGCCATCGTTGATCAGGAGATCCTGATAGTCGCATCTCCACGCCGCTCTTCTCCTCGCCTTCCCCTTCTCCGCTGCCGCTCATTTTTCGCCTCGTCGAAAGCTCCGTTCCTTCCCCACTCGGACTATCGATCAGTTCACAGGGCAAGAATCCCCGAAAGGCCAGCGCGCGCCGCGCACGCCTCCAGACCGACCGTGCGAATACAACAGTCACCAATCCCACCCATAAAAGGAACAACCCATAATCTCCCTTATCCTAACCACTCGCATCCGCCTCCCCCAGGCCCGGGCCTTGACGAGAGTCCGGCAACAGACAGAGACTCCGGCGATGTCGTCGTCCGACCAGAGGTCACCGCCAAGCTTTCTCGCCGCTTGTCTTCTTGAAACTCTCCAGGAGTCGTATCCGCGTGTTCTTGGAAGGCGAAGGCGGGCTTTAGCCGGATGCGGATAATGATATTGCGGCAGTGCAGAGATTCGTTCCCGTTCCGACGCGGCGTGTTTCTTGTTCGACGCTTAAGGTTTTGCCGCGGTGGCGAGCTGTCTATTTTGGTTGCTGCCTGAGCGGGCGAGGCATCCTTTCAACCCCCCACCTCCCCCTGAGCTTCTGTTTTTTCATTTCTCTAATCGCGGCATCTCTTTTTTTTTCTTTGTTCTATTTTCTTCGACGACTCGCTCGCTCGCCCACAAGCAACGACCAAGCCGGGCGCTAGAGTGGCCTCCCCCCCCCGCGGTCCCTCTTCCCTCTTTCCTTCTCTCCCTTCTGCCCCCCCCCCCCGGTGAATGCGCACATGTGAACCCTCTTTTACCATTTTAGCCCCGCTTCCGCCCGCTACTGCGCTGCTGCTGCCGCTGCTCATCACCGACCGTTCCAGAAGACCGCCTGTTGCCAATCTCCGTCCGCGCACGCGGCGCACCGTCGCAGCCCGTCGTCGCAACCACTGGATCTTCATGCCAATCTCTGCCGCTCATCAATAATCCAAGGAATGAAAGGGACCGGAGACCACACAGAGCGCCGAGCTCGTCCCTTCTGTTCGGTAGTCGCTCCCCCGATCACGCCATGAACGTGCGGGTGGGTGGGTGGGTTGGTGGATTGTTCTCCGTGCCGCTGAGGGCCGTGTCTTCTTCGCTGCTTTTGCGCCCGTCGCGCCTCTCTTCTCCGCGCAATTTCCAGGAGAGGCGTGCGGCGCATGGACGGGCGGGGCGGGGCGTGCGTGCGTGCAGTGCGTGCGTGAGATGCGCTTAAGATTGTCCGTGACGACTGCCTCTTGCGGCGCAGCGCGAATCCCGCGCTCTCCGCCGCTATTACTTCATTCTTGCCCATCGCTGGTTTCTCGGTGAGAATCGCCACGGGGAGGAGGAAGAGGAGAAGAAGAAGAAGAAGGGGGGCGCGAGTGGGAATGCGAGCAAGGGCGCACGCCTGATCTTGGCTGTATGTGTGCATTGGGGAGCTGGGCGACGGCGCTGGCCTGAGCTCTCCGTCTTTCCCTCTCACCGCCGAGGCGGAAGCACAACGGGGAGGAGGAGCGTTCCAGTGAGGCGACAGGCGTTTCTTGCATCCTTCAATTGCCCATGCTGCATCAGGAGGGTATAGTGGGTTCGGCAGGGTTGCAGGGTGCCCGGTTCTGCTTAATGGGAGGGGGGTTTAATGGGCGCCGCTGATATCATTCGGTAGCGGTGGGTTCGCCGGGGCCCTTTTCCATGGTCGTTATCCTGCATGATTGCGAGGGGAGCCTACGCGGGAATAAGCGCAGGAGGAGATGCGTGAGCAGAGCAAACACCGGAACTGCCACCGGCGGCAACCATTTCCGCACGACAATCATTTCGCGCTCGTCGCAGCTGGAGACGCAGAGCCTATTTGATGAAGGCATTTCGCATTTTGCCCTTCTCTCTCCAGATCCGTAACCATGCTGTGGAGAAAGGGCATGGCACGAGCGTTTCTTAAATCAATTTACTCATGCGACACGTTGTTCCGACAAATAACGTGTTGTTCCTGGCGGCGGAGAGCATCGCTGGTCGCCTGATCATGAGGCGGTGGCTGGCAATTAATGCTGACCGGTGGCCAGCGCAGTAGTGTGGCACGGTCGCCCTTCATCAGGTGCAGATTTCCCAAATGCGGGTGACGGCGATACGGATACGGGTGCAAGACGGACGCAGGGCTGAATGAAATGTGTTTTTGTGTGGCGCGTCAGTTGCGGGATGGCGTCATTCCCGTTGACTTCCGGTTGACGGGTATGTACGTATGTTGTGCATGTGTTGTGTTCGTGTGACGCGAGGGTGTAGTCTGGACGGAAATCCGGGTGCCTGGGTTGGGGGGCTGGTGGAGCGGGTGTTGCAGATGAATCGCGGCCGAGGATGGAGATGTTACAGTAGGGCTGAGCACCGCAGGAAAGGGAGTGTGTGGGGTTCTGATTTTGTAAACATCGCGGAGTGGTTTCGGGTGCTAGCATGGTTGTGCGGAGCAATACGCCTCACCTTGTTACAACTATATCTTACCATTATGATGTTGAGAGTGTTCCAGTAATTTTCAGATGGACCTCGTCGCTGTGGCATGTCTGTAATAGGTCAAAGACAACATGCAGGCTAATGTCCAGGCGTTTGTCGAACAAGCTGCTTGTTACTCTACTACTGAACTTGTGCTTTACACTCCAAGCTTAGTTCTGCGCAGTTACCGTGGAAAACCTTCACAGTGATGTTCTATACTGCACTGAAGCATTGGTGATGCTAGTCATGTCAATATTAATTGGAACCCGCGTGCTGAATCCTCTGGAAATGGACTCTGTGCATGCTTTGCCTTCTCATGTTGGTTACAGTGCACTAATGACAAAAAGGGGCTACTTTAACCGGGTCTTGGTTCTCTTGATCCTTTATCTCGGGTTTTCCCCTTTTTTTTTGACTAATGGATTATATGGATGATGGGGTAACAAACCTAGTTGTCAGGAGGAAGTGGGAACGGGTGAAGAACAAGCAGATCGGAGACGTAAGGTATGAGGAAAGGGGACGATAAAAACAAGAAAAACTTTCAAAGACCTGCAGTGCACTTTATGCGCAACTGAAACAGGTGACAAGATAGATCGCCCTTCAAATCACAATACAGCTTGTAAGGGTGGTCAACTTGGTTGCCCAGATGTGGATCTCACCAATCACATATGACGTTCACGTCCTGGATGACTGCTCAAACTAGCCATGGACCCTCACTTGAGGGGTAGTTTGTATTTCTGACCTCTTTCTACGAAGCTATAGATACACTTTACCACATACTATACAGGTGAGTCCTCTCGAGATTCGGTCATGGCGTGGCATTGTATTACGCACAATTAAAACCAGCGGTTTACCCCGATGCTAAACCTGCTAGCACATAATGCGTACTTGTTACAATATTGTTCTTTTACAAAGTTTAGCGTGAAGTTAAGAGGTACATGTATAACCTAAATTTGACTTCATCCCCTGCTATTGCAGGGATAAAATTACTCTTTCGCACATCTCAGCCAACGATATGGAGTATGTTCGCAATCCAGCACCACTGCATCCATTCGATACGGTTGAGGGGACTGAGTTGAGGATTGCGGCATTCCTACTACTACTGCTCACGCGGTATGCGGCCTGGGCGTACTGGAATGTTCTGAGACTTGGCAACAGAAGACTTATTCTAACTGGGTGGTTTGGCCGGCATGTATCGCTCTTTATCTCGGCAGTTTGATCAAAAGCTTCTATACGCTCATGGTGAACATACAGCACATCATGATATAGAGCGGTCAACCTACACTTGGAACGCGCAATAGATCTGGATGGCACTTAGTAGAGAAGCATGTGGGAGAAAATAGAAAAAAATTGTTAAGTGTAACAAGAAGCAGACGGAAGTCCGCTGTATGAGAACCACTTGAGACCGAGGCTGCATGGCATCCCGTCACTCACGGGATCCTTTTTCAAGCTTGGCAAGAAAACAGCCGGCCACCTTTCCTCGAGTCCATGAAGAAGCATACTCTATTCTATGGTAATTCATCACGAGTAGGATAGCCTACGTGTTCCAGATCTTGATTTTCTCTCCCACGGGATGATTCACAAGAGATGGGAATACTGCCAAGTGCTTAGGTTGCCGATAGCAAGATAAGGAGTTGGAAAATTTACAGCAAGGGCCCCCTAACTTTCCGCAAGCAGCAGTGTCGAACCGATTGCCCGAGATAGCGAAGATAGCGTTCCGCTCACACCTCGGGCGCTATTACATAGCTCTGATTAGTGTGGTCGGGGCTCCAAGGACGTCAGATACTCGGGCGTGGAGGTTCCGGTGCTAATCGAGATGTCGAAGACCGCCAGTATGCAAAGTGGTATCAATAAAGACCACGTGAACTGGCTTCTCTGTAGGGAAGCGTGGACAGCTTCCGAGATAAGGATTCATTTCCGAGGGTCCAAATGATTGGAAGCGCGGTTCCAACGTAGCAAGCACAGTGGAGACTGGAAGTTTCGAGATAAGTTTTCTGAATGATTCAGGACGCAAGGGAGGAAGCGGACGCTGGAGGTTCGAATACTCCATTTCAGGAAAAGCGGCGTCAGGCGGTTGCAATGCTCCGCATATGGAAAGGCCGATCGCCACGCCGACGAATCACCCCACTCCATGAGCCTTGGCGCCACTCAACGTGCGGCTCATTGGCAGAGTGGTTTGAATTACCTATTTCAGCACCTGCTACGTGCACAGGCAAAGATAACATATATTTACGCATTCTACATGGCGAAGTGGAATAATCCCTCCTACGTGCCAAAATCTCCTGCATCCGCCCTTCATACATCGGATTCGTACAGACATCATGATGGAAACCCTGACTATGAGCCCCCCTCCTGCTCCGGCAGTGGGAGGGGAACCCACCATGCCATCGGCGTCTCCAGTCCCGTTCGATGCGTCCAAGCACCTCGCATATTCTCCGCCATCTCGAACGCTCATGATGGAAGATCTGGCACTGGAGCCCACGGCAATCTCTCCCGTTGCATCCACTGAGCCTTTCCCCTTGCTCTCCTACGACGCAGTCCTTCAACACCGTCGCGAGATCTTTAACCCAGACGTGCTTGATAACTGCATGCACCACACCATGCCTGGCTCCGTCCAGATTCGTGGCATGGCACCCCGATATGCACCTTTCATCCACTCTTTCTGGCACTCTCCAGAGGTGTTGAAGATCATTAGCGAGAATGCCGGTGTAGACTTGGTGCCTGCGATGGACTACGAGATCTCTCACACAAACGTTCAGCTTGGGCCTGAAGGACTCGAGGGAGTCAGGGCTACTCCAGTGGAGCCGCCGGCTGCAACTGGACACGCAATTGCGCAGTTCGAGAACGGCAAAGCCGCATCCGAAACCACTACCGGCGAAGCAAAGTCCATTATCGAATGGCACAAGGACTCGCATCCATTCGTGTGCGTTGTCATGTTGTCAGACGCCAGGAATATGCTAGGCGGAGAGACAGAGTTGCAAGGTGGCGATGGAAGAACAGTGAAGGTCAAGGCACCACAAATGGTAACGCAGGCTTCCCCCTCTTGATGAGATGTGAACTGACGTCTCCTGCCAGGGATGTGCCGTCATTCTCCAAGGCCGGTACATCACGCATACGGCACTACCGACCACAAACATGCCTGAGCGGATCACTGTTGTCACCTCCTTCCGGCCCAGAAACCCTGCTCTTCTCGATGAAACTACGAACGCGAACGTGAGGAACGAGTCCCATTTGACAGAACTATACTACCAGTGGACTATCTACCGTCTGGAAGTCCTAGCCCAGCGTTCTCGTATGGCGGTAGAGGCTCTGAGAGAGAAGTATGCAGCGAACATCAGGGAATCCGACAAGGAAGGAAAGTCTGGGTTGTGCCGGGTTGAGACTGTCAATGTTGCGGAGGTCGAAGAATGGGTGCATAAGCAAACTACATACCTTGAGCAGACCCTCTTTGAAATGAGACCACTTGAACAGTAGTTGGATGAGAGCCGGTCTCATCAATGCCTAGCTCTTCTCACCCAAACAATATCATGTCTTTTTGCCAATATGAAGCTGCCACAGAAGCATGAGTCTCCTCTTGATCCTTTCTTCTCCAATCGTTCATCAGAACCTGTTGAGCGCGTTGAAAGTGTTTCATCCGGAATCGTTTCTCCAAGAGCTGGAGACGGAAAATGGTGTATTGCCTTTCCCAGGCGTGATAATTTTTGAGCTCCCTGCCACAGATCCCAATCGGCCAAAGAAGAGCATTCTCGTAGATGGAACCCTCTGGTAGCTGCTGGACGAGTTGAATTGCCAATGAAGCAAGAGAGCCGGAGGATTCTGTGTCTGTATCTTCAACACTCGTGATCGAATCAGAGGACGTACCCAGAGATTTCTTTCTGTAGATGCTTGCAGTAACTCTGTAAAGCTGAGAGACGATTTCACGATCCCTCTCATACTCATTCGCGTTTGCTGTCAAGACATTTGGGCTTGTTACGGCCTCTGATTCTGTAGCTCCGTTATCCAGAGACCCGACATGTTCTTCTTTCGCTTCGTGAGACTCAACCAGGCAAAAGCTTGGAAGCCAATCCAATCTGCCGTCCCAAGCTCCGATATCTCCCTCCGTGACTGTGGTATCCATAGCACTGATGCGGGCTATCAGGCTTGGAAAGTAGTACCGTGACTGTTCGCTCTGAGCTGATTCCCTGAGTAGAGAATTCTCGGAGACGCGAGAGCTGGCTCGCATGTACGAGTCAGATGCCGTAGGAATTCGAAGTGAGGTGGACATGACAAGGTCATTGTATAAGTAAAGATTATGTAGGAATCGAAAAGCCTCTGAAACTGTAGAATGCTTCGGAGCGCCTCCTATGAATTTCGAGGAATGTCTTTGGAAGAGCTGGCCAATGAACTCCATGTGGGGCAAAAAACTCGCATCCCCCATCAGCATATCGTAGAGCAGAAACAAAGTAGAGCTTGTCAAGAGGTAGAGGAGATCAGTCGCATCCAGATCTTGGGCAGGAGTCATGGTTGGACGTTGCTGCATTGGATACCCCGATGAATCTGCGGTCTCGGTGACAGTCCACTGGCTTGAACTGTACCGTTGCAAAAGCCTTCTGCACCCGCTCAAAGCTCGTTGCCTCAACTTCAGAGTTTCTCGTTCCATCACAGACCAACCGTAGTCCCAGATACGAGCACCACTGAGCGTGAGTAGGGAATCCATAACCATACGGCTTTGCATGGCAATAGGAACAAGAACTGACAAGAAAGGATTGGTTGGAGCAGAAAAGGTAGGATATGTCCTTGAGAACCTCCCAATGTAATGATCCAACAACAGTGACTCAGTAGAGCACAGAGAATGGGGTAATGAAGGCCTCTGGTACCTGAAACATCGCTCGACGGTTGAAAGCTCTCCAGACTCTCGATCGCCCCCCACATGTATGGATCCCGCGTCAAGATTGATCGCTGTGCTAGATGGTTGCGCAGTGACACTTTCAAAATCATTGACGATTTTAGCAGGGTGTTCAATTCTTGAGGCCAGGGGTTTGCCTGAAGGGGTTGATGGTTCCTTCGATTGGCCCTTCGTACGTTTTGTAGAGCCCCTCCTCTTCATTCCCACTCGCCTTGCATCTTCCTCCCAAACGAGTCTCGTCATCCTGTCACAGCTCAAGCCAAGTTTCCTGCAGTTCCCACAAGGAAACTCGGTGCTGTCGCACTTCTTTTTCCTACCGCTTGTTGGTTCTGCGATCGCACGGGGGTGTATTTGAAGGGGATCGTACCGGTCTCTGCACGTCCAACAACCATCTCTCGTCCGAACCCTCCGACCTGGCTGTTCCAGCTCAATCATTGTATTGCTTGTGGCATTACATATGCCTTTAGTGGCACTCATCTGGAAAGCAGGCACCCTTGAAATCTGCGGTCAACGAACAACGGGAAAGAAGAGCGATGGCAGGACAATGTTGGACAACGGAGGAAAGAAACAGAAATCGTGCAGCGGATGACAGGTAGTTTCGCTAAAGAAGTGTGGAGGTCGCGTGTCCCAAGGTTATCACTCGCCATGTGGGGCATGGGTCCGATAACCGGCGCATGGCCTAATCCGTATTAGGGAATCAAATCCCCACCCCCACTCAACAGAGCACACGCATGTCAGCGTTTTAAGGTTCTGCAAATCCTTTATTTTCGGAGCTCTGTCTCGAGAACAGCACAGCACTGATATTCTCGGACCGTGAAGGCCAGAGCGGGGAGAGAGCTTCTCATTACTAAATCTACTCCAATCGAAGCGTGCGTTCTTCTATCGATCCATGCCACAACTACGTAATTATACTCGCTCCCAGCCATGACATCACTGCTCCGCAGCGCTCCCTTTGCGCACCTATGTCATTGCCACGATACATCCCTACACTTGAACAGACGCATCGTGCTCCATGTACCTGCTAATCCCAGTCCAACTTGGGGAAATAATAGACATGTTGATACCACGCAAAGATCCTCACAATCACTAGCAGAGGCCTGTCAAAATGCCTCGTCACAATGTGCTTGTTGGACACTTGTTCAAGGCGCTGTGCATAGGTACAATCCGGATACGGCTGTACGTGCCGCCCGTTTGAACAAATTAGCTAAGAATTCTTGAGACGGGCTCGAGGGTGCTCGTGTACACATCCAATCGGGAAACTCGGAGAAGACGTTCGGGGAACCGCGAAAGTCGTCGCCGCATTCACGAGGTCCAAGCAGAAAACAGAATAAGCGAAGCGATGGCAGATGCTATAGCAACGTGCCTAGCCCCGAGACATAATGAAAGCTTGACCGGGAAAGAGAGCTTCGTTCACGACTGCAGGAAAGATAAAGAACGGAACGCACACGCTGATTGTCCCACCACGACTCCCACAGTCTCTACGCCTTCTGCGCCTTAATGTGATTCAACGCCGACCCGCACCTCAGCCACGCAATCTGACCCTCATGAAACGTGTGGTCCAGCCTCGTCTCCCAGACGCCCCCGTCCCTCCTCCTCACCCTCATGACCAGCCGCTTCCCCGGCTCGATCTCCTCGACCCCCAAAACGTCGACCCGGTCGTCCGGCCGCAGCCGCTCGTACGCCCCGTCCGCGTCCGCGAACGTCAGCGGCAGCATCCCCTGCTTCTTGAGGTTCGTCTCGTGGATGCGCGCGAAGCTGTGCGCGATCACGGCCACGCCCCCGAGGTAGCGCGGCTCCAGCGCCGCGTGCTCCCGGCTCGAGCCCTCGCCGTAGTTGTGCGCGCCGATGATGCACCACCGGATGCCCGCGGCCTTGTACTTCTTGGCGACGGCGGGGACGGGGCGGGGGGCGTGGGCGGGCGTGGTGAGGTCCAGGGCGTGGCCGCGTTGCTGGTGCGGGGCGGATGCGGAGAGGAAGGCGTTCTCGGCGCCGGTGAGGAGGTTGTTGGAGATGTTCTCAAGGTGTCCGCGGTACTTGTACCACGGACCCGCAGGGGAGATGTGGTCGGTTGTGCATTTCCATGTTGGTTCGGTAAGCGGGGGGAGTTGATGTGTGCGGAGGGGGGATTCGGCTTACCTTGGACTTTGATCAGGATGGCCATGTCCTCAGCGTTGCCCGGCTTCCAGGGCTCAAAGGGCTGGAGGAGCTGGAGCTTGTCGCTCTTTGGGTCTACTTGCACTTGGAGTGCAGCGCGGTCCTGTGCGGGGGGCTGGTAGAAGTTCGTCCCGGGTTCGAAGGAGACGGGGAGCTCCTCGGCGGCCGGGGGAGAGAACCTGAAGGCCTTCCCTTTGCTGTCGAGGACTTCGTCTGTCGTTGGATTGAATTGTAATGAGCCCGAGTAGGCGAATGCTGTGACAAGCTCAGGTGATGTGACGAAGGAGTGCGTCCCGGGATTGCCGTCATGCCTTCCAATAAAGTTACGATTGTATGATGAAATGACTGAGTTGGGAACGCCCTATTCGGATGGTCAGCAAGGATATAAAAATGCTATGTTGTGTTACAACTAACCTTCTCGACTTCTGTTCTGTTCCATTGCCCCACGCACGGTCCACATGAGTTACTCAGAAGAACGGCACCGGCTTCTTGGAAAGCATCCAGGATCCCATCCCGCTCAACTGTTGCCCTGATCTGCTCACTGCCAGCTGTGACGAAGAATGGTACTTTCGGTTTGAGGCCCGCTGACTCGGCTTGGCGAATCAGTTCCGAAGCCTTTTTCAAGTCCTCGTATGATGAGTTGGTACAGCTGCCCACCATGGCATGAGACAAGTCCTTCGGCCACTCGCTCTCTTGGACTTCGCTTCAAAACTTTGACAGTGGACGCGACAAGTCAGGAGTGTACGGTCCGTTGACGTGCGGCTCCAAAGTGTCTAGATCAATCTCAATGACCTCGTCATAGTAATTCTCACTTCCTTCGTCCGGGCGGAGGAGTTCCAAGTTTTCCTTCGCCGCGTCCGCCACAAAGTGCCTTTTGGTTGCGGATAAGTACCGGGTCATGGCGTCTGAGTAAGGAAAAATGCATGATGTCGAGCCAATCTCAGCAGACATGTTGCATATTGTTGCCATTGCGGTGGCGCCCAGCGTTTGTGTTCCGGGCCCGAAAAACTCGACGATCTTGCCTTTGCCGCCGGAGACAGATACGATGCCAGCGAGTTTGAGGATGATGTCTATAAATGCATGAGTCCAGGAGGAAGTTCGAGGGGCAAGCTGATTTGTAGATGTACCTTTTGAGCTAGCCCAGCCTTGAAGCTTGCCTAAGAGTTTCACGCCCATAACTTTCGGACACTGAAGCTCCCATGGCATTCCTGCCATAGCATCCACGGCATCAGACCCGCCAACCCCTACACCAAGCATACCCATACCACCGGCATTGGGTGTATGCGAGTCTGTTCCGATCATGAGACCGCCAGGGCTTCGGAGAGTCAGCAGATTTCCCGAGTTTTCAATAACGGTTTACCCACAAAGCGTAATTCTCAAAAAGAATTGTATGTATTATGCCGGATCCAGGCTTCCAGAAACCAATGTTGTATTTTGCGGATGCCGAAGCCAAGAATTCGTAAACCTGCAGAATTGCGCCGTTGAGCACAGTTTCCTCTAAATGTGTGTAGTGATCCCACCTCGCGGTACTGCTTCTTAGCGCTTTCCAGGTCCTGTCGAGCACCCTTCTCTGCCACTATCAGGTGATCTCCATGAATAGTGACTGGTAATTGAACCTCCGGCAGTCCAGCGCTGATGAATTGCAGAAGTGCCATAGTAGCCGTCGCATCGTGGCAAGCCGCTCGGTCAGGGTTCAACTTCAGAAAGGATTTACCGCGGTCAAGCTCCTGTGCTTCTGGTTCGCAGAGGTGGCTGCGTCCAATCAGTCAGCCATCTTGGGGGTATAGACGCAGGATTGAGAATTACGTATAGAGGATTTTCTCTGAGAGCACCAGCGGTCTGCCGAAACGGCGCCGAAGAAGATCAAGATTGCGCTGCAGCTTTGGGTATGGAAGAAAAGCGTTCCGCCCGTAGGTCAGCGCCGAATCAGAAAGGAAAAGCAGAAAACCTATTCACCTTTTCCAGCAAACTCATTGGCACCTGGGAGCTCGGAATCCCAGTGGCTCCGGAAACGGTTGCAAAGCGCCGCGCAGAGCATATCTGCGGTGGCAAGGAATGGCGCAAATGTTGTAAGTTGCGAAGGAGCGTCATCTTGGACAGGAATCACAGCCATGAGCCGGCCACATACTTTTCGTGTTTTTTTTTTTTTTTAAAAAATCCGCGATGAGGCTCTGAAGGATGTGAGAGAAGCTCGGGAACGAGAGCTGTTACCCGAAAGGAGTAGTCCGGGATGGAGCTATGGCCACTCAGCGGGTTGCTCCAGCACCTTTTTGCGCCAAGCGGAGCAGTCCGGCCAATGACACTGAATGTGTTGATTTCTGGGTCAAATGCTCCAAAAATTCACCCCACAAATTAACTAAAGCCGAGGTCATTCAGATAAGGATCTCGCCGGGGGCTACCTCTTCGATTGTCTTCGCAAGAAAGCGGGGTAGGTGCCGCGATGCACCTGGGGGCGTTGACTTGCGTCAGATTCGTGAAATGGATGTAGAGCGCATTCCTTAGGGCAAAGTTAAGAGCAAATAATATTTCGCTATCCTATTACCACCAGAATAGTTCTTTGGGATTTTCAAGCATGAGAAACCGCCATTCATCATCTGTAAGCCATCTACGTAGACTCAGTATCCACTGACCATCGTCGACATCGAGGAATGGGGTCTCCTTCAATGCCTCCTCTCTGGTGCGGAGCTTCATACGAGGAGTGTGAGGCCTGATAGCGCGGCTTAGTTTTGTATTGCTATCCTGGGGTTCGCCGTGACTCACCAATCACTTCCCCAAAGGACCCTTCTCGGATTAGTCTTAACCAAAGCCTGCACCAATTCTTTCATGTCCTCGTAGTACGGTGCCTGCTCGGAGGAGCGGTACGGGGCACTCAACTTGATCCAGAAGTTTCCAGTCTTGAGTAGTTCAAGAACGGGCTCGAGACCGGGTTGGGACAACACATCGACGCCTTCCGGTAGCATGCTGCTTCCCTTGAGGAGTGCGTGGTGATCAGTCACGACGGGGACTGGAAGTGTCCGTATGACTTGTCCCAGCTTTACCCAATTCTCGGGATTGAGCGGTAGCATTGCCAAGCTCCAGCCGAATGGGTGCACTTTCTCGGCGTAGGATCGAAGCATCCATATCTGTTTCTCGACATCCAACATGGCGTTGTGTTTGTACATGTCCAGTCGGATCCCTCGAACACCAAGCGAATGCATTTGCCGCATCTCGGATTCGGGGGTCGAAAGGTCGATGACTGCAACTCCACGTGCCGATTCAGGCCCAAGAGTCTTTAGGAAATACTTCAGCGAAGAGCAGTCATGTCCGTAAGATAGTCCGTGGACCAGGACGGATTTTGTGTGACCGTGGGTTTTCTTGAATTCTTTATAATCCTCAAGGCTGGCGGCGGGAGGAGTGAGGTGTCTATCAGGCGAATACGGGAATCTCGAAGCTGGATTCCATGAGCAAATGAGGCAAATGGATTTACCGAGTCAAAAAGACCTACGTTCGAAAATGTGGTGATGGGCATCAACACCTCCCAGAGGAAGTATAATTGCATTACTTGTGGTGGTCATGTCGCACATTGGACGGAGAGTTGTTAGCGATTGCTTGCTGGACTCTGCAGTCGTTGATGCAACGCTCTCGACTAAGGGTTAGCATATAAGACGCGCGTATCGCACGAAGCGGAAGACGAGAGAGCGCGCTAGTAATAGATACGAATGAGAGCATGCTGGGGCAGGCAGGGCAGAGCAGGCAGGGAGCCGGGGTGCTGGATCGTTCCGAATCTCGGCCCCGGAGCGCTCCAGGTCAGCGGCGCCGGCAGCGACGCCCTGCAACCCACAACACACAACCCGCAGACCGACAACATGACAATCGTTGACCTGTGACGCCCAGAAGTCCGGGGCGGCGTGGGGCACTAGGCAGTGCCAAGTTTTGCGGGGTTCCCAGCTCGCCGGCTCGGAAAGAGAGTTCGTGTCGCACGCACAATCCCTCTACCTCGACCTGCCCTACACTCTCCGCCCTACGCCAAGCTTTGCCAGAATGCAAACTGGATCAGGCGCGGGCTCCAGGCAGCCCAAAAAAGTGCGACTTGCTTGCGAGCGCTGCCGGGACCGTCGGATCAAGGTGCGGCTGAGCCCTGGGAGAGCTGGGGGAGCGCGGCACTGACGGGATGAGCAGTGTGATGGAAAAGTCCCTGCGTGCGAAAACTGTTCCAAGGCACAGGTGCCATGCATCGACGTGGATACGCGCACATCTGCAGGCCGCATATCCAGAGCGTGAGCTATTCTGTCCGGCTTTGCCCTACTCGCCTACTGACCCTCGATTGAGATTCCAATTGAACGCCGCAGCTCGTATTGAATGGCTCGAGAACATCATCAGAACCCGGCTGCCTGACGTTGATCTGAGCGCCGGTCCGCAGCTTCTCAACGCCGATGCGACAGGCCTGAACAACTCTGGTGGACCAGCATCTCCCGCGCCGTCTTCAGATCAAGCTCCACAGTCAAACCTCGCCATCGGCCAGAATCGAGGAATAAAACGTTCCCATCCAGCACCCACCCAAGAACATGCTCAGACTCAGTCCGTCGAGCAGAGTGCTCGCGCCATGGCCCTCCATCTCGGCCTGCTATCCCTTGACGTGAATTCTTCCCAAGTCCATTACCTTGGCTCATCTTCAGGATCGCTCTTTACTCCCATGTTGCAGACGGATCGCGAAGATCCTTCATCAGTTTCGTCGGCATCCAGTCACGAGACTGCAGATGGGAACCAGCCTGATCCTTTTGATGTCTTTGAGCAGTCGGAGGAAAACAGGCAGGAGAATCATCATATCATCGAAGTTCGTCGTCTTTATGAGACACTCCGAACGGTAAGTCATATCCTGATTCGAAATGGACTCTGTCAACTGACGAATGCCCCAGGATTTACCTTCGAGGCGAGACTGCAATCACCTCACCAACATGTTCTTCCGCCACTTCCATGCCGAATATCCGTTCCTTCATAGACCCACCATCGAAATTATGACAGATGCCCTCTATCGATGCTCGACGTGTCCCGCAGAAACGTCTCTTCAACACAACGGCTGGCCAGCGCATCAACAATGGTTTCCTTGCAATGGCGAAGATCCTCAAAACGAGAATAGCAGCAAACAGATCTCCATTTCCATTTTTGCCGCCGCCGTACAGCTGTTCCTAATACTCGGTGTGTCCGCCAATCTGAAAACTCAGAAACGGGATTATCAGTATGACCCGATCAAGTTCCATGAGGCGGCGAAGGCATGCCTGGATCATGCAATAAGCAAAATATCTCTTCCAGCTCTACAGATAATTCTACTATTGATATTACGTTCCTTTACCAGCACCGAACGTAGTAATACTTGGGCGACCGTTCACCTTGGAATGGCTTTTGCAATCGAACTTGGCTTGCACAGGGATGCTTCTGCTTGCAACAGCTTCTCTGCAGCAGTACATCAAATGAGACGAAGAGTGTTTTACTGCATGTATTCATTGGAAAGGTAAGCATTTCGAATACACTTCTATATTTGATATTGAAGCAAGAATCTTCAAGACTCTAATCCCTCGGCCGGCCATCACAGCCAGCGTCGATTTTCGAACATCTTCCCTACCCGACTCCTCGCTCGAGCGCCTACTAAGGACTGGACTAATGAGTCAATAGGCGCCTTTCTGCAATACAAGGCCGTCCCATTGGTTTCTCGGATGATACACTTGACACGTCGTTGCCCGAGCTCATCCAAATCAATCCAAGTGACCTGAAAGCGGTAGCCGATCAGTCGTTCCTACCGTTCTCGATCCAGATGTTCAAGATAGCGCAGCTGGTGTCTCGAATCAAGCACTCTTTCTATCTTCTTCCGAAGAGGACCCCAACAATGCAGGCCGATGCCTCTTTCTACGAGATTCAGGAACAGCTAAGAGCTGAACTGGATACTTGGGATGCAGAATGTGCGAGAGCTGTGCAGTGCATCCCGCAGCAGGAACGCGGATGGCTCTCTGCAAAGCTGAAAATTGACTACCATGCCACCATGGTTCTCCTGTATCAGCCCTCGCAAGTCTTCATCAGGCCAAGCGAAGAATCACTACAGCGATGTTTCAAGCATACTGTGGAGCGTCTTCGCGTATACGGCACTCTTTACGATAGCGATAAACTTTTCTTCAGCTGGAGAAATATCCATGGTATCTTCCTCGCTGGTTCAACATTGCTATATTGCCTCTGGACTTCGCCATCAATTCAATCTTCGAATTCGTTTTCAAAGCTTGCTAGTGACATAAGGCTCTGCTCGAATCTTCTGAGCGCAGCAGGCGAGTGGTGGCCTCTTGTCCGCAAAGCGCGGGCCAGCTTCGAAAGACTTGCTAGTCACACATTACAAGCATTAACGGATAAGTCCGGACGGCAGCTAAGACAACCCACATCGACAGTCGCGGCGTTGTCCGCAATCGATCCCGCGCTGACGAAACCATCATCCACGGAACTTTTCCGCAGCCCTGACGAGTTGGAGATAGAACATATTCTAAACTCCGTTCTCCAGCGGGAAACCCAGCTACCAGATATGCTTGAGGAACTGGGGGAGTTATCTCACACAGCAGACGGATTTGCTGATCTGTGGGGCGATTTCGATTTCCAGCATGACTTCGGTCATCCGGGGCATACTGATCAGCAAGCTTTTGTCGATGCCACACAGCAAGCACGCAATGAGAGCCGAGACTTGAATCACTACCTACAATCACCGTCACCATAGCTTTACCAAGAAACGAGTTTACACCATTGATAAACTGTTACCAACGACCACAGTAAAGATGCCTGAACAGTTGATTCATCAATCTGGACGTGTATAATACCGCTCGATTCAACGATGAAATAAAATCTTCATCCTTTGGGGCCATTTTACTTTGAGTCATGATTGAATGCAAGGCGACGAGTGATGGGCCTTCTATCAAGGAGAGAATTAAAGGTGGGCTACTCTCCTGCAGTGTGAAGTCTCGAGTTTTTCGAATGTGGCGACGATTCGCCATTGGCAAGCTGCTGGGTACTTCCGATGCCCTTGCTGTTTTCCACAAGCCTGGTAGAGGCCCACTGGTATCTATCGGAGATGACTATGAGAAAGCATCCGCATTGGAGCTCAATTATCCACTTGAAAGCTTGTCATAGACCATGACCCGGTCACCGGACTTGCGAGCTGTACATCGGCCGCCAGTCTCGGAGAGACATGGATGGCGCCAACCTATTAAACGCGTTAGTGCGCCATTCCCGGGCCGGAGCAGTCCGCCTCGGCACCATTACAAATCGCATGCTACGAGGAACCCTCCGTGTGAGGACTCGGGACGTATCAACGGACGGATATGAACACGCCACTGTAGGGCCAGGATGGCTCCACAGGACGCCTAAGCTGCGGAGAAAGGCACCTGCACTACCCCGCAAAAGTGCTAACAATCCTGGAGGTTGAAATCACTTTCTATTCGCCTCTCTATCATTGGTCAAGTCTGCAGTGCATATAAACGTGTCTTGACAATTGCTTATCCCTTTCCCTCGCCCTCCGACCAAGAGCCCAAGTCTTTCTTGGATCTGATTCACATTATTATTCTAATCTCCCCCTGACTTGCATCCAGCGACGCCATCATGGGAGCAGCCGGTGGTTGGGTGTCCAAAGAGGCGTTGGCCACAACACCAAAGGAAGTCCTCCGATTCAGGATTTGGATCACCGCTCTCTGGGCCTCCTGCTGTGGCGGACTCCATGGCGTCAATACTGCCAATATTTCCGGCATCATGAGCATGGCTCCTTTCAAGAAGGACTTTGGACTGGACAGGATGACGACTTCGCAAGTGACAGACTGGAGCGGATGGGCCGTGTCTTCTATGCTCCTGGTTCGTATCGAATGTGTCACAAGGCAATGACCTTCTACTGACTTCATGTAGGGCCAACTGGTCGGAGTGCTCATTTCTGGTCCGGTGGGAGAACGGTATGGACGGAAAGTCTGTATCGCCATTGCGGCGTCGCTCTATCTTGTCGGATCAATACTCATGGCAGCGAAGCAGTTCGTGGTGCGATGTCAACGCTGTACAATTGCAACATCATGCTGGGCGTAAGTTCTCCCTCTCCTCCCGGTTTCGTACTCCCACTCATAGCAATTACCAGGTCATGGGCGCCTATTGGATCAACTACTGGGCGCTTTTACACCTGCCAGCATCATCTCCTTGGCAGTGGCGCGTTCCAATGATCTTACAGGTCATACCCGCGGTCTGTCTTTTTGCCGGACTCCTCGTTTTCCCGGAGACACCTCGATACCTCGCCATGTGCGGTCGCTTGGACGACACTAAGAGAGTCTTGCTACAACTCCGCGGTATTTCTGAGGATGACCAGTACTTTGTAGAAGAGTATGAGGAACTGGTCACTCATGTATATGCCGACAAAGAAGCCGAACGCGGCATGAAGGCTTTTAAGAGCCTCTATGATGCCTGTAAGACGGATGAGTCCATTCGAAAGCGTCTGGTCTTCGTCATTATCATCCAGACGCTTTTCATCATGTCCGGTAAGATTCAGCTTAACGCTCTTCTGTGCCAAAAGAAGTATTGGAGATGACCCACGAACGGCGAATCTGGGCCTTCCAAAATCCGATTGCTAACCGTAGTTAATCAGGCGGCAATTCCATCACCTACTATGCCCCCACCATCCTTAAATCCATGGGCCTCAACTCTCATCAAATCCTCCTCTTCACCGCCCTGTACGGCTGCGTAAAAGTGGTTTCTGTCCTCATCTACGCCATCTTCCTCTCCGACCGGTTCGGGCGCCGGCCGCTCCTCCTTATCGGCGCCACTATCAACCTCTGTTGCCTTATCTACCTGAGCGCCTACCTGGGGCTCGCCGACACCAATGCAGGCCCTTCAGTCTCGTCCTGGTTCGCCATTGTCAGCATCTGCGTATTCGCCATCGGTATGCCTTTTCTCGCCTCATACTTCCTCCCCATCTCTAGCTCCGTCTCTTGCTCCCTTTTCGTCTCCAAATGCCTGTCTTCCTCTCATCTCCTTTCTTCGTCTACCCACGCCATCCTCTCCATCCCGCAATCTCCCGCTCTGCACGTACACTGACGAAGACCTAGGCTACGGCTTCGGCTGGGCGCCCGTCTTCTCGCTCACGACGTCGGAAATCTGCCCGACGCGGGCGCGCGGCGCGATCGTGACGGTGGCGTTCGGGTACCAGAACGTGCTCAACTTCCTGATCTCGCGCTTCTTCCCCAACATGACGGTGGCGATGCACGCGTGGGGGCCCTTCGCGCTGTTCGCGGCGTGCACGGGGGTCGGCGTGGTGTGGGTGTGGCTGGCGTTCCCGGAGTGCAAGGGGAGGAGCATGGAGACGATGGACCAGCTGTTCAGGCGGCCGTGGTGGGAGGTCGGGAGGTGTCAGGGGAAAGAGGGTGTTGGGGCTGCGATGATGATGGAGGAGGGGGAAGGGGAGTGGGAGAAGGGTGCGGAGAAGGTGGGTGGGACGGCGCATGTGGAGAGGGTGTGAGGTTAAGGTTAGTTTATTTCTTTTTTATTTTGGATGGAGTGGAGGCGAGGCTGAGAGACAGGCTCATGGGGAAAGTCGGATAGGATGATGTTGATGTCTCGGTTGCTTGGCGTGGTTCCTGAGTGCCGGCACATTCAATCTGACAGACTCGCCCAGGGTCATCGCGGCATAGTAGCGCTTATGCATGCTTAAGCGCCATTCCAACTTCCTTCACAAGTGCGATATGCCACCCTAACGCCGTGCCTGACGATTGGCTTTCCCAAATTGCCTTAGGAAGGGATCGGCGGACTCTTGGATAAAACATCGATTATGAACTCTCATTAACGATTCTGAGACTTGTCACATTCGCCAGCAGGCATGACTCAGTGTGACCGCTATCATGACGTATCTGTTTGGGCGGAGTGCCGCCTTGGGTCGGGTGCCGCCTGACGTGCGGCGTAGCAGCGGGGCATCCCAAACCACCGGGTCGCGCGTTGGTACATTTTATACGTGTAGCATCAACCACGTTGGCCCTTGCGACCAGCTCCTCTTGAGAATCAACCTTCTGCCAGTCACTAGTTGCCGCTTGTGAGCCACGCTGCGGGGGGCTCTTCAGATTTTCAAAATAAACCCCGCCCACATCCTGCACCACGTCCATCTCACCGGCTCGTTCTTTGCTTTGTGTCCGAATCCTACAGACGTTACTTGCTGAACCCAGACAACGCCACAGCAGGGCGGGTTTTGCCCTCCCTCCCTGCTGCCGCCGTTTCCCCCTCCGCTTCGAATTTCGTCGCACCCTTTCGATTGCGACCGTTCTCCGCTCATCAAACTCGTCTAACCAGTTGATCACCAATTCGCCAGCCCACTCAAAATCAATTCGCGAAATTATGGCCTACCCGTTTCTCTTGGACATACCTCTCTCGGGCGTTAAGAACCCTGAGGTCGAGACTACAGCAGCGCTGAATAATCAGCAGTCTCTTGTCCCGAACGACATTGAAGATCCAGACGACTCGTCAGGCAACTGGGCCAGGGGAGAAGGCCGTAAATGGAATAAGAGTCGAGCCTCGCCTATCGTGGCCAGATATCCACGTGAATGTAGCAATGATGTAGCAGGTCCCTCCCACAGCGCTTCCAACCAGAGGCCCACGCCCGGAAGAGACCGACAGAAGACAAGTCAGCCATGCGCAGACCAGACGGGTGGCCATCCACAAGCTTCTCGCAGCGCGACGGATAAGGCGCCCGTGATCATCGATTTGACCGGAGACGACGAGAGCGACGACAGCTCCGGCGGCAGTGAAAACGAGCCTGACCCTCTCTCCAGCTCCACCCCAGGGGTTTCTGAGTCGAACCCCGTCGTCGTCAAAGATGAGCGGCAGGCCTCGACCGAGCCCACGACACCTGCTCGCTCTCGAAGCCGCAGCCACGCAGCTCAATCGGTCAAGCCAGACCCCGGAGATTCCGACTCGGAATACGACGGTACCCACCCAGCCGCAGAGGCACTCTCCTCGTCCCGGCGAGCCAAACGCCCAGCCGACCGCGCAGCCAGCGATGACGAGCTCAGCGCGGACGCCGATGGCCGGCCCCCGCCGAAGAAGACAAAGAAGAACAACAACAACAACAACAACAACAACAACAAGAGAAGCCGGCCCAAGAAGCAGCCGCCGCCGCCCACCTACAGGGCCACGGCGGCGCGGGCGCCGGGCACGAGCGAGATCCCCGGCGCGCTGGACGTCGACGACAGCGTGCTGGCGAAGATCAAGAAGTGCTTCGAGCGGGCGGAGCACGCGCAGACGACCGAGACGGAGGCGAAGGCGGCGCTGTTCCTGGCCAGCCGGCTGATGCGGCAGCACAACGTCGCCCGGGCCGAGGTCATGCAGCACCGCACGGCCGAGGAGCGGGCGCGGGCCGCGGGCGAGAGCAGGGTCGCGATCCGGCGCGCCGACGGCCGGGAGCGGCCCGTCCCCGTCCGCCAGTGGGTGGCGGACCTGGCGTGCGCGATGCGCACCTTCTTCGACGTCAAGTGCTACTCGGAGACGCCGGCGTCGCGGTTCCGCGTCGAGTGGGTCTTCTACGGCGTCGCGCAGAACACGGCGTCGGCGGCGCTGGCGTACGAGAAGATCTACAACCTCGTCGCGGAGTGGGCGCGGTACAAGAAGGGGGTCCCCGCGAAGAACAGCTACTGCCTCGGCATCGCCCATCAGCTCAACCTCGACGCGGAGAGGGAGAAGGAGGAGGAGATGCGGCGGGCGAGACGGGCCGAGGAGGAAGAGCTGCAGAAGCGGGTGAGGGAGGAGGAGGAACAGCGGAGGAGGGAGCTGGAGAGGCTCCAGCCCACCGTTGAAGACGAGCCCGAGCCCGAGCCGGAGCCGGAAGCTGAGCCGGAGTCTGCTGCGCGGGACCTGGATCCTGCGCACGAGGCGAGCGCTGGCGCGGATGTCAGCCCTGATGCGGATGACTCGCAACCGGAATCGGGCCCGGCAGACACCGTCGACTCGGACGGCTCGTTTTCAGACGGTGGAGAGTCGAGCGCGTCCGGCCGGCCGTTCTCAGCTTCGGATGATAGCAGCGACGAGAGCAGCGATGACGACTACCAGCCTGACTTTGTCCAAGACGAGCCCGCAGCCGGGAAGAGGCAGTTTGACAACATCGACGACGAGATCGACTATCTGAAGGAACAGGCCGCCAAGAGAGACTCTGCCCGCCCGACTATGGCACCGCGCCGGCCCTCTTCGCCTCCACGTCAGCCTACGCCTCCACCGCCGCCGAGGTCGGCCACGCCGGTCCAAGATGACGTGGCGGAGCCTCAGTGGAAGTCGGCAGGGCAGCTCATCCGCTTCAGGGACACGGTCGCCCAGATTGCCGATGACTATCTGGAAAAGAAGGGCGTCAAGCTTGGCAATCGTCGTCGTAGGGGTGCTGGGCCCAAAGACATGATTTCGTACTGGCAGGGAAAGAGAGATGGACGTAAGATTGACGTCCGGCAAAAAGCGTTGGAGGATAAGAAAGAGGAAAGCGTGAAGGAAGAGGAGGAGGAAGTCTAGTCTTAAACGCCATAAGGGTATACCTAAAAAGGTTTCCAGCACTGCGGAATGGACTCGGACCGAAACAGGTTACACGGTTATGCAAATATTGCATCGGGGGAAATTAATTGGAAAGTGCTTTAGGGAGGAAGACAGCTATTGGACGAAATTATGCAGAGGGCCACAACAGCTTAGTGATGCAGACAAGTGTGGTGACATCATGCCAACATTGTGAAATATTTTGAAGAAATGTTTTCGCTATTTCCCTTGATCTTAATTGTTGTATTAACCTATTATTATTATTACGATAAAGGCTGCTGAATGTTGCACCACTGCTGATTATGTGGAGTGGCCCCGCGACAGACTTGGGAAAAAAAGGCAAGGCCGAAGTGGTCGACACTTACAGAATAGCAGTTACTGTTCAGGTTTATTTTTTCCATACGTCTTCCACTTTTGGACAAAGAAACCCACAGATGAGTATGACGAATTCCCGCCTGTGTATTTACCTGGGTCAAGATCTCATGTGGTGAGCACGTGCAAACGCCGACTAGGCAGCAATCGCCATTCTGACGTATCACAGCGCGCTCGCCACCCGCAGTCATACCTTAATTCCATCCCATCCCCAAACATTTCCCTTGAACCAAGCACAATCCTTCAGTGTCCCATCCGGGTAGGATGAAAATGAGCCTCTAACGCCAAAAGCGCCGGCCACTAGCAGAGAGGCTGCCAGTCAGCCGTGTGCTCTGCCCCGCGACGCCACTACGGAGCAAGAACTCCAATCAAGGGCTCAACTGTCGTTGCCAACACGACCGTGGTGAAATCCCGAAAACAAGAGAGGGTCCTCAAACACGTGAAACGCCAAAACCATGCACCGCAACACCCGCTCAGCGAGAAAACACAGCGGCGCATCCGCGGCCGACCCGCATCACCAGGCAGCAGCCTCTTCTTCTTCATTTCCACCTCCGCCCTCACAGCCACAGCCGTCATCATCGTCGACCACGACAAACCCGCCTCCCACCACCCACCAGGACGCACGAATGTCAGACGCCCCGCCGGCCCTCGCCCCACCACCCATCGCCGACGACGACATCTGCCCCATCTGCCACCTGCTCCTCTACCGCCCCGTCCGCACCACCTGCGCCCACACCCTCTGCCAGTCCTGCATGGCGCACTGGGCCGACGTGTCCGCCGCCTCCGCCCAGATGACCCTCGTCCCGCTCTCCGCCGCCGACCCGCTGCCCGACGCCCACCCGGGCCTCCTCGAGGCGCGGTGTCCCATGTGTCGGACGGTGACGACGGCGGCGCGGGATGCCGTGCGGGAGAGGGAGCTGCGGAGGATGTACCCGGAAGCGTGGGCCGGGAGGGCGGGGGAGGAGGGGGAAGGAAGGGGAGGGGATGTGGATGGGGGGCACGTCGATACGGTGACGGTGTTTGTGGGGAATACGCATGGGTTGGTGGAGCGGGAGGCGGACGGCGATGATGGAGTGGGGAGCTGGCATGAGTGGACTTTCTTCGTGAGGGTTAGTGATGTGGAGGTTGTGGAGGAGGTGCAGATTTTGCTGGTTCGTGTGCTCTTTCTTTTTTCCCCCCTTCTTATCCGCCCTTCTTTGAGTTCCTTCCTATTTCGGGAAGTTATTCATGTGGGACCTGTCATACGCCCGCAGGGAGCGCTGACGATACGTAGCATCCGACTTTCCGCCCTTCGCGCGTCATACGGACTGCGCCGCCTTATCAAATCACGCGACTTGGTTGGGGTTACTTCAAGATCCAAGCCTACATCATCCTCAAGGCGGGGTACTCCTGGCTCAGCGAGGATGCGCACGCCGCTCCGGATGGTGCTGAGAAGGGGATGTTGCCGCTCGAATGGATGCTCAGCTTTGACGGAGATGGTAGCATGGGACGGTGCAGGCTCAAGATTACGAACGAGGCTCTGGCTGACGGGAGTGAGGGTAGCGACGAAGATAGCGAATGGGAGGAATGAAAATCCATATGGCGGACGTACGATCCTCTGTAGTTTCTGCTTCGGTCCATTCAAAGACGGCAGTATTTTCCCGCTGTTGGGAAGGTGACTCCGGAGGTGCAAGTCAAGGATAAGTCTTCTTCCAGCCAGATGGGCAGAACCAAAATCGACGCAAGGCCCCCAACTAAGACTACATTGCACGCGTGCTTAGTCCGCTGACAAAACGTCTGTGAAGGCTTACGGCACAATCGCCTTTCGTAGTACTCCAACCGTTTCGGAGGCAAGACGGCATATCGGCTATCTCAGTACCCGAGATCCACAGCTAAGACCCACTACCCGAAAGCAGATTTCTACCCGCCTGGCGTCTTGAAAGACTGTGTGCCTAACGGCTCTAGGCCCTTTAGCACTGTAATGCAAGCGCATACATCCAATGAAGGTTGAAGCATTCGCCCGGAATCGAAGCTCCAGGATGAAGTAAGCACGTTTGCGTCCGGACGAATACTTCAACCCTCAGTAATTGTGGCATATGGTGATGCTCTTCAAATGGATACTATATTATAAAAGCTACAAACTACCTAATTATTTCCATCTACCTACAGATAGCATCATAAAGAAAAAAAATAAAAGGATCCCCTCGAACACCATTTAAGGAATCGCAACCATGACCGCCACCACGGCGCCAACCACCACCACCACCACCATCGCCATCGCGGGCATCAGCAGCAAGCTCGCCCTCCGCGTCGCCGCCTCCCTCCTCCAACGGCCCCACGTCCAGCTCCGCGGCTCCTGCCGCGACACGAGCAAGCTGCCGGCGGAGCTGCGGGCGCACCCGCGCCTGCAGCTCGTGCAGACGGGCCCGCACGACGCGGACGCGCTGCGCGGCCTCGTGCGCGGCTGCGACGCGGTCGCGTGCTGCTACTTCGCCGACAACGCGACGATGGTGTCGGCGCAGAAGCTGCTGATCGACCTGTGCGAGGCCGAGGGCGTGCCGCGCTACCTGGCCAGCGACTACACGGGCGACTACCGCCGGCTGGACTACGGCGACATCTGGGAGAAGGACCCGATGAAGGACGTGCTGGCGTACCTGCAGGGGAAGCCGAAGGTCCAGGGCGTGCACGTGCTCGTCGGCCTGCTCATCGAGACCTTCTGGAGCTTCCTGAGCGGCTGGGATGCGCGCGAGAGGGCCTTTCGGTTCTGGGGCACGGGCGAGGAGAGGGCCTGGGAGGTCACGAGCTATCGGACCGCGGCCGAGTACGTCGCGGCCGTCGCGCTGGATCCGACTGCGGTTGGATTCTTGAAGTGTAAGTTTTCTCCTGTCGGTCCGGCTTTCTCCCCCATCCCGCTGTGGAATTAGACGCGCGTTTCTTTTCTTTACTAATTTTTTTTTGTTCATCTTTGGCTGACGACGTGGGACATAGTTCTGGGTGACCGGAAGAGCATGGTTGAGATTGCGGATATCATGCAGTCCGTTTACGGAATCAGACCGAGGTTTGAGAGCTTGGGAACCGTTGCGGAGTGCAATCAGCTCAGACTAGCTGATGGACAGGATGCTATAGCCAAATTGCACGCGTAAGTCGGAACCCTTGAAGGGCATGGAACTGGGGAAGAGTAAGTCCTGAAGGCTAATTCGAAATGCAGGCAAGCATCATATTTCCTCCTGATAGGCAAGCCTTCTCTTGGGGAGGACTTGGACAACTCGAGGTACCCCGAAGTCAAGGCTGAAACCATTCGAGATTACCTTGAAGCTCGCGACATAGACAACATTATCAACAGCGAATATGATATCGCAAAGAAGTGAATGACGCAAAATGCTTGGGAAGAGATTGGACACCTGCCGTTGGGTCTGTTTGAAGTCGAAAGCGTTCGGTAAATAGACTAACATGGAATATTGTAATGTATGTACAAAAGAAGCTTAGCGCGGTGTGTTGGTCTATGTAAATAGTCTTCTCCTCATCAAACCCTCAGAGGGTTAATCCATGAGTTTCAACAGGGTCTTGCGAGGGGAGAGTAGACATTTGTGCTAGAGAGCCTCCTACGAAGCCATGTTCGGCCAGCCACATTGCTTGCAAGATGTGCAATGTCCAATCAACCATTCTGTCTTGACAGCTGACCATATGTGCTGAACCACCCATCCACCCTGCTGGAATCGAATTGTGACAATCAAACTGAAGTAACGCCGTCTTTCCTGATAGGCCTTGCCTTAAGCCAAAGCGGAGGCTTGTCCCATAGGGCCCAGAAGCATTTCTGATTTGTCCAAGTGCCGCGACTTTCCTCGCAAAGTTCGAAGTCAAAATTCCACAGAAGGCTAACCGCTACCAAACGCATTTCGTGCAGAGCTAGGCTATGCAATTAATCAGTCTCATGAGCCACAATAGGATCAAAGGGCTCATCTTACTTTTTCCCAATGCAGTTCCTCGGCCCGAAAGAGAACGGCTGGAAAGCATCCCGGTGATCATCGGCGTATCTTTCGTATAGTGGATCATTTGGTATCCAACGCTCGGGAACAAATTCTTCGGGGTCTTTGAAGTTGTGGGGAGAGCGGAACGAGGAGTAAATAGATAGCATGACCTTGGCCTTTAACGATGTTTAGTGCAGTCCGTGTGGAGATGGGAATCCCACGATTACCTTCTCAGGGACGAAATGTCCGTTTACTTCACCGCCGCCGTTGAGGACAATACGTGGAGGTCCGAGAGGGGTCGAAGGGTAGACTAAGGCGGAAATTATCAGATACGTGTTGGTGACAGAGTATTGCAAAACTTACGTCGCATAGATTCATCAAAGCAAGCTGCCAAGTACTTGAGCTGCTGAATGCTCTCGATTGTAAGGTCTTTCTCCGACTCGAAGCTTGTCCGGACCTCCTTCAGGAGCTTTTCGAGTTTTGCCGGATTCGAGAGGAGATTATACATCAGCCCAGAAAGCATCGTCGCGGTGGTCTCAGAACCAGCAGCCATGAAGAGGTTCGCGTTAGCCTTCATGTCGTCGTGGTCAAGAACCTCACTCTCGCTATCCTTCAGGACCAAGCTCCAAAAATCAGGCTTCTCAGTTACTCTTCCCTTCGCCAAGCGCTTGTCGACAAGGTTGGATGCGTAACGCGTGTTTTCGGCTTGACTCTCTATGATGCGCTTTGGCAGCATCATCATGACCGATTTGATGAGCAGAGGAAACTCAGAAGCCAGCGTCATGAATGGCGCGAACTTAAGACTTTCGTTAATGCTCTCGATCCACCCATACATTTTGCCGTCATCAAGCAAACCCAGACTCTCTCCGAAAGCAAGTTCGCCGATGACATCGAATGTAGTGCAGTTGAACATCCTGACGAAATCAATGGGCGCTTCTGGATCTTTGTTGACCAGTTCGTAAACGTTACGAACGAGCTTGTCGACATGCGAGCGGATGATATGCTCCTGGGCCTTCAGGGCGCGATCGGAAAACCCGGGCTGGAAGACCTTCCTCAGAGCCTTGTGCTCAGCATCGTCAAATTTGGAGAGCAGCGAATGTCGACCGTTGCTGTCTGGCCCGTACATCTGTGGGTCCTTCATGATGTCGACCTTTTTGTGAGTCGCGGTTCTGAAGCCGTAGACATCTTTCCAGACCTCGGCGTCAATGAAGCTTACGCGGTTTGGTGCGATGCGAACTGTCTTGCCATAGGTGCGGTGGAGGCTGTCGATGTATGTGACCATATCCCCCCTGACCCAATACCACAGGTAAACGAATTCAGTGAACGTCGATAAGAACGGCCCAGGAAACTTCGATAAAGGGTGGAGATAGACGTTGTACAATCCTCTGGTGACTACGCCAGCGAGAACTAAAGAACACGCAAACGCGTTAGAGTGCCGGGTCTCAGAAGACTAGGTATCTACTCACTGATTGAAGAAAGGAGAAACAAGAGTTTCCATAAAGAGAGTTCGACCATCCCTGGTGTGTTAGCCAGAGGCGGTAATGCTCCCACCGAATTAGATTGGAGAAAGCTCGACGACATGACGCATGGAAGTAGTTTCCGTTATCCGCAAAGTATATTTTCGAGTGTGATAAGGTTAGATCTCGGGCTGGAAATGTGGTGCCTTTGTTTATAGGGGAGAGCGTCCCTGGAGGCTAACGGCATTCGGTAATAATGTCGCGAGCTTTGAGCCCCACAATCCTCGGCGTATTCTAACACAGGAGGGACTGCATCATCCACCGGTCACATGCGAATCCAGCCGAGACGACCCAAGAGGATTTACATCGCACATGCCAGTCCGCGCTGGTTCAATGCCAATTCGCCATAACCTCCGGCCGGCCGCGGGCCGCGGATTCCGAACCTGTGCACGGCATGACCCGTGCACCACCGACCAAACCCTGACTGCATCCTTCAAGCTGGAACTTTGTCAAGCTTAAGGCCACTCCGCTCCGAAGAAGCCTTGAACAATTCCCTATTCATCCTTTTTCTTGCTAGAGGAAGCTATTGGAGAATGGAACGTCGGCAGTACGCTGAGCCGTACGATCGTTTTGACCACTATGGTGTTAAAATGACCATGTAGCAACAAGGGCTCCTTTCCAAACCTGGTGATCCAGTCGGACTTCTTCCCACCTTTACGCGCAAAACAAAAAAGAATTCAAATTTGAATGTATCACAGAGAGCTTTGGGGGTTATTCGAGTAGGAGTGTGAACCTTGAGATCCTTAAGACCATAAGGTCTTCAGATCATGATCCTGCGTCTCGGCTTTTGTGGCAAAACCAAAGAGCTAAAGTGAGAAAACGGTTATGCTTCGCAATCAATTTCTAAAACAGCAAGGGCAGTGCAACGCGCGAGCGATCTGCCCCACAGCTCTCTCGAAATCTCGCGTTCCAGCCTGTATACAAAGCCAAGAAAGTTTAGTGCACTAGTAAACATACTAAGTGACGCTTCCGCGTTACTGGGTCTGATTTCTATTGTATATTGCTTTAGCACTGCTCGGAGGTCATAGCTGCCTGCCCTCGAGCAGATTTGAATTCTATGTGGATTACCTGCATCAATGTCACAGATAGATTAAGATGGAGATAAGAATCAGAAACGTTTTACATTTGTTTTTTCTTTTTTTTTTTCACTTTTTCTGAACTCTTAGATTGGATAACTCTCGGATAATTGTATGATCATGATGGAGTGAAATCTCATTTTCATGTTTGGAGGCGAAATTGAGCCCTTATGGTGTTTGCCCAATCATAGAAGCAGAGACAAAATTGAAAAGAGAGGAAGACAGAAGAAGAAAATAAGGAAAAAGAAAATGTAGCGGAACACAACGTTACAATTGAGGATTCCAAAGCTTTGTTCTTCAGAGTATTTAGCCTGTAGGACTTTTGGCACGTGGCGCCCGCGCCTCAGCTCTTGATAAAGAAAGAAAAAAAGAAGCTCTCGCTGAAGGAGATTGCATAACTTGTCTAAGATGTGTGATGCTGTTTTGTTATTTTTATTAGTGGCTGACAATCGGTTGCTTTTGCACTGGGGTCTCATTCGAATTGTGTACCGCTGCGCAGGGCGCATTTGCTGCTTTAAATGTAAAGTTGCTACCCCGTCATACATCTTAAAGTAGACCGAAACTTATATGAAATTCTTGGGTGGGGATCAATATATGACTAGAATGTGGAGTTTGGTAGTATCTTCAATTGCGAGTGTCACTGTTCGGGTAAAGCTTCCTGGTTACGGGTATGATATCGCCGAGTAGCGTACGCCCTGCGTTAAAGTAGAAAAATAAAACATGCAAGACGAGTAGAGCATTAATAATGAGGGCTGCGTACATTTTATCTTATCTTCAAGAGGATCGGTAAGTGAAAGGATCCAAGATTCGATCCCCAGCCTATAAGTAAAGGGTCTAGGCACAATTAACTAATCATATGGTGCGTGATTTTAAGTTTCGCATGTTCAGTGCGGATCTACATTGTCACCGAATCTGTGCCTCTGGTTGGCTGTTTCAGCCCCTGAGGTTTGCATACAGCCAGCCACGGCGGTTATGGCGGAGGTTTCGTGGTTGCTGTGCCGCATCCTCTCGGCCATATGATTCCGCACGAACACGGGACCGGGAACGCGCGTAGTTGCCTAGGTTGCTTGAGTAAGAAGCACACGAGCTGGTATAGTCCCATATCTCTATCCCCATTAGGGCGGAATCTGAAGCTATTGGTGGCGTCTCTTGTCTCAACTGGTATCGTTGAAGAGTTGGTGTTGTTCTTTCTCGAAGTGATAGGTCACTTCCGGAGAACACCCCTGCAAGGCCTAACTGTTCCTTAAGACAGGGATGCGATAATGCTATTAAGCCGTCCAGTGGCTGCCAAAGTCGCCTTTATTAGCAACCTTATTCCTCAACATCTCGATCTCCCTCCCCTACTTCCAGACCACAATAATTTGAGCTCACGAGATATCTTTTTATACTAACATTGGCGCTTGACTCGTCCCGCACATTTCACATCACAATCATCAGAACAGCATGGCATACCCTTTACTTCTTGGGATACCATTCACCAATAACAGTGAAACTCTGCTCACTGGACACTGTCAGCAGAAGGCTGCTGAGCGGGAACCATCATGTGACGAGCAGCAAGGTATTGAAAGCATAAACGGAGCTGTTCCCTCGAGAGGGTCTAATGGTCGGCCTCCACAAGTTTCACTTGCACCCACGGATTTTGGCGACAATGATGAGGGTTACGCTGTGAGCGGAGCTCGCCAGGTGTCCAAAAGCAACGACAAGCCTCACCGAGAACCGAGCATCCGACCTACTGACGACGAGCGAGAGGCCCTAGGCCACAAAGTCGATGAAGATCTGAATAAGGCACATTGCAGGCCATCGCATGTTCAGAATACACCAGCAGAAGGTGAACGCATCAACTCCTTTCGTTCAATTGACAACTCTGAGAACCGCAAATCCAATTACCAACCACCACGTGTTTCATCCGTATCGACGGACGACGAAAGTGACGGCACATTCCAATACAACATTGAGAACAGATACGAAATAAAACCACATCGCGTCTCGTCGGAGCCCATGCAGGATGAACCGCTCCTCACGCAGTCTCCGGTTCTCGATCTTGACTCAGATTCTGACGGTCCTTCAACACCAACGGATGCTCTCAATGATTCTGCAAGCGGGTGCAGCACTTGGAGCTCATACAATGCAGACAAAGTAGAGGGCCAGGCTCTGGACCTGTCAGGGAGCTTCTCCAGTTTGGACGCCGCACGCAATGTCACGTACGAGAATAGGCGAGACGCGAAAGGCCCGCTTTTGACTGAAGTGAATTTGCTGAGATTTGCTGCTTCATCTGGCCGCCAGGAGTCGGAGCTTTCCGAAATTTTTGATCCGTTTACAAGAGCGCAGAGGTCTTCTTTACCTGAACCTTCGGATCAACAGAACTCTCGGAGAGGAAAAAGGCATGCAGAGAGCGATGCCGCTGACGGAAGAGCCAGTCGTGGCAGTCCAGAAAGCGCAATTTCTCGGCTGTCAGGAGGACAGCCTCGGACCAAAAGGCCTCGTCCGGGCGGCCCTTCTCATCCTGCACGGAAACAAAGCCTGCCGCCGGAACCGCGTGGGGACCAGCATCCACAAGCCTCATCTTTCCGAGGAGGACAACACCAAGCTACAAACCAACCACGCCGAAGACGAGCGCGTGGGTCCGGGCGTCAACCCCGGGCGGTGATCTATGAAGCGTACGTGAAAGAGCTGTTCAAGCCGCCGGACGGCAAGACTCTCCGGATCATCAGATGCTTGGAAAAGCACAGGCATCCGAACACGCCCAGGGATGAAGCAGATGCAGCGTTGCGTATGGCGCAGCGATTGATGGCCGAAGAGAACGTCGCCGAGGCAGAAATGTTGGCCCAAGTATCTCTGAATGAGCAAGTGCAGCGTGGAGGCCAGAGCCTTGCTTGCATACGTCGGGTCATCCACCAGGAAAAGCCGATCCGCCTCGGGGCTTTTGTGGGCACGTTGGCCAGGGCTTTGGCGGTCTTCTTTGACTGCAAGTATTACTCGTCCCGGTTCCGATCCCGGTCTGTCAGTGTGATGTTTACGTTCTACGGATTGCCAAGAACACAATCCCTGCGGCAATGGCATTCCAGAACATTCACAACTCGATCATGGAATGGGCGAGGTACAAAAAGGGCATTACGTATACGAGGAGCTACTGCGCCGGTGTTGCCATGGGCCTCCACGAAGCTGCAAAGAAGGCGAAGGACGATGAAGTCAGACTTGCTGAGGCGGCTGAAGCTGAACGGCTCGCTGAGAGGGAAAAGGAAGAGAACATCCAGCGACAGAAGGAGATTGATCGGCTGCAACAACCAAAGAGTGATTCCGATGTCGATTTAAGACCAAGTCTGGCCATAGAACCCCACATCAGTTCGCCTGTTACGAATGAGCCTGAGAATACATGTAGAGCCGCGGCCCTTCCGGATATTGTCGATCTCCAGGAGACTTCTTCTGAAAGTGGCGAGGACAATATCAGCAGTGACAGCGATAGAAGCCGCAGCAGCAGCCGCAGCAGCAGCAAAGATGGCGGTAGCGGTGGCAACGATGACGATGACGACGACGATGATGATGATGACAACGACGACGACGACGACTACAGTGAAAGCGAAAGCGGAAGCGACGTCTACCAACCGGACCTAACCTGCAATCGAGACCCCGAAGATGAGCAAACCGAAGACAAAGACAGAGGGAGTCAGGGCTATGCTACCAGCACTATCAACCGACAAAATAGTATGCCACCTCCGCCACGGCTAGAATCTTCTCGTCTGCCTACACCTTCGCCGCCGCCGCAGACACCAGCAAGATCTGCTCGTGAAGAGACGCCATGGGAGTCCGCAGGGCAACTCATCGCGTTCAGAAACACCTGCGAATATGTCGCTGATGAATTTCGAAAGACGATGGGTGTGAAATTGAAGAAGTCCCGGGCGCACGCGCCCATCAAGCACATGGGGGCCTACAGGGAAGGGAAGCAGGATAGTAAACAGATCGATATCCGCGAGCAGTCAAGACGAGGAGGTATCGAGGGAGCACAAGACTGAAAGAAGAGAATCCTTGCAAATGGATCAGAGATGCCGGCAAAGAATGAACAGGCAAAGGCAGCTCAACAAAAATCAGAGATACGGCCAGGGGGAGGATCGATTTGACGGAGCAGAACCCCACCTTTCCTTGGTCATGGTAGTCAGTTAGTGTGTTCAACTCACAGTCTGAAGTAAAGTTCCCCATTCTTGACGCTTGGTGCTGACAGTAAACGTGTGAAGTCGTACAAGCTCCGCCCACTTCCGTTGGTGGGTGGGACCCTGCCCAGGCGAGCGAGCCCCGCCTTCCGCCTTGAGATAAGCGAGACGTCATATCTGAAGAGCTGCCTCCCCCCGCCCATGATACATTCGAGCTTCGCGAATGCAATTGCTCCCCTCCTCCGTCCCACTTCCTCGAACAAACTTCCGGACCTGCTCCCGCAATGGCCTCAGACCTCAAAGGCAAAGTCATCCTCATCACCGGCGCCGGCAGCGGCATTGGGTAAAGTACACTTCGCACCGCGGCGCCCCACTTCTCCCTCGAGAGCTCCCCGCTAACCGCCGAAACCCTTCCACCACAACCGCAGCCGCGCCACCGCCCTCAAACTGCACAGCCTGGGCGCGACCCTCGCCCTCACGGACGTCAACCGCGACGGCGTGACCGAAACGCACAGGCAATGCGGCGGCGGCGGCGGCGGCGGCAAGCCGCACTACGCGGGCGTGCTGGACGTGAGCAGCGAGGACGACGTGTCGGCGCGGGTGGCCGAGGTCGTGGCGCAGCTGGGCGGGCGCATCGACCACGTCTTCAACTGCGCGGGCGTCAACCCGACCAGCTACGCCCTGGCCGACACGAGCGACGCGTACTGGGCCAGGCTGGTGGACGTCAACCTCAAGGGCACGTACCTGGTCACGCGCGCGACGATCCCGCACGTGGCCGCGCCCGGCGGGTCGTACGTCAACGTCTCGTCCATCTGCGGCCTGCATCCCGTCGCGAACCAGGCGATATACTGCGCGACGAAGTACGGCGTGATCGGGTTCAGCAGGAGCATGGCGCTGGAGCTGGGGCCGAAGGGCGTGCGGACGAATGTCGTGGCGCCGGGGTACATCGACACGCCGACGAACGCCGGCGTGGTGAAGGGCCCGGAATATGTGCGGAAGATGGAGGAGGGGAATAGCTTGGGGAGGCTGGGCACGCCAGAGGAGGTCGCGGATGTGGTGGCGTTTCTGATGAGTCAGGAGGCGAGGTATATGAACGGGAGTGTGGTGGAGATTGATGGTGGGTTGAAGGCATGAGTGAGGCCGCCGAGAGTCAAGGGGTTTGGCGACTTTGTTGTTTGCAGCATGTTCTGTTGGGCGTTCTTACCTTTTTACGCACTGGACGCGCTTGCACATGACTATCTCGGAATTTATCGACATTCAAAGCTTTAAATTGAAGAGTGTAAGCAGCGTTTGGCTATGTGGTATCCCAAGAACGTAACAAAAGCATTCACAAGAAGCAAACCTAGCCCATGTACAACCGGTCCAGTCATCTACACAGCCTTTCTTTTGCAATTCCATCAGCCTTACGCCCTCTCCACCGGTTTCAACCGCACCATCAGCGGTTTCTTCTCCCACAGCGCATAAACCCTCTGATCCGTCCACCCCTCGCTTTCCTCACACATCTCCAAGTCAAAGTGCCACAGCGTGTAGGACAGAATCAAGCGCATCTCATGCCACGCCAGGTTCTTGCCGATGCAGTTGCGAGGACCATACGAGAAAGGCTGCAGGATGGACTTGTCGTCGTTGGCGAAGCGCGGATCGTCGTTATCCGTCAGCCAACGTTCTGGGATGTACTCCTCTGGCAGGGCGAAATGGCGGGACGAGTGGTAGGCCGCCCAGTTGGTGACGAAGACGGTGACCTGTGCAGTTTCATCAGTTTCCATTATCTCCTCCTTATCGCAAACGGATTTTGCGGAGTTGTAAGTGGTATATGCGGAGCTGGGACCTACATTTCCGGGCACGTGCTCGCCCTCGATAATCACTCCCTCCCTCGGCGTCAGCCTGGGCAGCCCTCCCGGCACCGGTGGGTAGATCCTCAGCGCCTCCTCCAGGCAAGCGTTTAGGTACGGCAGTTGGGGCAGGTTCTGCAGCGTCATCTCCTCGGGAGCCTGGAAGGCGCCCCTAATCTCATCAACCAAGCGGGCCATCTTGTCCGGGTTCTTGAGCAAGTGGAACGTCACGCCAGAGAGCAGGGTGGCCGTGGTTTCGGTGCCGGCGATCATGAAGGTGGTCGCGTTGGCGTGCATCTCGGGCACGGTCAGGCGGGCCTGGCCGTCCTCCTTCTCGCGCAGCACGTACGACCAGATGTCCGGGCGGTCGGTCTGGATGGCGAGACGGCGGTCGACACGGTCGAGCGCATACTGCATGTGCTCGCGCTGCTTCTTCTTCAGCACCGGCAGCACGTACGGCAGCGCGGCGTTGATCTTGGGGAAGTAGAAGCGCAGCGTGGTCGATAGGCCGAAGAACTTGACCGCGGCGAAGATGCCGCCCACCCACGCATTGTAAGCCGATCCTTCGAGCAGCTTGAGCGATTCGCCGAAGGTAAGGTCCGCCATGATGTCGAAGGTCGTGAAGTTGTACATGTCGACCATGTTGACTTTGGCGTCCGGTGTGGAGGTGCCGAGCTCACGCAGTTTGGCCATCAGAAGCTCAACGTAGCCGCGGAAGAGGGGTTCCTGGTCCTTGAGAGCGCGGTCAGAAAAGGCGTGCGAGAAGATGCGGCGCTGACGTCCGTGGTCGCCGTCGTCCGCAAGAAAGAGGCCTTTGGTGCCAGTCGAGGGCGGGCCGTAGTGATCAGGATCCTTGACAACCGGAGCGCCATGGCCGTGGATATCCTTCCAGGCTTTGGCGGTCGTGTAGCTAAGTTCATTGGGGCTGATGCGCACGACGTCACCGTAGGTATCATGGAGCCATTGCAAATGATAAGGTTCGATGCCTCGTACGCGCCCTAGTATGCGCGGCAATGAAGTTGCAGCAGAGAACCAGGGGCCGGGGAAACGACGGAGAGGATGGAAATAGACATTGTAAATGCCAGTGATGATAAGATATGCAATCGAGAAGGTCGTCAGTCTATTTGATACGGGTATCGGAAAGGGCGTGCAAAATGCTCACTGTTGTAGCAGTGCCGATGTAAATAAGATTGAGAAGACCCATGATGAAAAGAAACGGAAAGAGTATGAGAAGAAAGACTGAGAAAAAGGAAGGTCAGAGTTCTAGAAGTCCCAAAGAAACGGAGAAGAGGTGTGGTTATATAACGGACTTTTTGGCCCTGCATCGTCCGGCGAAGCAGATCCCCGAGTCAGACCGAGATTCAGTGCGCCTCGGGTACTTACTGTTCCGGGCAAAGCCCTGTGATGATTGTGGATGGGGAGCTGAGATTTGCACTCGGCTCTTCGTACGGGAGCTCGAATAGGGATGAATACGTTATAAGGTTTTGCAGATGGGCAGGTGCTGGGGCTCTCCTGAGAGCGTCATGGCGCTAGGGCTTAATACTTCCACACGTGAGGATCTACAGCGCTCAGGTCCAACGTCGCCATCTTAGCATTTTGCAACGACGAGCTCAGCCGGGCTCAACCACGCTGGAGAGCATTCTGGCCCGCGGCTAAAGGCTCGTAAGGCTCACCGAGAGCCCGTTTAACCCTGACTCGTAACCCTGCCGACGGCAGTTCAGGCCAGTCGTCGCTGGGCTCAGGAAGACTGATGGGACGCATCCCTCTGCACAGACCAGGAGCGCAATGAGAGTCCGGAGATAGTGACAACCGTTCCTGCTCAGCTGCCGATCAATTTAAATTTGGATACGGAAGTGGTGGCAAGATCGTCAGTTGTATCTTGATACGTTGCCGCTTTTCCCTGGGCGGCGGCAGATGTTGAGTAACGGCAAAAGGAGAAGGGACAGGAGTGCAGTCCTCGGCAGTCTCGATCGCGGGCAGTGTGTCTCGAACATGATGCGATGTCAAGGTTGCGAAGGGGCAAGTGGACAGTAGCCGTGGCAGCGGGGCAGTGGCTGTTGATACGGGAGGAGCCCGAGCTGAAGCGCGCTGGAACGGATAACGGTCGACTAAGCTCGGCAAACACCAGAACAGCGCCAGGGTCCGGCCAGCCAAAAAGCAACCACCGAAACGGCTCCGTTGACGAGGCATTGGCACGGACCGAGCCGGACCTAAGGTGTTGCGAGCATTGAAGCTCCAAGCATGACCCCTCGAGGGCAAACGGAGCAGTTCTGGCTGTGTAACAATGTGCCGCACGCTGCAGCGGATAGCTTACAGCAGCGTGCGGCGCTGTGCAGTAGCGCCAACGGTACCAATACCCAATGCCTGTCATTGCTGCAGCTTGCGGATAGCGTTCTCACCGGGCAACGAGGGGAGAGTCCGGCGAGATGAAGATCCCTGGATGAGGGGCTCGCAGCGCGGCGCGACGGACTGGCGGGACTGGACGGCAGCCGGCGCTTGAGCTGCAACGCGCGCCGGAAACGTGTCGCGGGCAGTTGGGCCGACGTATGCGTGCGTGCCAACGCATCGGCGCGAGACGCAAGGCGAGGGCGTCGGCGAGGCAGCTTGAAGGGCTCGCATCAACTGCGGCCAGGAGCCATGTTCATGACACAGCCGGCTGCCGTTGCTGCCCAAACAGCGCGCCCGGAGCTGTCTCGCGTGGGCTCCGCATTGCGCATGCAGCGGCTGCCGGGTTGAAGAAAAAAAAAAAGAAAAACATTCGCAGACGCCCGCCGGTGAAGGCAGAGTTGCGGGCTACCAGCTGCGTCCTGCGAGTCGCGACCTGCGCGCTGTGGCACCGCAAGTGAGACGCGAGCGGCGAGGGCGGGCCACGGCCTGTGCGGTGACGAGCTCGACGGCGTTCACAGGCTGGCGGCGTGGTACCAGGTGTGATGTTTCTTGCGGCGTCACACACGGCGCGATGCGGGCATTGGCGGGTGTTTATCGCGGCTGGACGGAGGCGTGCGAGGCTAGCCCAAGCCGCGCCCTCCCTCCGTGATATTGGTGTGCAGACCCGGCTGCGCCTGTGGTTGGGCGCCAGCCCTCAAGCCCTACCCTGCGCCTCACGTTGTGCCCTCTCCCACCTGCGCCCGACTGCCTCTACACCGAATAATAATAAGCCCAACCGCCGCCGCCGCCGCCCGCGCCTACGCTGCTGCTTCTTCTTCTCCCCTCCCGCTGAGACATTGCTCCCCTCCGCTCCGCCCGCACTACCCGCCCGTGCAGACATGGCCGTCGTCCCAGCCTCGACCGCATGAACCCCGTGGGTGCCCGCAGATCTCCGTTGCACACGCCGCCTTCGCAGCATGAATTCCCCGCCGCTCTAGACTTGCCCCTTTCGCATGCGCTTGCAGCCGTGACGGAGTGCCTGTCGATCTTCAGCTGGAGCCTCCCTTCGCATTGCCGGCCGGGAGAGCCTCCAGCTCGAGCGACCTCACTCCCAGTGCGCAGCTCGACATACTACACCTCCATTCCCCCCCGATCATGAACCCTCAACCCCCGCATCGCAGATCAAACATGTGGGAGCGCCTCTCTCTTCACAAGCTAGGAGGCTGGCTGAAGAAGGACGAAGCTGGTGTCTTGCCCGACGGCGACCGGGACGGCGTGCAGCAGGACTCTGATGACGAGAAGCGGCTGGAGAAGTCTGGGCTGTCGAACAGACGCTCGTCCCGCAAGGTGGTGCCCGGCCTGCCCCGTCCGCTGACCTTCAAACGACAAGAGTCGGAGCGACGAGATAGGCTGGTTCCCTACGAACCTGGTCCCGACGAGCGCAGGCCCTATTCGTCCGAACGACGTGCGCATTCCGTCGATCGTCAGAGTGTGCGCGCATCGAAACGCACTCTCTCGCCGCCGCCCAAGTTTCATCTTCGCTCGTCCGCCCCCGACTCCCTCAGTCCCTACGCGTCCGAGGCACACGAGTCATTCCTGCAGCAGGAAAATACCCCGCCGAAGATCAACAACAACCGTCCTGACGATGACAACACCGGCTCCATGGCCTCTCGAGACCCCAGCGACTTTCCGCCTCCGCTCTCAACGACCGGCCCGCAATCGGACAATGATGGTTCGTCGGAGGGTGTGGATGAGCTCCTCATACAGCAAGAGCTGGATGCGAAGTGGATTTTGAACCTCAGCATGCACTTTAGGGACATGTCCGACCGCGAGAAATTCTTCGTGACCTTTGCTGAGCAGCCGAATAGGTGGAGGAGAGTGACCGTTTCGATCGACTACCGTAATGCTGAGCCGGAGTCCCTAGAAGCTGACCTGAAGAGTTTACACTACCAGCGAGACAAGAGCGCTCGTATCTATGAGTCCATCCGGGATTCCCTGCCGGATATTCAGTTCTACGAGACTGTCACCAACCTTAAACTGGAAACCCGTGATGGCCGCCTGCATGTCCACGTTACTGAAGACGTAAACGAGATCATACCTTACCCTCCTGTATCTGCCATTGCCCATCTGGACTGCCCTGTGTTCCGCGAAAGTGATGTCCACTTTGAATCCCATCTGTCTGGCTTTGTTTACAGAATCTCAGTTAAGGGGCAAATCTACATCAAAAAGGAGATTCCTGGTCCCGAGTCTGTTGAAGAGTTCCTTTACGAGACAAATTGTCTCAGCCGTGTTCGAGGCGCCCATAGTGTCATCCAATTCGCCGGTGTTATCACCGACGACCAAGGCCAGCGCGTCACTGGCCTCCTCATCAACTTTGCCGAGAAAGGCGCTCTTGTGGATCTTTTATACGACTGGAAGAATTCTGGCGAGATGTCCTGGCCAAGACGGGAGAGATGGGCCAAACAGATCGTCCAAGGCCTCTCTGAGATTCATGAGAGTGGATTCGTCCAAGGAGACTTCACCCTATCGAACATTGTCATTGATGCAGACGATGATGCCAAAATTATCGACATCAACCGGAGAGGATGCCCCGTAGGATGGGAACCTCCGGAACTTGCCAAGCTCATTGAGGCTGGCCAGAAGGTCGGTATTCACATCGGAGTCAAGTCTGATCTGTTTCAACTAGGCATGGTCTTGTGGGCCCTTGCAGAACAAAAGGATGAACCAGAGCGGGAAGAACGACCTCTTTTCTGGACTTCGGCTAGCGAAGGAGTCCCTGACTACTACAAGACCGTGGTCGACGCATGCTTAAGTGAAGAGCCGCGCGACAGACCCTCTGCAAAGGAGCTGCTCGCCAAATTTCCCGAGATCGACCCAGAGGCTTCGCGGCCTGCAACCACATCCAGACATAGTCTGTGCACGCATCGCTCGGACAAGGAATACATTGACCCTCGCACGGCTGTTGGTCTTGCCGATATTGATCAAGACAAGCGTGCACGCACCTCTCCCGACCGTGGTAACCAAATCTCAAGCGTCAATCCTTCGAGCGCGAATCTCACTGATGTTGTTCCTCCCACCGAGTACGATGCTCAAAGCTCTGGATCATACATCATGGCGCATCGTGGCCGTTCCACATCGGACGCCAGACAGACGCCGGAATACTCTCCATTCGTTCGGGCCTCTTCGAATGTCTCTCTCGACGATAGCGAACTCGAAAATGATAGTGCATCTCTTCCTGGCCCGCATGAGCCTCGTTGGGAGTCCGTCTACATCGACGGTGACACCCGTCTCGTTAGCCGCAACGGTCCGGTCGCTCTTGACGAGCGAGACCCGACTAACCATGAACAAGCCACCGTCTGCATCTCAACACCGAGGACGGAACAAGCAGATCCATTACAGCTCGATCGCATAGAAGCTGGACCCGCTGCACATCCTTCAGACTTAGCTGGCATTAGCGAATATGACCGCGAAATGCTACCGCCTCCCGTTCCGTTCCTCTCCAGAGATGGGTTCGGAAACCGTGCTTCCTTCCATGATCGTATTCAGCTTCGGAACTCCCACGATGTTGACGTGCTAGCAGACTTGATGCAGGGCCTATACGACGGCAGAGATGATAGAGCCGTGCAACCAGCTGGCCGATATGGGCCTCCAGTGCATCAAGATTCTGGTTTCGGCGATTACGACTTTGAGGCTGATTTGCGAGGGCTTTCAAGCCAGCCGATACAAGCACTACACCCGATGGAAGATCTCGAGTTTGACTTGGAGGCCCACGACTTTTCTAAGTCTGCGCACTTGGCTAGTTGCGCACCTCCGGCTTTCGACAAAGAAGACGGTGCCCCCCTGGACCGCCGTTCGTCTGCCATCACAGTCAAGGAAAACCAAACGTTTGCATCTACGAGCCCCGATTGCAACAAGACAAGTTCTTCCGACGAAAGAGGTCCCAATCTAGCAATGCCGCAGCACGCGTCACCCGAAATGGCTTTGGCTGGGTTGGTTGAGTGTCGTGGAAAGCAGCTCGCTCAAATCCCGGTACACAGTACAGAGAACCATTCTCCAAGCGCTGCCGATGCGACTGGAAAACACGACAATATCAGCACGGATCAGCACTTCAGCCGCGGCGATCATCATCCTCTTTCGACTTCAACGCCGGGACCCAGTGAAGCTGTGTGGTTTCCATGGATGAGCCGTACTGAAGACCGTGAGGGACGAGTTTGAACTTCGCCACTGATATTCGCTCTGAAATTTCGAAGACTCGGTGACTACATCGCTCTTTAATTCTTCCAAGCTACGTTTGCTTCGTCAAAGACGCTGCTCTTCATACAACCCGCTTGCCCGCGTTCGTCCAACAAAAAAAAAATCGCTTCTTCGTCCTTCTGCGTTAAGATTCTGCACCATTCAAAATACCCCCAAACATGTTTGATCCATTGTCTTCTTTTCTATTCTTTTCTGATTCTCTTTTTTCTCATTTACCTTTTTATTTCTCCTTAGCTCATTTTCTTTTCACTTTTGAAAGAAAAAATCATGTCCTATGAAAAGCGCATCGTATGAAATCAAAGACAATCAGGCCTCCAGAAGGCATCATGACGGCGTAAGATACTGGTTTTATGCGGATTTATGTTTTCTCTTTTTCCTTAACCGCCCTAAGCAAAGGGTGCTGTAAGGTGTGCGGATGGATGGGCGTTTGAATCGGGTGTCTTTGCCTAGGGTCTGGACTTGGGTGGGGGATGCTGGGCGGAGCTCTTGTAGATAAGTAATGGATTACGGATAACTTAGACCTGGATGCTTCAGTTCCCCTGCTCGAACTGTGTCAATCATGATCTTGAAGCCCGAGGATATTCAAACAGCATCCTATAGGAATTTGGTAAGTCTGCTGTTCTGTCCGTGTTGCTTCTCACCACGTTTGTATCGCATAGTTCGACAGCTCGCAATCTGACAAAGAGCTGAGATCTTTTCCCCAACTTTTGTGTTATTTCTGTGCAGATATTTCCCCCGGCGCAATCAACCCAATTTTGACAGAGAATAAGTGACAAAGCGCAGAAGTCGCCGGCCTAAAACAATTAATATTTACAAGTTATTCCGGACGCGGCTCCCCTCTTTATCGAAAAGACCTTTCCCCCCACGCCCCCTTTTCGTCTTCTTGCCCACCACTTAGAGGTTGTACCTGCTCTTGATGTGCCTCCACCAATCCCTGGCCATCCAAGCGTCGAAGTCGGTGATCTCCATGGCGGAGCCGGCCAGCATGATGAAGTTGGAGACGCCGGTGGGGGTCCAGTCGTAGAAGTCGTCGAGGGCGAGGGTGTGGCCCATCTCGTGCAGCAGGATGTGGACGTTCTCGGCGTCGAGGTTCTGCAGCATGTAGTCGGTGCCGACCTGCTGGCCCCAGTCGCCGCCGAAGCCGCCGTCGAGGCCGTCCGTCAGCCAGAGCGAGACGTCGTAGCGGGCGGCGTCGCCGCCGGCGCAGCCGCCGTAGTCGCCGTCGGCGTAGTGGATCGCGCGGCCGCACGCCGGGTCGCACTCGGGCACGCCCGCGTCGTCGGCCGTGCCGCTGTGCACCGTGACGCCCGCGGGCGCCGGGCCCGACAGCAGCGACGTGTCGTTGGTCGCGAAGCCGACCACCTTGACGTTCACGCTGTCGTACGGGAAGCCGTCGAAGCCGGCCAGCGCCGCGGAGACCCACTTGTTGTAGGCTTTGGAGAGCGCCGCCTCGATCGAGGTGAGCTGCGCCGGCGTGACGCTCTGCTTGCTGTCCCAGCGGACGCAGTACTGGATGTTGGCCTTGGTGTCCATGAGGTGGTCGTAGCCTGTTTTTTTTTTTTTTTATTGTCAGCGAAATCGTTCAGCTGACTGGGGTCAGATGGAGAGGAAGCAAAGACTGACCGTAGTTCTTGAAGGTGAGGGGATCACCGCCGTAGGTCGACATCTCGTGCTCCCAGACCTCGTCGAGGGCCTTGGACAGCGAGGACGGCGGCGACCAGGTGTTGGTCCCGTTGGTGGCGCGCTTAGAGACGGGCGGGTTCGAGGCCGAGAGGGTGTTGAAAGCCGTGGTGCGGTCGAACTTGCAGGTTCCGAACTGGGCGGCGGCTTCCTTGCTGCCACCCTGGATGGGGTGCGCCTGCGCGGCCAGGGCGGCGAGGAGGGGAAGAGCGGCGACGGCCTTCATGGTTCCTTTTTTGGTCTTGTTTGGCGCGGGAATATGTACAGTAAAAAAATTCGACTGAAAGAATGGCTTGAGACTAGCTCAATTGGGTGAATGAATGTGTGGATAGAAAGGATTGTGTCCTGGACCTGCTATTTTCAAGCCAAGCAGCGTGGTGGTAGAATTCTTATATACAAACATCCCACATCTCCGTTACGACTACGAACACCCTCTCTCACGCAGCGAAATACCGGGGTCGAAGGAGAAGACTGGATCATTCCACGAACGAGCGTTGGCTGCCGATCATTTGGAAACACGATGGTGGGTTCGCGTACCTGCGAACTGAGTGCGTCTTAGCAAACGCCAAGACTGATGGTGTGGTGCACCACCAGTCACAGCGGAGCGGGAAGATGCCGTATGAGGCTGAAAGAGTGTTTGGGGAGCGGGCGCTTAGCCAACTCATGGCCTCTCCGCTGGCTTGGCGCAATGTTGGCGTACGTTTCAAGGAGATGATCCGGTGGGCCTGAATAAATGAAATAGTCCACGCCCCGTTCTACGAAACAGACACGGCGATTGGCGATCGTAGCGGACGAGGAGTATGTATAAGGAGTTCTACCGATTCGGTGTGGATGTCGACCGTTTCGTTTGGTCGTTTTGCGGCGAGACCTGCCATATTTTAGTGAACATGGAAAAGAATGAGCTGTAGTCGGTTCTGATGTCCGGCCGAGTCGGTCCACCGAGCCGATTCACCAAAATCGCTTTGCTTCGCTGCTGCACGTTGCTTATTTCCACCGCATTCCCACCCCTCAATTAATCCACAAATGAACCATATCAGCTTTCAAGTCGTACAGCACAGACGAAGTGTAGTTGACCATGGCCTCCAAAGTACAGAGCTCAACAAATACGGGTTGCTTGCGATGTCATGGTGATGTGATAGGACTGAATCGTAATGTTGTGCAGAAAGATCACACACATTAGCGGTCGGCTGCTGTGCCCCTATGTAACTGCGTCACTCCATCATTACTCAACGTGGGTTGACAGTTAACTCCGCGGAAAACAGGGAGCCGGCATATTCCTACAGACGCACCGTGCAACGCGATGGCGACACACGCACGTTCCCTCACTCTTTTGAAGAACTAGGCATACCATTGGAACATTCCGTATAGGAACAACGTCGAACAGGCCACCAAGTGGATCAGCTATGTGATTCTTGGCGGCAGCCATCAATCCGAGACTATTGGAACGCCTCATTTCTCCTCACCGCTAAGAATGTCAAACTCCAAAGCTGCCTTATATTACTCTCTGAAAATCCACCTTAGTGACCTTTAACCTCACTCAACAGATCACGAGGACTTACCAGTTGGACTCTGCCCGGGCGGCGGCGGTAAAGCGCCTAGCGGTGTGTACACAAACTCCCCGCCATCGTACACCCAACTCCAGACTTCGCTGCTCAAATACTGGCTGTTCGCGTCGATAAGATCCCAGAGGTGATTGTAGGCCTGGCGTACTTTTGGGTATACAGTCTGGTCATTGCAGAACTCGGGTCCGTGGTTGGAGGAAGAGATACAGCGGTCGAGTTGGCGTTCCAGACCTGCAGCAAACATAGACAACTGCCAACTCCAGACGACAGTGCCGTGATAAGCGTTATTGGTGAAATTGGTGGCGTAACTGCATTCGCTTGTCAGTAGTTCAAGCTATTTTGCGTGCCAAACAAAAGCAGCAGAGAAAGATAGCTGGAGGTCCAAGAAAGACACCAGATAACGATCAGCACTTCGAGATATGCAAGCGCGTGCAGACTTCTGTTTCGCACACAACAGGGCGAGTATCAAGCAGCATCACGTTAGGGGACTTGCGAACTGTCACTTACACAGGATCCCCTCCATACGCCGGATTCGCCACCAGCACACCAATAGGAGTAGACAGGCCAGCTGGAAAAGGTCGAAGTATATTATCGGCGGCTTGTTCAAGAAACGAGGTTAGTTGTGTCTGGTTTGTAGAGTTGACAAGGAACAGCCTAAAGCAGTCATCCGTGTTCATCACCCGAACAATGGGCTGATTATTATTGCCATCCAGAGCCAGACCATGGAAGCGAACATCTGAAGTGATATTGTCCACACCGGCGGGACCGGGAAAGCCTGACTCATCGACGTATGACTGCACCATAGTTTGCGCTTCTTCAACTGCTACGTGGACCTGTATCACACATTAGGCCTTTGAATATGCGAACCCACTGGCTTGAACGAACCTCGAAAAATCGCAATGTCTCGTCTTCCCAGACGTGGGCGTACTGGCTTGCCGTATCCATCCAGTCGATATGACTTGGGAAGAATCCTTCGGCGGACAACGCCGCAATGGCTCGCAACGCAGCTGGCACCAGCGCAGTGTTGACATCGTACGGAATTCGGCCTCCGCCAATACCGTAGGTGCTGTCACGCCATTGTCCAACAACCTGGCCCTCTTTCAAATGAATCAAATTTTCTGTCACCTGGCCATCTTTTGTGGCGAAGGCAGACGTGATGTTCATAATCTTTTCAGCACTAATGAGAGCAAGTGCTTCGTAACTAAGGCCCTCGTTCGCCGGATCCACTGTTGCCTCCGTTGAGAAAAATGCATCTTTTCGCTCGCGGCCGGTGGCACTCTTCACGAAATACTCATGCATAACAACTGGAAGGAAGAAATCAGTGTCGATCATTTTGTAGTCATACTGAGGAACGGTGCTCGAGAGATTTTGCTGCAGATTGAGGTATGTCGCGTAATCGCCGATGGTCTCTTCGTGGCAGACGCTGCCATCAGTGCGGTCGATGCGTTCGAGCACGGCACTAATGACGGCTTCGACAGCACTTCCTTCTCCTTCGCTAAGGATAGGCTGCAAGAGGAGAAAAGAAATCATGCTGTCCCTCCCAAAGTAGGTCAAGAAGCGCCACGCACCAGCCAGAAGCTTGTCGGTATATGATAGGAAGGCCAAGGAGTCAACCTGATCGGCATTTTGAGTAATGAGAGACTGAGAAGCGTTGTTGAGCACCTTCTGAGGGCTGAGCTGATCTAATTGCAGGTAGTTCAAGGAAGCAGTGAAGGAATAGTTACCGGCTTCGAAGCGAAGAGTGGTATTATCAATAGAGATTGATACGCCTCCGTTTGCTTCAACCGGTGAGAAATGAAGGGTCGTCGTTGTCACATTGTCAAGCCAAAGCCTGCTTATTGAAACGCCTCCGGCGGCGTCATCGACAATTTCATTGGCGTCCTGAACGACCGGCACGAGTATGCTGGGCCCTTCTGTGAAGTCGCGAATGGTCCGAATGCTGCCAAGTATCGCAATATCCAGGACGGCAGAAGCATTCAATGACATTATGCCATTAACCCCGACCTGAGGATTACTTCCAGAGTCTGAAGCAGGCTGGTAAAATGGACCGAGCGTGCGCTGCTGATCTGTTAAATTTTGCAGGGCTATGGCGAGGGAGCCATTAACGCCGTCGGCTGGGGAGAAGAAGACCACGGCACCGCTGTTGCCGGCTGGCCATGCAATCTGGAACAAAGTCAACTGAGATTTTGGTGGGCGGATTCGGTGGATTGACCAGAAGGCGAGGACCAATGACAGTTAGATTGCTGTCTGCAAGAGGGCTGGTGACAACGACCTGGGTGCTGCTGTTGCAGTCGGAGTAAAAGTAATTTTCATATGGCGGATCACTCAGTTGAAGATAGGTAGCATTGGTGGGACAATCAGTGGATGGCGATTGTGCAGCTGTGGGAGCAAGGTGTGGATATAGAGCAAGAGCGTGCAGACAGAAGTAGATGAGGCACAGCATGGTTAGACAATAGAATGCTGCGAATATGGAGGTCTGCGACGCCCACCGAGGGCGACGAAGCCGATGGTATTTCATGGCTGCTGAACTGGAGCTATGCCCTTGGCATGACAAAAGTGGATGCGGCGATCAGCGTCATTGGCGTCGACCACGTCGGCGCAGAGCTGTCTACGGCATGGTCGTTGGGCGGCAGAAGCACACAAAGCGGGGTCGAAGGTGGATGCAGAGAGTCGGCGGCGGACTTGTAGAGGAACAGGAATAGTGCGCGATGGCAATTCCGGGCTGGGGAAGCTGCGGAGAAGGAGGAGGGAGGAGAAGAAGCTTGGGAAAGGCGCTCCAGGGCCCGAGCTTGGAGCTTGGAGCTTGGAGCTTGGAGCTTGGAGCCTAGAGCTCTGTGCGAGGGCGGAGCGGAGCGTCTTCGGCGGGGGAGCTGACAGGCCTCCGGAATCCTCTTTCGTCATCTCTGAAGCTTCACGAACTGAAGTCCAAGAACTGTTCACCCGAGCTCTGGTGCACCCAAGAGCAAGCATGGAGCGGGCGCTGCAGCAGACCCGGTGCTTGCCGACGCAATGCGGCAGACGCCCCGGTGGCTCCCGATGCAAGGAAGCGTCAAACCACACGCAGGCGCTTCTTGTGACCGCTCAGTCGGCGCTGCGGCCTCTCCGCTCTCTCCGCACCACCAACCCACTAAACGCACCATAAGAGCCTCACTTCCGCTCTGGAGTCTAGTACAACAGCATCTGTCGACATGGCTCCCCCGCTTCCAGTCTTCCTCGAGCCCGTACCGGTCACCATTCGCCTGGCCCAGGCTTTAGGCGTTACCGCGTCTGCCTTCCTATGCGGTATGTTGCTCGTGCGACCACGCGATTCTCCAGCGTGCTCAACATGCATGTAGAGGAGCTAGCTAACTTCCGATTCGCATACCCGCAGGTCAAACCGCAGCTGCTTCGTTCCAGTTGACGCCCAGCCTACTGGAGGCTCCCGCTCCGCTGCTCGCTCGCCAGTGGTTAAAGGCTCGCAACATTGGCATGCAGGTCACTCTGCCCTCCGTCGCCGGTTCGATAGCTCTATTCACCTGGCTAGCTTCACGAGGTTCGTGTTACACCACCAACGATCACTACAGGAATTTGAGGCTCACACTCCCCCAACAGAAGCTCCAGATAGCATCCCGCGCAAGCTCTATACGGCCGCCGCGCTCCTCTACTTCGCGAAGATTCCATACTCCTTCCTCTTCCTCCACCCCACCGATGTGGCCCTCAAAGCCAAAGCTGAATCATTCGCTACCACGAGCATCACCGACACAGCCGCCGAGGCGGGCATTGCGCAGGAGGAGACAACCCACGCGCTGGTTGACAAATGGGCCACAATTAATCTCGGCCGTGCTATTCTCGGCTTCGTTGGTGCTGCCTGTGGTGTTTGGGCCACGCTTGGGAGAGTTGATGTTATCAGGTACAGGCTGTGATCTTGTAGATCAAGGAGAACATACTACATCAGGGTTTCCCGAATTCTGGTCCTCAAAGATATTGGCCCATGAGGGCTCCACAAAATTGTGTTGTGCAAAAAGCTGGTTGCTATCAGGACAGTCGCTGGGCAGTGTTTTCTACTCTTTTTTTTTTTTTTTTCCTTTTTTGTTCAATGCACGTCCCGGCTCTACTCTGACATTCCCAGGCGCAGTCTGGTTTGTATGTATTGTATGATTCCCCCAAGCAGTTTAATATAGCCAATTGCAGACTTGGTTCATGCAATCAGCCTGGCAGCTCTACTTGCCCGCTGCATACCTCTTTCAAAGATATTCCAATTGAAATGCTTGCTGTCGTACACAGGAACCACAGGTCTGCACCCAGATTAATCCAGCGAGTTTTCATGGTTCACCATATATTTGTGCAGTTTCATCCTGTGCAAAAGCTGAGGAAAGGCTGGTGGAGGCTGAAAAGGGCAGAGAACTGCAGATGCGTAGCCGACCAGACATCATCGTTACGATTGATAGGTATTGTGCCGACAGGCTGTTATGAAGCTGCCATCTGATCGTTACAAGCCTATCACCGAGCCATTTTAAGCGTGTTGACGTAGTCAATGCTTAGCTTGACCTTTTGGTGCTCTACCAGTGTGAAACAATAAACTCACAGAAGAGCTTGGTCCCCATAATCAACGGTATTTTAAGAAAGATTTCCATTCTATCCTCCTGAGTAGCCCCTGGCTGTTGACGAGGTGCCGGCCATCGAGCAATAGCATAGGGACTTCAGATCTATGCTACTATTCACATGTGCAGATTTCTATGTTCGGAGAGTAGCAAGGTTTACCGGCCGGGAACGTTCAACAATTGATTTGAAAACACTATATACACTAGGAGATATTTACAACAAATGGGGAAAAGCTTTGACATGTCATAATCATGCCTGGACAGGGGCGTCAGCATCGTGGTAGTCGGTCAGACGGAGCAGCTTCTTCGCATTGCCGCGGCCAATCTTCTCGTAGTTCTCAATGCCGCCGACGGCCTCGATGACTTCCTTGGCCTTGCCGTCCCACCAGGCGGAACAGTTCTCAATGGTCTCGTAGGGGTAGTCGACGGAGAAGAGGACCCTCTCGGCGCCGATCTCGCGGACGACGTACTCGAGGGTGTGGGTGGAGAAGTGGCCGCTGGTAGTGACCCAGATGTTCTTCTTGAAGTAATCGTAGATGGACTGCTTGGCGAAGCGGTCGTACCCTTGCTCCTGGGCGAGCGGGCGCTCGACGTCCTCAAGCCAGTGGTTGATGCGCCAGAAGTCGAAGGGGATGTGCTCGCCCAGGTGGCCGACGATGATCTTGAGGTTCGGGTTGCGGTCGAAGACACCGTTGGTGATCAGGCCCATCAGGTGCAGGCTGACCGCGTTGGCGAACGAGAGCGGCGGGCCGACCAGGAACTTGCGCTGCGCGTACAGCTTCTCGTAGATGACGTCGGCGGGTGCCGCTGGGTGGATGTAGAGTGGCACGTCAAGCTCCTGGCAAACCTTCCAGAAGGCATCGTACTCGGGGGCGTCGTAGAAGAGGTAGGTTTCACCGTTGGAGCCGGCATGCTGGAAGTCGCAGACGAGAGCGCCGTGGAAGCCGAGCTCCTTGACGCAGCGGCGGAGCTCCTGACCGGCTTGGACGGGGTCGTGCATGGACAGGCATGCAAAAGCGCCCAGCTTCTTGGGCTGAGCCTTGATCTTCTCAGCAACCCAGTTGTTGACCTCGGTGGCCCTCCTCTCGGCCTCAGCCTTGTCGGAGATGCCTTGAATGCCAGGGACGGTCAGGGAGACGATGGTGTAACCAATACCGTGAGCATCGGCGAGGCGAACACGCTCGTCGTTGATATCAGAGATTTGGCGCATGTACCGATCACGGTCCTGGGGGTGGATGTAGAGCTTGGCCTCACGCATCGACTTGGCCTCCAGGCCGGTCATCTCGTAGGCTTCCTCGAGGGCGATCTTTCCGAGCATTTTTGGTTGTTGTTCTGATGAGTGGAAGTGCTTCTGAAGTGCGCGTTCGTGAAGTTGTAGAGGGATCCTCAGAAGGTAAAAGGGATTGCTGCTTGTTGGTGCTGGTGGAAGAGCTGCCCGAGGGCGCTATTTATGTGTCTCGACAACATGATAGAATCGTGATGAGATTGTACAAAGGTTACTGCATCTCCATACTTCGCTGCTCGCTGTTCGCTCGTGGGGCTCGTACGAAGGTTGAGGGGTTCATTGCCTCCACTGTGGAGGAAGTGACGCAGTCACGAGAGATTTCAGAGTGACGCAGCCAGGGAGAGAGCTTTGCGTGCGGGATCGGCCCGGGGACAGGCAAAGCTTCGTGCCCAGTGGTATCCCGGTACGGCCCGATCTCCAGCAGGGAGGGTATGATCGCCCAATGCGGTGTCGCCGTGCCCCTGCTCTCTGGTCCGTGATCCGTTGAAAATGAGGCCACGCTCTCGAGAGAAGTCGGAGCAAAGACGCTGAAGAAGTCAGTGCAGTGGGCCGGCGAATAGAAGCGTCCAGATCTCAGGGGCCAAATTGGCTAGTTAATTGCCTAGAACAGGGATATGAACGTCATCTGGAGAGCCGTGCGTAAGCTTGTTGATGCTTGAGGCGCTGTTTAGTGGAGAAGGCTGCTTCCAAAATATCTCGACACTGTCTCGACTTCGCGCCTACGCTGCTCGGCCGAGGTTCCGAACGCATTGCCACCACCTCGCGACCGCAGATTTGTTGTTGAGCTCGGAAAAGCCGATAGCAGGAGAAAAGGTGTTGCGATGGAGATGGGTGATAGGAAGCAGGTGCAGCAGCCGACGATGCGGGTCATCACCCGAAATTCGGAGTCACTATCCGACAACACACCCGGCGATTTGTCCGCTTCACGCCACTACGCACCTTGACGTCTTCGTAGCATCGCTTCTTGCATTAGAATGCCTGTCTTGCATTTTATACCCCCGATGCTTCTTTTTAATGCACAGCGAGTCCTGGAGAATATGCTAGCCGCTAGGATAGGAACAAATTATCGAGATCTCCGACTTGGCTGCATATCCCATGCTTGAACTACTACGGAACCAAGGATATGTATACTTAAACCGAAAATCAACGTGAACTTCTATTTCATGCCACAATCCCGGCTCTAAAGTTCTACGAGACGTCCTTAGCCTGTATTCCAGGATCTTAGAGTTGAGACAAAATCCGAATAGCGCAACGAGCAGCGAACAGATCTCGGCAATCTCCAAAGTGCAGCCTGAATCATTACTTTCATAGTCCATCTGCGTCGTAGAGCTTTACTCGCACTGCTCGCATAACTATCGATTTGTATTGCACGTTTCACTCAACCCTATTCAATAGCCTGCGACGTCCCCTAAGACACGCAGAACCTATCGACTCGTACGCTGTGCAGCCTGTTTTCCCTCGTTGAAAACTTTTGAGTGAGTTCGAAGTTTTGCCAAACAGTTCAAGTTAGTTAAGGCGGGTGCAGGGTGTAGGGCAGATATTGTCGTACTAACCGACCAGAAGTTACAGCGGAAAGGCTAAGCACCATCCTACATGCTCTTCTGACTAATCACAAAGATTGTAGTATACTTCTGAGTCTGATTTGCATCCGCCGTTCAATATGCGCGCGGGATTTCGTTCGTTAACGGCGATAGAATAGGAAGGTTGCCCTAGTCGAAACTACTACGCTTCCAAGCTGTTGACCAAGTACCTCGGCCGAGCGCCTTTTAGTAGCGTCTCTGTGGCTCCCAGGGTTTCATCATTAATTCTCGCAGCCCTAGCGGAACGTGTTCCGCAATTTTCTCCCCCTTCTCTCTTCACGTGAATATCTGACGAAGCATTAGCGTTCGCTGACTGCATATCACAAATCTGCTGGGCAGGTGCACCATAGTGTCGTCCTCGTTCCCAGAACCGGTGAGCACCCTAACTCAAGGGAACCATGGGCTAATCTCGCACGAGGCACTAAAAAGCATCTACGCATCATGTATATACATCCCTCGATCTTTTGACCCAACGGTCCAGACTCTAGTAATCCAAACAGCCTCAGCAGCCCTACCTCACAAGCACACCCCTGGAATCTCGTCCGTCGCGTTCACCACGTACCGGGACAACTTGCTACCACCGCACCGCAACCCCTTCACGAACGCCTTCGCCGCCGCGTCCGCGCCGTCGGGCTGCGTGTGGGTATGATCCATCAGGAAGTACGAATCCACCACCTCCTTCCCCAACCGCCCCAAGATGTCCGCCTCGTACGCGCCATGATCCACGAACGCCGCCGCCTCCGCCCCAACCTCCCCTTCCAGCACCGCCGCCACGTTCTCCGCGTACCCGACGAAAATCGGCGGCGCGTAGCTGAAGTTGCCCGTCTCCCACGGGTTCGTCGGCGTCATCGAGCTGACCACGACGCTCGCGCCCTTGGCCAGGAAGCTCCGCGCGGCGCGCAGCAGGTACCAGTTGTACGTGTGCACGACGACGGCGACGGCGCCGGCGCCGGTGGTGCCGTTGACGACGACGACGGACGCGCACGTCTCGTCGCCCTGGCCGGGGCACGCGGGCCGGCCGTTGTCGGTGTAGTTGGGGGAGCCGAGGCTGGCGCCGCCGCCGTCGTTGTGCCCGAACTCGAGCACGACGAAGTCGCCCGGCGCCAGCGCCGCCTCGATGGCCGCGAAGCGCCCTTGGTCCGTGAAGGAGCGCGCGCTGCGGCCCGCGAAGGCGCGGTTGACGACCGGCAGCGCCAGCGAGTATTGCAGGTAGTGGCCCCAGCCTGCTCGTTGTTTTTGCGATTCGATTCAGTCAGTTGATTTTTTTGTTTTTTCTTTCGTAAAGGAAATGTTTGAGGGTTAGTTCTTTGGGGGAGTTTGGTCGTTTGGGGAGTCATGGAGATAGGTGGGGCCGAATTTGGGGGTTACGGGAAGTGATGGGATGGGGTCGATAATTTCGCGTGCGTGACTAGGATTGGCATTCGTTACGGACCTTCAGTCCCGTTCTTGCCTCCCTGCTCCGCCATTGTCGAATCGCCGGCCAGGTAGACAGTTGGCGTGGTGGTGGTGCTATCCTGCCTGCGCATACTGGCGTGGCTCCCCGTCAGCCCATCACCATTGGCCGTGGGTGCCGCCTTCGCGCATGCAGCCAAGGCGAGCAGCGACGAGGCGACGGCAGCGGCGGCTGGAGTAAGCTTCATAATTCTTGCTTGCAAGGAACCGTAGCGTGGGTGTGCGGCGCGACGCCTTGGCAATGGAACTGCTCAGATCCGATAGGGATATAATCGTCTGATCAGTCGAAAAGGCCAGAACATCCTGCGCCGCACGCCATAATAAAGGCGTCGTCGTGCGTGAACAGTTCGGGGTAGCGTCGCGCGGAGCTTCGCACTCATCTTGCCCGAAGAGCAGGGAAATGCGGCTGGCGACAGCAAGAGAGGCGCAATTCGCTGGCGTTTCAGTCCACCAATGGGCTCTTTACTTGGCTATATGAGAGCATTGCGGGTGCGTGGCAAAGGTTAAAAGGTTTCGCCACGTGAGCAGGTCTGTGAAGAGGCTTAGGTTTTATCCAGCCGATAGCGCGGCTGCGTATACGACAGAAATGCGAATTGCGGGGTGCTCGTGCGGGGATCCGAAGATATGCGAGAGAGACGACCGTTGACGAAGAGAAAAGAACACCGACCACGACGTAAAGTCAAAAACCGGATCCGCGGAGGATTCGGCGTTTTGACAATTCAATATTCAATCACAAACCCACGTTTAACCTTATGGGGTAAGTCTCAGAATAAGCAAGGCGCGCGGAGGAGCGAGTGGCTTGAGACACATTCTGTGGCTTGCTACTCTTCAAGCCCTAAGGGGTGAGAAAACATTTCGACGTAACTCGTACATACATCCATCCGCCACCGACGTGTCACAGTCGCCGGCCGACTTGCATTCTGCACTAAAACTATATCCCGACGTCTCTCGTATGCAGGATTGGCAGTCGACCCACAATTTCGTGACCTCTCTTCTAAACAATGTACCTAAAGCCTCGTCTTTGGTTAGGATTCTCTGAATCATCACCAGTAATGCCCTCAAGACGGTCCAGTTTCTTGTTCTCGCGCATCAGCCAGAAGCGGAGGATCAGGGAAGAGACTGCTCCGAGGCCGCAGAAGAGCGCCAGAGTGATGCCTGCGCGGGCATAACGCGGCTTGTCCGAGTCGGGGTACAGATAGGAGGTAAAAAGGTGGGTGGAATTGCCCATGATGTTGACCATGGCAAGTGCAGCACCACGCTTTGAGCGGGGACGGGGAATCTGATTGAGTTGTTAGCAAGAGCACTGGACGAAGCACAGGAGCGGTGAGAGTTTACAGTTGCAGACACCCACGAGTATGTCACGTTGAACGCGGAATACACACCAAGGGTCATCAAGAACATGGCGACATATCTTCCAGCGTTGGCCGTGATGGTTATGCAAAGGATATTGCCGAGCATGCTGATGCACATCGGAATGGCGACATGAAAAGCTCGTTCGTTGGTCTTGCCAGCGTGCAGAGAGTTGCCGATCGATCCAAAGAAGGCGAACGCATAAGGAGGCGCAGTCAAGAGCAGGGTGATTACGCTGTTATAGCCGAGCGTCTTGACAATGGATGGGAAGAAGTAGGTCTGTCGACCCATGTTAGAACATGGAACCACCGAGTCGTACGGTTATACTCACGTAGGCCATACCCGTATTCAGCGAGAACTGGATCAGGATGAGCATGTACACCTTGGGGTCCTTGAGCGCCATAAGACCGCCATGCCACACATTTCCGCCGTCTTCTCCATCGTCTTGACCGGCAACTTCAGTGGAGAGACGCCAGATAGCGTACTCTCTCTCCTCCTCAGTGAGCCATTTCACATCTGGAATCTGTCAGCAAGGCGCAACTACTATTGTCGACGAGAAAACAAAGAACAGTACCTTTTGGATAATTAGGCAGGAAAATAGCGGCAACGAATGAAAAGACGATGGTGAAACAACCTTCGAGAATGAACAGCCACCGCCAAGAATGAATACCAGCAGCATTGTCCATTCCACCAAGTACACCTGCGGCAATGAGGCCACCAAAGCAATTGGAAATGGTATTTCCAGAGTAAAGGATGGCAATTCTAAGGGGCAACTCCTCCTTGCGATACCAAGAAGAGAGCATGAGCAAAGCACCGGGACTATGAGCCTGTTAGTTCTGATTCCCGCTATCTCACTTAGTCGAATGGCATATCTCACAAGAATGGGGCCTCTGCGAAGCCTAGGAAGAACCGTATAGCGAGCGCGTGCGAAAATTTCTCAGCAGCAGCCATGCACGCCGAGATACCACCCCAACAGAGAGCAGCAACCGCAAGGTACAGTCCAGGACGAGGGAAGTTGGACAGAATGACATTGCTGGGGAACTGGAACAGGAGGTAACCGACGTACATGATCATCAAGCACGTATTGTACTGATGATCGCTAAGGTTTAAGTCATCCTCGAGACCTCCCAAACGAGCATTTGTGAAGTTGTTGCGGTCCAAGATACTAAAGGTCTTGTTAGTGCTTGCGGGAAAAGGCTATGGCTGAAGCAGTAACGCACTTCAGGAGAAAGAGAATGATCAGCATAGGCATCACTCTGAAATCTACTTTCCGCACCAGACGCTTCTTCAACGCCGCAACCTCCTCGTCAGTCTTCCCTCGGAAGTTCTGGTTCACAGCGTAATCCTTCTGCTGGTCGGACCCAGAGTCCCTGAGGTCATCGATCATGGTGGCCTCGACCGTGTTTCCGCCCTTCTTGTCGGCCATGGCTGCTGGCAAGGACGTGGAATTGATAGGGACTCGATGGGGCGTGACAAGTACGGACTGGAGCAGGCCTCCGACGGTTGAGCTGCAGGCTGCAGGTTGATGGAGCGGGTCTGTTCGACGCACAATGCGGAATATGTTATAGGCCTTGTGCAGTGACGATTCCGACCTCATGCCCAGGCGGAATGCCTGAGAGGCGCGTGGCTGTCCTGATGGGGTGAGGAGACCGTCGAAGCTCGAAAAACTGGAGCGGCCACCACGCGTGTTTGACACCACGCTACCCCAGATTCCCTTGGCACCGGCATTTCTGGCGAATCAGCAGTGTGGGCGAGTGCGGAGAAAGCCGGATTAGGTGCCGCGACGGATTACAAGCCGCTCCCGCTCAGAGCGCACCTTTTTCCGCCATTGCTTTTCCGCCCGCGGAGGTAAATTTAGCGGTTCCTGAGTGAGAGCATCTAAGTCGATCATAGCACGTTGCAGGGCTGACAGTACGCGGTGCGAGATACGAGAAAATGAAAGTCAAACGGCCGGGAGCGGCAGGTTCAAACACGGACAGCTGAGGCCCGACAGTGGAACAAACAGCAGAGACAGGACAGCATCTAGGGCTGCGACAGAGTTTCGGGATGAATGAAAGTTATGAGACCGCTCGCATGGCGCCTCGTGCGCCGATTATGCTTATCCGCCTCCGCCGAGTGAGGTTGGCTGACGGCATAGCAGGTGAGGACCGAGAACCGGGCACAGCGGGTGAAGACCGAGAACCGGGCACGACGGGGTGTTCCCCGCATTTCCAGGGAATCGTCACTGTCTGTGCAGGCAAAACAGAAGAGGCTGCGGGTCAAAAAGCGTGCGGGGTCTCCACACTGGAGCAGAGCGGTGGAAATCCGACGAGGGCAGGATCCGAAAAGGGCAAAGGGCGGGCGGGACCGTTCAGGCGGATCGGCAGCGGTGGACGCGACGCGGCTGGCAGACGCGCTGCGGGCGCAAGGGCGGGGCGGGCACGGCGGGGCCCGCGGCTGCGCGCAGGCCAGGCCGTGGGCGTGGGCGGGTTTGCGGTGCAGCAGTGCAGCAGTGCAGTGCGGCGCCAGGTGCGGTGCGGTGCGGAGCGGATTGTAGCCAGGGGGTGGCGGCAGCGGACTGGGCTGGGCTGGTCTGGTACATACAATACTTAAAGCAAACACCGGCGCCCGAAACGCCGTCTTCGCCGCTCGCTGGTGCTGGCCGGGCCAGGCCACGCACACTCGCCATGGTTCGCGGCTGGGTCATGACAAAAGGCCGTCAGAGCCCACAAGCCAGGCGGCGAGCCAGCCAGCCAGCCAGTCAGCCAATCAGCCAAACAGCGCCATCCGTTTGCCATCCCGTCGCCGTCCGCCTGCCATCCGTCGCCATCCGTCATCGCCGTGGACGCCGCTGCGCCGCGACGCCAATGCGGCACTGAGCAAATCTGCACGACACGCCGAGAAGAAGCTGTGCCCCACTGCTGCGTCTGCGTCTGCGTCTGCGTCTGCGTCTGCGTCTGCGTCTGCGTCTGCCGTCTTCGTCCGCGTCGGCATGCGAGGGTGCGCGGGTGCGCCAACTGCGAATTCCACGCGAGCGCGGCGTCGCCGCACCGGACGAGCTCCCATTGGGCGGCCGTCAGCAGCGGCCGTGCGCAGGCGTCCGGCCGGGTGCTGTTCCTTCGGACTAGGAGGCTGGACGGGGCACGCGAGAGGGCGACGGCAGGCGGCACAGCAAAAGGAGAGTGGGCGTGGGCGTGGGCGTGGGCGTGGGCATGGGCGTCTGGCGTGGGCGTCTGGCGAGGTGCGTGGTGCGTGGTGAGGTTACACCGGCTCGACAAGCGCTCGCCAACGCCAACGGGCAGTTCCACCCCGTTTGGGCGACAGCTGACCCGCTGTGGCTGCCCTCGCTTCAGTCGGGAGGGATGTCGCGATTGCTTCTGGAAAGCGCAATGCCGGTTGCGCTCTGGCAATGACGATCGTCGGACAGGCCGCGGCCAGTGGGCGGGCGACAATCAGCAGACGGCCGTACGAGGCAGCACGTCCGGGCGCTCGCGTTCGTTTCAGCAGGTGGGCGGGTGGTGTTTCGGCGGCACGGGTGTTTGAGGCCCTGGCAACTGCCGCGCGGCGAGCGCCGCTGCCGGACTCCGGGCGCGCACGTGAGGCGGCTGTTCGTCTGTTCCTGTCGCAAATCGCCCGGGCTGCGCGGACGAGCTGCAGCTGCGCGCCCACCACGCTGACGGCGCGCGCTCGGTACTTGGCGATTGCCGTCCAGAAGCAGCGCTATCTCCGCCACCCACGGCGCACACGAACCGCCACTGCAGCAGCTAGCAGTCGCTATCGCCTGGACTTAGTAAGTCTCATTTATAGCTTGACGTCAATTACCCCTTTCCAGCCACTTGTACCACGTATAAGAGCCTGCGATCGCCCCTAGCTGCCCGCGAGCCCAGCGAGCCGGCGAAGCATGCGGCAACCAATGGCCATGCCCCCAAAACTCTGCTACAAATAGCCCCCCTATTTGCCCCCAGCCCTACACACCCGAGCTCACGTAAGTCCGTGTCGATCGCTGCGTGCATTTGACCCGAGCCGATCCCGGACAAGGTCTCATTTTCAACCCTCAGATCCCTCCGCGGGCCCGCGCCTGTGCTGAGAGCCACGCCCGCGATGTCTGATGGGGGCTGCGTACGCCTCATGCTCGCAGCCGACAACTCCTCGAGCGGGCTCCATGCTGCTGAACACTCCGCCCACCTCCAACGCTCTCTCGAGCATCACATCGTCCCGGCCCGCGACTCCATGGCCCGTCCCGCTGCCGTCCTGTGTCTGGCCGTAGCCGCCGTGGGCCTGTATTTTGTCGCCCACGCCCTCACCAAGCGCCATCGCCTGCTGGCCCGGTTTCCAGGCCCGCGATGGGCCGCTCACACACGGCTGTGGCTCGCCCGTGTCGTCAACTCGGGCCGTTCGCCCTACACCTTCGTCGACGTCAACAGAAAGTACGGCCCCATGGCCCGCATAGGTCCCAACCACCTCTTGACCTCCGATCCCGACTTCGTCCGCCACATCTTGTCTGCTCACTCCCGCTACACCCGCGGGCCGTGGTACGACTCGATGAGAATCGACCCGCACGCCCCCAACATCGTCTCCGAGCGTGGCGTGGCAAAACACCACAAGCTACGCTACCAGATGTCCGCCGGATACGCAGGCAAGGACATCGAGGGCGTCGAGGCCGCCATCGACGAGAGGTTGATGCACTTCATCGACAAAATCGAAGAACGCTGGATTTCCAAGCCCGGCACCACCAACGTCTTCGACATCGCAAAGAGGATCCAGTTCCTGACCTTGGACATGATCAGCCAATTGTGTTTTGGCAGGAGTCTAGGTTTCGTCGACGCCGACAACGACGCGTTCGAGTTCCAGGCAACGGTCGAGTGGCAGATGCCAATTGTCAATCTCTTCTCTGTCATGATCGAGCTCAGCCACCTCTATGAATTCCTATCCGGCATTTCCTTCTTTAGGCGGTTCATCGTTCCATCCGCCGGAGATAAGTTCGGAGTTGGACCCATCATGGCGGTAAGCCTTCCTATTGTCGTTTTCAGCCGTTTGTCCGAGGCGTAACCCTTCTAACGGCACCCAGATATCTCGTGAGGTGATCAACGAACGCCTTACTCCGGGTTCGGAGCAAAAGAAAGACATGCTCGGCTCTTTTCTCAAGCGTGGTCTCACCCCGGACGAGGTTGAGATGGAAGTTTCAATATCCCTGTATGCCCCCTGCATTAGCGAAAATTTCCTATTCTGGACACTGACCCTTGTTTGCTAGCATCGCTGGATCCGACACCACTGCTACAGCCATGCGCGCAAGTCTCCTCGCAATCATCTCGAACTCTCGCGTATATTCGCGATTGCTTCGCGAAATCGATGACGCCGTCGCCACTGGCAAGGTCTCATCACCCATTACCGATGCCGAAGCCAGGAAACTGCCTTACCTCCAGGCAGTCATTAAGGAAGGCCTGCGCCGTTTCTCGCCTATCACCCAGTTGCGTGAAAGAGTCGTGCCACCGCAGGGCGACTCGTTCCAGGGCAAATTTATTCCCGGCGGCACCTTCGTCGGAATTAACTCTTGGACCATCCAATGCCATCCCATCTACGGCGAGGACCCCGAGGTGTTTAGGCCGGAGCGCTGGCTCATAGATGACGAGGAACGCCTCAAGCAGATGACCTACATGCATGAGCTTATCTTCGGTTGGGGAACGACTAGATGCCTCGGTGTTCCTATCGCCCTGATGAACCTGAATAAGATCTTTTTCGAGGTAAGTTCAAGATTGAAGCCATGACTATTCAGGCCTCATCATGCTGACTGACGCCATTCAAATAGCTTCTCAGGCGATACGATATCGAGGTCATCAACCCACACAAGCCATGGCACAGCGAGTGCTACGGCATCTTTTTCCAACGGGACTTTAACGTCCGGATTTCCCACCGGCAGGCCGGTTGCGAATAATTCATCTTTCGTTTCCTTAACACTTTTCCCCGAAAAGTGGCCATCTTGGGCGGATCAATCGTCCAGTCAACCGCATATACGCGACATTTCCTTTTTAATCTCTCTATCCTCCATTCTCGAAACACTATCGTCGATTTCCTTCTACATTTTGCTGTCTATATTTACTGCGTTCTTGTTTTAGTAGCGGAGCTTTTCTGCATCAGATGGAGCGTGAGAGACATGGCGTTATGTTTTCTTTGAATCTTTTTTTGCTGGGAGTCAAAAAATTACCTGGTAGGTGGGGGGGTTGGACGTGCTCGAAAAAGGGTAATTTCTTATGCATGGGTTGTCTAAAAGGTCGGTATCTACGCCATTAATCGTTGGGAGGGCGTGGTAAAAGGGAGGTATAAAAAGGGAGATCCTGAATATGGGTGGCTATCTGCTGTGTTTTTTGTTTTCCGGTTTCCGTCACTCGGTCGTACAGAGCGAGTGCAGTGCATACCCTTTTCCTTTCCTTTTTCCTTTTACCGTCAGTCCAAGACTATCCGTCGCTAGTGTCTCGTTTTCCCCTGTTTTTCCTTTTGAAGTCGAAATCTCGACTCGAAGCAACTTTCGTATTTTTCCCTTTATTTTTTTTTCCCGCTTTCGGTATACGTATATACTCCCCCCTTGCTATATTTCATTTCCGTCGAATTGAGAGTTAGAAGGACCGAGCTGGATTTCAGGAGCCGGTGCCGGTGAGATAGATAGGGAGAAAGGAGGGAGGGGGACAGCTGTACCAAATGAATGTGTGGATGTTCCGTCCTACCTTTTCCTACCGCTGCAAATTGTCATGTCGATTGTTCGGCAGGCGCCTGTTGGCTACGCTTCATGTGATGACGAGCTAACGAGACGGATAAATGCGGAACCAGGGAAGTAAACGGGGAGGGAAACGTCCGGCCGAGAGGTGGAGTGGGTATGCACTGGTTTATCGGAACGCTCGGATTGACATGGAGCCGTTGTCCTGGGAATGTGATGTGCAAAGTATTGGGAAGTGCATGGTTCAACCGGATTGACTTGATCCCGACTGGTGATCGGCGTGCTAAGGGCAGGGATGTGTCGAAGATCAGTGGGTTAGAAGTGCTTTTTTCGAACGGGATGATCGGGATGATGGGACCGACCGTGAGGAACCGACAAGGGATGTCTCCGAATACGCCGGTGGGGAGGGTCGTTCGCCGAGCATGTGGGGGGTGGGCGTCTCTTTGGTGCCCTTTTTTTTTTCCCTTTCAGGAGATGTTCAGGGGATACGAAGGTTGGGTCATTGTGGGCTGATTTCCTTCTTCTTTCCTATTCATCATTTTTTTGTGGAGACCTGTTTTTTTTGATGGGTTTCCCCATTAACGACGAGTGAGGGGTAAGAAGGACGTGATCTCAGCCCCATGATGGCATGATCGGAGGGATTTCTATGAGCACGGACGCTCCCACGCTACTTTTTTCCACCATTTTCCAAAGACTCATGATGTCTAGATAAAGTTGGCCCAGATTAATTTGGCTCGCATAAAAGGCGTTTTGCTCCCCGGAAGAGACGTGTTTGCTGTTCATGGGAATCTGGGCCCCCAAGGTAATGACGTCTACGGTTGTGGCACGGGCGAAATTTCGCTTATCCGGCCAAGGCCTTAATGCTGCCCTCTTAAAGGAATCTATGGAATCGTTAAGGAGCGATTTGCTAGCAGAAGCAGCTGGGTCATTTGACGCGTATAGCAGAGGCTCGTTAGATTCTGCTAAGAGATAACCAAGAGCATTGATCAATTAGGTGGTAGAGGAGGAAAAGTAGAGGAGGATAGAAGAAGCCCATTCTTGGGCGATCCAAGACGAGTGAAATGATTTTGATCAACACGACCCATCGAGTTGAATGGCGCTCACATGCCTGTAGGGTATGTCATGTGTAGGCGCATGTGTATTTTCAATGATTGTACTCAGGGTTCGCGTACATGTATTCTTAAGCAAGTATGTAGGATGAATGGTAAAAGGGAGATTTCTTGAAGTTACTACTCAGATCTACATGAGAACAGGAGTTCGCTTATTCTACAGCTACGCGAAATCGAGCAAAATCACATGTTAATTACCTCACAGTGCATACGGCACCAGTACCTGAGTGTGTATTTTCTCATCCTCTTGGCCCGCTGAATACTCGGAGAGGACGGTGGTCGTCATGCAGACCGAGTCTCGGGTCGAATCACTTATTCACAATCGCACAGCCTGCCTACAGCAGTAATAAGGCCGATCAAATAAAGGTAGCGAACCTATAGGCATCATGCGATGAAGTAGATGCCGAGAGGTCTAAAACGCACCGCGGTTCGATATGTAGATCGCCTGATCACAACAGATACGCTTATCTTGGATAATGCGCGATCGTCTCCCCAGCGGCGGGTTGTCCGATTCAGCAGTGGGTGCCTGGAATCGTTTCCCAGATCGGGGGGAGACCGAGGACGCGCTAAAGAGTCAAGGAGTCTACCATGGGAAAGGCTTGTTGTGTGGTGGGACGGGGCATTATGATTGGAATACTTTCTCCATCCATGGGAGCAGCGCTTGTATGCTTTGGGTTAAGTCTAAGGATGATAATGGTTGATCAGCTATAGGTCACCAGGCACTTTACAGCTCGCAAAACTCCGGCCGTCTCGGGTGAGACCGTCATGGGAGGGATCCGCAAACCATGATGCTGAAAGACTCCGAGTCTTCATCGACGGAAAGAGATAATTGGTGGCGCCTGTCGGATTTGACTCATTGCAACATTGATCGTGGCGAATCATAGGAGAGAGGAAAGGACACCTGATCTAGATCTATAGATTTCATTGCTTAGCCAATGAATAATTAGATCCGGCTAAACCGTAACGCTATGGAAATGACTTGCAGATACGAACTCGCCTATCGGGGCGTCGTAGGCGTCAGAATTGCAGGGTGATGATGATGCTTCGTCTCAATTTCGATCGGGTCCCGTCATGGATGGCTTTCGGCGTGCGTCAATCATGCAACGTACCCCTTGAAGAACGGCTCCACACCACACCGGAGGAATGGACTGCAGATATGTCCGGACACATGTAGAAATTCCTCCAAGGAATGATAAGATACCGTAGTGGGGAGCTTGCAGATTTGTATGCTGCTCCGCGGAAGATTTGACCCTGACAGGAAGCTACGGGAGAAATGGCGGTAGCGTCGGGATATCCGAATGTGTTCAGACGTTTCAAAGATGGTGACGCCGACGGCGTGCCGACATTAGATGCGCTATTCGCGGGTCGGCACGTCCATCAATGACAGCTGCGCGCCCCAGCAACAGTCTCCCGTCGGACACAAGAGCGTGCTCTTAACCCCGAGAAAATCGAGATAATTCCATTGGCTCCATTTTCTTCAACAGCCGCGCGTCAGAATCTGGCCGCAAACAGGGTTGACCCTTGGATGCAAATCTATATTCCTTGCGGAGAGCCTTCTGACAGCCTTTTGACAGCCGTGGTTTCTTCACAAATCGCAGCCTGAGCTGAGGGGAGAAAGCGCCGTAGCAAGTTCGCCACGTCGGGGAGAAAACGCTTCTGTACGAGAGACTCGAGATCCGGGCCGATGTTGTGCACTTTCCTCCAGCAACGTTCAGTCGTCGCAGGAAAGCTGAGAATGCCTAAAAGCCACGGCGGATCTCCCAAATGGGTGGGTTGCGTTGGGCGTGAGCTCACGAGCATCCTCGTATACACTGCTACGGGTAAGGAAAATCTGTCCAGGAAAAAAAAAAAAAGGAGAAGCGTCGATTCATCAGTAATGGAAATCAAAGAGCGATCATTGGATCAATCTCTCAATCTGGCCCAACGGAACAGTCGTGTGTTCAACATTTGCTGAATGTGTAGTCGTGCCGCCTGGACCATCAAAAGTGTTGTTCTCCGTGCCAACGGGGCGTACATGGTCAACCACGTATGGATCCTTGTAGTGCTTTGCGGTCTCAGGCGTGCCTGTACCGCTCGTTCTGCTCTGATACGTGCGAAGTTCCGTCTCAGAACCCGCTGTGGCTGGTCGCTCCTCCACCCGGCTCTCAGTCTGCACAATGACTTCGTCGACCACAAAAATCTTTCCGAAGGTCAAGGCCGAGATCAATGGCCAGAATATTGGTATGCTCGCGCACAGAATGGCGACATCGACCTCAAGACATGATAACACAATCGATGTTGGAGCGAGCCAGGTCGGGTCGGCAACGGGATACGTTCCTGCGCGAGTCTCGACGATACTGGCCAGACGTGCGATGCTGATAGCCACAACTCTATCGTTCCGTTAGATCAAGACTTTCTACAATGTGGACAAGACTTACATGGCGCCCAGTACTGCCAAGCCAGCAATTGCGTACTTCCGCTTGCCCTCGAGATCAATCGAAGATAGAGAAAATATGGGGAACATGAGGACGATGATGTCGAAGGCCATGTTGAAAGCAGAATGAGTTGTGAACGAGGCGAAAAAAGCGTCTGGGTCTTCTGAACCGATTCCGAAACCAAAACAGTGGCCAGGCGTGGACCAGATCCAGAATTTCTTTACTGGCGTGCAGCTGAAAACGAGTAGAAAGGCGAAGGTAGTGCCCCACGCGGATATCAGGGCGGTTAAAGCTATGATGACGATGTATATTTTGGAGCTCCTTTCGAAGAGACGTAGGTATTGCACGAGCAGAGAGACTTTGATGAGGGCGGTGGAGCAGAAGTACGACGTAGTTGCCGCCCAGAACCACTGGTAGAGAGAGAGAGAGAGAGAGATGTAAGAATGAAGCCAGGATTTTGATAGAGATTGACTTACGTAGAGGTAGTCTTCGTACGTTCCCAGCGTCAAAGAAAGTACATGGTGGCCAAGACCATAATCGGGCACTGTTTTCCATTAGTTATCTGGTTGCATACGACTGTTCTTGGATGTGGCTTACGAATAACTACGAACCCTGTACCAATGCTCACGGATATCTAACAGGAAATTCAGCGGGCGACTGTAGGCTATTCTCGAGGGATGGACTCACGGCAGCAAGAACGACTAGCAGATCATCCCAGCCGGCAGCGCGAGTAAGCTTGAACCGAGCATACAACCTGAAGATCACGGCGAGCCAAGCCACAACCTGCGCAAAGTGATCAGCTGGAGAGGGAAGGGAGGCGTGAATACAAGAGGGCACACTTGAAAGATGATAGTCACGGCCAAAATGGTGTTTTTCCTGTTGATGGTCGGAATGTCCTGGTCGGCAGCTGAATCACTGATGAAGCCGGTGGAGTTGCTCTCCAGCATGGAGCCGACGCGTTGTTCTGGTATGGCGACCATGGCGGGGGGGAGACATGAGCAGAGGAGACAGAATAGCAGGCGAGGGCCTGACTAGGGCTATATCGTATGGGATCTGGGCTAAAGGAGGAAGACAGATGCTTAAGAGGCGGAGATGAGAGAAATGGTGCCTTGGACGCAGCAATCCGTTGCGGAAGGGGCCATGTCAGGCTTGAGCGCAGGAAGAGATGCCGGGAAGGACAAGCGTGAAACTGACAGCTGGGTTACGGCGCCCCGCAGCGCCTGTACAAGAAAGATAAGCGAGCGTGCAGACGGAGGACAGGGCGGGGACCATGTCTCCCAGGCGGTGCAGGGGCACACCGGCGGCACGGTCGAGGAAGAGAGGGCTCTTGCAATCAGCAGGGCCCAGACAGGTGATTGACAGTAGGGCCGCCGTCCGAAAGCTCCGCCAGCGCCATCACCGGGGGATCCTGGCGTAGAGCGCTGGGCTGCGGCCGGCGGCTCCCTGGCGGCTGCATTGACTTTGACCACGGCCGCTGGTGCTTGCAGGAATCAGAAGGCCCCGAGAAGACGGGCGGCGAGGCAGAGCGGTTGCGGTGGACATCGGGAAGCCGGCACTTGGAAGCGAGATGTGGGCGTTGCAGTGACGACACGACAGAGGCGCGGGTGAGGCAGAGGCTCGGTGCTCGGTGCTCAGTGCTCGGTGCACAGTGCTCAGGGCTCAGGGCTCAGGGCGTGGCGTGGGCGGTGACGGCGGCACGGCTGGCGCTCGACTTCAACGGGCAAACGGTGGGCGGCGCGGCCATGGTGGCTTTGGCGGTTGACCACCCTGCCGCGCGATTCAGCGCGCTCGCCCGTTGCCAAGGCTGGAGCTGAGCAGCGCAATATTCGAATACGTGCCAGTCGCTCGCCTGCACCGTCGCGTACCTCGCCTCGTCCTGCGCAGCATACGGTTACGCCCGCAGGCTGCGTGATGGGCCACTTTTTTTTTTTTTTAGCCTTCCCTGCGCGCCAGCTGTTCTCAACCCAGAACCCCAGCGACGGCGACAAGCAAGCTTTTTGCCGTCCACACACAGCTCCTCGTCCCCGCCCAGATCCCCGCCCACCGTCTGCCGCACCGCCTCCAGACGCATGGCCGAGTTGTGCCATGAGCATATGGGCAAGTGGTCATGCTCTTGCCGATCGCTGCTGTTGCTCGAGCCCAACGCCGACTGCCGATCTTAAAGACAGGCCCTGCCGCGCTATTCTGCAGCCTCTCCCCTTGATCGTCCTCTTCCTCCTCCTGAAATGCTGATGATAGCTGCGTCCGCGCCGCTCTGCCGGAGTTGCTCCCGATCCAATCCGCCCGAGGGCGATGCGTCGCTGTGTGAACCCCGGCCGCTGAAACCGATGTGCGCCGTGACATGCAGTCGACTTCACCGCGCACGTTGGCGATCCATGATCCTCGTCCAATTTGGAACTGCTCCTGCGGGCCCTCGCACCGCCGCACCGGCTCCAACACCCAACACTCTACGGCTTACCTCGCATTTTTCGGGTGCGTACGCTCCTTTTCCCTGTTGCAGCTCCCCACGTGTGTGCCGTCCCGAGGGCCTGCCACTGTGTCAACCGCCCGTCCACGCCGCTGTTGCTCCACCTCCTGCTCGTCACGCCTCCACCGGTTTCCCAAGGCCTTCTACCCTGAATATCACCGGGGTGCGTCGCCCGCCGCGGAGAGGACGCTGCACTTTTCGAGCCTTCTGCTGGTCCCGGCCTGGACTGGTCGTTTCGTCAGCTGCTTCGGCTTTCCGCACGGGAATGGCCTGCGGCTCCCCGAATGCGGCTCAACGCGCCGGTACGCGTGTGCCCGGCTTCGGAAGCACTCGTTAAAACCCTTCCGCCGCAATATACACGTCGGTTCCCTCCGTTGAGGCTCCGCCGCACTATCTGGCGCCTGCTGCGTTCTGGAAGATGAAAAAACTTTATGTCCTACTACTAATCTTATAGGTCCGCCCGCCCTCTTTCTCTTCCCATTGGCCGTTTCCCCATAACACCTGCAGAGTAGTCTCCAGAGCCCGTGGTTTCTCCACCTGTCATGACCCTTGATTTGTTTTGCGACAGGGGCCCTCGAGTCAGCTCTTCTCCACACGAGGTGCTGCGAACTCCGTGCGCAAGGCTGCGCATACCCGGCGCCCAGTGCGTCTTCGGGGCGATTCTCACACTGACACAACCACCAGTCCTGGCCTTATTCAGCCCAGTCGGCGGTTGCGTGACTGCCGCTCCACCATAAACCCGCCCCTCTGGAGCCTTTCGGACATGCACGGATTTATTCCTTTGCGCCGCGTATACGTCGGCGCCCCCGACGGCACGCCCATATTGCTGCTAAACTTAGCCCTTAATATATTACCCTGCTCATCCTCCACCTTCTTTGGACAAAACTCTCAACCATCCCGCCTCCTATTCCTCGCTGCATACGCATGCAGTTGCAGAACCTTATGGAAATTTTTACATTGCTCTCACGCGACATCCGACATACCGCGAGCCTGCTGTTCAGCCTAGCGAGAGCACGCGGATACTATCGGAACCTCAACGGCAGTCGTCGCAGATCCATGAGCTAGAAAGCTAACGTTCACGTCCGTATGCCAATGAGATTCTCTGTTAAACGTTTTGGGAATCCTCCTACACTTCAGCTTTATCATAAATCATGCATCGACAAACTACCTTGAGCCTCCTTGCTCATAAGCTCTATGCACTGTTGCAGTCCGACAGGCATTATTTTCTGGCTACACGTGCCATAGCCTGCTCATCATCGAAGATACTTTCGGAATCTTTTCCCCCAGTTGGCTGCACGAGGAACTCGTGAGGTATCCACTCATCCATACATAGGCGGTGAGTAGGTAAATTCCAAGAACCAGCGCTACTATACCCACCTACCTTGGCCTACGCGACAAGCCCCAGGCCGATCGTCTTCGCATGGCCCTGCGACCCATCAAACTTTGCTTCGGCACATGAAAAGACGACCCATGGACTGTTCTGGACGCTTGACACCAGACACCGGGCTTGGCGCTTTAACAAGTCGAACTCTCTATGAATGATTTTGTTCAACCCACCACTCTTACCATAGAGCCACCCTCCACTACCTCGTGATAGCCGTCAAAAGCCTAAATTTCGCTCCATTCGGTTTCACTGCGCGTGCTGCCTCCCCAAGGGCATGGTCGCATTTAGCCCGAGCGGTCCGCACATCAGCATGAAAACGTGTTGAACCTGCAATCACCTCTTTTTCACATCCCTTTAGCTGCTTTTTTTTTTCGGGTGGAAATTTCCGAAAGCTGAATTCATGTCTCGATTTTCGAATATTGCCTTTTCAACAACGTAACTTCGCACATTTTCCATCATTTTGCGTCTCAAAGTACACGAGACGTGTTCCTCGCAAAGGCTCTTTGGCATTGTCCGGATCCTGACGGAGAGTTGTGAATGCTCACGACTGGAATCATCCGGTGTTACCTCATCGTGGTCCACCAACCCGTCCTTCACAACCCTAGCATGTTCAAGGCTCCGCTTACGATAGCAATAGTCTGATCAGCACAGTGACAGAATTGTCGGTCTTCTGTCAACTCGATCACTCAGTCTCACCGTGGCCTATCTCGTGTCTCGCGTTGAGCGCGCGTACTCCATGGATGTCGCTGTCAAGCAGATGTGCACATCAGTGGAGTAGTAGCAACGACCGTGCTTATAGATCAGGAAGGTGCTGTATAGCCTTCGTGCAGCTGTGTGACCAGATTTTTCCAGTTATCATTCAGTTACCACATCAACGCAAGAGCCGCTATTTTCCAGTGATACATTTCCACATTTGCCACAGACCAATGAACGTAGCCCCAGTGCTCATAATACTGCCTGGCTTATTCTGCAACCCGAGGGGAGAGAAAGAAACCCCCCTACTCCTAATAACTATCGCTCATGCCGCAAGGAGGACCATGTGTGTGAGAAGTGCTGCAGCTCTACCACACAGCCGGACATGAATGTGAAGAGGGAAGCATCGCCGGCCTCGGTTTTCCATCCATCATCCCGCGGCGCGGACCTCAGCCTTCGAACGTTCACCAAAGTCCCTCATATACCCACCGCTCAGCCTACTGAACTCAGAAAACCCACCCTCCCCCAACCCCCGCCATGGGGAACAGAAGCAGCGCCAGCGCCCTAAACACGCAGACAACACAAGCAACAAACACACAAACTCCAACCGATCGAAAGCCGTGAAAAATTTGCCGTCCACATCCCTCACCCTCCCCTACCACCATCGAGGGGGTTTTTTTTAAAAAAAAAAAAAGAAAAAGGAAGAAAGAAAAAAAAAGGGACCTCCGCTCCGTCTCTCACATTACCAGCACGGATGACCCGGCCACCGCACCACCGCCACCACCGCCACTCCTCTCCCTCTTCTCCCTCCTCCGCCGCTCCAGCTCCCCAATCGCCTTCGGAATGTTCGCAAACCCCGTCTGCGCGTGGATGCGCCGCATGCGATCGACAAAGTACGCCGCGTGCGCAGCATCGGCTCCGTCTCCGCCATCGCCATCGCCATCGCCATCGCCATCGCCCCTGCTGTCCGCGGCTGCGCCTGCTGCTGCTGCTGCTGCCGCCGCGCCGACAAAGCACACCCAGACCAGCGCGTGCGCGCCGGGGGCGTCGGGCGGGATTTGCTCGACGAGGTGGCGGAGGCGGTGCAGGGCGGAGGGGTGCGATGGTGGTGGTGGTGATGATGATGGTGACGATGTTTGGTTGGCGAGGCTGGAGGCGAGGAGGAAGGCTTGGCGGGTTGTGGAGATGAGAGCGGCGGTGGGGGAAGTTTGGGGGAGGGTGGGGTAGGTGAGGAAGGACAGGTAGGCGGATGTGGGGGTTGGGAGGGGTTGGGATTGGGGTGGGGTGGAGGAGGACGTCGTGGTGGTGGTGACATTGGCGGCGCTGAGGAGAAGGGGTGCAGAGAGGAACTCGAACCTGGTGGGGATTTGTTGATGAATACTTGTGAAAGAGAGCGGAGGGAGTGGATGGGGCTGGTGAACGCTTACATGTGAGTTTGCTGCGTGAGGAAGGCCTCGACAGATGAGGTTTGATCGATCGGTTGATTATCGCTACGGCTCCGGGACAGGCACAGCAGCATCTGCACCAGGTATCCGTATTCGTTGCTGCCCGTCACGGTTTCTCCGACTAGGAGGACGATCAACGTAGCCCAGGTGAACACGTTGAACACTTGGTCAAGCGAGGATTGGAGGGCGTCCCGTCGTAGTCGGGATATGACAGCAGCGCGGCCGGCTTCGGCGATGGATTGAAGATCGGGTCGTTTCTGGCTTAAGTGCTGCGCGGCGACAACGCCGACTGCCCGCCGTAGCACTTCGTCCTCGCAAGCCATGGGGAGAATGAGATCGCGGTAGCCGTTTGAGACGTTGTCAAGGACGACCATTACCGGTGCGACGGCTTGAGAGACTGTAATCCGTTAGAACTTAGTTCGTAGATGATAACGAGATTGCTCACAGTGGGAGAAAAACATGCGAGCTCCAGGATCCAGGGGAGAAATCCAGGGCTGTAGCGAATTGCTTTGTCGAGAGAAGAGCATGCGCAGTGCGGGGTCGATGCGTCTGTCGACTGACGAGGGTTGTTCTAGTAGTGCAGAAAAAGAGCATGATTGTTTCTGTGCTGTGAAACGATGACTCCGGCTATCGGTTGTTATGAGATGTGTTGAATTTGTACGTGCAAACTCAATACACCGCCGGTCGGAAGTCCTTGCTCGTTTCGAAGAACGCTCGTCTGACCTTTCATCCTTGGATATATTCTTTCGTCGATGCTGCCAGCGTAGCTGTACCGGCGCCGAAACTGGCTGTTTTGGGTCTTCTCCGGCAGGCTCTAACACGGGCACTTGACGACCTTTGAGTTTCCCACGCCGCGCTACACCATCGTTGAAGCGAATGCGGCCCAGCCCGGAGCACTCAGTTCCTTTCTTGATGCATTTGTTGCATGTAGGATGGCCCAAGTCACATGTTATACGTCGTTTTGAGCACTGAAAGCAGCCTGGAATTTTTCTTGAGTGCGCAGTGCCGTAGAACTGGTCATCTTACGTACCTTTGGGTTTCTTGTCTGGGGTTGCGGCGCTGTTCAACGCTCTTGTAGGAGTCATTCGCTGCGCAATGTCGGTCTCAATTATTATTTATGAACCTAGTACCAATGGCGTCAAGTATGGATGATTGAGTATAAAGTGGAGAGGGCACGAGTGCGGACTTTTCTTAGCTTTAGTGGATGCGGGGTTACGTAATTACTGTACCTATACATAACGCTCCAATCAACTAACGGTCTTCTATCCGGGCCGGTTCTGCTGACAAGTTCTACGGTCTATTGGCCGGTCTATGCCGGTGTAAGCTTCCATTTCTCCAAGATCATGGAAGCTTTCAGAGGCTTTGTTGGTGTTTCAATATTGCCGAAACCTTGCAATGGCATCTATTTCGAAGATATACACTTTGCATACAAGAAGGAATTTGTTTTCAGAACCGATAAAAAGAGAAGCTTGTCAAAGCTCACAAATCTTCATGTTCTACAGATTCGGTACAATGCTCCCGATCTCAGCAAGCTCTGTCTTTACAGCCAACGCAGCTCTCGTTCCCTCCTCGATCGCCCCATCAATGAAGCTGCGCCATCCGACAGCCCAGTCTGAATTTGCAAAGAAAATGTTGCCATGGCGAGCTCTCAAGTCCTCCAAATGATCAGCCAACAGCTTTGGGGGCGAGAAGAACCAGGCCCCCTTCGCAAACTCATCCTTAGACCAGTTATGGAACACCAGTCTCTGAACGTCCATCTTTCCCGGCGCAAGGCTCCTGACGGCCTTCAACGTCTCTTCCACGTTCTCCTCTGCGTGGATATGATGCTGATGCGCGCCGAAAGCCACGACGTGCGTATTACCTGCCGGCGTTGTACCGTCTCCAATGGCGTAGATAAGCGGATTTTCCGGGTAAGTAATGCCGCTCCACGAGCGCATATCCTTGTCCGAGATTTCGGCGTGGACCTTGACGCACTGGTTGACGTGGCCGATCCCGATGGCAGCGCGCTTGCCCGCGGAGAGCGGAGGATTGAAGGACACGGTGCTGAGGATGTTCAGCGGGACGGTGCAGATGATACGAGACGCTTCAAAACGGCGTCCGTCTTTCGTGGTCACCACGACTCTACTGCCGCTGTCATCGACAGATTTGACTGGGCTGTTGAAGGCGTAGGAGAGATTCTTGGTAGCTAGCGCTTCCCGGAAGAACTTGATAGCGAAACTTGATTGGCCTCCCCTAAACTTGTAAGTGATGAGGAAGTCGAGGCATCCCTGGTATGTGTAACCGCAGAGAGCCCACCAGTGGATGAATTCAAGGAAGCTCATATTCTTCAGTGTACCGCCGCTGCAGAGTAGCACAAATCCCTCGAGAACAGCGCGTTCACTGGGAGAAAGCGTGAGGGCGATAGCATCAAGGCGGTCTTTGGCAGAGAGGCTGTCTAGCTCTCTTGCTTCGGCTTCGTGGAAGATGTCGTGAGGCTGCGGCATTATCTTCCGTCCAAAAGCGCCGTCGACATTAACAAACTTTCCCAGAGCAGAGGCCAGAAGAGCATCCTATGGATCGTTAGCTACACGTCTATGTTTAATTCTCATCTGTTCTACTCACCTCATCTTCATGACTCATTGTGACAGACTCTCCGGCGGTGTTAAGCTGGAAGTAGTTCACGCCACGAGAGAAGTCGAAAGAGCTTTCTAGTTCGGTCTGCATCTGATAACGAGAGATCTCACGCCAAACGTGTGGTTGCCCCCAATGGACCCACGTGCCTCCCATCTCGAACGGATAATCACCGATGTTCGAGGACCAGGAGCGGCCACCAATACGGTCACGAGCTTCCAGCAGAAGCACTTTCAAGCCTACGAGTTGTCAGGTGTGCCGAGAAGAAGGTGTCTATTGTGGAAAGAACAGTAACGCATACTTACCAGACACAGCGGCATCTCTTGCAGCAGTAAGACCACAATAGCCTCCACCAACAACAACGACGTCATACTGCACTTGTGAAGAGTATATATTAGTCGCCGGTGTGACTACACCAATCGAAGGGACACCAGGGCGGAGACCGGCCTGTTGGGTCCAGGAATAACCGTCTCGGGATGTCATCTAGGCGGCTTTGAGGTCGAAGATTTGAAAAACAATTTCTGATTCTGTGCACATGGCGAGAAGCAGTCTCGCGTTATATATTGGTCCCGCCACGCCGTTGCTCGACTGTTGATTAGTGGCGGGGTAGATTTTGTATCTCGCTTCCCTTCCGCATCGACGGTTTGCATGCTCAATTTCGCGGAGGGCAAAGCAGGAAGCAGCGTTACTTTCCTAAAAGAGGCAATAAAGGGAGAAAAGTAAGCAGACATCGTTGCTGGGGGTGGCTCGTGCAGCTTCGCGCTAAGATGCGGTAGTATCGATAAGGACTTTCCTGAAACGGGCATTAAAGTGAGAAACTATCGAGTTACTACATAACTGCCTCTCTACAACAGAATGTTTAAGTAGTACCCAAATACCAGTACACTGCGGGTCACCTGCTAATTCATAAGGTGAGAGATGACTTATTCGACACAGAGCGCATAGGCATCAGAGCAGTCTCAGCACGATTCGTTTGCTTGCGTTGCAAAAACTCCACAGATACATCGATGACGGGCCGGGAGCTTGATTCAGTCAAACTATGATATAGAGATGCTGTATCCAGTCGGAAGCTCAGGGCCGAAGAAAACGATGATGTTAGTTAGGGATGAAGAGTTACGGTGGACGAAAGACGGAGAAAGTATGGCGATGAGCTCACGCCGATCTCCGCAGGGATGTGGCTGGTCCTCAAGTCTTGGCATCATCATCGCCGTCGTTCGCCGTCAGGAACACCCGCGTTCTGATCGCCTTCACTGCCCGCATGCCACTTTCGCTCAACTTCCCACCCTCCATGGAACCATGCCGCCATTCGTGCCCCGCAAGCGCGACCGTTCGCGCTCCCCTGCTCCCGCGGTAGCCTCCGCTTCCAAGCGCGCGAAGAAGAACGTCTTCGACGCGCTCGACGCGCCTTCCACCAACGAAGGCTCCTCCGCCGATCAAGCCTTTCTCGACGCGTTAGGCAGTGATAGTAGCGACGAGGACATTGGCGACGCAGTGAGCGATGAATTCGAAGATGTTGACACCGACAAATTCAAGGACAATTCTACTGGTGGCGCGACGAGCGACGACAAAGCTAATATTGCGGACGATGGCGAAGACGATGACGACGGGATGGACTGGGAAGATGCTTTGCCTCCGGCTATAGATACACTTTCCGGCGAAACTCCGCAAACGAAGCAAGCTCCGTGGCAGCGCAACCTGGACGCCAACGACGTGCTTGAAGTGACCCTCGGTGACGCTGTTGAAGGGAATGATGAAATAGCCCGGCGAACTGCACTCGGAATCAAGGGCCCATCCAAGAAGGAAAGGCAACTTCGATCTTGGACCCACTGCATGCACGTGCAACTGCTTCTCTGGCATAACCACATTCGAAATGGCTGGCTCTGCGACAAAGAGGTGCAGAAGATCTTGGTGCATCAACTACCGGAAGGCGTCAAGAAGGAAGTCCAGCGCTGGAGACGGGACAGTGGTTTACCCCCGGACGAGTCACTTGAGCCTCCATCAAAAGGCAAGGGTAACAAGAGTGGCAAAGGCAAGGGTAAGGACAAGGTGAGGAGTGACAGATACTCAGAGAGGAACCAACGCGACTGGGGTGGAACTGCTGATAGAATGGAGGAGGGTTCTCTCAACATGAGTCAAGGTGACCCCATTCTTCGCCTACTGAAGTACCTGGCTGCATATTGGAAGAAGCGCTTTCGAATCACGGCACCAGGCATGCGGAAGAGGGGATACTTTCCCACTGCCAAATCTCTTGCTGCAGAAGTCAAGGCTTGGCAGGCTACCAGAGAGGTTCCTGCAAACAGAAAGAAAAACGGGAAAGAGACGAAGCTTGCTTCGGAAGACTACGATATAGAGAGGTTCGGAGAAATAATATCCACTAAAGAACAATTTCTGGAAGCTGCTCGACGGTGCGAAGGCAGTCGAGATGTCGGAGCTCAGCTCTTTACTGCACTTGTTAGAGGACTAGGATTGGAAGCACGATTGGTGGCAAGCCTCCAGCCTATCGGCTTTGGGTTTACAAAGGTGGAGGAAACTGTAATGAAGAAAGTTCAGACGAGCCAACCTGGAGGTAAGAAGCAGGAGAACGAATCAATACCGAAACCAGAGATACAGACGACAGATGCCCCTGATACGATAAACAAAAGGCACAAGCCCGCTCCAAAAGCTGAGAAACCCCTAATCCACAATGGCAAGAGATCCTCGGGTCGCATATCAGGAACCAAACCGTTATCCCTATTCACCGATGACGAAAGTGACAGTTCCCTCAGTTCAGCCAGGTCCGACATCTCAGACGCTTCGGTCGTGGAGATAACTCCCTCACAACCCGTATCGCGACTTCCTAATAAGCATTACGATACTGACCTGAAGTACCCAATATACTGGACTGAAGTCCTCTCGCCGATATCCAAGACGTACATTCCCGTCTCCCCACTCGTTATCTCGACTGTGGCCTCAACACCCGATCTCCTCTCATCTTTCGAGCCCCGAGGTGCCGCAGCCGAGAAAGCAAAACAAGTCATTTGCTACGTCGTCGGCTACAACGCCGACGGCTCTGCAAAAGATGTGACCGTCCGCTATCTCAAGAAGCACATCTGGCCCGGCAAAACCAAAGGTTTCCGGATGCCCGTGGAGAAGATCCCCGTCTATAACAGACACGGCAAAGTCAAGCGGTACGAGGAGTACGACTGGTTCAAGCGCGTCATGTCCAGCTACACGCGCGACGGGCGCCTGCGCACCGAGGCGGACAAGATTGAAGACGAGGGCGACCTCGTCCCGATCAAGCCCACGAGCGCCAAGAAATCGGACGCCAACGAGCCCGAGACGCTCCAGGGCTACAAGAACAGCGCTGAGTTCGTCCTCGAGCGGCACCTCCGCCGCGAGGAGGCCATCCGTCCCACCGCCAAGCCCGTCAAGGCCTTCATGGCCGGCAAGGGCGAGAAGGCCAAGCTCGAGCCGGTGTACCTGCGCAAGGACGTCGTCGTCTGCAAGACGGCCGAGTCGTGGCACAAGGAAGGCCGCCAGATCCTGCCCGGCGCCCTGCCCATGAAGCGCGTGCCCATGCGCGCGGTCACGCTGATCCGCAAGCGCGAGATCGAGGAGGCGGAGCGCGAGAGCGGCGAGAAGGCCATGCAGGGCCTGTACGCGCGCGAGCAGACGGAGTGGATCATCCCGCCGCCGATCGTGGACGGCAGGATCCCGAAGAACGCGTACGGCAACATCGACGTGTACGTCCCGACGATGGTGCCGCGGGGCGCGACGCACGTTCCGTTGAGCGGGACGGCCAAGGTTTGCCGGAAGCTGGGCATCGATTATGCGGAGGCGTGCACGGGGTTCGAGTTCGGGCGCCAGATCGCCGTGCCGGTGCTGACGGGCGTCGTGGTGGCGGAGGAGAACGCGGAGATGGTGCGGGAGGCGTGGAGGGAGGAGCAGAGGGCGAAGAAGGAGAAGGAGGATAAGAAAAGGACGGAGGCGGCGTTGAAGATGTGGAGGAAGTTCTTGCTTGGGTTGAGAGTGATTGAGAGGGTGAGGGAGGAGTACGGGGAGGGGAAGGATGGGTTGGACGGGATTGTCAATCCGTTCGCGAGGGAGAAGAGGGAGGGGGAGGTGGGTAATACGTTTGAGAGGAAGTTTGGGGATGAGTTTGACGAGGAGCTTGAGGGTGGGTTCGTGAGGGAGGGCGAAGAGGGGGAGGAAGATCCGGGCCAAGGTGGGTTCTTCCAGTTTGGTCAGGAGGAAGAGGATTTTGGCGAGGGCGGTTTCATCAAGGATGGAGATGACGGCGGTAGAGATGGCGGCTTTCTTCGGGAAGGGCAAGAGGATGCTGTTGAAGGTGGCGGCTTCATCATCGAAGGTGGTGAGAAGAAGAAACTCCGAGACTCTCCGAAATTCGAACATACTGGAGACGGGCCTATATCGCTTCAGTCTGCCCACCAGAATCTCTCAAAAGGACCGACCTATGACGCCGCTGAGAACTCCGACGATAAAGAGGTTTCGGACGACGAGGAAGTTCGCACAGCCACGGGAGCGGTGACCGCGCGTAGTAGAGGGACTCCTAGATTTCGAGGACGCGGCCGGGGTCGTGGCCGAGGTGCAATGTCCAATGCAAACACGTCTACCCGAGGAAGAGGAAAGCGGAAGTCCACAGAAACAGGGAGGCTGGGCGGCACCGCAGATGAGGACTCCGAAGAGCTCTCGTCGCCACATTCGGATCTGAATTCTTCAGCCGCTTCCGCTCCTGAGCTCGATGACGATGACTCTGATTCGATCTCTGATGCCAAGTTCATACAGCAGAAAATTGCCGATGAGAAGACGCCGCGAAGGGCACCGAGGAGGGCAGCCGCGAGAAAGAGCGTGACGGCATTAAGGAGCCATTTCTTCGAGGACAATGATGACGATGATGACGATGACGAAGTCGAGGAAGACGGTCAAGATGAGAGTGGAGACGGGAGTGAGGACATAGATAAAAAGCCGAAGACGCGTTCTAGAAGGGGAGGTCGTAGCAGGGGCCGCGGAAGGGGAAGCGGTAGGGTTAGAGGACGGTGAAGGTATATGAAACCTTCAGGGATTTGTGCTTGTCCTACGTGCGAGTTGTATGGGTCTCATGACGGGTTGATACGGAATTAGGAGCTCTGCGCCAATTGGGAAATTTCGTATTTGCGGAGAGTAACTCTAATGGAGGGCGAGTAGGTCCTTAGCTTAGATGAACACTCGGAGCTGGTTCCAATAGCCCTACTGGGAGCTTGTGTCCTCTCTTAGTGATGGTCTTTCAATAACACTTATTAGCAACAATAGCATCCGACGAGATCAAGATCCTAGCATCACCACAAGCGTAATGCCACTCCTATCTGGCAAGACATCGATCTCATCGACAGGCTATGATCGAAGCCTTTCATTGGACATTGTTAAAGTCAAAACAATGCAATCAAAACCAGAATTGTCATACCACAGAGACAAGGAATTTAAGTTCGTTGTTGAGAAACTTTGCAGCGAAACAAAGAATCACGATTGAGATGAAAGGGGCCTCCAAGCCCACTATTCCATTGTACATCCGTATTCTCACGATCATATATACCGGCTAATGCGCACACCAAAAGACTCTTGGATTCCATATGCTCCTCAGACGAATCCGAGAAAATCAACTTCAGGAAACATGGCTAACTCCGAGATCCCCTACTTCGACGACTTCATTGATAATTTCTTGGAGGATGTCCTCCCGGAAAGCATCACGGAAGAGACTAGGGACAGGTGCCCTGGATGCTGGGAGATTTTCGGTGAGCCAAACCCTGAGGGTGAGATTGAACGGCTGCTTCGGCTTACTAGATGCGGTCATATCATTGGGCGGCCTTGCTTCGAAGACTGGTTCCTGAAGGAGGGTAAAGAGACTTGCCCCATGTGTCGCACGCAGTTGTGGAAGCAGAGGCGAGTCTCTGCAGCTGCTCCTCCCGGCGGATCAATCGCGCCCATGGCTTTTTGGCAAGTTAGCGCGGAGGACAGCTCCTATTTGCGACATGACCGCGTACAGTTAGGTGAAGACCTAGCGGACCACGTGAGCAGAATCATGGCCAACTACGACTTAGGCCTGTGGCCGGAAGAGATAGTGGTGTCTGACAACACAGATGTCTGGCTGGGTGCTTGGGGCATGATAGGGTTCCTGTCCAGGTACAGAACACTGCAGCCAACCTTCGAATTTGCTGACCTTGAGCAGATACTGTTGCTCGCCGCGGCCGAGGGCTTTAGACCAGGAATCACGGCGACAGTCTCTTCCGCCGAGGGAGTCTGGGCCGCTGTGGAAGCGACGCATCCTGGAATGAAACATGTTATGTTGATCGTTGTGCATACAGTGATGGCTTGGGCTGGATATCTCATCGATGACCAGACTTTAGTCACGCTGAGCCCAGTATTATGAGCTTACCTCCCCAGAAGCATCGTAAGGGAATTCTCCACGACTGAATCCCCTTTGCCCATTATCCATATTTAAAAATTCAAGTTGAAAATAGAAGTGGATGAGGTAGTGACATAGAGAGAGAAAGGTATATAATTATGAGGGTATTTTTCTTTATTCGAAACGCCTAAGGAGGGTGTCTATTTGGGACACCAGATTGCTCCCTTGTAGACAGAGAAGACCTGTTAGTCACTGGCCCTGTACTTCTCTCTGTACTCCAAGAGCCTCCTGATCTCCTCCTCGGTGCCTCTGCTCTTCAGATACTCGATAATATCGTCAAGACACAGAATGGACAGGACTGGGATGCCATATTGTTTCCTGACCTCACCGATGGTGCTCGGGCGAGGAGATCCATCGTCATCATTGGGGCTCGACACTTTCTCTTGCCTGTCGACGGCAACGACAATGCCAACAAGCTCGCCGCCCTCCTTCCTAATGATATCGATGGCCTCGCGGATGGCAGTGCCGGCAGTAATGACGTCGTCCACAATGACGATCTTCTTGCCTTTGAGCTGAGCGCCGACGATGTTGCCTCCCTCTCCATGGTCCTTCGCTTCCTTCCTGTTGAAGCTGTAGCTGACGTTGCCGAACTTCTTAAGATCCAGTTCAGCAAGCTTGTCTACTGTAGTGGCTGCAAGCGGAATGCCCTTGTAGGCAGGTCCGAACAATACATCGAATTCGAAGGACGGGTTCTCGTTGACATGGGCAGCAATGGTATGAGCGAAAGCCCAGGAAATGGAGCGGACGAGGTCTGCGCGGTGGAAGAGGCCGGCATTGAAGAAGTAGGGCGAGACTCGCTTGGACTTGAGAGTGAAGGTGCCAAACTTCAGAGCCTCGGCGGAGGTGCAAGCCTCCAGGAAAGAAGTCTTATAGGCAGGAACGTTGTCTGATGAAGCCATCGCGTCTGATATTTTCCACACGAAGGATGGCGGGGCAGTGTGAACTTTCTGGCGGGGCGACTGGGTGCTCTGAGAAACTAAGTTGCTGCCAGGAAGCTGTGGCCAATGACGCGACGCGCGCGGCGACTAGTGGAAGCAAGTTTACCCGACATCCGATGGCCATGCTGGGGCCCTGAACTTTTTTCTGCGCCTCTACCTATCGATACCGCGGCCAGGCCTCTCTCCACGCAAATCCTTCCAGAGACCCTCCGCCACAACAACCACTCGACAGCGGCAGGCACCATGAAGACCACTTGGAAGGATATCGCCCCGGTGCCCACCTCCCAGGAATTCCTAGATATTGTTCTGAGTCGCACTCAGAGAAGGCTGCCCACACAGATCAGGGCAGGTTTCAAGATCAGCAGAATTCGGGGTACGCCACCTTTACGCTTCTCCGCAGACAACGAACCTATGCTAATAGCTTTTTTCACGTAGCATTCTACACGCGGAAAGTGAAGTATACCGCCGAGACCTTCACCGAAAAGATCCAGGCCATCCTTGAGGGCTTTCCCAAGCTTCAGGACATCCATCCATTCCACAAGGATTTGCTCAATACGCTTTACGATGCCGACCACTTCCGCATTGCGCTGGGCCAGCTGTCCACCGCGAAACACTTGATAGAGACTGTGGCGAGAGACTACGTGCGACTACTGAAATATGGTCAGTCGCTTTTCCAGTGCAAGCAGCTCAAGCGCGCTGCCCTGGGTCGCATGGCCACTATTTGCAAGCGCCTGAAGGATCCGCTTCTTTACCTCGAGCAGGTGCGCCAGCATCTTGGTCGTCTGCCCTCGATTGACCCCAACACCAGGACTCTGGTTATCTGCGGTTACCCCAATGTCGGAAAGTCGAGCTTCCTGAGGAACATTTCTCGCGCGGATGTGGACGTTCAGCCCTATGCTTTCACCACCAAGAGCTTGTTTGTTGGTCACTGTAAGTTGGTCGCCCTCTAGGGTTGGGCGAAGCTAATGGCAATAGTCGACCACAAGATGTTGCGATTCCAAGCCATTGATACCCCCGGTATTCTCGATCACCCTCTTGAGGAGATGAACACGATTGAAATGCAGAGTATCACCGCAATTGCCCACCTTCGATCTGCCATTCTCTACTTCATGGATCTCAGCGAGCAGTGTGGCTACAGCGTTTCAGCACAGATCCAGCTCTTCCACAGCATCAAGCCCCTCTTCAATAACAAGCTGGTATTCGTCGTTATCAACAAGACTGATCTGATGAAGCCCGAGGACTTGGACGCGGAAACACAAGAGCAACTCCAGGGTATGCTCAAGTCTGGCGAGGTTGAGTTGCTGCAGCTTTCTTGCAACACTACGGAGAACGTGATGGCTGTCCGGGCTGCCGTTTGCGACAGGCTTTTGGCGCAGCGCAATGCTGAAAAGCTGAAGGCCGGTACCAACGCTTCCGGTGAGGTTACTGGCCGTCTGGGAGAAGTTCTCAAGAGGATTCACGTCGCCATGCCCATGGATGGTGTAACTCGTGAGGCGTATATTCCAGAGGCTGTGAAGAACAAGATGAAATACGACCCTAACGACCCTAACCGCAAGAAGCTTCAGCGCGAGATCGAGGAGGAGAACGGTGGCGCTGGTGTGTACAACATCAATCTCAAGGAGAATTACTTGCTGGAGAACGACGAATGGAAGAACGACAAGGTTCCCGAGGTGTTCAATGGCAGGAACGTCTACGATTTCATCGACCCCGATATCGAAGCCAAGCTCGCGGCGCTCGAAGCAGAAGAGGAGCAAATGGAGGCAGACGGACGCTATGAGAGTGACTCGGATATCGAGGACGCCGAGGAAGCGGATGTCCGCTACAAGGCCGAACTGATCCGTGAGAAGCAAGCACTGCTGAAGAACGAATCCCGCATGAAGAAGAGCTTGAAGAACAGGGCACAGATTCCTCGCTCCGCAAAAGCCAAGAAGCTTTCGCAGATGGAGGCCCATCTCGAGAGCCTCGGCCACGACACTTCCTCTCTCGCCGCTCGCGCGCGCTCCCAATCGCGTGGCAGGAGCCTTGCCCGCGGCCGTTCCGAGGGCGCAGGCGAAGATGGCGATGCCATGGACGTTGATCGCCCGCAACCCAGCGCCATCGAGCGCGCGAAGAGCAGAGCTCGCAGCCAGAGCACCAACCGCCGCGACGATGGCGTTACGAACGAGGTCGCCCGCTCGAAGGCGGAGCGTCTGGCTAAGCTGTCGCAGAAGAAGATGAACCGCATGGCCAGGCAGGGTGAGGCTGATAGACACCAGTCCGCGTCGCTCAACAAGCACTTGCTGGCAGGCAAGCGTGGTATGGGCAGCACCAGAAGCCGTTAAGGAGGAGGAAATCAAAAGTCATGGGATCTACGGCGTTGGGAGATGGGATGGATGCTACCCATTTTTGTTCTTTTCCCTTTTCCAATATCATATTGGGTGCATATGGCGCGACTTTTTTTTTTTTTACCTCTCTTTGAATAAGATTATTACGACGGGTTTTACGTGATTCCCTATTCGCCGCAAACGCTTTGCTCGTTAGACGCGGCGTCGGTAGAGTTTTGGGGAGGAATGGAAATGAAGAATTTTAATTGCCGTGTTCGTATAGATCTACCGTCTCGTTTTGCTTGGAATGTGGCCCCCCGCTATACAATTGTTGTCCACGAGAAAGCCGTGTGCTTGTCAAAGAATGATGTCCACTTCCGGCCGATAAACGCTAGGTAACTATCTCATCAGAGTTAGACGGTTGGCCATGGAGATAATATGCAAAAAAGCTACACATTTCTGGAATGTAGTAGATGGTGGAACGCCGAATGCGCCTCAACCCGTCCCAACGCAGGTCAACTCCAACGAACAAGCACACCAGACACGAAGTCAAGAACAACGCTTCTCACTGTCTTGAATTGATAGCTGGCAAGTGACGAAGATGATGTGATGATAACACTTAGCACCTCTCTTTCTCTCCGCAATAACGACGCAGTAAACAAAAGAGGCGCCGCTTGCAAGACAAAGCACCTGCGAAGAAAAAAGAAAGAAGAAAGAACTAAAGACTACTAAAGAATATCCCTAATATCAAACGACAAGCGAGGAAGAACGCCGTCAAATGAAGAGATTGAGTTCAATCTCCCGAAACAAGAAACAATAAGAAAAAAAAAACCCCCCTCGAAATGTAATATAATGTGCATAGCAGCCAAAAAAAGAGTTATCCCCGCTGTCACTCCAGTGATTCCCACCTGTCTATCCAACGCGAAAAAAGATCAAGTGAAGAAAACACGAAAAAAATCTTTCCCTCGAGCAGTCGTGATGATTCCAAAAGGGAAATTGAAATGTAGCACTTTCCTCGCTGGCCGTCTTCTCGTTCGTTCACCCATGCAGCAGCATTCTACTTGACGTGTGGAATAAAAAAAAGAAAAAAAAAACTTCCTCAATTCGCGGATACCAATCAACGGATATCAATCACTCTTTTTTTTTTGTCTTCAATCGCCCTTCGCGCCCTTGCTCGGCGTCCCGCTCCTCGCCTCCCTCCTCCTCACGCTCTCCGCCGGACCCCTCCTCCCGCTGCCTTCACCCGCGCGACCGCGATTCGTCTCCTCGTCATCGTCGTCATCGCCGACCTCGAACGCGTCCGTCAGCTCGATCAGGTCGTTGATGTCACCGCCCATGCCGGCGGCGCCGAGGCCCGCGCCCGCCGCGCGCTGGCGATCCGCAGCCGTGACGGCGCCGCCTTTGGCGCCGCCCGGCGTGAGCGGGGCGGGCGGGACGAGCGTCGAGGCCTTGGTCGCGACCTTGCGCACCCAGCTCTCGATAGCGCCGCCGACCTGCTCGAGGTCGAAGCCGCTCGAGCTGCCGCCGACGCCGCCGACGCCGACGGGCGTGGCCGTGCCGGAAGGCCCCATCGGGTCGCCGTTCGCCTTGGCTTCCGCCAGCTGCGCCGGGTTCCAGCTGCCGAAGTAGTCCTTGCCCGGGGGCGGGGCGAGATTGGGTAGGTGCTGGCCGAAGATCTTGTTCAGGCCGTCCTGGGCGGGGCCCGGCTTGCGGACGTTCTTGTTGAAGGTGCCGACGCCGCCGGGCCCGTCGAGCTTGAAAGACTGCGTGATGCTCGGGGCGCGGGCGCGGTGGCGGTTCGGCACGTTGCTGCTGCTGCTCTGGCGCGGCGACTTGGCGGTGCTGTGCGAGGTCATGGACGACGTCGATGTGCGGGTGTCCGAGCGGTTCAGCTCGAGGGAGGCGGACGGCGTTCGGACAGCAGAGTCGTTGTCGGAGAAGGTCAAGCTTTTCCGGCGAGCGGGTGGGAAGAAGCCGAGATCTCTGCGCGGCAGGCGGGCAATTTCGATGGGATCCTTGCTGTGTGGTAACATCACCCAACCCTCGTGCTTCCAAGGAGGCTCATTGTCGGCGTTTGTAGATGCTTCGGAGGCGGTGACGGATTTGGAGAGGTTCGATGTGGACACTGATGCTGGGCCGTGCCATCCATTGGTAGGGAGGCTGGTGCTGTGAATTGGAGGGTATTCGGAGCCCGGGGTGGGCAAAAGCAAGTCATCTTCTACGTTAGGCTGTTTTGGTTTCTGCTCTTCCGGAGGTGGTACAGGACGACCTTTCACTCCGCAGGCATCGACTGGGATTACCAAGTGACGCCGCGTCTGCACACTGTCCTGAGCCCACATCCGATTCGCCTTACGAAGGGTTGCGGCCTGGCAATTGTACTTGATGGTTATCCCTGCTAGGGTGTCCTCAGGCTTCACGCGGTGGATGTATACCAGCGCGTCCCGGTCATCATGCTCCGTTGGCGGTGCTGAGGACGAGATGCGCTCGTCTGAATTCCTCCGCTTGAACTTGCCCGTGGCGTCCATGTTCAGGTGTCCATTTGCCATTAGTAGGTCCTTCCTCTTCATCGCCCTGACCATAGCCTCCCGCTCCTCCTTCGTCCCCGTTCCAATCTGCGTATCCCGTGCTGCAGGACCCCATTGCGCAGGGGGTGCACTGGTGGTAGCCTTGCGGCCGTGTGTTGCTTCGAAGGGCCTGCGCTTCCTAGGGACGTCTCCGGTGACATCGCTGCCAAGCACGTTGGAAGCGAGCCCCTGCAACGTAGACCACGAGCTGCCCCAAAGGCCGGAGAGCTGAGCCAGCGGATCCTGCGCGTTGCTGCTCGGGCTCCGGCCTAGGGCACTCTTGCTGATGGTCGACTCGCGCGATCTGTTCACGGCGGGCGAAGAGCTGGTGCGCGAAGGGCCGGCGCCGGGGATCGGAGAGGCGGTTCTCGAGGCATAGGGAGAGGCGGAGGGCGAGGCGGTGCGGCTGCCCTCTAGACTCTGGACGGCATTGGAGTCGCGATCGGGCTCTTCGTCCAGGCCAGACAGCAGGCGCTTGTTGCGCGGACGCAGCGAGGACTCGGGGGTGAGATGGGTGCGAGAGGACTGCTGAGAGGCATTGGTGGGGTTCATGGCAGGAAAGACAGGCCGGGCGGCGGAGGAGGAGAGGTCGCTGCAGGAAACGCGGGCTGCATAGAGAAGCTATGCGAGTGGTGCGGCACTGGCCATAGGGCGGAGGGGTGTAGTCGGCGAACGCTTGCGGCGGACGAGAGTGTCAGGGCGCCGGACGATGGCAGCCAGATGTTACTCCTTGGCTGACGAGGCCTGGGAGCGCAAGCTGCGGCGACGGAGCAGGCGGCACGGCGGGGACTGATTGGTGGGAGCGCCGACGCGATTACGCTGCAGCCGCGACACCCCAGCACGCTCCCAGGCCCTCCGAGAAAGACCGACTTGATGAGGCCAGCTTTGCAACTTCCCTCCGCCAGACTGCCTGCTAAATTGCGAGAGACGATCAATCTACGTCTGACACCGCTCTCTCCGCCCGCGCCCCCGACCGCCACGCTGGCCCCCCTCTTCCGCTGCCCTTCCGCCTGCCGCCCGCCGCGCCCGTGTTTCGTGCCAGTGCTGCGATTTGTCCTCCTCCGCCAGCGCACGCCTATTGCGTCATGCCACTCGCATCAAAACGCGCCCATCTCCGCCGCAGAACAATCATGCATTTCCTGAACTAGCTATGCATAAAGACACGAGTCGCGGCCCCTTTGATTGGATCGCCCAGCTCTCCACATCTTCTCCGTACCAAGACTGCGTCTCCAATATTTTGTGTCCCGCACAGCGCCAGGTGCCTCGCCAATTCTATTCGTATTGCCAGGCAAACGGTCCGCCTTCCAGGCTGCTCGTCAGAATGTCGATGCCAACGCAACCATCATCGAGAACGACGCCCTCCAGCCGGTTCACCACTTGGTACACGCCTGGATCAGACACCGGACAAGCGTACCATCCACCGCCCTCAGCGTAGACGAAGCCTCCGTCTTTGAATGGCAGAATCTTACCCACGATAGAGCCCCCTGGGATGATTGAACTGTGTACCTGTGTAAACGAGAGAGTGCCTATCGGGTTGATGTAGAATTCTTGACCGCCTGGAACGTGGACAGGCTGAACCGAGCGAGAGTCAGCTCAAGTTTCATGCAAAGCTCATCTCATCGACATCTTCGATATCGCATTTGGCGGAAGTAGAGCCAAACTTACCATGCCGCTGCTGCCCACGAGAGCTGTGATGTTCTTGAAAGCCCCGCACAGCTCAGGGAACTGTTCTGAAGGGCACCAGGTGCAGGTCGGTCGACCTATGAAGAAGCCATGGTTACAAGCATTGATGATGCCATCGTCGCTAAAGAAGCCTGGATTGGAGAGGCGAATTTCGTATGGACCTTCGAGCAAGGGCAAAGGGTGGAGTGTGTTGTTTACGCAGGTATAGGTAAGAGGCGAGTAGCAATAATTGCCACAGCTCTGATCTGGCACGTCGCTGATATTGGGACACAGGTTGTTGTCGTAACAAGTTGTCTGTATTTCGTATCAGCGTAAGGGAACGGAATGCATCGTGCCGTGCTATGCTATGCTATGGCCTACTGGAGATGGACTGTAAGTTTCGTTGCTGCAGATTTCGGCATTTTTGCCAAGCACGAGGTCAGCAATAATGAGGAAACAGCACGTAAAGAGGATAAGGTGCATGATGAATACGCTTGCGATAATCGAGGTAGTGATTCTTGAGGTTCGGCGTATGAGCTATGTTAGAGTTAGACACCCAGAGTCGTAGGGTCGAGCTCCTCCCCTCAACGTTAGATTCTACGTGTTTATCGGCATGGAAGTTGCCATACAGATAGCTATAGCCGTTGCTATGCGAGAGATTGGTTGAGCCTGCCCGTTCAGGATTGATGTATATGCGCAGTCGAAGCCGGTTCTTGGAAGGCAGGCTCGATGGAGGAACTTATACAACCCGATGCGACTGTGGTCACGCGGATGGAATTGCTTCCTGGTTTGTGTATCTCATTTCTCTTGAACTGTCGATTCCGAAGCTCACCTATGAGAGTCTGCTCACGACACTATTTACATCAAGAGATGAAGCTTCCTCCGGTGAGATATAATGCCGCCTAGGCATAATTGCGCGTAAGGCCTTTCCATTCCAAGGAGGAAAAAAGAGGGCTCTGATCGGTATTCTTATAGTGCGGTTTCATTCTAAAAACTACAGCATCCGACAACACAATTTCAAGGTTGAAGTCGAGAATGTACTTGTAAGATAGAGTATTGTTCACTGCTAGGTAGCACAAGCAGCGCAATATGACCTGGCTACTGGTGCTCTGCGAAGGGTACCTGCGAAGGCGGTTAGCTCCAGTGTGCTCATAGGGCGACGTGTGATCACCTTTGTGCCACATTTCGCGTGTTGTTCGCAGTATACAGGGAAGGGAAGAGTATGAACAGAATCCAACGCAGCGCTGTGGGAGAAACGGAGGGGCAGGCACGGTTATAATCAACTGATTGCGCTCATTACATTCTACAAGGCAACTATCTATCACGACTCCGGCGGGCAGTACTTCCCTGTGATCAAAAGCAAGAAGGCCACAGTAGTAGAGCTAAATTGCAATTAAAATGTAGCTGTCGTACTGAACCATTTCGTGTTCCATATAGCTGTGAGGCTTCCCGATTCCTTGGGTGAAGATTAACGTGAAAGAGTTGTGACATGATTTTTTTTAGGGACACATCATATGTTGCAGGGTGCTTCGAACAAATAGCTGTGGTTTGGGGTTGCCGTTCTGCCTTGGCAAGGCCGCAGAGATGTAAGCAAAAGGAAGATAGTTCCAGAAAGAGCGGCCGTCAAATATCTTGCCGCAGGTCTAAGCCCCTCATACGACAGTGAATGTCAGCCTTGCAGAACATTAGGTGGCAACATTGACAAGAAAGGCATGAGTATGGAGGCGTTTGGACAGTGGCCAATGAGTAGCTCGAAATGTTGGCCGCGGCTGTTACTCTGCGATTTGAGTGGAATAAGGTGCTTGAAATTCTGCATGTTGGCGGTGCATCTCTGGCGCTAGAGTGGACTAGCGATCCAAATTTAGCTTGGTCACTTGCGCGCATGGGCGGCGGCAGCCCGGCGGCCTGCTCCCCATGAGATCACTGGGGCTGCCCGTCACCTCGTTCGTCGCGACTGCGCCACCAACTGCATCCTTTCAAACAACTGTTGCCTGGAGCCCCGGGTTCTTTATATTGCCGCTCCTTTCTCTCAACTTACGACGCAACAACTCTGCATCCACTACACAAACTTTCCTACTACCCTCCACGCTTGCGACTGCAGCCATGGGATTCTCCGACCGTCTCCTAGACCCGCTTTGGAAGCGCGGCTTGGACGTTGCCACCGACTTCGCCAACAAGCACATCGCCAAGTCCATCGAGAAGCGCGAGGCATCCGGCGATCAGAAGGACATCGACACCGGCGTGCTCATCGTCGTCTTCCTCACTGTTGCCGCCTTCTGCGTCTTCTACGGCCTGGTAAGACCCTCGCCCCTCTGCTCTTATGCGGCCCTGCTTACTCGAATAGGTTCAATACACCCTTCGCCACGTCGTCACCACCCTTGCTCTCGTTGAGACCCCTCAGTCCGCTGTCGCCGTCTCCGTCGCCGAATCTGATGAGGAGTCGAACGTGAAGCTGAGTGACAAGGAGGCTGAAGCCGAGGCCTTCCTCGGCAACCCGCTGCCCAAGCTCACCGTCGTCGTCTCCAAGCCTATTACCTCCAAGATCCGTACCACCGTCAAGCATATCACTTCACAGGCAGGCTGGACTGCGCGCTGGCGCGGTATGGGCTATGGTATCATCTACAGCCTCAGCGCCATGTCGTTGCTGCAGTTCTTCGCCGCCATCCTCCCCAACGTTCCCGGTGCACCCATCGTCGCCAACATTCTGGTTTCTGTGATCGCAGCTCCCGTGCACATGATCTGGACCCACGCTACCATCGCTCTGCCTGGAAAGTCTTGGAGGGCTCGCTGGGCTCCTGCGACCTTTGCTTCCTACAAGAACCTTGCTGTGCCAACCCTCGTCTACGAGAGCGTCCAGCTTTTGGTCCTCTACATGGCCGTGTGCATGACTACGCTTATGGGATTGGATCTCTCAAACGCCGCTGATGCTACCCCCTCTCAAAAGGCGTGGGTTGTGCTCCGCGTCATTGGTGGCTTGCTCCTTTTGGTCGCTGCAGGCATTTTCGTCATCCTGCCTGCCCACACCCAGCTTGTTCGCGTCGAGGCCTCAATGCTCCCCGAAGATGAGGACACCATTGTTCCTTTCGATCGTACTTTTGGCGGCAAGGTCGTTCCTAAGGTCTTTGGAGGCTCCGGAGCCATCGGTTTCATGGATGCGTGGCGTTCGTTCAACCGCGAGGCTCGCGTCCGGGTCGTCAAGCTCTACCTGAAGATCTTCGCCATTTCTGTGGCCTTGATGTTCCTCTTCGTGCACGTTGTTGCCCTTGAAGTTTACTTCCTCAGCAAGGGCTCCGTGGACAGCTTCCTCATCTCTGCCAAGCAGCACATGGCTAACCACGCTTGAGCGTGTGCAGCTCACATTTCACCATCCCGTGGCTAGCCTTGAGAAGATAGCATCCGGCGTAAGACTGGATTTGATTCAGACTGCCACATTTACGAACACATAGACAAGTTCACTATCTCGTCCTCAAAACACCCTACTTTCAGAAGGCTTTCCCTTTCTACATGCCACGTTAGCAAGCGCGTGAAGTCGTGTGCCCATGATTCACGTTCAGATACCATAATTGAGGCTCTCCCCCTAAAAGTGGAACTTTGATGTGCCTGCAAGTGAACCTCGTGCAAATCATGCTGTTGTCACCGCTCTCGGGACGATAAGGGTCTCTTAGCGCGAATGTGGCGTGTGCTAGGCAAATACGCAATCACATGCGGGACATTACGCTCACAAAAAAAGAGGGGTGATCGAGAAAATGTATCGGAACGGAAGCAGCACGCGGCCGAGTGGTGGGAGGCGCAGGCCATGAGGGCGCTCGCGTACAGAGTCAGCTGCAGCGAGCAGTTGAAACAAAGGAAATGAAAAGGCGTCTGAGAAGCAGGGCCTGGAGAGGCCCGCATGGCCAGGAAAGTCGCGGGTGCAGCTCGCTTTGCTAGCGCTAGTGTTTCGTCATCGGGACGCAGGCCCCAAAACTCCAGGCTGTCGCGCGACCAGTAAACCTGTTGGAAGGAACAACGCGCGCCTTCCATAGCTTGCTTCTCTGCCACTCAAAAACCGCTGCCTCCCGTCCCCCAACCCTAGCCCAGTCCAATCCCACCGAGCCCTTAACACGCAATCCCCTCCGCCGCCCCAAGAGAATGACCACCGAAGCTCCACCCCAAATCCCTACGCCGGATCTCAACCGCAGCAGCTACGTCGATCTCGATCCCACGGCTTCCGTGCAGAGTGTTCCCGAGCCGACCTTTGCGCCCGCTACCGAATCCGCACCGCAAACGAACGGCAGCTACAAGACCACGATCGTCAACAGTAAGGTACGTGCTCCTTGTGATGGGCAGCTCTGCACCCTGGTCCTCGGCCTTTCCGGAGCGGCAGCTAACGCTCGGTGCATAACCACAGTTTCCTTATCTGCTCCTGCGCGCACACCACCTCGCTCGTCAACTCCTCGTCTGACTCTCCTTTCACAGCTGCGCAATCCGCCATGGACACAGTTCAGAACTCTTCGCTGGCCCAGCAGGCCGTCAACGGTACCGTACGTACACGCCGAGCTGGCCTGACATTTTGCGCGGACTGTGGGCTAACCACGCGACAGGATCCCTCTTTGCGCCAACCCTGAAAAAAACCGCGACGCAACTTTGCTGACCCTTTCTAGGCCCCGTTGGCCAGAGCGTCAAGTCCGAGACTGCAAAGACTCAGTCTGAGTTCCGCGACCTCGCTGATGCCCGCCGCGTGCCTGACCAGCCCGCGGCTACCGGCCAACCCTTGACCCGTAGGCAGCCACAATTGCAAACCCCGCACGTTTCGAGTTGTACTAACAAGGCTTTAGATTATCACTCCATGTTCTACAGGCTCCTTAGCGTACGTTCTTGAGCGCTGAATTTGACGTCACTATTTCTGACTGGCCGCAGTGGAAGAACCCGCGCGCGACCAGCATCTCCTTCGCCTGCTCCGTCCTGTTCATCTTCGCCGCGCGCTACGTGAACATTGTCCGCTACATTTTCAAGCTTCTCTGGGTTACTCTGGGCTGTACGTGCGCAATTGGATACAATGTTTGTTAGGCTGAATTCTCACAAGGACTGCAGGCACCGCGTTCGCTGAGGTCGCCGGAAAGGCCGCTCTTGGCCATGGCCTCGCTACGCAGATGCGTCCGCGGAAGTACTACATGATCCGCAAGGATTCTTTGGAGCGCTTGACGGACGATCTGGAGCAGCTCATTAACTTCTTTGTCATCGAGTTCCAGCGCGTTGTGTTCGTTGAAAACATCTACGTCAGCGCCGCGGTAAGCCTCAGCCCTACAGTCTCAGATGGGCGGGTTGACTATTCAGACATGTGTACTGATAACCAAGATAGTGCTTTGTTGCCTCGTTCATTTCCTACTGGCTCATCAAGTGGCTTCCTCTCTGGGGCCTCAGCTTGATTGCCACGCTCATCATCTACCTGGGCCCTCTTATCTATATTCAGAACAAGGAGCTCATCGATGAGCAACTCCGCCAGACAGAACATCTGCTGAACGAGCAGACTAACCAGTTCAAGGAGCTAGCTGCTCAGCACAGCACTCGTGCGCAGAAGCAGCTAAAGGTCTACGCCGATGAGTACAGCCACAAGGCCCAAGATTTCATTGGACAGGCCAAGAGCAAGGCTTTCCCCGCCAGGAGCAGGCCGACGACCCCTGCTGCTCCTGTTCCTGAGATGAGCCAAGAGAAGGCTCCAGTCAAGGAGACAGACTTCCCGGAAGCTCCCAAGGAGGCGCCAAAGGTGGAGGTCTCTGAGCCGCCTAAGATTGAAGAGCCCGCTGGAGACTCTCTCATCGACACTAAGGTTCCCGAGCCAGCCGCGTAAAGCAACAGCAAAGTCCACGCCCATGGCTTGAAACCTTGAAAACGAATGGCACCAGCTCCAATCCTGGTATGTGTTCATTCTTACACGAAATTGTACGGACGAGATGATGGATGACGTGACGGAGTGCCTTTTGGTCTTCCTAATGAGAACACGGCATCTCGTCCCCAACCTATTTTCTTTGGCTTTCATTCAGTGTGGTACGATCGGTACAGGGCACACTGTATTATTGCACATTCTGAAAAGCGAGCTCCTTTTGTCATTTCCATACACTATGCAGCGGTTATACTTTTCTGTTCGTCTTTTGTTCGGCTTCAGTAAACTCCATCTGGTGAAGTGAAGCATTGCTGGGATTAGCAGAAGCAAAGGATTATTATATGACTACTTGCAGGGTTTTATCTTCGTTTGGCAGTGGTAGATTGAAAATGGAGTTGTCCTGCTAAGCCGTCATGCCTACTCTGCCTGCGTCCTAATGTTAACTGTACCTAACTTCATGTGTGGCCTATTGGATGATATGTTTCCCTCTATTTGTACTGGTTCGTATCCCGCATATGCACCCTATACTTTCACAAAGATTTGCAAGTAACTTGACCAATGACCAGTCTTGACATCCCTCTCATTCCTTTCCTTTTGACAAAATTTGCAGCATTTCTTGTTCATTCCTGCTCGTACTGCATCCACCTGGTCGTCTCGCGTTCACACCAGTCCCAGAAGCGCTCGGCGATGCCGTAGCCCCCTTCATAGTTCAGCCGGATCGCCTGCTGCAGGCCCTGACGCGGCTCGTGGATGCGGCCCCACGGCACGATGAGGCAGCCGGCGTTGTGGTGGCCGACGGCGGGGCTCCAGCCGGCGAAGAGCTCGGTGCAGGCGCCGAGCTTGGCCGGATAGAGGATGATTTGCTTTACATCATTATCCACGTCAGCTCATAAGACCTTGCGGAATGGATTGCTGATGGAGGTTATCGGGGGGAGAGACGAGAGAGAGGGGGGGAAGGGGGAAGGGGGAGGAGGAGGAGGAGGAGGAGGAGGAGGAGGCAACGTACGAGAACGAAAGCGGCGATGGGGTTGGCGTGCCGTAGCAACTCGGTGCGCAGGTTGCCCGGGTTGAAGGCGACGCTGACAACGCCCGTGTCGCGACCCAGCCGGCGCGCGAACTCGGAGGCCAGGAAGAGGTTGCCGACCTTGGACTGGGCGTAGTTGGTCGCGTTGCTGGCGTGCGTGACGGGCGCCTTCTTTTTGTCGTTCCAAGCGATGCCGTGCTCGGGCGCCGTGTCGATGGTCACGGACGAGGCCCAGGTTACGCGGACGGTGTTGGGGGGCGAGATGGAGGCAGTTTTCTGGAGGAGTGGGAGGAGGAGCTGGGTGAGGAGGAAGGGGCCAAGGCAGTTGGTGCCCATTTGGAGTTCGTAGCCCTGGTTGGAGGGAGAATAGTTAGTTGCTGGTGTTTGGGAAGGGTTTGATATAAGGGAACCCCTCGGTGGTGTAGGAAAATATTACGAGCACGGAGAGGATTAATGGAGAAGATGCGAAGCGAGTGGGTGAATGCTGAAGGTGAAGAATATGGCGGGGGAGATCTCAGTGATATTCACCTCCTCTGTTGTGCTGCCCTCCGGAGGAATCATGACTCCAGCGTTGTTCACGAGGACATCGAGACGGCGCTCTCGCTTCAGGAAGTCCTCGGCCGTCTTCTTGATTGAAGACAAATCACTAAGGTCTAGCTTAAGGAATTCCATACGTCCGTCAGAACGGGGCACTTCATCCTCGATGTCAGCGATAGCCAATGCTGCCTTCTTCACACTGCGGCCGGCAATGTAGACAGTAGCATTTTTAGCGTAAAGTGCTTTTGTAAGCTCGAAACCAACACCTGAGTAGCCGCCAGTAACAATAATGACCTGTGGGAGTTTAGCCATCTGGCATAATCAGATATGCTTTCTGGCGGGTCCTACCTTTCCGGTCTGGTCCTCAAGATTCTCAGGCGTCAGAGGAGGTGCCGGAATGAAGATGGATTGGACGAAGATGCTTTTCAGCCGTTCTATCCAGCCATACACGCCAGACATCTTGGCTATGAGAGAATGTAGAAATCAACGAGAAAGCAAAATTAGAGGTGGTGGAAGAGGAGATCCACTAATTCACTGGAAAAAGTGGAGGAGGGCAAGGCCAGGGGGAGCTAGTATACGGAAGGTAGAGTGAGCGAACCAGCAGACGTGAATTGAGCCGCGTGGATGCAACTGGCAGGGTGTGGAGAATCGAGTCCCTGGCCCAGAGTTCTCTGCCCTTCCACAGCTGAACGGGGAGCTTTAAGTCCGATGACGCCAGGCCGCTTCAGGGATCCCTGCGCGGATCTCTTAGCGCCAGTTCTCGCCCTTCGGCAGAATATTCGGCCGGTTCCGCCGGTTGCTCCTGTACAGAAGAAGTTCAGTTCATAGTAGGAAAGCCAAAGAGGAATTAATAGACTTGCACAGTTATCGAGCACAGTTGGATGGGACAATCGAATAAATACTTGCTTCTGGCTCTAAAATCATCCCCGGCGAAGTATACGGAAGCTAAAGAGCACCGGCCGGATCTACCTTTTGCCGGTCCCGCGGCCCGCCCAGGTTCCTTCGCAGAAATATTGTGAGCAGCTGCGACCAATCTGAGCACGCACCACCTGCTCTCAATCTACCTTTTCCCACTCCGCGCACACAGTATCAATATGGGCAGGCGCGGTGGCAGAGGCGTACGTCACTCACGAAGCTTCTCTCATCCATTTTACTTACAAAATTCAGGGCGGACGCGGTCGCGGCCGTGGAAATCGTGGTGGTCACGGTGGCGGCGTTCGCGGCGACTGGAAGGAAGTCGAGAAGCACAACGTTCACTTCGAGAAGTACTACAATGAGCTAGGAATCGTACCTGAGGAAGAGCGCGAGGAGTTCTGGACTGCCTTGAAGAAGGAATTGCCCAACAGCTTCCGCTTCACTGGTTCCAAAGGGTATGTCAGGCAATATTATACTGCCAGGCAAAATATCGCTAACTCCTGCAAGTCATGCTCTTGCAGTCCAGCAGCGCCTCATTGACCATTATATCCCGGAAATCACGAAAGTGACCTTCGATGGTCAACTTGTCGAACCCCCGACCCAACTCGAGTGGTTTCCGGAGAAGCTAGCCTGGCAAATGACCACCCCGAAAAACGTTATTCGAAAGTTCCCTCCCTTCGCGTCCTTCCAGAAGTTCCTTGTCTCTGAGACCACCGTCGGAAATATCAGCAGGCAGGAGGTTGTCAGCATGATTCCTCCGTTGCTCATTGACATCAAGCCATGGCATACCGTGTTAGACCTGTGCGCTGCACCTGGTAGCAAGTCTGCTCAGCTGTGCGAGGCCATTCACTCTGGCGAGGAAGCGCGCATTCGCAAGACTTTACGCAAGCTTGCGCCTGAGCTTGGTCGTGAAATAAGTCCGGATGGTGCGGAAGTCGAAGCCGAGAAGGACCAGGCCGGAGAGGAGGAGGACTATTCTGATGATGGCAGAGCTACCGGCCTTTTAATTTGCAATGATGTCGACAACAGACGTGCCCACATGTTGGTCCACCAGGTCAAGCGCTTGAATTCGCCTAACCTGGTCGTCACGAACCACGATGCAACTCTTTTCCCCTCCATTAGGATCCCGTCCGAAAAAGGTCAACCGAACAAGTATCTGAAGTTTGACCGCATTCTAGCCGATGTCCCCTGCTCTGGCGATGGAACAGCGCGAAAGAACCCAGGTGTCTGGAAGGATTGGACCGCCGGAAACGGTCTTGGACTTTACATTACCCAGCAGCGCATTCTCGTCCGTGCCCTTCAGATGCTGAAGGTTGGCGGTAGGGTTGTTTACTCAACTTGCAGCTTGAATCCCGTAGAGAACGAAGCCGTCGTTGCTAGCGCCATTGACCGCTGTGGTGGTATGTCCAAGGTCCGGATTTTGGATTGCAGCCAGGAGCTCCCTGGTCTGAAGAGAAAACCCGGTCTCAACAACTGGAAGGTGATGGATAAAAAGGGTCGCATTTGGAACAAGTTTGAGGAAGTTGCCGCGAAGCAGTCGGAGCCGGATGAGGAAGGTCTCAAGAAGGTCGTCGAGGGTATGTTCCCGCCGAAAGCCACCGACAATGAAGAAGAAAGAATTCCTCTCGAGCGTTGTATCCGTGTTTACCCTCATCTTCAAGACACCGGTGGTTTCTTCATCACGGTCATTGAGAAGAAGGAGGAAGTCAGGGCGCGTCCTGAATATCAGGCCAACGCTTCAGGCAACAAGACTGTGCCTCCGGCTCCCATTACGAGCCTTGTCAATGAAATCGAGAAGAAGACCGAGAACGGCGAGAAACTTGAGGGCTTGAAGTCTTTGGATGAGGTTACCAACACCGAAGGCAACGCTGTGGCCGTCCCGGTGCAGGGTAACGATCCCGCTGCAGTGCGGCACAACCTTCCTCCTCCGTCGCCAACTAAGAGGCCGTTGGAAGATACCGAAGCTGAGGATCCCGCTGCGAAGAGAACGAAGGTCGATCCGGCGCCCGAGCACGACGAGGTCCCCCCGGCCGTGTCTGAGAGGGAGCCCAAGGCTGAGGGAGCAGCGACCGATATCTCTAGGCCGGAGAGGAAGAGGCGGGATCAACCGCATGAGGAGCCTTTCAAATACCTGGACCCCAATCATGAAGTTTTGGAAGAGATCTTTAACTTCTACCACATTGCCTCTAGATTCCCCCGAGACCGATTCATGGTTCGTAATGCTTCTGGTGAACCAGCCAAGGCTATCTACTACACATCGACCCTGGCGCGGGATATTCTGCAGATTAACGAGGGCAAGGGCATGAAGTTTGTCCATTGCGGCGTGAAGATGTTCATGAAGCAGGATGCCCAGGGTCAGGATATCTGCAGGTGGCGTATTCAGTCTGAAGGTCTTCCGATTATCGAGCCATGGGTCGGTGAGGAGAGGATTGTCCGTCTTTACAAGCGGTCTACTCTCCACAAGCTCCTTATTGAGATGTTCCCGAAGGTTGCAGGTGATGGATGGAAAGAACTTGGTGAGATCGGCGAGAGGGTCAGAGATATTGGTATGGGCTGCTGCGTGCTCAGGGTAGAGACCAGCGATGATGAGGATGGTTTCAAGTATGCGCTCCACCCCTCAAGCTCAAGAAAGCGGTTGCTGACTTCCAAACAGGGACCGCCTTGTTCTCCCATTGTGGAGGAGCATCTCCTCCTTGAACTTGATGTTGCCAAAGGAGGAGCGGAAGTAAGTTCACATCGCCACACCACTTCAGCCTTCATCAACATACGCAGAATCGCTAGATTCTTAAGATTGTATCCTATGTCTCTGTCTAACAATCACAGGGCAATGCTTTTGCGTCTTTACAACGACAATTCGGAGCTGATCGACCACTCCAAAAAATCTTTCAACAAGCCCAATGGCGAGACTTCTAAGGAGACTGCCGATGAGGTCGCTAATGAGCAGGACGGCGACGCTCCTCTTGAGGATGCTGGTGCTGATGTCAAGGATACCATTACAAGCGGTAACCCCGAGGAAGGTGCTGTCATGGCTGAGGACAGGGCCGACGCAGCCAAACAAGAAGAGATCGACAATACCCGGGAGAACGCGGAGGGTGAAGCTGTCCAACCTGAGGAAGATGCCTTCAACAAGACCGTCTGATCTGCAGCATCCTTTGACTTACGTACTTCGATTTGATTGGACATTTTTGACTACAGAGTCAGTCAGCCGGTGGACAGGTAAAGTGACAGGCGTTCCGTCAGCATGGGCTGTGGGTACTCGAGCTACGAGCTTTCCCCGGATCATCCCACCTGCATTACCGGTTCTCTCTACGCCTGAGTTACCAATCCCGCGCGTTTCCGACGCAGCAAAAGTTTATTCATGCCGGGGCTAGGATAGCATACGTAGGCGTTCGATGCCTCATGGAAAAGAAATACAATACCTACTACTACGTACAATTCGAAGCAATGAACTGCGGACACCGTTTTCAGTTCCGTGCAAATGACCTGTACTGTGGTAAGTGTCTCGTACAGATTCTGCGCTGTCAATCCCACCTCACCGCAACAGCTACTAGTGAAGGGTGTGAAGCACCTACTACAGAAGGAGTAGAGAGGTACACCAGGCACCGGAAGTGTGCCGGCTACGACAGGGAATAGGCTTGCAGCGAAGGTGTGGGGAAGCTCTAGGCATATGCGGGGAAGGCTGCATCGTTGGCGGAGAAGCTCCCTGAAGCGTGCACATCCCTCTCCCAACAGCCAGGAAAACCACTTATCTCTTCCATGACTCCGCGCGTGGCATAACAAGCTTGCGGAGGGAACGGGTTCAATTGAACCCCATTTCCCCGCCAGCCCAGACCCCAGCCCGATTCCAAATTTCGTTTCTCGTGATAAGTCGTTGGCTGAAACTTTGACCCTGTTCCCTTCGTCTCCGCTTCCGCTTCCATCTTCCCGCATTTTATCCCAACTTGATTTCTCGCGGATTCTCGCAGTGTTCCACAGCAGCTCTCCCAGCCATTAGTTTCGAAGTCAAGCAAGCCCCTTGGCTTTGCCGCGTCACCAACTGCGGAGCCCGCTTCTTCCGAACAGTCGCTGCAGACTCAAGCGCATTTCACAATCTCGCAACTAGCGTCATCCAGCACTTAACCAGAAGAGCTACGAAAAAAAAAACAAAAACAAAAGCGAGATCACATCTAGATTCCACAAATGGCATCTGCAGCGCGCAACGCCCTGTCCAAGACCTCCGCCGCCGCACGCTCCGCCGCCCATTCGACGGCCCGCGCCGCGTCCTCAACGACCCACGTGGTCGCGCGCACCGCGTCCTTCGCGCCCACCGTCGCCGTCAACGCCGCTCTCTCCCCGACGCTGACGGGCCTGCTCCTGCTCGTTCTGACGCGCGGCCCCCGCGACGCCCGCGCCCGTCTCCTGCGCGTCCTCGGCGCGGACAGGGTCCCGGACCGCTTGGAGCGCGTGGTCGGCCTGCTGAAGGTGCTGTTCGCCGTGGGCGTGCTGCGCGTCGCGAACGCGGCGCTGAATCGGTGGGCGTTGCGGCAGTGGCGGTGGCGGGGCGTCAGGAACGATGTCGCGAGGTGGGATTTCGATGGCAAGAAGGGCACGGGCGAGGTGGTGGTCGTGACGGGCGGATGCAGTGGGATCGGGAAGGAGGTGGTGAGGGGTTTGGTGGAGAGGGGCGGCGCGGGCGTGAAGGTCGTGGTTGTTGATGTGTCGGAGTTGCCGGGCGAGTTTGAGGGGCGTGAGTTATCCTTCCCTGGCTTTTCCGACTTTGGGGTGATGTGTCGCGAGCGCATGGACAGACCTGTGGGCTGTTATGGGGTGCATTGTTAACGATTGCCAGGACCGAACATTGGGTATTATGGCTGCGATCTCACGTCGCCTGCTTCTATCCATGAGACTGCCGCCATGATCCGCGCGGATTGCGGTGATCCCACCGTGCTGATCAACAACGCGGGTATAGCGCATCAGCATGCTATTCTCGAGGGCAGTGATGATTATGACGAACGGCTGTTCCGAGTCAATGTGCTTAGCCACTTCACTCTCATCCGAGAGTTCCTGCCAGGCATGTTGGCTCAGAAGAAGGGCCATATCGTCACTGTCGCCAGCATGGCAAGCTATTTCTCGGGTTCCGGTCTAGTCAATTACTGCGCAAGCAAAGCTGCAGTATTAGCCCTGCATGAAGGTAGGTGCACCATCGTTTTTACCCTTTTCCACGGATGGGATACCTCTTCTTTGCATCCCCGTGCTTGGTGACTCCAAAAGGCCCTCGGAGCATATTCAACTCAGTCTGTTAGAGAAAGAAGCCTCCAGCTATTCTTCATAAATATGTTTGTTAAGTCCAGACATACTAAACTGTGAGCAGGTCTCAACACCGAACTACGCCAGCGTTACGCGCCCAACGGCAAGCATATAATCACCTCCATCATTCATCCCATGTGGGCTCAGACGCCAATTATGGATTCTTGGGCCGCCTCTATCAAGCAAAGCGGTGCCAAAATCCTTGATCCCAGGGAAATTTCGGATAAGATCGTACGTCAGGTGCTTCGTGGCGAGCCAGCGCAGATGTATGTGCCAGGTTGGTATTCCCTTCTCAGTGGCCTCAGGGGCTGGCCACACTGGCTGCAGGAACTGGCCAGGGAGGGAGTTGATCACCAAGTGAGACCGCTTGAAGAGGGAAAAGGGAAGGGGAGGGTTAGTGATGTTAGCTTTGGTGTTACTGGAGAGAGAGATACGCTTGAGAGCGCGAGAAGTTATGATATCGTTGAGGGATGAAGCGTTCTGGAATTTGTGTTCTGCCTGCCGTCTCTGGATCTAATTTTTTTTTTTTTAGCGTGGATCAATCTTTATATCGCGACACTTCACATTTTGTGTATACCTCTGTTGGTGTGAATTTTCGTTTGTCCCACCCCCTTCCCTGTTACTGGCGAACTCGGTCTGGTCTGTCTTTTCTGTGGTATTACTATGTGGACCTTATCCTTGAGACGTTTTCAATATAGTAGCCTGTATCCCTCTCGTATTTGCGACGCAAATGTTGACCTGAATTTTGGAGCTGCGTACATGTAACAGCAGGAATAGCATCGATTTTACATCGTGCCAAATCATCGTCGGAGAGGGTTGAGGTAATGAGCGCGTCGCCTGTACTTCACAACACAGTTTTATTAACACAACCCACTTTTTTTTATTTGCAAGACGGCTATTGTAAATCATCTGCTAATTTGCACAGAGCATGTACTAGACTTGAAGCGCGCTGCGAAGGCGTGATTGACTATATGATGGAAACATCTGACCAGACCCCTACGAATACCTCGTGCTTCCGCTAAAGACGATGGGCTCATCAAGTATAATGAGGTGCAGTTTTGTATAACTTCAGAAAGATCACTGTTTGATGCCTGCTTCTACTAACTCTCCGGTAGGCTCCTAAGCAACCGCCAGCACTGCCCCACTCTCACCCTCTGACAAGGCTGACCTTTCTTTTGCAGGATTCTCAACAACGTGAACAAAACAGAACTTGTCACCCCTCGATTCTTGTAACCAGTACTCGATACTTCGGCCAGGAATCGCCTCAAAATTCCATAATTTATCTCATCACCCACAGCCATCTAATTTTTTGGACTGTTCTATCTCACGGCTCATGTTGTACCAGCCGCGAGTACTTCCTGCTTAGTCTTCAGCCGTACCAATATCCCACAAGCTTGGTGAGATTCCGCATTAAAACAGAATTGCATTCCATTCTCGCATAGTGTCTCTCTATGTCACAAAAAGTGCTCACTTGAATAGTTCGCTAATCAGCTTTCGTTTTAGTGCATAGCATAGTCATGGAAGCCCCGTCGCCATCGGGCTAGCGAGCAACATTCTCTAGTTTGCCGACACTGAACAGAAAGTCGTACGCCCCGCAAGGTGACTCTACTCCTCCTCCGAAGGTGCCACCGTGGAGAATCTCGAGCTTCAAGGTCTTGCGGGGAAGTTTCACAAGCTGGCCGGAGATATCAAGGCTACCAGGTCGTCCACTGCAACCGCATCTCAAGACAGGAACGAGGCTCTCTGAGAGCTCAGCGAACAGTGCATCCAAATCTCCGACAAGCTTTAGTCGGTTCTAAGTAGCCTCAGGATTTATAATCCTCACAGCGCCGCGGAGGCTTTTTGGAAAGTTCTAAAGAATGCGTGAAAGAAGGATGAAGTTGAGGCTCTACAGTCCAGGTTGGACCGGATGAATCAGCACATATGCACCCATCTCGTATCGTGCAGTCATATTCATATCATGTCTCGGATCGATGAACTTGCTATCGAAAATCGCAGTTTGCAATCTACTCGTGGAGATGATCGAGGAAATGAAACGTTGGGGTTGGGACATCTTACAGGTGGCTCAAACCAGCCATCAGGGCACCGAACATGCCGAACTCTTTGCAAACTTTTCTCGGAAGCCTTTCAAAGTCACCTATCGTACAGGGGAGAGACGGAAATTCAAAATAGCTTGTTAAGCACCGGCGTCTACACGGATTATCGGAAAAAATTGACGTCTCGTTTTGCTTAATATCGTGACCGATGTCTATCAACTTTTTTTATTTCCTTGTTTTCATTTCGTGATCCTGGGCTTTTTGGGACGAATCGCATTTGTCAGAAGTCTGATATAGCTGGAGTCGTTTATTATTACACCACCGCGATCAACATCACAGGTTCCGGCCGATGATCGTAGGGTATTGAATCAAACCAACTTACTCAGCCCGAAGTTGTTCATCTCGCGCATGAATGTCAGAATGGGCTTGTCTCCTCGAACTGGGGGTTGAAAAGTCTGTTTCTCTCGTGAGTTGGACTCGCGAAATCCTTCCTTTCAGTACAAACACTTTCCAACACCAACGATCATCCCCAAAAGGGATCGAAAATAAGAATGAGAATTGAGCGCCCCGCTCATCCCAGAACGCCGAACCCAAACCGCCTTTCCTGCCCTCTCAGCCTCTCTCCTAAAACGCCATAAACACCCCACCCCACGGTAATGATGACCAACCCGACCGTCAAAATCGCCGCGCCCGCCTTGTCCCTCCCGGTAATCTCGCCCTTGTACTTCGGCGTCGCGTCCGCGCTCCCGGTCCCGGCATTCGGATCCCCCTGGCTCTTGCCGCCCGTGTTCGCGCTCAACGGCGCCTGGGTGCCGTGCTGCACCATGTTCGCCTGAATGACGCTCAGCGCGCTCATCTGCTCGCCGATGCCCTGAAACCCGTCCCACGTGCTCTGGTACCACCGCCTCCCGCACATGATCCCGCCATCGCCGCCGGTGCACTGCTTCGCGGCGCCCTGGGCCGAGGCCTGCAGCTTCGGCGTGATCTGGCTCGCCGTGAAGGGGGCGATCTGGGCGGTGACGGCGAGCCAGCGCGAGAGGTAGGCCTTGAAGGAGGGCTGGTCGTTGTCGCAGGTCTGGCCCTGCTCGCACGTGATCTCGGACATGACGTCGCCGCCGTACTGCGTCGGGAAGAAGACGTCCGCGCCGGCGAGCAGGGCGGACAGGCGCGTCTGCCAGGTGCTGCTGCCGTTGGTGTAGTTGTACATGTAGGCGGCGCCGGCGATGAGGGTGCCGTAGTTGTACGTCCACTGCAGCGAGTCCGCGGACGAGCAGTTCTGGGTCGTCGAGGTGCCGTCGTTGACGGTGTACTTGTTGGCGTTCGAGTGCGTGTCGAGGAGCGGGGACTGCGCCAGCCAGTCCCACATCTTGTCGGCCCAGTCGGCGTAGGTGGCGTTGGCTGTGTAGCGCGCGAGGCGGGCGGAGAGCTGGAAGAAGCCGCCGTTGGAGATGGCGTTCTTGTAGTCGTACCCGTTGTTGAAGGTGAAGATCTGCCAGCGGAGACCACCGCCGCAGGAGGAGCGGTCCCAGCGGGCTGCTTGCGTGTTGAAGACGGCTTGGGCGAGGGCGAGCCATTGGGGTTGGTCTGCGGGTGGGTTCGGGAACCCGAGCTCGGCTGCGGAGAGGGCGGCGAAGGCCCAGAACACTTGATCATCATTGCCCTGTGTGAAGTAAGGGATAAGTGAAAGCTTATGAGCTGGGTGCGGTGGATCAGCGACGCACCTCGTCCTTCGTCTGATTTGCAGGCATGTAGTCTTTGTCGTCTCCGACTTGGAACTGCAGTGCTTGGGTCGTAACGTCGTTATAGGTGGAATCGCCGGTATAGTACCAGTACTCGACCATCTATGCGGCAGTGAGTCTCCATTCCTCTCAAAAGCCATTTGACGTTCCTCCGGACTGACCGTCATGAACATAGACCCTGCTTCCCACCAGTAGTAAGGCTGTGGTAAGTACCCTGGGATCTGACCAGTCTGATTGCCAGTGTACGACTTCATCATCCCATAAGCTACCGTACTGGCTGCGGACTTGATGCTGTCTTTCAATGGTCAGAATGATGGCGCGGACAGGACCAAGGGACAACGAACTTGGATCGTTGATGTCAAGCTGAAGTGCCGCCGCCGGCCGGACATGGCCGCTTAACGAGGCGAGCGACAGCAATGTCGCAGTCGCAGATCTGAGCATCCACATGACGGCAAACGGCTGAAGCGAGTGTTTGTAGTTGGCGGGAAAAAAGACTTTGAAGGAGAGAAGACGAGGGAAGCCATAGTATGGAGCGTAAAGGTGCGAAAATGCTAACAAAGGGTGGGCGGGTAGGAAGGCACTATTGTCTGGCACGGCGTCGGAGGTGGCTGTGAGGCGGAGCAGCGCAGCCGGCCTGACGGGCTATCAGCCATTGCACGCGCCTCCAATCCGCTCACCGCTGGCGCATCCGCAGCTTGAGGCTGTCATCTTGCGGCAGGGCGCGAGTGATTTGCGGCCAGGGCTTCCGGTCACCCGCAGCATCGCCGCGAATCACGGCCTCGATCGTCGAACGTTAGACCGGTTGGGGCTGACGCGGCCGCTCTGGCGATGACGCCGTATACGCTTAGGACCGGGGTGCGATGCGTTCCACAATGCCTGCAGTGTCCGGAATGGTTGGCCGAGCTGGATGGGCGAGCGTCAAGCTTTGGGCTCCACAGGACAAGCCTTTCCAAGCTTTGTGGGGGGGGAAGCTTGGCCTCTCCAGACACCCGCGTCCGGCGTTCCCACTTTTCCCACCATCCTCATTTCGCCGCTCACGAAGCCCCTGGTTGGCGCCGGCGCTTCATCTTGCGCCCGTCGCTCTTCCGCCTTGCCCCAACTGCTCCCCTCAAAATAATTTATCATAGAAGCAACAGTTTCAAGAGTACAACCCCTCACGATCCTGATATCCAACTCTCGAGACATCCTCAGTGAGCCCTTCAACGCCGAGTCAGCATCGGCGCATTCCGCTTCACCATAGTATTACAGTGGCTTAGTAGAAAATACGAGCATCACCCGAAGCCTAAGCTTCCAGATTCCGCCGCCACAGCCATCGCTAATTCTGGACAAACCAGCGCCGGCAATAAAGACGCTGGGCCCGTCCCTGCCATGGGCGCTGAGACAGAACTGTACAGAGAAGCTGCCACCATCAGCCTGGTCAATGCATAATATGCTCGTCGCTCGCGACCGCATTCAATGTCCGCTCCAGCTACTCTTCTACAAGCCTCACCAGGCTCCGACTAATCACTCTATCCTGTGGACCAGCATGTTGCGTTAACGCAAGATTATATTTGAGAGGAAGGTTGTGTGGTGTACCTTGAAAGTCGCAATCGCTCGACTCCTGAACTGAGTCAATCTTTGCATGCTACTTAAAGAAGGCCGTCCATCCTATTCCCATATTACCCTTTCGGCCCGTGCCGTGCCCAGACCGCATGAACTTCCAGTTACCATTCGCCGTTGATTTGTCCCATTTTTGGTCGCTCAGGTGATGCTGGCCTTAAGCGCCACGAGCTGTATAGCGAACGTCGCTCAGGCTGAAACGCTCGTCTAGGCTACGGTTGAAGGCCCGGGGGGCCGCCTTAAGATGAGAGGGGAGCTTTGGAGCCTCCGACCTCTTCAGGACCGGAGGTTCCAGCCTGTCCTGAGTGCTGAGACTGGCTATGATGGCCTTGCAGTTCTCCGAGTCTCTGCCACAATCTGTCGTCGGGGGATTATCTTTATCTTACAAGGGGGGGATGGGGACAAAATGCTCACGCAGACAGTCCGCGTTCCTCGCTCTCCGAGAAGAAGATTATCATGCGGTAGAGCTTACGGACCAGATCTTCGGCAGCCTCGGCATCAGCAGTGGCCTGGATGATTATGGTTAGCAATGGCCACTGATTTGAGCGAAAAGAAAAAAAGAATAATCAAAAGGGTGGGGGCGTCACTAACCTCGAGGAGCTCATCCTTCAGCTCCTGGGGCTTGCCCCTCTTCCGGATATGCTCCATGACGAAGTCGACAATAGTGTCCTCCTGAATGCCGAGGAGCTCCACGATCCTCTTCTCGACGAACGGCTGCAGCGACTCGTTGACAACCTCATCCAGCAAGTGATCCCACTTGACCTCCCAGGCCCACAAACCCTCACGATCAGTCGGAATCTCACGAGCGAGCTGCTTTGCAGCCTCCTGGATCTGCTCCGCTGACATGGTCGCAACATCTTCAGGCTTGATGGGGACGATCTTACGAGGACGGGCGTTGGCGGCCGCAGCATCCTCTTCATCCTCCAGCATGTTCTCGACTTCGGCAGCGGTGCGACGGGGAGCGGCCTGCTGAGCACGCTGGGAAATGGCAGCACCAAGGGACATCTTGAAGCGTGGTGGTTCGCGGGGAGTGGTGGGCGTGTTGCGGTCGGCAATATCCTTGGCCGTCTGCGAGAGGAACGAGTCTGCCATGTCACGAACCTCTTGGTTCTTCTCCTTCTCCTTCTGCTTCTCACGCTCCTCCGCATTGCGGTCCTTCTCATCAGCAGCAGCCTCGCGCGCGCGGAAGGCATTCCTGTTGCGGACCCAGAGCGAGTGGTCTGCGTAGTAGTCTTCGGTGCGGCGATTAGCCTCGACATCGTCGTCGAATTCAGCCAACCTCTTCCTCATGGCCTCGGCGTCAGCTTCACGTGTAGCAGCCTCTTTCTTCTCTCGGGCTTCCTCGCGCTCCAGTGCCGAGGCGCGAGACGTCTCACGGCTAAGCCAGCGACGCTCAACCTCTGCGTAGGATTTTTCCTCTTGATCCTTCTTCTTCTTCCTACGGCGACGCTCGAGCTCCGAGTCGCTCGCCGAATCGTCTTCGTCAGAACGGTTGACGTACGGGCAGTTGGCCAGGTCCTGGGCAGTGATCGTACCGCCTCCGATGAATTTGACACCGTTCTGATAGTCCTTCGGAACTTGGACACCCTGGAAAGCTTTGGGACCACTAGGGGCACCCTCAACACCACGCCTGCTGGGACCCAGAGGAATGCCATTTGCACCGCCGGCAGGGCCACTCGGTGCAGATGTAGGAGGGGAGGCAAGACGGTTGTAGCGTTGTCCTGAACTCTTCTGGCGTTCAGCCTTCTCGACTTCCTCTTCACGGGCTTGGCGCTCCTCGTCCCGGCGGTTACTCCTGTCACGGAAGGCTGCGATCTCGGCCGCGACGGTCTCACGCATTTCGGCCGGAATATCGGATAATTCGTCTTCAACAGTAAGAGGGATTGTGACAACTTCACCAGTCGCGCCGTCGACGTTGGTCTCAGTGCCAGCCATGTCAACATCTCCATCCGCGTCCCTAGCAGGGACCTCACGGGGATTCTTCAAGCTCGCCAAAACATCAGCAAGGGCTTTCTTGGCAGTGTCGATACGGAACTGGGAGGCAGCCTCGCTCTCGCCGCGCTTGGCCTTCCACTCCTCGGCGTACTTCAGAGAGGCTTCGTCGACTCCCACCTAGAATGATGTCAGATTAAATTAGATCGAAGGCGAGGCGTGCAAGATACTTACCGTAAGTCTTGCCATCTTGATCTCTCCCTCATCATGCTTGCCGGATTCCTCTTCCTCCTCGCGCTTGCTGGGTTCCTCTCCGTCCTCGCGCTTGCTGGGCTCCTCTCCGTCCTCGCGCTTGCTGGGCTCCTCACCCTCCTCGCGCTTTCTGGGCTCCTCTCCCTCCTTGCGCTTGCGGGGCTCCTGCTTATTGGCAGGAACTTCAATGCCACCCATGAAGATAGCGGCAGCCGTCTCCAAGCTCTCAGCATCTTCGAACTCGGCGAAGCCAAAGTCGCAAGGGATGTTCTTTGAATTCGTGACCCTAGTCCAGCGGCGCAGGCCACCCGCACAGCGCATGATCCTCTCTAAGCCTTCATCTCCACCGACGCCTTCAGTGATGTTGCCGACGTAGATGGTACGCGCGATTTCCTCCTTGGTCGGCGGCTGGAGCGACATCATTGAGTCGCGGGTTTGACGCAGGGAGTCCGAAGCGCGATAGTCGCTGCCCAGGCCAGGGCGTCTAGCGCCTGCGGAGGCCGGCTCGTTACTGTCTCTGCGCTCGTCGCCCTTGGCGCTCGGTCCGGTGGTTCCCAGGCGGATGACCGGTGCGTTGAAGTTGATGTTCGGCATTCCAGCCGGCGGAGCGAAGTTCGGGGGCAGGTTGCCAGGGCGCGGGGGCAGCGGAGACTGCGATTGCTGGATACCGGGAGGCGGAGTGACACCGGGAGCAGGCATGGCGCCCGGCGGCGGTCCTGCGGGCGCGTTAGATCTTCTAGCATCGCGTGGGCTGCGGCGGGCGGAATGTTGCACTTACCCATGCCAGGTGGAGGAGCCATGCCCGGGGGAGCGCCTTGAGCGCCCGGATAGCCGGCGTAGCCCGGCGGGCGACCGTACTGGCCTCCAGCTGCAAGACGTTAGTAAGATCTTCTGAAGTGAGGCAGCGGGTGGCATGCGCGCAGAGCGGACGTACGATAATTGTACATGGTTTTCGTAGATGCGCGTCAATGGATCTCAAGCAGGAGCAGATGCAGGCTTGAAGTTGGGCTCCCGTTCGAGGGCGGCGCGGGCGTTCGAGGGCGCGCAGCCAAAAGAGTGACGCGGTGGTGTTGTTGGTCGGTGTTGAGCGGGCGCGCGAGCAAAGAGCTGGTGAAGGTCGGCGCGCGTCGAGCTTCTTTCCTTCCGCCGCGTGCACGGGCCACAGCATCGTCGCCCGGTGATCAGTTTTCGTCGCCAGACGCCGACCCCCAGCATTCTACCTCCCATTGCCAACGTACGTCATCACAGAGACGCTCTGCGAGACTTCGCTGCTGACCACTGTCCCACAGATTATGGAGCTGCGACGGATAGGCGAAGCGCTCTTGCGCGCTCGGCCCTCAACCGTGCTCTCGCGGCCCTGCCAGAACCGCACCGCCATGCTTGCGTCCCGCGACGCCGTCACCAGTATTCCACGCGCCTTTTCGGTCTCCGCTATGAGACGGCAACAGCAATCTGCACCGTCGCCCTCAACCGAGGCCGAATCGAGAGAGAATCCCTCGTCTGGGGACGCCAATTCAAAGCAATCATTGCAACAAGGCGCTTCACACTCGATGGCCGAAGACATCGGCTCCCTCCTCAATGATTCCCTCGGCTTTAGCCGCAACGGTCCCACTGGCCGCACGTCACGCTTTTCGTCTCCAAGTGCTCAAAATCTAGCCCGCAATACCACGAGTTACGGATTCCCGTCAGGTTCTTCCGCCGACGAAGCAACCGCTCGATTTAACAGATCGAACAGCGTCTCCGATAATATGGAAAGATTGTTCAAGGGCGATGACAGTCGCTTCAACTACTCTCTGGGAGATCTGGGCTCGTTGGGCATCAGCAGCAGTACTCCTCAGAAGAGCCTCGTCGAGCCGCCGGACCCGTCAACCTTGCCCCGCCTGGGCCCCACGGTTGGCCGCAGCGTACCAATCCGCGACAACATGGATTTAGCGAAGGGACTGCGCCAGTTGGATATGATCTGCGCCCGCAACAAGGTCCGCCGCGACTTCCAGAAGCAGAGGTTCCATGAGAGACCTGGTTTGAAGAGGAAGAGACTGGCTAGTGAGCGCTGGCGGAAGCGGTTCATGGAGGGGTTCAAAGCCACAGTGTCACGAGTCCAGTATCTCAAGAGGCAGGGATGGTAAATTGGTGCATATATTGGCGCATCGGGCACGGTCAGGTTCGGTTGAGAACTCAAGGAAATGTATGAGAACGTTTCTACGCTCCAGCATGGTTTCGGAACGAACGTTATCTAACAATCGAGGGAAGTACTCGTCAGTAACTTCGGTTGTACTCAAAAAATGTATCATCATTTACGTGTAGATTCTGCCCTGTTTAAAATATTTTTAGGAGCGCCGATTACGCCACTCCGCTAATATAGGACCCCAAGAGCATTTCCCGATTATGTAAGACTTCCCGAGTAAATGCTCCAACCCTCCTCAAGGAATTAGCACCCGACGCCGTGAAGTATTAGTGACCACGATAGACTCATTCATCCTCATCGGCTTCCCAATTTCGCTCTTCCCAAACTCCATCTCCTACTCTCGCCTCGTCCACCGTCACCGATCGCAAAACCGCCCAACCTCCCAACGCCTACTCCCATCGCTCCAATCCGACCCTGCCTCGCCTCCACCTCCGCCCTAAACCTACCCCAACTCCGCTCTCGCTCCTCCCTACACAAACGTCAGTCCCGCTACCCTCAATTCGCAAAGATTAGAAGGTCATTTTCCCACAGTTGAGAGCTCAAAAAAAAAAAAAAAAAGAGGAAAGATACGCACCAATCAGCCATCTGCGACAGCATAAAATCCCACCCCTTACTCTCCTGCACCAACCTGACATTATCATCGTGTCGCAAACACGCCTCCCGGTACAACCTCTGCTGCCTCGCCCGGCTCGCCGCCTCCTCCCCGACCAACGCCGGGTCCTCCAGCGGCAACAATGCCTGCTCCTGGGACCCGTCCACCGCCACATTCCCGACCGCCCCATCCCCTCCCGCGCGCTCGTACATCATCGGCACCTGCAGCGGCGGTGTATCCGCCCTCCCAGGCGAAGAAGCAGGAGGCGCAGATGCAGGCGCAGCGGCGGCGGCGGCGGCGGCGGCATGAGCAACAGGAGCGTCCTCGCCGCCCAGCTTCATGCTCTCCATCAGCGCGGCGGCGCGCCCCATGCCGGCCGCCCGCGACGCGCGCCGCACGGCCACGCGCTCGTACTGGCGGCGCGCGTGGCTGCTGGTCACGCTGCTCCAGGCGCCGATGTTGTAGCTGCTCTGCAGGGCCTCGGCGTCGGGCGCCGCGTTCGGGGCGCGGGAGGTGAAGCCGGGCGCGTAGGTGACCGGGGCGCGGGTGGAGGGGTGCTCGGGCCCCGGTTGCGGGGCGGCTGGGAGGCTCGGGGCCAGGATGCGGGTGGGCGGCGGCGGCGGAGCTGAGATGTCGAGGAGGGAGGTGCTGATGTAATAGGGTTGGGGTTGGGCGGGTTCGGGGGCGTCGCGGGCGGAGGAGCGGTAGGTCGGGGCTTCGGAGGTGTACCTATGGTTTGGGACGGGTTTGATATATGAGATTGAGTGGCATGCGGGTTGATATAGAAGACGAGAGTGGGACATATACGTACGAGGGTGCAGAGGATAGGAGGGAGCTGGTCTCGGGGTCACGCTGGTAGAGCGGGAGAGGCTCGATGTCGAGCGGGGTGGCTGCGATATTACACGTCATGGTTGGCTGATCGAAAACAGAAAAGTTACTGGAGAGGTGTCGCGAAGGTAAGAAGGGGAGAAAGGATAGCAGATGCTGTAGCTGCCAGCAGCACACGACAGGATTGTCATGGGAGGGGAAAATAAAAGAAGGGCAAGCTAAATCCACAGTTCACCGTGAGTGGCAGGGGCAAAAGGCTCTCTTGTAATACTTTCTTGCGTGCCGTCCTTCAGTTCATGGTTCCAAGGCTTGGCTTTGGGCTGTTAGACATTTGGGTGCCGTCTTGCCGCCCCTTGCTTTTACCTCTATGGCTGGTGAAAAGCCGGCCGAGAAGACAGTCGCATGTCTGCCCTGAAATGGGGTGTCCTGACTTTTCCCACTCGCCGGTTTTGAGAATGGGACGAAAGGCTGGGTGTACGTGTGGCAGTGTCGAAACTCTCACCCACCCCATGCGGGGAAAAGGCCCGAGGCGCGGGGAGGGAGAGCAGATGCTTCCATTCGTCTTCCATTCCTTATCATCCGTCCAGCCTATCACTATCGAGCCGCTCTGTGGGCCCACCGGACGCCACACTGCTCTCCCTTTCTCACACGACCCAAGCCTCGTCTTCCTTCAGCCAGTTTTCCCGTCTAATCCTCGGCCTAAGCACGAAGCCCGCGTGGACGCGCGTCAATCGAGAGGAGTATTGTAAGTATCAGCGGTTAGGCTGTGGATGCCCGCGTGCGAGCTGAGCAACGGGCAGAAAAGATGCATCAGTGCGACGTTGACGCCTGAACCGGTACGAGGTAGGCCTGTACAAGACGGGATCATCGTCTCGCTCCCGTCCTTACCTTGCTGCTGCTCTAGCCACACCAGCCTCGGCGATGCGATCTACTGATTATTTCTGTTTTAGTCCTTGGTTCGGTGCACTTAGCATTGCGTCATGCCTGTTTCGTCGGCACGCCATCATCCGTTCGGACGTCAGCACTCGAGATGCGCAATTGTGAGGTCAACGAAACAAGAACAAACTTTAGTCCTCTAACGTCGGGAAAGTTGGGCGTGCCTGCTGTACGTACGTGCAGCATGTACCGTTCCGGCCGGGGTACCGGTCAGAGTTTCACACGGAAGAGACTCATGACCAACGCCTCGCGAAGCTTATCATGTTTGGACAATAGACCTTGAGCTCTCGTGACCCTCTCCTAAGCTATGTCTCACACTCCAGCGCCCTGTCTGAGAATTCGCAAGAGATAGCAAAATGGCGGTGCTTGGTAGTCGAGATAATGAACGCGAAGCTCTATGCTTGCGTGACCCGCTCGATTGCGTGCTACGTGATAGCTGATTGCTAAGTAACCTGAAAAATTGAGGATGTGTGCGTTCCAGCCAGCTCGAGTACTCCGTGTAGACCTCTTCCGCCCTAAAAAGCCAAGGTACCATCCATACCGTAGGGTATCAGCCAAATCCTGAAAACGCCATGCCAAAGGAAACGAAGGAAGAAGAAAGAGAACCAAAGGAGAGAAGGAGAGAGAAGAAAAATCCGTCTGAGAAATCTCAGATAGTCAGAACATCCCAAAATGATGACCAATGAGCTGCTTTTACGCAATTTGAAAACTTTTAATCCTCTCCACAAGCAAGTTTACCACTTCTCCTTCACGTCGAAATATCCCTCAGCGAAGCCTTCATCTTCCATGTCTTCGTCCATGGCATCCTCAATCTCGATCTTCGTGCCTAATGCTTCGCGGCCTTCCCTGATCATCTCCTTCAGTCGGTCATTGATCTTCCGCATGCTGGCGTCCCTCTTGCGTTCTTCTTTACGTCGCTGAGCAGCGAGCATCTGAATCTCAGGCGGTACGGGCGAAAGAGGTTTGTTCGGCGAAGGGAGGCTTAGAGTGCTTCCAGATGTATGCCTCGAGTGTGGGCGTGAGCGATTCGACGCAGCGCTATCAGGACGTAGTCCGGGAGAACCGATGCTGGAGACAGAGGAATTGCGGCGCGCCACCGGAATCAAGGGGCGGCGTGCACCTGTAGCTCGAGCAATGCTGACCTTGGGTGGCCTGCGCTTCGACAATCCCGGAGTGGGAGCTCTTAGTTCGTCGTCCATGCGGGGCACCATAATCCAGGAGTCGGAGCTACTCTCTGCGTGATGTCGCTTTGTGGGCCGGACTGCGTAGTCTTCCTCGTCAAGCGGGTATTGGCCGGGCACAGGCGTGCGTGAAAGATCGAACGAGGACGAAGCCCGTGTATGCCCGCGGAAGGGAGTAGTAGATGCTCCGTAGTCGTTGGATGAGGACTGCAGGCTGTACCCCTTTCCCCCTCCGGCATAGAAGCCCATCAACCCGCTGGATCGCGCGTACTCCCAAACTTTGCCAGCAGCGTCGGCCACGAAGGTGAACAGGCAGTCGCTCCAGCCACCACCGCCTCGATTGGGAGAGGCCGGCTTCTTCCTCTTGCTGCCCACCGCGGCCATTGCTGCAGCTGATGTGTCCTCCTGGTCACCGCTTGCTATGCTCCATCTCCGACGAAAATTCATGTGAGGGTCGTTCCGTGGGTTGATGTCGTTGTCGTAGGTCGCAGCGACTGCGAGACCCGGGGTGTCGAGGCCGCCCGCACATGTGTATCTTGTATTCACAAATGGCCCCGGGCTACCCGCATCGGACCGCATGATCGACGGTGTTTCCATGGGAGCCGAATACGGCGTGTTATATATATCTCCGTTTGAAGGGGGATCGGCTCGCAAGCGCTTCCGGCTCGAGCTCGGTGTCTCGCTCTCCCTAACCCCGTGGCGGTGCGCGCCGGATGAATAGGGAAGAGTCGCCGGAGTCCGTGGAGGCTGAAAGAGATGAGCACGCAGGCCAGACGGCATGTCGAGAGCCGGAGCAAGAGGTCTGCCGCACGGTCCAAGCGTGTTGTGAGATTGCGGTGTTGTCATGCTGCGCGAAAGTTGCGGTAAAGGATTGTGGAGTGAGGCTGCAGGAGGCGAACTGTAGAGGGCAGCCAAGCGCCGCCGGTCACAGAGGGTGTGACGCTGGGCAGAGTGGCCACATCGGCGTTACGGACGGCTGCGTTGCGACGAGTTTTGGAGTTTGGCGCCAGAATCTTGAAGAGCTGAACCTTCTCCGCGTGCTGGGAGGGGGCTGGTGAGGAGCTACACCCCGGCAACCATCACGCACAGGCCCGAATCTGCGGGCAGCGGGCAGATAAGGGCGATCTTTTGACTGACGCGCGGGCGCGTGCCGAGGTTTCCCGCCTGCGCTCGACACCGCGCAGCCTTGCGCCTGAGCAAACATCTTCGACTGAGACATGTTTCACGCCGTGCTGCGCGTCCTACAGTGCATCCAGTAAGATTCCCACCTACAAGCACTAAACATCGCGCCCCGCCACCACCACCAAGGGATGCTGAAAGAGCTGCCTAGCTCACATGCGCACGGCCAGAGCGGACGCGTCTTCATCCGTGGGACCGTATACGGTATTCCATCTTACTCGTGATAGTGATCGTCTCTGCCATTTCCTAACATTAAATAAACACAGCAAACTGAACGTGCTGCTTGCCTAAACCAATCCAGTACTCCCGGTGCCGTGCTACGTACACGGCACCTTTCACCTCCTTCCGGAGAGCAAACCCTTCCGGAGCAACGCCAGGGTATCCAGAGCCTCGCGGCATGCAAAAGTAGGCATCACCCCGAGGACCGAGGCCCGCTCTACGCCTTCGCAATCCATCCGCTGTGAACAAAGAAATCGAAGATCTTCCCGCCTTTTCTCTCATCAATCTTGCAAATTTCCCTCGCTGCCTTCTTTTTCATGCTGCCTCCTTGTCTGATCGCTTCCTGCATGATCGCATCTTTGATTGCCATGTAAGGCTTCGGCTTGAGGTGCAGCGCGGCGCACAGTTCTCTCTCTTCCGGAAGCAGTAAGTGCAGATCTGCCGCGTTTTCGTCGTTGAGCTTAAGCGACGAGAGGCCTTGAATGGGTTGGACCTGGAACTTTTGCTTGTTCTGTTGTGGGACCACTCCGTTCGCGTTGCCATTCGTAAGGGGCTTGTCCGCTGGAGGCACCGAGTTGGGTGGGGTCGGCTGCCCGTTGACGGATCGGAGCGGTAGATCAGGGGCAGTCAGAGCGGAGGTGGCTGATGTGGTCTCCTGAGGTATGGTAGGCTTGTTGATGCGATTCGTCGCTAACCGGTCGAACGAGCCCACGGGAGGTCCCCTCGTCAACCGCTGGTGCTTCTCTGCTTCATACTTCTCTCCGGCCTTCAGAGTCGTCACCTGCATAAGCCTCCAATCCTGCAGCTGCGCTATCGCTTGACGCAGATTGTGCTCATACTCGAGCCCATCACAGAATTCTTTGAAATCCTCGTGCTTCATCATTCGGGCGAAGGGTTTAGCTTTATTCAGCAAATCCCTCTCCTCCTTTGTCCTCTTCTTATCAAGCGCTTGATTTTTGCGGTAGTCGAGAAGCTTGTGTTCAAAGAGGATCTTCTTCCGCTCCACACGTGCCGTGAGCCGGGCATTGTAGATATCCATAATAGTCATCTTAAGCTCCATCTCTGGCTCCAGTTCGCCAGTTTTAGGGTTGATGCCATCACCAGGGTCGAATTGCATGTGCTGTACTGCCTCCTCTGCTTCGTTGAAGTACTCGGTCTCGAATTCAAGACGACCAGGCATGAAACCTTGGACTTCGTGACATGCAGGTACACTGGCAGTAGGTTTCTGCTTCGGAGTTGCTGGGGGGGCATTCTTGGCAGCTTCCTTGCGCTCTTCTATTCTCCGCTTCTTCCTTTGCTGGAATTCCTCGCGGGGGATCCTGTCGCTAAGACGGGTATCCTCGGGGCTGGCATGCTCGGGCAGTGGGAATTTGGAGCTGTAGATGTAGGTATTGATGTAGTGATCGCGCACTTCGTCCTTCGATCGGTAGCCACCAATGTGGTCAGCGATATCTGCCCATGATCCAAGTCCATACGTTTCTGCGCCCTCCAGCAATGCTAATTCTTCGTCCGCGCCCCAGTCCTCGGTGAAGATGGGTATGGAGTGCTGCTCAATAACATGGTAGGAATGCGTGCGAGGGTCGTGGTCGCGGGCCGTCTTCCCATCAGAGAAGCACGGCACGCAGAGGTCGAATTCGTGGCAGGCGGGACTGGCGCATCTTATGCGGACCTGTGCGCACGGTTAGCGGGAGCTTGTCGCGTCCGGCGCGTCTGGGGCAGCACACACAGTAGCGGTGATGTCGACCGAGCACACGTCGCACACGTACTTGACGCCGCCCTCGGTGCTCCGCACGGCCGTCTTCTTTTTGATGACGCCCATGTCGGCGTCGGCGCCCGGTGGTTGCCCGGCGCTTGGTGCCTCCAACTCCGCTCCGCCTGGGGACAGGTTGGCCCGAGGTCGCTCTCACGGGCCAGCCAGCGTGTCGAGAGTGTGAGCAGGGCAGGTGCAAGCAATAAGGCGGGAGAGTGCAGCAGGCACAGTAGGGCGCGGAGAGAAGAGTAATCGTGGTCGTCGTCGCAGCGGTCGAGCGTGGAGTGCTCCCCGCAGAGCTGCTGGCGTCCGGGAGTCGAAGTTGTGGAGTCGGAGAATCAATGGCGCGCGCGCATGCTGCGGCCCAGAGGCGGCGCGATCATTGGCCTTAGCGGCGAACGGACAGCGCCCTCTAATCTGCGCGGCCTGACCCCCTCTCCCGTACCAGGTATACCACCGCCCTTCACAGCCACCCTCAAACACGAGTTTGCCGACCCTACTGCGTGCAGGCCGCCGTGCATTTCAGCTTGGTTCTGGTCAGCGTCCTGTCCGATCGCCACTCTTTTTGAACTTCCTCGCACGCCAGCCCCGCGAGACGGGCCTTATCCTCCGCTTCGCTGCCCATCGTTCCGCTCTCACCTGCCGCTGCTCCTCGCAACCCCCCAGACTGCCGCCATGTCTTGGAAGCTCACCAAGAGTGCGTCCGCCATGATCGCCCGCCTAAGCGACACGATCTGACTTTTGCACAGAGCTCAAGGAGACCCATCTCGCCCCGCTGGCGAACACCTTCAGCCGCTCCTCGTCCACCTCCACCATTGTCGACACCCCTAAGCCGGGCACCGCCAGCTCAACAAGCCCCGATGCCAAAGACCCCAATGGAATCGGTACGCTGCCTGCGTGTACCCGTCTATTGCAGCAGATTTGTAACTGACATCACTTAGCCGCATCCGAAGCGAACGCCAACGCGCCCCCGCCGCCGTTGAAGCCCGGTATTCTCATAGTCACACTTCATGAGGGCAAAAGCTTTTCGTTGCCGCCTGGAGCGGAGCAGGCCTTTGGCCACAGCAGTGGTCACCATCAAGGGTCTCTATCGCAAGGAGGTGGATACTCGGTCGCGGGCTCAATGCGCCCTGGCTCTGGTGGAGTTGCTGGTTCGTACGTGAAGGGCCATGGCCGGCCGCAGTCTGCTACTGGTGCCATTAACCAGGCCCCAACCGTGCATGGTCGTTATTCAGCGAAGCATCTGCCGTATGCGTTAATCGATTTCGATAAGCAGCAAGTGTTCGTCAACGCCGTGTCAGGTAACCCTGAGAACCCGGTATGGGCAGGCGACAATACGCAGTACAAGTTCGATGTCTCCAGAACAACGGACCTTTCCATCTCCTTATACATTCGCAACCCGAACGCCCCGCCGAACGCTGGCCGTAACGAGGACATCTTCATCGGCACGTGCAAGGTTAACCCTCGCTTTGAGGAGGCGCAGCCCTACGTTGAAGATCCGAAATCAAGCAAAAAGGACAAGGAGAAGGCGGCAGCAGCACATGCTGAGCACGAACGGTCACTCGGTCAGGTTGGTGCTGAGTGGGTTGACGTGGCTTACGGCACGGGTAGCCTTAGGGTTGGCGTGCGTTTCGTAGAAAACAGGCAAGATCGCCTCACCATTGAAGATTTCGAGCTGCTCAAGGTTGTCGGAAAGGGGAGTTTCGGCAAGGTCATGCAAGTCATGTAAGTGATCCATATTGGGCAGTTTGTCTACTTGCATGCTAACGGGTGGCAACAGGAAGAAGGACACCCACCGTATCTACGCCCTTAAGACCCTCCGCAAGGCTCACATCATTTCGCGCTCAGAGGTTGCACATACTCTTGCCGAAAGATCAGTGCTTGCCCAGATCAACAACCCCTTCATTGTACCTCTCAAATTTTCTTTTCAGTCACCAGAAAAGCTTTATCTCGTCCTCGCCTTCGTCAATGGTGGCGAGCTTTTCCATCACCTGCAGAAGGAACAGCGTTTCGACATCAATCGGGCACGTTTCTACACGGCGGAGTTGCTTTGTGCTCTGGAATGTCTCCACGGGTTCAATGTCATTTATCGCGATTTGAAGCCCGAGAACATCCTGCTCGATTACACAGGTCACATTGCACTTTGCGATTTCGGTCTGTGCAAGCTAGACATGAAGGATGAAGACCGGACGAACAGTATGTGCTACTACATGAAACACGAGTATACCCCGCTGACGTTAGATAGCATTCTGTGGAACGCCGGAATATCTTGCCCCTGAGCTACTGACTGGCGGTGGTTACACCAAGACGGTTGATTGGTGGACGCTTGGTGTGCTCCTCTATGAGATGCTCACGGGTCTACCTCCGTTCTACGATGAGAACACCAACGATATGTACCGCAAGATCCTCACGGAACCCTTGCATTTCCCCGGCCCGGAGATCGTCCCGCCTGCCGCACGGGATCTGCTCACAAGGCTCCTAGACCGCAATGCGGAGAAGAGACTTGGCGCGAACGGTGCTGCGGAGATCAAGGCGCACTATTTCTTCCACAGCATCGACTGGAGGAAGCTCCTTGACCGAAAGTACGAGCCAAGCTTTAAGCCGAGTGTGGTAAGTTGCGAGTCATGCATTCTTCTGAGATGCGCTTTGGGCTAACTTGAAAAAGACGGATCAGAGGGACACAGCGAACTTTGACCGAGAGTTCACCTCCGAGGCACCGACGGATTCGTACGTTGAAGGCCCGATGCTCTCGCAGACAATGCAACAGCAGTTTGCGGGCTGGTCATACAACAGACCGGTGGCTGGCCTCGGTGATGCAGGAGGAAGTGTGGTAGACAATTCGTTTGAGGACGCTGCGAGATAAGGCGTCGCTAAGATACTGATGACGATGCACCAGCGGAGTCGAGGACGTTGCGATGGTGTCCAACTCTCTCATCGCGGCGGGATCGGGCGGGAGTGGACATGGACAACGGATCGACAGGATGGACGAAAAGGGATTTTGTAGCGGGAGCTCTGGGCGTACCCTTTCGGGAGAGAAAACATGCAGTGCTCGAAGGGTTCATTGGAGCGAGTTTCTTGACAATTTCCATGGGCGGACGGCGCTGCATTCGGGAAGATTCTGCAGTTTCTTAGGTGATAGATTTTCTCTCTTTTCTCAAAAGGCTGTTCAGATGAGTGACTATCCACCTTCTCCTTTACGGCCGACGATCATACAAGAGAATACGATGCGACGTAGATGACAAAAGAATTGGTCTTTGAATGGGACTCCTTCACAGATGAGAAATAGCGGGCCCTTTACGAATATAGAACTTCACCATTCAACGAATTGTCACGCGGATCATGTCGGCTATGGAAAAATCTCAAGTATTTGTGAGCAGATGGTCGAGACGTCACTCGATGTCAGGCGCGCTGCTCCGCTCTCGGGCTTCTGATTGAGCATTGGCCTCTCGTCTGTCGCTGGCTGCACGTGGAGGTACTATGAGGCTGAATATTGTATGATTACTTGAACGGCAAGGTCGATGCTGATACATGCTCTTCATTGCCTGACGGGCAGCATTGGCAGAAGCAGGCACAGCTGTAATTTCATGCAGGGCGATGTGCGGCCATGATTTCTCATGCATTGGGTGCTCTGTCATCGCTGAAGCGCTGATGACACAGCTTGCGGGTCGCCCCACCTGAGGGAATCCGACCGACCTCCGTGCCCTCCTCAACTGCCCCGCCTTCGCCATCGTCGCTGCAACAACCGCAACCTCCGGGTAATTGCGTCAAGCTCAATCACCTGCCAGAGCAAATTTCGCACCTCTTCGCACCTCTTCCACTACTTCTAACGCAAAGGTACACTTCAATCCTCGCAATTGCCCTCTCTTCCGCTGCCTGCCCGCTGCGCCCCGCTCCAGACGTCATAACTGACAAAGCCGCATTGCGAAGCTCAACCATCCACCACCGCACAATATGCCCGGTTTCTCGCAAGCCAACGAGCTGAGGGCCTGGCAGCAGCTCCAGGAACACCACCAGACCCTTGGCAAGGACATTGTCCTGAAGGAGTACTTCGCCAAGGACCCCCAGCGCTTCGACAAGTTCTCACGCACCTTCTACAATGAGGCCGACAACTCCGAGACCATCTTCGACTTCTCCAAGAACTTCATCACTGAGGAGACCCTCGACCTCCTAGTGAAGCTCGCCAAGGAGGCTGGCCTCGAGAAGCTCCGTGATGATATGTTCGCCGGCGAGAAGATCAACTTCACCGAGAAGCGCGCCGTCTACCACGCCGCCCTCCGTAACGTTGCCAACTGGCCCATGCAGGTCGATGGCAAGAGCGTTGTCGAGGATGTCAACTCCGTCTTGGAACACATGAAGGAATTCTCCGAGCAGGTCCGTAGCGGCGAGTGGAAGGGATACACTGGCAAGCCAATACAAACCATCATCAACGTTGGTATTGGTGGCTCTGATCTGTAAGTCTCCTCTACTGTCAACGAGATAAGCTCGCAAGAATTCATGTACTGAAGCTACACAGCGGTCCTGTCATGGTTACCGAGGCTCTCAAGGCCTACGGCAAGAGGGATTTCAAGCTTCACTTCGTCTCAAACATCGACGGCACCCACATCGCTGAGGCCCTGAAGGAATCGGACCCTGAGACCACTCTCTTCCTGATCGCCTCCAAGACCTTCACCACTGCCGAGACTACCACCAACGCCAACACTGCCAAGTCGTGGTTCCTCGAGAAGGCGAAGGACGAGTCGGCTATTGCCAAGCACTTCGTTGCTCTCTCCACCAATGAGGCCGAGGTCACCAAGTTCGGCATTGACAAGAAAAATATGTTCCCCTTCTCTGACTGGGTTGGAGGCCGCTACAGTGTCTGGAGCGCCATTGGCCTGAGTGTCGCGCTGTACATTGGTTATGACAACTTCCACCAGTTCCTTGCTGGTGCCCAGGCTATGGACAAGCACTTCAAGGAGACCCCTCTTGAGCAGAACATTCCCGTCATCGGTGGTCTTCTTAGCGTCTGGTATTCCGACTTCTTCGGTGCCCAGACGCACCTCGTTGCTCCGTACGTATCTCGTATCTCTCTCTCTCTCTCTCTCTCTCTCTCTCAAAGACCGTGTTACTGACCGTCTCTTAGCTTCGACCAGTATCTGCACCGCTTCCCCGCCTACCTCCAGCAGCTTTCTATGGAGTCCAACGGAAAGGCTATCACCCGCACTGGCGAGTACGTGAAGTACACCACCGGTCCTATCCTCTTCGGTGAGCCCGCCACGAATGCGCAGCACTCTTTCTTCCAGCTGCTGCACCAGGGCACCAAGCTCATCCCCACCGATTTCATCCTGGCGGCGGAGAGCCACAACCCTATCCAGAATAACCTGCACCAGAAGTAAGTAGGCCCCCGATGCTTAAAACGTTCATGTACTGACTAAAGTAGGATGCTCGCATCCAACTTCTTCGCGCAGGCTGAGGCGCTTATGGTTGGTAAGACGCCTGAGGAGGTCAAAGCCGAGGGCGCTCCCGAGGAACTCATCAACCACAAGACGTTCCTCGGCAACCGCCCGACGACCTCTATCCTCGCCCAGAAGATCACGCCGGCCACTCTGGGAGCTCTGATTGTGTACTATGAGCACGTGACGTTCACCGAGGGTGCCATCTGGAACATCAACAGCTTCGACCAGTGGGGTGTCGAGCTGGGCAAAGTTCTCGCCAAGAAGATCCTTGTGGAGCTGGACGACTCCAGCGAGTCGAAGTCTCACGACGCCAGCACCAGCGGTCTTATCAATGCGTTCAAGAAGAAGGCGGGCATCTCCAAGTGACAGGAAGCAGACGGCGAGACACGCTCAAGATACCGGTTGTGAAAGCGGGCGTTTCATTTTGTGGCGGGTGTGGGTAGATTGAAAAATCATGTAGCCAGAAGCGACATAACGAATGCTATACAAGTTAATATGAGCTCCTGTTAATTATTTACGAAACATTGGGTGTGGCGTCGACGGGGGGTGCCGATCTTGCGGGTTTCCAGATTTAGTGTGAGGCTCCAGTTCACACACAGCTGGCCTCTCCGTCCGCTGCGTTAGCTGCTGCACCACGCACCACTTCGAACACCCCACACGGCCGCAGTTGCCGCCACAATGGCACTGTATATTTTATAATTCCAAAGTCTTTTCGGATTTCCGGGGCCGCTTTCTGTTCACCACCGACGATTCGCAATGGCGTCGCGCGCCTTGTCCCTGCGGCTTGCGCTATCCCTGCTGCTCAGCTTCTACCTGACCCTGGCGCATGCTGTATCCAGCCAAGAGCCTTTGAAGCCCATAGAAGCGCGAGGTTATGCGGTGGGGGACGCTGTTCCGGTTACCTGCCTGAACAGGACCCTGTGAGTTGCTCCCTCGATACGACGTCATCCTACACGAACCCCTCTGCTGACCATGCACCCAGCGACATCGGAGAACATGTACGCAATCCCCCACATGGTCATGCGGGCGACCCGAGATGCGCGGACATAGCATTGGATATAGAGAGCATGGCGACTGACGAGCGGACGCCATACAGATTACAGATGCGTCGGGACAACTCCAGTATATCCCCTTCCCGGTCTGCAGCGAGACGGGCAAGCCTCTGGAGCTCTACTTCGGTATTGAGAAGGGTACGCCTCTCCCAACTTCCACAGGTGACATACATGACACGCATCCGAGCTGACCTCCACGCCCAATCCTTTCAAACAGACATGAACTGCACCATCGACTTCATCTCCGACCCCCTATACCACCTGCTCGAAATATACGTCCACAACGACGCCCCACTCACCTGCCGTATTCCATCCCGGCCTCTAATCACCTCCTCCTCCTCCTCCTCCTCCTCCTCTTCCTCTCCCTCCGACACCGAATACAGCGTCGACGCCGTCTCTGAAAAAGCCGGCGCCCTGGGCGCCCAGAGCGCGGCGTACACGCCGCTCATTATCGCCCTCACCGGCACCCTGCAGCTCTCGCACCTGCACATCTCCAACAACCTCAACGTGCTCCTGCACGCCGCGCCGCGCGCGCTCGCCCCCGGCACCATCGATGCCGCCACCGCCTACAGCGTCTCGCACGCCACCCGCAACACCAAGATAGTGATTGGGGACAGCTTGCCCCTGCGCCTGAGCGTGCGCTGGTACCCAAACCCCACGCTGCCGAGCCAGTGGGCGGGTGTGGGTGGGCATGTCTACATGAGTACGGTCGTGTATTGCATGTTGAGCGCGGGCGCGGCGACGGCGGTGTGTTTTGCGTGGTTTAGGGGTGTGGAGTTGCCGAGGAGGCTGAAGAGGTATGGGAAGGATAGGGCGCTCGGGGTTGAGAGCGGGAGGGGCTACAATGGGTATGGGTTGGGCGTGGGTGGCGGGTATGGGTATGCAGGTGGGAAAAGGGATTGAGGTATTGAGGGAAGGGGAAAAGGTGACTGTGAGATTGTCGAGGAGAAGATTGGTTATGAGACTATGGTTGGACATGGGATCGAAGGTATACGTCAAGAAGGATGGGCCTTATGGCACATCAGGCATATTTACTGCAAGTGTTTGGCGCTCAGGAAACATGTTTTGCGTAGAGCTAATGGCGTGGATAGAAAAAATCGCAACATCATTGCACCGTTTGTTCTTTCGAGGCATTACATGGATCTGGGCCCGTGGGTCTTCGCATCAGTTGTTTTTCTAATAATGTAGATCTGTCTCAGCCTTCCGGAAATTCTAGGATATGGCCGGTTACCTCCTGATCATCAGTCCGACCATGGATCTTCCTTAATAGACCTGTCGTTCAGGCCTCTCCGTTCGAGTACTAAAGAAATGCGTCCGAGCACAATACGTATGTCTGCGCTAGGCACCGCGTAGCTTTCCTCGGCCCATGTCATCTCTCCACATCCCGAGATACGATTGCGGAGAGCCGAGGGCCGCTCTCTGTAAATCCGATATTGTCTTCGGGTGTTTCTCTAGCAAATACTAACTGTGCGGCCGGAATCGGTTTGCGGCAGGTAGTGAGCCTATCTTGGCTAGATCTCGGAAGGCACGGAGCTAGAATAACGTCTTAAGCGGTACCTTGCAGGGACGGAGGAAAGCTTAAGCCTTAAGTAGAGGACGCTTTATAAAGGGAAATAGGTCCCTGGTTTATCCTGCCCTATCCTCCACAAGTCGAACAGACTAGCTTCACGTTGTCAAGTGATTGCAATGATTCTCTCCAAGTCTTTGATCGTATCTACGGGAGGGAAGTTGATGGTTTTGGCTCTTGCTCTGAGTTTCTACTGCCGGCCCGCAGTAGGGATTAATATGACGTACTACAGTCCTGGTCATGGCGTTGATCCTGCGTTTGGGAACTTCATCGAGCAGTAAGTCTTCCCATTTTCTCGAATTTCCCTGTCGACGGTTCTATGTCTCAGCCGACCTTCTCCACCAAATCTATCTACTACGCAATAGTATGGCTCTTCCATTCGAAGAGCCTGAGGAAGATTCGCAACGAGACTAAGGCCATCATTTATACCTCTGAGATCAAAAAAAGAAATAAAAAAACTCAAAGAGCACGGGAGCAGTTGAAGCAGTCATCCGGACGTACGTGCTAACCATATCGCTGAATATGTACGTCCGGGCAACTGCTTCAGCTTCTCATGTGTTGTAAATGAAGACAACGTCGCTAGCCCCTTAGACTCATCACCGACTGCAATACCATCATCCAAGATGCTGCCTCATTCGCCCTCCGGAGCGCACAATGGCTTCCCAAAAGAATTAGTTAACTTTTTCCTTCTGCAGGTTCTACACTGCTGCCGAGGGAAACACTACAACAACCGCCGATTTCGTAACTTTCTTCACTTCTAACGCTACCATTGCCATGGGGCCTGTTCAGAATTTCACCGGACCGAACCAGATCGCGACATTCAAGAAGACCATTTGTAGCGGTGACTGCGTCGTCAACTACGTATGCCATGCCCTTCAAGCCGGCACTGTTCAACGGCTGATGCCTTTTTATAGCATTTCCCGAATGTGACGACGGTGAGTGAAGAGACATCAGGAGATAAAACATTCGCAGTCAACGGATCGGCGAAGATGCATTACGTGAATGGGAGTTGTGGGGCGACGAGGTAAGAAATCTTGTCAAGGGGTCTTCCGTGAGCTCGCTCCGCATGTGTCGCAAGTGTGCTAACGGACGTTTGATCTGAAGCTACGAGACCAAGTTTACCATCTTGAAGGACGAGGCTGGGAGGGCGGAGCTGTGCCCGGGAAGCGGTTCGCTGGCATATCTCGATTTGGTGGCGCAAAGCGCCAGGAGCGGATCGTGCGATGATTTTTAATGCTTAGTGCTTTCTAGTGAAGAACCAGCATATAGATGCTGTTCTAACACCGGCTGTGCAATAATGGATGCTCGTTCTCACAGTGGCCATCATCTCTTGAAAGCTCAATCCCTCCGGCAACAGACTGGCTAAACTTGAAATAAATATCGTGAGTGCCGCCACCGCGCTTTCAGATGGAAATCTTGGAGAAGCCGCAATGAACGCATTGGATGCAGGATCCTAGACAACAGTTGAAAACGTAGCTACAGCTCATATTTCCGATGCAGAAGGACTGTAAAACATCACAGGTGCCTATGGTAAGGCCTTCTGGCAGTAGAATTTTGATGATGTCCGTGGAATCTAGTCTCTGGCTGACTGGATCGAGCTCAGTACTCAGAGATCAGTTTACGGATTTATGAGCGCAAGTAATATAGTGCGCTAAGCCCAATCCTTTTTTTCCCCTTCATTTTACCTTCCAATCTCCATGAGTGATACTTCCATGGGGTGAGCTCCTTTACTACTGAGCTCGTTAGGATTAATGCGGTTGAAATTCGGCAGCTTGATAATGAATTAAAAAAAACACTTTCGAATTATTTTTTCATTTTTTCTTCCGTCCATCTTCAAGAGCAGCCATAGTGGCCCTGATTAGAGGTGGCTCATACAGATCTACAGTCGATGCTTACCCATGCAGTCGGTCGGTTGTTGTGGATAATTTATGGAACGTATAATAATTCAAGTTGTTATATTGTTATTACAATGATTTTTGAGTTGTGAACCTGAGGAGAGCCAAAATCCTTTCCAACATCCAGCGCCTATGAACCCGTTGCGTTGCTTTATTACACTTATCCTCCCAACGACCCTGTCTTATAGCATATAATAATGCCTAACTCTCAGCTCTTCTCAGCTCTTCTCAGCTCTTCTCAGCTCTTCTCTATCGTCTAGAGCTCTTTCTCTTTCTTCGCACCAGCCTTTGATTCAGCTTGTCTTAATTCCTGCTGGCCTACCACAGGCCTACCAGCTACTGCCTCATGACCATATATAGTCGCAAAAGTCTTGTGGAACGTCCACTCGAGTGCCTTCTCGACCGGCTCATCAAAGATATAGGGCAGGAAAGGAACAATCGCCAGACCAATCTGGACCAAACAGTCAGCAAGCAGTGAGCAAAGGAAGGTTAGCAATCCAACGTACCCCGATCGGAGCCCACGTTCGAATCTTCGGGTTCGGGTGATTCTTCAGAGCCCTCCCCGAATACTTAACCGCGCTGTGGATCGTGAACGCCGGCAGCCCCATCGACGCGACTCCCTGAAATATGGCTCTTTGCACCATCACGGTCCTGTAGTCCTCCAGCGGCGGCACCGTGCCGATCGGCTGTAATTGCTGCTTCTGCTCGCCGCCGGTGACGCCCGGGCCGAGTTTCTTCTCCTCGGGCTGCGGCGCGGCGTGCTTGTCGGAGCTCGTGGTCGGCTTCTGCCAGTCCTCGCCGTATAGCATGCGCTGGTTGCGTAGATACGCTTTGTACCCCTCGTGTGCAACGTCGCCGGCCAGATACGCCCAAGATACGCCGTAAGCGGCCTTGACAAGGTACGGGTGCGCGACGGGGCGGAAGGACTCGCCGATATCCGAGGTGTAGGCGACGTAGCGGTGCGCGGATAGGAGGATCGTTCGCACGCGCGAGGCGTAGGCAGCATAACGGATGTTGGAGTCGGTGGACTCGCCGGTGCTGGGCCGGTTAGCTTCCATGGGTTTCTGAGAGCGTTGCGGAGATGTCTTTAAGTGTTGTGGTGGAATTGAAAGGTGGTGTGTACGTACTGGCCCTCGTACAAAGCCTCCCACAGCTTCTCATCGTCGTCGAGGGTTGCCTGGATCGAAGGTGGCAGCTTCTTGCGCGGCACCGGCTGCTTACTGAAGTCCGGGCGCGGCTCGTTGCGCTCGCGCGGAATGTCACTGAAATCGTCGTCCTTGGGCATGTTAGGCGAATGATATTAGGGAACGTCTAGAACGCAGCGAGATGCACTACGGAGGGATTATGTAGGGTGGGAATGCAAAATGTGAGCATGCGTGTGCTCCAGTACTCCGCGCGGGTGGACTAGACTGAAGAGCACGACCGGGGATTGGCGCGCGCAGCAGTGACGCATATAAAGGCAGCCACTGTGGCGCAAGAGTGGCTTTCAATGCACGTGATATTACTCGGCGCCGGCGCGGAGTAGGCGCAGACGAAAGAGCGAAGACGTGCCTGTCCCAAGAGCTCTTGCGTTCCCCATCAATTGCAACCCGTCAACCCGCCGCAACCCCATCGCCTCTCCACACCTTGCAACCATGGTCGTCTACTACGAGCTCGCTGGCCGTAAGGTCGGCTCCCACGTCGTACGTACCCACAGCTCGTCGTTCTGTCTGCGCCTCATCCTGCACCTCATTTCTTCCGCTGGGCCAGCTCCGATTACGCTACGCATAGCCACAACCTATCTCGGATGTCTACGGTCTGCCGGAGAGCCAATTGCTAACCAACGCGTCATTTCACAGCTCGCCATGGGTGTCCTCGGCACGCTCTTCGGCGGCATCTTCGCTGCCACCGGCGGCAGCAAGAAGACCGCCAACTCCACCCCTCCGATCAACGCCTCCAGCAAGGACGAGGAGAACTTCATCCAGTATGCCTATAACGCTCCATACCTCTCTAATACGGCGTAGCAATGCTCCGCTCCCCGCCGAGAGTACCATCGAAGTATACCCAGCTAACATCTATGTGCAGGGAGTTTTTGAAGGAAGCGGAAGGCAAAGACACGAAACACTAGACGAGGCAGCACGATCTGTCTTGTTAGGAATGCAAAGAGAGTGGATTCCCCATATTTGATTACTCTCAGCATCTGCGTATCGAGCGTCGACGGATAGAACTGGTATGGGGAATAGGCCAATTGCTTTGGCTACGGCCACCGGAATTGGCTGCTGTACATACAGCAATTGTACCAAAACAAGGCTCCCCCCATGATTGTCCGTGATATCAATATTCTCGCTTCCTCCGACTTAACTTTCTTTCCCCGCTTTCAATGCATATCTAAGCTGTCTTCAATGAAAGACCGGTGACCTACTCGCTCCCTAACGCGGCTTCAAGCTTTGAGTGGGAGCAAATCAACAAATTCTATTTTCGGTTTTAGGAGGTTTAGTAGGAATCTTCATTTGCAATAGATGCCCCTTGCGTGGGGAGTTGAAGCATTCATCCGGACGTAAACATACGAAAGACGCTCGAATATGTGCGTCCGGATGACTGCTTCATCTCCCCAGGGTCTCTACCGAAGCTTGCCGTTATAAAACTAAAAATATCTCATCCGGTATATTTATTTTTTGCCTTCCAAACGACGCAATCTACAAGTAATCATCACTTCATTTCAGAGAGAAACATTCCAACCATCTATACAACACTCCATCATGCAGGATCAATCGGCAGCCCAGGCGTCGTCGGCCGACTCCTTTCGACCCTGAAGAACGCCACATTCTCCCTAAACGCAACATACTCACTATCCGCATACCCCAACACATTATGAATCTTTGTGCTCTTTAGCCCTCTGATCCTCTTGATCTCCGCGGCCGAGTAATTCACGACCGCCCTGCCGACCTCAAACGGCGCCGGGTTCTCCTTCTCAAAGCCGCCGGCCGGAGAGTCCGGACCGCTGGAGACGCGCTTGGTGTCCGCGGTGGATGCGGAGCGCTTCACGACGATCAACCGCACGGCTTCCTGCTGGTGGAAGTTCCCATCGCAGTCCACGACGCCAACGGGCAGGAGGCCGGCCTTGTCGGCGAGCGCGCGGTACGCGCCCTCGTCGATGTACACGTTGCCGTGCGGCGCCAGGCCGTGCAGCAGCCAGAAGTAGCGGTCGCGGATGGCGTGGTCGTGCGGCAGGAAGCGCGTGTGCAGCGGGGCCGTCAAGCCGTTCGCCGGGTCCACCACTTCGCCTTGCGGGTTCACCGTTGCGGCAGTGCCGTCGATGCTGGATGAGAGGTCGGTCTTCTCGGCTGTATGGTTGTTGTTGTTGTTGTTCTCATCGCCGGCCAGGGAGTTGCGGCTCGAGGCCATGGAAGCCTGTAGGGCCTTTTGCGCTTCCGCGTACTTGACGATGGCGGCGATGTTGCCGGGCTTGGACGAGCGCGTGATGACGGTCGTCACGCCGGCAGACGTGGCCAGGCGCGCGGCCACGATCTTGGTCGACATGCCGCCCGTGCCCAGCGATGACCCAGCGCTCGACACGTCGGCGACCAGGTCCGTGATGTCCTCGACCACCTCGATGGGCTTGGCGTCCGGGTTGGTGCGCGGGTTCTTGTCGTACAGGCAGTCGACGTCGGTCATGAGGAAGAGGTAGTCGGCCTGCACCATGCCGGCTGTGATGGCTGACAGCGTGTCGTTGTCGCCGAACTTGATCTCCGTGACGGCCAGCGTGTCGTTCTCGTTGACGATCGGTATCACGCCCATGTGTAGCAGCTCGTGGAACGTGTTCTGCGCGTTCAGGTACTGCGTCCGGTCCGCGATGTCGTTGCGCGTCAGCAGGATCTGCGCTACCGGCTGGTTCATGTGTGCGAATAGCTGGTCCCAGAGGCTCATCAAGCGGCATTGTCCGATCGCGGCCAGCGCTTGTACCTGGGGGAGGTGTTTGGGGCGTCGGGGGAGGTTCATTCGTCGCAAGGCCACGCCGATGGCGCCGGAGGAGACGATAACTACTCGGTGTCCATCTTTGTGAAGCTTTACTGCCGTCTCGACTATCGTGCTCAGGATCGAGAGAAGGGGCTCGTGGGTCTTCTCGTCGACAATGGATGACGTCCCTGGTCAAAGTAGTTAGCCGATTTTTTTTGTTCGGAGCAAATCAGGGTTCCGGTAGTACAGGCGATGCTGTACCGAGCTTGATTACTATTGTCAGATGCTTCTTCATCTTGGAATCCGTGTCCGCAACATCAATGGCGAGAGGGCGGGGTGTGGGGTTCATTATAACTGTCTGGTGAGAGGTGAGTCCATGGCCTGCGCGCCCTACATGACTCGCCGATGCCGGAAAAGTTGACTGACCGCCTTCGGGACTGATCCCAACTTGCTGCCGTCGAGCCGCAAACTAGAGACCATCGAGTCCGGTAGTCGACTGCATCTCACACCGTACGCCGCTATACGTCGATAGCATCCGCGCCTCGCTGTCCTAGTCAACTCTCTCATACCGACCGGTATACCCATCCTTGCGACACCGCTCAACTCGCAGTCATGGCCGAAGCGATGGAGCCCGAAACCAAGCCAACCGTCCCGCATTCGTCTACAGACCAGCAGCAACCCGACCCAACTTTCTACAACTGGCGTACTTTCTTCTCAATCCTGTCCGGGCAAGCCTCGCCGGAAGAGCGGCGGCAGTACTTTCTGACGCGCGACACCCTTAACGAGGACCGCGACATCTCGCGCGTCGAGAAGCACCGCGACTGGCTCTTCCAGTACTCGCCTATCATCCGCTTCATGCGTGAGGAGATCCAGAAGCTCGGCGGCGACATCGGGCCTCACAATGTGCGCTGTAGGCGCTGCACCACGCCGCAGGGAGGAGGTATCGATCAGGATTACGGGGTCTTGATTTGCGCGAACCATATGCGGAACCGCGGGCACGTCGAGGATACGATTGCGCATGAAATGGTGCACGCGTATGACTATCTGAGGTTCAAGGTGGATAGGTGGAACCTGAGGCATCAGGCTTGCACGGAGGTGAGTTCAGGTGGATCTTACATGGAGCTGGATCGGGCTTGTCGTGTGAAGAATATGTCGGCTGACAAAGATACCATGGCAGATTCGCGCGTCGACGTTGAGCGGCGAATGCAGATTCACTCGCGAGTTCTTCACCAGAAATCAATGGCGCCTCACGAGCCAATTGCAAGATTGTGTCAGGCGTCGAGCCACTCTGTCCCTGATGGCAAGGCCGGGAGTTAAGGATGACGTCCATGCCGCTCGTCTTGTTAATGAGGTGTGGGACAGCTGTTTCGCGGATACAAGACCTTTCGACGAAATTTACAGGTAAGCCGTTGCGGGAGCGCCCATTAACTCACTGCAAATGGGGAAAAAAAAAGCACTTGAACGACGGATATCCAGAACTTGTATCATTAATTGCATAGCGGCGGCGTATGGATTGTCTTAATACCGCAAAACCAATTCAACTCCCTACCTGAATTTCCTTGAACTCCTTGTCATATGCCTTCCTTTACCCTGGGTGTCCGTGTCCTATCCAACCTGTCCAACGCCGGAAATCCCCAGAAAAATGAGTCCAAATCCCCTGCACTCGTTAAAACCATTTCCCGCCCTCAGCTTTTCGCTTCACCAGATATTTCTCGGCAGCATTCGATTTAGAATCGTTCTGCAAGCCTTCAGATTTCGTCTTCTCTAAAGATTTACGCATCAGACTTGTCGCTCGTCCGGCTCTTGCTCGAACCAGAAGTGCGAAGGTAGCTTCTCTCGCCCTTCACGCAGTGTTTGATGATCCAAGGGTGCTTCTCGACCTCCTCAAGAGGGAGACGCTTCTCGGGGTCCAGGACAAGCAACTGTACTTCATGTTAGAGGCGCAGCTAACAGAAAAAAGGTAACCAAGCAGTACTTGCCTTCTTGATTAGATCCCTAGCCTCGGGGCTCACGAAGCTTGGAATGGTCATCTCCGCTCTCGCGATCCTACGCTGGGTCATGACCGGCGTGTCTTCGAACGGCGCTTCTCCCACCAAGAACTCGTACGTCAGCACGCCCAAGCTCCACAAGTCGACCTTCTCATTGTAGAAGTTCTCAGAGCTGCCAGGCTTGATCATCTCCGGGGGCAGGTAGTCGAGGGTGCCGCACATGGTGTTGCGGCGGTTGTTGGGCGCGTGCACGCTCCAGCCGAAGTCGGAGATCTTGATCTCGCCATGGATGCCGACGAGGATGTTCTCGGGCTTGATGTCGCGGTGCATGATGTGCTTCTTGTGCAGGTACTTGAGCGCGCCGGCCATCTGCGCAATGTACTGCGCGGCCTTCCACTCCGGGAAACGCTGCTCCTTGCGCAGATGCTTGTACAGCTCGCCCTTGCCCGCGAACTCGAGGATCAGGAAGATGCGCTTCGAGTCGTGGAAGTGGCCGAACAGCCGCAGGATGTTGGGGTGGGCCAGGTTCGACTGGATCTCGATCTCACGCCGCACCTGCTTCTCGACCTTACCCTGCTGCAGCTCCGATTTGTGCAGGACCTTGAGCGCGCAGACGAAGCCTGATTGACGCTCTTTGGCTAGGTAGACCCGGCCAAACTTGCCTTTGCCGAGCGGCTTGCCGATCTCGAACATGCTGAGGTTGAATTGACGGGGAGCACTGGGCTGCTTGTAGAGAACGCTATCGGAGCTGCGGTGAGAGAGCTCGTCGGAAGGGCGCGAGTCGGTGCGCTCGCGTTGTGCTGTTTGCGACGGAAGAGTAATCTTTGCGATTGTGTTGCTACTATAGGCCTTGGGGACATTTGGTTGCTGTAGCCTCTGGAGAGGAAGCTTCACACGGCTGGGATTGGTGGTAGAGCTGAGACCAGCGAGGTTTACTGCGGTCGAGAGAGAGCCCTGCCTTTGGTCAGCAAGTATCCGGCTATCAATGATTCGGTTTCGCATACCTTGGCCTTGTGGGAAGCATGGCTGTTCTGGCCAGCAACGTTCTCGTTCTCGTTGGTAATGGAGATGCGCTCGAAGGCGGCCTCGAGGGTTTTCGTTGACATGGCTTGGGAGTCTTGCGGTGGAGAGAGACCCTGAATGACAGTCGAGAGATTGTAACAGCTGAGGGTGATGGTATGGTTCTAAGTAGGCTCCGGGGTAATTGGAGAAGTCGTCCTTGGGGTGGGAGTTAGTTCGCGAGCGGCGTGGTAGAAGAAGCTGCTTCCCGGCAGTGTTTACGGCAGTCGCCACGGCAACAATCGCCGCCCTCTCTCATACAACCCGGGCAGCTGGAGCACTCGCGTGCTACAAGTGACGTCGTTAACATGCTCTGGCACAGCCTGAATTATATGACCTAGATCGAGATATGCAAATATCAAAGACTGCAGTCAGTGCTTCTGTGGGCATGCACTATGATTTTGCGGTGCGGACACCGCGCAGAGGTGCAAACGCAGAGCCTCCACATGATGTGCGGCCACGAATAATGTCGCCGTGCCCCGCCCCGTCCGAAAATGAGCCGCATGACCTCAAGCTCTCCGTCGCGCAGCTGCGACACCGCTGCAAAAGCTTCTTACTCCGAGCAACCATCTGTCCTGTCGCTGATACGCGCTTATCAGTACTTTCTCCACATCAGACTTGAGCTCTACAGCGAGCTTTTCCAACATGAATGCGCATTTTCCAGCTCCAGCCGACCAGGGCAAGTCTCTCAACCATGAAGGCTGGAAGATCACCACGCGCAAGCTGCCTATCCTGAAGGCCGGCCCTATTGAGGACATGACGAACAAACTGGGCATCGCCCCACCTGAAATGATCTTTGGCGATAACGCTGTTCGGTTGGAACACCTCGCATCCGGCTGGTCCATAGAATTCAATGCCTTCGACGCGTTAGATCGCGTCGACAAAACTGGCGAGAAGAGATTCGAGGTTGCTTACTCAAGAGAATGGCAGCAGACAAGGTAAGCTATGGATGTATATTCGTATTTGTAATTCTGCTACTGCTCGGGCTAAGCGCACTGCAAGGCAAAATCACGCCTCCGAAATCAAAGAAGTGGTCAAGCCGTACGACTGGTCCTTCAGCACCGATTATTCAGGAACGGTTCCCTCAGAAGTCTCGCCTAAGTTCGAAGAGACAGACACCATGATACCCTTGGCGCTTCTCAAACGCCCTGATCCCATTCTGTTTTTCGACGAAGTCATGCTCTACGAGGATGAGCTCGCCGACAACGGCATCTCGCTTATGTCATGCAAGATCCGAGTCATGCCTGCGCGCCTACTGCTGCTGTGCCGCTTCTTTCTCCGGTTGGACGACGTCATTTTCCGCATTCGCGACACCAGAGTCTTTGTCGAGTTCGAGACTGGCGAGGTGATTCGCGAATATACAGCCCGCGAAGAAAAATACGAGGTGGTCAAGAAGAAAATGGCCATCACGAGAGAAGACGTGCCCGCGCTCATGAGGGACCCAAACCGACTCGTTGAGCACTTACCAATCATCGACGGCAAACTGGAGAAATGTATACTTAAGTAGAGGGGTGTGAGCCTTGAGTATACCGTCTCCAGCCGTCATGTCTTCTCAGACGTGTCGGCGCAATGATTTTTACAAAACTACTGGTGCCGTAGATCGCACTTTCGGCCTCGGCCTGTAAGCCGAAGCTCCAACTAGGGAGATATTGGCTTGCTGAGCGAGAAGACACCATCGCCCGTAACCAGGTAGCCGTTCCAACGCATTGGAGCTCATCCAGTTCTGCAGTCTTCGCGACCGTTGCCCGATAGATTAGAGAGCCGTCTCCTGGGTGGGTTTTCTCTGACACACGTTTCTGGCGTCTTAGAACCACGGAACCGTACAGTCACTCTCGCATTAGACGGTACGTATTCCACGAGAAGTTGGTAATGCCTCCCAAATAAGTGGGCTGATGGAAGCTAGAATAGAGATATCAGTTAGAAGCATTCGAGTGACTACATTATCTTACAGTAAGCGTGTGCGCTCACGTACCTTTGCAACGGCGCTGTAGCTTCCAACGCGACACGACGGTAGCTCGATGTATTCTTGCATAAACACTAGGTGGATTGTGAAGTGTGTCACATGTTGTTTAGGAGTTTTGACGTCGCCGTCCATGGGTCCCGACCTGTCGTCCACGGTTGTCCCACCACAAGTCTGGTCGAACCCTCCAAGCACGAATCCGCTACCGCGTACAGAAAAAACCGAGTCAATTCTCGCATACATATAAAATTCGCCTTCAGCTCTTTCTCCGGCCTCGTTCCACTCCCACTTCCATTTCAGATATTCTCTGGAGCCCCGAGGCCGAACTTGTCTCCAACTCGCTCAACACCTCTTACAACCACGAGATCTTCCTCCCACCGCCGATATCTCCAATCACAACAACAATCCCACTTCGGCAACCTTCGTCGCAAATATGCTCCCCGAAAACAACAATACTGGCGCCTCTGCAGCTACCGAAACCCCCAAGGCTCCTAAGTCTATCAACGCAACCAGCACCACCACCATGTGGGAGCCGACCCCCGAGGAGGCTGATGCAGCTTTGCTCTCGGAAGATCCGATCGGCGCGCTGCGAATGCAACGCGCAGCTTCTCTCGAATGGGAAGCTCGACAGTACGCGCTCCACAAGGCCGCCAGGCGTAATCGCCAGGTTCATGGATTCCCTCGAGAAAAGCTGAACGGCTTTCGCCGGAGACTTGTTCATTTTGCTAAGCAGTTGCCCATTCCCTCAAGGGACTGATCGGTACTCTTTTCTCCTATTTTCTCCCCTTTCTTCATCTCATTGAGGGGGTTTGAGGTTTTAATGAGGCTGATCAGCGGGCCGTCTATTCTATCTTGGACACCAACGAATGAGCTGCAGCGTCTTAAGATTTTTCCAACCTGTAAATCTTCTTCACAACTGTTTCTTTCTCTGTTCATGTAGCAGCTCATTCCTTGCAACATCAACGCATTACAAGTTCTCATTCTCATTTCCATCTGAGTATCTAGATAGATTGTAGGCATCGCTGCGACGTCCTTGAGCTCCGTGACCTGTGGTCTTCCAAACGCATAAGCGGTTCACTCAGTCAGCACGATTGCCATCAAATAAATTGGTTCGCCGCCAATAGCATACACACTGAAGTGATACGTGAGGATCCTGTCGTGATAACGTGTCTGAAGAATAATCATCGTGGCCCGGATTATTCGTGCTGTTCCCAATTCACATTGATGTTCTCTCAGATGTTCATTCCCATTCCTCAAGTAGTAGCTCTACGTTCCATGACATTGTACTTTTTGCGACCCATCGCCCTACCAGAGCACCAGGAGCCGACAACAAAGTAAGGTCTATGATTTATACCGAAGCCGAGCTCATTGCTCCGCCGCAGCGTAAAGGTGGGGTTGACGATCATCAAAGCAGCGATACACAAGAACGCAAGGATTACCCGTTCGGGAAGGTCCAGTAAACTCGATCTGCAATCCCACGCACACCAGGCACGCCGAAGCGACCCATAGGGCTGACGTGAGAACTCGTAATTTCAAAAGGGTTCCAACTCTGCATTGAGCCCCTTTTCTATCGCAGCCTAATCCCTTACCCACCCGAATGATTCCCGCACTCACACTCCTCGCCGCGGCAGCCATTGTCTCCGCGACCGCCGCCCGCCCTCCCACCGCCACCGACACCAAACACAACATCACCTACCACGGCCTGACCACCAACGCCGTCGACAATTTCCTCAACATCCCTTACGGTCAGGACACGAGCGGAGCCCATCGCTTCACGCCGCCTCGCCCCCACCGCTTCCCGCGGAATGTCACGCAGTACGACGCCTCGCGGGCCGGGCCGGCGTGCCCGCAGCCGGCGGGGGCCGGCTTCGTGTACATGTCAAACGCGACGGAGCAGTCGGAGGATTGTTTGAGGCTGCGGGTTGCAAGGCCGGAGGGCGTGGAGGCGGGCGCGGGGCTGCCGGTTATGGTTTTTATTCATGGTGGTGAGTTTTTGATTCGCAGGGGTTGCGGGGTTTGACTTTTCTCTTTCCCGAAGTCTAAGAGATGGGATGGAACTGACTTGTTATGTGTCATGAGGCGGCCTTTTCAATGGCAATATCCACGAGAGGACTAATGCGCCGGATGCACTGGTAAGAGAGTCGGTTGCGAATGGCCTACCGGTAGTGTATGTGGCGATGAATTACCGACTAAACAGTAAAGTCATAGGTTCCTGAGGTGTGGTTGGAACTTATCTGACTTCTTTCAGTATTTGGGTTTGCGCTTTCGGAGGCGCTCGGGAATGATTCACTCAATGTTGGACTGAGGGATCAGCGCTTAGCGCTGGAGTGGGTGCAGGAGAATATTAAGTATTTTGGCGGAGACCCCAAACGAGTTACTATCTTCGGTCAAAGCTCTGGAGGTAAGCAAAACCGATGGAAGAATTGAAAGCTCCTCCATATATTTCATCACGAGACCTTTCTTCAAGCGCCTATACCAATTTCATGTTCTCAATGGCTATGATCACGGAAACTAATTCAAGCGCCCTTCCAGGTCTCAGCGTAGGCCTCCAAATCCTCGCATATGGCGGAACGAGACCCCTCCCCTTCCACGCCGCAATAATGCAATCCACCGCTCTTGAGCCTACCAGCACGAGCAATCTCACCCTCGACGCCTTCAATAGCGTTGCTGCTCTGACGAACTGCACCAATTCCTCGAATCTCAACCCCCAATCCGCAGCCACTCTCGCCTGCCTCCGCAGCCTCCCCTTCCCTGTCCTCCTTAACGCCACCATCACCGACCACGACTCCAAATCCAACACCACAGACGGAGACATCTATCTCCCAACCGTCGATCACGACTTCCTACCTGACGCGCCCTCGCAACTCGCCCTCAGGGGCCTCTTCCCCCGCCTCCCGCTCATGATCGGCTGGACGGAAGACGACGCCACGCTCTTCACGCCACCCACCATCGCCACCACCGCCGACACACGCGCCTTCCTATCCACCTACTACCCAGCCCTGGCCGCCGCCGCCATCGACACGCTCCTCGCCCTCTACCCCGTCGCCGACTTCATCCCCACCGCAGCCGCCTTCAACGCCACCCACACCCCCGAATTCTACCGCTCCGCCGCCCTCTTCCGCGACATCCTCCTCGTCTGCCCCTCCCTCCTGCTCGGCGGCGTCATGGCCGAGAGATACCGCAACGGCAGCAGCAGCAGCAGCAGCAGCAGCACCACCACCACCACCACCACCACTACCACCACCACCACCACCACAACCCTCTGCCTCGACGAGAAACCGAACCCGCCGCCACCAGTCTTCTACTACACCCAAAACGCCACCGTCCTCACCCCTTACCTCGCCGCCGCGGGTCTCCCCGGCCTCGGCGTCGTGCACACGTCCGACCTCGCGTACGTCTTCGCCAACTTCACGCCGTACGTCGCGGGCACGGGCGGGGCGATACGCCCGACGGCGCGGGACGACGAGCTGCGCCGGCGTGAGGCGCGGAGCTGGTCGACGTTTGCGGGGACGGGGTCGCCGGTGGGGGGTGGTGGTGGTGGTGGTGGTGGGAGGGAGACGCTGAGGGGGTGGGAGGAGGCGTACTCGGGTATTGGTCAGGGCGGGATGGCGGATGCGCGGGTGTACGTAGTGGGTGGGGGGTCGCCGGGGATGAGCGGGTTGGAGGATGGGGTGTTAGCAAGACAGAAGCTGAAGGAGAGGTGTGGGTTTCTGAACAGTGAGGAGGTGATTAGGGAGTTGCAGTACTGAAAGGTATGGGTCGCTGATAATGAGGTTTGAAGGGAGAAACTTTTTCTATTCAGAGACCTGGTGTCTAAGCTGAGGGTGTGAGGGGGTTGTGAAAAGTCTCAATACATGAAGTGAAATTTCGTGCCTTCATCCGTAGAAGCCTGTCGGACGTGGCGTACTGAGCGCTCTGGATGGCGTTTATCATAATCCGCCAAAAAAAAAACGGTGAACTGAACTAGATTTCGGAAGCGCATGTCGCATAACCCTCTTTCCGCGAATGCCTGCAACAACCCTGCAGTTGTGGGGCCAATAAAATGAGGTCTATCGAATTGGGAAACCAGATAAACGCCCTTGGTTCAAATCTTTACTGGTGGAAAGATCACGACGGTGGCTCTCCCTAGCCATCATCCAGAGGCGGGTCAGAGGAGATGTCGAAACCAGGGAACAACACCGGCGCCTTGAACGCCTCCAAGACGACCTGAAGGTAAGTAACCTGCTGGTCCTGTGGAGTATCTGTAGAAATAGTCAAAACGGTCTATGAAAAGATGAATAGGTAGCATATGAAGGCCAAAGGTAAGTGGATGGGTTTAATGGGACGGCCAATGGTAGTTACTGGCCTTTGCCTGGATCTATCTCCGCGTACTCGAGCCAACGATTGTTGCTCGCCTTTTTCCAGGTGCGGATGGCGCCATCGTCGCCCGTCGACACCAGTAAGTCGCCTGCAACATCATTAACACAGAAGAAAAGACGATCCCCGTGAAGTAATTTCCTCATACCCATTTGGGAGAAGGCCACGCGCCAGACCGCGCCGTGGCCTGAGATCAGCTCGGCGACCATCTTGACGGCGTGCTTAACGCGGCCAGGATCCTGGTCGCTGCTCTCATGGCTGTCGCCGACGCGGGAGGCGCCGGCTAGTCCTGCGCCGATGCCCGATGGGGCGTTGCGGCGGCTTCGAGGAGACGGTTGGGGTTCGGGTGCGGTTGGGGCGGCAAGGGTTGAATGTTGCGAGTGTTCCGGGGTAGAGAGCTCGTATACTCTGATTAGACCGTCCTTGCTTGCGGTTGCTATGATGTCCGTCCCGCGCATGGAACCATTGGCCCATGCCAGGTCACGGAGAATGTTACGCGAGCCGGTCAGCTCAGCTGCGACGTAGAAACGGCGGTTCTTGTCGCTGCGATAGACCCTGACCACATCCATGGCAACAACAGCGAGTGACAGGGCGCGTCGGTCCAGCCCCGCGTTGACGGCAGACCAGCATGGGAGTTGCTCCTTGTGGAAACAGACGCGGAAGCTTGTCTCTTCAGAGCGCGGGGGCGGAGGCTGCAGGACCTGTGTTTGTGCGAGGATCTGCCATTCGGAGAGATTTCCATGGTCGACGGGCTCGTTGACCGTCAGCATGCCGTCGCGCGTGATGAGAGCGACCCAGGTCTCTTGCATGATTTGCTTGAAGTCGAGCGACATGAACGGCGTCCGTGTCTCGGAGACTTGGCTGTAAATGAGCTTAAAGCGACGTCCGGAATTGGCGATCTCGGTCACGTCTTCCTGCCAGATCTTGAAACGCCCATCCTCGCCGATGCTGCCAATGACCTCGCCCATGAATGGGCCGTTCCATTTGACCTGCAAGCCATCAGCCTAAACCCAACGGAACTGAAACGGGCGCGGTCCGGGATATAGCAGGCTGCACGGTGAACGGAAACGGTGCAACGGCGGAGGAGGATTGGATTAGTTGCATGCGGAGACGCAGAGAAGACACAAGCAGGGGGAGAACACCCCGGCAGCTGCAGCCCTAGGCAGGTGAGGACTCACATCGACAATCTCTGCATCATGCGCCCTCCAACTGTCGACCAAGCTCCAGTCGTCCGTGCGGTCCCAGACTTTGAGACGGTGGTCGGAGGAGGCGGTGACCATGCGGGTGCCAAAGAAATTGAAGTCGACGGCCAGCACCAGGTCCTGGTGGCCGTGGTCGAAGGTCTGCAGGCCCTGGTTGGCGGCCATGTTGCGCCAGGCCTGACGGGCTTTGGCCTCGGACTCGCGCAGCTCCTGGTAGGCCTCTAGGTGGGCGTCGGTCACTAAGGGCCTTGTCCCATACTCGAAGGTCAGTAGCGAGGTGCTCTTGCGCAGTGCGTCGGCGTGGTAGGACTTCTCGGAGGAGTGCTCACTGCAGGCGTCGACGACGAGGCTCAGGCGCTGCGGACTGGGCTGCTGTGCGAAGCTCTGGGCGCGGCGATGCGAGTGAGCGGGGCCGTCGCGGTCGCGGTCGCGGTCCTTGGGCGAGAGCGAGGCGTCGGAGGCAGCCTGCGAGGGCAGGCGGCTGGGGGTGAGAGTCTTGAGGAACTGCGGGCGGGCGAGCTTGGTGGTGACCAGGTCGAGCTTTTCCTGGATGCTGTCGCGGCGCGCGTGAGCAGGTGCGGGCGCGTTGAGGTTGTCCATGGCGCGCCGGGGCGGCTGCTTTTTGCGGTTAGGCGGGGCTGCGGCTGGGGCGTCCTGGCGTGTGCGTGGGCTGCGCTGCGCTCAAGCTGCGCTGACGGCGACGGCGGGCGAGGGAGGCCGAGCGCCAGCGACGCGACAGACAGACAGGCCGTTGCGAACGGAGAGGATACGCGGCCCGATATATAACATCTGGCTTCAACTGCACCCGCCGGCCCTGCCTGCAGCTCCACCAAAACCGCATGACACTCGTTTTACAATTTCCTTCTCTCAGCGCCCTCCCCCATGGCCGCCCAGCTCTCGCGCGGTGAGAGCCTTGCCCTGCTCTCGCTGCTCGCGGCCTGCATCGGCATCCTTGCGAACACCTTCCAGGGCGACGGCGAGCCGCTGATCGCCTCGCTGGCCTTCAGCGGCATCGCCTTCGCCAGCTGCTACGCCCTCATCCGCTGGCTGGGCGATGCCTTCATGCGCGCCGGATTCAAGGGACGCGACCTTTCCAAACCCAAGAATGTCGAGATGTGCGTCTCCCCACGTGATGCTTCCCCCCCCCAATACCGCCGTGGGTTTCATGCCGGAATGGAGCTGATGCGGGGATAGCCCCGAGACCATGGGTGCTGTGTGCGCCGTCGTCTATCTCTTTGCTCTGCTTGTCTTCATTCCTTTTCCCTTCTACAAGGACATCGTAGCCGCCACGTCCGGCGGCGGCAACAGGGACATAACACTCCAAGTTCAGGAGGTCGAGACCGGCCGCTTCCTCCATCGCTTCCCCCACAACAAGGTCGATATTAGAAAACCCTGCCAATTGCATGTTCTTTCGTTGATTCTGTCTAGCTTGCCTCGTATCTCTCTGCGATCCTCTCCCTTCAGACTGTCGTCCTCCTTGGCATCGGCGATGACCTCTTCGACATCCGCTGGCGGCACAAAATCCTTATCCCCGCCTTCGCCTCCATTCCCATGCTCACCGTCTACTTCGTCGACTTCGGCGTCACCAAGGTCGTCGTACCAACCCCGTTGCGACCCTACCTCGGAGTCCTGCTTGATATAGGTAAGGCGTCAAGCAACCCGTGTTACCCCACCATTCTCCCTCCTCGCAAAACCTCCTTCCACTTTGACGCTCCCGCCTGACAGTCCGTGCAGGATGGCTCTACTACGCCTATATGGCGGCCATCTCCATATTCTGCCCCAACAGCATCAATATTCTCGCTGGGATCAACGGCATCGAAGTATCCCAATCCCTCATCATCGCACTCCTACTCGCCTTCAATGACCTCCTCTACCTGATCCCATCCCCGCCTCCCGGCTACCCCATCCCGCACCCGGCAACTGACTCGCACCTCTTCTCCCTCTACCTACTCCTCCCCTTCATCGGCGTCTCGCTCGCGCTGCTCGCGCACAACTGGTACCCGGCGCGCGTCTTCGTCGGCGACACGTACTGCTACTTCGCCGGCATGGTCTTCGCCGTCGTCGGCATCCTCGGCCACTTCTCGAAGACGCTGCTCCTGCTGCTCATCCCGCAGATCGTCAACTTCCTCTACTCGGCGCCGCAGCTCTTCCACATCGTCCCCTGCCCGCGCCACCGCCTGCCGCGCTTCAACCGCTCCACCGGCCTGCTCGAGCCCAGCGTCGTCGTCTTCGCCGAGCAGAAGAAACCGCTGCGGCCGGCCGTCGCCAAGGCGCTGAGGGCGCTGCATAAGCTGCGTCTCGTCCGCGTCAAGCTGGACGAGGAGGGCAACGTGCTCGAGAGCACGAACTTGACGATCTTGAACCTGTGGCTGGTGTGGTTCGGGCCGATGCGCGAGGATCGGCTTGCGTTGGGCCTGTGCGCGCTGCAGATTGCGTGCGGTGCGTTAGGGTTGTGGATCAGGCATAGGCTTGCGTTGTTGGTGTTCACACAGGACAATTGGTTCGTGTAAGATACGCGCGAAGAATACTGCATCGAGAGCACTTGGCTGTATAGACTCGTTTTTGTAATTATAGAGCTATCTAGCATGTCATCTGAGTTCTTGTCAGAGCATTACAGTGAAAACTTAGCAGGGTATTTCTTCCTTGTATGCCCATCTTAGGAGTATAGCGCCACCAGCAATGCAACAGTGTGATGCAGCCGCCCATTCCTTCCGTTCCTGACCATGCAGCAAGTACCATTGCACACAAGTGGAAAACAAGGCCGCCTGAGTAAAATCAAATAAGTGAATGCCCTACAGCCCCGCACATCGGAGATGTCAATCTTCTGTTCCGCATTCAACGCGGTGTCGCAGACCTCATCCTCCTGGAAGGGGTGTCCGGCAACAAGCTACTTCCCTTGCCCTTCATCTCGTCGATGTGATCCTGGATACACTGCCTCTTCCTGCTGACGGCCTCATTGCGCTTCCGGATCTCATTTTCGAACTCGCGTGCAGCATTTCTCTTCTTCTTCCGGGCTTCCTTGAATTGCTTGAGAATACCGCCGAACTGATCGAGGAACCAATCGCCGGCATCTTCCCATTCTTCAATACTGAGGTTGGCAAAGAACTTTGCCTGATTATTCGGGTCAAGGTCCTCAAACGCGGCTTGCATGCGCATGTCGAGCGAGGCTTCTTTCAGATGAGCAAGAGGCGCCTCGGTAGGATCAGCACGGGGCTCGAAGTCAAAGGACTCCTGGTGCAGTTCGCTGTATTTCATCTTATACAGTGTATCTTGGTCGTAGTCAAGAGGTACCTCAGAACTGGTTTCCGAGGGAGTCAAAGGGTATTGCTGTGCTGCGGTGCCGAAGAAGTTGCGCTCGTTAATAGTTTCGGCATTGGAAGGTGTTGGAGAGTGGTTCGGTGTTTGCCTGAACGACTGTCTCTCCGCAATGCGGGGCGGTTCCATGTTACTTTGCTGCTGCTGACCATGATATGTGGGGGCAGCACTAAGAGTTCGAGGAGCCTCGGCTCCAGCAGTATCGTAGCGGAGTGGTAGGTTGGTGTCGGATGTGGTCTTTTGTATCGGTGCTTCTTTACGCAGCCGCTGCACAGTATCTTGAAAGGGATGAGGCGGATGAGGCTGGACATAATCCTGAGACCCTTGCCATGCGCCATGCCTACGGGTATCAAGGGGCTCAGTCTCGACATAGTCTTGACCGTAGTCATCATAGCTGCCTTCAGCTTCCTCTTCATCAGGCTGAGTCGTTGTGGGATATGACTGACTTGGTGCAAAATGGTCACCAATTTGACGAGCTGCATTCGTGACAATATTGACTTCGTCAGCTTGCAAGCCGGATTGCTGTGGATTGTATGGTGTGCGATCATCTTCCGACTCCTCATCCTCTGCGAACTGGGACTCGTCACCAACAAGGCTGCCTTGATATACTGCGGCCTGGTAGCCGCCTTGGGCATAGGTGTTCTGCGGTTGAAACACATCTGAGAGATTCGTGGTTGTCGTAACATCAGCATTCTCTGGATCAGTATCAAACACATCGGAGCTGGGCACTGATGACCGTCGCTGTCTTGAATACTGGGCTTTGACTGTGACTGTCCGAGGTTGCCGCTTCACTTCTTGCTGTAATGATTGTCCATCAGATTCATGCTGATTTTTATCAGCATTAGTATTTGGAACATCGACTCTGGCCGCAGCTGCGCGTCGACGGCGCTCGTCTTCAGAGAGAGCCCCGCGTTGTCGTGAGCGGCTTGGTACAGGGCTGGCCGTGCGGTGGCCATCTCTCAAGTGAATGAAATGCTGCATGGCACTTCAATCGTAGCAGGAGGTACATGCGAGTTGAAGTGCGTGGGTTTTGAAGTTGTTCACCTGAACGGGTGGGGCGAGAAAGACGCGTCGAGCTGTCGCGTCGCTGCGCGAGGCAAGAGAGACCGAGGACCCTGGCCTCAACAGTACTAGCGTGAGGGCCCGTGCTATCGCACCCTGGTCAACGTCATTCGTGGCTTTATCAGCGCCAGCACTTCGCCTCCAATTGTTCCCATCGTCCGCAGAGCTACACACTGCACGTCCACATCGCTGACTTTCGGCGCAAATATGGCGTCAGAAACAGTGAGAAGCGGCTTCCTGTCTTTGCCGAACGAGGTGCGCACATGCGAGTCCGTCTAGTGCAAGCAGAGTCAAAACTGACCGGTAGCCTGTGAGCAGCTCCTCATTCACATCTTCAATTCGTTGCCAACCCCTGACCTGCTTCCTCTCACCACCGTCTCCCATCGTCTATATGCCGTGATACTTCGAATTGTCCACAATCGTCTCATCACCGCCACCAACCTTCATGAGCAGGAACACACCCTGCTCCTGGAATGCTACCATCCAAGCGCAAAGCTCACAGAACCCCCACTATACTGCAGATATCTTGGGACAGAAGGACTTGACGTTCCGGACCCTGACTTCGATGAGACGGACCTAGTTGGTCGCCTTGGGTACCTGCGCAACCGGTACTCGCGGTTTCGACCGTTCAGGCAGGGTCCTGAAGCGTACTCTGCGAGGACTAGGCCGGGCGATATCCCTGGGTCACGAACACATCCGTCCAGCTCTGGTCCTCGCTACACTGGTGGAGGTTACGATGACGAAGAATTAGTGCGGCAAATACTCTCCTTGGAGAGTGAGGAGCGCTTCACGCAGCTCTGTGCCGTGATCAATTTGATCAAGCTTGGTCCGCGCAAGGGCCTCTTCCGGAGCTTCGTCGAAGTCGAGGAGAGCGTCCTAAGAGTCTTCCGCGACTGGTTGCGAGAGATGGCCTTGCCGGCACCAACTACGGAGCCTAGACTGCAACCTCCACCGGAAAGCGTATCGGGAAAGGGCAAAGATATGCAAGCTGACAAAGATACTGCTGATGGCAAGCGACTCCTGTGGGTGAGTCCCGCGAGGAATGTAGGGTTGAAATTCCGAGTAAGGGAGCGCAGGTTCAGGAGAGAAAACCCTATCCTCATTCTCGCGGACGAAGAGACAGCGGTCAGCTACGATATAGAGTACGAAGGTAAGGGACACACCAACGAAGTCCGAGGTCGCACGACACCTTTCATCTGGTGCGGTTCTTCCTCGGGCCTATTGCTAATGTAAAATATCGCAGAACTACTCGTCCGAACATCGCACCTGCTGCTTACGTTTGAGAACTCGCTGTTAGAACAGGATAACCAGCCAGGGCGAAGGGCGGTTGTCTTTGGTTCTTTCGGCTGACTGTCAGGGCATCGGGCCAGATCCGAATCGTGCAGAGCAGAACGCCACATCCGCCACGGCAGAGATCAGCGCTATCGGAGTGCTTGTGTTGCGTCGGAGATTTGACCAAGATTGCCCCGACTGAATGATCTCATACTGCCCCTCCTTCCGTATTTGACGAGAATCATTGGCAGTGGTTCCTGTGAAGATGATGCTCAAAGCACTTGTACTTCCAAGACTGTAATGAGCTATAAGCAATGAGAGTAAAGATTTTTGCAGACGTTAAGAAATAAACACGAAACTCTCCGCACTAGCGTCCTCTAAGCACTGCGAAGTGTCTCTTGATGTGACAGTGACGGAAGAAGGTATTCAGCGCCTCCTCAAGCACACGGCGCAAAAGGCGGGACACGAAGCGCAGGCACCAACTCCACGTCCAACAGTGTTAAAATCAAGCATCGGAAGGGTTCGGAACTCTTGACCGCTACTAGGCTGCTGTGCGTCAATTGACTAGCAGCGTTTCGGCGCTGCATGTTGGTCGCATGGCTCCCCGATGAATACAGAAATACAGGATCTGCAATTGGCCAGATGGTAGCGGAAGCGTGGGCTGCGCGACTCGAACTAGCTCAACGCAACGGGTGGGAAGAAGCCAAGTGGAAGCGCTCCGCATGACCCCTCACGCGCCGGCGCATGTGCCGCGCTTGGCCGAGGATTGAGGACGGATCTGGGGCGGTTGATGGCGTGGTCGGGCAGTGTTCAAGAGTGGTGAGGCAGGGTAGGCGCAGCCCCGCGCACGGCTCGGCGGCCAATGACAGGTGGCGAGATTGCCGCTTATCCCAAAAACTTCCCCACACTCCGATACCGGCCTGCGAGCTCCTAGACACGCCAATATTTCTATCCGGCGGCAACCCTGAGATTCCTGCTTCAGCTCTCTCAATCCCCCCAGTTCCTCCTCTCTCTTCTCTTCTCTTTCCCTAGATACCCATTCCACGCTTTCCACCATGCCCGGCGCAGTCAGAGGCCCGCGAACCCTGTACGACAAGGTCTTCGAGGACCACATTGTCGAGGAGAAGGAGGATGGCACCGTTCTCTTATATATCGGTGCGCAGAACAAGTTCCGCCTCGTCCGTCGCATCGCTGACGCCCAATGTAGATAGACATCTGGTGCACGAGGTCACCTCGCCTGTAAGTGTCGCTGCCGAGCGTTGCACCGCCTATGACGTGGGGCTAACCAGCGCCACAGCAAGCGTTCGAGGGGCTCCGCAACGCCAGCAGGAAGGTTCGGAGACCCGACTGCACCCTCGTCACCACTGATCACGTAAGATTCGCTATCAAACCAGTGCGGCAGCAATCACTGACCCGTTTGGAAGAACATTCCTACTTCGTCAAGAAAGAACTTCAAAGACGTGAACACCTTCATCGAAGAGGAGGACTCCAGAACGCAATGCGCTACTCTCGAGGAAAACGTCAAAGCCTTCGGCCTCACATACTTCGGTATGGGCGACAAGAGGCAAGGCATCGTCCATATCATCGGTCCTGAACAGGGTTTCACCCTTCCCGGCACCACCGTCGTCTGCGGTGACAGTCACACCTCCACCCACGGTGCTTTCGGTGCCTTAGCCTTCGGTATCGGAACCTCGGAAGTCGAGCACGTCCTGGCCACTCAGACTTTGATCTCGAAGAGAAGTAAAAACATGAAGGTTCAGGTCGACGGCGAGCTGGCTCCCGGTGTCAGCAGCAAGGATATTGTTCTACATGTCATCGGTGTTATCGGAACCGCTGGCGGCACTGGCTCCGTTATTGAATTCTGCGGTTCCGCAATCCGGAAACTAAGCATGGAGGCTCGTATGTCTATTTGCAACATGTCCATTGAGGCTGGTGCACGTGCGGGTATGATCGCTCCCGACCAAATCACGTTCGAGTACCTCAAGGGCAAGCCTCTCGCACCTCAGGTCGACAGTCCCGAGTGGAAGAAGGCCGTTGCCTACTGGTCGACCTTGAAGACCGATGATGGTGCGAAATTCGATGAGGAGATTTACATTAACGCCAAGGATATTGCCCCTACCATCTCCTGGGGTACCTCTCCTCAGGATGTTGTCCCTATCACTGGCAAGGTTCCTGGCCCCGAGGATTTCCAGGATGAGATCAAGAAGAAGGCTTGTGTTCGTGCCCTCCAGTACATGGGTCTTACCGCTGGCACCCCTATGGAGGAGATTCCTGTCGATAAGGTTTTCATCGGCTCTTGCACAAATGCTCGTATTGAGGACCTGCGCGAGGCGGCGAAGATTGTTAAGGGCAACAAGGTTGCTTCCAATATCAAGCGTGCCATGATTGTCCCCGGTTCCGGTCTTGTAAAGAAGCAGGCTGAGGCGGAAGGTTTGGACAAGATTTTCTTGGATGCTGGCTTCGAGTTCAGAGAAGCTGGCTGCTCCATGTGCCTTGGCATGAACCCGGACATCCTCTCTCCTGGAGAGCGCTGCGCCAGTACCTCGAACCGTAATTTCGAAGGCCGTCAGGGTGCCGGTGGTCGGACACACCTGATGTCTCCAGCCATGGCTGCCGCCGCAGCCATCACCGGCAGGCTCGCCGACGTGAGGAAAATTGCCCCTCCGCGGGCATCCGTCGACAAGGGCTCACCCAAGCTTGAGCTCGAGGCGACCATGAGCGACATCGAGAGCGACGCGGATCTGGACAAGATCCTTGACGACCCCGAGGATTCCCAGGGCAACACCGTTCAGTCTGGTGCTCCTTCCAGCACCGGCGGCATGCCAAAGTTCACCCAACTCAAGGGTATCGCAGCACCTATGGATGTTGCAAACATCGACACCGATGCCATCATCCCCAAGCAGTTCCTGAAGACCATCAAGCGTTCTGGTCTCGGGTCTGCCCTCTTCAACGCCTGGAGATACGACCCTGCAACTGGTGCTGAGAACCCTGACTTCATCCTTAATAAGGAGCCCTACAGGAAATCGAAGATCCTTGTCTGCACTGGTCCCAACTTCGGCTGTGGCTCATCCCGCGAGCACGCTCCCTGGTCACTCCTCGATTTCGGCATCCTCTGCATCATCGCCCCCAGCTTCGGCGACATTTTCTTCAACAACACCTTCAAGAACGGCATGCTTCCCATCCGCATCTCCGACCAGGATGTCCTTGAGAAGATTGCTGCCGAGGCCAAGGCTGGTAAGGAGATCGAGGTCGACCTTCCCGCGCAGGTCATTAAGGACGCCGACGGCAACGTCCTCGCCGAGTTCGAGGTTGAGGAGTTCAGGAAACACTGCCTCGTCAACGGTCTCGACGATATCGGACTCACCATGCAGAAGCAGGACAAGATCAACAAGTTCGAGGAGAAGAGGACGCGCGAGTGGCCATGGTTGGACGGCCAAGGCTACCTCTCGAGGCATCGCACCGGCCCCGTGAAGATCGAGGCAGCACCCGTCCCAAAAACGAACAGGGGCGACGTCAAGACTGAGCCGTTGGAGTGGTAAACTTGCTTCATGGATTCGGCGTGGTGGAAGGGATTTAACGACTGGTCAACGAATATGGAAAATGGCGAGCGCGGAAAAGCAATGTTTCGTTAGCTTTTTTAATGGAGGTGGAGGTTCTTCTGGAAGGCTGGTGGGTGGCCGGGGTTTGTTGTCGGGCTTTGTTTGGCAGCGATTATCAGTGCTATCTACCTATACAGGATTTATGGAAACATGGGAGATGAGGGGAATGAAAAAGAAACTTTTGATTCAAGCTGCCCTGTTCTATGTAAGGGTATCGCATAAGTTATTCCGTCACCGGCACCGTTGGATGGGATGATATATCGTGTTCGATATAAAGATTAAGCGGCGAATTGCACTGCGAGCCCAGCTCAAGCGACGAAGAACGAGGTACATCTCATCAAATAAGCAGTCAACGGAAGACGCTTAAGGATGTCACCCTCAATCGCATATACCTTTCTCTCACTTCAGTCTAGGCTTGGTAAAGCATAAGTGCGCCGAACGCAGGTGCATGAAAATTGTTCCGAGAATATGGCGAACCTTCATCGATGCTATGTTCCAAGACTGGATAACCATACTCAAGCTCATTCATTAGTCAGATCTTCATCCGAGCAATGTCCCGGGAATCTTGCTTCCTCACAATAAACTAGCCTGTCAAGACCGCAGAGATATTCACCGAATGCACTTCACATCTCGATTGCACGTTTCTAGGTTTTTTTTTTTTTTTTTGCGAGCTGCACCCCAGCAGCTTAAACCACGCGTTCCGCAAGGGACACTGCGGCTTGAAAAGTTGGAACCATGAGTCATTTAAGCATTCCGAATGACTGAGAAAAGAGTTGCTATCACGATCGTGGGTCGGTGGAAAGCCTGGTCCGGTCTTCCAATCACTTTGAACGTTTGATGAACATGAATACCAAAATATGGTCTTGATTTTATGGCTTTTCTTCTCGATGCGCCATCATTTCCAGCGCTTTGTGGCAACGGCAGAATTCCGCTGGTTATGCCGCGGGATGGCAATCGATGTAATGGTACCGGTTGGAGCGCTCGGATGTAGCGGTCTTGCGGTTGTCGTATTCGATCAACAAGGCCGGCCACCTCTTCACCAGCTTCCGTTGGAGATCTCGGCTTGCTCCATAGCCAGCTGAAACATAGAGCTCGGACATTATGGTAAATCAACGTGGTAGCACGAGGTGTCAATGCGGAGAGATAGCCCACAGCTCGGCTGATCTGGGCGTGGTCTAGGCGTTCGTATAGCATCGTGCCTATCGGTCGATGGCGGGGAACCCTGGCGGAAGCAACCTTCTTACATACATTATCTGCATCAAATGTATGGTTAATGCACGAGCCGAGCAGCTCGAGTCTAAAGAGACGTCGGCCATGGAAATAAATGGTACTAGGGCACGGAAGGCAATACTTCGAGAACGCGAACAGTTACTGGATCATGGGTCACACCTTAACAAACATACAAGCCGGGAGTTAACAGGAAGTGGGCGGAATGGTAGATGTAACTCCGTCAACCTCAGTAGCATTGGAGACTGAAGGGCAATCAGGCCCTTCCGCGTATCCCGCAAGACATAGATCAGCATTCACTGGCCGACCTCGTGACTTCTTCGCCTATCGTAGACATTGTTGTCGCTTTGCCGATAAATCGCGGCATAACTCAATTGGCCAGTAGGGCCTTAGAGGCTGAGCTCCCACTGAGTCTTGTCCGTTTTGTTACAGTTGACGTAGATTAGGCCCCCTGTCATTACGCTGTTGACTCAGGATCCGAGTTCCTCTTGTACGGAATTTGCCAAGAGGCTCGAATTACACCTGCTTGACCTTAGCTACTCTATTTCCTGAAGTCATTGAACATGTAGTTTTTAAAAATGAAGGGACTGGTCCAAATTAACATTTTGCGGCTTGAAAGGGTGCAAGTTCTTTTTTCGGCGACCTTTTTAGGACTTCGTATAGAGATAGCCTGCGACGTTGCTCTACCACGACGCAGTACTTGGCAGGACCATATCACGTATCTAGAAGTCGGTGATCTCCATGAAGACATACGTCACCGTTGCTCTCCGTACGTACCTTCGAGGAAGTCTGAGACGAAATTCCAGAACTCCGAGACTTTCCTAAGCCTTAGCCACCTGATATTCCTGGCTGTCTCTTCGGCGTTGATTTACAAATGAGTAGCTTGAGATCCGGATAGCGTCGCGGATGAGGTGACTTCAAGATATTTGTTCGTTCCGCAGCTCCCCTTCCGGCCGATACCGTCGACGGACACGTAGTATCCAGATGGAAAGAGTCCCTCGGAGTCATCCAGCTACCATGTTTCCTTGTGATGCAGAGACGTAGCATGATGTTCATTTGGCCTAGCAGTGCTTCCGCGAGCAGTATATAATGCGACCTTCCAGCGGGAACTATGGCTCACTGTCAACAGTCCAGAGCCCGGCAACATGATTTCACTGATATCATTTCTACTTTTCCCGGCCTTAGCCCTCACATACGTACTGTATAAGATCTTTCGGTGTGGATCAGAAATCCCAAGTCATTTGCCATGGGTCGGGCAGGATGCCAAGGGCCCCTTCAAGCGGACACGCTCATATCTCCGCAGTGTCTTCAGCACCAAGAAAATGCTGGAGGAAGGCTACGAAAAGTATTCCAGACATGGTCAGGCGTTTGTACTGCCAAATCTATTTACTGGCGCCGAGATACTCCTTCCTCCATCCTACATTGACTGGTAAGTGCATTCACTTTTCTGAAACGTCGCAGAGAGCTCATGTGTACAGGCTGCACGACCAACCGGAGACCCACTTCAGCGGCTTGGAAGCCCACAAGCAATTCATGCGTGGAGAATATACCCTTCTTCACCCACTTATGTGCTCCGAGCACGTCTTCGAAGAAGCAATCAAGAAGCACTTGACACGCGGACTTGATAACCTGCTTCCCACCTTAGCTCAAGAAGTCGAAGTGGCGGTCACCAAGAATGCAGGATCCGACAAGCAGAACTGGAGAGAGGCGGACGGGTTCCGCTTCTGGAAGATGATGATGGTGCAGACCGTGAGCAGCATCTACGTGGGAACATCATTATGCCGGAATGAAAACTACCTTAAGCATGCCAGCCACTTCAATCAGATGGTCATCTTCAACTCTGGCATTATTGGCGCCCTACCAAAGATTCTCCGGCCGTATGTCCCTTCCCACTCTCCCATCTGTACCAATACTTACCGTGTCTGCCAGCATCTTGGCCCCTCTGATCGTCCTCCCTGACAAGCTCCGCCACCGCTCCATGGCTAAACTCGCCAGCCCACTCATCTCCGACCGCCTCCAGCAAGTGCAACGCATCGCCGCTTCTCCCAAGCCGGACTACTCCCACCTCCCACACGACCTTCTCACCTGGGCTTCTATCGATGCCGTGTCCACCTCGGCCACGCACGCGGACAAGCCCACCGTAGACTTCCTCGCGCGGCGCCTCAGCGTAATGACCTTCGTCTCGACCGACAGCACGACCATCACGCTCGGCAACGTCCTCTTCGACATCCTCCTCGCCCCGCCCTCCCCCTCCGACCCCGCCCCGGTCATGAGCCGCGTGCAGGACGAGCTCAAGCACGCCTACGAGCGCTATGCCGCGGACCCGTCCCCGGCGGCCGCGAAGACCTTCCTCGACTCCCTGCCCCTGCTGGACGCCTGCCTGAAAGAGTCGTTCCGGCTGCGCAACTTCATCTCGCGCGGGCTCGTCAAGACGGCCACCGCCCGCGCCGCCGAGACGCCCGTGCCGGCCGGCGTCGGCGTCGTCCCCGTGGGCGTCAAGGTCGGGATCCCGATCTGGGGCATCCACCACGAGGAGGCGCTCTACGGCGCGGACGCGGCGACGTGGCGGGCGGAGCGGTGGCTCGGCGATGGCGGCGGTGGCGGCGGCGGCGGCGGCGTCGAGAACGGGAGCGCGGACAGCAGCAGCATGCGCGTCACGCCCGTGACGGGCGGCGGGCCGGACGGCATGGCGCGCCGGTACGCGCCGTTCGGGTACAAGCGCTTCGCGTGTCCCGGCCGCTTCTACGCGGTCAGGCTGGTGAAGCTGATCCTGGCGTACTTCTTGCTGCATTACGATATCGAGTTGCGGGATGAGCGGAAGCCGGTGCATTATTGGTGGGGGATCTCGGTGAGTCCGCCGAGGGAGGCCGGGTTCCTTGTTAGGAGGAAGAACGTGGACTATGGAGTGCCGTTCCTAAACTAAAGGACTCCATTTGTGGGAGACTTACTATCATGGGTGGTACGGTGAAGACGTAATCCCGTAGTTAGGATGAAACGTTGATACTCTAAATGATTTGCAGGAGATGCTATTGAGCATATACGTCCACTGTGGATTCGAGCGCAAGTACCAATTAATTCAAGAGTGCGGAGATTATATTAGGAGCGAAACCTACCAAGGAGGTACAACCAAGTTGAAACGCAGTAAGAAAAACAGAGCACATGAGCAGCTGTGAAATCATGCTTTGAACTAGTACTAGGCCGAGTTTCCCTAGTTAGTAAGCCTTATAATCGAAATAGTGTTTTAATAATCCGCTCCCCTGGAAGTCTTGTGGTTCCTCACGGGTTTCCAGCTCCGGCAGATTCCGATCATCATCTAACTCGCCCACAGGTAGGTTTCCTTCGATCTTCACTAGCACATAGTTGCTCTAAGAATCCTTTTCAATTTGGATTTCTCTAGCATTATGTCTTGCCTGTACCTTCTGTCGCCAGTAGATCAAGAAAACAACAACGGCAGCAAATATCGCAGCCCCGAACACCACATTGATGCCAAACCTCAAAAGCCGTGAGCCGCTAGGTGAAGAAGGACCTGAAGTCTCAGGTACAGTACTAGAAGCCGATGAGATTTGTTGAGGACCCAAAGATGTTGAGTGGAAAGCTGAAGATGAATTTGAGGCAGTAGGGAACGTCGAAGTCTGTGAAGCGATTATCCCCCAGGCTCCCGCAGAAGAAGTGATACCAGAAAGTACATTGACTCTGGGGGGACTAACGGTAGTTGAAGCGGGTCTCTGGAAAAGTACAAAGTCGTTTTACTGCCATTTTACATTAAGCGGTTGGGCCCACATCGTGACAGCCCCAGTCACTTCAGTTTCATGTCCACCAAGCTCGGACACCATTGTTTTTTTTTTTTTTTTTGCCCGATGGAAAAGTGGAGAGACATACTGTGGATATAATAGTTTGTTCAATCCCGCTGTATGTCGTCAGTGTGTATAGGCCTAGCAGGTCGAATCCTCTTTACAACGTGTCCGTGTGGAGAACGAAGGACAGGAAAGTTCCACTGACTCTTGGCAGCATATCGCCAATGCTTCAACAGAACTTGCAGTGCTGGCGCCAACCAGTTGTGATGTTGATAGACCTATTGCATATCCGCTTGGGCAATATTCTGGACTGAAGACTTGTGAGTTCCACACATTTCCATATCCGTTAAAGCCTGATGGAAAGCAGGCTAAATCAGAGCTCAAGATTGAATTCGCAGTTTGGACTTGGATTCCGTGCGGTTTCAGCCGCGAGTGCTGTGTCACGACCGTTGCCTGGATAGTGCTGAAGGGGTAAGTTATTGTTGAACAGGCTACGAGCTGAAATGGGTCTAGAAAGGACATCAAAATCTCAAGGCAGAGCTGAAGGAGGCAGGTCTGAGCCAAGCCCAAATAGCTGGGGTGTATTTGGAAAACGGTGCAGATCGGAGTGCACGAACGGGCAGTACTTCACCAAATTGGAAGATTGCCTCTGAGCACGCCCCAGGCTACCGCGATCAACCGAGATAACCAGCTTGGCGTACAGGCCTTGAGGCTGTGTCGTGACATCGGGGAGGTAGAGTTCACGGCCGACCTTCCGCAGTCGGAGTCGCACGCAACCGCTTCGGCGAACGACGTCATGGCATCCGAGCACCATAATTTCCAGCGCACCCCGCGCACCCCTCCTCACCGCCACGCCTCGACATCCGAAGCTTCCTACTCTCCACCCCCACCATGGAAGCCGCGCTCAAGACCTTCTTCAGCTCCCCGCGTTTCGCCGTCGCGGGCGCGAGCTCCGACCGCGCCAAATTCGGCCACAAAGGTCCGGCAACACCCCATTCCTCTCTGCGTCCCTCCCCCCACCGCAGCCACAAACCTTCCCCCAGCTCCCGCAAACCGGCTGACACCGCGATCTCACTACAGTGTTCGTCTGGTACCTCACGCACTCCCTCCCCGTCACCCCGCTCAACCCGCGCGCCCCGACCATCACCGCGCTCAACAAGACCCACCCCACCGCCGCCTCGCCATCCGCCCTCCCGTCCCCCACCGAGACCTCCCTCTCCGTCATCACCCCGCCGCCCGTCACCCTGCAGCTGCTCAAGGAGGCCAAGGAGGCCGGCATCCGCGCCGTGTGGCTGCAGCCCGGCACGTTCGACGCCGAGGTGCTGGCCTACGCCGAGAGCGCGTTCCCGGGCGCCGTCATCGCGGACGACTTCTGGGGCAGGAACGGCGGGCACGGCGAGGGCTGGTGCGTGCTGGTCGATGGGGAGGAGGGGCTGAAGGTCGCGGGGAGGGAGTGGGAGGCGGCGAGGCTGTGAGCCGGGGTACTAAGGGGGAAAGAATGGTCGAATGCCCGGGCGGAATATGGTCGACGCTGGGTCGAAGGCGTTGGTTTTGGGGCCGGGCAACATCTTGGGCGGATTTACTGGGTCTGGAGGATTAAAGGGTGTTGGTGCATGTATGCGAGAGAGAAGGAAGGGGGTCAACACTGCGATGAGTGGTACTTCATTCGGTGGAAAACTATCGTTGTGCTTGGGCTTTTTTTTTTTTTTTTTGAGATCAAGATACCATAGAGGATAGGGAGGCGTGGTCAATGTGGACGATCATGAGGCTTCAAGCGTGACAGAGTCGATCACGAACCCCATCAGGCTCGGTTCGTACTTATCGTCCTTTTACACCAGCATATATCTCATGTTATAGGAGTGATACCTTTTGCGTCATATTATTCCACGGACATATTCAGCTGAAGGCATGTACACTTGAGAAGGCCAATAAACCTTTGCTATCGTTAGTACAGCCAACCAATGCTCATAGCATTTTTTTTTTTTTTCTGCAAAGATTCCAAGGCCCTCAATTTTACTCTTAGCTCTAAGTCTACTGAGAGTCCGCCATACAATCTTCGGCGCATCCACCATCCACTCACGGGTCACTCCACCAAACATCGATCAATCCCCAGCAAGATTTCTCTGCGTCTTTCTCCTCCCGTGATACACACAAATCCCCTTTCCACCACTCTTATGCTTCGGACTAAGCGGGCACAACGGACTTCCGGGCAAATGCTCCGGCACATCCCACGAAAATAGCCTCCCTGGAACCACTCCCCCATCTCCAGCATTCGTACACCTCTCAATTTTTGACAAGTCTTCGGCCAGGATCTGGTCCATCCTTACCCTGAACCAGGCCTTCTCGGGATCTGGCTCACGCGTGGGGGCCAGCGCCTTCGGCACGTCCCAGTCGCCAACCTCTTCGATGGGTGTCTGGCTCATCAGCACGGCGTCGCTATCCCAGTGGCCGCTGCTGCGACGATCATGGCGTCGCTGGGGGTCTGCGAATCGGCTGTGCTGCTGTTTGCCGCCACGATCGCCGCCATCTGGGGTCGAGCCTTCGAAAAAGAAGCCGGACATCTTGCCCCTTGATGCGCAACGGGTACCGAAACTTGGCGGTGTGTTGACGCGAGTGAGCCCCGGAGGAATGAAGTCTTGAGATATATTTCTGCTCCTCGCTGTTGTCCAACGGTTCGAAGGCGCCATGGCTTGAAAGCAATCGCCTCTTTCCCTATGAGATGCGGTTTCGGAGCTGCTAATGCGATGAGCGTATCTAGGAATGGGCGTCTCTGATGTTGGTGGCGAAGGTGGGGGCGAGATGCCACCAAGCGCTGTGCCAATGAAATCGGCGTTGTAGCGCTTTGGAGACACGGATAGCTTGGGTATCTCGGGGATGGCGAAATATGAACTTGCTTCCCGTCGGTTACCGATGGGATCGGGGCTGAACAGTGTGGTATCTTTGAGATCACTTGGGTTGACGGGTAATGGCAGGAAAATGGGAGTGTCTTTTTCACTTGATCTGTTTTGCGTGGAGCCGAACCTTGTGCGCCTTTTGGGCGTTGGTGGTAGGGGAGGTGCGGTTGCTGTTGCGGCTGATTCACCATTAGTGCTCGTAAATGAATCTGATCGAGAACATACGCCATTCTGGGCCTAACGTAGGCCTGACAGCATGCAGCTCAGAAGGTTCGATAACGTCTGCGATACTCTGCGCATCACTGGAAGTCATCGGTCCGCGCCACATCCAGCGCTTGTATGATTTTCTCGGAGGTTTCCCGAGAGGCTCCTGCGAGACCTGTTTCCGGCCCTCGTCAGACACTGGGCCGGGAGTCTGTGCGGAAGATCCATACGAGGTCGGTGAAGAGAAGGAGGTGGCTAGGGGTCTGTCCTTGGTAGGGCGACCAGTATAAGTTTTCCAATAGGGATTCCTTGGCCTCGAGGCTCCGCAGGGTGATTTCATGCTTGGGTATCTTCCTTGGATTTCAATTGATCCGTTTGAGGTGTTTCCTGCGGGTGAGCAAAGATCGCTGGGGAAATCGTCCGTAGACGCGTAGGGCATGTTTGAGTTGCCGTCGCTTCTATAGTGGAAGTGAAGGTGCTGCACGGACGGGGGAGAAGTTGGGACTGGTTCTGGTGACGATGGCGTTGACTTATTCGGCTCAGAGTCATGCTTTCTCAATGCCCGCAACCATGAAGGACTGGTAAGTGCGGGCTTCGATACCTTTACAGTAGAATCCGGGTTCTTAGCGGGCAGCGTAGCAATGTCACGTCTCTCGGCTAGATGCTGAGCGAATGATTCCTCAACGGGCTCTTCGTATGTCTTCACTTTTTTGAGGCTCGCCAGACTTGCAATACTCTTCCTCCTTGGGCCTCCGAACTTTTCTGCAATAGCATTTGTGCTGGCGTTGATAAGTCTCAAGTCAGGACCGGCCCTTACGATCCTCCGTGCGATGCTGGATATGGAGGGACTACCGGAATGTCCTAGAGACTCGGCACCGGAGCAATCGCTGACTTGGTGTCGATTGGATATTGGCGGGACAAACCAATCCGAGTTTTGAGACCGTTCGCTGACTGCTCTCACATGCCCCTGTTCCCATTCGGCCGACGATTTTCTCTCGTTTTCACTTAACAGCGAGGTATCTGTGGGATGACTGTGGATTCGAGCGAAGTCTGGGAATCGGTCTGCCGACGGTGTGCGGTCCGGTGACGGGGGAGAGCATTCGGGTGAAAAGGCGCCGTCGCTTACACTTTCTGATATGTAGAGACGATCTCTAAGTAGGATTCCTGAATCTGGAAGATCGGTAGTAAAACCAGAACCGACGAGAAGAGATGAGTGTTTCTTTTTGGCGTGCGGCAATTCCATTGGCGAAAATGGCGCCCATTGCATCGAGAGTCTGCCGATGCAGGCCGATTTCGCGGGGCTTGCAAATGGTGTTGAGTTGAGTGTTGGGACGGAATGCGGAAGAGCCTTGATCGCCCTTCGCAAGAGGCTGTAATAATAGAGTGAAAGGATGGGTAGGGAAATAAGGGAGGAAAAGAGGGGGAGGAATAGAGTCGGGATGGATTCAATCTTGTCAGTCAGTTTTGGCATGGACGCGATTCCATTCTGGCTCAATACTGAGAAAGTTACTTATCTGGAGCCACCGCGTACCCGAAACTCCTGTCCCCAGGAGGTAGGAGCACTCGCGAAAGAGGGAAGAGCATCAAGTAGAATGACGCCGAAGTCGACCCTGCTAGAATCGCTAAAGGCAAGAGCGAGGTTGGGACCAGGAAATAAATATGAATAAGTCCTCGCATGCTGGCGAAGCTAAAGCTAGAAGGGAGAACGAGCATCGCTAGCTGTAGCTAAATAGCGGACTATATCTTGGTATTTGTCTTGGAGCACGATTTCTTCTTTGCGGGCCCTCCGCTAAAACGGTTCGATCTTCTGCACCTTCGTTCTAGACACTTTCAGTAGCTCGGGAACAGCGCTGATTCTCTCTTCCTACAACAGCAAGGCTGCGTCCAACACCCAACCAGCAAACAAGGTGTAACTCGGCAGCGCACCGCAAAAAGCTACTCGCGATTCTGCTTGCGACTTGCTAGGCGCTTTATCCTCCGCCGGCCCTGATGGCTGACATTGCAAGGCAAAGTTCTTGCTAAGACCTGAGCCTGTTGGAGCACCCTAATCCACGGCATTGTGCCGACATCTTCCTAAAGAGATGTGGTTCGTAGAGAGTCGTCGGTGATATGCACCTGATATGTTTGAGATACGTAAGGTGAATGGCGTTTGCCGGCATCAAACTTTGGCTGTGGCGACTTGGTGAATGGTACGATAGAGCTTTCACCTACCACCAGCGGACTCCAAAGAACTTCGATTTCTTTTTCAGGGGAGCCCACGCATCCGCATCCTCCAGGACTATGCGTTTGTGACCTTGCAGTTCATAAGCATTACTTCACAGCAGAGCGATTTCTCTACTTGCCTGGAACATCGAGCGTCATGGACTGATACTGAGCCTCTGACTCTCCGGGCCTCTGCACCATGTGTACATTGACAGTACCTTTATTGAGAGGACCATCGACCTGTTCCAGAATAAGCTCCCCATGTTATAGACCGAAGGTTGGAGGCAGTACGTAGAAGCGAAAGTATAGATGATCATTCTCCGCCCGGTCCTTTTCTTTTCTGGACCTGACGTGGAGTCAGTCAAGAAACACAGACTAACGACATGATACCACATACGTTATTGACCATGGTCTCGCCATGCGACTATGAAATTCTTCCCCGCGGGCGACGATCTTCTTCGGATCTCCAAGTAGCTCCACACATCTTGAGTCCTCTTTGATCTTCCTCAGAGCACGATGATATTGATTCGTGGTGCCTTCTGGAGAGAGGACTTCGGTATATATGACGTAGCCAACGGCTCCCTGGCACTGTCAGAAATGTTTGGGCGGGCTGCAGAGGGTCCGCAGCGTACGGTCGCGAAGATTCCAGCAATAACGACTAAGAAATTGAACGACTGTTGTGTGGAGCGAGCGACCTTCTCGCCGGCGGTAAGGTCGCCCCACCGCACTCGTCCATCGTCGTTGGCGACCGTGACCTGCCGGCGGGTGGAGGAGCTTTTGGACGCGCCGCCGAGACTGCCTTGGGTTGCGTACCGTCTACATGAGATTGCTGACCTGCTCGTTCTCAGACCGGCTGTAATTCGCAATGGCAGTATTAGCGCATCGACTGACGAGGCTCGCGCAAGGCGCGGGAGGGTGGCGGCCATGATTGCGAGGAAGTGTAGTGAGGTGTAGGCAGCGGCAGCTTGAAGCTCTGAGGCTCGAAGCTCCGCACGCAAACGCCGAACCCCGGCTTTTCGCGCCCGTCACAGTTGTGCACCAGCCACGTCCGACCGCCGCCCGCGGCAACACCTGCGTCCTAGTCGCCGCTGGGTGCCATTCACGTTCACCTTTTGCTACTCTTATCGCCGCCCTGTACATAAACACTCGTGCGCATACGCCTTAGCGCACCCTCTCGAACACACTATGACGAGTCAAGGATGGAAGAAGTACTCGTATCTGGGCGACCTGCTGATGATCACGGCCGCTGTAAGTTCATGGCCATCCTCCGCCACGCGCCCAACGCGTGCACGCCCACCGCCGCCGCTCTCGGGCCTATACTGACCGGCACATGTAGCCAGTGTTAATGTATTTTGTCGTCCGCAACCTCCTTGCACGACTGGACCCCGACGCCGCCTCCAAGGAAGAAGCCCGACAGAAGTCCATCGCCGCCAACCGCAAGCTGAAGGGCATACTAGCAAGGCAAGAAGAGGAAGACGATGAGGAACAGGACAGCATCAGGCAGCGACTGCACCGGGACGAGCTGGTGCTCACACCCTACGAGCAGTCTATTGCTATGGAGGTTGTTGCACCCGAGGAAATCCCTGTGACATTCGATGGTATGATGAAGATTTGGAATATACCCACCTGTGCTTGAGCTTATACTCTATCGCAGACATCGGCGGCTTGGAAGACATTATCGAGGAGCTGAAGGAGTCTGTTATTTACCCTCTTACACTACCCCACCTATACGGCCACACTTCGTCGTTGCTCTCGGCGCCATCGGGCGTGTTGCTGTACGGCCCGCCTGGTTGCGGAAAGACTATGCTTGCCAAGGCTCTTGCGCATGAGAGCGGAGCATGCTTCATCAACCTGCACATTTCGACCTTGACGGAGAAGTGGTACGGCGACTCGAATAAGTTAGTCAGCGCCGTGTTCTCGCTGGCCCGCAAGCTTCAACCTACCATAGTCTTCATTGATGAGATCGACGCCGTGCTTGGCCAAAGAAGAAGCGGCGAGCACGAGGCTAGTGGCATGGTTAAGGCAGAGTATGTATTTCGAGTGAAGGCGAGGTGAAGGAATACACCCTCGTAGCTGACACCCTCCAGATTCATGACCCACTGGGACGGCCTCGCGTCCACGAATGCTGCCGGCATGCCTCAACGCATCTGCATCCTGGGAGCTACCAACCGCATCCAGGACATCGATGAGGCAATCCTTCGTCGCATGCCTAAGAAATTTCCCGTCTCTCTCCCTTCTGCCCAGCAGCGCCGTGGCATCTTCAAGCTCATCCTCAAGGACACCAAGATCGACTCCGCGAATTTCGACCTTGATTACCTAGTCCGCGTGTCCGCAGGCATGAGCGGTAGTGATATCAAGGAGGCTTGCCGTGATGCCGCTATGTGCCCAGTCCGCGAGTATATCAAAGAGCGCAAGAACCGTGGGGACCCGCTGCGTGGGGTGAATCCGGAAGAGGTGAGGGGACTGCGCACCGAAGATTTTCTAGGAAGGAAGGGCACGGTGCATTCTATGCAGGATCCGGAGAAGGCGGGGACGATGCCGGAGGCTGAGAGTGTCGATGGAGACAGCTCCAGCGATGATGAGGTTGGAAAGATCGAAACAGCCTCAAGTTCGCCAGCGGAGGATGATTACGTCGCGCCTGTGAGGTGATACCTCAGCTTAGAAGCGACGAACATTGCCAAATGGGTACAATGCACATTAAGGGACGGAGTTCGGCGTCGGGTTACAATACGGATGGGCAAGAATCAGCACACATGTGTGCCAAGGCAATGTATGTGGGATAGACGGAGGATCACTACTTACTTTGCTCATGACAGCGTGCGTACGAATGTATTTGTACAGTACCTTTATCGATCGCAAGCCAAAATCCCAGGGCTTCCTCTTCGGGCGACTCGAAGGATTCTCACTGCATTGCCACTAGTCCCACACTTTTCCTCAAGAGCAATTGCCGATATAATCGGAAAAGGATATATCCTATAATCTTACACACATATGCCCGTTCGCATGTATGCCAAAAAGAATCTGCAGCGGGATCTAGATTCTCACCTAGTAAGCACGCAAAAGTTGCATAAGCCTCTTGAGAGAAATCCTTCGCTGCATAAGCCGCGTCTCCCTAGGAAAGACAAATCCCAACGGGGACGTATACGAATGCCCCGGCTCCCCACGAGAAAAGGCACACAAGACGAATGAACAGTCACAACCAAAGATCCAATTCATTTTTCGATTCAGTCGCGTCAGCCGCAAAGGAGTGGATTGAGAAGCTTCTGATCCACACAAACCTGAGGCCTTCTCCACACACACCCACGATGCACGACGCAATGCCACTGACTAGGTAGATTCCTGCGACAGCCACCACCACAAAATATTCATGCCCGCCAAGCAAATTCAGCCTTACGGCACTCCGGGGGGGTGAAGGAAGCAAGCCACTCCTACGACATGCCTGCTTATCGGCTGCTCTGCCTTGTCTCGCCTCTTGCCTGACCTACTGTACCTCGCCATCCTTCCGCGACCCCACCCATCCCTCCCCGCCTTTATCTACATACCTTGTGATTTACCCCTCCCTCACGAGGCTCTTTTCCCTCCTCCCCCTTACCGCTTTCGAATCACGAGCCCTGCTCTACTTTAACGCCGACCGCTCAAGCGACCGCCCTTCCCGCCCTTTCCTCACTGGGGCTCGCGGAAAGGATTGCGCGCCAATGAGGGGCGGGGCGGCTTGGTTGACGCGACTATTGGTGCCACGTCCCAGGCGGGAAGGGTGGGAAAGGTGGGGATGAAATAAAATGTTCGCTTGGCTACCTTGCCTTAAGCGTGGAGTCTACAGGGCTCGGCGCCGTGGATTATAGGTGTTGTGCCTGGTTAGTGCTATGGTGGCTGGTTAGGCGAATTCTTTGCCTTTGCTTTTTTTTTTCTCCCCACGCGTTATTCTACATACGCCTTTTTTTTTTTTGGTCCTTGCGCATGTGGATGTAATGGGCTTGCAGGTGGCGGCCTTGCCGGTAAGATGGGGCATTGTGTGAAATGTGAGATTAGTGAGAGAGGTTTATTTTATCTTTCTTCTCTTTCTGTGGATGCTCGTGTCTGGGAGTCGTCGATGATACGAGCAACAAACACGTGCGTCGCGGATGTGCGACGGGAGTGGGTGGAGGGGGAGCGGCGGGCACGAAGGAAGGGGAAGGAAGGAATGCTGAGCACATTTTCTGAGTAGATGACGCGTCATCCACCAACAGACTGCCCGTGGTCACTCGTGTTTTCTACTCGCTCACCATTGAGAGGGTCGACTCCGGGAAGGCGACGGCTCCTGCCGTCTGCTGTGTAATAATCTTGTCTTTGGTAGTTTTGACGACGGGTCATGTCTCTTTTCTTTTTCGCCGCCGCGATTGTTAGGAGAAGGCTCGGGATGCGCTGCATGCGTGTCCCATCTCTTTGCTCCGGCGGGTGGTCGGGACGACGGACGCGGTGGGCGGGAATGCGGAATGTAGGGCGGCAGTAGGATGTGCTTCCGGTTGGCTACCAGCGAAAAGAACCTACCAACAAAAAAGATACGTTTTCGCACCGTTGCCTCGCGCGCTTGCCAGCAAAATCCTGGTTTGCGGGTTTCGAACGGATGAGTCAAGTCCTGCCCTTTTCTTTGGCGTTTTCGAATGGAGCTTCTGGAAGGGTTTTTAGGTTCTTTTGCGTCGTGATTCACTTGGCCCTTGACACGTCCTATCGGAGCGAGCGAAGTATCGTGCGTTCAGAGTTTTGGAATTCAGTTCATGCCACCGCCGCGGCTGCCCGAAACTTCGTGACGCAAGCCGGACGGGGAGCGAGCGGCGAGAACGAGCATACTGACCTGTCGGACGCGACGGGCATCTCGAGCAGGGCTTGTTGGATGTTGGTAGCGAATCGGAAGCTGGAGGCGTGACGTCTGTGTGCTATGCGAGAATGGGACGCGATGGCAGAGACATATGGTGTTTGGGCTAGAGCGCTTGTGACATCGGCTTTGCTATGCGTTCTAAAACGTAAATGTTTTGGGCACTTGAGCCAACCAAGCTGCTAAATGGTGCCAAGGCTGGAGATCAACGGCTTCTACGTGGAACTTCTTTGACGTGGAAAATGCGACATTAACAAGGTATGGGATTTGTACCGCAAAACGGCATTGTGATGATGAACAAGGCTCTGGGCTGCGGCGAAGGCGACGCATGAAGATTATCCAGAAATTATTGTTATCTATGGCCGGATGTCATTTTGCTAAAACAGACACAGTAGGTGGATATCTTTGTATTTGAAAAGGTTTGAACATGCAAAATAATAGTTGATGTGATATTATAACAGACGGGAGTATAGAGGGCGTAGAAAGAGACGATTCGTTGACAGGTGTAGAGGAGGTTGGGGCAAAGCTGAATATCGGGCATACCTGAAAATCACTTACCTGCGGGACATAGCTAACGATGCATCTCCACCGATGCCAAGGACAATATTACGGGATAGTAACGCTTCTGTAGTTCAGATCTAGAAGTTCTTGGCAGCGGTGGCGTACATAGATAGTTTAATTTCATTGGAGTTCGTGTGAGATGTTGGTAGTGATTGGTGATAAACCACTCGGCCGAAAAGCGCCATAAGGCAACTACGATGAATGTCACAATCTGCCATGCCATTAACTGGGCTAGTCATGTCAATAGTCGGCCGTCGTCGTGGGAAGAATGCATGGCGAGAGAGCATGAGAGATCGTCTCTCAATACGATCATCTTCGGCGAGGGAGAAACAAAGAACATGCAAGTGCTTACGCGATGAACACGTACGTTTGTTGTTCTTCGAGGCGATGCAAGGTGGAACTCGCCTCCTAAGAATAGTTGATCCACTGCATGACGAATGTGCAGGCGAGTCGTGGCGATCTTGACCTGCGGACCGCTCCTTGAGACAACGTGACCAGGCAGTGAAGATCCGGTCGACGAGCCAGAAACACGCGAAATGACCGTCAGATGCTCCGATCCGTTTGGGGAGCCGCAGCGAAGATACGAACGGGGCGTTGAGGCATCGTGTGGAAGAAGCTTGAGAAAGAATGGGTGCCGAATGATGGCAACACGCCCGAGCGCTCGGGGACAATGGGGAAGCGGATGCACGACTAAGGGTGGGAAATCACCTCCAGTCAAACGGTGGCCCTGGCGCTAGACAATGAGCAGACAGCCAGGAACGCGTCGACGAGGGCCTGGACTCGACGTTGATCTTCCGCAGGTGTGCAGAGTTGGGGGAATCGCGGTGACGGCTTTGCATCTGGCAGGCTGACAGGTGCGGCTGGCACAAAGAAGCTCCTGAAGAACCATGGTCTGACATTGCCGTAGTGCCTTGTCGGACAGAAATGGCAACACATGATATAATTGAAGTTCGACCTTACCATTAAGGCACTGATGAGGCAGGCAGGCAGCCAGACAAACTTTGTGCGCCGCCAAACTGGTCAGCCTGAAACGCGTAGCACGGAGCGGTTACCGTAAAGAGGCGGACTGGAGGCGGCGACGGGCCCAAAAACAAGTACTGTGGTTCGAATTGGGTTTGGATAGACTGGCCGCTACCGTGCTGCCGAAATTTGGGCGAGAGAGAGGATGCGTTGCTAGCTCGCCGGGGATGGGCAGATGGATCGTTTCTCCTGAGCTGAGGATGGGGGTTGGCAGGTGGTGCCTGTGCCTGTGCTGTCCCTGCGCCTGTGCCTGAACCACAGTCCCGCACTCCGCGAGTCTCGTTGTGGATGCCGCGGCCGAGGCCAGGCCTCTCCTGCACATGCCGGAGGGGCGGAGATGAGAGCGCGCTGGGGATTGGAACGTTATGAAAAAAAAAAAGCACGCCAAAACGGCCCGCGCTGGTCCTGGGGCCGTGGACAACTGGGCCTTGGGCCTACGCCGCACTGGCACTTATTTACCTGGTGGATTAATATGTGCTGGCGCGTATGGCGTTGAGAGAGAGGCGTCACATGGGGCTGGGCGCTTCCTCCCGACCCTGGGTTGGACTCGCAGGCACGGGGGCGGCAGGACGGAACGAAGGCAGACAAGTCGGGTCGCACACCAGACGGCGCTCCATGCGCGGTGCGGTGCGGTGGTGAGCGTGCGCTGCGCGTAAGACGGGGAACGGCTGATGGGGCAGCGGCCGGTGTGCGACGCAGCAGCTGCAAGACGCAGGTCGACGCCAAGCATGTCGGCCGGCAGGGTAGCGGGCACGATGTTTGCCGGCTGCGCAGTGTTTCTGCGATCAGGAAACGCGGCGCTGGAGGATGTGAGCGTGGGCGTGGGCGTGGGCGTGGGCGTGGGCGGCGCGGTGTCTGCGACGCTGGCGGCCTGGCTAAATGGCCGGCAGTGGAAATTGTCGGCCTTGACCCTGGATGAGACGCCCATCTAATTTCGCAGGGCCGGGAATCCCAGCACTTGGCCCGCAGACTACGCCACGCCGGGCATAGCGAGGCCCGGCTGCTGCAGGGTGCCCGAAGCGCTGCCCGCGGTGATGCTGGCAATTTCTCTTCCTGCTGATGCTTGCGCGGGCGGCGGCGCGGCACTGAGGGCGCTGGAGACGCGCTCCTGGCTGCCAGGCTGCACGGCACTGCCACCGGGGAGGGAAACGCTGTGTTTCTCGCCCTCCCACCTGCCCGTTCCTTGCTGGCCCTGCGAGTCGTGCGGTGCCTGCGACGTGACTTTAATCAATACTCCTCGACGCCCTGGGCCCTGGCGCACGCCCTCGCTCTGCCTGCCTGCCTGCCTGCCTGCCTGCCTGCCTGCCTGCCTGCCTGCTTGCTTGCTTGCTTGTCTGCTTCACTTGTGCTGCGAGCATGCGCTGCTCGACCTCAACCACACTCTCCCGCCTTCAGCTCTCTCCACGCTCCGGCTCCGGCGCACTACCAGCAGCACCCGCACCCGCCCGCCGCTCGCCCCTCCACATCGCATCATCGTAGTTGGTCGAAGCCCGCAACCGCAAGCGCCGGGAGCGATCGCGGACGGCGCTGCGAACCGCCTGCGCGCCCGGCCTATTTACAGCAATTGACCGGTGCCGCGGCCGCTTGTGCACACGTTTTATGCACAGCGCCGCCTGTTCTGGCGTCGTTTCTGCTCTGCCTGCCCGCGTCCCTGCTCTGCGCCCGGGGCCAAAGCTGGTCAGGCTCGCTCTGAGAAGCCACTCCTGTGCTCGCTCGCTTCGCCTGGCGCGCTGCCGGTCTCTCCATCGCCCTCCCGCGCGCAACCTCATCTCATTTCCTTCCTTCGCCGTCACCTCGACTTCTCCACTACCCCCCCAACAGCCCGGCAACCCTCCACCGGTCAGCACTGAAGCTTGCAGCTTCCAGTGTGCGCTCGCCGCCGTCGCCAGTCAACCATCCCGACCGACTCCGCCGTCTCGCTCAGGGCTCAAACCACACTCCTTCACCCCTCCGTCTCGATTCCCCAGTGAATCACCACCGCTCGTTTCTGCTGCTTCGATTCTTGCAATTACTTTCGCCTTTTTCTAATATCGCCATTCGACCGCCTTTGGACGACTGCGCTTCCACTCCTTGATTGCCAATCCTCGTCAAGCCACCGGACCTCGCTTTATTGTTTCCTCGCAACTCCAAGCTTTCTAGACAAAGAAGCCGCACCGCCTACCGTTGTTCGCCGGTTAATCTGGAGCTTGGGAGCCGTAATCCGTGGGTTTAGTTTGGCTTGTCTTTGTTCGAGAACGGGTTTCAAGCACGTGGATCTTGCCGGCCGTTTGATCGAGTCGACGCCGCCCTCCTGTTCACCATTGTCGTAGTCCAGGAAGCAGAACAAAGACAAGAAGTTACAGTCGTTGGACTTCCCTCGTCCGACCACCGAGCACTTATCCGGATACCTCTTCCCGCGACTGTCGCTTTCGCGTCCTCTCGTTCCAAACTACGCAATTGCCCGGCATCTGCAGGATGGTATTGTGAGGGCAGAGAATCGATTCGCCGACCTTATAAACCATTTTTGTCCTAGTCATCAATCTCCGCGACTGGTTTTCGGTCCTGTAAGAATACCTGGCTCCACGGCTCCGTTGAAAAGCTGGGGATTCATGCGATTCAACGGAACTAGGCATCATAGGAATTTCACTAACATCATACTGCAGACACTCCTTATCCTTGATTCGTCAAGTACACTCGTTTATACGAATATTCTGACAGTACGCTGGCCCTTCGCCCGGGTTTGGGACACTAATCTAACTTTTCACAGCAATAGCGCCTATCTTCGCGTCGTTTGCCATTTACACGGATTTCAAAGTGTTTGGGAATTAATACAGTATGAAAACGTCTACGGTTACTTGGGCGGCCTGCATGGCCCTTCTGTCTCTTCAGGGGGCAACTGCCGAAGCTGCGCCGGCACATGCAAAACGGACCGCTGCACCTCAAAAACCGAAGTATTATTTCCCTCGCCATGTGAAACGGCAAGTGTACAACACAACGACGCCGGCTGTCACTCCGGAGAATTCGACTCCAACTCCGGAAATTTCAACGCCTCCCCCAAGCGACTCTTCGACTTTGACCTCCAGGGAGGCATCGTCCCAAGCAGACCTCTCGTCCTTCTTTGAGAGCCTTTCCAATAGCGATTCGGGAGCCAGCAGTTTCTTCAATTCCCCACCGCCGCTCGCCGAATCTTCAACTTCTACATATGTGGTGAACTCCACGTCCGTAATTGAGAGCCCGTCGGGAACATCAACCGTCATTTCCCAGCAAACCGTTACCGAAGTTTCTTCGCCATTCACCACGACCACTTTATCGAGCACTCCAGAGGAGGTTGCATCTACTCCAGCTGCATCATCTTTCGTGGGAACCGGCGGTGTTACTGTCCCTGTTGTCACTCCCTCGGCTTCGGAGGGCTCTACTGTCACGGAGTCCACCGCTACGACCATTACTGAGGACTCTTCTGCCGTCGAGTCTTCCACTCCCGTGTCTACTATTGTCGGCACGGGTGGTGTATCGAGCCCCGTCATTCAACCGACTACGAGCAGCACGGAGCAATCTACTGCTGAGGTTTCGTCCACTGTGATTCCGGTCTCCACTTATGTCGGCACTGGTGGCGTTTCAAGCCCGGTTATCCAGCCCACCACCAGTAGCACTGAGGAAGCCTCGACGTCTTCTACCGCTACTCCGGTTTCAACTTTCGTCGGCACTGGCGGCGTTTCAAGCCCGGTTATCCAGCCCACCACGAGTAGCACTGAGGAAGCCTCGACGTCTTCCACCGCTACGCCGGTCTCAACTTTCGTCGGCACTGGTGGTGTCTCGAGCCCGGTTCTTCAACCGACTACCAGCAGCACCGAGGAGCAGGCTTCGGAAACCTCTCTGACCAGTGCCACCGAGACGACCTCTGTCGCAAGCATCCCTTCTAGCGCGGCTGGTACAGGTACCGGTGGTGTTTCCATTCCTATCGTTCAGCCGACCAGCTCGACTTCCAGTGAGGAAGCCTCTTCCAGCAGCTCTGGCCTTCTTGATCCCGTTCTCTCCCCTGTCTCTAGCCTTCTCGGCATTGGTGGTATTTTGAGCCCCATCCTCACGCCTACGACCTCTGCCACCAGTGAGGAGTCAGCTTCGTCTTCTGCGGCTGCTACTACGCCCGCTGTCGAGTCCAGTGCCGCGGGAACCGGAACTGGAGGTGTTTCGATTCCGATTGTCCAGCCCACCAGCTCAACCGCCAGTGATGAAGCGCGCACTACGGAGCCGAGCTCTGCTTCCAGCACTGGTGGGCTTCTTGGCCCGGTTCTCACTCCCTTGAGTAGTGCTCTGGGTACCGATGGCATCTTGAGTCCTGTGACCAGCGCTCTTGGCACCGGCGGTGTCCTCAGTCCTGTCCTTGAGCCGACGACTGCTTCTACCACCGAGGAGTCCACTGCGTCTTCGACCGCTGAATCCAGCGCTGCCGGCACTGGTGGCGTCTCCAGCCCCGTCGTCCAGCCTACCAGCGGTTCTCAGTCTACGCCTGCTGAGACCGGCACCGGTGGCGTCACTGTTCCCGTTGTCCAGCCAACTAGCTCCAGCGACGGTGTTGCGACGCCCATTGCTACTCCGTCCACTGGTACCGGCATCATCGTCGGTCTTTCTACGATTATTGACAGCAGCAGTAGCACAACCGATGCTCCGTCATCGTCCTCGACCTCGACATCAGACCTCCTTGGTGGCCTTGTGTCGGGCGTGACTTCAGCAGTCTCCGGTGTGACTTCGGCTGTTGGATCTGCCGTCACTGGCGTTACATCAGCAGTGGGCTCTATCGTCACTCCGGTTGAGTCCGTTCTGACTTCAGTCGAGTCTGTCTTGACCCCGGTTGAGTCTGTCCTGACTCCGATCATTGGCAGCAGTTCGTCCTTCGTTGCTACAGGTACTGCCATTCCGCCCGTCACCTCGTCTGCCAGCGACCTCGCTCCTACGCCCACTGAGGCTTCTCCGTCTAGTGGCAGTGACTCTGCTCTCGGCATCACTACACCTGGTCTTACCCCGACGCCCACTAGCAGCAGTAGCGGTCTTGACATTCCTCTGCCGCTCACAAGTGACCTCAGCTCTCTGGTCTCGGGTGTGACCAGCCTGGTTTCCAGCGTTGGTAGTGATCTGACTTCGGTCCTGACTCCCTTACCTAGCATTCCTTTGACTACTAGTGCTTCGGCGGCCACGCCTACCCCCTCGAGTGCATCGAGTAGCATTGCTGCGTCGTCTTCGCTGACCGGTGTGGAGTCGATACTGTCATCTTTGCTCGCATCGACGCCGTTGGTTTCCATTCCCACAACGCCGATCATTCCGCTGAGCACCCCGACCACTATTGACTTGACTTCAATCCTCTCGTCTCTGACCGGCATTCCCAGCTCTGCTTCAACTCCCATTGCCACTTCGGAGACTAGCTTGACGCTCAGCGGCTCTTCTGCTGTGCCGACTACCCCCACCACGCCTCTGCCGACTAGCTCAACTACTCCCAGCTCTGGCTCGACTACTCCCGGCTCTAGCTCGACTACTCCCGGCTCTAGCTCGACTACTCCCGGCTCTAGCTCGAGCACTCCCGGCTCTAGCTCGAGCACTCCCGGCTCTAGCTCGAGCACTCCCGGCTCTAGCTCGTCCCTGTCTGAGACCAGCTCTGCTGACACATCTGTCTCGTCTTCGCCCGCTTCCACACCGGAGTCTACTACTTCGCTCTCGACTACTGTCGCATCGCAGACTACGCCGTCCACCCTACAGACGCCGTCCGCCACCACTGAGTCTAGTTCGAGCTCATCTTCGGTTATTGTGATCATTCCGACTTCCAGCTCTTCGGTTGAGATCTCGTCTACCACTCTGTCGACCACGTCGACTACCCCTGTCTTCTCAATCGTCCCCACCGGCACCGACTCTGCGACCACGTACACGGTTGCTACGAGCATTGTGTTCGACCCCTCCACGAGTGAAGCCTCTGCTAGTGCCTCGGCTACCGCGTCTCCTACCACGTACCCCAAATTCATCGCTCCTCCGGGAGGCATGCCCACGGCTCCTGCCAACTCCACCAAGATTCAAATTGGTTTCAAGCGTGGCTTTAACTGGCCTTTCGTGGTTAACCATGCTGACACCACTGGCTGGCAGCTTACCACTTACATGCCTGTCGCCGTTGCCGATGGACTTGGTATCGAGCACGATAAGGTCGAGATGGTTACTCTGACTTCTTACAACACCACGGAGAAGTTGGGTTACATCTCCACCCTCGCCTTGATGTATGTCCCAAGTGACCTGGTCGACACGCTTCACCTGGACCTGCTGAACTCCAACTCCGCCTTCTACAACAACGACGATAAGGAGATTGGCTCTACCATCAACTTCCTGACGAGCTTTGTCGACCCCACCTTCCCTATTCTTGCCAGCGACATGCCTGATGATGGTACGCCGGGCACTCAGACCGGCAGCGGTTCTTCCTCCAGCTCCTCTGGCAATGCCAATAGCGGCGATCCCCTGAGCGATGGATCTACTTCCAGCTCTCCTGTTAAGGGCAGCGCCGTGGGTATCGCTCTCGCTGCCATTGGCGGAGGTGCTCTCTACGGAGCGGCTATGATGCTTGTTGCCCGTAGGTACAAGAAGAAGAAGGCGAGCCACCAGCGCTCGAGCTCTGTGCCGAGCACTGGTACCAACGGCCACGGCTCAATGACTGGTGGTCCTTGGATGACCGGAGCCCGCGGTGGACGCGACAGCCGTGGCAGTCGAGGTAGTGGCAGCAGCAATGGCCGCAGCGCCCGGACTGCGCAAATCTCGGCGCCAGTCATGGCGGAAAACTCCCTGGGATGGAATTGATCGCCGAGCGCGACCCCACACTATCCTTGACGGCCTAATGTTTAGCACATGAGGTCACGTTCGCTGTATCATATTTGAAAACAAAAGCGCAGTCTCGCAGGCAGTTGGCCTACCTTATCTTTCATTCCGCCCAACGGCAGACGATCAGCGGGTTTCCAGACAGCCCAGCTCAATCGTCATCCCACCTCACAAGCCGGTCACTGCTCCTCAGACCCTCAGCTTTATTTCATTTTTCTCTATACCTGTCTATGCATTCCAGTCTGTCATCTAGCGCAAGCTTATTATCATATTATTGGTCACATTTTCTTTCACTTCTTAGATACCTGTCTACGACTTCTTTCGGAAGGTAGACTATTTCTGATTCCTTTCATTATGGCTGGAAGGGAATTTTTATTATGGACTGCATGGCATATGATCGCACTGCCATGGCTGTCCGGTGCGGCAGCGCCTGGGGAGGTTGGCTGTCAAGTACATAGTTGGAGAATTTTGAATAAATGTAGTGATGAATCAGAGGATTGAGGCTCAGCATGATGTCAATAAAATTGGGTGACACCTAATTCAGCTTTTGGACGTCGTTGATTAATCACTCAAATTCCAGAGGGGTAGCATGATGTTCCGCGCAGATGCATCGTGTCCTCCGTGCGGCAACGAGTATTTTGAAGTGTACTTCCTTACACAAGACATCATGATCGTGATGGTGCCCTGACGATGCCGAAAAGCGAAGCGAGGATTGTCTCTAATTATCATTCACATAATCATGCTGAGCAGTGGCGGGAACGAGGAGATTCGTGTCCGGTTGTAGAAAAGGCCACGACCGAGGACGAAGGCGGCAGCATTTCAGTGGCTGCGTGCTCAACGGGCGCGGGACCTGAAATCTTGGCGGCCCGAGACCAACTCCGACACCCTGCAGGCCAGCCCTAAGCAACGATCCACGATCCACCTGTCCTGCGCGAGCCCGCGACACCGCTCTCGACCGCTGCCCGATCCTCCGCGCTTCAACCTCCTCCAGCAATTCCCCAGCGGTGATACCGGGCGTCATATTGCGCAACACAATCCACCTTCGACTGGCTGCTCACAAGCCACGTCTCTTAAACCTGTTCCCCTTGCGCACCACACATCACCCTGAGACAAGATGCGGCTTGACGTGAAGGTAAGTAATCTGCTATCGGCGGCAGCGCGCAGCAGTACATCTCTTGGAGCTTTAACCAGCACCATGACTGCGCGCGAAACCTTCCTCCTTCCGCTCGCGAACGTAGCTAACCTGAAATTCGTTCTACAGAGGCAGCTCTTCGCCCGCAGCGAGCGTGTCAAGGGCATTGATTTCCACCCCACTGAGCCATGGGTATGTAACTTGCACGTATGAGATCGCTGGTGCATCGCTGACTTTGGCAGGTTCTGACAACTCTCTACAGCGGTATGTCGTTGCGGCGGAATTACGGAGGAGACAGTGGAGCTGACAGAGCTAGGCCATTGTCACATCTGGTCCTATGAGACGCAGGTAAGAGCACCGCCTGATCATACTGAGTGTAAGGCTGATAAGCTCCGCAGGCAATTGTTAAGACCTTTGAGCTTACTGATGTCCCCGTCCGCGCTGGCCGCTTCATTGCGCGCAAGAACTGGATTGTCTGCGGTTCCGATGATTTCCAACTGCGTGTCTACAACTACAATACCTCCGAGAAGATTACCAGCTTCGAGGCGCATCCGGACTACATTCGTGCAATATGTGTCCATCCGACCCAGCCTTTCGTGCTGACTGCTTCCGACGATATGGTGGGTTCACGAGATGGATCATCGCAGGACGGCTAGAAGGCTGACAATGGGATAGACAATCAAGCTGTGGGACTGGGAGCGTGGCTGGAAGTGTGTTCAAGTGTTCGAGGGTCACGCCCACTATGTCATGGGTCTTGCCATCAACCCGAAGGATACCAATACCTTTGCGTCTGCTTGTCTTGACAGGTGCGGATCGCTCGGGGACGTGGTGAAATTGCGCGCTAATTGGACATTAGGACGGTCAAAATTTGGAGTCTGGGATCTCCGACCCCCAACTTTACCCTTGAGGCGCACGAAACCAAGGGTGTTAACCACGTCGATTATTACCCGCAATCCGACAAGCCGTACCTCCTCACCACGTCCGACGATAGGACCGTGAAGGTATGGGATTACACGACCAAGGCCCAGATTGCTACGTTGGAGGGCCACACCAGCAACGTTTCCTTCGCTATCTACCACCCAGAGCTGCCGGTGATCATCTCCGGCTCTGAAGACGGCACTGTTAAGATATGGCATGCCAACACGTACCGCCTTGAGCAATCCCTCAATTATGGCTTGGAACGCGCATGGTGTGTGAGTTACCAGCGCGGAAAGCAGGGTGTCGCTGTCGGTTTCGACGATGGAGCCGTGGTTGTCAAAATGGGTCGCGAGGAGCCCGCGGTCAGCATGGATGCCTCTGGCAAGATTATCTGGGCGAAACACTCGGAAATCCTTACTTCTGTTATCAAGGGTGGCGACAAGAACCTCAAAGATGGCGACCGCCTAACTATCCCTTCGAAGGATCTTGGCTCCACTGAAATCTACCCGCAGTCTTTGATGCACTCTCCCAATGGCCGTTTCGTTGCTGTTTGCGGTGATGGCGAGTACATCATCTACACCGCGTTGGCCTTGCGTAACCAAGCTTTCGGCTCGGCATTGGACTTCGCTTGGGCATCGAAAGAGAACGATAAGGACTATGCTATTCGTGAATCTGCCACGAGTGTGAAGATCTTCCGCAACTTCAAGGAGAAGGGCAGTGGAGGCTTGAACGTCGGCTTCCAGGCCGAAGGCCTCAGTGGTGGCACTCTACTTGGTGTCAAGGGTCAGGGTGGCATTGGCTTCTTCGACTGGGAGACCAGTCAGCTGGTTAGGAGAATCGAAGTCGAGCCCAAGAACGTAAGTTAAAACAAATGAAATCGCATGCGAAGCAAAAGACTAAGCGAAAATAGGTCTATTGGTCAGAGAACGGCGAACTCGTCGCTTTGGCCTGCGACGACACTTACTACGTCCTCCGCTTCTCCAGGGAGAACTACGTCGCCGCTCTGCAGGCCGGTGAGGTCGACGAGGATGGTGTCGAGGCCGCTTTCGAAGTCATCACAGATATTAACGAGAGGTACGACATTATGTTGGGACGACTCCATACGCAAAGTCACTAATATATCTTACAGCGTCCGGACTGGCCAATGGGTTGGCGACTGCTTCGTGTACACCAACAGCACGAACAGGTTGAACTACCTCGTCGGTGACCAGGTCTACACCATTTCTCACTTCGATACCCCTGTGTATGTGCTTGGCTACCTTCCTCGTGATGGCCGCGTATACATTTGCGACAAGGACGTCACCGTCATGTCATACGCTCTCTCTCTTTCCGTGATCGAATACCAGACTCTTGTCTTGAGAGGAGAGCTTGAGACAGCTATGGAGATGCTTCAAGACATTCCCCAGGACCAGAAGAACAAGATCGCACGATTCCTGGAAGGTCAAGGCTTCAAGGAGGAGGCTCTCGATGTCGCAACCGACCCTGAGCACCGCTTTGACCTCGCGTTGAGCCTTGGAAAACTCGACGTTGCCCTCGAACTGGCGAAGGAGGTTGATGTAGAGCACAAGTGGAAGACTGTCGGTGACGCGGCACTGTCTGCGTGGGATCTCAAGCTTGCCGAGGAGTGTTTCACGCACGCAAAGGACATGGGCTCTCTGCTACTCCTTTACTCTTCTAGCTCAAATGCTGCCGGTCTCCGCAAGCTTTCCGAGCTAGCTCAGGAATCAAGCGCCCATAACATTGCCTTCTCCTGCTTATGGCAGGTGGGCGATGTGGATGGCTGCATCGATCTGCTAGTCAAGACAGGCAGGACCCCTGAAGCTGTGCTCTTTGCACAAACGTACAAGCCCAGCCGCGCTCCCGCACTGGTCAAGGAGTGGAAGAAGGGTCTGGAGAAAGATGGCAAGGGCAAAGTGGCACGGCTATTGGGTCAGCCGCCGAGCGCGGACGAGGAGGGCGACCCCGACATGTTCCCCGAATGGGAGGAGTGGCTGAAGGTGGAGAGAGAGGGCGGCTCAGTCAAGCTCGTCGATGTGGATGATGAGGAGGAAGAGGCAGGCGAGGTCGCAGTGGAAAATGCGGCCGATGATGTCGAGGTTGACGGCGAGAGTCCGGCAGAGGAAGCGGGGGAAGCGGAGGCTGCTGAGTAAGTCACGTCTTAGATGATGGGGGCCATCGGGGATTCAAAAGGCGTTTTTATTAGCACGACGCGGATGTGGACATGGAGATAATCAGACGGCGGCGAAATCAAAGTATGAATATACTGCTTGACTACTGCATGACAGATGCATAAAGACACGTTGAGCGTACGGCGAGGAGGACTGCGGCTCTACCGGAACACGGCGAATCAGGCGGCACGAGAAAGGCATGCCTGTTGACCGCCTCCTGATGCGTGCGATCGTCCCCTTAGCTTGCCGGGGTGACGTTGGGGCTTGGCGGGGCCTGGCCTACAATTATCCATGCAGGTACACGCTCTCCGTGAAAACACCGCGCGTCGTCCCCGAACGGCGACTCCCCTCCACCCTCCTTTCCAGACCAATTTTACCAAGCAGTCTCCTCGCCAGCAAGAGGAGACGCGCCGCTCATTTGTCTGCAGCTATGGCGAGACTCGGTCGCCGTGGCTTTCTGGCCATCGCCGTGGTTTTCCACCTGGTCTACATATATTCCATCTTCGACATCTACTTCGTCAGCCCCATAGTCAGCGGCATGCGCGAGTACAGCCTCGATGCGCGAGAGCCGCCCGCAAATCGATTGGTCTTGTTCGTCGGTAAGTGTAGTCTCACTCATACTCACTCTAGCTCGAGGCTTGCTGGAGCTGGAGGGAATATCGTAGCCCTCAAGGTGTAAATTGAACACTTTGCTGACACAGCATGCTCGCTCGGCGTAGGGGATGGACTCCGCGCGGACAAAGCCTTCCAGTACTTCAAGGACCCCTCGCCGGCCGACCCCAACAGCACGGAGGCGCAAGAGCTGCGGCCGCTGGCGCCTTTCCTCCGATCGCGGGTGCTGTCGCACGGTACGTTCGGCGTCTCGCACACGCGGGTACCCACGGAGTCGCGCCCCGGGCACGTGGCGCTGATCGCGGGCCTGTACGAGGACGTGTCGTCGGTGACGACGGGCTGGAAGCTGAACCCGGTCAACTTCGACAGCGTCTTCAATCGCAGCCGCCATACGTGGAGCTGGGGCAGCCCGGACATTCTGCCCATGTTCGAGCAGGGTGCGGTACCCGGCCGCGTCGACGCGTACACGTACGGCGCCGAGGCGGAGGACTTCACCCAAGACGCGAGCCAGCTGGATACGTGGGTGTTCGATCGGGTCAAGGGCCTCTTCCGCGAGGCGAAGGCGAACAAGACACTGGGCGAGACGCTGCGGCGGGATAAGAACGTGTTCTTCCTCCATCTGCTGGGGCTCGATACGACGGGTCATGCCTACCGGCCATATTCGAACGAATACCTGCATAATATCAAGGTCGTGGATCAGGGGGTCAAGGAGATCACAGAGCTGATTGAGGATTTCTACGGCGACGGTAAGACGGCGTTCGTATTTACCGCGGACCACGGCATGAGCGACTGGGGCAGCCATGGTGACGGCCACCCGGATAACACGCGGACGCCATTGATCGCTTGGGGTGCGGGAGTCGCGCCGCCGGTCAAAGCGACGGATGGGATTGCCAAGGGGCATGAGGACGGATTCTCGCTGGACTGGAATCTCAATCATATCCAGCGGAACGACGTTGCGCAGGCTGACGTCGCGGCGCTCATGGCGTACCTCGTCGGTATCCCCTTCCCGGTGAATTCGGTCGGAGAACTGCCACTGGCGTACCTGAACGCGGACGCTACTACGAAGGCGGAGGCCTTGCTGGTAAATGCCAAGGAGATCCTCGAGATGTACCACGTCAAGGAGGAGCAGAAGAAGTCGACTGCACTACACTACAAGTCTTTCCCCGCCTTCAGCGGCAACGTGGAGGACTCAGTCGAGCACCGCATTGCGAGGATCAGGGAGTCTATCGACGGCGGCCGCGCGGAAGACGCCATCCGGCAGTGCGAGGAGTTAATTAAACTTGGCTTGGAAGGCCTCAGATACCTTCAGACGTATGACTGGCTGTTCTTACGTGCGCTGGTAACGCTGGGATATCTTGGTTGGATGGCGTTCGGCATTACGACGGTCATTGATTTGCACGTCTTGCATGGCACGACTGATACCAAGCGGTCCACGGTCTCAATGGTTGTTTTCTCTTCGATTGCAGTCGCGCTGTTCTCAGTGTTGCTGGCGCAGCGCTCAGCGTGGACGTATTACTGTTACGCTGTCTTCCCGGTAATGTTTTGGGAGGAGGTGTATGCAAGGCGGGCAGCTTTGAAGAAAGGCAAGGACGTACTTTTTGAGCATGTCAAGACGCCAAAGGATAAAGTCGGGTTGATCGTCAAGTTTCTTGCTTCCATTGGGCTGCTGGAGGCGATTGTGAGTGTTACGGCTGTGTGCCAATTCATGAGAGTGATTGCTGACGGAACATAGGTTCAAAGTTATTTCTACAGAGAGGTATTCACTATCAGCTATATCCTGGCCACCCTTTGGCCAGCCTTCTACGGAATCAGTTTTATCAAGCAAAATTCCCTGGTAGTGGCCACTTGGTGGCTGGCTTGCAGCATGATGAGCGTCTTCACGCTTTTGGATCCCAACAAGGTTGAGGATATTACTCTGATGTGAGTTTTACTTCCACACTGTTCATGTTTAGGTCCTGATTACCCAATTAGCCTTGTGGGTGGTTTCCTCATGTTTACTGTCGGCGCGCTGTATCTCGTCTTTGAGAAGAGCATCATCGAGCGGTCTTCTGCTACGAAGAAAGGCCTCGCGTCTTCCAAAGCCGACGCCCTATCCAGGACGATCTTGGGAACCCAAGTTGGCCTCATCGCTCTTGCTATGCTTGTCACGAAGTCCAGCGTTGCTTCTTTGCAAGCTAGGGAAGGCTTGCCTTTGGGAACCCAGATTGTCGGCTGGGTTGTTCTTGGTAAGCCAATGTCCTCTCGACCAAAACGGACAAGACTAATGCTCCCCCAGTTGCGTCCCTAACAGTGCCGTTCCTCCACGGACTGGCGCCGAATAACCATTACATCCATCGCCTGGTGGTCATCTTCCTGGCTTTCTCTCCCATCTTCATCATTCTCACCATCTCGTACGAAGGCCTCTTCTACTTCGCCTTCTGTATGACACTCGTTACTTGGGTTCGTCTGGAGCACCGCATTTTCCAGCACACAACCGCCGCAAACGCCAGCCCACCTCCTGCGACCGAGGAACTCAACCCCCTCACACCCGCACTCGCCTCGGCGCACACCCGCCTCACTGGCCTGGACAGGGGCGACGCCTATCGCTCACTTACCCTATCCGACGTCCGCATCGCGCTGTTCACACTCTTCCTCCTCCAATCCGCCTTCTTCAGCACGGGCAACATCGCGTCCATCTCGTCCTTCTCTCTCGACGCCGTCTACCGGCTGATCCCGGTCTTCGACCCCTTCTCGCAAGGGGCGCTCCTCATGTTCAAGATCCTCGTCCCCTTCGCCGTCCTGTCCGCCAACCTCGGCATCCTCAATCGCCGCCTGGGGGTGGCGCCGAGCGCGCTGTTCATGATCGTCATGGCCGTCGGCGACGTCATGACGGTCAGCTTCTTCTGGCTGGTCAGGGACGAGGGCAGCTGGCTGGACATCGGCACGAGCATCAGTCACTTTTGCATCGCCAGCGGGTTGTGCGTGTTTGTGGCGGCGCTGGAGGGCGTGAGCGAGGTGTTTGTCAGTGGGGTCGAGTTTGAGGATGCGGTGGGCGGGGTGAAGGGGAAGGCGAATGGGGTGGTGGAGGCGGTGAATGGGGCTGTGAACGGGTCGATTGCGGCAGATGGTGGTGGGGAGGGGAAGAAGGGAAGGTAGGGGAGGGAAAAGGGGGCCCGGCGGCGTGGAAGGGTTTGATTGTATTGCGTTGAGTAGATGATGAACGGCACGGCATTTTGATATCGGCTAAAGATAGCATTTATTAATACATAATCGACACGAAAACCTTTTGCTTTTTCTTTGACCACGCGCCGTGTTTCACAGAAACTTTCGATGTGTTGACGATTTGGAAAGGGAGATTTACGTATTCCGATGCCTCGTAATTCCTAATTTCTATAGCTCGTAACCCGTTGCACCATGGCAATTTGATGCTAGGCTCAATCATACACATGAGAACTTTTTTTTTTCTTTCCTCGCACGAGTGCTCAGAGGAAGGGTGGATTTGCTCCATTTCGTGCCCCGTTCCTAGCCAATGACCCGTGAGTGGCCGCTCACAACTCCCTCAGCTTCTGCTCCACCTTATCCTTCGCCTTGTTCAAGAACCCGGCCAGCTTGTCCTCCAGGCCGCCGCCGCCGCCGCCGCCGCCGCCGCCACCGCCACCGTGGTGACCGCCCCAAGCCTGCGCGTGGCCGCCCCTCATGAAATCGTCGATGTTGCTGCACACGGGACCGACGCAGCGGCCCATGTCGGGCCCGTCGCGGGTCCAGTTGACGCGCTGGCAGCGGCCCTTGCGGTTCTCCCAGCCGTCGGTGGGGCTGTCGGTGGCGTGGAAGACGGCGAGGATCTCGTTGCCGGCGATGGGGATGAAGTTGCCGTGGCCGGGGCCGTAGGGGCCGGTGGTGGCGCCGTCCGGGGTGCAGATGAGCGGGCGGTCGCTCTTGCGCCAGGAGCGCGGGTCGAGCGGGTCGCCGCCGGTGTAGCGGATCGTGTTCATCTTGTAGTCCTTGGTCCACGAGCCGGCGCAGCTGTAGGCGATGCCGATCCACGAGCCGTCGGGTGAGGCCAGGTACTGCGGGCCCTCGTTGATGCCCGAGGGCCCGCTACGCTCCCAGGGGTAGTCCGGGTGCGAGATCTTGACGGGCGGCCGCGAGGCGTCGGCCTCGACGGGGCTGTGCAGGCGCACGATGAAGAGCTCTTGCGTCTTGTCCGACTCGAGCTCGCCGAGCGGCCAGCCGCTGTAGATGAAGTACTTCTCGCCGTTGAGCCAGACGACGGTGCCGTCGATGGCCCATTGGTCGTGCGGCAGGCCGCGCAGGCGGCCCAGGAACTCCCATTGTCCGGTGCAGGGGTCGGCGTTGCCGGGAGGGCCGCCGATGACGTAGATCTGAGTTCAAGGTTAGTGGAGGTGTTTGCTTGAGAGGGACGAAGGATGGGGAGTCGTTGGGGATTGCGTACCCTGTGAGACTTGTTGCCGTGCTTAGGGTCCTCGCAGGCTACGTAGCAGTACCAGCGGCCGTCAACGACGTGGATCTCCGGAGCCCAGATGCCGCCGGAGTACTCGGTGCCTGGCGGGGGCTTCCTGGTGGGCATTAGTATGGGAAATTCTGCGGAAAGTGCGGAAGTGACATGACTGATGACTGAGAGTGTGGAAGGTTCACGCTCAGCGTAGAAAGAAACGAAGGGAATTGAACGAGACAAGAAGGGAGGGGAATCGAACAGACGTGATTCACGTGAAGGAAACAAAAAACAGAGGAGACAGTAGAAGAAAGTGCCCACCTACCAGATGACGTGCTTGGAAGCATTGTGGAAGCTGAGGACGTTGTCGGAGCACCAGACCTCGACGCGGTCACCGGCGGTGAAAGTCTGGAAGATGGAGGGTGTTAGCGAATGGTCAGGTTGGAGCAGGGTGCCGGCGAAGGGTGCCCCGCAGGACTGCCCCTCCCCCTCAGTGCAGTGCGGAGGGAGCTCACCAAGTAGAACTTGCCATTGGCGTGAGTGACGAAGGGGTCTGGAGTGGCATGCGGAGTGCAGGTGATGACGGAGTTGTTGTAAGTCATGATGCCGGCCAGGATAGAGTTTCGGGGGAGGAGAAGCGACAGAGCTTGTCGGCGAAGAAGGTTGTACAAATACGAGGCGCGATGCAGGCGGTCTTGGTGTCGGCAGCGCGACCGGTTCCGGTGCTTCTCGTCAGGCGGGCATCAGAAGGCGCGGTTGCGTCATAGCCGCGCCTTGAAACATGGAGCGCCGACAGCGCACGCGTCAGTCGGCGAGTCGAAGGGCAGGCGCGGTGTCCAACCAGCGGCAGCGCAGATAGTACAGGCTCGTGGCAGTGCAGCCAATGCCTGGCCAAGCTACATGGCGACGAGTGGGCGAGTGGGCGAGTGGGCGGGCGGATGGACGCGTCTGGGGCTGTGGCTCTGCAGGGGCTGTGCGTCAGGTCAGGACGCCCGCATGGTGGGGCACGTACTGCGTGCATAGTACGCCCGGCGAGGCATTCCAGTCGCCGACTCGAACAGGAAACTTGTCTTTCTACTCGGCAACCCGTCGCCGGGCATGACGGGAGCGCTTTTTGTAGCTGAGCACAGGGTCATTGGGCATCAACGGCGCACAAGCTCGTGGCTAGCGGCTCGCCGGCCGGCTGGGGGGAAGCGGGCGACTGTCTGAGGACCTGGTCTAGCTTGCTTGGTCAATCAGCCCTACCGGAATATCTGCGCCGCTTCCCGTCCCTGCGCAGAGCTGTCACGCTCTCACGCTCTCACGCTCTCACGCTCTCACGCTCTCACGCTCTCACGCTCTCACGCTGTCACGCTGTCACGCTGTCTAGCTGTCTCCCGCTGCTCCAATCAATCTTCGCTCGTTCTGGACGCCCGCTGCTCACCCCCAATGGACCTGCTTAGCTCGTCGCATTCACGTCGCATCCGCTCCTGACAATGCCGCCCCGGCCCTTCCCGCACCCTGTCAACATAGGCATTGATATTTGCAGCATCAATCGCGTCAAGTCCCTTCTTCAGCGCCCAAAATCTCTGCCCCTCGCCGCTGTTCCCTCGCATTCGTTGCCACGCCTGCATCACTTCCTGACACGCGCCTTCTCCTACCGCGAGATCTTACTCTTCAATCTGCGCTTCGAAACTGTGCTGCACGAGCCAACTGCCGATCATGACCCTGCCCTTGTTTCCAGCGCTGCCCGCTATCTCGCCGGCCGGTAAGTAGCTCCTGTAGAATGCCAAACGAGCTTTTATTGAGTATGTTGTCTAGATTTGCTGCTAAGGAAGCAGTCATTAAAGCTGTGCAATCTCGCCGAATCCTCCTGAAAGATGTCCTAGTGGCCAGCGAGGGAAGTCAGCCTTATGCCATCGTGCTCGACCAGTCGCCTACTTTGACCCAGGTCCAACGCCTCAGTTTGAATCAACGCTACGGTTTCAGCCTTCCCATCTCTGCCGAGACAGACCAGTCTGCTGCCACTCTCCCGTCGACTGATTTAGAAACCCATCCTGATCTCGACACCGGGTTGGAGCGCTGCGAGGGCCGGGTGGCGAAACTAAGCATCTCCCACGATGGCGACTACGCCACTGCCGTCTGTCTCGCTGTCGAGCTAGATTGATCCCATCCCCGTACTATGCGTCTCTTCGAAGCTCATTACGACGCCCGAGAAGAGGATCTCACTCAATGATGCAGAGATGTAGGCAAACTCCAGAGCGAACTCTTTGGATCGGAATAATGCTTCCGAAAGGATCGCGCACACTCCGAGTCGGACAGAGCTGGAAATTCAGGGAGGAACAATCGCAAAAATGAAGTATGAAAAGTGGAGAGTTCCACGGAAGATCAAGCGATGCCGACATGGGTTTCTGGAAGATATTGGATGTCTTAGAATCTGGCAGGTCGCATGCCCGCCGTAGATGGATCTCGCGCATCTCACCTGATGCGGACATAGATTGCGCATAGGACGGAGATGGAAAGGAAAGTGACTCAAGGAGAGGTCAACGTTAGGCCAAGAAAGTAGCAAGTGGAGTCTGCGCTTGGCAAGTGCATGCATTTGGAGTACGTTTGGAATTTGCGAAATCCCGAAGTCGAACCGTTGTTTCGACTCCGAGGTATAGAGTAGATTATGGGGACGCCTTCGTCCGCCTTGTGGCTTAACTAAATAGATGGACGCCGGGTAATGAGCTGGTGGTTCTGGTCTCGACAAGAACGTGCGGTGCAAGCTCGGGCAACCTAACCTCGCGCGCGTCTACTTCACGTCGAGTCGAGCTCCACGACCGCATCTCACTCGTCCACGCCCACGCCTTCCACCTCTCCTCGACCCAAGGCCATCGTAACAATGGCCGAGAGCGATCCCCTTCTGAACTTGCGCAACGCGATTGCCGCCAGCACGCCCCCGATCCCTACAACAACTGCCGACGCTTCGCATACCCAAGATGTCGAGCAAAACCTCGCAAAGGCGACATTCCTCCAGTTCAACCACGAGGACGGCCGGCACCGCGCCATTCCGCTGAACACCCCGACGCGCTTCCTGTCCGGCGGCCAACCGATCGACCTACGCAGCGTCTACTTCACCTGGCTGAAGAAGGACGCTCCCGTCCCCGAGTACATCACCTCCGTGCAACGCTTGAATGACGACCTGGCCGCACCCGGCGGTGCAGGCGGCACCGTTAAGAATCTGGTCTTTGCTGAAAAGCTCGACCTCATCACATGGCTGGAGGGTGGCTCCGATGAGAGCGAGAACATCAAACCGTTACCTTCTGAGGCATCGGCCGCCGCAAGCTCTGCGAACATTGCTGCTGGCACTGCCGGGGGAATTTCCACCATCCCCAGCGGTGCGCCAAAGACCGGCAAAAATCAACCGGACCCGCGCCTGTTGGAGATCTACAATGGCGAAAGGCGGATGGGTGACAGGAATAGCGTGTTGCGCGGCATCAAGCCTACTGTGAGTATTGGCTGGGCATCCATATTTCATGAGTCGCTCATGGTTCATTAGGATTTCTCTCATGTGCGCAAGCACGCAGCCGCCCTCCTTGGCCACGGCAAGCGCTCGGGCGCATCTACCGCGCCAAACCCTCTGAACAACGTCTCGAATCCCGCCTTAGTCTCGAACCTCAAGAAGCCCGGCCGCCGTCCCGAGCCCATCATTCTGCTCTCGCCCTCGGCCTCGTCTCTCCTCCGCATGTCGAACGTCAAATCTTTCCTCGATGGCGGTATTTACAGCCCGGCAGACTCTGCCGGTGCTGGGCCTAACCTACTGTATCTTACGCGTACCCTCCCCAGTATTGATCCATCCCGGCCGATGCGCTTTATCCTCGTCGACAGCCCCGATCAATTCAAGCCCGACTACTGGCAGCGTGTTGTTGCGGTCTTCACAACCGGTCAGACGTGGCAGTTCAAGTCATACAAGTGGACGCAACCAGCGGAGCTTTTCAGCCATGCGCTCGGTATCTACGTTGGCTGGCGCGGAGAGACTATCCCGGAGACCGTGAGGGGTTGGGGCCGCAGCGTCATGACCGCGCAGGTGGATAAGTGGACACCCCATCAAGGCGCAGCTGGTCGCTGGAGAGATCGGGAAGAGGTCGAGAAGATTTGGAACGCTATCGAGCTCAGCATGAGGAGTAAAGGCTGGACAAAGGATGGCCCGCCGGTCGGTAGATAGGCGGGCGCTTGGTATCAGGTAGAGGGTACGAGGATGGCGTAGCACAGCGATGGCGTCAAAGGCGTTAGTTAGGGCACGGTTTTATGCGATATATACCACTCTCGTGGAGACTGAGTGCAAGGGCAAAAAATCAAAAGTAGGGTTCATGAGTCTTTGGATGGGGAGGTACCGTTGAAGGCGCAGACAGTACGTGCGGGTAACTTAATAAGCCCCGTCATTCCTAAGGAACCGTCTGACTAAAGAATGCAGTAGCGGGTTGCAAAATCATGAGAAATCGACACATTCTTTAAGGCGAATGACCTAGACAATGTACAATTACCTTCGCGGAGACTTTACCAGCCTCCGAGAGCGAGGCTGTACGTCGCGCTACTATGCGGACTTGCTTTATGACTAGGTAACATGTTACCACTTCGGACTGAGTCAGGATCTCAGATCCTGGCCAGTAATTGAATGGCTCGTCGGAGGGCTTGATCCTTTACTAAGGGTGCATCCATGCTCTGTGTGATAGTACAAGTTAGTGGCACAATTCGTCTGACAAAGGTTCGCATCCGGCTGTCCAGCGACGGATCTCTTTATGTCGAATTCTGACAAAGATGGTTTAGCTTCAGCCGCCTGATTGCAACCACCCACATCCTCGACCAACTATGATGAATTCGAGAAGTTCCTTATCGAACTTCTTCTGCATGCGGGTTTACATTGGTCCGCACAACAACTAGACCTCATCACCATTGCCTCAAACCGGATTCGATACCATGTTAGGTCAGTTTTCTGGCCCCTTTTACAGGTTGAGATAGCGGAAAGTACCATGATACAACCGTGGCTACCGTGTCCCGCCAGATACCTTGACCGAGGAAGGATGGTTGGACCCGGGATATTCGATGTTCGTTCTATGGTCCTCACGTCACTTCTACTTTGGCGTGGCTTGTGATGCAGGTAGAAGTGCTAGCTCCCAGTTGGCGACTCTCCTTTCACCCACCATCGTTAACTCGTCCTTGAATATAGCACGATCATTACACAGAAGGAGACGAGCGATCTTGACTCGTTCTCTCAGTATCGCAGGCGCTCGTTAATGAGAACTCGTATTTTGCAGCTTCCTAGGTTCGAGTGATCGAGTCGCACGATGACGTGGGTTGCACATTCCTCAATGCCTGGCGCATTCCTCACGGATCCGCCTGGCCAGCCACATGGCGACTCTTTTCCATCACGAGAGGAGCGCGTCGACTTCTCTGGTCCCTGCAGGAGCAAAAGCTTCCGCCGTTGGGCGCGTCAGAAACTCTTACACCGGCCCACCTTCGACAACGACAGCGGTTACGATAGCGCATCACTATCCTCCTCCTCAGGCTCACAGCTTGCGCTCTATGAGCACCCTACGCATGGCAAGCAAGGTCTAAGCATCCGCGACACGGACGACTATCTCACCGTTCAGAACCCAAATCCGCACACGGGCGAAATGAGCCCCAGCGTGTTGAGTCTTGTCTCTGAGGGCGACGAGCTTCCGACAGGCATGCACACACCTTCAAGCCCGGAAGAAGCCCTGAATCTGTCAAGCCAACTTCGACACTCGCTACGAAAAGACCAAAAAGCGAAAGAACATTCCCGCTGGCGCACACTCGGCAGAGCCGTTAGGTTCAATACCGTCTCCAGCGACCGTCCGCCAACGCCTCCAGAGCATCGCATCAAACCACCTCCCATTCCACCCAAGGTCTTCATCGAGAATGAAGAGCCACCTGATGCCCTTGGAAGCACGACTCAGCCTCTCCAATCACAGCCTTCGCCAACACACTATGCGGCATTCGACCCCGACCACTTGCGAATGCCAGGCGCACTTCTGATCTCGCCTCCCCCAAAGACCGTGACCAATTGTGGTACAGACGCTATTACCACATGGGTAGAGACGGAGAGCCGCAGAGTCTACGAGCTGCCCGCCGGTCCGCTGACACCGGGCGACGGGCCGCCAATTCGAGCACCAGCACCTCAGCGCCCGGAACCCGCTGCCCAACCACTGCTAAACACTCAGTCAATAAATCACGGACAGATACCCAAACTGGCGCGGTCAAGGTCATTTGGGTCCTGCTCATCCCAAGAAGCCTTCTGCGTGCGGCCACAGCCCAGCAGCTACCGTGCAGTCCAAGGTCCCCGACAACCGTACGCCAAAAGACCAACCACTACCGCGACAGCATCAGCACCGCGCCGCGTCTGCTCCGTACCGCGCAAGCCAGTCGCAGCGCAGTACGCGGCAGTGAATCCGCCGCCGCCGCCGCTTTCCACGCCCTACACGCCCGCCGACATCACGCGGCCGACCCCCGCCCTGTCACCCCTCCCTGCCTACTCGACACCCACAACATCACCTCCTCCTCCGCCGCCACCACCACCGCACAGATACGCAGCCGGCCGTCCAGCCCACCGTGGCGAATGGCGGGCCCCCGCCGACCGCGCTCCTCCTCCTCTTCCTCCGCCAACTCCCGTGCCCGAACCGCCGCCCGCCCTCGCCAGCCGCGCCACCCAAACACGCGCCTCCGCCGAGACGTTCAAACGGCACCCCATCCAGCCGTCGTACGAGACGCCCTCGGTGCGCGCGCACACGCGGCTCAACGGCACCGGCGTGCAGCGCCTCGTCGTCGTCACGACGGGCGGCGCGCGGAAAGAAGATCACGGCCAGAGAGGGCAGGGACCGCCCGCGCCCGCAACCGCATCCTCAACCGCAGCCGCCACCACCACCAACAACTCCGTGTCGCCGCTGAGGAAAGCGACGGCCCGGGGGCTGGTGGATGAGGGGAGGAAGGAGAAGAAAGAGGGCGGCGGGGCTGCTGCGAAAGCTACGACGACGACGACGACGACGACGACAACGATGACTACGGCTGCGAGGAGTGCTGCTGCTACAACTAACACCACCGCTGCTACTCGCAACAGGTTGACCAAGGCAGCGAAAGCGAAGACGACCGCGACCACGACGGCCGCGGCCGCGGCCGCGGCGGAGAACAGCGGCGGTGCGGGAAAGCGACGGGCCGCCGAGCCAGCCGTGCCTGCCGCGCCTGCTGTTGCTGCTGCTGAAACCGCAGCGCGGCAGCACAGGGTGGACGCGGCGGTGGCGGCAATCGCGGCGAGGAGGGCTGCTGCCGCAGCGTCCGGCACGGCCGGGAAGTCGGCGGCGGGGCAGGACGGCGCGAAGCCGCTGCTGGAGATCAGCGTCTCGAAGGGCGCGGTCGTGAGGGTCGTGCAGGTTGCCGTGGGCGTGTGGGCCGTCGTCGCAGCGTGGTACCTCCTGGATGCGGTGGGGAGGGCGTTGGTGGCCGTGCTGTGGCCGGTCGGCTGCGTTTTCAGGGCGCTGGGGTTGTTGGGTGGGTTGGTGAGAGGGGGAGGGTGGGGGGGATGAAGTAGGCATGTTTGGGTTGCACGTGGCGTGGATAGGTGCGGGCTATTACTAGAAGGGTTGATTTTGTGTGGGCTTCAGCGTGTGGTAGGTGTGTGCAGAAGTCCGGGAATGCTCATTGAGGATTATTCTGAGGATTTGCTGCTGGCCACTGCAGCACTACAGCCTTCTCTGGGCAGTGATGAGAGTCTTTCCTTTCCTATTTTTTCTTTTCTAGATGGGAAGAGAGAGAAAGCTCATTACGATCGCGAAGCTTGCTCTTCTGCTTACCGGCGCTTTCTCCGATGAGCAGCGTTCTGTCAAGGTCCAGCTGGACATCGCGTACGCAGGCAGAGACCAAGTGGTGCTGCGCAGCTAGAGCTAGAAGTTCCCGATGTCTTGGGAACATGTCGCGCCTAGTGGCTTCGGGGAGGATCCGGTAGTTGGGGCTCACGATGGCGGCGCCGTGTGCGGCGGCGTAGTCCAAGATTCACTTCGAGAACCATGTGGGATAGAAACTAGATCCCGTGATCTGTTTGTTTCCAAAGAGCGGAGTTTGTGTCAAATTTGAGTCTTTTTTCGTTTCCCGGGCTTCACCTTTCCCGTGGGTTGATTCGAGCTTACCAGGAACCCTCAGTGCATCCGGACTATGACCGGTGAGGCTACTTTTGATCACTAGCCCATGAATGTAATCAAATCAGGTAGATGCCGAATATGTTCTCATAGCTACGGGAAGCGCCTGCTTTGCCTCTACTGATATCCTCCAATCTTGGCATTTATACGAACTGGAGAAGAAGAAAAGTAAAAGCTGAGTTCATTTTCTTCAAACAGCCTTCCATCATTAAACGCTTGTTCGTTGCTACCACCCACAAAACACCTATATATCTCGGTCTCAACTTCTTCCATGCAATCTGCTACCTGAAGGTCTGAAAAGCATCTTATGTCAATCATTCGCACGCTGTCCATGAACCTGAGATGAACTCACCACCGTCGGGTAGTGTTTGTGTAGCCAGAGTTCCACCAATGTCATTTTTCGGGTCAGCGTATCAGTAAAGATTCGCCAGGCCTTCTCAAGTCGCACTTCCTCCGCCCGGCCCGTTTCGCTCGAATAGTGGCTTAGAGAGAGGGTCAGTCCCCCATCCTTCTATATGCCCCTCTGGCATTGGTTTCAGCGGGTTGGGGCTTGCCAGCCGCGGCTTGGATACCGGAACATGTTCGCCGCTGTCACGCGGGGTATCGGATATCTGGTCCGTGAACATCTCTGGCGGACCTGTCGGTATCTGGACGGCGGTAAGTATGGTGGTGGTGACGGGCGGACGCCGAACGGTCTCGGGCTGGAGCAGCTGAACTTTCGTCTTCGCGTCTGCATCTCCATTGAGAAGCAGCGAAATCAGTCCTGTGAGCCTGCTAGTGACGTTGCAGCAGTGTTCGGTGTTGTGGAGCGGAGTGCCAACTGGAGAATTCTCTGGGGTTGCCAGAGCACCCGTGGCCGCCAGCACTGAATGCCCCTTGCCTATCCTCTGAGCTTTTGACGAGAAGAGGTCGGCGGTACAGATGGTTTATTTCTTGGCAGCTTCCATCTGGGACTTTCTGGTTCACGTGGGTGAGAGATTTCTTGGCATCGGCTGAGGGGAAGGATATGCTCTCCGAACCCAGGGGCTTGAATGTGAAGTTCAGGAAGTAATCCTCAAAAGAAACGCCCGTAACGCGCTCGATCAACACACCGACCCAGTCCACGGAGATTCCATATCTGAAACCCTCCCCGGGCTGGGTGACCAGCGGTTTTCCGCGCGTGTCGTCTCTGTCTCCGGAGAAGTCGTCCAGGCCGATCGGCCTGGAGAACTCTGCCAGAGCGAAGTTCGGGTGCCAACAGCTCGACCTGGTCCGCATCGACCGGGCACAATTTCTTTCGTTTAACCAGCTGCATGCACGCAATCCCTGTGAGCCACCCCGTACGCGAAGCCAGCCAGAATACGCTGTCCGGCATCGTTGGCTCTGCCGTAGAAGCCCCAATCCGACCTGACGCGTGCTGGAATACCGGAATTCCATTGCTTCGCACCACGCAGTACACGAGGCCTGGGATGCCATTATTCTCGTCTGAAGTGTAACTGTTGATGATGCGGCGGATCTTGGCCTCCACAACTGCGCGACTGCTTGGCGGTGGTGGGACGGTGGGCAGCAGATTACCGCGCGCCTTGAGACGCAATCGCGCTGCTTCCTTAGTGCGACAAAACATTTGCGGAGTGTATATCGATGTGAAGAGCAGCTCACTTGTGGACGCTGGCACGGTGCGTGGGTGGGGGGACCAACTTGCGCTTGTCCGCAATATGATTTACCCAAAAGGGAAAGAGTCCAATCGGGGAATCAGGAAAAAGCCTTCAAGCGTGGAATATGCATATGATTAGCTGTTCTTGACAAACTACCATCACCGTAGCGATGCAGGAAGGAGAGTATTGAAGCTCGTGGGCTCTTAGCTACGTCACGAGCAGTTTACCGTCATTCTCCTCGTCAGCTTGATCTGGGAAGGCCTCTGGCAGCTTGATTAAGCCAAAGATTGAGACTGAAGGCTTCCAGTTGATACGGTGGTTTGCTTCTACAAGGTATCAATTACCGGTCTATGCAATTCTATATCTATTCGCGGTCGGGCATCTGGTTGAACGGGTTGTTCGGATCTGCTCTTTCCTCTTCCACTGTCGGCAGCTTCTTGATGACCTTTGCGGGGCTGCCGATGGCCACCGAATAAGGAGGGATGTCCTTGGTGACGACAGCGCCTGCGCCAACCGTGCTCCCCTTGCCAATGGTGACGCCGGGGAGAATGATGACCTGGCCGCCGATCCAGCAATCGTCCTCAATCCTGACCGGATGCCCGAACTCGACGAACTTGATGCGGGAAAGGACGCTGGTCTCGTGGCCGGCACCGTAGATGCTCACGTTGGGCCCCATCTGGACGCGGTCCCCGATGATGACCAGGCTGGTGTCGAGGATGGTCAAGCTACGGGCGAGATTAGCATCCACGTTGCCGAATCGGCGTCCTCGCACGCACCCGAAGTTCATGAAGCAGTTCTTGCCGATGCTGACGTTGCACCCGTAGTCTGGGGTGAATGGCGGCTCGATGAATGTTCCTGGTCCGACTTTTCCTAGGATCTCGTCGAGCAACCCATGCAGAATCTCCGCATTCTTTTCGAATGGTGCCGCATTCGGGTCGAGATTATTGTATCTGTAGGCCAGCCCGCGTGCTCTGTGACGAGCGTCCAGCAGCTTTGGCTCTAGCGGGTTGTACCTGCAGAAATATCGTAAGCACGCAATAAAGTTCTGTCGAAAAGTGCTATTAACCACCAGCATTGCGAGCAGGGAGCGGGGAGAAATAGAAAGAGGGGAAATGGTGAGGGGAAGCGTGATGGCCTACAGCATTCCGGAGATCATCCTCTCGTATTCCTCGCACCAAGGTGTGGCCTTGAAGCTGCGAGCAGTCTCGATGATCTGTTGGTCTTTCTCCGCCTTTGCCATGGTGTCGGTTGCTTCATGCCAGGTCAGGGTCAGGAAGCACCAAAACGTGGCCGAATTTATACCCCGCTGCCCCGCCGGACGGTGGCCATTGGCTCCGGCGAAAGCCCGGGCCCGATAGTGCAAGGGTCGAGGGCCTTTCGGCTGCACCTTTCTTTCTGGGCTTCTGACAAATCGGGCAAAACATGGGCTCTGGGAACGCGTCCGCCGCCCGTCGTATCAACCGACCTTCAACCCCGAGGAGCTTCCTGCGTTGCCACTGCGATAAGCTGGACGAGCCCTCTACCTATGCATGATTCGAGCTCTCCTGACCTTCACACCATCCGCGAGTCTTAATGTGGCATTGCTTTCGAACCAGAAGTGCACTTACGTTCCGACATGAGATCTGCGTCGGAGGATCCGGCCAAGCCGAATGTCGCCGAAGATGAGCTCGATACCGGATCGGGCCAAGTCTAGCATGTTGACGACAATTTCCTGCTCGCCAAAGTGCACCAACCAGGTCTCCAACGCACTTTCTTCTGTTTGTGTGGATTTGGCCTCGGATTCAGGTGATGCTCCTCAAATAGCGCATTGACACCATAAGCTCATGAAACCAGCATCACCAACTCTTGGCTCTTATATGCAAGCTGTTTTGGTCAAAGCTTGCGTTATGGCGGTCATCAAGCAATCCTCTATGGCCTGGTCGTGGCTTGTGTTGCCCAAAGGATCATCGCTCTAGGACTTTCCAGCAAGCCTCTCTGGTGGTTCCTTCCAAAGGAGTTTTCAGGGATGTGGCCAACGAACTCGAAAGTAATGGATGATGATATAATAAAGGCTCGAATCTCAAGAGTACCAAGATTAAAAAAAAAAAAAAAAAAAACGGGTGATGAACGCGAAGTAGTTCAATGGCCACAAAAACCGAACTATCTCTGTCAATTCTGACCAAATATATACTCCATCTCTCAACCGCAAGACGTTCTTGGCACTCTGGAGCATTTCTATGCGCCCAGAGCCTTCAGTGACTTGACGGTGTCCACTATACACTTTTCGAAGGGCGTAAAATCAACGCCCAAAACATCCTTCGCCCTGCTGTTGTCGATCTTGAACACGCCCCCGGCCGGCAGCTCGCCGCCCGGCGCGTCCGCCGGCGGCACCCGGTCCGCATACTCGGGGAAGTTCTCGCGGATAACGTCGACGATCTCGCGGTTGCTGTAGTAGCCCGCGGCGAAGAAGAAGCGCTTGCCGCCGGCCTCGGGCACCTCGAGCGCCCTGACGTGGCCCAGGGCCAGGTCGCGCACGTCGACGAACAGGAAGGGGAGGCCGGAGTCCGGGACCCCGTCCTTGTTCCTGCCGGCGACGTAGCTGTGGATGGTCGTGCTGGACGTGTTGAGGGCGCGCAGCGAGTCCAGGCGGTGCCGCACCGGCCCGTACACCATCGGCGGGTTCATCGTCGCCAGCGTGAAGCCGGACTTCTCCTTGTCGACGAAGTCCCAGGCCGCGCGCTTGGCGAAGGTCTTGCTTGCTGGTTGCGAGCGCCGTTGCGTGAGTTGGGGTCGATCGCAGGGATGGGATTGAAGAAAGAGAGAGAGAAGGGGGGGACGGTGTGCAAACTTACCCGCGTACCCCAGACCGGCGCTCGACAATGCTTGCTCGCGTGTCACGGGGTTCCAGTCTTTCTCGGAGTACACATGCTCCGGCCAGGCGCCCCTGGCTATGTTGAGGATTGCGGCGAAGGAGGACGTGATAACCACGCGCTTCACGCTCGGAGCGCCCTTCTGGATGGATTTGAGAATGCCCGTGGTGCCGACGATGGCTGGGTCAAGCAGCTGCTTCTGGATGTCGGTGACATTGTAGTGGAATGGGCTGGCGGTGTGGATGACGGCGTCGAAGGGCGGGCTCGACTTGACGGCCTCATCGAACGCATCCTCCTTCGAGATGTCCGGGACGATGGAGAAGTCGAGCTTGTCTTTGCCGTATCCCGGATGGGCTTGCCTGATCTTCTCGGCCTTCTCAGCGTTGCGGACAGTAGTTACGACAGAGTAGCTAAGCGACGATGAGAAGTTGCTTTGGCGGAGAAGAGGTGCCTGGCAGTGGGACTTACCCGCGCTCAAGCAGCGTCTCCAGGATGTGGGTTGCTACAAAACCGCTTCCGCCGGTAAGCTAGACTCGAGACATGGTGCAAGATCAAAATAATTGATAAAGGTAAGATGTTCATAAAAAAATATTCAAGTGCTTGCTGAGAAACAATTAGCAGTTGGCCGGTAGCAAGCATGGTTATATATATTTGGACGGCCCAAACCACGAAATGGTTGTCGTCCGTAATCTAGTCACCCACATCACCGTGAATGCAGCTTACAAAGAGGACTCTTTAGTTGAGTCGGCTCGGATATAATGCCTGTAGAGGTAGTAAACGTAGTCAAGCTACGCTATGCCGGCCGAGGAAATACTTCGGCAATATAAATTCATACACTACGAGGAAGGCACCTAGCCTAATGGATTCGGCCAAAGTTTATTCTGCCGGCTAATGGCCCAATTTTCGCTAATATATGCCCCATCGGCCGAATTCTGGAGATATGAACCTTTGAATCGTCTGGTCTGGATCGAGGCCATCTGCGGCTGTTTGGTCAGGACGGCGTGCATTACGAGGCTCGGAAACGCCATGTCGTACTCGGGATCTCCGACAGCGTGAAGATATACTCTACCCGAGGAACACGATCCTATCATACATACTCATCTACCTAATTTCAGTGTTGCGAACTGGTAGTGGTCAGCTTGAGCATTAGCTTTGCCCTCGAGGCTCGCAATTCTCTGTTTGGCCATGACGCAACGAGAGCCTGTGGTCTGAGACGGATCATGAATAGGTCAATACGGTTAGATTTTTCCAGTACAAGGAAACAATTGATGTATCGAAAAATCACGAATGCATGGAATATTTGAACTCAGTGGGTATCCCTTGGAGGGTCTTCAAAAAACGTAAGCTGTCTAAAGAGGAGCCAAGAGGCGCTATACTACATTCAGAGACTCTTATTTGGATTATCTACTGCTACACACATGTTTGCCTTCAAATATGGAAGAGTGAAACATCCGAGAAAGACTCATGAGGTATACAGATACTCGTTCAACGATTGCTGCCGTAAAGATTTTAATGCAGAACAAATTTCACTTTATGCACCATTTTGCACCCCGGTTTGGCCTTCAGCAGGACATTCAACAGGTTATTATGGAATATTATGCTACTATGGTATATAGCACCGTACGAACCACAAACCTGCTCCCGTCAATTCCTGGACGTGTCCAAAGAAAAAAGAACTTTCGCTTCAGAAAAAAAAAAACCCCCTCGCTCAGCCTTTTTTTTTTTTCTTTGAATGTGGATTGACTAAGCACGCAATACAACCCCTGCTCTTCATCCCGCCTCTACAACATCCCAAACATCATCTGTCCTGAACTCACCAAGCTCCCCGCTGTACAGCGTATCAAACACGTGCTCGCCATACACTGGCAGCGTTGTCGTCGATCCTGCAGCGGAGCAGGAACAGCAGCTGTCGACCCGCCGGTCGGATCTCTCATCGCCCCCAACAACGCTGCCGTTCCCGGTGCCAATGCTCGATGTGAAGCTCGCCGGCCGTGTCGACGCGTGGCGGATCGGCACGAACAGCTTCGGGAAGAGGTAAACAGATTGCTGTTATCATGTAAGTCGGTGGTTTTTCCTTTTCTGCTGGAAGGGCTTTTGGGGATGGGAGGCGTCGTAACGTACCTCGCTCTTGTCTCCAGACGCCGCGTCTTCCGCGAAGATGGTGGCGCGCAGCAGGTACCGCACCTTCAGCTTCTCGTCGTTGACGCTCTGCACGGAGGAGTAAGGGGCCAGCGGCAGCGGGAGCGGGATGGAGAAGGATACCGTTGCCGGGTCATCGTCGTCGCACTCATCTGCGTCTGCGCGGTTGGTGCGGCCTGTGTCTATGAAAGCTGGGATTTCGCTGGGCTTCTTGGTCACGGAGGTGATGGAGCGGGTTTCTTTGTGCGTGCGCCACGCTTCGCCGGATTTCTTCACTACGAGTTGGATGACTTGGAAAAGTTCGAGCTTGATGCTGGTGATGGTGGTTGTAGGTGGGGCGTCCGGGTGGTGTGGCGTCAGTTTGAAGTCGAGGGAGAGGTCCCCATCGGAGGGTTGGTAGGGCTGCGGGAGGGTGACGAGGCAGGTGAAGTCGTCGAAAAAGGTTATTACACGGAGCTGAGGTGTGGTTAGTCGGTTGACGCGGACGTGGAAGGGAGAGTCTGGCCTGAATTACCTCAGGGGCGAAATGCAGGTCATCTATCCAGTAGGAAGGGGATTTGATAATTTGGAGTGACTCTGTTGTGGTGACTGCCCGGGAGAAGAGGCCTGTGGCTATTTCTGCGGTGACGGTATAATAGATGTAGGAATCGTGCGGTACCATGGGGACGGACTCGGGGACGTCGGCGCTCAGTGTGAAGGCGAAGGGCCATGTGTACAGGCCTGGCTCTGCCCTACTTGCTTGAGCGGCATTCTTCACGTAGACATGGAGCTTCTGCTCTTGGCGGAGGACTGTTTCTTTCTGGTGAACGTATTGCGGTTGAAGTGTATCTGTCAACCAGCTGCGCGTTTCATTAGCTTACGACGAGAAGGAGCTTGATCCGAGGCTGCTGACCTGACTTTGCGCGTCCCTTTTAGTATGACCTTGACAGACTTGATTGTTGTGGGACTCTGAGTGTAGAATGTGACATCGCCCTGGATGATCTGCTTTTGCCCATCCCGGTGAGCACGGCGGAACACAATGTCCTTACTGTCGAGCCTGTGGTAGCGGGAAAGTTAGTATTATCAAAGGAGTCAGCCAATAGCGGGGCGTACCTTATCTTCAGGCTTTTATCTGGGCTGGTCGGCACCATGTTCCTCGTCCTGACCAGGAGAACTGCTTTTCGAGCTCGCTCGAGGATGGAGAGACGGTTGGCTAACGGTCATGCTGCACGAGGTCGGCCCCAAGCTTTTGTAGAACGATGGCGTCAATTTCAGATTACCCCTCAAGGCTGGTTTGACACGTGATTCTCTCATGTTGCGTCGAAAGTCTTGTGAAGGGATTGGCTTTGAGAGGGGCAACGTGCCACCGCATACGGAAGGAGAAGCGTAAGCGCTGGGTTTTGCCTAACGAAGCAACGCAGCCGACCGCTAATGCGGACCGCCTTTCCCATGCCGCAATAGAAAGCGCAAGCTAGAACAAAAGAAGCAATAATCTCAACCGCCTTGACCTATCGTGGCCTAAATGCGGGTTTGGTCATCCGTTTTGTATCACCGTGTGCCCGATAACGGCTGTCACCAGCAGTGTCCCGAGCGGGCCATTCGGCCACCACTTGGCCCGCTGCCCACAACTTGGCCCGCTGCACACCACACGGCCCGGAGGGTGACTCACTTTGAAGTCTGCTTCCCCACAAAAGCATTATTCTTTATGACGGGCAAGGATTAGATCTCTAAAGCTAGTTCAGGGCGACCGTGAATATTTTTGTCCGCACTTCTTTTCTTTCTCTTGACGGACCCATTCGGAGTTTGCGCTTTCGGAGTTCCATTGCTTTACTCTAGAAGAGTTAATATCAGAAAGTGCTTATGTGGATCTTGCTTCATTTTTTTTTTTTTTTGCATTTTTCTTCTTGGTTACTTGTTTCACAAACGACAAGGCCATTCCGACACGTTAATGCTAAATAGTTCTACCCCTCAAAGTAACCCCTTCGGAGTTGCGGGGACAGGGCCTTCCTCGGTCTTTGGAAACGGCGCGAGATGTTTCACAACTTTGGCCGGCGAACCGACTGTGTTGCAATATAATGCACGCAAGGATAACTTAAGCACCGCTTTTTGTTCAACAGACTGCAACGCTCCAAGCTGCAATATCCTTGGTGACCACAAATCTAGCGGCAATCGTGCATTCGGCTGATAATTTCGTGTAACATGGCAAGCCGCGTATTCTGCAGAGTTTCAAATCTTGCGTTGGTTATTGGTAGAAAATAGTTATTGTAGCGATACGCCCAAGCGCGGGCTTTGAAACGCGCGTTTTCCAGCCCCGGGACGAATACATCATAGCTGCAAAACACGATAAGGGGATGGGTTGGGTGGGGTAGGTGTACTTTTTGCACGCGGATTGACTTACAGATGCCCCAAAGCATCCACTTGTTCTGCTCTCACCACGGAACATGCTCCAGTCTCCAGGCCTTCCGGACTTGTTCCAGATCTTTCAAAGTTACCGCCATATTTGAATAAGACTGGCCCCGTCAGATCCTGAGTTGCGAAGGAGAATTGGAAATTTACGGGGACTCCTGCCACTCCAATATATTCCACATTTCTCACCAAAGTGTCGGGGCTGAATTCGCTCGGCTTCTGTGATCTGTTCTTAATGTACTCATTAAGCAAAATATCCATCGAGTATTGTTCGGAATACTGAGTGGAGACACCACGCAGCGCAGTGGGCTGGTGTCGCCTTTTTTTCCGCAGGACCTGCCTTTCAGGTAAGAAAGCATCATCGTCAGAAGAAGAAAAGGGGCACTAGACCTGGCACGAGCGGAGACAAACAATTCTCCGACAATCATCCGCATTAGTACAGCCATTTCTTCCTCGTTCCGTGTGGAGAGTGAACGTAGCTTACTATACTGTACATACATATTTTTTTTTTTAAAAAAAAAAAAGCATTTTTGAAAATGGCTGAATAGCTGGCTAAATGAGTTCGATATGCTGCACTTGACTGAAAATCCATACTATTTACAGCTTATGTAGATGTGACTGAGCTCTTTGATACTAGCTTATGACATCCTCATAAACAAAACATCCCGAGATCCCCTGTGTATATGTCTCTTTCTCTCTCTTGCCCTTGTAGTGAATCGTCGCAAACTTCAAGAAAGGATGAAGGATGACATGTGGATCATCGTTGTTCACCCATCCGCACTAAGGCTGGCTAAGCTTGTACCTTACAAGTTGCTGAATATGAATGCGTATCTTCTTGACAATATCCCTTGAGAAAGTAAGATACTGGTTCTCCTCCTGTCAGAGGTATCCTCTTGTCATGAAGCAGCTAAGACACTCAAGTGATGATCAGCCATAAACATCATTCAGATGGAAACTTACCTCAAAAAAGGCCGCTCCTCACCCTCAGTCTTGTTGGCAGATCCGGTGTAGTAGCACGAACCGAGCATCATGAAGCCATCCTGCCGAAAAGGTGTCAGTCCTTCTTCTTCGCTAAAACCTCACCCTGCCTATCACGGCTTGCTGATACTTACCCCAGGCTTCATCCCCGCATAAACAAACAGCTTCACCTACGGAGGCCTTTCATGGACCAAAAGGGGCTGCCGGGAATGAAGCGAGTCGCGCCGTTCCTGTCCGTGGCCCGCTTTCCGGCCACGAACCAGCCGATGCCCACCTCGCGGCTGGCCTCGGGATACACGTCGACATCGGACTCGTAAACCCGATGGCACCAGCTGTCACTGTGCAGGGGGCTGCATCCAGGCACCGGGGCCGATGGAGAAGCAGATGGAGTTGTTGAGCTGGGGCTCGGAGACGGTGTCGACCTTTTTTGCCGCCGTCCCAGTACCAGTTGCGCGTGGTCAGGAAAGCGTCGCAGGCAGCCTGATAGGCGGCGTGGTTGACGACCTTCTCGGCCGCGACGGGGCTCTTGGCGATCATCGCCTCGATGCGCCGTGCCTCCTTGCGGAAGAAGTCCTCCTCCACCGTCACCTCCGCCTCGATATGCGCCCGCAGTTTCGCTCGGTCTACGCCAAGACGGCGCTGTCTACGGCTTTCTTGATGATGCAGCCGCCTGAGAGCTTCATCGCCGCGACCGATTAGGACGCCGGCGCGTCGGCCGGGAATGGCTTGACTGGCGACAGGGACTCCCGGCTTTTTACAAGAAGTGTGTCTCAGCGGTAGTGGTAGGTGATCCTGGTGAACCCATGATGCAATGAGTCCGACTATTGGTCTCCAAAGATGCTTCGTGAACTGAATCTGTGCTTTATCTGTGCCTTGGTAGGCTCTTGCCACAACTGACAATGATAATCGTTCATCTAATCCTGCTTCGGGTCCATATATCTATACATACAACTACATCGGTGAACGAGCGGGTTGAAAATAGCTGCCTCGTCGTCATCCACCAACCGAACGAAATTGTGTAGACACGGCATACCGTTTGCCTTTTTGAGAAATCGGAACTCGGCTCCGAACACGGTCATAGGGCACAAGCACCCTTGATCAACCTCTTTAGGAGGTAGAAAAGAGACCTAAAGTTGATTCTTACTATAGAATTTGGATTGCAATAACGGACAGGATGACTGAGATTTCAGCGGAAAGGTTTTCTGGCTGCATCCCGAGGATGTGACGAGTACTTGTAACAATCAACAAAGGCTGGATCAAAAACGCAGTCTGTTTAAATAGAAGACTAATTTATCCTTTCAGTGACCGTAAGCTTCAGGTTCCTCTGCTTTACAAACCACCGATTGCAACATTGTACTTCTGTGCCTGGCTGCAAATGAAAATCAAACTTCCGCACCAATGTTGGAACCAATTTCGAAATCTCCATCAAACTGATGTTTTTGCCAATGCAGGTTCTCGAGCCGTGACCAAACTGCCATACGAATCCATCAGTATCCACAAACTTTGGATCCGCTCTAATACTCACAGATAGGAAATATCGGTCCATTTCCTGGCGCTTCTCATTGCTCTCGAGCCACCGTTCCGGTCTGTACTCATTCGCGTCGGGTCCGAAGACCTGCTCATTAGCATGTGCAACCCAGGGGTTGATTCCGACCGTAGTCTGAGCAGCGCTTATCGTTAGTCGCAGATCAGATATCCCGGGGAACGGTTCGAATACTGTACGTACGCCTTCGGGGAAAAATCTGCCCGCCAGCTCGGTACCGCCTTTCGGAACAACCCTCCACAGTGGAAGGCCAGTGGCGGGGTGCATGCGGAGGCCCTCATGCAGCACTGCTTGCAGGTACGGCAACTTCTGCGCTTCAGCAAAAGTGACCGGGTCCGACAGTTCGCCGGCGGCGTACTTGGCGTCGACCTCTGCGCGCAACTAAATCAAATCCATGGCGTTAAATCCGCGCCACCACCAGATAATAATGCACGAGACGGCGGAGAAGGATATGGGGAAGGAGGAGAGGAAGCAAACCTTCTCCAAAACGCGGGGATGCTTAAAAATATTCCAGAAGATGCTCGAAAGCGTGACGCTCGTGGTGTCGCTCCCGGCCACGACATTGCCCCAAACCACACCGAAAACATCCGGCAGGCCGATGCTCCGCGGCTCCTCCTCATGCAGCCGCAGCAGCTGCGCCAGGAAGTCCTGCCCCTCGACCCTCTTCTCCGGGTCCTTTTGATCCTCCAGCCGCTGGCGGACCTGCTCGACGGCGAAGTCCATGGCCCGGACGGACCCTTGCAGGCCGAGGTACTTCGCGAGGTAGAACAGCGGCTTGTGGAACTCGGAGTAGATGCCTACATGGGTGAGGTAGTCGAGCCAGCCGTCGGTGGTTTTGATCAGCTGGAGCGGGTCCGTCATGGCGTCGAGTAAGCCGAAGCGTTTCGCGACGGAGATGGCGGCGATGACGTCGAAAGCGTAGCACTGCATCCACCACTGGAGATCCATTTCCCGGCCGGACCTGCGAGGCTGCTCAGCATTCGCGCTTCCAGCGTTGGGATTGGCTTACCTAGCCTGCTCTCTCAGTCTCCGCTCGAAGATCTCGATGCACTCGTCCACCGGCGTTTCCATCTTCAGCAACGCCGACATGGAGTACAGGCTCGAGAATTTGCGCCTGTTTGTGGCGTGCAGTTTCGGATCTCGACCTGAAAACATGTCTTCGGTGTGGAAGTCCGGGCTGCTGCTGCCGATGTACCAATGGCCCTTGACGAAATGCGTTCCATGGCCGTATATCGGCCGGATGGCCGTGGGATCATCGATCGAGTATTCGTATGGCGTGACGCGCACGATAGGACCTGTGTCACAGCTTCAGTTTTGCGAAAAGCGCTTGGTGGTTGGCAGCGATGTGGGGATGCGGGGTCGTGGGGCATCAGCAAAGGTACCGTATTTCCGGTGGAGCTCAATATTCACTTTCTCGAAATCGCCCTTCCACACTCTGTATAGATACCAGAGACGCGTGAATCTTGCTAACAGTGGGCCGGGAACGGACCGAAGAGGTGTAAATGAAGCGCGGAATATGGATCTCAGAAGAATGACGGCCGCAAGCGCCGCGGCCAAATATGTTGCCAGCACGGACGGCGGTACGGCTGTCAATAGATTCATAGACACCATTGTCTAGATTACGAGATTGCGGAATAGAATAAGTTAGTGGGAGGAAAGAAAAGAGTGAAAGGAATCCCCTCGCCATTTATCGGTTAGTCCACGAACAGGTGCTTACAGCATCTTGCTCGGGCTCTAAAGCGGAATTTCCGGTGCCTCCACATAATGCGGAAGGAATTGGCTCTGTTCCCGTGTGGATAATACCTGAACCTCGGTATAGGCATAGAATCAGAGAAATCTACGCTATGAAGCTGCCTGTAGTCTATTCTCGATGTCGTTCGTGGCCGTTTCAACTTATTTAAGGAGTTTCTCCATCACTGGGGGAAAGAGAGCTCGTTCAGCATCCGCATATCAACTAGTCTCTTACAGGAGAGGTTATTATGGCTTGGAAATTGCATTCTATACCACTTGTTCTTGATGGTAAAATCAATGTATAGTAGTAAAGTGCCTCGAGATGTGCTTGAAGTAATCCTACGTAGTGTGTCTTCTCAGAAAACATGTGTAGTTAACATCGCTAACGCTCTGGGGTGGGGGACTGATTAGTCTGCAATATTGCGCGTTTACACTGATACTTGTATAGGCTGGCAGCGTGACTGAGATGTGCGGCCGTATTAAATGGGAAATTTCCATCTCCCTTCGGTAGCTCCTTCCGGTGTTTATGCGGCCCGGTAAACTTCGGAGAATCCTCCAAATTTCCTCTTCCCTCCAAGCGTCCCTCGCTGCTTTCTCTCATCAAAGGGTTATCTCATTACCGTACACATGATAGCTATGGTCAGTAGCTTACACTCCTCTGGAGCTGCAGTATCAAAAGGACCGGGTGGTTTTCCGCTACAGGCGATATCAGGTGATCCGGTCTCTGAAGGCGAAGCCTGCTGTCCAGAAGGGCCAGGTTCGGTATCCAGTGTGTCCTGTGTGGGACCGACTTGAGGCGAAGTGTGGAATTTCGAGTGCGTCTCCTCATCACGGGCTTTGGTCTCGGACAGGAAAGGGACTGGGTCCAATATCGGAGTGCCAATTCAGCAACTCACTCAACTCGTGCGCCATAAGCAACCGCGGATCGATCGCACAGTCTTCGATGGCCTCTCCCGGCTGTGGTAAGTTCGCAGGTAAGGAAGCTACGTTGGGCGCTTGATGCACAGTGGGTGCCTGTTGCTGCTGCAGCTCCTGGTGGTGGTGGTAGTGCTGCTGCTTGTCGGCGCCAAGACTCTGTCTGGCGACATTATGCGGAGAAACTGGGAAGCTGGAGATGGCAGCTTCAGGCATGCTGAGCGCTGTCATGGTGCCCGAAACATGCGGTTATGCCGTGCGTCTGCGCCGCTTGCGAGTCCAGCCATCGACGAACTTGAACTCTCGAGGTTTGACCGGCGGCATGGTCTGTATTTCCCCTTCCAGATCCGACCTTGTTTGGCAGATGACTTGTCGTTGAACTCCTCTGGGAAGAAGAGAGATATTTCTGGGCAGAGCTGGGGCGTTATACAGGAAGCTACAAAAGTCGACTTGTCCCGACAAGAGTCACAGACGGGTGGGGTCAGTTGATGCACGGCAAACGGAAGCGCAGCTATTCGTCGGTAAGATCCAGATCTCCATCCCGCGGCGACAATTTCTCCGTTCCGCCCGGGGCCAGGGGCCCCTTTAGCGCTTCCGGCATGCCGCTGCCGGTGCCCTCATGTGGCCTCCATCAGGCTCTGCAGCGATCACGGTGTCAACGGTGAAGTACGCGGTGACATTAATTGGGTGACGTACGCCTTGATGCGCCTGCCCTTTTCGCACCCTAGCTCCTTTTCCGCAAAAAGGATTTCTAATTATTCATCATCTTGATGCTTTTCAGATGCCCATGGAGAAGTACGGCAATGCCGGCGCCGATGCCACTGCGCGGAGATGATTACGTATCGCTCGTTCGACGGTGCTGGAATGGTGAACGCCCCTACCGGGATGCTTCCGTGACTATCGCCACTTTTCCCGAGAGATCGAGACCTTTGAAATCTGGCATGTGTGCTTATGCGGACGAGTGTCGTGGTTCGAAAAGAGTTGCGGAAATGACGGACAACTTCTCAGGCAACAGTGAGGGTTACGCCATTCCAACCTCGCGCGGCGGCATGTAACCATCGCCGCATTTTTTCCATGCCAAGCGCGGGCTCTGCTGCCAACCCCGCGTGTGAGCTTTTGCCGGATTGAAGCTTCTTCCCCAATAGGAAATGGTGGTGAGTATTACCCGTTATGGCAAGCTTGGCTGTGGGGATCTGGTGTCTTTTACCCGAAATGGCATGACAGCGGGCTAGCCTAACCTCCTGCGGACTTCCTACTATCCTTTCCTTCATTTTCAATTGTCCAATCTCCGTCCAGACTCACAACTGCTGCAATCTCTGCAGTCAACGCGGAAGTACAGTGCGTTTCTAAAGATGATGAGACTGCCTCATTCTTCTCCGTCATTATTACCCTCCGCCTCCCCGCGCGCACAACCAACGAGTTCGACGCCACAGGCTTCATCTACGAGATAGACGGCACCTGGCTGACGCACCACATGCAGTACCTGTTCCGCGAAATGGTGCACTATGGCATGGACCGCACGCTGGCCACGACGGGCGACCCAGAGAAAGAGGAAGATCCATGCCGATGTGGAGCATCCCGAATTTTTGCATTGGAATGACATGCGGTACCCGGGCTTGTTGATGTACGGGTACGGCGACGGCGTCTTGCCGAATGGGAACGCACACGTGGTGGCATTTGGAAAGGACGAGCCGGACTCCTTCGAGCCGAAACGCGACCCGGAGAAGGCGGCCAAGGCGCTGAAGAGGCTGTACGGTATGGATGTGGAGGGGATGGTACGGGTTAATTTTTGCTTTCAGTAATGCTGATGTGTGGAGGGACTGACGATTGAGAGTAGATCTTTCATAACTGGTCGACGAACCCGTATGTGAATGGTGGCCCGACCTGGTGGCGGCCGGGGTACATGATGAAGTGCCAGGAAGAGCTGCAGAGTGGGCATGGAAATGTGCTTTTCGCATCGGCGGACTAGGCGCATGGATTGCGTGCGGCGATTGATGGTGCGCTGGAACAAGGGATGCCATTGCGGCGCAGCAGGCGATTCTCGAGTTGAGGGAGTTGAAGAAGCGAGGGGAACAAAGCGAGCTTTAAGCTGAGAAGCTTCTATATATGTTGTATCTCTTTTCAACTCTCAAGTATGAGATGGGTCCACCGCCGATCTCCAGAATTATGGCTGGAAGAGCTCTGGTATGTGTGGAATGCAAATTGAACATAGTTACATCACTTGAGTAGTTGGCTTTTGCGCAACTCAAGTGACTCATACCTCTTAACCATTTATTCTAAGAACACCGCTGCCTCTTTGTCCTTAATTAAATAGGTTTCATCGTGAAGCTCGTTCTGATAAATATACACGGACTGCTCATCTGACAAGTATATATACAACTCATAAAGGTCTCTGCACAAGAACTCAAAGTTACTCTTCCATCATCAAAGCTTGAAGACCCGATATAGACACGGGATCTCCGACAGCCTTAGGGATTGCCCTTTACATCACCAACTCCCAGCCCATTCCCGCAATCCTCGACAGCTGCCAACCGGAGCTCGAGAAAAAAAAAAATGGGGGGCGTCTTCTCCAAGAAAACTTAGAAGACGGGAGTCTTGAAAGCATCGAAAGTGTAGGTCCAGCTATCGATGCTGGCCTGGTCGTACTCGCACTCGAAGGACGAGCTGTTGCCGTTCCAGAGCGGGCGCTGGGGCCAGTTGCACAGCAGCTGGGTCTCGCCCTCGTAGGCGGAGCCGGACGTGACGGTGGTGTTGAGGCGGGTGGGGACCACGCCGTCCTCGACCCAGGCGATGATGGTGTCCATGTTGCTGACGGGCCAGGGGCCGGGCTGCAGCGAGTTGGTGCCGCAGTGCGCCGCGCCCGGGATCAGGAAGAAGCGGTACCAGTCGCCCAGCGCCTCAACGGACTCGTTGTAGCCCAGGTTAGGGTACATGGTCGTGCGCACGCTGTCGAAGTAGTGGACCGAGGAGCCGGACGGGATCGACGGATCGGACTCGCCGTGGTAGTGGAGGAGCTTGCCTGTTTGCGTGACTTAGCGAGGTGACTTTTGTTGAAGGGAGAGGTTGTGGGAACTTACCACCGTGGCTCTGGAAAGGGGTGAGGTCGGGCAGGGTGGTCTGCAGGCTGTCAAGGTAGCGCACCATGGCGGTGTTCATCCAGTCAATGAGGGTATCGTAAGTCACGTTGTCCAGGCTGGACAGGTTGTCGACGTCGACGAGCTGGATGAACTTGGTCACGAACTCGCCGCCGGTCGACGGGATGCTGAGCTGCCAGGACGCAGTCGTGTTGTCGTATGTGGTCGAGGCGTCGTCGAACTCAGAGCCGATCTGGTACGACAGGTATCCGCGCTTGCTGCCGTCGTTGCTGTGCAGACCGTCATAGATGGCCTGGGCAACGGCAACACCCTTGGCCGAGACGGTGCCGTTCTGCGCGGGCGTCGTGCTCGTCGTCGAGCCGGTAGTAACCTGGCGCTTGCTGAAACCGAAGCCGAGCGAGGAGCTGGTCTCAGCGGCGCAATAGTAGGGCTCGCCTATGGTCGAGTTGAGGTTGAATTTGAGCTTGCACAGATCGGTGCGGGAGATGACGCCATCCTTGCGGCCGTCGAGCGGGTCGCAGGCAGCAATGGTAAGGTTCACGATCTTCTCAAGCTCGCAAGGAGGAGGGTAGTAGTCCTGGGTGTGCTCAACAGTGGCCGAGAACACATGGTTCTGTGGTTTTCCATCGTTAGCATCTCGTTTCCGGAATGGGAATAGCTGTCGGTGGTACTTACAACTTGCTGCTGGCCGTATCTGAAAGCCGGGGCGCCTGCTACAACGCCGTCGTACTCCTCACCCCAGCGCTGAACCTGACTCATGGCCTCGCGACCACCGTCTGAGCATCCCTCGAAGTAGGTGTACAGCTTGTCAGTGGAATAAAGGTTCTTAGCGATCTCCTTTCCGACCTTGGTGGTCTCGCCAAGCGCCTGGTACGCGAACATGTATGTAGCATCCCAGTTAATCGAGCCGTTGCCGTATAGTGCAACCTCGTCATAGCTGGTGCTGAATGCATCGTAACCGGCGCTAGTGGCACCAGACGCGGCGCCATACGGCAGACCACCAGTGGTGCTGGAGCTAAGGGAGTAGCCGCCGCCACCACCCATATAGAACCGGTTCTTGAAGTCGCTCGGGCTAGGGAAGGCGAACAATAGAGTCACATCAGTCTTGCCGGGGCGCTCGTAAGTCACAGTGACGTTGCAGTAGGAATAAGTCCCCGAGCTGGTGGTGGTCGAGCCCATGCCGCCGCCAGCAGTCGCGTTGTAGACAGTATTGACCGACACCGTGGAAGGGAGCAGGTTGATGCCAAGAATAGTGCCGTTAGAGGGTAGAGCTGACTGGATGTTCGAAACGGTGCAGAGTTCAGAGAGTGACGCCGCGCTGACAGTGGTGGCTGCGGCAAGGGCGGCTGCAGCCGCGCGGGACGATTGACGCATGGTGGTTAGGATCAATTAACGAACGAACGAACTGTTTTAAAGACTGTTGGACCCGGACTGTCTGGTAGGAGAAGAGTGGCGATAGTAAAAGGCCATCTTCAACAGCTATATGTAGGTAGGGTTTCCCAAGCACAGCCCGCCCGACTGCGGAGGGAACATCACGGTTAGGTCCATCAATGAGGTAAGATTGAACCCTTAGCCACGTAAGGCCGTACGTGTCTGTATAGCCGCAGCCCGTGCCATGGAGGATACCCGTGAGGCCCATGCTGGTTACAGTAGGCTTTACTCCCAAGCCACCACGAAATTTCGCCGTTACTTTCCGAGGAGAAGCAGAAAGGGAAGATTGGCTGTGCGTTTCAACCAGCGTCAATGCTTTTGAAACGATCGCATACGGCTAACCCGGGGCGAGACTCCACAGAATCAGTGTCGAAGCGTTGAGGCTCTGAGAATCCGGAAGAGGAGGGGCCTGATATCCACGCGTCTTCGGTCCCTAGAACTATGAAGAATAAAGTAAGTGACGCGTCCACCAATATGAGCAGTGGCTAACGACGTGGCGGGGAAAAGGAGAAAGTGTAGGAATTTACCGCTACTTGCATCGCATTGAAATCCGCGCTTCGGGGGTGGCGATCGCTTTATACCCGAGCGACGTAACCTAAACTCCGAGAACAACATATTCTGTAAATCTCTATGGATGAATGCGATGTATCAGCTTCAACAGCCTGTCCTGCTATATGTACCACTTACTGACATTATGATGGCGGTATTGTTGAGAATTACCACAGATCATCTATGGCCGAATTAAGCAGAGCTGTGCAAACTCCGCAGATGTTGTGACAGGCTTATCCCCGAGCTGCTTCAGGTCTTCGGATAGCTCCGTAAGTCTGATCATTACCGGACCGGTCGTAATGCTTCGATTGCAACCAGTTAAGATAATCTATGATCTGATGAAAAAAACGGGTACAACCGCGGCATCTCCGAGGAAGCTTGACTTATCGTCATCGCCGTAGCCAGTACTGTGCCTCATCGAACCGCAAGACATTTTGTGGGCAATAAGATTTTGACAGCGCGGAACGGTATTGGACGAAGGGTTCTATGTCTAAGACATATTTGGGAAAGTGTGATGCTTGTGGAGAAGCTTGCTAGTAGATAAAGTCTGGAGAAACGCGTCCGTGCCTCAGAGAGCGGCGTTCATGAAATGAAAAACGGAGTGGATATGCGGCGTCAGCAAGGCGGCTCTAATACTGAACTGGTCTATGCTGTCCCATGTCATGGTCGAAGACGATAGGTATGCATGATGATATGGCGGTATCTGGACGGTTATGAAAAGAACGTAAGGCAAGATTTCTGCATCATCCTTCGTCACGAATCGGGCGAAATCCTGCTAGTACAGACAAATCTCACCAGTTATTCCGCATATCTTGGCTATTGTTATAAGAGGCGGGATCACTTATGCTGAGTTACTTGATTGCGAGTTTGAAATTGACGGAGGTAAAGTTCGGGTATTCCGGGGACGCGGGTTGCTATTTTCGTATGCAACAACATAGAGAAGGAAATTCCGGGCGCCCTAGCGGCAACTCCAATTGAGCATACCTGCATCGGCTGGTTTTGCTGACGCTTGGTCGGCTTCAGCGGCGGTGCCACAGGTGCTCACTGCGCTCAGGCGATTGATTCTTCCGCGGTTACCTTAAGCGCGGCGCTAGCCTATATTTGGATAAGAATCTTGGCGCCAGGTAGGAACACGACCGCGCCTCTCCTTATCGACGACCAAACAAGCACAACTCCCATCACGCTCGTTCGTGTATGCGCATCAGCGCCCCCGTCTGCTCACTCTCTCTAGCGCAGCTGCAGAATTGCCAAGGCGCAGTACCGGCTCTTCTCGCAAGCCAGCCCGCCCGTCGCTGTACCGGTACCTGGTGTCCAAGTCACCCCTACCCGTCCGACGCGTGTCGTGCTCTTCTTGCGAGCCAGCTCGTCCGCCTTTCTGGCAATCCTGCCTTGCAAAGCTGTCCATACATCTTTGAGTCAAGGCTGCTCTCGACGCTTGATGCTCGCTAAAGCCTGGGTGGGCGGGCATCCAGTGCTGTTCATTGCTGGGGTTTCACTTATCGGCGAAGATTACTTTAACCTACGTATCTAATAGGCTCGACACACGTCGCTCGATGGCTTCTGAATCGAATTCACATGTCAGCGTCCGAGGCCCGGAACTCGATGAGCTCTTGCAGCAGCCGGTCTTGGTTGGGTGGAAAGACGAAACGAAAGGGCAATATCAACACATTGGTTGCCTATCGACTTCCACACCGCGGAATCGAGCGAATCTCACCTTGTGGATCGGGAGAGCCCCAGTTCGCGGCCAAGGCCTCCTCATCAACCTCCATCTCCCGGTCAACACTCGCGCTACGCAGAACAAGACCGAGAAGAACATGTATTTGGTCATACCGATTGAGCATTTACACCTGGAGTTTGATGTTGTCGATTTTGAAGATATACCAAGAGTTACTCGATCCCAACTGAAGCATAATTGCTCGGAAGAAATCAGGAATGGTCTCGTACATGCTCGTTTTACTCTTAGCGTTCCTGCTTTCGTGGTGATGCCAAAGCTTCGCAGGAAGCTGGCGAGACCTCTGACGGGCGCACCTAGCCAGTTGATCTCATCTTTGAAGGCTTTGACCGATATTCAAGAGTTTGATATGTATTTTCCTCGGGGGGATGCAGAGCATCAGTTGCAGGTGATACGTTTCATGATCGAGCGAGACGACCTCAAGACTCCGGACCTGGATTTGCAAGCTACGTATCGAGGAGGATTTGGTGGAGGGAAGAATATATGGGAATACTATCCGTGCTTGGACGCGGACAATGGGAATGTTGCTTGGAACCCGTTCGTTGATGATGAACCTCCATCATATGATGCCGTTATCAATAATAAGATTCCTACCCAAGCTTCTAACACCTTGGAAAAGGTTTCACTCCATAAGCCAGAGAAGCGTTCGTTTGAGGCTTCACCCGCCTCCTCCAAGTTGACTTGGAGAGTCGGATCCGGGCCTTCGGATGGGTACATGAGGGTCACAGACACCAAACCGCAAATGCCATCCGCATCTGCCCATGGCCATAAGCGCAAGGCCAAAGAAGCCATATCCGATGACGAAGGAGCCGTGCAAAAAAAGACTCCTGCACCGCAAGAAGAACCCCCACAAGATCAAGGAACTTATAGCGAAACCACCGAAGAGGGCCCCTCGCCTGCTGCTCCCCCCGAACAACAAGGACAAATGCTTTCCCAAGATCCGGCCATCCACCAAGACGATGCCGGCTCCCAACCACCGGACCAGCTCCTAGTTTACTACTCCCCGACGGATCCGGACCTGAACCCTGCTCGCGACCCCACGCCAACGACCGAGCAAGACGCCCACCTCGTCCACACCGCCGTCCTCGCCTGCCTCCGCGCCCGCGCTCCCCACCACCATTCCTCCCCGTCATCCTCCTCCTCTCCCGACCCCGCCCTCCTCTGCACCCCGCACCTCTTCCTCGAACTCAAGGAATGGCTCGCTACCGCCGCCCAGCTTGAGCCCGCCGCGCACGACGCCTACCGGCCCCACTTCCTCACCCTGGGCGCCGCTGCGCGCGCCGGGCAGACGGCCGTGTTCGACGCGCGCCTCCGCGACTGCCAGCGCCGCCTGCTGCGCGACGCCTGGAGCCGGTGTCCGCCCGCGGACGAGATGGTCGAGGAGGCGTTGGAGCTGCTGGATTGGCTGAGGGAGCGGATGGGCAGGGTGGCCGGCACGGTCATGATGCCGTGCTTGGTGGCGCTGAGGGGTTGCGCGCAGAGGTGCGGGATGCTGGGCGGGCTGGGGGCAGTGGATGGGGAGCAAGTGTGGAGGGAGGGCGTGGCGGAGGTGAGGGCGGTGGCGTTCTGGGGGTTGGGTGGGTGCGTGTAATGGGTGCGGGGGTGTGCTTGTGGAGAGTGGCTGTTGGACGTTTTGTAATGATGTACTATGTTTTTTGTTTGGAGTTTTGGGAGGATATCTGACGAGTTCACGCCTAATGATAATGGGTACGTGTTCTGTATGAATAATGTAAAGGAAGTAGACAGCATTGTAATGGATGGCAAATGAACGCACGCTTCGCGTTGCAGTGCAACGTTCCTTAGGCGAATAAATCCAAACACGACGGTACATAGGCGGTTGAAGCAATCATACGGACGGTATTATAGTACAAAATTAATGACATCGACATCCGGACTACTGCTTCGGCTGAACTGGCACTTTCTTCTTTCGTAGATCCACGGTGATCGAAACCAACACCCGCCATTGCGTCACAAGCGCGAAAAGTTTTCAGCCGGTCGAATTCACCTGACTTATCTTCTAGGCAACAATGGAATGACATGGAAAAAGCAGCATGGCGGTGACTGCGTGGTCTGGCTGAAAGTGCAAACATTCACATACACCCATGCGCGCACGGACCATCCTCCTACCCATAAAACTACCGCTCCACCTACTCCAACACCCTTTCTTCTTTTTTTCTTGCAAACACTCAAACTCAATAACCGTATTTCAGATATTCCACCAGTCACTCCCCATATTCGTTCGATTCCCACCACAACCCTTTCTCCACAAGTCTCCAACGCCCTCCTTCCCTCCTCTCACTTATTCATCCACATCCTCTTTCGCTATATCTTTATCAATTTCATCACACACCAACTCATCGAACCAGCCTCTACCAACCTCACCTTACCAACCTCACTTCGTTAGTCTCGGTTACCCTTCTCTGACATTATTCACATCACCTCACTCATCCCTCATCCACGTAAGCTAACCCAGATATCAGTCAGAGTTGACGCTTCCTCCTACGGGGCTTCACTTCAAGAACAAAATGGAACCATGGGGAGACCTCTGTACAGGTGACGACAGCCTAAAAAGTCTATTTAAATGGTCGGGGTGGGAGGGACAACAAGCACTCATGCTTGGGTTAAAAGCTTGGGAACTGGGGACTCTTAAAAAACTTAACAACGGTTGCAACTGGCTAAACGGGCGACGACGGCCTAACTAACCCTACGCGAACGGTCGGGGCGGGATGGGGCAACCAGCGATCAGACTTGAGTCAAAAACACGTGGAAGCTGGGGTCTTGTGGGTTCTGGGGGCTGCTTATCACTGGAGATTAATGGGCGCGGCGTGCTCTGAATATCAGCGGGTTCTGGGGGCTTTCTAAATGACAAAGGTTGCAACAAAGAACATGGGCGACGACGGCCTAGCGAACATCTTCTAACGGTCGGGGTTGGGCAGTGGTGGGACCAACGTGGCTCTGGGGGCTTTTACTAAAAATGGGACTCTGGGGGCTTTCGACGATATTTGGACCTTCCCGACGAAATTTGGACCAAGGCGGAGGTGACGACTACCTGAAAGGTCGGGGAGGATGCGGGTGTAGCGTGGATGGACCCAGGACCTCCACTTGGGGATCTGGGGGATTTTCAGCAGTCGTAACAGGGAACCAGTACCCTCCTGTCAGGCAGAAATGTCGAGGAGCCTTTGTGGGGGAGGCTTATGGGTACTGTTACACAGGCCCTGGGCATTCCGCCAATAAGTCCCGGGGCCTTTCAATTCTTGTGTGAACACTAGATTTACACAGCATTTCAGGTCTGTCCCCTTCCCAGCACCCCCCCATTCCCATTCATTTCCCTTTCACAAACGTTTCCTTCCCTCCGTCCTTTCCCTTCGCGCGCACGAGCGGTGACGACTACCCACCAATCCCGGTCATGGGGGGTCGGCCGAAAAGGCGTCTGCACTTTCGCAGTCAGGGGAGACCGGGATGACAAAGAGTCGGGGTGGGTGGAGATCCAGCCTTCGTTCGGTTGCTTGGACCTCCCAAGTTCCCGGGAGGTTGGTGCGGAAACAATCCAGCGAACATGCTCGCGAGAAAGAGGTCCCAGCGACTATAAACAATTGGGACGCGCTTCGCCGACAAAGAACCCGGCCCGGCTGTGCCCCGAAGCCAGTCTGTGAGCGAGGCGTAGCACCTGTCAATGGCGAGCACTCTTTACCCGTTAAATTGCGAGTGTGTTCCTGGTATAAGCGTGACGACGGCGCTTAAAGGTCGGGGTGGACGGGGTGTAGTGCGGTGGCGGGGACATCGCGAACACAAACATACAAACATTGTGGGCACTTGGGGGCTTATACTGTGGGATCTGGGGGCAGACGAAAATCCAATAACATGAGAAACATAGGCGGACGGCAGGCTACTCCGCAGTGGGCTCTGGGGGACATGGAGAAAATCTCAACATAAGACGGACAGACTGATGTTCACTGTTCAGGAGCAACTGCCCACGAAGGTTTCCCACTTACTGCTGGCACCAGCTCCAATAGTCTGTTTGCCACAGAAATATTAGGGATTGTTCGTAGAGCACGACTTCAGGGCAGTGGGGAATGTCTTTGGTATGAGAGCGGAACATGGCGTCCTTAAGGTCCTGAGCAAGCGAACATAGCGACAAGCCGGACGGTGTGGACGAGTCAAGGAGCGGCCCACGAGACCCGCTTACCGCCGTCCTCAGCCTACTACCTTGCTACCTACTATGAGGCACCGGCTGATTCGGAAGAATCGGCACAGCAGTACTCTCAGCATCTCCAGGCAAGAGCAAGAGAGCCAGGCAGCAATTCAAAGAACATCCACAGCCCATATCAAAAATCCCCCATGACCGCTTGACCGGTCGAGGAAGAAATTGGAAAAAGATCCGTGGCACAGAAACACCACGCCGCAAGGCAAAGACCCGATAAGAGAAAGATGAACCACACACAGCCTCTTGCCTCTTCAACAGCCTTGCGGGCGAATAATCCCAGCCTCAGCCCATCCATTTCTATTTTCCATACGCCTAGCCAGGGACCGGCCAGCGCCGCCCCGGGAACGCGCGCGCGCCCCTTGAGCCGCATCCAATAATAGACGATAACGAACCAGGGACGCGGATAGGCTGCCATGCGCCTGCGCCGGTGAAGCGTGTCTCGCAAGGTGAGTCAAGAGAAAAAAGAGACCATTCATTATCAGCCTTGCAGAATTCCCGCAGTGCCGCAAGCAACGCGCGCAGCGCACGCGCGCAGCTGCGCATGTGCAGCAGCAGCAGCAGCTGCTGCTGCTGCTGCGTGTATCGCCCCGCACTCGAGCCAGCACGGAAAGATGGTGGAGAATGCGGAGCGCGGAGCACGAGAAAGCAAGGGCGGAGATTTAAGCAGCATCTGATAAGACGTATGCGAGAAGGCAAAAAAAAAAAAAGCAAAAGAAGAGAAAAAGAGATAAGTGACTACCGGTCTGCTGTGGAAGGGAGGGAGGCAAACGACACGAAAAAGAGGCGGAGCTGGAGGAGAAGGTGGGTCTGGAATGCGCGCCGAGCGTGGCGCAAGGGTTTCTGTTTTGTACGAGTGGTTGGTTGGCAAAGCCTCCCCTTCCCACCCTCATTGAGTAGTCTTTTTAGCCAAGTGTCTACGCAACCAAGTTTCCGCAATCGTGAAAGACAGAGAGCCAGAAGTAGCGAGGCGACGAATGAAGATGTTGACAGGACGACACGGATGATGATTTGAGCAGCGACTGTGAACGATGACGAACTTTTTCAATATAACGCATAGGAACTTATTCCAATAGCTGTTTTTCTCATCTATCTGCACGTTGATCACCTGGTATAGAGGCAGTAGTCCGCTTTCCTGCTGTGTATATTATCCGGCGCTGTAGAACACCACGAGAAAAAGAGTGGGAGAGCGCCGACGCACGCCAAACGGCTCGTCGGAGCGCGTAGCAGCAACCCCTGTTGCTCCCTGTCAATCGGTCGACCACGTGTGGCGCAAAGAAAAGCCCGCATTCTTCCGCGGGAACGTTCATGCAGGAGTGGGCGCCATGGCGAGAGCTCACCGCGTGTCGGCTTGCGCTTAGGGCACAGCGGAGGGCAGCAGTTCGATCAGGATACTCTTGCATTGGCCAATAGCTCGCGGAAGGGATAAAAGTCCTCGTCGCAGATACGTCAGGTCTCGCGGTAAGCCCTATGAGGGCGGGAGTGGCCCTCTGTCGTCTTACGCGCAGGCCGATGTCATTTCTCTGAGTTTCTCTGAGGGGGAAAGTTGCGAAAATGGGACTGCTCGCAAAGGAGCGGGGTTGCACTGAAGATCAAAGGTGATCGACTCGCACTAAAAAGCGATTTTTGAAGAGCGTAAACCTACCGGATCGGGGAGTCCGTGAGGATGCGGAGAGGGCACCATTTGGATGAAAGCACCCATCAGCCATGGCTTGCGACCACCGACCAGCGAACATCTTGCTTACACGCGTACGGTGTTTTCCCTGAACCCCTGTTGACCGCTGATGCCCAACGTGGTCCGCATTTGGGAACATTGACGAAGGCAACAGCAAGGCTGCACAAGGCTACCAGGCGTGGAGGTTGTGGAGGTGTGGAGACTCCACTCCTTGCGCCTCGACATTATGGAGACTATCTAGAAGCTTTTTTTTTTTTTGAGGCTGTGTACAGCTGCGCAGGGCGAAGAGTGGGAATTATTGAAACCGCGCCTCATCGTTGTTGCTGTGCCCGGGGCGAAGGGCGACGAGTCCACCGGTCTGGGCGAGTTTTCGGCGACAATGACTCCGCAATGATGTCTTGACTCCACCGAACATGCTCAGCAACGGCGCAGGGCTCGCGCCTCGCGGCGGAACAGGAGCTGGCGGCTTCGGTAGGTACCAGAAGGCTCCGAACCCTGCGCATGTCAGGGTGCAGCCGCTCGCTCGGGGCTCCAAGTGGCACAACTTAACTTGCATGGCGGCGCTGTTACAGTACATACGTGTGCGGCAGAAGCGAGGAGCTTTCGCAGGGTGTGGGCTCGTTGCTGGCAGCGACGTGCGTCCGGTTGCGCCATCTCGCAGGCGCGGGGTTCTGAATGGAGCGATCATAGAGCACATCAGCACTGAAAGCAGGACTTCACGATGCGGCGGACTTCCAGATCAAGAGGGCGCGGTGGTGGTGGCGATGTCATAGCGCGGCGGCGGCCAAGCGCTCGGACGGCGCCGCAAAGCGCATCGACGCACTTGTTGTCTGCATGAACGGAGAGCCAGGCCATCGGAGAGATCTGTTTGGCGCTCGACGCGCAAATCAGGGCGGCGGGCCCACGGTGTCACGGCTCTAGACTCGCGGCCGGTGGACGGGCAGGGCTCCGCGATTGGCCGCGCTGCAGCTGCGCGCGTTGGTCACGCTGCAATTCCCCTGCCAATCATGGGAACGGCCGCGTGGTGTTCTCAGTGGCAGCAGGGATTGCTGGCGCGGAAAAGTCGATCCAACGATTCGCGCTCTCGGAAGCGAAGCGGCACGCCGACAATCCGCATTATTTGCTGCCCTTGCGAGCCCGTGGGCCGTCCGGCGACGTGGACCGCGCGCGCGAGAGAGCCTGGAGCCGTCGATATTCTCAGCGCCCACGTTGGCGGGCGCCATTGGACGTCGCCGCGATGCTGCCCGGGCCGGTCTCCGGGCGCCGCCGAAGAGGCGGCAGTTTCAGCGCAGAATAATACAGGCTCGCGGATCAAGCAGGACACACAAGCTCGGTGTGAAGACGGCGGTCGATGGCCTGAGAATGACGGACCCGGTGCTACAGCACGCAGCGCGCAGACGGGAGTGCCTGTTGCACAAGCCGTCTGGGGTAGAGCGCGCAGCGAAGGTACGGAAACCATCAGCTGACGGTTTAGGAAACGGTCGCAGGCAGCACAGTTTTCTTCGGCGGCGGCTGTCTCACTGCGTGCTGTCTGTCTGCAGGTCAGCGTGTGATTCGGTGTAGCTTATTCTCAGCCCTGCAGGGGAAAGGCGGCCGCGCTGAGGAAGTTGCTCCCCGGCGGCCGTGGAAGGGCAGCGCGAGCACGGGCGAAGCAGAGCACGCGGGCCGTCCTCCCCAGCGACCCATCGGGCAGCAATCGTCAATAATTCTCGAGGCTGCGTGAACTCCAGCGCGAGCAGAAAACGGCTAGAAGCGCTAACATCTTCGAGAGCGATCTCGCCGATGCAGCGCGAGCCGGCGGGATCATCCCAGCGCAGGCCTGCCCACACCGCCAGTACGTACCGGGCTGCAGCGTCGGAGGTGAGCGCTGCTGCGACCTTCAGCCGCGCGAGGGGGCTACTGGGCCACTGGGGCACTGAGGCACTGGGGTTGCAGCACTGGCGCGCCGTCGGCTGTGGCACTGGCGACGGCGCCCGGGTGACGTCTGGCCGCGGGCGCTGGATCGCGACCGCTCACGAGATGCTGTCCAGAGGAGCGGCCCAGGCACGTGGGATGGGGAGACTACTGTGCTAGCAGCAGAGGACGAGACGGAAGCTTGCCCAAGCAAGCAAGTGGATCACGACGAAGCCGTGGGTGATGCGCCAACGGCGGCAGCGGGCAGGCTGCTCCCGGAGCGCGACCGCAGACTCTGCTCTGCGCGACGGGGGATCCCCCGGCCGACGGCCCACCGCGCTCTAGGCCCCGCGTACGAGTGCTCGGGGCCTTGCTGCGAGCGCGCTGGCTGCACGCTGCTCGCTGCCTCGCGCGTCCTGCGAGGGCTCGGCAGCCGACGCCTCGTGCGGCTGCGGCCTGTTGAGCGACTCGGGGGCCGTCCAGCGCTCGGCCGGCCAGGGCTGCTGGCTATTGTTGACGAGCGGCCGGGATGGGCGAGGGAATGCTACGGTGGGCGTGGGCTGCTCGCTGCGGGTGGGAGGAGGCGCCTGCGCGGCACTCGAAGTGGTGCGCTCGCGCGCGCGCTGATTGGGCACGAGTCGGGCGGAGGAGGGCGATCGAGCCTTTCATCGGAGAGGTCGGCGTGGCTGGGGGCGTCTGCTCGCACCCCATTTGGCGTCATTCGCAGGGCCCTGCCGGGGCCAAGGCTGCCGTCACTCGCATTCCCTCCAAGCCTGCACCTGCACTGCAGCCCGCCCTCCGCGCTTAGCCGTCCGTGGCTTGCTGCTCTCCTCCATGAATCGCATCAATCGAACGACCCCTCCAGCCGACTACAATAACGCCCTCCGCCGCACCACCCCCGCGATCATCTGCCGCAACACCATCATCCAAGACATATCAACCGCCCCAACAGCCTGCGGCTGACCAGCCCTCCTCTCCACACAACGAGTGCCTGCGCCCCTCGGCTCGCCCACGCACCCTCGGTCCTGCGGCCCATGTTTCTTTTCGTCTGTTAAATATATCCACGCCGTGTGACGACCACATGCTCCAAATACAACCTTTCTCCGTACATCACTTGTAATCCGCTCACCTTCGCTTCCACCCAACCCTCCGCCCCTTCCATCTGACTTCCCCGGCATTCTCACCCTCCGATCATGGCGCCGCAAAACATCCACTGGCGCGACCTCGAATCGACAACAAGTAGCGGCAGCTCAAGACGCAGCGGTGGCAGCGACACCAGCGACGAGTCGTACCGGTCACGGCGCAACGCAGCAGTAGCAGCGGCGGCGGCGGCGGCTCGCAGCCAACGGCCACCGCTTCCGAAGCCCGAAACCTGGCACGCCCCAACAGATCGCCGCGACGAGCATTTTTACGACGAGCCGGTCGAGTACTACGAGACCAGGTCGTCAGTCGACACGTACGCCTCGACGTCTGAAGAAGAGCTGGAAGAAGACGAGGAGGAAGATGACTACCCACCGTACGAGATTCCCGAGTACCGACACGAGGTCTTCCCCACCGATGCCATCCCCGCAACCCCGAGAGACTTCGCAGAGCTGTTTCCGTCGTCAAGTAGATTGTCCATCCGGCACGACGACGCGACGTTAGACGGCAACATGAACCTGCGCATCGACACCCAGGTCGAGATGAGACGCGGAAAGCAGCTGGTAACGCTTTTCCATCTCCGAATGCACGACTTGAAAAGCCGCGATTTTTCGCTTCGCAGGTACTGCAGGGACTCCGGTCGCGAGGTCTGCCACTGCGTCCGGAAATACCAGAAGCCCGCATCAGAGCGCCCGGCTCTGCAGCGGTCGTTCAGCAGCGCCATCGCCACCTTTCGACACAAGCCTGAACGGAGGGGCTCCGCCACATCCAGCCTGAAGCGCCAAGACTCTGGGTACGGATCTATCGTCGCGGGCGCAGGCGATGATGAGTCACGCCCGAAGTCAGCCGGTCAGCCCAAGCGCGCCCAGCTGATACCTACCAACACCATGAAACTGGAATTTTCGAATTACGCCCATGTAGACGTCAAGCGCCGGGGCACTAAGTCAAGTAAGAGATATGAATTTGAGTACTGGGGCGTGAACTACTCCTGGAAGCGCATCTCCAAGCGCGACGGGAACTTCGACGAGATCTCCTACCACCTGACCCGAAGCGACAGCCCCAACCCGCTCGCGCACATCGTGCCCGTGCCTCTGACCAATGCGCAAGCGCGCGAGGAGGCAGAAAAGGGCGGTTGGATCCCTCCCTGTTCCATGTGGATCAGCGACCAGTCGATAATCGATGGTGGCGCAGACACTGCTGAGTAAGTGCATCCGTGTTTATTGCCTGCGCGCAGGTTCTAACCTCTTGGGCAGCGTGATTGTCTCATCTGGCATAATGGCCCTGGTCGACGACAGCATCAAGAACCACTTCCACTCCAAAGAGTCGACGCAAATCCACATTCCGCTGTCCCGGAACGCGTCTTTCAAGCTGAATATGGACTACGTCGGCCCCAAGCGTCTCATCGACGAAGTATTCCATCGTAACACGCGCGGTAGCACATCGCCGCGGGGACCAACGCCGCTACGGCGGACATCCATGGATACATGACCGCGGATGTTGTGGTCAAGCCTTGCTCTGTAAACGGGCACGTTAATTTGCGTCATTGACCCCCTTTTTTTTTTTTTTAAATTTTTTTCTCGTACAAATGATTCTGATTTCATAGACTCTGTGTGCCGCCGAACGGCTTGTTGCGTTTTTATCCGCTCAGCGGCGCACGCGTCGGGCATACACCGCCTCGTGTGAAGCTGCAGGCGGCCGTCTGCTTCTGCTTGAATTCCCGCCATTTCGCATCGCAAGACTTTACGTTTTCTGTAATCAGCATCGCCAGGTAGGGCTTGGGACGGGACATCGGGTGCATAGCGGTGAGGCAAGGGTTGCCTCTTTTTTTTTTTCTTGGGATTGTTTGCTCTCGGTTTGTCCATGGGGCTGGCTGGTGATGATTGGCATATTTTTGGAATTGCTTCTTTCGCGGAATCGGGGCGGGCAACCTTGGTAAGGGCAGCAGACAGAGACGGGACGGAAAGGATCACGCTGCAAAATCATGACTGGCGTCCGGGACGGGATCTCCCTTTTGTATTCCCACGGGCCGCACGACCATCGTATGAATGAATGAATCAAGACTCACAGCGCTCTCACCGCCGCGCGTGAGAGAGTCCAAAGGAAGAAGGTTATTTCGTTTGTGCACCGGCTCTGCCCTGTGAGTGCCGTCCAGGGCGGCGGGCGCGTCTCCTTGGGCGGCGCTGCATGCGTGTATATGGCTCACCGTCCAGCCGTCCCGCGGGTTCCCGAGCGCGATAGCCGTCACGCCATGCGGGATGCGGGCGGCTCACCCATGTCGGTGCGACTTGGAGAGCAGCGAGGAAGTAGGTACCCGTCACCCCGCGGGCGGTGACCGGTTGGCCCATGCCAGACATGGCACAACTATCGTGCGGCTCTCGTCAGGTGGGCGCGCACGGCCACTCTGGACGACGGACGAGACGGCGGCCTGAGCGCGTTGCGGTTGCGGTTGCGTCGTCGTTGTTGTTGCTGCTGCCGCTGCTACTGAGAATAGTCTACTCCCGCAGGTCGCAGCCGGCGGATGGCGCGCGGGCGCGGGCGTGTACAACAGCGAGCTGGCTAGCTAGCTGGTTGCTGGTGTAGGGTCGGGGTCCTCAGGGCTGTGCTGGTGCTTGCTGGTGCTTGCTGGTGGTGGGCGCGGACCCGAGCAAACGGCAGCTCGATCTATTTTTTTTTTTTTCTCTGGCGGGCTGCGGGACATGCCCACGTCGATCCAGTGCTAGGGCTTAGCGCTGTAGGGAAAAGACACGTCGCGGGCCGGCCAACTCACACTCGCAGCGGGCTCCTGTCTTGGGGCGTTGGGCGGCCGGGCGCTCCGCTTCGTCCTTGCTGGGCTAAGGTGTTCGTGGAGCGCGGGCGCTGGCTTAGTTGCGGTGGTGCTTGGGCTGCTGATGCGCGCCTGCAGCAGCTGCGTTGGCACTCAGAGCAGAGCGAGTGCGGCCGGGCATGGGCATGGGTACGGGCATGGGTATGGGCGTGGGCGTGGGCGTGGGCGTGGGCGTGGGCGTGAGGCAGGCAGGCGAGCAGCAGGCGAGCAGCAGGCGAGCGAGCAGTGGCAGGCCTCTCGCGGCCCGGTCCACCAGCTCCCGCCTCGCCGGGTCCAGCGCGCGCCGGGCCCCTTCCAAATCACTGCTCGCGAAATGGCAGCAGAGGCAATGATGCAGCGCGGCTCAATTGTTGGATACCAAAGGGCCAAGTCAATCGTTGAACCACACCGTCTCACGGCCCCCTGCCCCCCCCCCCCCCCCGACGGCTCCCTACTGCTGCTGCAAAGCTCCTCGCAGGCCCAGCACCACAGCACCACCCGGGATATAAGAATGACGCCCCAGCCAGACCACCACGCCAGAGCACACATCACACTCTGCGGTGAACAACACATCGCCGCCCCAGCCATTGACCGCCCCTTCCTCCCCTGCCAAAAACCCAGCCTCTGCCCAACGCCGCCCAGCCAGCTGCCCACTTCCCCACAACCACCACCGCCAGAAACACTCCTCAACCACTACTACAATGGCCAGCCGTCCCAGCTCGTGGCAAGAGAAGCTGCAGGGTGAGTCCCGCGCCCGCCCTCCTCTCCCAATCGCTCAACACTAGCAACTGCTGACCCGCCTCACCGCCCCCAGACTACTGCAGAGCCATCTCCTACCCGCCGCCCGTCTACAAGGAGTTCTCTGACCGACGAGGTGAGTCGTCGACGTCGCATTGCCGCCACCAGTCGGCGCCAATGCATGGATTCCTCTTCCCCGGCCCTGCCACCATCCTCACCGCACCTCCCGCGTCAATATTCTTTTTTATTGCCGCTACCCGCCTTGCTGCTCGGGACCAAACCCTCTTCCCGCCGCACCGGTTACCCCCTTGCTTCCCCGGATCAGCAAGAGAACGCCATCGACGCATCATCATCTTTCCCGAAACAGCCGGAACCGGCAATCATCCAATATCAACTACCCAAAACGCTCACCTTCCCACCGCTCACCCTCACACACCGCATCTTCGCTCTCCTCGAATTTTTATGCCTCCTCTGAAACATTGAAAGCATTGACGCTGATTTTCTCTTTTTTTTTTTTCGCAGGAGGCCGTACTGCTTGGTCTAGCAGCGTCCACATCGGCAACATCTCCGTGCCGGCGCGCTTCTGGTACGACGGTCAGTACGTCGACAAGGCCAAGGAGGATGCCGCCGAGGTAGCCTTGCAGAGACTGTGCGGCGGCCCGCCGCAGCAGCGTTGGTGAGCAACCACAGTCCGCCCTCCCCGCTTCCCCCCCCCTAATGCATCTCTTCTGCACCCCTACTGCATTTCTCATCACTCTTGTCGGCCCCTCGCATCTGCAATAGAGAGTTCCCGCAGCACTGACCGCTATATGCACGAATTCAGATGCCCGGCCGTCACCAACGCTTGCTCTCTACTACCAAACCGCTGTGTGTTTTTGCGCGATCGCCAAATTTTCATGATACCACCTTGCCGCGCGTAGCGAAATCACTGCAAGAAAAAGTTGCCACTCCATGTCTCTCACACTCTCTCTACCTCCCTTCTTCGGCCGCGGTTTAGACGGTGAGAAGAAAAAGCTCAAGCTAGGAACGTTGAAATGAAGATTGGGCGGAATTGGGGAGTTGTGTCGTTGTCGCCAATGCCTGTTAGCAACATTCTGTCACCAACACGCTCTGTTTCTTTCTCTCTCCCCCCACTTTTCAATCCCCCTTCTCACACATTTTCCTTGCTGCCGTTCTTCCCCTCGTTGTTAACCCGGCCAATGCCTTCGACCCGTGCCGTTGGCTCACCACTTTAACGATCTCATTTTGACTTTTTGTTTTCTGGAAAGTCTTTTTTCTTCGACATTGGATTGTGAGGTGTTGGAGTTTAAGTTTTGGAGGGCTTCACATCAACATTTTTTCAAGGGATATCGGCGTAGGAGAACAGCGCTCTCAGTGATGGGATCTTTCTATTCATCAGGTTACCACTGGAGCGAGGGGTTCTTCGGGCGCAAACAAACCAGCAAATCACTTTTGACGGGAATTTTTTTTTTGTTGTTTTTGACTTTGTTTGACATTTTCCCCCCCCGAACATGTCCTCTTCATTTCCTTCTCCCCCTTCCCCCTTGCGTGTACGCTAAGCTACTCTACGTTGAGAGAATTCGCTTCTTTGACGCCGCTCTACCTCTCGGGGTGAGCGCGCCTCTTCTTCCTCACCGAGCCTTTTGGTCCCCTATTTTTTTTTTTTTTTGTATTGCACTGTGGGTGATGATGCAATGATTGCTAGCAAACTGCATCTTGCCGAGGTGCCTCGGCATTCTCACCGCGACGACGCAGCGCGACTGAGTCATTTCGCTTTTTGACTAGCATTTTCTGCCCTGACGATGGGTGGCGGCTCAGATGCTCGTTGGTGGCCTTTTCAACCCGGACTTCTTGGCAGAGCTGCTCGTCATTCGTCACGGATTTTTTCTTGCCACCCGCCGCGTTCGCTGTCAGTCGTCGGCTACCTGCGTCTTTCGTGCGTTTGGCTAATCCCTGCGGGGGGGATGCTGCTCGCAGTTTGACGGAGTGAACGGCGCTCTCTTCCGCTTCGAGATTAGTAGAACAAACGAGATAGAAAGTAGGGAGAGAAAAAAGAAAAGTATATCCGGCTATAGAGCGAGTTCGTATCGTACAAATGAATTACTAATCACTCCCAACAGGACAGGGTGTTCGCGCGCGAGGGCAAAGGAACCGCCACCGGGACGGGAGGGGGGGGTAAAGGGCCAATGCTTAGGTAAGTAAGCGGCAGAGCGGAGCCAGGGCCGCCCAATTGCTTGCTTTGCATGCTTGGGGTCCGGCCGGAACGATCCGTCCCGAGCGAACCCAGCGACCAAAATCCCAACGCCATCGCCAACGCCACCCCTCCCTCCGCCCCTCCGCCCCCTCCGCCCCGGTCCCGCTGTTTCATCTGTTCGTCCCGAAGCGTTGTTCCGCCCGCAGCCGGTCACCTTATACGCGTCTGTGGCTATGTACGTCAGGTTCCTTTTTTTATTTTCCCCCTCTGACAGCGTAGATGAATTGGGTTTGGACGGGGCGTGGGGGTGGCGCTTGCTGATGGGCGAGAGACGCGGGTGCCGGAGCGGGAGTCATGCCATGTCAGGCGGTAGCGACGGCTCGCGTTGGGTTCGAAGATCAGCACGGCGATGGGCGCGGGATGCGCGGAGCTGAGGAGCTGAAGGTGCTTTGAGCTCTCCATGGCCAAGGATCGGGAGTATCCGGTCATGCCTTTGGCCTTGGGCATCAATCATGCTTCCGTGCTATAGTCTTGTTCCGTTGAAGTCTTACATATCATTAATCCGCAGATAGCCCCGATGAAAAGTCACGTATAGTAATCCTCATCGAATCTACTTACGCTCGCTAGATTTGAAAATAGTAGTGTAGAATGCTTGACTTTGGACGCGCTTGTTGCGTAGTTCTTCTAACCGTCTATCCGCACCGCCCTTTCTTGCATATGCTACAGTTTTCATTGGCAAACTGCAAGTACAAAGCAACAGCCTGGACTTATTCACTGCAACACCAAAAGTCCTTACTGATTAAAAACCACGAGTTTGCTTTTCGCGCCAAGTAATGGCCGCTAAGCGAGTAGAGTAAAACCTCATACGGTAAGCGGGAAGGACTGAGTAGATACCAAGAATCAGCACATGATGAAGGAAATTCACGATTTTCCATATTCCTACGAATCGTCGTTATTCGCTAAAAGTAAACCTTGACGATATGCGGCATCTTGCGCGCTATGGCAGATCTTAGCCTTTTCCTTGCCTTCAAGTTGCGCACACGTGAGTTTCCAAGCTGATACCCTAACGCCAAGAATAGTAAATTTTGGGGAATACCCTGCTTCAGTGGCTCTGAATTCTAGCTGAAATTTACATATACTTCTCTCTTCCAAAGGATTGTCCCTCGATTGACTCGCAATTTGTCACGTGCTACAAGCGTCGTTGCAGCCTAAATTAGTCAGCGCTTTGACGGCTTCCCGCGCTTTCAATTTCCGGTCTCTCCATTGACTTGTAACATGAAAGAGGGTATCGAGATGGGCCGCAGTGTGGACGGCCCACCAAATCAATAAGATGGAGGGCACAATACCATCAGATTCGGAGTTGTCTTCAGACAGCGAGCCCATGCGGCGCCCGGTCGTTGTGATAATCAACAATATGCCCGATGGGCTTCCGCCATCGCAAGCAGGTCTCAAAATCAAGGAATCACCGTTAGGGGATGTCTCAGTGGTCGGCTTACCAGATGATCAGGAACCGATAAGAGATGGCGTGAAGGAGATGGCAACGGTTATTCAATCGCTCGAAAGCTCTGGAATACCATGCTGCATGGTTCATGAGCCTGCACTACTATATTTCGGGGCCGGCCGGACTATGTTTGTAAGTATCGGGCCTCGGAGCTGCTTCATTTCGCGCTCTGATCTGGGTCATTTGCAGGACTGGGTGATCTGTGTTCCAACGGAACAGCTCCAACAAGCCACAGATTTACTAAGCGCTCAGAGCGAAATCACGCAACCCTTCAGAGCATCTGCTATGGCCCGCCCGGATAGCCTTGCACATCTTTATCCGCGTTACAAGCTCAAAAGATTGTCGCTTTTCTTCGTTCTAATGACCTCGCAGGCTTGCCACATTTCCTGCCAGCCCCGGAATTTCGAATATACTGACAACGGCATTCCATATCCAAAGCTACACGTGCTTGCACAGGCCTTGTTGGACACGTGCAGCTACACAGACTTGGAAGACCTCATCGATGGGATGAATCTGACGCCCACATGGGGAGAAGAGAATCTTAACCTCGATGGCCACATCGATGCGGACTGGCTGCTTTGGAGGGTTGCCGTCCTTTTGGGAAGGGAGCCGTCAAAGGAGGAGATCCCTGGGCTGTGCATACAACAGCCCAGCCGCCACGAGATCTGGATCCAAAAGGCGTCAGCAGAAGCCAGGAAGCGGAGACAAGGGTTCAAGTATAGACCTGGCCAGGTTACCAGATGGCGACGCGAAGGGCAGAATGATCCGAGGATGAGAACCGGGAGGTTTCGCTGACGGACCCGGCGTTTCCGCATCGTATTTCTGCAGACCCGCTTACAAACCCGTCGCGGACGCTGCGAAGATCTGCGAACGAGAGGATTTGGCAGGAATGAGATTGCAGCGGAGCTGCAAGAGATTTGATGCGCGACCGGCAACCGCGGCTCCACTTCTTTCCACGCAGCGAATCGTTAGTGCAAATGGACGATCGGCGTCTGACTGCGGGGATATAGAACGTACACCAGGGCTCCGCCTTCCGCCACCTTCTTTTTTGGGGATTAGTCGTAGTGCGCGTCGCCCAGCTGAGCCGGCAGTCTAGAAGATTACACATCTCATGCAAGCATAAGTCAGCCTTGCATCTGTCCACCTTTGAGGCTGCGCGAATCTACAGGATGACAAGGCCATCGAATTCCCAGACCTTAACGCTCTTTAACTCGATACACAAGCGTTGAATCATGACACGCAGCCTTTATGGAGAGCTGTAATGACTGATCCGATCTCCATCCTCGGTACCGCTATCACGGTAGTATCTTGCGCTACCGAACTCTCGTTGTCACTATACGACGTCTACAAAGCCGTTCGGAACGCCCCGAAAGAAATCGAAGATGTAACTCAAGAGCTCTCTCTCTCGCAGTGTCAATTCCCAGCAACGCCCAGGAGGTATCAGAGCGAGCGTGTTTCTGAGGTTGGTCAACTAGATCTTTGATAACGAGAGATAAGTAATGTTGGAATTCGACGGTTTGAATTGCGATATTGACCAAATGATCGGGAAGAAGCACTTCAACCGCCGTAGCTGGAAGAGGAGTTCGGACTCCACCTCGAGGAGGAGCCGTATCGAGGAGTTGCTGCTCACAAAGCATGCAGCGCCGGCGTGCTGTTATAGAGTTCCCCAGTTGTTCATTCTCGTTTGCTTCAGCATTAGTTATGAGGGGGGAACAGCCCCGACTCGTATAGATACCGACACGCATGTCCGTTCTCTTGAGCAGCGCAGGGGTCACTCCGGCCAGGACACGTTCCTGTGGAAACTCTGTTGGATAGCAAATACTAAAAGGAAGCTAATCGGAGCTCATGGGACGGGACCAGGGGACCCTTTTTGTTTTTTTTAATGAATGCCGAAGTGTGAAGAACAAAAGCTCTGATGACGGCATGGAATACCCACCAGCAGACGTAATATCTAGCATGTGGTATCATGTTATCCAACGAATGGCGGCCTCTGCAGCCATTTTCGAAGTTCAGGTAGCTCAGTTTTCCGACTGCGCTAAACCTTATCGTATGTGACTATGCGTAGTAACGGAGCTAATTTGGAGCGCTTTTCGGCCTCTTGCAATGATCAGAAGCAAATGATCTTTAGCTCATCCTGTTGCATGACCCAAATTCGCGTATGCATGGCTCAGATGTTATTTACTGCGAAAGGTTTGACACGACTCGGGCTGCCGGCGCCTGCATCCTGACAGCCTAGAGGTTAACGCACCTGAAACACGACATTTTGCAAAGACTTCTGAATCAGCGAAGCGGATAGTCCAACTCCAACTTTCCTCGTTTTGATGCTTGGCCAGACATTTCCAGAACACTTTTGGAGCCGCACAGGGAGCCTCGGGCCAGACTTGTATTATATCTAATCTCATTTACAAGCGTCGTGTAGCCGCGTTTGTTGTCACACCCGCTCCTTAATTCGCCAAGCTGAGATGACCGGCGTAACATCTCCCGATGAGAACTCCGCCACTCCAGTATAAAGGCCTACTATCAACGAGCTCCTGAGTAGCTTGGCATCGACCGTCGATCTCACAATCAGTCCGATGAAGGCATTGCGATGCTGTAGCGGGACGAAATTCTGCATACAAAGCTCAAGTACATGCAAGACGATGGTATCCATCCAGCGGCGCGTACTTTTGTTCAACGTGTTCCAGTACTTCTCGCTTCTTTTTCTATTGGCAGCCTCCGCCACCGCGCACAGAGCTGCGGACCGGGATGAAACGTTCGACTACATCGTCGTCGGTGGTGGTACGAGTGGCCTTGTTGTTGCAAACAGGCTCTCCGAACTAGCTGGCGGCAAGGTTGCCGACATCGAAGTTGGAGATTCCGTCCTCAATAACCCCAATGCCACCAACATCGACGGATACGGGCTAGCTCTTGGGACCCAGGTCGACTTGGCCTATGAGACCATCCCCCAAGACCAATACGAACGGGAGCTCCACGATCCACCGCGCAGGCAAGGCCCTTGGTGGCTCCAGCGCGATCAATGATATGCGCACCAACCCTCCCGTGCAGTGAATCTAACCTTAGCGTTTTCCCAGGCATGAATCTCTGCCCGTGCGCAAAACGTCCAGGTAGACTCCTGGGGTCTTCTCGGCAACGAGGGTTGGAGCTGGGAGGACTTGTGTTGGAGCAAAACCTCGTAAGTACTTGTATTCGTTGTTGTTTTCTGTTCCGTCTCTAAAGAAAGCGAAGGAGCTAAACTACCTAGCGGCGCTAGCGCCGCGCTAAGCGTACCTGCCATAACAGCGATGATGTCGAAGGAGCTCGGAGGCGTGGTCGACACGAACCTCCGGGTCTATGGTGTCAGCAATCTTCGCATCGTCGATGCTGGTGTGATCCTCCTGCAGATATGCGGTCATACGGTCGGTACGCTGTACGCCATAGCTGAGAAGGCACCGGATGTCATCAAAGTAGCCGCCTAAACTTAATCCACAACCTCGTTCGGCAAAGAATACTGTAGATTTCTGTCAGAGAACTGTATATTTTAGAACACACCCTTACCTTAATGAAGTGGCTCATTCGCCATATCTTCCACAATGGGCAGAATCGTGGCGAGACCCCTCGAGAAATTCGGGTTGAAAACACGTTAGGCATGAACGGACTCCTCCATGTAAATGAGTTTATGGGAATTTGGCGTGCAGCCGCATCGTGAAAGGGCGTCTTGAAAACGCCAGCCGAGCGTCTTGCGACTAGCAGTATACATTTTTCCCGTGGCTCGCGGCCGGTTCGCTTTTGAATGGAATCATTTCAAATTGTTTCCATGGCCAGTGCGAGCTGTCATTCATTTGGCAAGAAAGCTGATATGGATGATGGAATCATTGGCTTTTGGTGGTGGGAAACGCGTTGCTGTATCAGCCTTCACTACATCCGGGGGACCCTTTCGAAACTGAGCAGGGATCACCGCAAACACGGAATGTCATGCGTGAAACAACCGTTAGTTTCTTATGGGACGGATCTGAGTCTAACTAGAACGGAAATGAAGGTTCAGCAACATTTACAATAATAATGATAACTTGGATATGTTCTAATAACGATGTAACATTCTTGTTAATAGAGCACGTGAGAAGCTCAAGCTTATGTTCTTCAATGTATTTGTAATATCTAAAAGAATATTTAGTCTTACCTACTATTTTTACTATTCTGGACGAGTGATTACTATTTAGCCTAACCAGTCTTAGCTCTAAGGATAATCTCTTATGACTGTACTTATCTTTGTCGACCACAAAAACATGGGAGTAGTCTGATCAGGCCTCGGAAGCAGAGACTGTAAGAGTCGGCAATTTTCGCAGCCTATGCGGCGGCTCTGCGAGTTCCGCGCTGTTGAATGGCGCAAAGTCCAACTTGCTGGGTTCAGGGTTTCCTCCGATTAGAGGAAGACCGTGCGAGTCCCCGGGGGATCTCTCAGGAAGGGCTGACATAGTCGGCATAGGCGCATCAGGAAGCCTTCTTCGTCATCTTTATTTAGGATGAGCCGGTTATACGGTGCGCCTGTAGGAATGAATGAACGGTACTTATTCATGGATACAACCCAGTGAAACGGCGCAACTTTCGTACTAAAACCGGTATTTTTTCCTCCGGCAAATCACCTCCCGTGAGGTCAGTTAAAGTAATGAGTGGTATATCAGCCCCGCATTCAGGAAGATTCAACAACACACCGAAGCATAAGCATTGGCATGTTTGCGAGGTTTACGTTGATGGAAGGCGCGATGTGCAGCAATCCTTGGCAGCTCGTTATTGGCAATTCCGCGCCACTCGTGGCTCAGCATCGAGACAAAAGACCACCCTGTTCTCTTCTGCGTGAGGACTCCAAGACACCTGCCCGGAACAGACATGATTTGGTACGCCGGCAATCATCGCCCGCACACTGCTGCCCGGCGATCCTCCACCAAGCATCAGTCGCGCAATAAAACAAGCATACGCCTATCTCTTTACCGATCTACTTACGTCCCTTCCGTCTCCTCCCAGTATCGAGTGACCCCCTTTTCTCTCCCATCTCACTTCCCACCCCACCCCCCGTCCTTCCCCTCCTCGCTCCCGCCATCCACCGGCACGACCTCCTCCCCCTCAACCACGACCGCCGCGCCCATCCCCTCCGCCGGCTCGACCCCAAATTTCGCCGCCTCGTCCGGCGTAAAGGTCCCGTAATAATCCACGGGATCGACCTCGCCCAGCCCGGGCGGCGGCGCCACCCGGTTCAGGCCCCAAAAGACGGAGAAGCTGATGGCGAAGCCGAGCGGGAAGGCCAGCTGGTAGAGGCGGGTGCAGCCGACGGGGACGGGGATCGCGTCGTTGACCTCGTGGACGAAGCCGGGCAGCTGGGGCGCCCAGCCGACGACCCAGGCGGCGAAAGCGCGCCAGTTGAAGCCGCGGAGGTAGTGGTAGATGCCCGAGGGCGAGGCGTGGTACAGGTCGGACAGCTTGAGGCGGCGGCCGCGCACGAGCCAGTAGTCGCAGATCTGGATGCCGACCATGGGGCCCAGGAAGACCGAGTAGGCGGAGAGCACGGCGATGAAGGTGCTCGCGCTGGAGAGCAGCTCCCACGGGCACAGCGCGATGGAGAGCACGAGCCCGATGTAGGCGCCGCGCCGGATGTTGATGTAGTTCGGGAGCAGCCCCGCCGTGTCCATGCCCGCGGAGAAGGCGTTGTCGATGACGTTGATGGCGATCTGGCACACGACCAGCCCGCAGCCGGCGAAGAAGGCCGCCGCCCGCGTGCCCGGCGTGTACGAGTCGTCGAGCCAGCGCTGGACGAGGTCGGGCGGGTTCCAGTAGGCGACGCCGTAGATGCCCTGCGTGGCGCTGCTGCTGAGGCAGCCGAAGAGTGGCATGATGACGCCGAAGAAGATGATGCTGAAGTACTGCCCGAAGACCTGGTCGCCGGGCTTGCGCGCGAAGCGCGAGTAGTCCATCTGGTTGGAGAGGCCTGGGATGCGGTCAGTACATCTTTTATTGGAGGTGGAGAGGGAATGCGACTTACCGACAGCAATGTTCCCGATCACAGTACTCACACCCGATACGATGCCCCAACCTAGCTCGCTGCTCGTTTGGACTTCGGCGGAGCTTGAGAGCAGCGGCCCGCCGCCACCAACGCGGGCAAGGCCCCAGATCATAATGGCGACGAGGGTGATTACGGAAATGATGTTCATCCAGAGCACCCAGTTATGGAAGCGCTCAGGGCGGATATACAGAATTGGTACCATCAGGACGTTAAAGATGACCCAGCCGACGAACTGGCGGGTGTTCATGTTTGCCGATTCAGGGAAGTGGTTCGGCATGTGCTGGTAGCCGGAGAAGATGGACGAGAGGATGGCTTGCACGCATAGACCACCGGTCCAGCTGAGAGTGAAGGAGATGTTAGTGTCAGGAGGCTATCGTTCAATACGTGTGGGCTTCCATCGTGCTTCAGCTCTTCAGGGCATGACGCTCCTCTTGCCTATTTCGGAAATATCAATCGGGAAAGCAAAGTAGAACACTCACCTCTGTACAGCAAACCACACCAAACTCAGCACAATTCTCTGCACGAGCATGACATAGGCGCCATACACGCCCCACACGTACCGCGACACGACGGGGAAGCCGATATGCCAGTCGGCGCCGACGTAGCCGTTGTACACGGCGACGAGGGCGACGATGATCTTGCCGACGATGACGGCAATCATGGTCTGCCAAACGGACAGGCCGATGGCGACGAGCGACGAGCCCAGCTGCCAGTTGGACAGGCAGATCTGGTTGATGGCCCAGAAGGAGATGAAGGCCATGCGGTCCCAGCGCCGGCGGTGCGGTGGCAGCGGCCGGATATCGTCGTTAATCCACCGGTTGTGGACCGTCTTTGCGGAGGTGGGGACCTGGATCCATTGGAGGAATTTTGTTGTGGCACTCATCTTGACGTTGTGATCGGAGTTGCGTCAGCAATTGCAGCTGCTTTGTGGGATAATGTGAGAAGCAGCACGCACGAAGCGTGTGCACGGCAAAAGGGGGGAAAAAAAAAATCAAAGAATATGATCCTGGATGCGTGCAACCTGCAGCAACGGAAGGCCCAGCAGGTTGGGAAGGATGGATGGGAAAGCAAGCGAGGAAGATCAGTGCAGGCAAAGCGGGGCGAAAAGGTAGAGGAAAAGCTGGGGGAACGGCATCTGCTACATATCGACAGCCAACCTCGTGGCATTATCTTCCGAGAAGAGGCACTATCAACCGGCCATCCGGGGGTTATCACGCAGGTCACTGCCGCTAGCAAGATAGAACCTGGTGTACGGATGCCAATCTGCATGGAACAAACCGTCAACTGCCGGCGCGGCAGAGGAGCCAACGTCAAGGTCGCATCGGTTCACGCGCATGGCTTGTCAGTCTGACTCGAAAGTAGCTCGAGGGGGCGTTCGTGCTAGGACGGAGGCCAGTGTACAGTACACAGCACGCGGAGATCATCAGCGCTCACGGACTGTGGTTGGTTGGAGAAGGGGCATCGACCGCCCGAGGGGCCCGATAGTGCGGAGGTGCGTTGATAACGGAGAGGAGATACGTTTCTCCTGCAGCGTGTTCCCTGCTGCTCGTGGTGATAAGGGCTCCCGAGTGACTCTCGGCATCCGCGCCATCACAGCCGGCCGGCCGGCCGAGTGTCGTCTCTCCGCTCGCAAGCACGACATCGCAGTGTTGGCGTGCTGCTTGGACCTGCCCACTCCGCCGGTCGATCGGGCATTTTGGCCTGCCAATCCGAAAACCCGGAAGAAACGTGACCTTGGGTTGAAAGTGGGATGCGCCGTCGACAAGAGCCCCGCGGCTCCTTCTTCAGCGCCCCGCGCGCCCTGCGTGTGCACGCCGGTGCCGATAGCCTTCGTGATAGGGCAATCTTGCCTGCGTGCCGTGACATAATCGTCGACGAATTTCGGCTGAGCGTTTCTCAGGCCTTCGCCGATAATTTCTGAGGAGTATAAGTCCTACCGGTCGCCCATTTGGAAGAGCCGCGTTGCCACCAGGTCGCGCTGTCGAAGGCAGAGAAGTGAAAGTCAAGATGGGCAGCATCACCCCGGCGAAGAACATACGCATAGGCGTCGATGTTGGAGGTGCGTAGATGTCATTTTCCCTCCCACGCTCCCTCCCCTCTGCCAATTGAGATTTAGCAAAGACGAGCTTGGAGCTAGGAGAGGAGTCCCTTTCGAAGAAATGAAAACGAGATATGAGCAAAGAGCTCGGGAGCACATGACAGTGTTTGAAAGAGACGAAGGTTCACGCACATCAATCCTGACCACCTCACCCCGCAGGCACCAACACCGACGCCGTCGTCCTCGACACCACCGCGCAAACCTCGTCCAACCGCGGCGTGATCGCACACTTCAAGACACCCACCACGCCCGATGTGACCTCTGGCATCGAAACCGCCGTCGGGACGGTCATCAAAAGCGCCAACATCCCGCTCGACAGCATCGCCTGCGTAACCATCGGCACGACGCACTTCATCAACGCCGTCATCGAGCGCGACGCCCGCCGCCTGCGCCGCGTCGGCGTGCTGCGCCTCTCCAAATCCTTCCTGCGCCAAATCCCGCCCTTCAGCGACTGGCCGCGCGGGCTGTCCAGCCTCATCCAGAGCTACGTCGGCTACGTCGACGGCGGCCTGCACATCGACGGGTCGGAAGAAGCGCCCCTCTCCGAGGCCCAGGTGGTCCGCGAGTGCACCGCAATCCGCGCATCCAACGTCTCCGCGCTCGTCGTCGCAGGCATCTTTTCGCCCATCGATTCCGAGTTCCAGCAGGAGAAGCGGGTGCGCGACATCGTGCTGCGGGAGATCCCCGGCATCGACGTCGTATGCTCGCACGAGGTGTCCAACATCGGGTTCCTGGAGCGCGAGAACGCCGCGATTCTGAACGCGTCAATCTTGCGGTATGGCAGGCGCACCGTGCGCGGGTTCAGGGAGGCCATGGCGAGGTTGAATCTCAAGTGCGGGTTGTACATCACGCAGAACGATGGGACATTGATCGATGCTGCGAGCGCGGCCCGCATGCCCATCCGCACCTTCTCGTCGGGCGCAACGAACTCAATGCGCGGCGCCGCGTATCTGGCTGGTAAGACGCTGGACGGGTCCGCGGCCGTCGTGGTCGATGTCGGCGGCACGACGGCGGATGCGGGCGTCTTGTTGGCGTCGGGGTTCCCGCGGCAGGCGTCGGCGTTCGTGAGCGTAGCGGGCGTGAAGGTGAACTACAGCATGCCCTTCCTTCATTCCATCGGCCTCGGAGGCGGGTCCATCGTCAGGGAGTCGGCGGATGGGGGCAAAGTGACCGTGGGGCCGGATTCGGTAGGCCACTACATTACGACTGAAGCCAAGGTATTTGGCGGCACCAAGTTGACGGCGACGGATGTGGCGGTCGCGGCGAAGAAGGCAGACATTGGCGACGCAGCGAAGGTAAGCAATGTCAGTCCCGAGCTAGTGGCCAAGGCCCAGGACCGTATCAAGGCGATGCTGGAAGGCGTCATCGATTTGTGCAAGACATCCCCTGACCCCATTCCTGTGCTGCTGGTCGGTGGTGGATCAGTTGTCGCGCCGGAAAGCTTGAGGGGCGCGTCGAAGATAATATGCCCGCCGTTTCACGATGTTGCGAAGTAAGTATACCTGCTCGCCTGGTGCACAGGTCAACTGCTGACTTCGCATTCTAGCGCCGTTGGTGCTGCGGTCAGCAAGGTTGGAGGGGTCGTCGATCTTGTCCAGAGCACAGAGCATCAGACGCAACAGGAAGCCATCCAACATGCCAAGGATCTGGCCATCAAGAGAGCGACAGAGGCGGGTGCTATACCTGAAACCGTCACGATTACCGAGATTGACTCCCTTCCTGTTTCGTACGTCGCCAACAAGCTGCGAACTGTGGTCAAAGCTGTGGGAGAGCTGGACATTGCACGGCAGCCGGCGCCACTTGAAGAGAAGGATGACTTTGGAGAAGAGGAGGCTGAGAGCGGCAAGGATTACAGCGAGAAGACTCTAGAGGAGGCGCCCGTCGATCCATTCACCTACAAACCGGATATCAGAACAAACCCAGAGACGGGCGTGGCCGAGTGGTTCGTGTCCGAGACAGACGTTGATTGGCTAGCAGAAGGCTGCTATGTCCTGGGCTGTGCGGGAGGCGGCTCTCCAGCAGCTACGAGGATTCAGCTGAGGGATCAATTACGGGAGGGATACAAGCTCAGGATTGTGGATTCAAGCGTGCTCCCTGACGATGCATGTGTGTATTGGGGTGGGCACATGGGATCACCGGCAGTTTCCGTGGAGCGGCTCAATGCCACAGAAACGGTGGATGCATTCAAGGCGCTCATGGAGTACCTGAAACACGACTCGTTCGACGCGGTCATCGGCCTGGAGATCGGCGGGGCAAATGGACTGGAGCCGCTTCTCGTCGGAAGTTCGAAGTACTTCGACCGGCCGACAATCGGTAAGAGAATATCTTCATACGTGTATAGTCTGATCGACGTATTGCTGACGGCTCCAGATGCCGATTTCATGGGCCGGGCATACCCGACGTACTGGCAAACGACAATTGCCGTGCACCAGCCAGGGTCGCTTATACCTTGTGCTATAGACTCTGGTGACGGTAAGACCATCATCATGACGAGGGCCTCGACCGACGAGATCGTCGACCGGGCTCTCCGCGCGTCATGTGCTGAGATGGGATCGCGGGTCGGAAAGGCGGGTGCGCCGACGACAGCAGCCACAGGTATGGTTCACGACGGATGATGTTCTCGGAGCGAAGATTTACTCACAGAGGGACCCAGTCCGGCGGACCGGCGTGATCAACACGTACTCGCTCGCATGGCGCATCGGGCGGTGCATTGCGCGCAGTGAAGCCAGCAACAGTCTGTCGAAGGTGTGCGAGTCGATCGTGCACGAGGTGGGCGGGGAATCGACGGCTCGCATCTTGTTCCGCGGCAAGATCGTCGCGGTGGAGCGTCGGCTGTTCAAGGGCCACTCGTACGGAGAAATCACGATTGCGAGCATGCCGGCGGATGAGGAGGACGAGGGGGTCAAGGACGCGATGCCGGCTTTGGCAAGCGGCGGGACGCTCAAGATCCCGTTCAAGAACGAGAACCTCTACGCGGAACACACGACGGAGGCAGGCGACAAGCGCATTGTCTGCACGGTGCCCGACTTGATTGCGGTGCTGGACACGGGGTCCGGGCGGGCGCTGGGGGTGCCCGAGTTCAGGTACGGGCTCCGGGTCACGGTGCTTGGCATCACGGCCAGCCCGCAGTGGACCTCGACCGAAATGGGAATCCAGATTGGAGGCCCTAAAGCATTCGGGTACGACCTGGAGTATAAGGCGCTTGGCGTGTATGTCGAGCCGAAGAGCGTGATCGCGGAATACGCGCCAAGCAAGCAATATGCAGCAGGTAGGGATTGAAGTAGAAACAGAGCTACTGCAGTTGATGTCAGAGGACGCGTTAAGTATGCTGTTGCCTTCGCTGCCTTGCGTGTCTGGCGTTTCAGGAGGTGTTGTGCAGCTCAGGTGAGGATCGGATCAGCAGCTTTGGCTGGCTGGCTGGCGGCGGCGGCGGTCGCTGTTTGCAGTTCAGTGCAGCCTTGGAGGAGTCAGCCCCGAAACTCGAAGGACGGTGTCTTCGAGGTCGACCGGCCCCGCGTCAGACGGGTTTCATGGAAGACTGGTGGTGAATTTGTCCGGCGAGGGTGGAGGGGAGGGGAGTGGAGGGGCAATTGGCAGCGAGGCGTTGTTGCGGGTTGCGGGCCGCGGGCAGCGGGCTCGGCGGGCTCGGGGGCGGGAGCCCGAGACGAGCGTCGCTGAGACGCGGTCGTGTTTGCGTCTCCGAACACGCGCGTTTCACGCTGTCGCGTAGCTGCGATGCCGAGGAGCCTATTGCGCAATGCGTACGCGCACCGCTCGTGCGGCGAGTTTCCGGACGGGCTGACCGCATCGCAGTTCTTCGAGGAGCACAGCGGCGCGGGCGGCTTTATTTTCTCGCTCGTTTTGCTCTTTTGGTAGCTGAGGCAAATGACGGCAGCGTCGCAGAAATAGTACGCGGCGCAGCCGAAGTAGGCTCGCGTCGCGGGCGATCAAACGCGCAGCTCATGCGCCAATGGCAGGGCGCAGCTGAGCAAACACGACGTGCAGCTGCGAAGACGGCGGCCGCGATCTGCGCCCGCAAGCGCTGCGCTCGCGGAGCGTTCACGCGTTCACGGAGAGGCTTCGCGCTAACCGTTTCACGTCCCCGATCCGGCGGTGATGGTGGTGAAGCTTGAGCGAACAGCGGCGAGCGCGCGTTTCAGCCTTGCCCGCCGTCGCGCATGGCGTCTGCTGCCATTGGTGGACTGCGCCCGACAGATTTGCGCAGGGATGGCGCGGGGGCATAAGAAACGAAACGGCGTCTGAAACGACCAAGCGAGCAGCTGAGCGTCTCCGCCCGTCTCCACGACTCGCGCCCCCGAACTTAAGCCCCTACTAGCCCGCCCGCCGAGCCTATTCTTGTCTGTCTCTTTAATATCTTTCGCGCCTCCCTGCCCCCCCCCTCTCTCTCTTGCTTGCTTTGCCCGTTCCGTTCTAATCCTCCGCGTTTACGCTTAACGACCTTTGTATTGTTGTCTTCACCGCGAGGTCCTTCCTGCTGCTGGCTCAGCAATCGACCCCGTCATGGACTCCATAATGCCCGAGGATGTAATCATGCCCGCCCAGCAGGGCACAAAGCGAACTCTATCCGGCTCGACCCGCCCCAAGCATCAGACTCTGTCCTCGAAAGCTTCCACAGTCGCCCTCTCGCACGCTCCCTCTGCCACCACCCTGCTGCAGGAGGAGTCTCCCGTCACCCCAGAAATCTTCGCCCACATCGACGCCATAAAACACATCGACGACAAGCTGATCTTCGAGCTGCTCCGGAGCGCTCGCTTCTACGGTAAGCCGAGGACACACCGCGTATCTGTGCTCAGCACTAATGAGGGAACCAGCAAGCATCGGATCTGGCCCAGCCTCATCTACCGATTCGAGCCGGCGCACTTCCGCCGTTCCCAGCCTGACCTCCGACAACAGGTCGTCCGTTGCATCATCCGCCATGTTCAGCCTCTTCAGCAAGCCGTCCAACAGCTCCCTGCGAACCGCCTCCTCAGCCGCCTCATCCACCCGCGGCCTGAGCCGCAGCAAGTCTCACATGGAGCTGCGCCGCCCGTCCACCAAGTCTGACCGCTCCGAGGCTTCCTCGACCACCTCGTCCCTCACCAAGTCGCGCTCCGTGCGCCACGACTCAGCAACCCTGGAGAAGCCGCTGCCGCCCGTCCCAGGCAAGCATGCCCATGCCCATGCCCAATCCATGCCCGCCCACGTGACCCCCCAGCAGCAGTCTAGCCAGAAGTACGCCTGCACCTTCTGCGACCAGACTTTCAAGCACCGCGCCTACTGGTTGACGCACGAGGAGGAGCTGCATGAGCAGCCGCGCCGGTGGACGTGCCCGGACTGCTATCGCAGCTTCTTTGCCGAGAAGAAGTACCGCAAGCACCACTACGAGTCGCACGGCTGCTCCACCTGCGGCCTGAAGAAGGACCACGAGCGCTCGCTGAATGTGACGGAGCGGTGCTCGGTGCAAGGGGTGATCGAGGGCCGGGAGGGCAAGCCCGTCCGCTCCAAGACGTGTGCCGAGAAGTCGATGCTGCGCGTGCACAACAAGAAGGCGTACGGTTGCGGCTTCTGCGTTTCGCTGTGCCGCAGCTGGAGCGAGCGCTGCGATCACGTCGCCCGCCACTTCGAAGCCGGCGCCAACAAGGCCGACTGGTGCTTCACCAACGTCGTGCGCAGCCTGCTGCTGCAGTCGGAGCTGGCCATAGCGTGGGAGAAGCTGATGAGCAAGGAGCACGGCGCGGATCGCGAGCAGTGGCCGGCTTTCGAGTGGGACAAGCGCGAGGCGCGCGACCTCGTGCGCTCGATGGAGCAAAACGGCATGGTGCACGAGAAGGTCAAGGAGATCGCCCGCAACGCCTACGACCTCGCCCATACCCAGGAGACCAGCACCGCCGAGGAGCCGGCCATCTCCTCCGCCCCAGCCGCCTCGGCAGAAATGGCGATGATTGCGGAGGCGGCCCCAAAGCAGGAGCCGATGGACGAGCAGAGTCCCGCATCCGACATCAAGTATCTCCACCCCAACCCGCCCTCCTCCGACCTGCGCCCGCACTCCACCCCTGTCCTAGCGCAGCACCCCGCGCATCAGCAACATCAGCACCAGCACCAGCACCACCCTACCTTCTCCGTCTCCTCCTTGCCGGACCCGCCCCCCGCCTACAACTCTGCCGTCGTGATGCCGCTGCACCAGCAACACCAGCACCCACTCCACCACCATCACCAGCAACAACAGCAACAACAGCAACAACAGCAGCAGCAGCAGCAGCAGCATCAACGCGCGTCCAAGGAGTTCGAGCTCCTCTCCCAGGCCATCGATGAGCAGCTGGCGTCTGGCCCCTTCGTCGTCGACTTCGACTTCAACCCCGCCTGGGACCCCATGCAGATGTCGCCGCAGCCGCCGCAGTCGAGCAGCCTGACTGGCACGCCGACCATGCAGGAGGATATCGTCTCCTTCACGCATCCCGGCGCGTACGCGGCGTTTACGGCGCAGAACCCGGAGAAGGCGGGGTGGCCGTTGTAAAGGAGGTGGACGACGCGTTGTGACGGAACCTTTTTTGTTCTCGAGTTTCTCTTTTTTTTCCTGATTCGTTGATTGATACCCTGGATTGTTGAAAAGAAGGGAGTGTTTTGTACGATATGAATGATTTGAGTGCGTGTGTGAGCGCTGTGGAGGACTTTGGAACAGTGTTTTGTTTATTGGGTGTGATGCGCATATCATAGTCGTTGCTGTTGATACTATCGTCGTTGTTGCTGCTATTATCAGCGTGTCCGGGACGGACAAAAACACCTAATGATAATGGTCGAGAATCAACATGTATATTAACAAACATATTCTCCAGTTGTAGTAGCTGCTATGAGTAATTAGGTTGAGAGGCCAAAATGTGCTGAAGAACTTTTTTCGTGTTCTTTTACTTGCAGACTAAGTGCTCACCAGCGCGCTTATCGGTGGTTCAGAGAAGAGCTCACACTAATCATCAGAATATTTTCTGTCTTCTTTTTCTGTTCTCTTTTTTCCTCCTTTTCTTCATTGCTAGCACTCATGCTACAGCGTCTTGAATTGATTATTTGACGCTTGTTGGTTGTTCAACTGAAGTGAGACGCAAAGACAAGATCTTCTCTGGATACTCGACATATCACATACCATAATGCGTGTAAACAAGTTCGGATACTATGAGCAAAGATCACAGACACTGCTGATTATAAGGACTTTCATGTATATCGAGCTTGCCGATACTTTCTCCTAATGGCAGTATGCAAACTAAAATGACCTCCCCAAAATTTCACTATTACTTCTAGGCACTTGAATTGATTGTGGAAGCCTGAAGAAGCTTACGCTTGCCGGTGACTTCCTTCCTTGACGCTTGACTGCCATCTACTTTTGGCCTAGCGGCGCATATTGCGGAGAATATATTGTTCAACTACATCAACTACACCAGGAAGATCTCTTCCACGACATCGTCTGCAAACCTTTCCCCAGCACACAGTTGCACCTCATCATCGCCACCATAGGGTCGCGCATGATCTCATCGGCGCGCAGCACAAACCAGAATGGGAAACGGTTGAGGAATATTCGACCCTGGACCGCAAGCTCGCCAGACCGCTCTTCCTCGAGTACCGCGACTGGTTCCGGATCGACGGCTCCGAGACGAACCAGTCCATCGCTGCGCTGATGAGGCAGCCCGGAACGCACGCTAAAGCCTGGAAGGGGCCCTCTGGTGGGCATGATCAGGTACCGGAAGGTCCCCGCCGACGACACCAACGAGGCGAAGCGGCGCCGCAAGTCCATCACCAGCCCAGACGCCGACCTGACCGACTTCCACCACATGGTCGCCCACCTGCGCAGCTACAGCTGGAAGGGCAGCAGCGACGTCGTCATGGGCGTGGGCATCGACTGCCGTGGCGACCAGCAGATCCACGGCCGCCCGCCCGCCATTCGAGGCCGTCGATTTTGAATTACCCTCCATCGCTGTGAGAATCGTCAGCGAAATTATCCAACATCCTGCTTTTGAGGTCTGTCCAACCACGAAAGGATAAGACGCGGTGCATGAAATGCAACAGGAAATGCTGGTCTACCATTGCATAACATATCATCAAGAATTGTGAACGCTCATAAGTCGACTTCGTTTTGCAGAGCGGTGCAGAGACAAAGTGGCGCGGGGCCCAATACATTCGGGAAGTGAAAACACTTCGCAAGGACTACGCAAGCAGGCAGGACTGCGAGGCTACTTCCCGTTCAACGGCAGTAGGTCACAGATCTAGCTTCATTGATGGCTCGCACGATGCATGAGTACTTGACGACCCATGGCGGAATGGAAAGTGTTGGAGCAAAACCTCGTAAGTACTTGTATTCCTTGTTGTTGTCTTCCTGAAAGAGAGCGAAGGAGCTAAACTACCCAGCGGTGCTAGCGCCGCGCTAAGCGTACCTACCATAACAGAAAGCACTGTGGTCGCCGAGGATCAGCATCTGGGATTTACTTGGACAGAATTCTAAAGTCAGCACTCGATTGCCCTGTAAGACGGCAGTGATCGTACCGGAAAGTTCAAATAGATTCGTGTGCGCTAAAGCGAGTATTTCAATGATTGAGCTGACATAAAGTCTTAATGCTAGCAACCCTCAAGCCATCACCGGCGCTGCACCTTTAGGACCATAGGCAAGTCTTTTCTTTCTAAGTGCCAAGACCACCGGTGCTTTCACGAAACCCGTGAAGCGCATAGCAGGACTGTCAAAAAGGAGCATGGAGCAACTCCACAGACTTCCGCACGTAAGCAAACAAGTATCCCTTCCTGCAAGCCGCAATGTACTCGACCACAGAATCCATCACAGAATCCACTGCCATAGACCGAAGAGCAGCGATTAGGTAGCGCATCCGTTTATCGAATCATGAATCTCTTCTCACTCAGCGCGCTACCTTATGGCTAAGGAGTGAACTCAAAGCGGGGAGATACGAACGCCTCAAGCGAACGCGTCGCAGTCCGCCTGGTCTATTCAACCTTATCACCAGCGCCGCTTGAGCGTATCATTCACACAGTCGTGCTAACCCTCTTTATTTGATGGGAAAGTTGGCGAATCGCGCTTTATGGTCGTCGGCGCGGGGTTCGCGTAGAGGCTCTCGAGTTTCACCGCGACAGTCTGGCGCGGAAAGGGATAAACAGGAGGGTGGTGAGATTTGGTGCCTTGGCAATGGGTGAACAAGCCTGTAGTCGACCAAGTCAGCAAAGATAGCCAAGATGTTCTTCACTGTCGAGGCGGCGAAACAGATCTTCGATTTGCTTAATCAAGACTTGCAGATTGAACCGTAGGCAGACGCGAAACAGAACGTCGACAACCACCTCGAGAGATTCGCGGGAAGAACCGCACGCGTGTCTGAGCTCTCAAGAAACATTTCGCACGGTTAAGGCACCCGCTGTTCCATGGATCTCCACGTTAAAGACTCGAATAATGAGGCTTTTCAAACAAAAGAGTCAAAGTAAAGACCGCGACCGCATGGTAAGTGGCTGACACAGTCATGCGAGGTGAACCATAGAAGCAAAGGCAAAAGGGGCGGGTTCCTACTGAAAGGGACAGCCACACTGGTACTAAAAGAGAAAGGGGGGGAGCCATGAACAAACGCCCAGTACCAGGTTTTCGCAGGAAATTGGGCCTGGGCTACTAGCTTAGACATTGGCGCATATGCTTAAAAGGAGTATGGGCTCATTTCTGCAGAGGCTTAAAAGCCTCAAAGAACAAGGGAAAGAAAATGAAATGGGCTACCGTCGTTCTCTACACGCCGATCTGCGGAGCAGAAGTGGCAATTTGCACCTCCGCCCTGAATGAGAGCCCTCGTTACTCCAGATGACTCGATCCCTAGATTCCCGCCACGACATCACAGAGCGCAATGAAGCGCATGAGTACGTGAGCGGAGTCGCGCAATGACAAGCACGTTCAGGACCCTTGGTCGGGCTCCCTCGTTGAAAGGGGTAAAAACATCCCGTTCGCGTGAAAGGTGATCATACCGTCGCAAGAACAGCGCGACACCACGCGCTCTGCTAGTAGCTTCGATCAAGTTTAGCCAGGTTGACCACTCGACCCAACTCCCAGGGAATCACCCACATCCCAAAACGGTGCAAACCTCCTGATTTGCCCCATGACGCCGTTCCTGTTCCCACTCCAGGCGTCCCAAAGCCGCTAATCATCCCAAAAATAGACAGCGGTCTACACAGACTTATTTTGCCACCTACAACAGAGAGGACGCCGTTGGGATGGGATTCCAAAAACAAAGCATGCGGTGGCAGATTGGCTTGCCGCCTCAGCAGCTATTTGTTAGAATAATGCGGGAATTATAGTACGCAGTCCTGACAGAAAAGGACATCACCTGCTTTTGCCCAGCCAACAACTTCGAACATGTGGAGGGTCCAGAGAGGCCGACGTGGCAGAGCGGGGCCGCAGCGACAAGACCAGGCAACCCGAGCTCTGTATCATTCCTCTCGGGCGCCTTGCTCAATCTTGGGGTCTCATATGCGCCAATCTGGAGGATGCAGACACCCATGAGGCTGGGAGGGAGCCGAATCTGGTGTACTGCCAAACATATTCCTGCACCTGTTGAATCAAGCTCCCACTCGCAACGAATTAGGTGTTGCTCGGGGAAAGAAAGTCTTCGCACGGAAGGTGGAAGCTACGGGCACAGCCTACGTTGTTTGGCCCTGGATTTGAAGATAGTGACGTACACCAGGCAGCATTCCGGCCAAACGCAAGCGTGGAGCGGGAAGAAAAGGGTGCAACGGGTTCGTGCTTCCCCACGAAGCGTTGGTCGTTGGGCTCTGGCACGGACCACGCGTTCGTCAAGTCAAATATGATGCGAGTGATTGACTAGCAACGCGGAATCAAGTGGTGCAGGCCGTGCGCACACTGAGCTTGCGTTGTCAACGAAGCCAGCAAGAGCTCGAGCAAATCGTGGCGCCATGCTTCCTCTGGGATAGCCATGAAAGGATGCCGTTCCAGGAATGAGGAAATTACGTCCTGAAGAATTGTGATTCGCATGCAGCGAGTGGACATGCTGCAGCCATGGGCATGTTGGTAAGCGCGAGGCGCGTTGTCGATGGCTGAACGCTAAGGATGGTCTGCCCTTTCGGTGTCGCCGTGGCCTATATTAGGCTCCGATTAGCTCCAGGGATTCGCTTAAAAGCCTCACCTGTCGTGTCGTGTGGAGGATCGACGTTTTCAGGACCGATGCGGCCAGCAGCCGCTGGCGTGAGCCTCGAAGACAAAGGGCCCGCTCTGTGGCGGGCAACGGACCGTTTACTACCTGGGGGCCATGGGCCGGCCGGTAGACTAGATTTAGAGCGAGCCTGGAAACAGTCTGGAAAGAAGCTGAGTAACGCGTAGCGCACTGTTGCTGCTCCACCCGCCCGCGATCTGCAACCGGAAGATACGAAGCCAATTGCGCGCACTGTACAACTCCGTTCGTCTCGCTACCGGCGTTTCGGTGCGGGGAAGCCACACGTAGAGTGGGCTTCATAGGGGTCGCCCAATCCTTCGAGAAGAGCTATAATTGATTGCTCTTTCAAGGGAGTCGCCAACTGCGCACCACTGCCGCTGACCACGCATTTGGAATCGAACGGTGCAAGATCCCTGGATGCCTCTCCTGGCACACGCCGCGCTGTTTTCTGCACCAGCTCACGAGACTGGAGAAACCGGGAAAGCAACATGGCCGGCGGCAAGGCTCTCGTGCACCTGGCGACAGGACCGCTGTCCTGGCTTGCAGCAGAAACCTTGAATGGTTGACATGTGGGTTTAGCTCCTGCTGTCGCACCGAGATCCTCTGTGCGAGTACTGTTGAGACCATATGCAGTACGCCTCGGCCCAGTGCCGCGATTTTGTAGCTAGCCAACCCAACGGCCTGTCGGAACAATTTGCGAGCCGGCTGTTTCAGGCAGTCAGTCGTGCGTGCGGTATCGAGCGCGCGCGCGCGCGCGCGTGCGCACGCTCAGGGCCTGCGAGCCGGGCGATCATGTCACTGCAACACTCCTTTCGCTCAGAAAGCAGCCATTAGCCGCTCAGCACCCAGAGAAGCAGGTTGTTGCCTTCGGAAAATTCCAAATCCTGACGTAGGCGTTTGTCCACACTGCACTTCATGCGGAGATCTATGGCATGCTCGGGGGAGGCTGGAGTCAGGCGGTCATGCAGCGCGATGGAATGCCTGGCCCGGCGGAAGCCTACCAGAGCTGACCAACGGCCATCAGCCAGGCCAAGCAACTTGGACCGCGGATTTATGACGTGCGTTGATCGGCGGCCGTCAATCTCCAGCGGGGTATCGGGAGCTCCGAGACAAGGAGCGCCTATCGGGAGTCTTTCTGTCGAGGTCGCGCCCCGATCGAGGCATCCTTCAGAAGAATGCGTCTCTTATCATGGACAAGCGGCTGACACTTGTCTTTGGCCTCACAGAACCGGCCCGGACCGCTGGGACGAACGTTTTTCGAGGCAGCCCCCCATCACGTCAGCCTTGGTGAGGCACGTCCAATGGAGGGGGATCGGGCGGATGTTCCTGTGTGACGCTGAGGTCACTAATCGGAGAATTGAGGGCGATCCAGCCCCATTAGTGGCAAGCAGCGCCTCGGAGGGGTGGGTTGTGAGTGGTTCGATGGTGGGAGGCGCCTGAAACCGCAGCAATAGGCCTTTGCTGGTCGGGAGAGAAATCATGTGGACCTGGAGGACCAAGCATTACGGCCAACTTGGACGGGCGCGTCCTCAACACGCCCCGTGCGCGCTGCGGGCTCTGCGGATGGCTGCAGTTCGTATCGCGCTGGCTCCAGCTTCCCTGCGTCTTAGCAGCAGCGGAGGAGCCTTAACGGGTCAGCACCACGGAAAACGCTTGAATCGGGGCGGGCAGCTGAGCCACCCGCTGCAGGCGCTGCCTCCTTCGCGGGCTGCCCGTAGCCGCGCGGCGATCCACGGCGCGAGCAGGCTGATGGCAGAACGATGAGCCAGGCACATGGCGGAGCCCGGCAGGCGGCGTCCGGGTCGCAGGCGGCGGCGCGTCAGATGACCCATAGGCTGGCAGCATCGGGAGGAAAGGGACAGCTGGAGGCAGAGAGACATTTCGTCCGGGCGCGCATTGGCTTGCCTGGAGGTAAGGAATGAGGGCGGCTTCCATTTGCGGCAGGCAACGTGCGGAACCACATGCAGCGGCGACCCAGCAGGCCGGCGGCTGGTCGGGCGGTGGTGGGCGGTCGCTCGCTAGCTCGAGGCTGCGGGATAGCAGGAATGAGGGCCGCGTGGCTGTGGGTGCGGTGGTTGGGGCCTGGGAGTGGAAGCCGGACTGCAGGCTGCGGCGCGGGCAGACAAAGAGCAGCGGCCCGCGCGCGGAGAATGAAGGAAGGGGGTTCAACGTGCGGCGTGCGGCGCGCAATGTGAAGAGCGGCAGGGCATGGCATGGCAGGGCAGGGCAGGGCAGGGCAGGCGTGGCCGGGCAGGGCAGGCGGTAGCGGGCGGCAGGCTGGGCGGCGGACGGCGGGCGCGTAGGCAATGGGAGTAGGAGTGGAAGTGGGAGTGAGGGAGTAGTGCGGGAGCTTGCTTGGAGCAGGCGTAGCGTAGGTAGCGTAGCGTAGCGTAGTTGGAGCTGAAGCACGGCCAGCCTACCGCCTACCGCTACAGCCCACACAGCCTTACCTCACTGGCTCGGCCCAGGCTGGCAGCGGCGCGGCGCTCTGCCGCCGGCTAGCGGCTCGCCTACACGCCGCGCCCATGCGTCTATCTGCACGTCACAACGACTCCCCTACGCACCTGAGCGCCTGCGTGGGGTGCTATCCTGGCTCCAGGGCCGGCCGATCCAGCTGCTGCCCTGACCCCCTCCCCCCTCCATCGCATCGGACGCCCGTTCACCAAGCGCTCACCAAATCCAGCTCCAGCTCCAGATCCAGTTCCAACACCCGCACTCATCCGTCGCGCGAGCCCTCGGCCGGCCCTGCGGCGTCAGCAGCCAGCCCTCAGGAGGTGGCGGCGGGCGAGGGCACCGCCGTGAGCGTGGCCGTGGTCCTCGTCTGGTTTGGCCCCAGGGCAGAGCCGGACAGGGCAGGATATGGCAGGACAGGGCAGGGCAGGGCAGGGCAGGGCAGGGCAGGGCAGGGCAAGCAGGGCAGAACAGGGCAGCGTGCGTTTATGGTACCCGCTGGCCCTGGTTCTAATGCTGACTGACCTGGATGCTCGGCCGCAGGGCCTATCTGCCTGCCCGTTCGCTGCCTGCCTGCCTGCCTTCTTGCCTGCCTGCCTGATGGCCGCCAGCCGGCCTGCCGCAGCATGTCCGCTCCGCACCGCCCACGACCGCGAATGCGAATGCGCCTGCGCCGTACCAGCCAGGCCAGGCCAGTCCAGTCTAATGCCAGCCCCGGCCTCCATCTTACGCACCACGCTTCACGGGCGATCGCTGCCCTGGCCCTCTCGGCGAACCCTGCTCAGCCGCCCCGGAGAATTGCCCCAGCGGTTGCTCCTGCTCCTGCTACAGCTGCCAGGCCCGCGCCAGATCTGGGCCCGCGTGCGCCTTCGAAGGAATTGTAGAGCCGGACCTGCTAGCGCTGGGTTGCATTCCTCGGGCCCGAACGGGAAAGGGCGGTGGCGCTTGCGTGTGCTTCTCTGGCTCTGCCTTCGCGCGCGCTGCTATAGGCTTTGTGACAGGTAACGGTTGTCGCCCATCTGCTGCTTCGCTCCATCCCAGCCCCTCCGCCGGCTGGCACTGGCACTGGCACTGGAACTGGAACTGGCACTGGTACTGGCACTGGCACTGGCACTGGTACTGGCACTGGCACTGGCACTGGCACTGGCATTGGCACTCGCACTGGCACCGGCAGCCCAGCGTGACTCGCAGCGGCCTCCAGCGCGCGGCTGCCGGGCCGCAAGGACGCGCTGTGCGACTTGGCCGACCGGTCTTGGCTGGTCACCGATACAGTGCTGACAATGCTCGCTGCTTTCATGCGCAGCCAATACTTCCCTGCGCGGATCACGTTGGCCAGGATGACCTGCAGCTCCGCTGCGCCCTGTGCGCCTGCATGGGGTTATTGTTAGGATTATCGACTTGAAACATAGCCGGGCTGTGGGCTGCCGGCGAGCCAGAGGATTCGACCAGCTGCGTCGACGTTCCTGCGTCGCTGCATGGGCGAGATTTGAATTGCGCCGGGCGATCAGGTGGGCCCAGCACCGGCGGCGCAAGGAATGCAAACTTGCGTGAGCGAGAGACAGGTCCCCAGAGCGCGGTGCCTTGGCCCCGGGGCAAATCAGTCCTCCCTGGCTTCGGAGACATAGATAGACCGTTTGGGGCCACATCCGCTGCTGCAGCTTGCCAATGCTACCGTGGTGGTGCTAGAGAATAGAAATGGTCTGAGCCTGGGCAATACGGTCATCTTGGGGCTGAATCTGATCCATCGTCAACGCTGCCTGGGTACATATTTTCTGCTTTTGGCCAAACGGCCGATCCCATCCCAGCTAGCCCTGCTCGTCCCGGCGCTGTACTTTTCCTTCACCACCCGTTGTAGACCTCAAAATTGTCCGATCACCCATCAGTCGCCAGGCCCCAGTCCCCAGCCGCCAGGCCCCAGGCCCCAGTCCCCAGTTCCCAATCCCCAGTTCGCCTCCACCGCCCGCCCCAGTGATCCAGTCTCTCCTGGCCGCGCCCCGCCAGCCCGCCGCCGCTGCTCCCGCACCGTCTCTTTTTCGCGCGCTCTTTGTCTGCGCTCTCGCGTCCGGGCCGCTACCACGGGGTCCGACCAAGCCTCGGGCCGGTTGCACAAGCAGTGCAGCCTCCTGGCAGCAGTATATCAACGCCGCCTCACGCGCTCTTGCGGCGCCTCCAGCACGCCCTTGACCCTCAGGCCCCCGCGCAGTCTCCAGGTGAGTAAGCAGGTAGCCCCAATGGCAGACGATCGGTACGCCGTCACGGTGCGGGTCACGCAGATCACTGAGCAGCAGCAGACGATCAGTCGAGCCAGCCAGGCCTGCCGCTGGACGCCACTCAATTTTGGCTGCAGCGACAGAAACCCGGTACGTTGAGCCTCGAGCGGGCACAGGCTGGGCTAACGCGCAACGGGCAGATCAGATCTCACCGCCGGTGCCGTCGAGCAGGGGAGGCACACGACGGCCTGTTATTTCTGCAGGAGATAGACGCCGGCTCGGAAGACCCGAAAAAAGCAACGCAAAAAGCAAGCCTGCCACGGCCCTTGCCTCGCGGTGCCCTTCGCTGGAGACCTGTTTCGCCTGGATTGCCTCACCGCACCGCGCGCATTTTACTCTCGCGCCTTCGCTGCTCCCAAAAGAAAACACCGCGGAGACTGACGACGAGAACGAGAACGAGAAAGGAGAGCAAGAGAACGCCGCCGGCCACGTCGCCCGACCATCACGAAGCCCGCTGGAGCGCATCTGGACCCAGAGAGAGTCGCCGGCCCACGCGCCCCGGATTGCGCAGTACGTCCGCTCTGTTCCTGCCTAACGTGGCAACGACGTGCCCGCACAGCCAGGGCAGCATCCTCGCCCCCCGCGAGGCCAATCAGCTCCGATCACGTCCAGTCCAGCTACTTCGCCAGAGAAGGCAAGCTCTCTGGGCTCGCCATTAGCACCACCAGCATCACGACCTCACCAGGACCAGCATCGGACTCGCGCCGCGTAGCACGCAGAACAGCGACGGCGCCAAAGACCTACGACGCCAGAGAGACCACCGCGCGACGCGCCGCAGCGAAACAGCCAGTCAGCAACGTCAGCGCCAGCTCCAGCTCCAGCCGTACCCGAAGCGCGCGACGAGCGCAGGTGAAGCAGCCGGACACCAGGCCCTGCTCTACGCGAAACAGGGAGCTCTCGGGGCGGGCGCGCAATCTATATGTGCGCCGCTACGATCATGAATCAAGGTCAGTCAAGCTTATTCTTCCCTCCGTTCCGTTCTCGTACCTGGCGGCTGGGAGCTGCGGCGCAGCAACTGCTGCTGCTGCCGCCGCGCCCACCGAAGCCGCGTCCGCCTTGCGCCCACCCAGCGAACGCAGGGCGGCGGCCGCACCAGCAACAGTATTCAGCAAAGACTCCGGCCGCGCTCGCAGCGTCATTGGTGCTGTATTTATGCCCTCGGCCTGTTGGGCAGCTCGCGCACCCCGTCTCTGCTCTCTCAAGCTTTTGGCACCCGACTCGGCGGAGTCCTGTGTAACCGCAGGCTGGCCAGCACGCTGCCCCAGACGCGGCCCTGCCCGGTGCTCACGTCGTTTTCGTCCCACGTCTCGCTCAAGGGCGCGCGAGGGCTGCGTGTCGGGATCGATTGGCTGACGGACGGCATCAGCAGTGACCATTCAGCCCCTCCTGGGGCCGCAGCAGTACTCGCCGCTGTCGTCCGAGCAGGAATGCGTCGACGGCATTGGCTCTCATGCACATCATACCTCCTATGCAGGAGGTGGAGGAGGAGGAGGAGGAGGAGGGGTGCCGGACCCGCTTCCTTTTCGGCGTGACGGCTCCCTGGGCCAGTCAACGGGCGGCTTACTCTCAAGTAGCGGCGGTGCCCGTTACCTGCCACCACACCGTCCCGCCACGGCACATGATGGCGCCCAGTAAGTAGCCCCCTTTCATTGGAGCCCAGCACCCCACGCTCAAGAACCCACCCGTGGCGCCGCTTGGCCCCCAGCTGCTCTGCTGCCACTGGTTGCCTTCGCGCAAAGCTGCTGCCCGGCGCGAAGGTGCCCCCGAGCCACCATCTTCAGGCGCCCGAGCAAACACGTCGTCATGCTGCCCGCTATTCCCGTCGTACGCACCTAATCCACGCTCTCGGGAGTCCTGTCCTCCCGGCAGCGTGGTTGTCACATTGATCACACGACAACCCTAGGCCGTGTCATCTTTTCTTGTCAAGATTGTCGACCGCGCGGTGCCACAAACCCCCATCACGGTTACACATCGTCAGCCTTCTCGCACTTTATCTCAGCACCCGCTATTATTCGAGTGTAGCCTACAAGATAGCTGACGCCGAATGACTCTCGCAGCTTTCAGCAGGCAGGATCTGGCATTTCCGACTCCAGTTCCGGCTCCATCTCCACCAGCCCACGCTCCAACGCCTCATCCATTGCCTTTTCCTCCTTCTCCCAGTCTGCCCTCTACGCGCAGCACCAGCCCGTGGGCGTACCACCCGGCTTCACTCAACCCCAACTCTATAGTAGTCACGGCCCTTATTCGCAGCCCTTTGGCATCCCGGGCATGTCGCGACGCATGTCGTCCATGTACGTTTTGAGTTTCGCTTCCGTCGTGGCGCTCTTAGCTGGTAGCCACGCCAGATCAGAGCGGGTGACAGCTGCTGACAGACGAACCGCAGAACGGATCCATCGCAATCCGGCATGTTACCTCCGGCACGATCACCAGGGATGGGCAATCCCGTGTCACCGTCGCTCAGTGCGACCGCAAGGGATAATTATACAACTTCAACACCTCACCTAAACCGACACGCCCTATCGCCCCGCAGTCACGCCGAATCTCTCAACAGGTCTTCCTACACCTCAATGCCCGACACGCCTCGGAGTGTCCTGAACTCAGGTGGAGCCCTTTCTCTTTCTCCTCCGAGCACTCTTCCTTACGGAAGCGCAGGTGCCAATATGCTCTCCTACCAAACCCAGCATGATGTACGCCAACCGCAGGAGTCCCCACCCTTCTCCGCCCAGGAGAACTTCAACGAGATCACCGCCGAAGGGCAACCGATCATACCGCACATCGAGTGCAAGGTTGAAAAAGGTTTCTTCTACTCGACCGACCGGACGTGGACGTGCTACCGCAGAAACTACTTCTCAGTTAACTGCTCGTACTCGCTCAACCCGCACCTCCCAAACAGCCGTCTCTATCTGAACCGTGGCGGTCGGAACGGACCAGAACAGATCCAGGCAATGGCCGTTACCCTCTCGGCAGCCGTGGATGGAGCCGCTGGGAAATCAATCGAGCTCGTGCAGCATACCCCCAAGCGCGACAAGGGGCCGCAGTTGCAAATCCAAATGGAGAAACTCATGCCGATGCCGCCAGGCAAAGGAGCGGCCGAGACACATGGGTACCCGCTTCAGTTTACCCCCAGCGCACAAACGATGGCACCCCCATTCCTCCCACTGCAGCACGACGGCGAGCAATCATACTCGCCAGCAGGGCATTCTGCAACCAGTCACCAGCACACGTTTGAGCGCATTCAGTTCAAGTCAGCCACAGCAAACAATGGCAAGAGAAGAGCGCAGCAGCAGTACTACCATTTAATCGTCGAGCTCTACGCAGACGTACGTCGGCCGAACGACTCTCACCCCGACTGGGTCCGTGTCGCTCAACGGGTCTCAGCTGCTGTGGTAGTGCGAGGGAGATCTCCGAGCCACTACCAACACGAGGGCCCACATAGCGCCAGCTCTTCGCGTGGTGGGGGTACTGGCAGCGGTGCAGGTGGCCCGGGACACGCGGCTTATGGTGGAGCTGGTGCGCCAGGCAGCGCAGGTCGCGGGATGAGCAGCAATATTTCCATGCTCGGCGGCGCTGGAATGGGCGGGGCTGTGTACCGAAGCGGCCACTACCAGCTCGATCCCAGCCCCATCGGCAGCCATTCCGTCAGTTCGGCAAGTTCGATGAGCGGAGGGCCAGTCGAGGGTATCGTTGGCGAGCAGGCTGTCATTGAAGAGGAAGAAAGCAAGGCCATCGACCATTTCGATGGCTACCAATACTATCCCAGCACGATCGCGGAAGCAGGACTTCCGATCGGCTCCAAGCACGAATACGATCCCGCTAAAAGGGTAAAGGTTGAGTACAGTGAGGCATCTGTACCATCATCATTTAACGTTGGTGGGTGTGGGCGTTACCAAGGCGTCGACACGAGTCGCGGGTACTTTCCTGACCTGAACGCCGGATATTAGGCTGGGCGATCAAGCTGGCTTGAGCTCTGCGGCCGAAAGAGTTTTCGTCGCCCATCCTTGGCGGCATGGTCCCATGCGGGTGGGACAAGTTCAAGATGCATTAACGGCCGACGACCCGATTAACTCTTTTTCATTCTTTCGCTTCACTTCTTAACGAGTTCACTTTCGGCACCTTTTTAACATCTTACCCCCAGCTAAACATAATATCTGTCAACGACTCCCCGATACCTCTGGCTTCAGCCAATTTCTCCTGCGGATATTCAGCGGGCATTTGCCGGCGTTACGGAATGAGGACCTTGGCAAGGCAGCTGCCAACATATACCACAATTGGGATCTGATCATGGAAATATCATGGGAGTACAACAAAGATGGGACATGAGCGGCGCAAATTGGTCTGTTCTTTGGGCAATGACGGGCCGGTGGGAGGGGACGTTTACGCTCTGACCAGCCGTGCTCGATCGCTTTCTTCCCCTCGCTTCTGGGCTAATGTTTTCTTTTTCCTTGCTTGTCCTGTTCCCCCGATTCACCCCTTGTCGGTTCCTACTTCTAAACTGTTATCCACACGTGTGTCCATGTGCCTCTGATGTTACGATGTCATGATTGCATGCAACGCTTGTTTCTATTCCAATCGAAGTGTTCACCAGCAGCGCCTCTCTCTGACCGTTCCTCAGTTTGCTCTCCTTTTTTTTTTTCACTCTGAATCGGGCCTTTTCCGTTCGTGTGGATGATGCACGGTCTACAAACGCTGAGGGCACCGGCATGAAGGTGAGGAAGGGGCATTTCGAAAATGGGCCAACTGTCAAAGACTGTGGAAATGAGAGCGGCCCAATAGAAATGGAAGGGCAGCAGCGAATACGCGAGTAAGGCGTCCTCTCTGTCTGCGCTAGGGGCTGTACGTCACAGGATTCAGTGTCACATAGGATCATACGCTGCGAGGCTTTCTTTTCACTACCTTGTTTCATTTGTTCAGGTGTTCATTGATGATCGACCAAAAAAAGAGCGCGATGTCATGCGGGTGCGAGATGGGAAAAGAGAAGGACACGACTACATTAAACCCGAGGCTGGCCCTTGGCTGATGCTCAACCTATTCAAGACGAAGAGAAATACGCAACGAGATGTTGCGTGGTTATCTTCTCTCATGGGTATCGAACTATTGCGTGAAAGCGTCTGTAGGAATAACAGTATCCTCTTGATTCTTCCCCTCTTTACCTCCACCTTCACGTAACTTCCATGGGGTTCGAATCTGGTACGCCCGCCAGGTAGTTTTTTTGTTTGTCAGAAATGCGAATCGCGGGCGGCCACGGCCAGAAATGGCTGCGTCACCCCTCCGTAAACAACTCTATAACCGTCAAACTCGACAAAACAAACACGAATGACGATAGCGTGCGAGCAGATCAATCGCAACCCACTTCTTTCACATAGCATTCTTCAGCCTCGCTTTTTCCACATGGAAAAAGATCAGCTCACATTTGCATTGGAACTGCAGGCCGGCCGTTCGTTTATTTGCTTTTTCCCCTTTATTTCGATTCGTATCAGGCGTATCATTTTTTTTCTTTTTGCTTTTTCCTTCCATTTGGGCACTTCTCCGCCCTCTTCTTTTCCCGCCGCTACTTATTCCCTCGGGCGCGAAGCAGCTACCCAACGAAAGACGATCGTCGCAAGGCAACAGAATCACCCCCCTCCCCTCCCCTCCCCTCTCTCCGTGGTTTTGTCCATAACGGGCAGGTCGTCCGATCGGGTTGCCATGTAGAATCCTGGTCTAGCAGAAGACGAGGAGGGATGACGGGTGGCGCTAGAGCCGGCGGAAGCCGCGCTGCTTCTTCTCGCTCCCTGCTTCTTTCCTTTTTCCTTCCTTTCGATACCATCGCAACCCTTTTCCTGGCAGCGAGATCTCCGTCTTTTCTTTCCCTCTCTCTCTCTCTCTCTCTCTCTTTCGCTCGCGCGCGCTTGATCCCGGCCAGCTACGAACCTAGCATTTGTTTGATTTCCCGCGTTGCGGGGCGGGCGAATGCTGGCCAAGCAACCGACCGAGCGATCCGGGGCCCTGGGTGACGGCAATGATGATGACGATGATGATGGGAGGGGGAAGGGGTTGCTTGTTCGGGCCAACGAACCAAATGGAGCGAGAGAGGGCAAGAAAGAGTTGCGCGCGTGGCTTTTTTTTTTTTTCGTGCTATTTATTTAAACCGTAAGCGCCGCTGGCGCAAGGAGGGGGCAGGCGAGGGGGTTTAGGGAAATGATGCGTGTGGGCGAAAAAAAAAAATACACAAAGACACGTGAATTTGAGAGAGAAAAAGGGGGGGAAGGCCGGTCGCAGCAGTTTTCACATCCGTCATCTACTGACAGCAACAACAAAAAAAAACATCACATACACGCACGGCAGCAGCATTCACATATTTTTCTCATTTACATTATGGGAGCGACGAGACATGAACTCAAGACAAGGTTCGGCCCGCACCGCAGGCGGTAAGTAAAGTTTCCGCCGCACGTTTTCCCGTTCGCGTGCTTGGGTTTGTCCCATCGTTTCGCGCCTCTCCGCTGCGAACCTGCGATCGGTCGGGGACTGGCGAGCCGGCGGCCGGGCGTGTGCGTGTGCGCGCGCGCGCGCGCTCGTGTGGGCTTGGTGTCAAGGATCCGCGCTTGATCATGGCGCGCCCGTCGTCAGTTCCTGCCCTTCACCGCCTCCGTCGTCGCGCGGTAGGAGAAGGGTGGACGCGCCTCCGGGCGATGTGAGTGGAAGAGCGAGAGGGGACGGCGAGTCAGTCGTGGGCGATTTAGAGTTTATTGAGACGGGGTTGGGATGATGGAGGATTTGAGATGATGGTGGGGTTTGGGGTGGAGGGAGGGGCCGAAGCGGCTGCTGGCACAGATGGGCGCGGGAAGGGGGAACCGCTTGAGCTGAAACGACGGCGGGGAAGGGAAGAAGGCGAAGGCAGTCGGTTCGGTTTGGTTCATGAGCGACGGCTCGATGGCTGGCTGGCTGGCTGGCATGCGTGTGTGTTCCTAGTGCGGCTGAAGGCTGCTGGGAGGGGAGGGAGGGTCGACTCGGTCGGTACCCAACGCTCGGGACTATCGGTGGCGATGAACAGGGCGGTCTGGCTGCGCTTCGACGGAGCCGATTCCTGGGCCTCTGCGTTCTCGAGCCCGGTTCGACGGGAACAGAGCCGCATTCTTTCCCCTCTCGAACGATGGCCAGTTTTCGCGTTTCGTGTTTCGGCGACTCGCAGGTGGGGATGGACAAGGGCAGGGCGGGTGGCCAGCCCCATCGTCATCATCATCCTCATCGTCACCATCATCATCACGAACTTGGCGCAGGCGGGCAGCCTGGCGGCTCTTCCCGGCCTGCCGGGCCTTCGTTGCGGCTGCTCGCCTTCTTTTTGCTCTCTGCACCTCTCTCAAGGCTAACCCGTTTTCATTTGGTTCGAAGCGCGGGTGGCTGCGTTTTGCCATTGCGTCCTTTTTTTTTCTTTTTTTCCTCGCGCCCGGTGGTTCGGTTGGTGCTCGAACTGTTGGGGGTGGGGCTGCTTTTGCTGCTGCTGCTGCCGCCGCCGCCGCCGCCGCCGCCGCCGCTACTGCTGCTGTTGCGCTGCGCAATGTGAATCTCATGAAACGATGCAAGGCAGAAACAGACGGACGCGAGAGCACGTATGTACGTACAGATCATCCATCCCACCCACGGCTGTGACCTTCGTCAATCTCTTCATTTCGAATTGTGCCTGAATGCGTGTATTCATCTCCCTGAGGCCGTTCCTAATTAGCGGCTGTATCGTATCTAGCAATTGCGCAATGGTCGCGTATTCATTGCAATTTTTTTTTTCTCCTAATCCCCTCATATTTCGATGGTTTCTCTCCGAGCACATGTGTCTAATGCGCGATGGCGGTGTTCTGCGTACGTAGTAGTATGCAGCAACAGCAAGGCGCACGCACGCACGCTCGCTCGCTCGCTCATACATGCATACATACGTATGTACGTACGTGACGCAGCAATTCGGCTGGCTCGATGGCTTGCATAGACACAAAAGCAGCGCAGAACCACGTATAGTACGCAACAAGGCAGCAGAAAGCCATATTTCGGCCACCAGCATGCGAGAGGGGAGTGGGCATCGTTGCAGCGGCCACCCGCTTTCTCATCGCCGGGTAGGTACATGCTTTCGCCGGTCAAGCACATACATAAACAATATCAGCCGCCTCTATCGTGCGCCTGTGCCTATCCTTACGAGCCCTTATCCTTCCCCCCACTTCCAATTTCCAGCAGCGGTCCAGCCCAGCCATGCACAAGCATCGGTAGCTGAAAAAAAAAAAAGGGGTGGCGCGTGCGTCGAGGGGCAGACCGGCGGCCTAACTTTCCGGGACGTGCAGCAAGAAAAGTGGCGTCGCCGGCTTGCTGCGCGGGATAGTGGGTCCCATCTGCCGGCTCTCGCTCCCTCAGTTCATCCACTCTCTCTGCTTCTGAACTTCGGGGCCTGCAGGTGATGATCGCTTGGCCTGCAGTTTCCCTTTCGTAACTTGCCCACACGCCTCTCTTCCTTCTTTGCCTGCCCTTTCACCACTTCTCCTGCCCCTTTCCAAAAAGCAATTACATTCCAAACATCTCCAAGGCAAACCTACATATGCACGCTACGCTATGTGATGCAGCTCCGTCCGCGCCGCCAACTCTCTTGACCGCCATTTTGCTTCCCCTCCCCGTCCTTACTGATCTCCTCCATCAGCCTCAACGTGAACCAATCTCTTGTGCAGTACCTACATGATTGCTCCCTCCCTCTCTCCCCACCGATCGCGTGTCTGTGGCGCGTCTTCCAGACCCAGAACTTTGGGCATTGTTTTTTCCGGTCAAAGGACGGGAAGAGACGCTCCGGTTGGATCCCAGCAATCAGAGAGAGTTACAGTGACAGTGAGAGTGAGAGTGAGAGAGGAGTGAGAGCATGGAGTGAGAGCATCCAGGCTCCCCGCAGCGATTTGCTGGTTCCGTTTCCTTTGGCCCTTCCGCGTGATGTCTTCCCAATAGAACGGGAGAGAAAAAAAAAAATGCCAAGTGACGGTGACGTCTTTCCCACTAGCGGCGGCATCACGTATCCTCCCCCCGTCAGCTGGGGAGAGGGAAAGAAAATGATCATCATTCAGGTCCTTTCAACGACCAACACCCCAGTCTGGACCCGCGCATCCATCCGCCTGAGAGCCAGCTGATAGACAAATATGCCTCTTTTTTTTTTTTTTTTCTTCCCTCCCCCGCCCCTTGTCGCATTAGAGGCCAGCCAGCTACCCGGGTTACGGGGGCTGGAGCGTGCGTGCGTGCGTGCGTGCGTGCGGGACCCAAGCACAACACGTACGTGGTCGAAAACGACGGGCATTGAGGCGGAGACGCGTCGCGCGCGATCAAGGGGAGGGAAGGAAGGGGAGGCAAAGCGAGCGATTGGATCCTGTTCGGGAGCGCGCGGAGACGAACGAACGACCCGGAGGAGGAGGAGGGAGAGGGGGAAGACAACGCGACTGCAGCCAGGGTCGATCAATAGGCCTATTTTTTTTTGGGGGGGGGGTCGTCGTTCTTTCCCATCGCCACTCCCCGTTGCCCGACGCATCACCTATTGGCCGCGTTTAGGGCTTTTCGGTAACTCGCCTCTCCGTCAAGTACCGACGTACGTATCGGTGACTATCACTTGCTGTCTTTGTCAGTGTAGGGTTTCGCCTTCTTTGCCGCGGAGCAGTGATTGATCAACCCGTGATTCTTTGTTTTTTTTTTTTTTTTCGGGACAAGGAGGGCCGGGGGGCGGCGGACGGGGCCAAGAGTGGCTCAGACACTTTTGGGCATCGTTCGCCAAAATTGCGATACGCGAATGAGGCGCGAAGTGGAGTTGGGAAAGGGCAGGGAGGGGGAGAGCACACAGACACAGGCGCTTGAAGGTGGGGACGCGCGGAGAGCGAACTATCCGACCGCGCGGGTTTTAGCCACCTGGGCTGGGTTCGGCGGCTCGGTACGAGCGACAGAGCGATTTTGAGATGAGATGAGATTGAGATGGAACCCCTGGCCCGCTCGGTTAGGATCGAAGATCGAAAAGAACAATGATGTGGTCCAGATGACTACTGGATTTCTATCTGTAAAAGGGAAACTCGAGGGCAATGATGGCCAATCTTCCTTTTCTTTTACCATCTAGGTTGAGCAGATGGTGTCGCCATAAGGGGGGAACACTTCTAAAGTGCCTGTCCCGGGCTCTACGGTCAAGATGCGTATTTACAGTGACTTCTCTCGAGATCTCGCGATCAAGCTAGTCTTTCGGAGCGGCGCAAAGGAAAAAAGAAAGTGATGATCGTCTAAAGGAAAATAAAAACGCCCGTAGTGCTGTGTCGTATCCCTTGACCATGTTGAAAGCGCGTCCAAAACGCCCCTCGGACATTCCGTCCGATGATCATACACGCCAACATGCTCTCATGCCTCATAAACAGCCTCACCATCCTGATTTCGCAAGATTGGGGGTCTCGACTCTAATGCGACCCATTAACTCCGTTGCCCTTTCCTTGCTTAATCAACCAGCTAAGCAGGTCCACCTTGGTGACAACACCGACGGCCTTCATGTGGCCCTGCTCATCCTTTTCGGTAACAACAGCCGCGCTGTTCCACTCGAAGAAGCGGCTGAGGGCACTGAGGGGTGTGTCTCGAGTGATCTCAACAAACTTCCTCCTCTTGCTGGCCTTATCCTTGTCCTCTCCCAGGACCAGGTTGTCCGTGCCCTTGGTCCCGAGGTCCGTGGGATCGCTGACGGTCTCCGACAGCTTGCGGAAGTCGAACATGACGTCCGAGACAGGCGACTCGGGGGTCGCACGGCCGCTGCTGATGTAAGAGAGCAGATTGCCCAGGGTGACGAGACCAACCAACCGGTGGCCCTTGGAAGTGGCGACAGGCAGTTGGTCGAATCCCTTGTCGCGCATGGTCTCAATAGCTTCGGCGCATTGAGACTCGGCGGCAACGGTCATGACAGGCTTCAAGCGGAGCGTTCGGATGGTAGCTCCCTTGTACGGATCCTTGGAGCTGGTCAACACGGGAGAAAGCGGCGCCGTTGGCGTCTCCGCAGGCGTAGGAGGCAGGAGATCATTGGCGGCGAGCCAGTCATCATCGGCGAACTACCAGTGTGGTTAGCATGATCTCTCACTAAAAACCCGTGCATTTGACGAACTTTGCTGAGATAGCTCCGGATGCTGTCGGGGAGCACGACAACGACGACGTCATCCTTTCCGAGTCCCAGGTCCTTCACGGCCTTGACCATGGCCGCCATTGCGCTGCCACTACTACCACCACACAGAATGCCCTCCTCTGCGATCAGACGCCTCGCCAACTGGAAGGACTCCCTGTCGTCGGTCTTGTACCAAGTATCGACAGCCCTCTGGTCCAAAACATCCGGGATGAAATCGTAGCCAATACCCTCGACCTTGTAAGGTTGGTTCTTCTTCTCCTCGTTCAAGCTCTCAGGAAGAGCTAGGATACTGCCGTGCGGATCGGCCGCAATGATCTTGACGTCCTGCTTGTGCTTCCTCAGGCCCCTCGCAATACCGGTGATCGTGCCTCCCGTTCCTGCACCAGCCACCAGCGCCGTGATCTTGCCATTCGTCTGCTCCCAGATCTCCTCAGCGGTACCATACTCGTGGGCGAGCGGGTTATCGACATTGCTATACTGGTCCAGAATGTGCGCGTTGGGCAACTCCTTCTCAAGCCTCCTGGCAACGCCGATGTGGCTCTCGGGGGCGTCCCAGGCGGCGGCGGTCGGAGTGCGGATGATCTCGGCGTTGAGGGCGCGCAGGACCGAGACCTTCTCGGCGGACATCTTCTCGGGCAGGGTGATGATGGTGCGGTAGCCCTTGACGGCGCCGACCAGGGCCAGGCCAATGCCCGTGTTGCCGCTTGTCGGCTCGATCAGCGTGTCGCCGGGCTTGATGCGGCCGCTACGCTCGGCCTCCTCGATCATGCGCAGGGCGATGCGGTCCTTCACGCTGCCGCCGGCGTTGAACATCTCCAGCTTTGCGTACACGGTGGCTTCGATGCCCAGGCTTTGTGGGATCTTATTCAGGCGGACCATGGGCGTGTTGCCAATCTGCTGGGTGATGGAGTCGAGGACGACGGGCGGGATGCCCGGTTTCGTGGTCGAGGCCATGATTGCTGCGCGTGGGTGGTGTTGTGTGGTTGTGGGAGGACAAAGTAGTGGAGGGGCCGCGGGGTGAGAAAAGAATTGGAGCACCTTGTTGATGAGACGACGCGGCGGGTAGATGCGCTTCCCGTCGGGCCGCCCTGAATCACGGAATTGCCACGAGAAGTTTTCTCATCGCTCTCGGCGTCGCCTCATGGCGAACACCTCAATCGCAACGAGCATCTCGTCGCCCCATGTCAGGTGAAGCAGAGCACTAATGACGGATGATCCTCGACTGAACGCTGATCTGCCGCTCGCGCCTTTCGGCCAGTTGTCTGTTTTCGGAAATACCGCCCACTTCACAAGTGCGAAAAGTCGTTGCCGTCAGAGTTCTCTGTCAAAAGTTTGATTCCTTCTTTGCAAATCTCTCTTTGTTGCTCTCATTTCCTTGATACTACTCTAATTTAGTCCATATTCCCAGTACAGAAAAGAGCTTTCTGACCCTTGTTCAACGAGCACCTACTAATCAAGTTTCTCCAACCAGCACTTTCGAGATAGCGGCACCAAAGTGTGACCAGGTTCTTTTTTGGAATGCCTATGATTGTGATAGTCGGGCCGCGCAGATCGTAGAAGGTCATACTGGCAGCTTTTTCCATCGTCAGCATTGCCTGATTGGGCCTTGGCTCCTCCGGCATGGTAGTTAAGACTGGCCAGTCCGGGAATCAGGCGTACAAACTTTTTGTTGTAGTTTTATGAGGCATATTTGAAGTCAAGCGATTAGCATCGCGGAGATGATCTTGAGAGCCGGGGAATCTCCAATTTTTGCACTCACGGTCGGACACCCATAGGCAATAAAACTCGTTGAGCTGCGGTTTAGGCTGTGTCAGGTACGAGGAATATAGCGGCGCAAGATAAAGTCAAAGTCTGTGTACGCCTGGCGGCCCAGCCCTTCTTCTGATATCCCCTCGAGCATTATCTAGTGCTCTTACGGCGCTGGTACTTGCCACGAACCGGTTTGTGGCGCAAGGTGCAGAGAGGCTCGCTATCTTACATGTTAGCGGTAAGGAAAGGTAAACTGTAAGCTTAGAGCTAGATGCTAGAGGCTTATATACGTGGGATAGGTAGCGATTAGGTTACCGTCAGTTGACTATGCTGGGCCTAAAGAAAATTCAGAGACCACTTTGGAAGTCACGAAGAAAGGCTACGTACTTTGTTTAGCTACAAGTCAAGAGCTTCTACACTCAATTGCGCTTAAACTATCATAAGAAGGTGTCTTGTGTCAATACCTCATAGTCATTACACGTAAATTTTAGATACAAGGAGCTGAGAAGCTCTCATAACCTAGTTACACTGTACCTCAAGCAGTGGCTCACAGATTAAGTATTCAATTCTCACATCTTGCCTGACGATGGATGCCTACTCACATATAAATAAATACATGTTTGTGTGGCCGTGTGTAAGAGAGAGGCTCTTTACTACGTGTCTCCCAAGCTCGCGCAATACAGATATACTTATCGAACTCTGCGAAGCAATATTTGAGAACAGGCCTGACTCTTCCTATACACGAGGCATAATCCCGTAAATGGCCCTGAAACGGTGCCAATGGATTGGCAGCTCAGATTCGGCTGGTAAAGATTCGCATATCTAGACCTGTTGTCTTCCCTTCTTACGTTCCTCCGCCAGTTATTTCCCTGCCTTCGTTCCCGGTCCTGATTCCACTGCCGCTTGCGCTCTCATCTTACATGGTGAGCGTCCACAAGCTCGGGTTAATTAGCGTCGTCTCAAAACCATGCTTTTATGAGTCGTCGTACGGTCCAACAATGTCCATGATTTGCTCGCTCCCCTCTTTCCTCTTCTCCTCTGTAAATTTTCCCCAGAATATCTCAAAGAAAGGAGGCGTAGCATGCAACATGACCACATCCCTAGGGAGAGGAGGACGTGTGATATAAGCGCCCATGGAATGCTCGAAGATTGGCCCCATTTCGTATTGACAGAATCGGGCGAGTGCCTCCATGTGAAGCGGATGCAGCGGCCTCCTGTCCTGGCGAACCACAAGCACACTTCCGGCGCTGTTCTGCCAATGGTATGGAGCCCAGCCCCAGCCAAGTCCGGCCTTCAAGTCGTCGTCATGGCAGACTAGATGAACGAAAGCGGCGGGAGAATTCGAGAATGAACCTATAGTACTGCCATCCAAATCTTTCCAAGCCGGGCTGGGAGGATACTTTCGGGTGAATAAAGGAAATTTGAGCCGCCCCGGGATTTCCGGAACGTCATGGTAAGTGAAGATTGGGTGCGTTGTGGGTACCTGAACTGATTGGAATTGAGGCAAGCCAACAATCTGTTGGTCTCCGTGACAGTTGATTCTCACGCCTTGAACCTTGTCGCCGACGATCCGTTCCTCGCCGTCGTTGCAGTCCCCCATAGCGTAGGTGAGCATGTAGTCGACGATATGCCTGAAGTCGTTGAGGTCGAGGTCGCGGCACTCAGCCTGATCTATACCAAGTCCTTCCATACCATAAGCGATGATGGGCCCTCGCCAATCAAATATCTTGCGGCGCTTTGTAAGAAATGCATCAATGACCATGTTGGGCTTTGAGCCATCTTTTGTGAATGCGTCGCGGTAGGCAATGCGGATAGTGTCGGAAAGCTGGCGCTTCAAGGCTTTGTTGTATTGTATTGGACTCATGCTTCCGTACTCGCCGAGGAATGGCTCATTGTCTGGCAACTGGTACGAGTCTCCATCATCTGATTTCCATGGACAATGAAGCCAAACAATCTGTGGCTTGTGCTGGTCCGGTGGGAAGAAGAATCCTAATTTGTGCTCCTGGCTAGGACGAGCAAGAATTTTGAAATTCGAGTAGGCGCGGCAAACGAGCTTATGGGTGTGATAATCAGTTACTTGACACTCTTTCGAGCAATATCTGCTGGAATGACAGCGTGAGCAGGTATTTTCAGCTGGCTCGTTGCACGATGAACAGAGCGCTTCCGGCTTCTCCATCTTGTTGGAGGTTGAAGAAAGTTGGTGAGGAGGAAGGTTTGGCAACGAGGCGAGGAACTTGGGCTGCATAAGAGTGATTATATACTTGCTCGCCAGTCACGCTAAGTGAGGTGGAAAATGGTTGAGGCGAAGCAGGCCACCTTTCACTACTAGTAATGATCCTCGTACTTTGGCCCTTGCATTGAGCTTGGTCGCACATGCACTTTAATCCCTGCGCCAACCCACACCGCCGAGCTGTAGCACAGCGTAGATTAACGCTGTTTGAAAGAGTTGTAAAAAATGGCTGAGGCGGTGTCAGGTTTTTTTTTTCATGAGATTGAATAGAACCTATGTCACGAGAATCCTTTTGATTACAAAATTGGCTAATGTAAGCTGTGACTGAGCCTTGATCTAAACCCTTCAGAGTCTATTTTAGAGAATATATGTCTTGTGGATGACTGTCAAGAAGAATGATGCCTATCTGATCCACTTGTACGTAGTTCAGACTGGCCATACTACGTGGAAAGATGTATCGGCTCCGATTCATTCGTTTCAGGCAATTCGCTTGACCTTAACGTATGCGAAAGATATTAAGGGTAAGCATCGTGCTCTTTAGAATTAGCCGGCCGTGAAGACATTCAAGTAACCTTCAGTGACGCTATGTATTCGTAAAGTCTTTAAAAATGAAAGTTTGGCGGGTTGCACAACAAATTTGGTAATATTTTCAAGATTTTCTCTACGGCCCGAAGTTCGAAGCTCTACTGCCGTGATCTGTGGTGCAGAAAGGTTGTTGCAGTACACGGAATAAGGTAGAAAACTAGGGAACGTAAGGAAAAAAAGTCGAATGCTTGGAGTGCTCGTGAACTGCATATGGTTTTTTTTTTTTTAATTGTCCGTGCTCTACTGAGGAATTCCCGAACTCAACCCTTACCGACATCTATTATCCCTGAGCTTGAACACTAGGCTTACAGCTCTTCAATTGAAGCGGCCGCACTTTTTTCACGCCTCCGGCATTTTGTAAATCATTTCGAATTCACAGCGCCTAAATGCCTAAAACTCCGCAATCCGCGCCAAATCGTACCGCTGGCGTCCCGAGCCCCCAGCATACCCATGTTCGCTTCCTTCGAATAAACTTCCCGCCTCTGCATACGTCGAAACACCAGCGAGGAAAAGACCATGCATTAGCCCCATCTACCACATACTAACAATAGCTCTCACCCACTGCATGGCCTAAACATTACGCGTTAGAACAATCATCCGCAGCTTTCTCTTCGATGGCGGGATCGGCTGACCAACACATCCACCGAAACAGGAAGGTCAGGAAAAGGGCTCCTCAGCTGCTGACCACGATTCTCTGAGAAACTCGCACACGCAACAGGATAGGCGAAAAGGATATGTTCATCATCATCATTACCCTACGCAGGCAGACGCTCGGTAAGCGCATGCCAAGTAGCACGCGCTTCTTCTAAACTCGCATTGCACCGAACCGATCCACGAACCCAAAAGCCAAAACCAAATCCTATTCATTTTGATACCCCCTGGTATGCCTCTCCACGAGAAGGAAAAATAAGAGTCCCCCCTCTGGTATCACTGTAACGCAACACACAAACCTACATCCGTCCCACCGCACGAATGAAGAAAATAAAGCCACTACAAGAAGCGAAGGCAAAATCAAGAAACGCCATGTAAAAGAAAATCGCAACCAAGGAGATTCGTCAGGGGCGGAGTCGAAGAGGATTATTAAAAGTGGTAGGGTGCGTTCACGTGTATGGCCGTAACGGGGTCGTTATCGTCGAGTTCCAGGAAAACGTTCGTTTTCGATCGCCAGTCGCCGATTTCCAGACGAAAAAGAGCCTAATCATCGGAGAATGGAAAGACGGGAGGAAATCGAGTTTGATCCGAAGAAGACGAAGAAGTGGGAAGAAGCAAACTAGAAGGAAACTGTTGAAACAGAAACGGAGTCGGCTTGAATGGATGAGGGGAAGATTGCTTTCCGAAAACACCCAATGAAGTGGTGAAATCGTGTCGCAGTTCGTACCTTCCAAATAGCCCAAATAGCCCAATAGCAGGACAATGGAAGAGAATTCCTGTCACCGCTTTTGGTCCCCTTCGCGAAAAGGACGAAGGAGATCACAATATGTACCAGAGGTGATCTTTTTCTTTTTTGTCGATGTCACCTTGCTCCTCTACCTCCTCACCGAGGTCTCGAAGGAGTCAATCTTCAACAATTAAGCTGCTTCTCTCGTTCTGCAGACTTCTCCTCTCGCGCAAACTTCCACTTTGACTACTGAAAAAACACATAAGCAAATTAGAGACGGGTTCCGTTTGTCGCAAAATGGCTCTTGTCGGAGTTTCAAAAAGGGGGGTTTGTTGCTGGACCGTTGAGAGTCGTCGCAAAATAAAGAAGTAATTTGTCGTCAAGAAGAGAAGTCGAGTGTTTGATTGTCGAGAAAGAAAGTCCTTACGTGTATCCTGGCGGACTTCCCTGGCCTCCGTTTACGGTTCCGTGAAGTTTGCTCTCCATGAGGTGCAGGGTAGCGGGGAAGTAGGGCTCGACGCCGAAGTTGCGGAGGTATGCGGCCGTCTTCTCGATGCGCTTGATTTCGCGCTGGACGGGCCAGTCCTCACCCTCGTCAAAGCGGCGGCGAACGACATCGACCATAGCCTGGTCGAGACGGCCATAGAAGTCGCGGCGTGCGGCGATATCTTCGGCGTCGCCTGCGTCGAGTCCGCCGTGCGAGTTGAGGTTTCCGCCCAGCTTGAGGATCAGGTCGAATGCGTAGCGCGGGCCGGTGCGAAGAGATGCGAGGCGGGCAATGTCCGGGAGGAACTTGGCCATTGCTGAAGCGAAATGGGCGGCCGAAATGCTGTCATTCAAGTCATCCTGCAGACGGTGAAGATCAAAGTTGACGATAGTGATCTTGCGGTCGAGCTGGGCGTTCAGCGTGCCGGCTGCGGCCGGGTCGTCGCGATCCATCTGCTTTGCGATGCTGGGAGGGACATCTGTGACGCGTGTCAGTACCGGTAGTTTGGGCTCGGGTTTTGTTGGGAGACGGGTGCCGTACCGGGACGAAGGCCTCTCTTGTCGATCCAAGAATGCACCTCGGCCCTCTGCTGCTCGAGCGTCTCGATCCAGGCATTCAACTCTGCGACCTGGCTCTCCAGCTGCTCGATCTTCTCGGTGTAGGGTCTGACGGCTTCGTTGAAGGCGCGCGTCAGCAGGTCGGGCGCGCCAATGGTGGGCTCCGACTTCATGTGCATGCCAGCGCTCACGGGCATGCCCATTCCGCCGTGCGAGTGATCCATGGGCGGCATGGCGTTGTGGCCAGAGGCCATGCGCTGGGGCACGAAGGTCTCTTGCGGACCGCTCTGGCGCGGATACATCTGGGTTTCCTTTTCGATCGGAGCGACGGGCTCGTGGGTGCCGTTGACGGCGGGCGCAGAGTCACGGCGCGAAGAAGGTGGGCGTTCGTACTTCTCGAAGTTCTTGGAGGAGGGCGAGTCAGATTCTTCGAGGTAGGAGTTGGCTCGCGAGCGGCGCTTGAAGAACATAGTGGGGAAACAAGAAGAGTCGGAGAGAAGGTTGGGGAGGAGCGGCCGAAGAATTGGCTTTATTGCCGGAATGATGGGCGGTCGCGCTCGCACGAGGGAGCGGTCGAGGCCGAACAAGTTTGGAAGCAGTTTGGGGGGAGGTTGGGAGGGAGTCGTGGGAGGAATAATTGCGATGGCAGGTAAAAAGCGAGTGGCAGTGGTGGTGAGGCGATAGCGCAATAGCTGAGAAGCGCGGCAGCCCAGCCACCCCGTCGAAGCGACGCAGAAGACGGCGGAACAGCAGCAAAGGCGCCAAGCACCACGCCGACGCAAAACAGACCCCTGGTTCGCAGTGCTGCAGCAATTGACGCGGAGCACCGGGCGGCTGCAGCGAGCGAGTGGAAGCAGAGCGAGCGGGCGTGAGTACGAAGGCAGAGCAGCGACGGCAGCGTGCACACGCGCTCAAGTAAACCCCGCGGCCCAGAGCTCCCCCTCCGCGGGCCGGACGGCGGCTCTAGCTCTGCGGGATCAGCGCGTCCAGCATACAGCCACACCACTTTTGCTGGCGACCTCAGCGCTCTCGGACGGCAACCACCAGCAATACGAACAACTGCGGGACCAGGCCACCTTGAAACGTCGGGTTGCAATGCTCCCTTCCGCTGAGTCCGTCTCGTGCGACCCGCCGCCCTTTGGCGCGCTACTCATGCACGCTGCTGCATCCATCGTGTAGTGCTGCCGTCATCCCTGTCCCCTCCCGCTGCCGGCGCTGCCGTGCCCTGCTATCCCGCCGCATCGCATCGCTGCCGCGTAGGAGTAGGGTTCGAGGCCGAGATGAGATAGCAGCCAAACAAGCCATGTGCGCCAACGTGATGATGACGACTGCAAGGGCGGCGGCGGTTCGCTCAACCGCTTCCCTATCTTCCCGGCCCGTCCGCCGGAGCGCGAACAACTGGCTCCGCTGCGGCGATCCTCTCTTACCTGCAGCGTTGCCTCAGCAGACGCGCTGGTACCACTCCGGCATTGAATACAACAGGTCCACGAATTTCCATTCCGCGCCGGGCTCTGCATCTTTTTTCCTTTGCAGCCGTCCATCTGCTTCGATGCCCATGGCAACAATAAGCAGGTATCCGCCCAAAGTAAAGTCTTGTAACCAACGCGTACATGTCACGCTGCTCGAGGTCTCCAGAAAGCTTTGTTCTGTCATGTACAGTACAAGATAACGTTTGCCGACAATCTGCCAGGCGTGCACCAGCCGCCCAGTCCTCTGCCAATACGAACCACAATTACCGGTCTTTCCATCCCCGAACGCCTGTCCTATGCCCAAATCTTATGAGATCTACACCGACATCTTCATCGCAATTGTCTTATGCGGGTCGTAGCCCTTGACTTCAAAGTCCGTGACTGCCCAGCCATCGATGCTTCCGCCCTTTGCCTGCTTGATGTTGAGTTCCGGGAAATCCCTCGGCTCTCTCTCCAACTGCACCTTCAACGCCTCAACGTGGTCAAGGTAGACGTGCGCGTCTCCCATGGTATGAGTAAGCGTGCCAGGAGTCAGGTCGCAGACGTGCGCGAGCATGTGTGTAAGCAGCGCGTACGAAGCAATATTGAAGGGCACGCCCAGACCCATATCGCAGGACCGCTGGTAGAGCAGGCAGTGCAGCACCCCGCGCTCCTTCTCCAATCTCTCTTGCGCCTCACCGGTCTCACCCTTCTTTGCGCGCGGGAAGCTCACGTAGAACTGTGCGAACATGTGACAAGGAGGCAGCGCCATCTTCTTCAGGTCCGCCGGATTCCACGCGCTCATGATGATGCGCCGGTCGTACGGCTTGTTTTTCAGCTTGTCGATCACGTCGGCCAGCTGGTCCACGCCTTGGCCTGCGTAGTCCGTCTTCGCATCAACGTACTCGGCGCCGAAGTGACGCCACTGGAAGCCATAGACGGGACCTAGGTCGCCCTCCTCACGGTGCGACAACCCAACGCTGTCGAGGAACTCGCGCGAGCCGTTTCCATCCCAAATCTTGATGCCGGCTTCTGAGAGAGGCTTTGATGATGTGCTGCCAGCCACGAACCATAGAAGCTCGGCTATGACGGCGCGGAGGAAGACGCGCTTGGTGGTGAGGAGGGGCAGGATGGGTGTGGCCGGCTCGTCGGGGTCGGACGAAGGGCGCGAAAGCGAGAAGCGTAATTGCGGCGGCGCGAAGATTGAGTATGTGCCGGTGCCGGTGCGGTCGGGGCGATGCTCGCCATTGGCAAGAATCTCACGGATGAGGTCGAGGTACTGGTACTCTTCGTGGCGCGCAGAGGATCCCGTAGCAGTCTTCGCGGCAGCTTTTGGGGTTGCAGCAGGGGTTTCAGGGGAAATAACGGTTTCTATGGCACCAGGAGACATTTTGAAAACCTTGGGGTATCTTGTAGGATGTAGAACAGAAATTGAGAGTTTGACGTTGGAGACTGTATTTCGGTAGACGCGCGCGGCGAAAACGCGCTTGAGAGGGACGCGACGCGCGCGCCACCATCGGCGTTTGGCAAAGCCCGGCAGTAGCAGAGCAGGGGCCCGTTGCCGAGGCCGCCGATCAAAGTAAACAGCTTTTGACGGCCCATCACGACTCGCCCTAAGCACATCATCCCCACTCCCCCTGCAGCGCCGCTCATCTATTAGAAACAAGTGGCCAGAACGAGCATCGGTGCTCCAAAAACGATGCATGATCACGACACTTTAACCCATCTTCTCACCGTACTTCGCGACCGCCGCAGTCCCTTGACACGCGATGACGTGGAGTGGGCCTTCGAATCGGTGAAGACCCAAAATGATGCCGCCGGCTGGGTTGAGGAATATCTTCAACCTTACACACTTTTGAGCAAAGAAGAGCTTGAGTTGTAAGCAATCTCTTGCTATTGCCTATCCGCACGCTTTCATCTTACCGCTCGAAGATACGAAGCTCTGTGTAAGCAAGATGAGGAAATCAGGAACCGCACGAATGTACCCGACATCCAGCCATTGCAAGATGATGATATCAGGGCTGCAATAGAAGCTCTTGAGTCTTCTACAGCTGCTATCGATCAACAAACCAAAACGCTGGAGGTCCAGATGGATGCTTTGCTGGAGCTGCGCACACAAAATACAGAAACAAGTAATGCAGTCAGAAGAAAGCTCGACGACCGTAAGAAGAAGAACGCCCAAGAGAAAGCACAACTAGATTTCGAAGTAAGGAAGATGCTTAAGCACTGGTGGACTATGATCTGACCGTGAGCAGGTTGAAGGACTATCAGACGCCATTAACGACCGTGTCTCATCTTCCCAGAAGCAGGCGAAAACAGCAGCACTTACCCTGACATCCTCAGTCAACGATCGCTTTACCACTGATGATCGAATGCTGTCCGCACTCAGCAAGCTCTCTTCTAGGCTGGAATCGTCGAGCGATGAACAATTGGATGCCCAGACTGTCGACAAGTGGTGCACATCATTGGTATCCCTTCGAGCAGCCAACATCCGCACGCGCGTCGACCGCATCTTCCAAGAAACGCTCCTCAAAAGCACCAACTCCCAAGCAAATACCCGTCTCGATGAAGAGTCCCTCGCTGAAAAAGCCGCTTTAAAAGAAGAACTCGAGACTCTCCACGCTGAGATCTCCTCCGTCGCCCAAATGAGCGTTGATCAAGACCTCCGTGCCCCCATCCTCCAAGCCCTCGAGAACGGGCAAACTCACCAAAAACGCCTCCAATACCGTTGGCTCGACTACGTAAGCCCCATCCCTTACCATCACACTCGACCGTGCTTATCAACTAACCACACCGCCACCAGATCCTCGCCTCCCTCGACTACATGACCACCCGTCTCGAGCACCTCACCACGCACGCAACCCACCTCCACGCCCTCGCCATCGCCCTCTCCGAAATAACGACCGTCTTCGCATCCACGCTCCCTCCCGCTCCCGCTCCCCGCCCATCCCCTTACAAACAAGCCGCCGCCGCCCGCGCCCGCGCCAAGAGCAGCGCAGCCGCCCAGCTCACCCTGTCCGCCGCATCCCAGCAGCTCCTTCGCGCCCTGGACATCTCGCTCCCGCCCCCGAGCGTCACGCCGCCGCACCTCGCCCTCGCGAAGGCAGAGACCGATGCGCTGGAGCGGCTGCGAAGCCACGTGGAGGCGAGTCAGCGCGGGGTGGTGGACGCGGTGCAGGAGGCGGTGGGAGGCGGTGCGGTGGAGGTGCAGGAGGTGTTGGCGGCGGTCTATGCGCGGTCCGCGTTTGGAACGGTGAAGGTCGTGAGGGGGGAGGTGGAGGTGGGATTGGAGGAGGTGGAGGCGGGCATTAGGGAGGTTAGTGGGGTGATGGGGAGTGTACAGGAGAGGCTGGATGTGGGTGGTGGGGATGAGGGGAGGGGGAGGGCGTTTTTACGGAGGTGGGGTGGTGGTGGAGAGGAGTAGAGGTTGGGCTGTTGTGGTGTGTCTGTAGCTTTGGATTCCACAGAGAGATCTGTTGGTTGAGCTGATAAAGATGTGCGGACATCGGTCGGTCCTGCGATAGGACAACCTATTCATTGGAGAGTGAGAAGGAATGGCTGGTAATGAAAATGCCATAACAGATCAGGTGGCCTGACTCGTCTCAGCTTTTGATTGGTAGAATGTAGTCCCAGTGATTTTAACGTACTCCTTGGTTAGCAGTGCCAGTTTTATCACATAGGTTCAATGGCGTCTTGGATGAGGGATTGTGCACAGTAGTTCCCCCTTTTCTTAGTGTTTGGCCTCGTGAGAGTAACGCCCGTGGGTTTGTCTCTGTTATCTAGACTATAAAGATATCCTACGCACCCGGTCTTAATATAATCTTCCGATTAGGTGCCCAATTTAGATAGCCAAACCGCCCCTAGCCAAGCGCAGTCTGCAGCCAAACCTGTCTCGAGAGCCTTAAGCAGGAAGAGGCGCGAGATCCTGAGCTGCAGAAACCCTCCAAATCAACCATCAATAGATTCCACTCCACCACCACCGCCTCCGTTCTTATGAATCCCCATCTCTTTCTTCCCCCGTTGTCGCTCAAACAATCGCCTCACCATCCCTCCCGGTCCGCCGCGACCTTCTTCTCCTTCTGCGCCCACTTGTCCTGCTCTCTCACTAGCATATCGTAGAACCCGCGGTCCCATCCCACGCACTCCAAGTACTCCCACCACAGCCTCAAGCCCGGTGGATCCGCAGCATCCTCGTCTCCAAACGCCTTGAGCACATGCTCCTTCGTCAGCTTCGCCACCTTCTTCTTTGCTTTCTCCTCCCACTCCTTCGAATCGCGCACGTGCCGTCCAACCTCCGTCCTGACGACGTCGTCATCCGCGTCGGCGCCGGGCAGCGGGCCTTCGTACTCGGGCTTCGGCATAAAGGCCTTCATGAGTGCGTCAGTGACCCAGGCCGGGCGGGCGAGGTCGGTCAGCTGCTCGGCCCAGTACATCTTGATGCTGTCGGGGACCTGCTCGATCTGGCGGTCGTAGTCGAGCTTGTCCGAGAGGCGTAGCTGGCTGTACATGCCCATGTAGACGTACTTCTGGCCGCCGCTTTTGATCATGTCGTTATCGTCGTCGTCATGGGAAGTGCCTAAGCCAGTGATGAGGGGGTCCTTGCTGGTGCTGTTGCGCGAAGCCCAGGGCGAGGCGGTCACGAAGACAGGGACGCGGACGTAGGCATCGGTGGCCTCGTCGCCATCCACGTCATCCGGGTTCTCCGGGTTGAAAAAGGCGGTCAGCTTGGCGCCGTGCGCGCCCGGCTCGCGAGGGACGTACGGGTCGTTGGACGCGTCGAGCAGGTAGTAGGTGCGGGAAGGGAGGATACAGGTACCCTCGCGGACGGAGTGGTAGTAGAAGCCGGGGCTCCACCATTTGCCTTGCAGGAACTTGCGAAGGAACTCCCAAGAGAAGGTCTGGGTTGCTGAGGGAGGCGGGATCGGGTGGAGGGCGTCGTTGCAGAGAGGCCGCAGGTTGCGAATTGCGAGAGGTTGCCAGTTGCCGGCTGAAGACATTTGGGTGAAGGATGGGTCTTCAGTGGAGGGAACTGGAGTGTCTGGGTGCGGACGGGGTGAGGTGATGGATACCTGTGGGCTGTGATCAGCGTGGGCCACAGTGGCGTTGGAAGCGCTGCTGCTCGTGGCTCCATTGGCGGCGAACTTTGAGCTCGTGAGCCCACCATTGGTACGCTCTGTTCCATTGGCGACAGAGGTGGTGCTGAAGATATGGTCAGCAACGCCATTACAGAAATGGATATCGCAACTCACTTCATTTGGCTCTGGCCCAGCTGGTTTGCGGATTTGGTAGATGAAGGGTGGTTGGTAGATGCTCTAGATGGAGTCAAGGGCGGAGAAGGAAGTCCATCAACCTGCTGTATTGCAGACATCGGCGAAAAGAAGTGAGTCCGGGAAGTTAGGGCTCCAAGAAGGCCGTCCGAGTTTTGTAGGCGTTGCCGGGTTGCCTCAATTTCGGAAAGGTCTAGCTGTTTGGGAGGCAAGAAGGCGCCGATAGTGACAGACCAACCGCCCTGTTTGAGCATTTCGATATCTCGGCGTAGCGAGAGTATCTCTTCATGGTAGTAATCAGTTAGTTTGCTAAGCTCAGATGCCAGCACTGTCACCTGGTGATCTTCTTCATGCTGCGGCTCATGTGGAACGAGAGCAGTACTAGTAGCCTCAGCAGTAGAGTTCTGAGGCTTAGAAGAATTCTGCCGCTCGCAGGAAGTGCGAGGAGTGAAACTGCCTGCAGCTGGGTTAAGAGTGCCGCCTGAAGTTCGCGCAGTCGCCTGTGTATTGGGATTGTGGCTGCTTTGGAGCATGCCTTTCGGCCGACTGGCGTTACTGTTGGGCATATCTAGAGGCGTTACCACTAGTCGCGGAAGTCTTCTGGGCCGAGGAGGATAGTGCTGAATTAGGTGAGTAGTAGCCTGAGCAGCGTGAAGATATCAGCTATGGGAGTCCTTTCACATTATGGAATGGCAAGGCAGGTGTAGGTGAAAGCGGCCATGGTCAGCCGTAGTAGATAGTTCAGTAGCTTTAAAGCGGTTGCGACGGGAACGAGGGTTGTAGGTGAGGTTGGACGAACCTTGGGATTGACGCTCAAGTCAATGGCCACCGAAGGTCAAGTTGGTTGGTGGTTTCGTGTAGCAAGTGACGTGGTAAATGAGGAAGATAGTTGGGCACCAGATGCGGAGCCCCAAAGCTGGGCCAGTGGTGGTTGAGGTGGTTGCGGTTGTAGAGGAAGAGGCGACGTCGAAGGACCTAGTATTTATGTCGCTCATTGGACCCTGAAAGTGGTCCTTCCTATTGTGATCCGTGTAATCGCACGAGGGCGTCGATTGGAGGAAAGCGCTCATGCAAGCGCACGTGGTTCACACGTCTTCAGAAGAGAGAAAGACTTATCTCAGCCCACTCTTCACTTCTGCTTCTCTTCTAATGTGGCGTGATAACCATAAGAATCATCTTAAATTGAAGCCCTGGAGAGGATCCGAAATATCGGGCTTTATAGTTGGTTTCCAGAGCATTGGGAGAGAGGGATCTGCATCCGTATGGATTTGGATTTTTGGACCACCGTAGAGTCTGTGTACCAAACTTCAGTTCAGCAGGCCTGAGGTTCTAGTTTACATCTGTTCAGACATTGTGATCAGCTTTCATGGCACCAGGAAAACCTCAGATGCTGTTCTACGTAAAACGCGGCGGCAGCTGTGACCCGGGCAATCCGAGGCCTTACTGAGGCCGGCCGCGGCCTTGATGGGACACAGAAGCTCATTTCACACTGCACGATGAAGAAAGTGCGGGATACAGGAGATTTGAGTGACTGTGAATCTTTCGGACAGCTGTTGCAAAATGAAAGAGATGCACAAAAAGGAAGGTAAAACGGCTTGAATGTCTAAAGCATGTGTTAGGACACACCACTCGGTAGCATGAATCATCGCTTTGCATCTGATCTGGCCTCTTTTCTCTTTTTTTTTTTTTTGCTTTTACACTTTTGTGCGATTGAGCTCTGCAGATTGCCCCGCAAAAGTACATTTCGAGAATTAGGCCCTATGAGCGCGATAAGATAAGCGTCCTCGTGAAATATTCAGTAGATTGTCCTGGACGACGAGTCTACGAGAGGGACGCCGAAGCGGGAGGATGGCCGCAGCCCCTTTTCAATCTGTCGGGACCAGAGACATGCATATCCAGGGAGCCATGTCGACCGAGGCGGTGGATGACGGGACACCAGGTCTCCTGACAAGAGCTGGACGAGGGCGGCAGGCGGTCAGCGTGGCAGGAAGGCCGCTAGGGCTCGCCGAAGTTAGTGCGCTGGGGACCCTGACGGATGACGCGCCTGGCGAAAGCAGTCGCGCCGCTGCCGCTCGGGGCAGGCACTTGGTCGCTGAGATTGCTCGCTCGGTGCCAGGCACTTGTCCAACTCCAATGCAACCCTCCTGCGCCTGCGCTCTGCGACCTTTGCCCTCCGCTCGTCCTTGCCCCGGCTCCCTATCCTTCTAGCCTTATCATGCCGCCCGCGAAACCTCGTCCTCACGACCCGGATGCGCGCTCTGACGCCTCGGCGAAAGACAAACACTCCACCACCACCCACACCTCCAACGCGCGCGGCCGCAGGGCGGGCGGGCCGCTTCCTCTGACAAATGGGAGCCATTTGAAGGAGGTCATCTCTGCTCCGACCGACGCGACCACTTCGGTGAACCGCAATGGCGCTCAGTCTGCCCATGCCGGTTCGAGTGGAGGTGTAAGTTGTGCCCTGTCGCCAACGCGACTTATTCCGTCATGCTACAACACAGCTCGCTAACCCCTCCCGTGCATCGCATAGATCTCCTGGGTGTCTGAAGATCTCTCTTTGCTTCAGGATTACCGCTCATCGCACCGCTTGGAAGCTCCTTCCGCTTTTAAAAATCCCTTAGGCCATGCGATTTTGGGAGGAGGCATCGGCAAATACTCGCCCACCATGGCGCGCAGAAAGAACGAACGGCGGATACCAAAGGAGCAGCTGGCCACTGCAGTTCGCAAGAACTTCAACGCTCTCGCTGTGAGCGAGTCGGAGGTTATTGTGGACCTCCTTTACAAAGTGAAAATGCAGGGTGAGGGTCCCTCGCAGCCCCCAACCTCTAACCGAATCAACACGAGCCTTGAACCTAACGATGACCACCAGACAAATCTTTCAGGATGCGATTCCCCCCTCCGCGCACCCGGTAGCCGCCTCTGCCTGCAATGATACACACGAAAGTCTCGCGACCGCTCGCTGCATCCGGGTCGCACCGAGCGGCCCACGCATTTGGCATACATGGCGTTTATCTTTCTACATTCTTGGACTATATGGGAATACCGGCGTTTGCAGGGACGGTGGATACCCTCGGGTTACGGAGACTTGGAGACTCGTTGACGACGGAGTTCTCTCATACCCGGCTAGCGACTACACAGAGTCGCACTTCGTTTTTAGCATCGGCTATTTGGATGGATATCCATTGGATTCATTGGGTTTACGAAGATAATGGGATTGCATTGCATTAATAGAGCCAGCAGCTGCGAGTTCAGCGCGTTGCAATTTCGCGACGGGCAGCTTCCCGACGCGCGCACGCACGCGCCTTTGCATCGGCGATGACGAAAAGAGCAGCGGAAGACGCACAGGCTCTTCTCCGCACATTTGTCAATACCATGGTTCGCAAGCATTACAACAAACAACAGTGCGGAACAACAGTGAATAAATGAAATGCTTCGTATACTAGTGAGCAATTGATACGCTACCGAGGGCGGGGTTGTCGAACTCGTGGTCTCCGTCATCGCGGGCAATGTCGCAACTTATGGCGGGCTCGGCATTCGAGAATCATCTAGTCTTGGCACTCCGCGCCAAGTTATCCAATCGCCGTCAACCTGAAAGTTTTCTATGCCATCAACACCACGATTGCCAACCACACTCTGTACCATAATTCAGCAACAGCAATAATACCCACTCACACACGATGAGCTTCGCAGCTCCCAGGATAGTTGTCCAAAAAGCGTTGCCCGTGCGCGTCGCAACCACTCCCGCATCCCAGCGCCGCCGACTCTCGACCGCAGCAGCTTCTTCTATACCATCATGGCGCCGCTCAGCGCCTCAATGCGGTCGGACGGCCCAACTTCCCAATCAGAGAAGGGTAAGTGATTATGTCGAATGCTATTTGACCCGTTTTCTGACCCTGCTGCGCGTAGCTGTTCCATGCCACGGCGGCAAACCTGATAACCAAAGACCCCTACTCGGTCCTGGGCGTCGATAAGAACGCATCAGCATCGGAGATCAAGAAAGCGTACTACGGCCTCGCGAAGAAATACCACCCGGACACGAACAAGGACGCCGGCGCGAAGGACAAGTTCGCCGAGGCGCAGAGCGCGTACGAGCTGTTGTCGGATCCAGAGAAGAGGAAGACGTACGACACGTACGGCTCGGCCGCGTTCGACGGCGGCGCCAGCGGTTTCGGCGGCGCCGGCGCTGACGCTGGAGCAGGGCCCGGCGGCAATCCGTTTGGCGGATTCGGCGGCTTTGGTGGCGGAGGCGCCGGCGGCTTCGGGGCAGATTTCAACTTCGAAGATCTCTTTGGGGCGTTTGCGGGCGCGGGGGCGCGTAGGGGCGGCCGCGCGAGGGGCTCGAGGAACCCGTTCCAGGAGGAGATTCTGGTCGGGGATAACATCGAGGTGCAGACGAACATCAGCTTCATGGACGCGGCGAAGGGCACGACGAAGGAAATTTTCATCACGCCGCTCGTGCAGTGCAAGACATGCGCGGGATCCGGGCTCAAGAAGGGGACGAAGAAGACAACCTGCCAGTCATGTGGTGGAACGGGTCAGAAGGTCACCAGGATGGGTCCTCTGCACATGGCGACGCCTTGCGAGGTGTGTGGTGGAGCGGGAATCTCGGTTCCGAGGGGCTCGGAATGCTCCACTTGCGACGGAGAGGGCGCGGTTCGGGAGAGACGGACTGTGACGGTGGATATCCCGGGAGGTGTGGAGGATGGGATGAGGCTGCGCGTTTCAGGGGAGGGAGATGCACCATTGAGCGGCGGCGCCACGTCGAGCAACCCTCGAACTCAAAACGGAGACTTGTACGTCTTCATCCGGGTAGCGCCTGACCCTAAGTTCCAGCGCAGCGGCTCCGACGTTCTCTACACGGCCACCGTACCACTCACGACTGCGGTTCTAGGAGGAGAGATTCAGATCCCGACGCTGGATGGAGAGGTCAAGGTCAAGGTCCCCACCGGCACTGGAACAGGCGACAAAATCACTCTTGGCGGCATGGGCATGAAGAAGCTGAATAGCAGAAAGGGCTTGAAGGGCGATCTTCGGGTGGAGTTCAAGGTGCAGATGCCGAAGTACCTAAGCGCCAACCAGCGGACCATTCTTGAGATGCTTGCGGACGAGATGGGCGATAAGAATGCCAAGAGGGTCATGAATCTGGGTAACATGAACCAGGAGACTAAGGACAAGATGGACGAGGTGGAGAAGAACAAGCACAGGAACGAAGGCTTCCTCAGGAGCGCATGGCACAATCTGACCGGCCAACACAAGGACCTGGAGAACGATTCGAAGAAGAACGACGACGACGATCACAAGAAGGCATCCGGGTCGGGGTGAGACTGTATAGAATCCTATTGGTCGTTGAGAAGCGGGACGTGTTTGGTCTTCTGGCGTTTAGCAGCGTTTTACGCGCGGGAGGGTGTGGGTTGGCGTGCAGAGCATTTTCGGGGCATATCTACGGCGTTTCATGTGTCCATGCGCGGCAATTGGGAGAAAAACTTTGGGCTAGACTGTGTACATGTATGTAGTACGATAGACATATCTCGACTCAGATTCTTGTAATTGGACAGAAGGATGGGCTTGGCCGATGTGAAGGCCGAGAAGCTCTGCGGCTCGGACCGCGACAGAAGGAACGCGCGCGTAGACTGAGTGCTGATGGCGTCGCGTGCAGGCCTGCTTCACGATGTCGAATGGGAGGAGCTGTTTGGCGTGGTGTGGCGGTCACGACTTCGCAGGACTGGAGCGGAGCTGTAGCGCGCATCGACGATTCGGCCCGCAGGCTATGACGCTGATGCTGTGATTGGCAGGCGGCGGCCGCTTGCGAGACCCCCGCGGCTCCGTTGGGCTAAGCCATCGCGACGGCAACATGCTGGCTGTGATAGCGTGCGTGGGCGCGTACTGAGCTTGTAGTGGGATGCCGCGCGCAGTTTCGGCAGGCCGGGAGCCTCAATGCAAGCGCCCGGCTCGCGGGCTCTGTCTTTAAGCTGCTGTGTGATTCGCGACCACGTCTTCTTCAACCATCTGAAGCCGCTGGGCATCGTTTCCCCCACAGCCACCCAGCCAGTCCAGACACAACGTCAGCAAAAGGCAGGCGCTTTGGGACCGGCAACATCCTCGCTCGGCCAGCTAAGTTGACGCAGCCACCCGCGGCGAAACACCTTGCAGCCCCGTTCCGCCTCCGCGTCTGGAAGCCTGCCGAAGGCTGCCGCCAAGTCAATAATACCCTCTGTCTCCAGACATCTCATCATTGTGCTTCTCTCCCGAACCAGGTCGTCGGAAAACACGCGAACCGCGACTCAGAAACAGCACATCCTAGACCACACCCCGCCTATCCACCCACCTTCGCGTCGCTGACCGCCAGCTGCTGCATGCCCTGCGCGAGCTAGGAGCCACATCTCCCGCTGCTTGCCAACACCGCAACCTCGGGCGAGCTCCATCGCCGCCCGCTTCCACCCTCGCCCAACATGACCGTCTTCGCGCCCATGCTGTCCTGCCCGCTGAAGCAGACCAACGAGATCGACTGGATCACCCCATTGAAGCAGTACATACGCCAGACCTACGGCGATGATCCGGAGCGCTACTCGGAAGAATGCGCCACGCTGAACAGGCTGCGCCAGGACATGCGCGGGGCCGGCAAGGACAGCGCCGCAGGGAGAGATTTGCTGTACCGCTACTACGGTCAGCTGGAGCTTCTGGACCTCCGTTTCCCCGTCGACGAGAACCACATCAAGATATCATTCACATGGTAAGCCCTGGTCCGGACGAGCTCCGCTGGCGCCTGACTTGCTGACGCGCCTATCCTGCACAGGTACGATGCCTTTACCCACAAGCCCACCTCGCAGTACTCGCTCGCGTACGAGAAGGCCTCCATCATCTTCAACATCTCCGCCGTCCTTTCCTGTCACGCCGCGCACCAGAACCGCCATGAGGATGTTGGCCTCAAGACCGCGTACCACTCATTCCAGGCTTCCGCCGGCATGTTTACCTATATCAATGAGAACTTCTTACACGCGCCATCCACGGACTTGAGCAGGGAGACAATCAAGACGTTGATAGCTATAATGCTGGCGCAGGGCCAAGAGGTATTCCTGGAAAAACAAATCGAGGATGGGAAGAAGGTCGGCATGCTGGCGAAGCTTGCGAGCCAAGCGTCATATCTTTACACCCAGGCTGCTGAGGGTGTGCAGGAAAATGTGACGAAGGGCATATTTGAGAAGGTCTGGTTGCTGGTGGTGCAGGTCAAGGCAAATTATATGGCATCGTTGGCACAGTACTACCAGGCCTTGGCCGACAATGATGCCAATTCTCATGGCGTTTCCATTTCCAGGCTGCATGTCGCAGAGCAACAAGCCAAGGACGCAAACCGGATCGCAAACGCATTCCCTAGTAGCGTTCCGTCGGGCTCAAATCTGAGTTCTGAGACGGGTGGTATTCTTTTGGATATGACGAAGCGCCATCTTGTGAACATCCAGGAGCGGATTGAAGAATTTACCAAGGATAACGACTTCATATACCACCAACCAGTTCCCTCTGATGCGTCGCTATCCCCCATCCCAAAACTTCCGGCTGCCAAGGCCATTCCCGTTAGCGAGCTGTACCAGGGTCAGGACATCCAGAGGATAATAGGCCCGGATATTTTCCAGAAGATTGTCCCCATTTCGGTCACGGAACAGGCTAGTTTGTACGACGAAGAGAAGGCGAAGCTAATAAGGGCGGAAGCCGAGCGCGTGGAGACCGCTAATGATGAAATGGCTGCAAGTCTGGACTACCTGAAGCTGCCGGACAGTTTGAATATTTTGAAGGGCGGCATGGACCAGGAGATGACCGTGGATGACGAGTTCCGAAAGTGGTGCGAGGAGCTGGCCGGCCATGCTCCTTTCACAACCGCCTTCGACCAGCTAAGCACTGAGAAGTCGGCTATCACAGCAATACTGGACTCGGCATCGAAGCAGCTGGATATGGAGGAGAGTGTGTGTGAGAAGATGCGGTCGAAGTATGGTGCAGACTGGACACAGCAGCCTAGCGCACGCTTGACAGCAACGCTCAGGAGCGACATCAAGAATTACAGGAACGCCATCGAAGAGGCTTCTATCAGCGACGCAGCCCTATATAGTACGTTCCGCCAGCACGAGTCGGACTTTGACGAAATGCGCTCGGCTGGCGAGACTGATGAGGCGGATGTGTTATATCAACGGGCAATGATCAAAGCCGGCGCAGCTCGTGGCAAGGGTCGTAGCAGCCCTGGTAGTGAGGGAAATTTGTTGGATGACGACTTTGAGGGTGGACCGAGTGTAGCAGAACAGATCGCTTCAGTTGAGGAACTCCTCAGGAAGTTGAATTTGATTAAGCGGGAGAGGCAGCAAGTGCTGAAAGATCTCAAGGAGAAGGTGACTGTCAATCGGCTTCCTCACTGAGTCTCATTACTGACTGCACTTAGGTCCACAACGATGACATTTCGAATGTCCTCATCCTCAATAAGAAGCAGATCTCCAACCAGGAAAACCAACTTTTCAAGGCCGAGCTCGAGAAATTCCGACCGCACCAGAACCGGATATTACAAGCCAATCACAAGCAGGCTTCGCTCATGAAGCAGCTTACTCAGACCTATGGCGACCTTCTGCAGGACAAGCGAGTGCGTTCGGAACAGAACAAATACGAGGCGTTCTCCAGGCAAAGGAGTTCCGTTATTAGTAAATACCGCAAGATTTACCAGGCTTTCAATGACCTCATCTCCGGCCTCATGAGGGCGCAGGCTTTCTATTCTGACATGAAGGAGACGGTGGAGAGTTTGCAGAAGAACGTCGAGAGCTTCGTCAACAATCGAAGGGCTGAAGGCGGGCAACTTCTCGGGGAAATCGAGAAGCGAAAGGCTACCGGAAGTAGCGAGCAGGCGGACAGGGAACGCGAAAGGATGCAGCAGTTAATGGAGCGCATGTCCGTGGAACCATCCCGCTCGCCAGTCTCTCAGCACGAGAGAACAAATTCCCGGCCGTCGCCCCTTCAACAAACCGCGCCGTACCAGACCCCCTACAACCCCGCCGGCTCTCCACCTATCACGCCCCGCTACCCGTCCGTCACCGCCGCTGCATCGTCAACAGCGCCATACGGCGTACAATCCCCGCCCACGCACCACCAGCCCTACCAACCGCAGCTCTCGACCAACGGCAACACCGCAGGCACCCCCTACCAACCCCAGCAGCAACAGCCGCAGCCTCCCCGCCGCGAATCCTACCAGCGCGAGTACAACCCCAACACCTACGGCCAGATGTCGCCGCCCGCCACGCAGCAGTACTTCTCGCCCGCCCAATATGGCGGCTACCAACCGCCGGCCAGCAGCCAGCAGCTGCCACCAGGATATGTGCCACCCCCGCCGCCGCCGGGTCCCCCGCCTAGCCACCAGAGCGTCGATTACTCGGGCTTGACGGGCAACGGCGCGGCGTACCCGAGTGGGCCGGGCGGCTTTGCGGCAGGAGGTTATCGTGTCCCGAGCGGGCAGGCGCAGGGGCAGCAAGGTGGCGGGAGTAGTCAGGCGGATCCGTGGGCGGGGTTGAGCGCATGGAAATGAGGGGGAGAAGAGGGGAGCGGGAGGGAATGCGTGTTGTATGCGCAGTTGATGATGATGTGGGCATAGCGAGTGCGGCTTATTGCAGCGTTGTGCATTTTTTTTTTTCTCTCTGCCCGCGGCGCTGCGCTTCTCTAGGAAAGAATTTTGTTGCTTTTGAGGGGTGGCTCTGTGATTGAATGAGTGGTTTGTGGTATGTGCGTGTGTGCGATGCTGTCGGTGTGAAAATGTAGGAATGTCTTGCATGGCGTCTTGATGATGCAGAGATGCAAAGTGAAATAAAGAGTTATTGCTTGAGCGTATGAGTTGTCATCCTTGATTATGCAGCCGCTTCCAGCTTGAGCTTGCAATGCTCTTGTTTACCGGGTTGGGAGGCAATGTCTCGGACGGCGGTTTGAGATCGTTTTTGGACGCATTGTAACGACACTGTCATCACCACTTGGGTGGCTGAAGCAGCCATGTTGACAAAGTTCTCAAAGATACGGATTGTATTCAAGGTCCAGAGGATCGCTACGATTGTCCATTTGTGTATCTTGGCTTGTTGAGATACTACTTAACCTTGGCAAACTGAAGTAGTCGTCCGGGCCTAAATGCTTAGGGGTGTTGGCAAAATGGGTCATCAGCAGACCTATTTCAACTCAGTATGCGCTCAGTGAAGTTGGGGCTGTTGTCACTGATTACAACAAGCCCATCACCGCCTCGTGGTGTATTTGGTCTGAGACAGAGCTCGTCGGGTATGAGAGCAGCGGCGGACTCCAGGAAGCGCGTTGGAACGCAGCCGCATGTAGATCATTTCTCTTCGTAATCAAGGGATTATGGAATGATGCTACCTTAGAACTCCTGTAGCGCATATCTTTACCAGTATGTATCTATTTCACGGCTTTTCTCGTACTCAAAACTGTACGACGTGAAATAGAACATATCTTTTACAATGGTTCTATTTGCGCACACCATTGATGAAGGGTGTTGGAGACTTCAGAAGTTATTTAGTAGCCCTACAACTCGGAATCATCGTTTGATAACTTACAGCAAGGAATCGAATAGTACGTGAAAGAATTGATTGAATCAAACCAGGATGCGCAGCATAGGAGCAGATTTCCCTTCATCCCATCGCGGCACGATATACGCTAGAGATCGACATACTTCGCCTGAGCTTTGCTGCTTACGCCTTGAAGACTAATGCGTCGATTGCTTCTGCTTAGCGTAATGGATCAGCGTAAGGCAAACATATGCCTTGTGTCTTGACTGTGGAGCATGCACGTCATTGCAGGAGATACTAGCTAACAAACGCTGCGGAACCACAACTTAGCAAGCATCATTGTCCTCCCCGGCCACCAAGGTGCAAGCGAGATATTCTACCCAGCGAGAACCTTATGATTATTGAAACTGCCTCTCATTACTCTAGAGTATCGTTCTCAATTCAATGAAAGGGAATCTCCTCGTTTTATGTCTTATTTGAGGAAAGATCGCTGGCACCTTGGATATTTTAGTCTCCCACACTACTACCGTTGTACTGTTTTGCTCGTGATGAACCATGCAGCCACGAATCACTAATACGGCAAATGCTCCGCTCGAGTTTAGCAACAAATCTTTCTAATTCAATCAAGGAGGTCCGATGGTCCCTGCTTGGCTCGGCTCCCACTACGCAGACAATACTTGAGATTTGCCTGCACTAATGCAGTGAAGCGGGTGTCACGGCAAGCTCCACATCGTCTGAGTCTACCGCTTCGACCTTCCAATCTTTTAGTGAGCCCTGTAAGTGGTGGAATCGTTTCCTCCTAACGATGCTGCCGCTTGCCTCTCTCGTTTTCCGAAGCTCTAGGTTGTCTGCGGGGTCGCCCACTTCAACAAGCCACAGTATTACAGATATTCAGCAGTAAGCCACCAAGCCTGTCCAACTTACCCAATTTGTCAATTGACAAAGGTCTTGTTACAACTTGATAGCGACGTAAGGGCATCATCTGCAAAGGAAGGTCTGGCTCGCGTTGTGTCATCTTTGCGAGCAAACAGACCTGCACAGTGAAGACATGTCCAACCCTCCTACGGTGGCTGATCTTTTCAACCGCCACGCAGAACTCGCACTCTCACATTTTAATTAAAAGAGCATCTGCGTGCATTATGTCGGCAGGATGTTGTGATCACCGAGCAAAAATGGACGTGGACGAATAGATGGCGGGGCGGAACTGCAACGAAGGAGATGGTGTGTCGACAAGCTGCAAAGACCCCGCTCAAGAGCTCGTATATCACGTTCGATGTCCGGAGTGTGCAGCCATTGTTTCCAAGGTTTGCGCACTTATCTTTGATAGTCAGCCGTGAAGCCCAGTTAAGTGTGTTAGTATCTGGATGAGAGATGAATTAAGTGCTTTATTATTACCAATTCGTCGCCTCCACAGGAGATGGTGCAACCAAAATCTCTGTATATTGACAATTTTGAACTGACCGGCATGGTGCTGATGTTCGCATACGGCTTAGTAGAGATCTGTGGGGCGGGTATGCACGTCGGGCATCTGGCTGCGCATCATCACCCGAGAACTAATGCAGCTGCAGTGCATGAGATCGCGGTACCCCTCACCACTTGTTCTGGACCTATTCGACGATCATACAATAGCCGTCACAGCACTTTCCGCTGCTACCACAATACGAGCTGCACATCGCCGCGTCTTCCGTAAGCTCGTTCCTCCTCCATGTGATGATCACTCGAGAGCTTAGACCGATCAAAATATTCTTTCACATTAGGCTCTCTATCCTTGAAGGCTAGTCCTAAAAGTTTTTCATCAGAAGCTTTCCATAACTCTCATTTATTGTACCTTGTCCACTCCAAAAATTAGCCGATATGCGTGCTCCCTTCAAATGTCTGCAAATCCGATACTGAGATGCGTAAAGTACTGTTTTCAGACCTACTAAATAAATTCTCGTAATTAGCATGCATTAGAATGGCGAGGGATCAACATCCAGCATGGTGCATCATTCCGTGTGCTCGGTCAGCTGCATCGCCTCCAACCTCATGTCACGCAAGCTCCCGCAGTGAGTTCAATGTACCAACGTCATGCAGAAGCAACGATATCTAGATGCAGTCGCCAAGCATACATCTGGGTGATGATGAGCTCATCTATTATCGGAGCCGGTTTTGAACAGTGGGACTCTACGCTGGGATGGAGATATATAAAGGCCTCAGTGTTCCGACATCACGCAATATCAAACTCATCTGAGCACATCTCTACAAGCACCAAAAACACTCAATAAGATTCACCCAACACTTTTAGTCATCATGAAGTACGCCACCGTTGCCCTTGCCCTCTTTGCCGTTACCGGCCTCTGCTCTCCCCGCCGCCAGATGCCGTTTGATGATGGCGACGACAAGCCCAAGATCTGCTGGAGGATGTGTGCATCTGAGAGGCCGGAGTGCCCCTCCGATTGGGTTAGCGCCTTTGTAATTGACTTGTGGGCCAAAAGGCTAATTTGTATACCAACAAAAAGGAGCCGGTTGACTTCGGAGTATGAATTCCGCTCCTTTTATACGCTAGCAGCCAAGCTCACATAAGTAGGGGTGCTGGAGTTGCTGCAGGTCCGTTGAATATACGGCATCCTCTTCGGTGAAGAACGTTATCTGTAAGTCTATAACGTGCTTGATGTTTAAAGCTATGATGCATTAACAACGATCGCTAGGGATGTGAGCGGCTTGGATGAGGGCTACTCGCCTTGAAGGTATGAAAAATGTATTCCCAAGTCAACGTTCATTTTCGTGGATATTGATATTTTTTTCATTAAGGGATAGTTTGAGACTCTAACTTTGGGTGCTGATGGCAGGATTTAAGGGGAAAGGGCAAGTCGCACCACTCATTATGCACTACGCGGACCTCGAGTCCTATTCGCTCTCTTTATCTCGGAATGTCTGTTTTCTTGGAGGTATTGGCGAGTAGCAAACAAAATTTCCTCAGCCCCTTGATGTCTAGATATCTGTGACCACTCTTGATATGAATGACTGCCGTGACGAACCATATTACACAGGCCTTGAAATATCTGAACTATGCTTTATTAAAGTTCATGTATCTTGGGGCGTGCAGAGTTGTTTGTCATATAAAACGAGATCACATACATATTAATACGTATAATAATCATATGTAGCATTGATTGCGTCATTCGGTTTAGAAACACAGCCGTTGTGGAACATTTTTCGATTGTGTAGAGGGATTTTGAATGAATATTCGTCATGAACTGTGAGCTCAAGATGTATTAATGTTTGAGACGGAGGCCTGAATGCCATGTCTCGAAGAACGGGTATAGAACGACTGAAGTAGCTACCTTTGAAAGCGCCATAATAGGATCAATCAGCGCTGTCACCAGCAGATTTTCAAATCTTGCCTGAGGTATCTCTCGTTGAAAGAGACCGTGTACCACTAGTTGTACTACCCCCCTACCTGGGGGCAGAAAAGCAATATACGGATAAGCATGAGTAATTTGTTCCTGCTGCTTGGTTATTCTTGGCTTTGGTAGGTGGCTCACTTCAAATGAAAGCATTGGTGGGGTTGGTGTACCAACACGACCTCTTCAAATTGATCCCTGGGCTAACTCCATTACAGGAGGTCGTCCCAGAGGGCCAGATAGCTGCAGCGGAGAAGTTCATCCAAGCACGTACGGGCATTGGCATCTTTCCATGTGTGTCTGATATGCAGCCGCAAAAGAGTATACCATCTCGGTGTAGTATCATTTCGTGTACGAATAGAGTCTTAACCAACTCCACGTCAGGCGACATTACCTGATACAATATGTGGGAACGAAGATTGGCAACGAAAGCCTGTGAGAGTAGAAACAGGAGCCATTCCACAAGATTAAGACCGTCAAAAATCTCTTCTTACAGCTTTTATCTACTAGTACGGAGCCTCTTCTAGCTCTGTACGGTTACCTACAATAGGGGCTGCAGTACTTGCTGGGATTATCATTCTTTGCGAAGTATCTAGCGAAATGTCTGCGGGGTGGTAGACACAAAGCTTTGACATACACATACTATTGCAATGCAGTCTTTTGCTATGTATCCTGAGGCCGCTAGCTCGGGCTCGTAACGTCGGGGGGTTTTCTTGCGTAGTCCCATTAAATCAATCAATTTCGATTGTGATACTCTCCTACGCACTGAAAAAACGGTTTTTTCAACATCAGAAGCGGATTCAATAATCACTGCTTCAGTCGTACCAAGGACTCAGGACACAGAACTCCACGGCATTGTATCTGCTGCTCACTTTCTATCTACAGCCCCACTGCTTCTCCCAAGTCCGCACTTGAAGTCCATTCGCCACTGCGACCCATCCATTCACATACAACTACCATCGTCAAACTGTCGAAACATCCAACTAAAAGATCCCACTGTTCTTTCACAGATGCAATCAAGCAGAGAGAGAGAAGCCACCGGTTAAGGACAGCAAAGAAAAGGAACAAAAAAGATTTGAAAAGACGATCCCGTCCGATCTCAAAAGTTAAGAAGATTGTATCGAAGAAGTTGAAATGAAACTTTTACTGCCGCTCCACGACCCATGATGATCCAAAGTAAAAGGAGCTTAAAAGAAAAAGCAGAGGGGTAAAAAAAGGTAATTCCACGCCAAACACGCCCCTCCATGCCCTATGACAAATCGCACTATCCCGTCGTCCTCATATCTCCATGATGCAACCCGTATTCAACTATTACGCTTCCAATCCCGCCCATCTCTACCGTCCATAATCCTACAGCCTAGGCCACCTTTTGCGACTCCTCGCATCCTCTCTATCTCAACACCATCTCGATCCTCGCCCTCAAATCCACCGCCAACGCCATCCAATCCCTCTCCAGCACGCCATTCTCCTCCACTACCCGCAGCAACTCTTGCACCATCGCCGCGTTCTCCACGCCCCCAAACGCGTACCCACCGCCCCTCGTACTCTCATTAAACCACACGTCCACGACATGGACCAGATCGTGCGCGATCCAGCGGCGCTGGCGGCCGACGAACGGCGCCTCGTTATTATAAAAAATGCTCTCCAGCACCGCCACGACCTGGTCGAACGCGACGCCCAGATCGAGAAAGACGTCAACGACCCAAGTCTGGGGGCCGACGCCGCGCTGGTGGGTGAAAGCGTAGGTCTCAAGGAGCGGCAGGACGGTGGGAATGTTGAACGTGGTATCGGAGAGGTTGAGGCGGGCACCGAGTTCGCGGACGGTTTCGGCGACGACTTCCCAGGGGCGCTGATTCTGGAGTTGGGCGGACTCGTGGGTTTGCTCGAGGAGATTTTGCCACGTGGCGCGGATGTTGGCGAGGTCGCGGTGGTCGGCGACTTGGTAAATGAGGAGGCAGAGGTCGTAGTAGCCGGCCTGGTCAGCGAAGTTGCCGTAGAGCTTCGCGCACCATGGTCAGTATTACGTAGAAGCTCAAATTGGGGGTGGGGAGAAACTTACGTCGTCAAGGGGCAGGATTTGGCCATTCAGGGACCTGATTATTTCCGGCTTGCGTTCGGGAGATAGGCGGCGCTCGCCCTTCATGCGGTCCAGGATGTCACTCTGAATGTTAGCCAGGTCCAGCAGATCCGAAGCTTCGCGGAGAAGCTCTTGGCGAGACTGTCGCGATAGTGGAATATCTGCCAAGCCAGTCAAACGTGTTGATGCATTTGACTTGGCCTGGCTGAGATAGCGTATCCGGTGCTCGAGCGACAAGTCGAATCCACTCTTGGCCAACTGAAGCTGGACAGTAGCAGCCTCGAAGAAGCGGTGGTGGTGTGCGTAATACCTCCAGAGCAAATCGGCATGCCTAGCCTCCTCTTCCGACTTGCGGTCCAAGTACTTGATGACGTACGGAGAGTCGATTTCTAGCAGACGGTCACTCCATCCCTGCTCCAAGTACCAGTCATAGAGGTCGGTCTGGAATACTTCATCCTGTGAGTTGTTGATCTCGTCATACGCCTCGATCTTCCTTCTTGCGGTTGGCGTAATTTGGCCATCAATCATTTCAGGTTCTGTCTTCGCCGCTGCATCAACGGCCATGATGATCTTGTGAACAAGGTTGTAGCAAGCCTTGCGCGAATCATACTCCTTCTTCCTTGGATCCTACAGTTCATTAGCTCTGCGCAGTATAACAGTTTGCATTAGTTTACTTACTGTATGAAGCATGCCATCCTTGATATAGCCGAGAGCTTTGTTGCCACGATCCAGTTGTTGTGCGACCCGCAAGCTGAGACGGATGGCACCTGTGCGTGTCAGCTTGGATAGATGCTCAAAACCAAGCTTGTGACTTACCGGCAAAGAAAGACATGGAAATGTATTGGTCGATGGCGGCCTGCAAGTGTTCCATGGACAAGCTTGAAGCTACCTTCTGGAACAAGTTCAAGCTGTCATTGAGCAGCTGGCGTCCTATCTCGGAGTTTGCTCCCGCATCCTGGGCCTTCCTTAACTTCTCTTGCGCTTTAAAAATGACAACATCATCGGCGCTACAGAAGCTGCCACATCGCCTCCTAAGTGCCTCAGCCACAGTGTCAACATTTGAGCCTTTTTCAATGTTGCGGTTAACAATAGCCTTGACCAGCTCTTTGGCCAAATCTCTGCCATTCGCAGCAGCGAAAAGACTCTCAAAAGTCAACTGGCGGACTGACACCCTTACATTCTCGGGAAGAGATAGAACTATCTCCTCGACCTTCTCATCAAAGAGGACAAGGACAAAAGAGATGCCCTCGATGACATTCGTTAGGAGCTTCATGAGAGAGTTCATCGCACGGTGTTCACCGCGCAGGGCGATCTCCTCTTGCGGAGTCGCTACGCGACCTAAAGCCTCGGGCCCAGCCAAACCTTCAATAAAACTCTTATTGTGGTCAAGAAACTCTTGAAGATGCGTGAGATCGCGCTGAATGCTCTGAAGCTTCAGTAGCTCAACAGTAGGCTTGACCTCAAAACCGCCTGCTGCTGACACACCTTCCTTCAAAATAGGAGCCTTCCAGACTGAACGTAGTAGGCGGGAAATGTAGAGAGCTACACCATCATGGCGAGGCGAGGGGCGCACGTTGTCAAGACGATCAGCGTTGTTGTCCAACTGCAGGTTCTCGTTGTACGTCGGCTTGCCGCCGTATTCAATAAAGGCCTTGCGGGCAGACTCCAGAGTTTCGTTGTCTGTTAACTTGGCGACACGGTAGTCATGAGTAACATCGGAAGCTTGCCCACAAGCCACAGCAAGCGCAGTCGCGCACGTCTCGCTACGACCATAAACCCTCACAAAGTTTTTGATCTCTGCTTCCAGACCATCCTCGCCGCCGCCAGCCTTGATTGCAGCCGCAAAAACATCAACCAATCTCCGACGACGGATTGTGTGTACGCCTGTATTCGTAAGAATGGCAAATTCACTCGTGGCTTTGTCGAACTGAACCGCCAGCTCATTTCCAAAACCGAGCGGCGTGCTCGTGGCCCCGAATGGTGCAGTTGCCAATCCAACATCCTGCGTATTGCTACCCAGCGGAATCCATTGGCCCTTCTCGTAGAATCTCGGAACCTGTGCCGGCTCAGCAGGCCTTGCGATTCTTCCAGAATCCGGAGACGAAACGAACAGTTTTTCGGCCTGCGAAGCCTCATCGCGGACGAAGCAGAGGAAATATCCGGGCGAGAATCGTGCGGCCTTTGTCGTCACAGTCAAATTACGCGAGTTGGTATCGATGGGAGTGACCTGATAGCCACCAATTTGCTGAATAGGTTGACTGCTTGCGGGATCCGTCTTGCCAGGGGGGAACTTGACGTGGTGTACCTGCATGCTCGTGGGGGCACTAGTAATATCAGTGGAGTAGAATCCACCAGAAGTGGCACTGAGGAAGATGCGGCATCCAGTATTCGTAACTGCCATAAGGGCCAATCTTGAGGCCTCCGTAGCAGAAATGGGCGTAATAGAAGCCAGCTCGGTCTGAGAAGTGATCAGATCTGACGCAGCCACCATATGACCAATTTGGGTTCGAATAGTCTGGAAGGTTCTGGTAATAACGCAATCCAGTGATGCCATGTTCTTCATGTGAAAAACGCGTATTGCGGACTGGCTTGAAAGCGTGTAAAGAAGGTTCCTGCTGTCATCCACAACCATCTGTACCACATGCTCCTTCGATGCTGGCTTAACAATGCTGAGGACGGGCTTAAGCATTGTAGAGGTGAAAGAGAGCTTGAAGGAATTGTTGACGTAGTTGATCACAGACTTGTTGACATGGTTGACGGTGCCGCATTTGCTACCGAACCACTTCTCCTCCTGCTGGTACGTGAGTTCATACACGTCGTCTGTGACCTCTCCGCCAAAGAAGATCCGTCCAGTCTTCGCAGAGCCCTCAATACACCTGACACCAAGCCCCCGAATGGATGCCCGCATGTTCGTCTGGTATAACGCAACCTCATTGACACCCTCCGGAGTCTTCTTATGTGCGACACCAATGAGAATCATGTCGGTAGTCGTAGCGACGACGAGGAGATGAGTGATGGCCTCGACGAAGACTTTTGCGCGCGGCTTGACGAGCTTAACGGCGGTGATGATATTGGGCTGGTCCTCAAAGCCGATCAGGTCAGGAGTTGGGAGCGTGTAGTCCCAGAGGTACAGCGCATTATCTATTACAACCCAGGCATGGCTCAGCTCGGCGAAAAGGCCCATCATGGTTGATACTTGCGCCTCATTGTACTGCTCGAATATCCGGTCAGGGATATTGTAGGTCTTAACCTGCTGGTACGGTGCCAACGCGTTACTCTTGGGGATGTCATAGTCGGAGGATATTCCCTCTGTCGCTACGGTCAGCCTCGAACCCAAATATCGCGTAGCTGCAGGTGGACTTACGCGTTATATAGCTATCCAGATCTGGGTATCTCGCTTCCTGGGTCAACGTATCGTTGACGGTCCTCGCGGCGCGCTCAATCGGTTTAATCTCGGGTTGCTGCTGCTGCTGCTGCTGTTGCTGAACTGCAGGAGGTGCTAGCGTGGGCGCAGGTGCGGGTACGACGGGTTGCTGAGGTTGCGGCGGAGGATTTACTGGCGCGGTGCCGACGCGGAAGACAGGCTGAGATGGACGCGTTCCAGGGCCAGGTGTCATCAGGAAGGCACCAGGAAGAGGCCTCTGCGGCGTCGCGGGGTTCATGTCTGCGGGCGGGCGCGTTGAAGGCACGATGCAGGCGACGAAGACCGAGATATTAAAAGGTCGCCCAAAGGCAGAGCTGAAGGAGTCGAGGCGGAGGCAATGACTGCTCTAAGGACATGCGTACAAAAGGGACGGTAGAAGAAAGGATCAGAAATAGGACGGAGGTCGGTGCGCGGCGCGACGGAGGAGGTTGGGGCGTCGGCGACAGAAGCTGGCGCCGCTGGCTGTTTTGCGGTGGTGAAGGACCGGGACCGCGCAGCAGACGAGAGCTCCACGGTGCAAAAGTCTTGGCGGCGAGAGCTTGCTTGCCCTGCACTTTTCTACCTCGCCTTGCTAGCACATTCACACAACTCCAATTGTTCTCCGCACAGGCCGATTCAACCTCTCAAGGTATGCATTATCGTCTAGGCTCCTATTGTGGGCCCTGAATAATCGTTGATAGGATTGATTGATAGATACAAACGCGCCTTTCACCTTTGTCATAACCGTGTCCGACCTCGATCATGTCACTCTCTCTGTCAGCCCGTCTGCGCCCCGCTCGCCTCTGCTTGCGCTGCATGCGCGCTTTTGTCCGACACTCCTCCACTGCCGGCGCCTCATCTCCTATCCTCTCGCGCCTACGCGACGACATGAAGACCGCCATGCGCTCCAAGGACACTGCCAAGCTCGCCGTCGTCCGCAGCATCCTCAACGACATCACTAACGCTTCCAAGACCCCCAAGCCTATCTCTGATGATTTGCAGCTGCGTGCTTTGCTGTTGAAGAAGATCAATCAATCCAAAGACGCTGCTCAACAGTTCCGGGATGCGAAACGAGAGGACTTGGCGGAGAAGGAGGACAGCAGCGCGGAGGTGCTGAAGACCTATGTTGGCGAGATCGAGGACTCAATGGGAGGCATTGTGACTGTCGATGAGCTTCAGCGCATTGTTAAGGAGACTATCGATAGCTGGACGGACGGAAAGCCCGCGATGGGCAAGGTCATGGAAAAGATTACGGGACCAGGCGGCGCACTAGAAGGCCGCATGGTGGAAAAGGGAGATCTGGCGAAGGTTGTGAAAGAGGCACTGGGCAAATGATTACTGAAAGAGATGGTATTGCACGCATGATTAGATTGTACGAGGATATTTCTTGGTTCCCATGCTGGTAGTCTGCTTGATTTACCGCATCATGGGACTATCTGCTAATGGTTCTACTGGTTCACATGCGGAACACGGCATGTAAAACGATAGTTTTATACAAACGTATCGACACCACAATTTCCACTCCACAGTCGTCAAGAATCGGATCGAGTCGGAACCGTGGGATCCCGCTCTGGATGAAGAGAATGGCGTTTCTAAGTCACCTTAGAACCTATTGCGCTCCATGTTGTTGTCGTGATGTTTCGAGAAAGAGCGAAGAAAGGAGATACAAATCACTTATCGCGCAGCAATCCAGTGTGCAGGTTTAACCATCATTAAAAATAGCATGCCATCGAAAATGGTATTTTGTTGCCAGAGTAGACTGCAAACTCTCATCGGACTGCTAATCTTGCTTGTCATCGGTTGCAGACTCAGCTTCAGACTGGCTAGAGGTAGAGTCATCTGTTGTCTGGTGGTCGGGTTCTACTTGACCGGCATTTGAGTCATTTTTTGGAAGTTCAATCGGTTGGAAGTCGGTCTCGAGGTGGCCGGAATTTTGCTCATAGTCGGGCTTTTCTGCAGGGTCGTGATTCCAGATATCATGGCCGGGTTTCTTTCCACAGGGCGTATCAGGCTTGTTTGCACATGGCTTCGGTTGAGGCGGTAGGCATTCGAGGCAAGGATTTGGCAGCTTTGGAGTATCAAGAGGTGGGCACTTGATACAAGGCCTCGTAACATGAGGAGGTCTGCACTTGGTGCAGCGGTTTGGCTCGTTGTAAGGCCGTGGTGGAGTGTAATCATGGTCTGGCGAAGGACTGATGGGTGGATGCGGAGTCGTACGTCTTGATAGGCCCAGTGTAGGATATGCCCCAGGCTTATACGTTGGCGGGGGAGGGTAGCCAGATGATTTGCCTGGAGGTTTTATTTCGAACGGGTTACGGTGAGGGTGAGGCCGAGGCTTTGGATGGTCGCATGGCTGTTGAGGAGGCTTCGGGCATGGGCACTTCTTCGCGTAGACCTTCTCGCATTTCTTACCCTCCTGGGGGAAGAGATAGATCTCGGCATCGACTATGGCTTTGTCATAGCAAGCGAAGTACCCATTCTTATGGCCTGGCCATGTCACGTAACCGTCGTCTTTGAGTATCCATTTATTGTTCTCTGTAGCGCAGCGCATCAGTAATGTTCATTGTGAGAGGTCTCGATACTGTCTACACACCGGTTGTTTGCTCTCCGCAGGAGAATTTATGGCCGCTACTACCCCAGCCACAGTTAGATCCCTGCTCATTGGTAACGGTTCCACCAGCACGGTGGTAGTAGAAGGAGCCGAAGCTTTTTTCAGGGAAACCATTGATTTTGAAGCAGGAACCTTTATGGGTCACACCAGGAAGAGCAGCCGCTGAAGCAGCGGCAGCAAAAGTGATAGGCACGAGACAGACTCTCATGGTAACGAGTGAGAAGGCAAGGATATGGATTTCGCAAAACTTACCAAAATGACGAATATTTATCTCTAAATGGTGCAGCAAGGAGGCAAGATCAATGACCATCAGATCTCATTAGCTTCTCCACAATGACCGAAGCTATCCTGTTCACACGACCAATAGTCCCCTCACTCTCAACAAACCACGAAACTAATTCGTGGACGAATCCGGTAGACGGAGACGAAATTCGTCAAGGAAAACCAGACTTCTGCTCATTAACATGATGTAGTCCAATCGGTACAATGACTCTGTCAGGCGTAGATAGAGTGCCCACTTCGGTAGGAGATCTTTCGCATTTAAGCATTCAACGTTTTTCGAGAGAGGCGAAGTTAGCGGAATTTCAGCAGAAAGTTCCACGGCCCGTGCCGTGGACTGGCGAGAGCTATCCGATGGCCGGTCCCAGAGACATGCATGAACAATGAAACTGTACGTAACAACATCTTATCCCTTGGCTGTGATCAAAGTTTCCAGTAGTAGAACTTGCGGATTCGTCGATACTGAGGCTATAGAGTACAGCTGGTTGCATCTCGGAAGCCTGATAAAGTGTATAGTGGGAAAAATTCATCTCCATGGAGCGTCAAGCAAGAAGATGAGCGGGGAAGGCGGGACGGCACTCTTCGCCTGAAGTGGCGCGATGACGCAGGTAACCGTGGTGAATATCCCTAAGAAGCCCGCACCACCTCGACTTAAGTCTCTCCACCTGCGAATTGAATCCGAGATGCAAGTTCTCCTGTGGTAAAATTCGCCGCCCTTTTCGTCTCTAGCGGGTTGTGACAGATACTACTCAGCACCAACCGGATCCAAGGTCATCTTTCCTATTTGTCGCTCTCCTCTCCCCCACATGAAAGCAGTGGCGCACAACATCCGCCTTTCCCTTCTTTTGATTTGCGCGTGAGCTCTCGTACTCCTTTGCATCCGCTCCAATCGCGCTTGCAACCACAGACCGGTTGGCCCACCGAGTCTCTGATTTGGTCTTCCCGTTGGCGGACGTCATGGCTGACAGCAGGCATCTAGATTTCGCCATGTCCACGTTGAGCAAATTGGAAGGGCTTGGTGTACCTGCAGGTATGTTGACGGGGTTTTTCTCCTGTGCACCTCGCCGCGGCTGGCGCTCTCGCCACTGTCCGGTATGTGAAGTTCGGGCAGCTGCAGACACGGAGCACGTCTGACTGCCTTTATGTCTGTCTCAGCAGGCGGCATGCGCAGGCAGTGTGGGGACGATGTGGTCTGAGAGCGTGGTGGCCTGTCGTTGAGTGAGGCGAGAGGTAACGAGAGAGCCGAGCCACGGCGTCATGCTCCTGACTGTGCTAGGCGGGCGCCATCGTGGGCGAGTCTGGGATAGCCATGCGTGCCAGAAGGTACCTTTGCCCAAAACAATGCGCGCTGAGCCCATCGTCGAGCCGTGCGACAGCGGAGATTGAACAGCTCGCCGGCCTGACACACTCATCGGCTTTGACGCCGGCCCATTCGTGCCCAACGGCGACGGTGCCTGTGGAGGAGGCGGCGCCTAGCGGATGGCATGCGTTGATGCTGCTGCTGCTGCCGGCCAGCTCGCCCAGCGCCAGAGCGGGTGTCATGCAGGGTGCACGTTCGCGCCCGACGAAACTGGCGGAAGGGCGCAGTGGGCAGCTGAGGGCCGCGGTTTGGGCGGTCTGCCAATCCTGTCGCACATCCTCCGCGGCGCACTGGCGGCAGGCCTCCGGCGATAGCTGCCCAGAGCCCAGCGTCGTCATAATCGCGGCCCGTGCGTCATCTTCGTCCACCACGACACCTGCCAGCCACCTTTTCCACAGCGCCCGGAGAGCTGCGCCGACTTTTGGGCTGTCACTCCGCTTCTGACAGATATACCTCGCTCGCGCGCCTCATCCCCTCCTCGCCAGCGCTTCTCAATCCCAGGGCCCGCTCTCCACAGCCCTTCGGGGCCCCAGTTCACTAAAATCCAAGCTCACAGCACACCCCCGCCGCCACTGCCAACTTTCCGCCCGCCCCGGACTCTCCACCTCACTTTCACCACACCTCACCCCTCACCATGGCCTTTGGTTATCGCTCTTCTACGGGCGCCCTGGACCGGTTTGATGACTATGAGCCTCCGCCTCGCCGTCCTGAACGATGGGATCGCGAGAAATTCGAGCGCATGAGCCGTCGCCCGCCCTATGACGACCGTGAGACGTTCCGTTATCTGGAACGTGAACAGCGAGAGGATTACCCTCCGCCTCCCCCCAGGTCTCGTCCCGACGTTACTGTCGAGGAGCGCATCGATATAAGAAGCTCTCGTAGCCGCCCCGACGAGCGCGAGCGTTTCTACGAGGATGATATCATCGACCGTCGACCTGGTCGTCGACCTGACTTCCTCGACCGTGAAGAGCCGACCCCCGCAGAAGTTGCCAGTCGCGCTCTGGCACCTTACCGCCGCAGAACAGTTGTGGAGAGAGACCTGAGCCCTCCCGCTCGCCGTCCAGCTCGACCGGGCATGCTCCGTAGACAGTCTTCACTCGACACCTTTGATCGCCGCCCTCTTCGCCGGTATGAGGAGCGAGAAAGAGAGGAATGGCGACCTCCAACCAACGTCGACATCCCTCTTCCGATCCGCCGCAGATCGCCATCGCGCCGTCGCCGTTCTCCTCCTCGGGACCGCTACAGAGAGGACGACTTCGAAGAGATCAAGTACAGGGATGCTGAACCCGACTACCGCGAGGACTACAGAGAGGTTGAGATTCGCAGAGAGAAGAGCCGAGCTCGCCGATCCCGCCGCAGCGACCGTAGCGAGCGCAGCGAGAGCAGGTTCAGAGCAGCTTCCAGCAAGAGCTCCAGCTCGAGTTCTTCCAGCTTCGAAGAGATCAGGGAGGTTTCACCACCCCCCCTTCCTGGCAAGAAGGGCAAAACGAGAATGCCGAAGCGTCTTGTGCACAAGAGTGCAATCGTACAACTTGGCTATCCATTCGAAGAAGAGGTAAGGCTTTGGTCTCCTGGTTTCTTGCTGATGGCACTGACCACGTGGTAGGAGGACTTTATTATTGTTAAGCGTGCGCTTGAAAAGCCTCAAATTGATGAAGTCATTAAGATCAGCGAGACGTACAAAGCTGAAGAAAGCAGTGAGTACACTTGATATTTTTCTTATTTATCGGGGGCTGACCTGGACTGCTAGAACGTACGACGTATCGGTACGAGGAGGAGAAAGTGATCGATGTTCCCGCTCCTCCACCTCCACCGCAGCCGCCAGCACCAGCAACGATAATCGAAGTGCCCCCGCCGCCACCGCCACCGCCGATGGCTCCAGAGCCAGTTATCGTTGCCCCTCCTCCTCCGCCTCCTTCATCTCATCACTCTCACCACACTCACCACTCGCATCACCCCTCTCACTACGATCCGCCACCTCCTCCGAGATCAGTGCATGAAGTACGGTCTGTTCACGATGTGCGTTCCGTGCACGATGCCCGGTCTGTACGAAGTGTTTCGCCGCCCAGGCGCGAGATCATTGAGGAACGCATCGAAGAGTCTAACCATATTGGTGGGCCTTTGACGGTTGTGGTACCGGAGCGCCGGAGCGATCGCGAGATCAAAGAGGAGATTCGGAGACTGGAGAACGAGCGGAGAGCGCTTCAGCTTGAACGTCGAGCTGATGAGCTTCGCCTTGCACCTGTCGAGTACCGCGAAACGGAGTACGAAATCATCGAAGAACGGCCGCGCGAGCGGAACGTGATCCGCGTTGACAAGGATCGAAAGGGTAGGTTAGCCCTGGTCCGATCCTCTCATTAAGAACGGGGTTGATGGATCGGCGGAAACAGTGAGGTCTCGTTCGAGGCCACCCAACCCGAAGCTCGTCGCCGCAATGATGTCAACGCTCACTTGAGCCAAAATCCCTACCGAGGAATGGGTTTAAAGGAGAAGTTACCCTTATCTCTCCGAAATCATTACTGGAATGATATTTTCGGAAGCGATTTGTTCAGGATGCCTTTTCCGTTGTGTACTACGCTCTCACAAGTTCAATTTGGATGACTATGTTTCACTATTTCCTCTTTTGCAGTTTGGTGGTTTTCTTGGTGGAGGTTTGGGATTGGATTGCTTAGTTCAAAATACCATAGATGGCAGAAACCAAATATCTGTAACGGCAAGATCTTCGAACAGCTAACTCGTGTATATCTGATCTGCATGACGTGATACTCCAATGATCATCAAATATTTGCAAGCTCGCGAACACATATGGCGTTGTTTTTGTTCGGTGAAGTAGGATGCGAGATCCAGAAACTGGGCGATGATCACAGCCACGTCAACTTTGATATCCGTCGTGTGGCCCGAGAGCTGATCATCGCCCACCTTCTCAATCAGGAAGAGGATCCACGTTCGCCGGGTAGGCAACTCGGACCGGCCCTCAACCCCGGATCGCGACTTGACTTGACCGCCGCCGCTGCCATCACAACTACGGTCTAACAACTCCAGCGCCGACACAGAAACGCTCCTTGAAGGCCTCCACTGAATACGGCCACTCCGTCAGCCACCTCATAAAAAAGGACACGAATCCCGTTCCCTCAAAATAATCTGCGAAATCCGCACCGCTGCTGCGCATCCATTCTCCACGTCGCAAACAACCACTAGGAAATACTCCAGCCTCTGCGCGCGTTCGCGCAGAGGCTTCTATGTTCGTCAATATGCCGATATGTATCGAGTGCAGATACCCGCTTCGGACACTCTACACGACATATAGCAAGGCAGACGATCGCTCGCTGGGGAAGGGCGTCCGGTTGACCCAATGCCCGCGATGCAAGCGGTTCGGGGATAAATATGTCGAGCACGACTTCGTGGTGTTATTTATCGACCTGGTCTTGATCAAACCCCAGGTATGCAAGAGCAATCTCCCGATTGAAACAATGAAGGGCATCAGTACATCTGGGCGGTGCAGCTAATTGGGGCCATGCACAGGTTTACCGGCATTTGCTCTTCAATCGCCTCGGACGGGAAGATGATCGCTTCGACGTGAGTCTCATGGCGCTCCCACATAGCTCTAGGATCATCATCGGGGCCTGAACCACGTAGACTAACCTCACACGTCCACAGCCCTCCATTATCCGCCTCGGCATTCTCCTCCTTCTCTTCGACGTCTACCTAACCTGGGCGCGCATCGAAAAAGCCGCCCCCCAGCCTTTCTCCGCCGATCCGTCTTCCCCCAGCCTAGGAAACGCCATAGAGCCTCCCTCTCTTCTCTCCACCCAACCGCTTGTCCTCCAATACATCTTCTTCCTGGGCCTCTGCACCGCGCAGACCCTCGCCTTCCACCTCCCCATCCGCCTGCTCTGCTCGCACCCACCTCGCGTACGCCTCCCTTCCTTCCTCGCCAACCGGCTACGCGCACATTCCCCCAGCAGCAACCCTACCTCCATCACTGCCCACCCTCCCACCACGACCCTCACGCCCTCCGCCTCGGGTACTACAACCCCGACAGCCTCCCTCTCAACAACCAACCTCACCGCAGCCCCCACAACAACCACACCCTCCCTCACTCCACCAACCTCCACCCCACCCTCCTCCACGAACACGACCACGATCGCAAACGCGAACGCCAACGCGAACACCATCCCCCTCCTCCCGCACTACCCCCACCCCACGCCCCTCAGCACCGCCCTCCTCGTCTCCTCCTGCACCAAGCTCTTCCCCCTGCTGCTCATCATCTGGGACTACGACCTGCCGTCATCCGCCTCCGCCGTCTCGTGGGCCGTCATCGTCAATAACGTCGCCGCGCTGGAGATCCTCATGGACTGCGGGTACCTGCGGGCGGGCGTGCTGGTGGGCGTGGGCGCCGCGGTGAGGGCCGTGGTCGGGGAGGTGGTGCTGGCGAGCGTGGGATTGAGAGGCCTGGGAGGCAGTGGGACCGGTGGGGGAGGGGTCTGGGGGTGGGGTGTTAGAGGTGGGTGATGGATGTGATGAGGTCAAGGGGATGGGGGAGGTTGTGTGATGGATGGAATTATACCCAGATTGTCTTTTCTGTCCTTATTTGGCACACATTGAGGGCTTCATTGTCTAAAGCTATTGAATCATTCGAGAAATCCATTTACAAAGAACGAGACTTGAGTCAAGCGATTGTTGTCAATCCACATATGTGCGCGGTAATTTGTGTGTAGCGTGAGATTTGTACACGAGCATGATTTACAGACGAACACCCCAGAAAACCCAGAAACGCCTCGATGAGATAATCCCGCCCTTCAGCACCCGGCAAACGGGTCTCGTGCCCAAGCCCATGGCTGAGCCCCTCCCAACTACCACCCCACACAGCCCTTCTATCCCCCCATCTGGGGCATTTCTCAACCCCAGATCAGCCCGCCATGACTCCCCTCCACTACCTTTATGCAGCAAAAACTGTGGGCAGGCTTAAAACGCGAAGCGGTGCGCGCCCTCGCCGCCCTCGGGCCGCAGGTCGGAGCGCCGCGGGTTGATGAGCGGATGCCACTGCGCCAGGAAGGTGATGGCCCACATCAGGTAGCAGGACCAGGCTGACAGGATGAGCGAGGAGCGCCACACACTGTCTCGTTTGTCAGCATTTCCATTGCCCGGCGCACATGTAGAACGTGGGTAGAGGGTATAGTGAGATGTGTGCAGGGCACTCAAAGGACGAGTGCGCTTGACGGGCGGACGCTAGGCTGGACAGCGTCTGTATCACGGATGGAAGCTTGCTGGCGGGAGAGATGCGAGGCCGAGTGGCTTGCGCGGAGAAGCTGCACTCCGCAGCGCAGCCATGTGCGAGCTGCGGCTCCGGGTGTACAGTATGTACGCCTGCTCGCTCTGCCGCTATCTCCGCCTCCTAGCCCCGTCCCGAACGTATCTTTGTATGGCCGCAGGAGATATCAGAAGGAAAAGGGCGAATCGGAGGGTGGTACTGACGTTTGATTCTCGCCCTTGGGGCTGGCGAACCACGAGACGGCCGAGAAAGCGACGATGAAGACGAGGCCGATGATCAAGCTCCAGCTGCGCGCATCATCGGGTATAAATGTTAGCAATCCGCGTGGTTTCCAGCGAAGCAATTCCTTGAAGGAACAGCGAAGGACGGTTGCGTATACGGCTTTCAGGGCGGAACGTGTTGTGCATATGAGGGTGCAGTCGGGCTCACTCACCCGTTCGCCATCTTGGAGGTCGATCACGCAGTATCAGTTGGAGCGGGAAGAGTGTGGGGAGAAGGCTAAACGTTATAGCGCTCTCGAGGTTTGCGAAGTTCGGTCGGAGGGAAGACGTTGGTCGATGTCAAGGAAGGCGGCTGTTGGTGGTGATGCAGCAGCAACGAGCTATCCTACCGCCGCGTTGCGGGCTTGGCGTTTGACGTCTCCGGAAGCCGTCGCGCTTAACCATTTCGGGGAAGTAGCTCTCGACGCAGGGTTGCTCCCCGAGCTCTTTTAGCTGGCGCTCAGGAACTTGGATGATATCATGATGCTCGAATCGTGCTATTATTTTATCAAAGCCCATTAGGCTGGGTATATCATGCTGCTATTACCCCAACTTTCCAGCAGAAGTAAAAAATTACATAGAAAGAAGTTAATCTGCGACCGTCTTTGCCGCTTCATCCGCGTCTGCAGCTGGGCTCTCATCAGGTTTCATGACTTCCGAATCTGATTTCTCGTCTGCTGGCTTCTCAAGCTCCGACTTGTTTTCAGATTTTTCACCCGTCTTTTCTTCGTCTTCATTGCCGGACTTCTCATCTGCCTTCTCTCCGAATTTCTCAGCATCCTCTCCTGTTGAGTCCTGCGATGCAGGCTCCGCAGATCCGTCTTTGGCTTCGCCCTCGCTACCTTCCTTTGTCTCAGTTGGATCTTCGTCTTTTGACGTAGGATCCGCCTTCTCTGGCCCAGATTCCTTGATTGGATCTTCTGATTCCTTCTCTGGAGATGCTTCGGTAACCTCGACCACCGGGGCTTCCTCTTCTCCAGCGGTCTCCGTCGATTCCTCAATATGCTCGGCCTTATCTGCAGAAGACTCCTCCTTAGCCTTTGCAGACTCTTCTGATGGCCCCTCAGAAGACTCCAACTCCGGCTGACCCTCTTCCGCAGCCTTGTCCGCGGCTTTCTCACCAGCCTTCGTAGGCGACCCTTCCTCCTCCTCCTTTTCCTCAATTACGCTGATCTGGTGTGCGCTCGCTGACGGCGTATGCCTATGCCTCTTCGTAGTATTACCTGCGACCAACGTCGAGTTTCCAGCCACATCTGCATCACCAGCTTCGCCCTCGCCCTTACTCTCCTTCTTCAATATTGTCGGCACCGTCTGTGCCAGCTCTGTAGGCGTCGTCTCGATACCTTCAGCCTCAGGCGGAATCGTATAATTATCGCTAGGAATCAGGTTATATGTGTCGCACACGACTTTGAAGAACGAGTACAAGCCCGTTTTATTCTCCACCTTCCAGAACATGTCCCGGTGCTGGAACCATGCGTGGGCAAAGATGCGGTAGACGCGGCGGAAGACATTGGTGAGCTGGCGTATCTGCTGGTGGGCAGTGTTGGCCTCAGTGCCGAGGGCGAGGCGGCTGGGGAAGTTCTTGGGCGAGGTCAGCGTGTTGGCGGCCCAGTCGAGCGTGTGGCAGCAGTAGTCGATGGCGCAGCACGATTTGGGCGGGTCGTGCACCGCGCAGAGGTACTGCCACTCCGACGCGCGCATCTCTGGGCACGTCTGGGCGGAGCAAGGCGGATCGTCGGCGAAGAGGGCGATGAGGATCGAGTTGGCGTGCTCGGTCAGGAAGCGGCACAGCTCGTACAGCCAGAGGGCGCGCTCAACGCCGGGCGGCGGCTCGGCCAACTTCATGGCGGCAGCGCGGTCGAGCGGGGTGGAGATGTTGGAATCGGAGGGGTGCGTTGCCGAGTAGTGGAGGGCTTTAAGGTATTCCATTAGCTGGAAGGCAGACTCGATCTACAGGCATCTGTCAGATAGCTTGTCTAGACGGCGGTAATAATTGTGCACGGGAGCTCACGTCTTTCAGGTCAGCCAGTGGCGGACCTTCAGCCATGTACTGAGCCTTCGTTCCAGGGCGTATCCTCCTCGCAGAGCCTTGGTCGACCTTTGCTTCCTCGGAGTGCTCCTCGGCGATGGGCGACTTGGGTCCCAGCTGGTCCTCGGCGATTGGCGGCGGACTGGGGAGCCGCGGCGAGCTCGAGGGCGACATGGCAGCCATGGTGGAGGAGGCGCGGGCGAAGCTTCCTCGAATTGACGGCAGAGCTTGAGGTGGTCGAGGCTGGCGAGTGAGATCGTGGCCGGTGGCTGTGATGGATCGGGCGTCTGCGAGTCGACGGGTGCCCTGAGCTGCGGCTGCGGCGCAATTCGGCCCGTTACTCATCCCAGCTCCTACTCAGGCTACTTTTACCCGTACACAACATCTTCGCACCACACATACGTTCGTCGCCAGCGGGGATAGTCTTTCTTCCTTTTCCTTGCGAAGCCACAACTTGAGGTCCAGACAGCGCGGCTTGGCACTTCATCACTACCACAGCGAGAGAAACGACTGTATTCTACTGCTGTCTCGAAGTTCGCCTCCGCCATCAGCGAACTCGCAACCCTAGTTCAGCGGGCAATTGAGTCTACCTCACCTCCGGCCTGACTTGGGAGAACGTGCTAAGCTTGGCATGCCGTATCTGAGATGATAGCATTATATTCACCAGCTCTGCTTTATCATGCCGCCATACGACTTAGCAACTCGGGCTCAGGTCCTAACACTCGCTCAGCTTGGTCTCTCCACTCAGGACATTGAGGAGCGAATTGGCATAAATCCAAACAACGCGAAGGAGATCATTCTGTCCGCCATCCGTCGTGGCTTTGATCCTACTAAACAGCAGCTTATCAATGCGAAATATGTATCCGGCTCTGCCTCCCTCAACGAATTGCCAGTAGAGCTTCAGCTCAACATAATCAGTCACCTTGATCTGACCTCTCTCATAAAGATGCGCGTCTCGACGTACTGGCGCGACCTCATGAAGTCACAGACGACGAAGCCTGGTGTCATTCATCCAGCTCGCAAGGCACTGCTCTCGCTGTACTACGAAATCGTCAACGAGCCGTGGTTTCTTGCGACAAGAGAACACACGATCTCACATCTGGGCCTCTTTTGTGATTTAGGCGAGTCTCCGGAAACTAGAAGAATCCATCGCCAGCGCTGGGCTGAGTCTTTTCGGCATTACGATAGCTTGCCCGAGGAGTTCAGGATTTGGGCATTTGAATGGCCCTCTGCAGCGGCTTTTGCATGGATCTGGCCTGGTCTACCACGCAATTTTGACTCGCAAGAAGAAGTTCGATGGATGTGGTCCGGTACGCTGAATATGCTCTCAACCAAGGAGAGACAAGAGTACGAGCGGGACTTCGCAGCATTCGAAATAATCCCAGGGAGCACTTTTGTCGAATTAGCTCCACATGGAGAACTTAGGTTCACGAAGGAGGAATGGTCGAACTTCCGTCCAATGTATACCGACACAGAGATTGATGACTTTTGGGTTGTCCATGCACAAGGCATCATGGTGAGAAGCTCCGGCGAATTACCCAGCGAAGAGGATGAAGAAGACCCGAAAGAATGGGATAATCCCCTTATGTTGATCTGCGAAGAAGGGAATCCTTTCGATGGCTATGTCATCCAAGCGGAATCCTATGGCTTCATTTCATTAGGCGAAGACGGTGAGCTTTCACTACTCTCTAATGAAGTGTGCTGCTCAAGCTGGTCTCAATTTCTGAAGGAAGAAAGTCTCCGTATGAAGCGGATGTACAAGGTTCATCTAGACCTGCAAAAGATGAAGGAACTTAGTAAAGGGAAGGCGAAGTGTTCGAAGCGGAAGCACAGTGGCAATGAGCTGTCTGAGGGGAATGCAAGAAGGAGAAGCCAACGCTTATTGGACAGGAACAACTCTGGAAGTGTTGATTAAGCGCGTTTACTGCTGTACACTGACTTATCCCCACCCTCTTCAGCGACACGATACAATGTTTACGATAAGAAAGATTTCATTGAACGGGGCTGAAGATACATTCCGAGGACTTTTATCAACACTTCTAAAAGGGTGTAGGGGCAGTCTTCGCAGATCTTGCTTGTGCGTACACAAGAATGGGCTGGCAGATCCAGTTGAGGCGTTCTGAGGATCATGACTGTGAAAAAGAACACAACCAGGTATGAGTACTTGTAGCAGGCCGACCGCTGTGTCGTAGCAATAATGAGTTTACCGCTATCGAAAAAACTAGATATACGACTGCGCATCATCCGCATCAGTGGTCGACGATACATCCCGTGTCTTACCCAGATCCCCCTGCAGACTTGCAATCTTTGCCTCCATCCTCTTCACGGCATCTTTGCCCAGCAGCAACCGGTGCACTTTACCCTTCAGCTCTCCCGCTTCTCCGTTCTCCTCCCCGCTGGTGTTGCCAACGATCACGTCATACATCACACGCGCTCCCTTATCCGTGTCTCCCGGCGATTTGTCCTCCCTATAGGCCTTGAAGCGGACATACGTCTTGGCTATTGGATGGTCCGCATCCGCATAGGCGTCCGTGAGCTGCTTCTTGGTGTAGACGCCGGACTGGGCGAACTTGGTGCGAAAGGCACCCGGCTCGACAAGAAGTACGTTGATCTTGAAGGGCGCAAGCTCTTGATGAAGGGACTCAGATAGGCCTGCTGGACGTCAGGCTTTCTGGAAGATAATGTCCACGGGGCAGATATCGCTTACCTTCCAGCGCGAACTTCGAGCTGGAATAGAGACCGCATGAGGGCAGCGCGTACAAACCCGCCACGCTGCCGACGTTGACGATGGTGCCTGTCTGGCGGGACCGCATATGCGGGATCACAAGCTGAATCAGACGTAGGGGCCCGAAAAAGTTGGTCTCCATCTGAAGCTTTGCTTCTTCGATGCTGAGGATTATCGAAATCAGTCAATTACTTTGCCTTGCGTATCAAGTTGTAGTGTAAATGTGGATGGCTCAAGCCCACCTTATGTCTTCCACCGCACCCAGCAACGAGTATGCGGCATTGTTCACCAAAACATCGATCTTATCTTCCTCATCTTCCAGGATGATCTTGGCTACTTTGGGGATGGCATCGAGGTCGCTAACATCCAGTTCCAGGCACTTGCCGCCTGCATCTTCAATGGCCTTGACGGCTGGCTCGTAGCGCTCACCTGTACGACGACGTACGGTTGCGAAGACTTTGTGCCCAGAGCGTAGGGCATGGAGAGAAAGAGAAAGACCGAAGCCCGACGATGCTCCCGTGATGAGCCAGGTGAGAGGACGGGAAGGCATCGTTAGATATGCAAGAGGTGGTTTGCTGGGGAAGAATAGGATCGGATTTGATTCAGACGTTTCTCGCAAGATTTCATGTCTTACTTTTTTTATACTGCTTATGCACAGTATTTAATTCGTAGAGAGTGAGGAAGTATGGCGGAGGTAATGACGGTGTTTGAAGACGCTTAAGTCCGGCGGTTGCTATCTCCGGGTAGGCAGCGCAGTGTGGCTCTAATCTTTTGTCATGGACATACTGGCGACAGGAAGTCTGCGATGATTGATTGAGCGGAGGAACACTAATGAGATTGGAAGCACTCCTAAAAATCATTAGTGCTTACATGTTCGTAGTGCTCTGCAGTTCCTATATCCTACTGGTACAGACATCCTTCAAGATCTACGGTATTACCACGGGAGTCAAATCGCCATGACAGCACTCAGCTCGTCCCACTTTATCAATTTTATCTTGGAGACATTACATGGTCAACATTTGAGTATCTTGCACATGCCGCGAATCTCAAGGTGGCATTGAGGGCGGCGGCTTACGCCCGGTCTATTCTCAAGGCCACAGCGCGGACATTGACGCTTCGTGCTGCCGATGAGGACCAACACAACAACAGAGAAAGATCAGTTTCATATATGCAGTGAGGCTTTGCAGCATTATTCTTTGTCTGTATTGCTTCTGAAATCCTTTATGAGGTGGTCGGGCTGCCGCCTTCCTACAGTATTAGCGATTATCCTAAGCTTATGATCACCGCGGGCGGTCACTTAGGGCTTTCGCTCGTGTCAAACGTGAGAAAGCCATGCGTAAGCCTCACTAACCTAGCTCATATATCAAAATAACAAACCAAACGGAATGGCCTCGAAATCGTAAGTAAAAGTTAAGATTATTCACAGGTTTCGAAGACTATGCTCTCCCCTGCTCGAGCCGCTGTCACCCGAAAATTTGTTTTCAGGCAATAAAAGCAGCGCCAATCTTTCGAGCGATCTCCCTAATGGGACAGGCTGAGACGGGAGGAAAGCGGAAATGGGCTCATTTGTTATATGCCTAACTTATAATAGAAAGTAAGGTGGGCGTAGAGGGAGGACTTCCGCATTTGAGGATTAAACTACATATCGTTGAAGTCACCAGCTGCTTGAATAACGGAGTCGCATGCCGGGACTCTCTGGATTGTCCATCTGCGGTCCTTGCAAAACCAATGTACTCGCCGATTGAGGATAATTTACTGCATTGTAAGATTAGACACGACACTTTTGTTCTGTATTGAATATCTGGATGTGGAAAGTTGGTATCCTTTGTCTATATTAATATGTGGATACGTCAATGCATGACTGTATATCCACCTCTGGACAATCTCCACAGAAAAAAATGAGAGTGTCACCTTGTCGAGGAATACCTTCACATCACGCCCAGCTCTAACGAAGAAATCGTTGTTATGGTTGTTACTGCATCAATTAACGATGTTGCGAGCGCGACCTCCGCGGCAAAAGTTCAAGCCTTTCTGACCCTCTCGTTCTTCTCAATCATCTTCTCTCTCTCCTCCTCTACGCCCTCGTCGCCAACCGCTCTTTCTACGGTGTTCCGACTCCGCTATCGCTCCAAGCTGTCCATCCCATCTACTGTTACATCCTCGGAGCCGCCCTGCTCAGCATCTACGGCATCTGTAGCGTCCGAGACATCATTGAAAAAAAAAAAAAAACCAATTTACTTCCCCAACGGCTTTCAGGACGTAGTATCCCGAGCAAAATACGTCGGGCCCATGTCCCGCTACCTCTCAGCATGGACGAACCGCGTAGCTGGCAAGTTAATCACGCACGGCGCAGCGGCATCGCACCACCTGCGCACGCCGGCGACCTACGCCATCCAAGGCTCCATCGCCGCCTACGCCGGCGCCAAGACCATACCGGGCGCCGAAGCTGCCATGAGGCGGACACTTCTCCTCACCATCCGCGACAACGGCGTGCGCGCCGGACTCAGCGACCTCAAAGCCTCAATTCCGAGCCAAATGGAGGCCCCTCCAAGCCTGCCCACGCGCCAAACGCGCCTCCCTCCACCTCGCCGCCCGCCTGGCCCGCTTCCTCCGCGCCTCCAAACCCCTCCCGACGCTCATCCGGCCGGGCGGCACGACCACCGTCACCATCAACCCCCTCCCAAATCGCCCGCCTCACCGCTACCAACGCCTTACTGGCCGCCAAGCTCCGCTCCCTCGAAAACGCACCGGTCCGCGGGAATCTCGCCGCCGCCGCAGCAGCCGACGACGACGATGACGACGCGGGCGGTCACCACGGTGGAGCAGCGGTCTGACGCCGAGCGCGCCCAGGCGCCTCGAGTGTCGGCCGTGGAGCGGGCGGCTTCGGTGGCGGAGGAAGGAGTAGCTGCGGGTGAGGGAGAGGATCTAGGATGGAAAGACGAAGAAGGGGGACTGTGTCCAATGCACTGAGGCCTTGGTTGAGGAGCGGGAGATGGAGGTTGTTCTTGCGCGGGTGGAGGAGTTGGAAGGGGAGAGAGAGTTGGGGGGGGAAGCCCTGCAGAAGCAGGTAGAGACGTTGGGTAAGGAATTGGGGAGGGGCGAGGCAGAGACGGATATTAGAAGAGAAGGGGGAGAAGACTTGATAGATGGATGAACCCTTGCAGGAGGTGAGGAGGATTGAAGAATCGGAGCCGGTGCGCGGCGAGGCGCAGAAAATGCTTGAAGAGTTGGGGAGAGAGAAAGGGGGAGCGCTGCGGAAAGGGATCGGTCCTTGAGAATGACAGAGCAGTGGGAGGCTGGCTTGGGTAAGGTCTGGATGAAACTTGCCGCGATGCAAGGAAAGCTTAGCAGGCAGGAGGTTTGGCTGGAGGATAGGAAAACGAGAATGATTGAGGGGAGTCCGGACTCGCAAGCTCAGTTCGCAGAGGGAGATCGCCGCTCGGATAAGATGGACATTGGCTCAAGTCTGGACAATGAGTTGCCTAAAGACAAGTAGAATATGCGCCAAAGCTCACGGATGGGGGTCTACGGCTCGGACAAGGTGGAAATTGTGCCAAGTCCGGGGACTGACTTGTCCGGAGATATTCAGCGGCTAAGACCCAATTTCTTTTGTGTTTTTTTTAAAAAAAAAAAAACGACGAGGATAGTTAGATCGTAGAGCGAGGAAAATCTTAGGTGACCGACGTCAGTATGGCGGCTTTTGAGATCGAGAAGACCAGTCAAGTTGCGGCTGGCCGATAGACTCTGCATCTAGTTTCCTCATTGGCTTCTCTAACAACATAGTGTTTGTTACTCCCGACCGCGTTTGCATGTCATGCTGCACGACAGTCGCCTGTGGACTATATTCAGAGCCGTATATTCCAGGATGAGCGCGCTTTCTGATTCCAGCTGCGGAATCTGGTGGCAATTTGATGCCTATGAGTCGGTATCCAGGTAGGGCCATGCATTTGCGTGTGACCAACAGTCAATTAAGAATGAATATGCTGCCCATGCCTCGCCAGTCGAGCTCATTTGCTGCTCGGTTGGCGAAGAAGACAAAAGGACTAATCGACAATCCGGCGGAGAGATCAACGGGACCGCAATCTGAAAGCAAAGGTCGCCGGCGCAACCGAGAGTATACGTCATGCTGCAAGTTCCCTAGTCGGCGTAAATTGATTTGCTCGATGTCGGCGAATCCAGAGGGGTTCCTGCAGCGGCAGGCGGAGTCAGGATTGGCGTGCATATCGGCTCCAGAGTGACAGGTTCGTTCACAGTTTAGACGCGCAGGCAGCAATGTGTAGGCCCGCCATTGGCAGGCGGTGCATGCGGGGACGGACTAGCAAGTGAATGCGATGCTATCTGGGGACGTGTAGCATATTGCGAGAGTGAATTTTGAGCGAAGCTTGAAAGAAGTTCAGCCGTGCCTTCACATGTGGAGCGGCTGGGTGGGGATCCATTGGCCATGGACAACAAAGGAGCGGGCGAATGGCGGACAGCGGAGCGCAGCGGGAGATGGATTGTTTGCAGCAGCGCAAATCACATGCCAGTCCCTGAAAAGCAAGGGACCCACAAGGGACCTGCAACGTCATTGGAGAACTCCGCGCAGGGCCGTTTGTGGAATTCCAAAACATCGCAGCTCTGTTGACGGCGAGGAATCGACGAGGCGACGAGGTCAGTCAGCTCCAGCGGTCCAGCCAGCTCGGGAGCGCCATGGCAACCTCGGCTCCAGTATCCGCCACCCTCCGGATATTGAGAGGAGCTGGAAAAAGAAAGCAAGGCGAGACGAGGCTGGCTCTACCAACCAGACCCAGCTAGACGCCCGCCGTTGCACCCCAGAGACGCGGAGCCGCAGCCAGGGACCCGCGCCACGAAAGGGAGCGGGCACAAGGGCAGCTGATCAGGAATAATCTCGAGTCGACGGCCTGTGTTACTCCGCGGCTCGTGGGGAGGCTAGAAGCGAGAAGCGAGAAGCGAGGACGAGGGCGATTCATGCCCGGGGCTGGAGCGCGGCTGTACGGAGGAGACGGCCGGAGAAAGGGTTGTGGATCTGGCTCAGCCAGCTGCCTGTTTTCCGGAATTTCGCTGGATGTGTGTGATGTGTGTGATGTGTGATGGGTGACGCGCGATGGGCGATGCGCGCGCGCGATCCCCCGCGGGGCTGATCTGCCAGCCGAGTCGCGACGCTGCGCAGCCCGCATGCTGTTTCCAGTTGAGCACGATGCCGCCGCCATCACCAGGCGGCTGTGGGCGGCAAGGACGGCGGCTGTCCTCACACAGCAGCGTTCGAGAATAGATGGTCGACTGAACTGGCCCACATCGGGTCCTCGTGCAGCCTGGAGCGGCAGCCCAGCGTCAAACGGGCAGCGACCAGCGGCCAGCGACCAGCATCCAGCACCCAGCACCCAGCACCCAGCACCCAGCACCCAGCGGGAGCGCGCCACCAGGGCTACTGCCGCCGCCTGCCAATGCCAGCGCCAGGCTTGCGGCGCCCGTGAGGTGACCCTCCCCCCCCCCCCCGGCTGCCCGCGCGCTCGCGCGCTACAAGATGCAGCACAGCGCCCGCCCCGGCTCTGAGGCCACGAAGCGGAGCTACCACCAGCCCGCTCGCACAACCAGTCTCGCCTTACCGCCGCCGTCCAACGAGCGGCTGTCATCTACCTGCCGCCGGCTCCTGTCGCCCCTTCGGCCCGTTGGTGGTGCGGCCGCCTTCACACCACCCGGACCTGACCACACGCCCCCAAGCCCGACTCCACTCCCGCCACGGAGATTTGCCAATAACCCACCGCGTGCGCAGCTCATTTTTTCGCTGCCCTTCACCATCCCCCAAAACGAGGCCACTATGCCCATGTTCCCACGCAGGAGCCACCGCTCGACCACGCTTCCCCATCCACAGATGGCCCATGAGTGCAGCAGGAGCTGTACCTTGGCCCGCGTATAGGTAGCCACGACCGCCCGCGAGAGCCTCCCCGACCCTTCGAAATAGCCCTTTCTCAACACCATCTTCCTCCAAAATGGACCACCACCAGGCACAGAGCCACGACCAGAGCCACCCCGCCGAGGCACCCGCCTCGCGCGGCCTCCACCTCGAACTTCCACCCCCACCCAATCCGTCCGCCGATGCGGGCGTGATACCGCCCATCTCGACCCCAGACGAGGATGCGCCCACCCCGCCAGCCGACGCCGAGTGGGATCCGTCGACCCTCAAGCCAGAGACGGCCATGAAGATGCTATGCCGCGCCGTCGTAGCACTCGCGAGCGTCACTGGCGACATTCCCCCAACCCCTCCCATAAGCCGTCCAGGCACCCCGCGAGCCTCGCCCATGCCCACTCCGTCGGGGATGCGGTCACGGAGCAGCTCACGCCCGGCCACCCCTGTGCCCTTCGACGACCTGAAAGGTCCCAAGTACCGTGGAATCGATATGGGCAGCCCGGAAGCCCAGCACCATGAGCCATCGGCACGCGACGTGGGGGTCGACGCCGAGCCGGTGCGCATCCAGCAGGCTGCCATAGCGCGCAAGTTTTACTCGAAGAAGCCCCCGCCCATCACGCTGCTGGACTACCTCATGCGTCTGCAGCGCTACTGCCCCATGTCGACGGCGGTCTACCTGGCGGCGGCCTCATACATTTACAAACTGGCGGTGGAGGAGAAGACGGTGCCGGTGACGGCCCGCACGGTCCACAGACTGCTGCTGGGCACGTTGCGCGTGGCAATGAAAGCGCTGGAAGATTTGCGCTACCCTCAGGCACGATTCGCCGGCGTGGGTGGCGTGCGAGAGACAGAATTACAAAAGTTGGAGATTAGCGTGTGTTATCTGATGGAGTTTGAGTTGCAGGTGTCGCCCGAGAGCTTGTACCGAAACACGCTGCGGCTGCAGCAGGCGAGCGTGCAGGCCACGGCTTTCAGCGCGAAGCTCCCTGTATCTTTTCGACCAAAATTGCCAGAAGCGGCACGAACAGAGGTGACGGCATGATCAAAGCACTCGTTTCCAATTTGTTCAGCCATTTGTCGGCTATGTCGCAAAAGCTGAATGTTTAATGTATCTTTACTACGGCTGCTGTTGGGAGTTTTGGGAGCACTGGACCAGGGTAATTTCGAGGGATACACCAGACACTCGTGTCTCTGCTGGGCGGCTCTTTTGACGAATTGCAAAGGACACATTTCTTCTTCCATAGCTCCATATTCCTTGCGAATGGTACAATGGGAATTTTTTTCCCCCTCCTGATCTACGAGCACGACCTGCACTTTTCCGCTCGGAGCCCGCGCGAGCTAAGGGTCCACGGCCGACGGTCCACAGGTGATCGGCATGCGCGCTAATCGTTAGGTGCGCCACCCGATCACGAAACACCATCGCCGCCGTACGCGTACTGCAGCTATCCACATCCGCCGCCAAACACCTTGCCCAGACCATCGCAAATCGCTTCTCCAGTCCACTCTGACCGCAGTCCCTCGCTTTTCGCGCGCCTTTCGTTTCCGCCGATCACGCCGTCATCATGAGACTCGACCGTTCCGCGCTCTTAGCTGCGTCGCTCATCCCTTTTGCCAGCGCCGACGTCAAATTCACAAGCGTTACCGGCGGTGACTCCCTAACCGTCGGATATGGGCCCTCGGCAATCACAGTTGAATGGACCGAATCTGGCAACGAACCCAAGATTGCCGAGCTCGAGAGTTATGTGCTGGATCTGTGCGCGGGAACGAACGATAACTTTGTGAGTGACAAGACTGCCAGGGCTGACTCGCCGGAAGCTTGTTGTGCGTCTAACACGAGCTCTTCGCAGGCATCGGTCAAGACCATCACCTCCAAAGGTCTGCATTCGTTGGGGAGTATAGCGAAGGGTGTCATTCTACCGACTGACGGCGGAGATGCTGAAAACGCGTAGTATGTGTTCTCGAGCGCTTTCGATCGACGCGCTCGTCGCTAATCTTCGCTACAGCTTCTTCCGCATCGTCTCGAAGACGAAGGATGGCGACACGGTCACGAACTTTTCCCCGCGCTTTTCGCTGTTCGGCATGGCGGGCAGCTTCCCAGCGGAAGTCCAGGAAGCCCTCGACGCGAGCCCCATAGTTGATACGGACCCGCCGGTCGTCCCCAGCGGCGAGGACTCCGAGTCCGGACTGAAGAAGAGGCAGGGCGGCGCGCCTATCGGTGCTGGTGCAGCGGCCACGGTGACGGCGGGGGCTGCGGGCAGCTATACCATACCGTACACGATGCAGACGGGCTTGACCAAGTACGCGCCCATGCAGCGCGTGCCGAGCTCGAAGATCACCAAGAAGACGGCGAGCCCGCAGTACCCGACGAGCGCATACACACCGTATACCACGTACGCTCCAACGCCGACGCAGGTGATGACGGTCACGCAGAGTGGGACGTTCACGATCAGCAGTAAGGAGGCTACGGTAAGTGCCTAAAAATCGCATGTTGATCGTTGATCATTTCTAATGTGCTCAATACAGCAAGCGGCTGCACCAATGCCTTCGGACGACATGGCCAAGTATCTGGCGAGATGGAAGGACTAGAGCCAAGGGATTGCGCAGGGTGTTGTTGTTGATGATAATTGCAACTGTACGACCATACATGACGGGCGGAGTTTTTGGGTTTGGGCATTCCGCATGAATCGGAAGAAAGCGGGCATCTTGTGTTCAAGCTGTAACAAGTGGAGATAACTGTACCTGCATGATTAAAAAAGTTCACATAGAAGTTAGGAGAAACAATCCGATGAGGGCTTCAGGCACCTGTATCCCAGAGTGAGAGGTCACGTGCACGTCAATGCTCGTCCATCTCTTCTCCGCAAAAGAGGGACATCTAAAAATTCATCCAGCCGAGGGATGCCGAGATCGTGAGGGCCCGCGTCTCCGCGTTGCTTCGCATCTTCAATGCCCTTCACGCCGCCTCTCGTGCCAAGCCGCCTCGTTGCCAGCTCCGGCAGGTCGTTGCTCGCTCACTGCCCCACCTTCAACGCGAGCCGGCTATCAGCGGCCTGTCAGCGGTGCCCCTCCCCAGCGTCATCACCTCCAAAAAGCTATTTTTCATCAACGACGCCAGCCGCAGACCAACAACGTGGCTCTGACCTCATTCGCCACCGCCAGTTGCTCAACCGCGTCAAGGAGTATCAGCTCACGAGGGGCAAGAACGGGAGGAAGATTGATCCCGACATGTCGATTAACAAGCCGAATGTGCGCGAGGTCCTGAAGGGGAAGTACCCCGCCAAGACCCATGCGAAGAAGGTCAAGGAGTGGATCGTGGCGAATGGCGGGGATGCCGAGGGTGTCTTATATTTGGAGGGTCAGAAGACGAGGATGAATGAGGTAAGGCCTTTTCCGTTTTCCCCATTCCAGAACAACCGAATGGGGAAGTGGAGAATACAAAATCCTGAGTGGCAGGGAGAGAGACGAGAGGGGAAACGCATGCTGCTTGTTGGTTGAATCCGAAATCGTGGCTGACAGTTTTGCGCAGGATAACGACCAGGAGGTGCCATTCCGCCAGCGCAGGTACTTCTTCTACCTGACGGGATGCAACCTGCCGGACTGCTACCTCGCTTATGACCTGAAGTCTGAGAAGAGCACTCTGTTCATTCCACCTATTGATCCGGACGAGGTCATTTGGTCGGGTCTGCCCTTGGGTCCTGAAGAAGCGCTGCAGAAGTATGAGATTGATGACTGCAAGCCCTCGACTGAGATTAACTCATACCTCTCCGGCGCCACTACCTCGAAGTCAACAGTCTACGCCATCGGTGGTCAAGTCTCGGACGAGACGACTTTCCTCGCCTTCAACGACAAGAACTTCGATCTCCTCAAGACCGCCATAGAAGAATGTCGTGTCATCAAGACTCCCTATGAGATTGCTCTCATCACTCATGCCAACAACGTCTCGACCGCCGCCCACACGGCAGTCATGGCTGCCGCGAAATCTGCCACCAACGAGCGCGAACTGGAGGCCATTTTCCTGAAAAGCTGCATCGAGCGCGGCTGCCGCAACCAAGCTTACGGATCCATTATGGCCAGTGGCACGAGCGCGGCGACTTTGCACTACGTCCGCAATGACCAGCCCCTCGCTGGCAAGCTCAACCTTCTGGTCGACGCTGGCGCCGAGAAGGATTGCTATGCTTCCGACATCACCCGCACATTCCCCATCAGCGGCAAGTTCTCGCCCGAGAGCCGCGCCATCTACGACATTGTCTTGCGTATGCAGAAAGAGGCTATCACCAGCTTGAAGGAGGGCGTTAGCTGGGATGAGGTGCACGCTCAGGCGCACCGTACTGCCATCGCTGGACTGCTGGAGTTGGGCATCTTGAAGGGCGACCCCAAGGCTATCTTTGACTCTCGGACCTCCGTTGCTTTCTTCCCGCACGGCCTAGGACATTATCTTGGCATGGTATGGCCTTCAATGATTTTTGGCGTTTGCATGCTGATAAGATCTCCAGGATACGCATGACAGCGGTGGTCACCCCAACTACGCTGACAAGGACCCCATGTTCCGCTACCTGCGCAAGCGCGGTACGCTACCGGCTGGGTCGGTCATTACCGTTGAGCCGGGTATCTACTTCTGCAGGTTCATCATCGAGCCGTACCTGAAGGACGAGAAGCACAAGAGCTTCATCGATGAGAAGGTGCTGGAGAAGTACTGGGAGGTTGGTGGTGTGAGAATCGAAGATAACCTGTTGATCACCAAGGACGGTTATGAAAACTTGACTGAGACGCCAAAGGAGACGGCGGATGTTGAGGCGATTGTGGCTGCGTAGAGGTAAGATTGTGCATTCCTGGCGAGTGGTCCATGTCCCAACTACGGAGCACTCTCAATCGCTGACGCCCAACAGCAGGACTTTTGCTTCAGACAGAATCAAAACAATCCTTTAAGATCGAACTAGAATCCTGACGTACAAATCCTTGTCTCGAGTGGTCTTGCCGCTAATTTGTAGATACGGTTCGTGATCAATCTCCGTAGCAAGTTGAAGTGTCTATCCGCAGCCTCCGCCGCGCGCTAACGCAGGAACCGGTCCCAAACATTTCTCACTCCTCCCCCATTCCTCGTCTCACCGCCTTCGCCCACATCGTGAGTCTAGCGCCTAGTTACCACGGGCCTCTTTTCACATGTCACGCCTTGTCTCTTTTTGATTTTCAGTGGGGCCGCCTTGCGAGCCTGCGTAAACATGGTTCAAATCTCTTATCATCTTCGCGTTTTCTCTCCGCATGCTCGCACCTGTGCACAAGGTTTTTCCTCACAGGATATTACGTCTCTATCCTTCGTAGGAGATCACGCGTGCTTTCTTTACGAATTGACGAATTCTGCTCTTTTCCAACCTTTCACATATAGAAAAGCTACGCGAGACGACGCACATTCCACGAACCCTTTCCATCAATTTTCACGACCATCACGACGAAAAAAAAAAATAAATCAGAAAGAAAACCTTCCCCGAGAAGCAACGAAGCGAAACAAACGCCCCACGATGCCTCCCCGATCCAAACGCCTCATCCTTTGCTGCGACGACTCGACTACTACCACCTCCTTCCCTCCTTCCTCCACCTCCCCCTCGAAACACCCCCCCCGTCCTTCCAACCCCGCCCGCCTCGCCCGCATGCTCGCCCGCCACGGCCACAACCACCCCGGCGACGACGACGACGAGGACACTGACAACGGTAGCGCCGTCCCGCAAATTGTGTACCACCTGTCCACCACCACCATCGCCGCCTCTGACCGCTCGACCGACAGCGCCGTCGCCGCCGCGTACCTCTTCCTGGCCGCGAACTACGCGCCAGGCGACGCCATCGCGGCGTTCGGCGCGGGGAGGGGCGCCGCGGTGGCGCGGACGGTCGTCGCACTGGTGACGGAGGCCGGGGTCTTGCGGGCGGGGGAGGTGGGGTGGTGGAGCCAGCTGTGGGGGTTGTGGAAAGGGTGGAGGCGAAGGGAGAACGGTGGTGGGGGCGGAGGATTCTGGGGGGACGTGTTGGCGTACAGGAGTCCGGAGGAGTTGAGTCGCATCGCGGGGTTGAAGGGGAGCATGTGGGCGGATGTTAGGGTCGGAGTTGTTGGAGTCTGGGACACGGTGAGTGTGCGGGATTTTTCCTTTTTTTGATATTCATGTTTCCGGATTGGAGGTGGGGTTCGGAGGGCTAATGTTAATGTTTGGTGTAGGTTGATGAGGGAGGGAGCCAGTGCGAGAGTTTGGGAGGTGGAGAGGAAGAGCATGGGCGTCGGGATTTTGCGCTGAACTCGCGTGAGTTCTCCTGGTCTTTTCTTGCGTATCTGAGCTCTTAACCCCTCTGATGTTCCTAGGGATCGACAACGCCTTCCAAGCTCTGGCACTGGATGAAGACCGGGCTGCTTTCAGACCTTCTCTATGGCACCTTGAACGGACGGACGTGGAGAAAGAAGGACCGAAGCCTAGGTTTAAGCAGTGCTGGTTCCCGGGCTTTCATGAAACCGTAGGCGGTTGTGCTATTGACGCCGCGGACCCGAAAGATAGTACGGACATTGCAGATATTACTCTCGCATGGATGTGCGATCAAGTGGACGGTTTGCTCACCTTCGACGAGATCGCCGTGGCGGAGTTCCTGAATGCCGATCAAGGCGCGCAACAGTACAACAGCACCACCTCCTTATCCGCAGACAACAGTGTCGCAAGGTCTCTACGCGAAACCAGGACGCAAGCAAACAAAGCCTCCAAAGAGAACCTGAACGCAATGCTCATTACACTACTCACTCGCATCGTCGCCTTTCTCAATTTCTTGACCAGACTTCTGAACGGTGTCACAAACACGGCGGCAGCCGACAAAGAAACTTCGTTTTCTCCACACCTGTCCGCTATCCGCTCACCTGGCCAGTACCACAAGAACCTCGAGTTCGAAAAGGGGACCCGGCCCGACGACTTCGAGACTAACGAGTCCATCCACCCTTCCGTCAAACACCGGAAGGACCTCTTCGCGCTCGCCCGCGTGCCTTACTCTCCGGCGCCGCTGCGCGAGTGGCGTTTTGGAGGGTTGGATGGAAAGCACTGGTCTCCGGGTCGCCGTGGGAGGTGGAGCTGCTGTTGCCGCAACGGCCCCGGCCTTGCCAGACAGGCGCTCCCTTGGATGGGCGGCGCTTGTACTATGGCCAAGGAGGAGGACGGACAAGGGGCGAATGCCATCAACGGGGCGTCGGCGCGACTGGACGCTCTCTGCATCAGGAAACCCCACCCGGAGTGGCGGTATCGCGAGGCCGAAGACGGTGACGGCGCGGCGTGGGTGCGGCCGAGCGTGCCGCGATCGTCATCGTTTTCCACTGCATCCTCTTCGTCCGCTGCGCATTCGAGGGGGTGGCCGTTGTGGGCGTGGGTCCTATTCGGTCCCGTCTTGGTTATTTACTACGGAGTGGCTCCGGTGCTTGGGCTCGGTGCTGAAAGTGGTCGGGGGCTGCGGTGGCACTACGAACGCGAGATATCGCTGTCCGAATGGGTCATACGCGAAGTCCCGGGGAGGCACAACTTCGAGGCCAGGCTCCTGCCTTGGCTGGTGCGGGAGCAATTGAATCGGAGGAACAGCAAGAGGCTGGGCTGGAGGAGCGAGGAAAGTTGGGCGAGAGCGCCATTTCCCGCAAGGGAGAGTAGTGATGTTGTCGGCCGAGAGCCATGCGCTCAAGAGCCCGCGAACGAAGATACGAGTTTGTGCGTGGCCACGGGACTGACAGAGAGGGCAAGGCGAAGTGACGGAACCGGGCCGGGTGCGGTGAAGAAACGCGGCCCGTTGCATGTGAGGAAAGGATCCGTTGCCGCAGTCAGTGCTGGTGGCGATAGTGAAAGGGCTGTCGGTCAGTCTCCGAGGCATGCGATGAGGCGCTCAGTGAGTTTGACAGCGAGTCCGTCGACTGCCGTAATGAGGACGGAGGGGGTAGGGAGGGTGGGCGGAGGGTTCGCCGAGTGCTAATTGGAGGAGCAGCGGTTGCAGCAGTGGTGGCGGATTGAAGGCTTTGATACAACAACCGGTGAGACGGGAAGCGGCGGGTAAAAGGGAAGCGAAGGAGAAGGAGCGACCGGCGTTCTCACCAGGGCATCGGAAGAGCCATTCGCAGACGAGCGTGAGTTGGCGATAAGGGGGTAGGTTTTCTGTATTGAATAATTGCATATATTTTTGATTCATGCGGAAACAAATACCGTCCGATGCTGGCCCTAAAAGAATGGTAACCCCAAAAGGATTTATCAGCATGGATCACGTGAAGTCGAAGGACTATTTACAACCTTATATCTTCAATCTCATCCGATACATACATCGGACGATTGTCTCGGATCCCTATGATCCTTGCCCCTTGTAGTTACATTGCCTTCAGAGTGCGTGCTCAGATATCGGGTTCGAGCATCTGTCTGAGACGCATGTGACTAAATAAATTGATGTGCCTACGACATACTGGAAAAGAAATGCACCAGACTATCTGTGCTCTCCCCTCAAGGCAACTACCCGCAGTTTTTGTGTATACTCTACTTATACCAGACCAGATAGATTATCTCCCTTCTCTTCCAGCCACCCATCGAAATTGCTTATCTTCCTAACATCGAAGCGAACCGGCTTGAGATTGGGAGTAGATTTCACATGTTTCGTTTATATTACCTCTGAGTTCCTTCTTGGGCGAGTGTTCGCCGCTTTATTCGTACGGATATCGTTGATCGCTAGCAGCACCGTTTTCCCCTTCACTTGCAGATACCTCATAAGGGGGAGAAATTAGGCAAACCTTCTCTTTGTTGTCCTTCCAAAAGTGATTTCAGCGCCTATATCCACGCTGAAGCTATTTTTTTTTTTTTGGTCTGGAACGCTGAAGATCCAAGAGTAAGGTCGCAACATGGGTATTCTTGTTCACTGCACGGCTCAGCGAATCGACTTTGACGTGAATGACTGCAGTACAGGACACTGTCAAGTTTCAATCCTGGGGATCCACCTCGGTCTGCTGCTAAATACTCTACAGTGGACAACATAGAAGTCATGTAATCCTGATCCGCAGGAATTTTGTTCCGATGGTGGCATGCTGGTGGCTGAGAGAGGCTGATGGGTTCTCCAAGATCACTACAGGTGGCATCCAACGAATGATTCTTCTGGATTTTGCTGATAGGACGCCCATTCCCGTGTGAGATGCACGATCAAACTCAATTCCGGAACAAGCCAGGCACGCTTCGTACTCACGTCGCATAGCAGCAGTGGCTCGTTCTTGCTGTTGCGCAATGTGTCACTTGCTTCTTCTCGGGCCACCTTGACGTGTTCATCAGATAGCCGGCTGTGAGTTTTGTAGAGCCGGTGCCACTCAAATTCCTAATCCTGGTACTCCAAGAGTTAGGGTTATCTCTTTTCCGAGGCCAAATCTGAGCCTTTGATCAACCTCTGCGCCGGAACGCGTGATGTCACCCCAGGTAGAACTTTTCGTGCCGAAATGGGCTTCTGCTTTCGGAAAATACCCAATAAATGCCCGCTTGCTACAAAGTTTGTGCGAATCAGCAGTCTGACGAAGGTCTCCACAGCGCTCGAAAATATCTTCGCAGCTCAGGTCTCCTTTCGCACTTTCCATGCAATCCTATTGAATGCAATCTCCATCCGATCTCTTCTTCTGAGGGATGAGTGCTCTTCTCCTTGCTTCAAGCACAATGCCATCCCCACAGTTGATGAAATACCAAATCAAGCCGAGGACTGTCATTGCTCCGAATGAGATTTCCATCCCAATCTGTTCGGTCCCCCTCTCTGGGGTCGGAAAGTCATAAGCCAAGAGATTACCATTGAGCATTGGATACCAGCAGCAGCCGTTCCGGGACTTCAAATCTTTCAAAGGCCGTTGGGAAAATTTGACCTCTGCCTTCGATGTGCCTAACTCGCAAAGTACTTCAGACGCAAGCAGACGCCCTTGTAAAGGTGATCAAAGGATTGCTGTGAGCCACGAAGCTTCTTAAACGAGCTCAACGATTCCCACAATATCTTCGTTTGCATCGATTTCCATGTATACCGACGCTGGACGGCCACCATCATCTTCTCGAGTCTTTCGGTTCTAAGCGGTTTTTCATGTCGTTTAGAAGGGAATAATTTCCTCCATGATGGCTTCCGTGACGACTTTCGATCTAAGACAACACGTTCTTCAACCAAAGTCTGACTAGTCGGTTCAAACTCTTGCGGCTGGCTGAGAGAAACAACCTCCTCTGAGTGTTCGCGATCCGTGTATCGAGGTTCTGAAAGAATTGCCATTCTTTCTGCTCAGATTGCGGAGGGAGAAGCGGTTTCGTCGTAATGTTGAATTTGGGGGGTGGCAACGAGTGTGTGATTAGGCCTTTGCCAGCCTACGACTCCCTAATTTAATAAGTAGCGCGCTTCAATATATACCTACTCTAGTTCCGAAGCGTGGCGAACGACACTACACAATGTCAGTATATCGTGATTTTGGCTCCGTGAACAGCCACTGAGCGGCACATCATCGGCCAGTCAAATCAATTTACATTGCACGAAACCGAATCCTGTGGCTGTTTCAATTGGTACAGAATTTAATACGTGAGATTCCCCATGTGGCTCACCGGAATCCGGGCTGCGTAAGCTACCGCTCACTCACTCTCACTGGCTATTAAGCGCGTTTCCTCACCAGCCTCGTGTAAACCCTGCCAAATATACTCCCTTGTGTTTCCATGTCGACGTTCTGTTATCGAGGACAGTGGAGAACCGCCAAGATAGCTACTTGTGTGATTAACTTTCTTGCCGCATAGCTTCCTGGCTCACATCTGCTGATGAACAGTCAACTCCAGTCAACATGATCCATCGTTGAAAGTAGCCCCGATTTTAGGAATTCTAGATGTAGAATCAGGCCTTTAGATTGACCCCCGCGTTCCCCGTTTTCCTTAACTTTTAGCGTAGATAAGCAAAATGTTTACAAGTTTAGCTCTGCTTCTAATATATGGCCTTTAAATCCATCTCTGTTGAATGCCACGGATATCTGCTCCCATGTTACTGTTGAACCTAACCTCTTAGAAAATGCTCTTCCGCCGAAAATACCGTCAATACGCCAAGAAATCTGTCCGCTTCGGTAGGATATCACAGCGAGATGTTAAATCCTCCTACAAACATTCCGCATCTACCGTGATGTTGAAACCCCTGAAGAGAAACCAACCCATTTCAGCACATATCACCATTCAACCTCGTCAGCGCTGTTCCTATCCGCTCTGTTGTGACCTCCAGAACGACTCCCTAAATCTCGACCTCCTTTCCGTACTCCTCCACGATCCATCTGCAGAAGCCCTCCCACTGCTTCGCAAACACCCTCAACGCCTCCACCCTCTCTCCCTCCGTCATACAACTGTACTCCAAGCTCCACTCTCCCAGCCTCCTCCAACCCCTCAAATCCATCTCCCCATCTCCCACTAGCACCTGATACCAATCGTGACTCATGGGCTTTGCGTCCCAGCATCCGGGGTCGTCGGAGTTGATGGTGCAGGGGACGCCGTGGCCGAGGAGGATGGGGAGCGGGTGGTTCTTGATGCCGGCGGGGGCGAGGCCGAGGACTTCGTTGGAGATGGGGCAGGATTCGATGGCGATGTTGCGTTCGGCACAGAGTTTGGTGAGGTAGGGATGGCGAGCGAGCGAGAAGGCGTGGCCGATGCGCTTCGTCGAGAGGAGGATGGCGTCGTAGAGGTTGGAGGAGGTGGTGCTGGTGAGGGTTTCGCCGGCATGGAAGATCTGTATGTTGAGTGTAAGGCATGAGTACAAGCATACGTAGGTGGTCCAGAATTATCGTGGTGGAGGGACGAGGGTAGAATGCCGAAATGGTCTTACGAAGGGATAGTCCAGGCCCAGCTCGTCGCAACGGGCGCGGAAATCGAGGAGTTCTTCAATCCAGTGGAGATGGGAATGCCCGTCGTCTTCTTGGCCTGTATGCATCCACAAAGATCAGTACTCACATATCTCCCTCCCCTTGTATTTTCCAAGGGAAACAAGCTCACTAACCTTGCATGTCAAATCCTAACGTATACTGTCAGTGTACGCATTGTCAAGAGGCCATTTGGAATGTACTCACCACAAAGCAGATCCGGATAGGCCTGCTTCAGCTCGATGGCATCATCCATCATCCACCTCATCTGCTCCCTCTCCGCCAACCGAAAACTCCCATAAATGAACCTTACGCCCCACCACACCAACCCCTCAGCCCTGATCTTCGGCCCCTCCTCGTCCAATACCTCCTTCAGCAACCCAATCATCTCCTTCCTGCTCAACTGCTTCTCCCCGTCGTCCTGCCAAACGAAGAAATCCCACTTCATCGGCACGCGGATCTCCGCGTACGACACCCCATCCCTCGCCAGGTGCCACAGCACCCGCCTGAAATGGTTCTTCCACGCCGTCGCGTACCCGGTCAGGCCCCTCAGCACGACGAAGCTGCGCTTGAACCGCGCCCAGATGCCGTCGACCGTCTGCAGCTGCGCGTACGCGTGCTCCTCGCCCAGCACGACCTTGCGCGCGACCCAGCGCTCCGCCGCCTCCGGGCCGCCCGGAAACGCCTCCACGAAGCTCGCGTACGGCATCCACGCGCCGGGCTCGTACCTTTCCGCGTCGAAGCACGACGCCCCGCCGCCCGCCTCGGCCTCGCGCAGCCGCGCCGCCGACAGGACCTGGAACGCGGGCAGCGCGTCGGCCAAGTCCTCGGGGCGCGCCAGCGCCCGGTCGACGCGGACGCACAGGTTCGGGCGGCGGCGGGCGTCGGCGAGCAGCAGCGCCGGCGGCAGGATGGCGTCGAGGTGGCAGTGCAGCAGGCCGCCCTTGGGCGCGGCGCGCGCGAGCGCCAGCAGCGCCGAGCCGGCGACGGGCGCGTGGGCGACGCCGTGCAGGAAGCGGTGGCCGAGCTCGAAGGGCGCGCCGTGGACGGGGTGCGGCGTCTGCGACGTGGCCGCGGCGTCGCGCGCCCTCAGGGCGGCGAGGATGGCCGACGCGCGCGCCTCGAGCGGCGTGGACGCGGAGGCGGTGGTCGAGGGGTGTTGGCTGCGGTCGGCGGCGATGAGGGCGGCGCGGGCGTCGAGGTAGGATTGTTTGGTCGTGTAGCGGGTGCCGACGGGGGGAGGGGTGTAGGTTGTCATGGTAGGATGGGATCTTCTTCTTCCTTTTTTTTTTTTTGGTTGCGGGCGGGGAGGTTGGAAAGGATTGGGTTGTGGAGTGTTGGAGTTTTGGATGTCTGGGACGTTGTCAAGGGCAGGGCGCGTCGCTGACAGGCATAATCGAAGCGATGATCGCTGCTGGGCGGCAGTTGTGGCAGTCGGCGGTGTCGAGTTGTAGTCACCGTCTGAGTGGTGCTTCTGTATAAGCCGATCACGGCGTTTGCTGATTCTGCTGCTGATAAAGTGGGGTAGCTACTTGCCCAATCGGGAAGCTGTGTTTTCCTGCAGTGGAGTCCGCACAACCCAGCACCTACCATGATGTAGTTCAGTTGCCAGCGGACGCCCTACTATCAGAGGCGGAAGCCATGAAACAGATCGAGACGGGATTCAAACTTCGACAGGTTCCACGCTAGTCTTGTCAGTCACCGACCATACTTATGAATGAACACGTGGGTGAGCGCAAGGAAGAGCATGAGTTGGAGCGCGTAGGGTTTTCTATTATTATACTTGCTTTGTTTCAGCACCAACAGCCACTACAAATCAGCAAAGCCAAGTTACTGTAATACCAATCGAAGAAGCGAATGGAATAGTAACACATTACAAGTCGATATTTTCCTAGTAATGGAGGGTATCATGTTTTCTTCCGTCTCATTTCTCTTTGCGTCTTCTAACGCAAGGATACCGAAACGAACACCTGTCATCCCGCGTCGAAATCATTATTAAAGAATAAGTCGTGTTTAGCTCGTCGGCCAAACGGTAGTTCAGGAGGCGGTTAGGCGTGAATAGCTTGCTGGACGTGTGGATAGACGCTGACCATGCGTGCGTACAGATCCGGGTGATCCCGCACCAATACCTCTGGATCCCAAGCACACGCGACGAAAATAGTGTCGATTCCACTGCTGAGCGGGGTCGTGAAAACGTTGCAGATCTGCAGCCCGATGAGGAAGGCGAAGGCAACCACCACGGGCGTGTAAGCGCCGTCCTGGTTATAGGCAGGTGAGGTGAATATGAGGTAGAGATAGGCGAGAAGCGCGCATGCGTAGGCGATGAAGGTGGCGCCCATGCTGAGGACCGGGCCGATCAGGCATTCGTTGACAAGAGCGTCGATCCCGCGGTCTTTGATCATCCTGAAAGACGGTTAACTTATATCGACCAACTGAACTGCGGTGCCTCTTACCTCCAGGTATCCTTCGCAGCAGGGATGTATGCCTTGCCATAGAGCGCAATGTGGGAGAAGGCATAGCGGTTGAGGAATTGAACAGCCCAGTCAAGGATGCCGATGATGCAGCCAAGAATGCAGAACAGGATCGTGCCAACCAGATTTCCTTCGGCCGCTTCTTGCTGCTGAGCGATGGAGCAAATTTGACGCAGAAAGTTGATAATTGCAACAACAAGGCTACCGAAACTGATGCTTCCGAAACTGTACGTCACGGAGCGTTTGAACGCTCCTCTGGTGGCGCCAGTAGGCAAATTGTTGGAGCAGAAATACCAAGATCCATACACTCCGGAAATGGTGGTGTGAATGGTGTTTTTGAGCCACTCGGAGATCCAGTAGGCGGCGAAAGTAATGAAGACGAGCAGGCCAATGACCTTGCCCTTGCCACAACCACCAGCGCCCGTGTTGCAGGCTGGGTTATTTCCAGGCTCATACTTGACATACACCGCAACCAGGGTAACAGCGTACCATGCACCAAAAGCGGCACCGATAAGGCCTCCAATCGCGCTCACCAGATAGACGTGGCCGTAGTTCTTGGAAACATCGATGGCAGTCTGCAGCATCAAGGCGCTGAACGGGATGCGCGGAATCCAGCTGACGAATGCGATGATCATGAAAATGGAGAAGAGGAGAAACACGATGCCACCAGACCAGTAGTGTCTGGAGAGCATGTAAATTGCGGTAACGAAGCCGAAAATAATGTTGAGAATGCCGGTGATCCAGATGAACTGTTTGGTGAATGCGCGAGCCAGCCAAACGTATGCATAGCTGAAGACTACGGCCACGCAAAGGCAGAAGACGAAAAGGACGATTGTGTTGGTGGTGAGGCCAAAATTGTTTGCGCCATCGTAGATTCCACCTCCGTTGAAGCCCTTGGTGTGCGCTGCGGCGAGTTAGCAGCTGGTATGAGCAACCGACATGTCGGTGAAGGCGCAGCACTGACCATATCCCTGAATTGCGATGCCCGACACGACGACAAAGCCAAAGAAGACGGCCAGAAACTACGGGCAGGGTTAGCTCTCTGTCGCGCAGCTTCAGCGCGCATCGTGGGGGACGCGTACCAGAATGCCAGCCCACAGATCGTTCCATTTGGGCTTATCCAGCTTGAAGGTTTGATCGAAAGAAGGCTTCTCGCTGTATGCGCCGTCGGGCGGGGGGTAGTTTTGGGCATAGTTGGGCGGCGGCTGGGAGTACTGCTTTTGAGCATCTGGCGCAGGCTGATAAGGCGCACTGTTGTTGTAGCCGTTATGGTAGGCTGGCTGAGGCTGCTGGTAGTAGGCGGCAGCCTCACCTTGCGGCGGGGCAGAAGCCATGGGTGCGATTCGTGGTCAATGGGCAGGGCTGGAGGCGGGCGAGGGATGCGGCGAGAGAGCGAAAGGAAATGGGAGAAGAAGGAGCCAGTGCGGAGAGGGCGAAGCTAAAGGTTCGATGACACCACAGGCGCGCCAGCTGCCAGCCAGGCAGCTCCCCTGCACGATCGGCCCGTCGTCCTGCCAAGACGGGAAAGATGCCGACGCCAATGGTTGGGCCCACCAAAGCAAGCTTCTTTCTTGCCGTTCGGCCCACACCCCAGTCTCCCACAACCCCCCTGCTCTGTCGATCTCTCTCTTCGAACGACGCTTCTCCTGTCCACACCACACCTTCTCTGCCCATCATCGCGCCCTCTCGAATCTTCCTGCCGGGCTCGACCCACAGCGAGCGTGTGGCCAGGGTCCGCCGTCGTGCGACTCTCGATTCGTCAGACCCCGTGCGGGGCAGCGCTGCCTCGATCTGCGAGACCGCCACCATCAACACCATCACCATCGCGAAGCCTCGCGTGCGACTTATCCATGAACATGTCTTGCAATGGCCGCCAATTGATGCATTGTGTTGAACGGATAGATGTTCAACAATCTGGCTCTACAAACAGCCCCTGTCCAACTTTGGGTCAGCATGATGTCAACGACGCGCTACCTGTAAGCCATGCCTGATCATCTTAAGTATCGCCCGTCCGGCGGGCCTCTCCCATCTCTCAAACCCCTGCCAAACACAAATGACAGCTGCACGACCCCTGTCGTACTCTTTCCTTAAAATTAAGGACACCGGCCACGAGTACGCCAAGACACAACACATTCCATTCATCTTCGCTCAACAGACCTTATCTTCCGCTACGTATGGATATGACTTCTTCATATCTGTTCCTCCGGAATACACGAAACATCCCGACAAAAAGTGGCCAATGATCATATTCCTCCATGGCGCTGGCGAATCTCAGACTAAAGACGATGAATCCTACCCCTGCCTGCGGCACGGCATTCCCAAAATCATCCTCTGCTACGACAGACTGTCCAACGGCGATGAGCCCAAACTTGAAGTTCCCAAGGCAGAACGATTGCGTGATCGCGTGAGCAAGTCGGGGCACGCCGACCTTTCTACCGCTCCCGTCCCACCCGACGTCTGCCGCGTCGTAGCTGAAGAGTTTGTTACGCTCTCCCCTGTGCTCGATTTGAGTATGTCTCCCGCAGTGGCAATCTGTGACACCTGCCTTCTCACAAGATCGCTCAGGAAATGGGTACGGCTGGAACGAATCCGCCCTGACTTCGCTCATCGACGAAGTGCTCCCGCACTTCCGCATCGATGCCTCCCGCATCCATCTGACCGGCTTCTCCATGGGCGGGTTCGGTACGTGGGCTCTCGGCCTTCACAACCCGGACCGCTTCGCAACTCTAACACCCATATGCGGCGGCGGAGACGCGGTGAGAGCTGTGCACATCTCGCATGTCCCCCAGTGGGTGCATCACGGACAGCTGGACAACATTGTCGATGTTGCCCATAGTGAACATATGGTTGAGGCGCTCAAGAGTGCGGGCTCCTATGTGAGGTTCACCAAGTATCCGCACTTGTCGCATGACTGCTGGACGGAGGCGTACAATGATGTCGAGCTGTGGCGATGGATGCTGGGCATCATGAAGAAAGGTCAGGGGGAAGTGGAGGTACTACCGAGGGATAGTAAAGTGTCTGTTATTTGATATTTGTCCTTGAAACTTAGATTAGATGTAACCGAATCACATGATTCTGAACGAAGTTGGGTGAATAGAGCACAAATCTGATGACACCAAAATGTCGTTTCCCCCTCTGAGTTTTTAAAGGATTGCTAATTGAGCTGTCAGGCGCATGCATACCTGAATCCAATTATCAACCTATGTTTCTCCTAGGCGGTGATTGTACAAGGCAGCTACATCTCAAGAAAACATTCTATGATCTGATGAACGGCTATCAACATCTCTCGGCCTAACAACTCTTTGCTTCCTCTGTGTCGTCCCAGCTCTGTGCTCTTATTCAGGATACAATCGATGCTAACGGCGGAGACACGACGTTAGAGATTTATGGGAATATCAGATTGAATTTGGAACTTCCGGGGGGTTTCTGCATCTCTTATGAATGACCTTCAGGCAACATACGTAATATACGTGCTTTCTATCTGTGTGTTGAAGCTGGTAAGTTAAGAAATTGTCGAATACTCAAAGTGCAAAGATTTGTCTAACTCTTTCAAGGGAGGGATGACATTATTGAACGGCTTGCGAGATCGCTCAACATCTCTGTATAGCGCATGCCATCCACGTCGGCCGAATCACAACAATGCTTCGAGTTCCTTCACAGACACCTCCAGTACTGGCTGCTCACCACTTCGTAGTTTCGACCTATGAGAGTTGCGAGAAGACTTGACTCATGCGTTCAACCACGTTCAAATCCCTACTGGTGCTCCAGAATCCTCTCTTGTACTCGAGTGGAACTCGACGACCTCCTTGCCTACTGAGCGACTCCAGAGCTTAGTGAAAGAGACCGTCGTTATATCAGGAAGCCTGTTATGGCAGGTGCGCTTAGCGCGGCGCTAGCGCCGCTGGGTAGTTTAGCTCCTCCGCTCTCTCTCAGAGAAGACGGAACAGATACAACGAATACAAGTACTTACGAGGTTTGTTCCAACAAAGCCTAAGAAGACGATCACCACATTTGACCAAAGTTCAATGGGGAACTGATACGTATAGCTTTCTAACTATGGCCGCCAGACCATGTCTCCATTTCTGCCTATCGGGCGAGTCCTTGAAATACTAGCTGTTGGAGCAAAACCTCGTATGCACTTGTATTCGTTGTTGTTGCCTTCTGTCTCTGAAGAAAGCAAAGGAGCTAAACTACCCAACTACCCAGCGGCGCTAGCGCCGCGCTAAGCGTACCTGCCATAACACTAGCGATCAGTATACTAATTCGCGGAAGACACTACGAGACATCACGTGTAGTCTTCGTGCCGGACCCAGATTTTTGCCTTGAGCTTGATGTCCTACAGAGGGGCAGTATTGTATCAGACATGAAGGCATAGATCTTGTTAGCCCGTCGTAATACTTTCTTTTTCGGCTTTCGTAGCTAGCTTAGCTCACCATACGTGCGTTCGACCGTCGAGGCCGAAGCCGAAGACAAGACCGAGATCGGACTTCCTCTGCGTGCAGGGACAATGAGAAGACACTCGCTACTCCAGAGTCACCAGGAAGTCAACCGCCGCCGGACTTGAACGCAGCGGTTTAACGCGCTCTGAAACTGATATCAAGAGTTCCGATAAGCTCACATGCTCCAGAATGCCCGGTTGTCAAATGTGTCATAAGAATTGAATGGAAATGGAGCTTATGCTCGGGTTGTGGCGCCTCCACCCGAGTCTTGGCGTAGCCGACCTTTGTACAAAACTTGGACAAGGATCGGTGGCTACGTGGCTGCGGCATCCGGCGCAACCATGAGACCACGGTATGCTGTCCTTGGCCTGGGCACAGGCTATAGAAAGGTGAAGAGTGTAGGACGAAGGTCCTTTGTATATCAGCTCATATGCCGTTCTATTATGCGTAGACGCGGACATGAATTGGGCTTTGACTGCTCTGAGGGAGTCTGGAGATCATCGTCAGAGCACATGTACGACACCCACGCTCAGAACATGAATTCAACAATACGGGAAGTTTTTTTTTTTTTTTTCTTTTTTGATCATCAAGAGCGGAAAATGCATTCCTCCCGCTCACTGTTTACGATTTTGAATCCCCTTCCCCCGCGATTCGCCCGCTGCAGTCATTCAGTCACCTCCGCAAATAGTATCCTGTATTCCCTTAAGCACTGGCCCCACCAAACATTTCTGCAGACTTGCGCGTCCTTTTTTTTTCTTTTTTTTTTTCCCACGCTATTGCCCTGTCCGTTACTCTTGCACAGCATCACGCCACAACGGTCATTCTCACACCGACGACAGTATCGGTACGACCTGTCATCGTGCGGACGGAACGTAGCGCAGACCGAAACAGGAAATACGCGGGTGCCGCGCACAAGGGACGACGTGGGACGAATCATCTCTTGTGGCTACTTACGTTGCACATCGTCGACGATCAATTCTTAGCTGAAAACCAAAGTCAGAAGTCATAGCCTTATCGCAATTGTGGTCGGATAAAATTCAAAACTACCTTAGCGGGGTCAAGAGCTCTGTGAGGGGACTGGGGACAGGTGTGAGGTGATTATAAAATAGCAACCGTGGCAATCAATATAGAGAAATTGGTGGATGGTTACAGCAGAAGCAGAGGAAGAGCAATGGGAAGAGATCCAAGTGGCCGGCCACGTCACAAAGAAACACAGCACCCCTGTGGCGGGATCAGCTATTTGGGATCCGCTAAGAGATTCGCTCTCTTCCAATCCGAGAATCAGCGGTGCGGAAACTACTTCTCTCTTCCTATGATGTTCTTTACTTTACCTCACTGCGGTACACAACCCCTGCCAAGGCTTTCATGGCAGTACGAAGTGCCTGTTCACGTATGACAGAAGCCGTCAGGCGGTCTCTCAAAAAGCGAGAATTAACTCAAGGTGGCTGAGCTGAGCCAGCTTGCGTTGCAAAGGGAACATTGGTGAGTGACGTTTTCCTAACGAGCGCGCATTTGCCACTGTCGCCGCTGGTCACTGCGTAGAACGTAGAAGGGTGTCATAATATATTATCGCTGTCGTCAGCTGTGAAATGACAAGCCACCATAGCTCAGAACCGTATCCGCTTTGAATTAAGGACCCATCTTTCCCAGACTATAGTCAAGAAACCATTTCGTATCATCGATATTCCGTCCCGTCTTCGAATATTGGTGAAGGAAATTTGACAGCGCCATCCATATCTGCGCAGCCTGACCATTGGATCCTGAGATCAGGGTGTCATGTACAGTCATGTTCAGCATACTATACGCGACTGAACTGTCCACGAAAATGCGACCGTTGAAGTCTAGACTTTAACCTGATTCAGTCACGACGACGCCCTGGCGCTTGGGTCCAGCGGCTTCCTCAAGCGTGGACTCGCTATCTTCCAGGACATGTTCGGGTGGAGCCGACTTCTCAAGAGAGAGACCGCGAGTCTCTTTAGCAAAGACGATCGTGCCGAGCCCGATAATGATGTCAAAACAGCCCCACAGAAGGAAGGTGCCCCTAGTTTTGGAAGGTTAGCAATGGCATTATAGACGCAACCGATGCATGTTTCAGTGGTATCCATCCAATTTTTGCGATGAACTTGGTGTTTCCACATTGGGGGTCCGCTGGTGTCACTTACCAACCCATACTGTCGATCATGTACGGAGTAGAGATAGTGAATACGAAGTTGAAAAGCCACTGGCTAGAGACGCCAACGGCAACGCCGACCTCACGGTAGCGATTGGAGAACAGCCTGTAGTACATTAGGTAAACCGTGTTTGCTGATGGAGTGGCGCAGAGAACAAAGAACTTACTCGCTGCAGTACGGCCAAGGGAGCGGGCCCCAGGAGAAGTTGTATATGATGACGAATAAGTACATCATTGCAACGGTTGCCTTTGCAGCAGGCGGAACATTCGCAGCGGCGCTGCTGTCGATAGGCTTATACTTGAGGACAACAGCAGCGACTATCTGAGTGGCAGCCATGGCAAAGGCTCCGGAGGCGAGATTAAACTTGCGAGTGAAGCGATCAGCCGCGAAGCAGACAAAAGAGAAGCAGGCAACGACTTTGACAGCGCCGAAGATGCCGCTCAAGAGGAGGTTGCGAGTCTCATTATCACCAGTAAGAAGCTTGAAGTACTGAGGGCTGTAGTACGCGAAAGCAGTAGCACCAGTGGCTTGTTGGGCCAGGAAGAGGACGAAACCGGCGGACAGGCGTTTCAGCACGGGGAAGTATAGGAATTCTGAAAGATGTTAGCAAGAGACACTTATAAGAGGCAGGTAACATACCTTTCCAGTGCAGACCCTGAGTAGCAGCACTTTCAGCCCTGACGGCGGTCATAATTTCCTGCAGTTCCTGCGAAACCGCGTTACTGGTTGAGGCACGAATCCATTGAAGGTTAGCCAAAGCCTCGTCAGGCCGATCCTGCAGGACAAGCCAGCGCGGGCTCTCCTTCACGGTGAGCATCCCGAGAGCGAGGAGACCTGAGAAGAGAATTTGAAGGCCGACCGGGATCTGCCACTGCGAATCGTTGTTGGACACCGAGACCTTGACACCGTAGTCGACCCAGTACGAAGTGAAGATGCCTGGATGAGAATCAGCCGCTGGCTGACGCATATATAGTGGCACCCAAGCGCGACTCACCCAGAGTGAACGCCATTTGGAAGAAACTTCCAAGGCGACCGCGGATCTCCTTTGGCGACACCTCTGCGTTGTACTGCGGCACAACGACGGTCATGGTGCCCAGGCCAAGGCCAGCGATAACGCGACCGACGTAAAACACAGCTAGGCTGTGGGAAGGGATGGTCTGCATCATGGCACCAACGCAGAAGACGACGGAGCCGACCAAGACAGCCATCTTACGACCATACTTGCGGGAAATGGGGATACTCAGGGGACAGGCGACAAAAGCGCCCAGCTGTTGGAGGGAAACGCAGAGCGATGAGATGCGAGTCTCCTCGCCCTTGGCGAAGTTGAAATGGTCCTGGAAGGAACCCAAGGTGAGGACACCACCTGCGAACGTTAGAGCGCAGCGGGCGCGTAATGGTCGAGGGAGACATTACCGACGCTATGGACAAAGGTCAGCAATTGGCGAGATTGGCAGGTAGATTGGCTACGTACATTCCAGAGTCGAAGCCGAACAGGAAGCCGGCGATACACGCGATGGCGCCTATGTAGTAAGCGCAGAGTATCCCGCGGTCGACCATAGCGCTATCTTACAGGTCGGGACGAGGGAAAAAAGGACGAAGGACTGGCGAGCCTGCCGGCCGAGGCTGATGGTGAACTGGAGTAAACAACGGTCAGCGAACCGTCGCGGGAGGCCCTGCAGTTGAACAGAGACTTACGAAACCCATGACGGGCGCTTGGTTTTGTTCCGACCGGATTTTGCCAAGAGAGCGGCAGGCGTGGGCAGGGTTGCAGCGCTGTCACGGCGTCAGCTGGGGCCTAACCAGGTTGGCAATAGGCATGAGCTTGCGCAACCTTGTCTGCGGGAGCGGCGCCGGCGGGGCGGAGGGAAACTGACGGTGGGCTGAACGCGTGAGAGGAGTGGCACGAAGGCTCTTGTGGCTGCGGAGACCGAGTGCAATTGGCGGACGGCGGGTGGATTTGGTAGGAAGCGAGCAGGCATTTGATGTTGCGATGAGCCGCAAGACTTGCGCGATCACAGAAACCCACATGCGGACTAGCGGGCGCTCGAGGTGAACGCGGGGGAAGAGCTGATCCCTGCGGGCGCGCGGCCTGCGATGCTGCGCTGCTGCTGACCGCCCGCCCTTAGGCCCGCTCACCGCGCCCATCTGGTCAAGCTTCGAGCACGCCAACGCCCCGGCCCTGCAAGGCCGCGCAGCATAAATAGTGTGCAGATTCCCCTGCGCCGCCGCCTGTGGCTGCCGGCGGCCCTTGAGGCTGGAGCTATGGCGCTCGCGCTCTCCCGCTGACGACGCCGCTACCGACTAAGAAGGCATGTACGCGGGATCGCCGCGTGCTTCTTGTGGGGCCGGCGCGGCGTGCGGAGGCGCCAGCTGCCGTCAGGCTAAGCTCTCTGCCTAACAGCAACGGCCTCGCAAGCTCCCAGCTGCCTGACTCGATCGTTTCGTCCTTGCACCTGATGCTGTTTCGATGCTTCAGGCCCCTGTTAATCGCATTCCCTGTCAATCGCCTTCACCGCCCGCTTGTCCGCCGATACTGACGCAGCTCAAACAGCTCAAGTGGACCCCGCGATGACTATGTGAGCTGGCCTGTAAAACCCTCCCTGCCCCTCACCTGCCATCCCCTCATCTCCATTTCTTCCAACTGCACCTTCCTTCCCTCTCCTCCGGTCAATCATCTTCTCTTCGCCCAATTCGCCGCTCAGGAATTACTTACCTCCACCTCAATTTTATCCAAACTTTCCACCTGAGCTTATCGAGTCCCGGTCCACAATGGCAGCTCCGAAGCGCCCAAACTTCCTTGTTATTGTTGCCGATGATCTTGGCTTCAGCGATGTTTCTCCTTTCGGCGGCGAGATCAACACCCCAAACATCGCCAAGCTGGCGGAAAATGGAATCCGCTTCACTGACTTCCATGCCGCTGCTGCGTGTTCGCCCTCGCGTGCCATGATCATGACTGGCACCGACCATCACATTGCAGGCCTAGGGAATCTCATTGGTGCGTCTGCTGCAACGATGAACCACTCGAAATCCCCGCTGATAATGAATACAAGAGTGGACCAACATCAGCGGACAGAATGACCCCAAGGGTGGCATGTCCACGGCACCCCAGCGTGGAATGCCAGGCTACGAGGGATACCTCAATGAACGTGTTGCCGCCCTGCCTGAGATCCTCCGTGATGCCGGCTACCTGACGCTCATGGCAGGGAAATGGCACCTTGGCCTGACTCCTGAGCGCTCCCCAAAGGCGCGTGGCTTCGAACGCAGCTTTGCCCACTTGCCCGCGTGTTCCAACCACTACGCATACGAGCCCCAACTCCAGGCCCCTGACAAGATCCCTGAATTCATGACTATGAGCTTCATCGCCCTGCACAGTGAGGATGGACAGTATGTGAAGAAGCTGCCTGATGGTTGGTACAGCAGTGACGGTTATGGTGACAAGATGCTGCAATACCTGAAAGAGAGGAAGGAGAGTGGCGACGAGCGGCCGTTCTTTGGCTACTTCCCCTTCACTGCTCCGCACTGGCCGCTACAGGCGCCCAAAGAGTACATTGAGAAGTACAAGGGCGTCTACGATGACGGTCCCGACGCTCTGCGCCTCAAACGGCTACAGCGTCTCAAGGACCTGGGCATGATCCCGCAGGACGTCGAGCCCCACCCCGTGGTTGCTGATGAAGTGAAGGAGTGGAACGAGCTGACCTCTGAGGAGAAAGCCAAGTCCTGCCGCGCCATGGAAGTCTTCGCCGCCATGGTCGAATGTATCGATGTCAACGTCGGCAAAGTGGTCGACTACCTCCGCGAGACGGGCGAGCTCGACAACACCTTCGTCTGCTTCCTGTCCGACAACGGCGCCGAGGGCGCCGCTTACGAGGCGTACCCGATGGTGCAAGGCAGCATGCTGCAGCACCTCAAGAAGTACTACAACAACTCGCTCGACAACCTCGGCGCCGGCGACTCCTTCATCTGGTACGGCCCGCGTTGGGCGCAGGCCGCGACCGCGCCGTCCCGCCTCTACAAGGCCTACACCACCGAGGGCGGCGTGCGCGTCCCCTTCGTCGCGCAGTTCCCCAAGGGCTTCCACGACCCGCAGCGCAACGGCAGCATCACCGACGCCTTCGCCACGGTCATGGATCTCGCGCCCACCATCCTCGACATGGCCGGCGTCAAGCACCCCGCGCCGACTTACCAGGGGCGCGAGGTCGTCAGCATGCGCGGCAAGACGATGCTCCCGTTCGCCGGCGACGCCAACACGCCCCGCATCCACGCCGAGGACTTCGTCAACGGCTGGGAGACGTGCGGGCGTGCCGCCTGCCGCAAAGGCGACTGGAAGATCGTGTTCATCCCCAAGCCCAAGGGCCCCGAGCGCTGGCAGCTGTACAACCTGAAGGCCGATCCTGGCGAGATACACGACTTGGCCGACAAGGAGCCGGGGAAGCTGAAGGAGCTGTTGAAGCTGTGGGACGATTACGTGCTGGAGACGGGCGTCATCCCGCTGGCGCCGGAGCTGGGACATTTCTTGAAGGCAACGGAGGAGCAGATGCCGGAGAACGCGTGGATGGAGTATGAGTACTGGAAGGATGGTGCCAGGGATGATGAGACGAGGGAGCAGTTCTTCAAGCACCCGCCCAGGTTCAAGAGGGAGGTGAAGCAGTTTTAAAAAGGTGTGTGAGGTGGAGAGCTGGCTCTTCGGTTTATGAAGGGATATGAGTTGTGCGCATAGAATGATACTTGCTCTCGCGTTGAGGTGGAGCCCGGCATTAACATGGAGTATTTGAGCTTTAGCAGCACTGAAGGCATAGAATGCACAAGTAAAAGCGGTAGACATGGACAAAATATACGCGACCTCTTGATTTGCAGAGTCAAAGTGGCTTTCGAGAGGAAGCGTTGGCTATGTCACTTTACATACCCGTACATACTGCTGCCGTAACAACTCGACTGGGACTCGATGTCGGGGAGGCCAGTATGGTTGCGAGGGGGAACTCAAGCCGTTGAGATGCCGAAATAAGTAGGACATACATTTTTTGCCTTTTAGTGATGATCCATTGGATGCGGGCTTGAAGCAAGGTGAGGGTTCGCCGCAGCCCTGGATTTTTGGTGGCGTCACTTTCGTTACTTTCTCGCCGTGGGCAACTCTATCAAAGATACCTGCCAAGGGCGTTGGAGCAGATTCTCCTTTGAAGACCTGTATGGACACTACCACTGCCACTCAGTAAAAGACGGCGCCGATGTGCACACTTCGAATCTGAGTCAGCATGGACTGGACTAATGGGTGTGAGAAAGATTGGTAAAGATTTGCAACCATCCGTTTGAAACATACCGTGTTACCAGAACTTGTCCTTCAAACGCGGTACTCCTCCATCATTGCCTGCGGCCCATGAGGCGTGGTTGATAACACGCAGTATCAAGTAAAAGCGTAGCCCATGCGCGGCAGCTAAGCTATGTCGACCGGATAGATATCAAATGCATGCCCTAGTCAAGCAATGCGGGGCGGCCCGCCGCGCGATGTGAGGCTAGTAGCGCGCCAGAATGTGATCCAATGACGTCGTACCTGCCTGTTCCGAGATCAACCTTTTGCCTCCCCATCAACCCAGATAGGTCTAGCGCAAGCTCTTCAACCGAGTTGATCCAGAGCAGCACGTGCCGCACAGACCAGCGTCTTCATCAACAGTGATGGTATATAACCCCCCCGCTGCCTCCACCCTCTGCTCTTTTTTTTTTTTTTTACTCATCACAAGACTCTTTGCCTTTCGGCTTCGAGGAAGGGGGCACAGGGTGGTAACTGCTCTATAGGATTACCATCCTCTCCCTTCTGCCGCTTCCAGCTTGGCCTTAGGCCGGGCACCCCCAGTGTCAGCGCATCACCGCACGGCAGCCCGGGCTATCGAGCGCGCTGCTGCTGGGGTGGATCAGCGGGGTGGTGGCGGGCAAAAAAGAGAAAAGAAAAGGAGGTACGGACGTAGCCTCTCTAAAGAACGCGTGGTCAGTGGTCCTAGTCAGCTAATTGCCAAAGCAGGGAGCTGTTAGGAGCCCGGTGCCTAGCACTGGGTGGGTAAAAGGAGGTCATCAGCCTCTCTTTGTAGACTGTAGTTGTAATAGTAGTATTAATTGATGGCTTGGTTTGCACCTGCTCCCTCGCCTGCTTTCGGGATTGTGGTTCCCACCCAAGCCACTGTTTTCCGTCATCAGGTAACCCGACCAACGTCCGTCTCTCTCTCTTTTTCTCTTTCCTTTTCTCTTTTCGTGTAATGTGACTTCCCACGCACCTATCCACCACCTCAACACCATCCTCTCAAACGCCTCCCTCCCCGACCTCAACGGCTCCCCGCTCCCCCATCTCCTTTCTGAACCTCTCATCCACCACCCATGCATCTACCCCACCCTCCTCCACCGCTTCCGCCAACGCCCCACCCAAAACGGCCACCACTCTGGGCCCAAAGTCGAACGTCGCCGGACAAGCAAACGGCGGCGCCCCCGAACGCCAGGAAAGCTCCCGCCACAAGTGAAAAGTGATGCTGAGGCTGAGCGTCTCTTAAGAAAGGCACGATGGCTTGATTCTTCCACACGCGCTCTCTAGATCTCGGCGTGATGTGCCAGACAACGAACGAGCGCTACGGCACGGTCCGCGGCCGGTCAACGTGCGTCATCCAGGTGACGCCACCAGGCTCTTCCGTCTGCAGGAAGAACATCGCTAGTGAGGAAGTCGGCTACTGCGAAGTGACCTGGTTCTCGGCAGCCGACAGCTCCGGCGTGAAGGTTAAAACCCCTGACCAGCCATCAAGCATGAACAGGGAAGATCGCCATCAGAAAGGTCGCAGGTTGAACGCCGATTGAATCGCATGCTTCACGCGCGGTGCGTCAATCGCAGCGCATCGAGCGAGAGAAAAAGACGAGAACGCCGATGGCTGCTGCAGATCGAGTCGAATGGAAGGGCCACGCACGCGTCAGGGGGCCTGTTTCCACACTGAGAGCAGGTAATTGGCGAATGGGGGCTCGCTGGGCGATAAGATAAGAAGCATGACGCGCCCAAGCAGAGCGACTGTCGCAGCCCTGCGACTCAGCGACGCGTCAAAACGCCCGGCTCCTCCTAAACCTTGCCCAGTCTAGATGCCAACTCAACGTCTTCTGTCCCTGAGTCTCTGCGAACAGACCCATTCTTGCTCCTGTATCCCCCCCCAAAATTAACCTTTGCTTCGTATATGCTTCTTGTCCCCGAGCCAAGTCTCCGACCGCCGCCGCCGCCGCCGGTGCGCTTGAGTCTCTGCCGCACACTCTCCACCTCTCCTCCTCACCTCCCTCTTCTCGCCCTTGAATGCGCGCTCATGGTGGTGCCGAGCCCTGAGACGCCCAACGCCGAATGTGCCCACTTCAACACTCGATTCGCCGACCCTCTTCGATGACACGTGCCGTGACACTCTTCTCTTGATTCGCTCTTTCGACCTATTCATTCATTCGTCTTCACCTCCGAGAGCTGAAAACCATGGTGATCAAACTCAACTCTCCCGCGGCGCCGTTCCCACCCCACCGAGCCAAGTCCCACACGACCATCCGCACCTTCATCACACTCCTTGTTATCATCCTCCTCTGGCAACTATGGTCCTTCTCCCGCCGCGTCTCGCTATCCCCGGGCTCCGACCCCTCCGCCGCCCACCCAGCCTCCTCTCCGACCCCACCTCCCCGACCCCCGGCCGCCGCCGCCGCACCCCCCCGGCCCCCGAACAATGACCTCTCCCGCTGCGCGCACCCCATCCCGGGCATGACCGACGTCTTCGTCGTCCTCAAGACCGGCATCGCCGAGCACCGCTCCAAGCTGCCCGTCCACTTCAACACCACGCTCCGCTGCGTGCCGCGCTACGGCGTGTACTCGGACTTCGCCGAGGAGGTCGCGGGCTTCCCCGTCGCCGACGCGCTGGAGGACGTGGACGAGGCCCTCAAGTTCACCGGTCAGGACTTCGAGCTGTACAACCGGCTGCAGCGGGGCAACGGGCGGGGCGCGCTGTCGGAGGCCGAGCGGGCGGCGTGGAGCGGGGAGACGGATCAGGCGACGGGGAAGGAGAAGGAGGAGGCGGAGGAGGAGATGAAGCAGGACAGTCCGAGCAGACGGCTGGACAAGTGGAAGATCGTGCCGCTGGTGGACCGCGCCGTGAGGGAGGCCCCGGACGCGAAGTGGTTCGTCTTCGTGGAGCCCGACACGTACGTCCTCTGGGCGAACTTGGTCGAGTGGTTGCAGCGCTTCGACCACCGCGCGCCCTGGTATCTGGGCGAGCCTGAGCAGGCCGGCGCGGACGTGGTCGCGCATGCGGGCGCTGGTGTGGTGCTGTCGGTCGAGGCGGCGCGGAGGGTGGGCCAGTTCAGGCGCGAGCATTCGGATCGGGTGGAAGAGCTCACTGCAAGTCATCCGACAAGCGGCACTGCGCTCGGCAAGGTGCTCGCGGAGATCGGCGTCCAGTTGACCTGGGCTTGGCCGAATTTGCAGAGCGGCCGCCCGTCGATGCTGGATTGGGGCCAGCAAAGGAAGGAATTCGGCAGGCTGTGGTGCCACCGCGCCGTCAGCTATCACGGCCTCTCGAATGAGGAGATCGAGTACATGTACGCGGTCGAAGAAGACGCTAAAGAATCCGTAAGCCCCGTCGCCAGACTGCCAAATGTTCTTCAACGAAACTGACGGTTTACATAGGGCACCCCTCTCACGCACCACCGCCACGTCTTCCAAGATTTCGTCATGTCTCAGGTCTCATCCACGAAGCCCCGCTGGGACAACCATGCCGATCGCAGCACTTTCCGCAAGCTCACCAAGAAAGGCCTCAAGATTGGCAAGCCCATCCGAACCTACGGTGACTGCCGACTCGAGTGCGACCAGTACGGCAGCTGTATTGGATTCTCGTGGATCGGGAAGGAGTGCAGGTTCAACACGAAGTTTCAGCTGGGCCAGAGAAATGAAACGGGCGGGGCTGGTGGCAAACAATTGACGAGCGGCTTCATGACGGACCGGGTGGATTGGATGGTCAGGTGGTTGGAGGACGAGCCGTGCAAGGAGAGTCAGCAGTGGGTCTTGCCGGTACCGGTCAAGGATGCTGAGCTTGAAGAGGACGATGATTGAGGGATAAGAGAAGCCTCTCACGAAAGAGCGGGATTACGAAACATTTGATCTCTGTGCCATCTCTCGAGCAGAGATGGCCATGATACCGCCGGCCCAGGAGTGACTGTCAGGCCTAAGATGCCTGCCCATAGTCATGGCTGCCAGAAGACGCGATCGTCTCAAAGGTGGCGGCTATTCATGGCCTGGATGTGAGTCAACGATTTATGTGACGTCGATGGCAAGTTGCATACGTTCGGCAGCGTTGTGCATTCCACTATCATTCGTCAGTTCGGTTCGTCATTTTGATAGAAAAGAGGGCAAAGAGGACTTTTCTCTCGGATGGAATCGAGGAATGATGGCCTCGCTAAAGGTTTCATAAAGGCAGCGAGCATATGACCCAAGGAAATTGTAGTAATATAATGAACTGATTGAGCTCATACCACCTCATTATCGAACCATCTTTGGCTGGCTTCTTCCTGTGACGAAGGGCTTTTGGAGGATCCTCAGACGTATGCGGTAGACGAGCTGGCCTCGCCACCCAAACAAAAAGACCTCATCATACAATTAACATCCACCTGGAACACCCCCCTCTTCGAAAAGACAGACCCCACTCGGCGGATTCCCATCACCGCCCGCCGACCATGCCGCCGCATCCATCACCGCCCGGCAGGGCAGGTCACCCGGCCCGCAGCCGCGCCTCGCCTGACCGCTTAAACACCCCCGCGTCCGACCCGACGGACATACAGAAATGGAAAGTAGACAAGGACGGAACCGGGCCGAACCAGCAACGCAGCACGCAGCACGCAGCCTCCGCATCAGCCCCCAAGGGAAAAAAAAAAAAAAAAAAGGCAACATCCCCTATAGCGGCCGTGACTCACGCGCATCCTTTCCTTCTGCGCAACGCCGGAAACCTAGTACCTATCAACGTGCAAAGATGATTGGGCCTCAACAAGCCAAGAAAGAGAGAAAGAGAGAGAGACTACCCACCCCCCACCATAGTATCATCACCACGCCGAGAGATACCGAGGATGCAGGAACCGAGCGTATGGACGACCCGGCAGATGCAACCTTGTCACTGCTGATGCATGACGTGCTTCTGGTGGGGAGCGTTCGGCACCTGGGAGGATGAGGAATGAAGAGCTTGTCGGTTTTTAACGGGACCGAATACGCCCGGCACGGACCGAGATAGGACGAATCACGATGCAAAGTGCCGCGTGACGCTCTCACTTATCAAAGCAGTGCGAACGGTGTGGTCAGCAGGCAGTCGGTAACATTCATGCGCGTGTAAATGTGGAGCAACCCATGAATGATGGCGTAAACCAACCTGCCTGTCTTGTGAACGAGAAGTCTAAAAGCCGCGGACTTTGTTTCTTTCCAGAGCGGGTCAATCCGGCGCCATTTCAGCTTGTGAAAATTGAAAAGTACAACACTCATAAACGATATCCGAGGTGAAGAGAAGTAGCCGGTGGATGCAGCTCTAATTCTGTTATCTAGTGCAGCCTCTAAGAAGAAAGCCGCTACTGGTGGTGTTGGTGGTCTTCGGATCAAAGGAAGACAAGAGCTAAATCTGCATGTGTGCCTGATATCCTCCGCGCATGTTCCTCGTAGTTGCTAGTAAAACCCGCTTCTTCTTCGCTTGCCCGCTTTGCATCAATGTAGATAGATAAAAGTTGATAAATCATGTAGGGGGAATAATCGTGAAGTTGAAACCGAAAAGGAAAAGCTGCGGTTCAGAAGACAGTAAAAGGGCAGCAGGGAAAAAGCAAGTGAAAGGGCGCGGATAGAAGGAAATCATGAACCATCACCCGGAGCCGCCATGGAGCCATAAACCTTTTTTCGTGTCCGTATAAATGTAATGCAGAAACCGTACCGTTAGAGCTTCGGACTCTCGCTGCCATGCAGTCACTTCTTTTCTTGCTGAACGATCTCGACCTTCTTGAGAATGTGGGGATACAGAGGGTGCGACTCCTCCAAACCGGTAATCTGGGTGGTTGCTGCCTTCGCGTCGTTCTCCTTCAGAATCTTAGCAAGTTCGAAACTCTCGTCGTCGCCCTCGACATTCTGGAAACGGAGGGCCTGCTCGGCAGCGTTAAGAAGGTTGTCGAACTTCTCACCCATCTCGGCAAGTTGAGAAGCAGGGCCGATGAAGCGTTCCTTGCGGGACAGCTTGCGGAGAGGGGCTCGGCCGACACGTTTCACGTCATCCTGAAGAGCGGGATTGGAGATGCGCTTGACAATCTTCTCGACGTAGTCATTTTGCTCCGCCGCAGAAATGCCATGCTTCTTGACAATGAGATGAGCAGTCTCGCGCAGGCAATCACGAACGAGGTCGTGGATCTCCGGGTCGCGCATGGTCTCGTGGATCAGATGCTTTCCGCGATTGTAGCCGTAGTAGGCGGCAGAGGCGTGAGAGGTGTTGACGGTGTAGAGCTTCCGCTCAATGTAAGGCTCCAAGTGGTCGACGAAGTGAACTCCGTCAATCTCCGGATGTTGAACACCCTCGAAGGGAGGCAACTCAACACACCACTCGTAAAACTTCTCAATCTTGACGTTCAGACCGGCATCGGGATCCTGGTGCGGTACGATGCGGTCAATGGCAGAGTTAGCGAAACGAGCCTTGGAGTCGATATTGTTCTTGGTAGCATCGGAGAGCCTCTCCTCGATGAAACCGCGCCATGTGTTGGTGGCATTGATTGCATTCTCGCAAGCAATGACGGCCAGGGGATACTTCAGCTCCCTCGCCTCAATGCCCTTCGCAACGGGCTCAGCAATGAACTTCAGGATGTTCGGGCCAACAGCGCAAGTGACGACATCGGCCGATGCTATCTCTTTGATGACCTGGTCTATGTGGTATTTGCTGTTGATAGCGCGGTAGTGGTCGATCTGAAAGGTCTTCTCGCCATCCTCGCCGATTTCGGTGACGGTGTAGTGCTTAGTCGAGTTCAGGGCGTCGATGATCTTGTCGACGACATCGACGAAGATGACCTCATAACCGGACTTGTGCAAGCTGGGCGAAGGGGGACGGTCAGTGGGCGGTCCTCGTCGGTCTGGAACTGGTAACGGCGCGGACTCACAATTCAGCGACAAAGCCGCGACCGATGTTGCCACCGCCAAAGTGAACTGCCTTCCTGTCGTACTGCGGCATGGTGCAGAGTGTGTTTGAGTGTGGAGCAGGGGTGCAGGGGGGGCCAAGGGCGGGGATGAGCTCAGGTTCGTCGGAGCTGCGGGCAGCAAAGGCGCGTCAGAACGGAGATTTTTGGAGGAAGGAGAGTGCGGAGAGAGTGGAGTACGTACCAGAAGCGTGCAGCGAAGTGAGGAGAAAGGAGAGTGGAGGAAGACTGGGGGTGGATGCAGCGTGCAGTGTTTATGTGGTACTGGAAGGCGGGCAGTAGCGGGGTTATGAAGGCGGCGGGGCAGGAGCGACGCACCAATGGGGGCAGCGTCTTTGCGGATGCTCAGCGCGCAGACACCGGCAGGAAGGCGCGCCCCGTTACATGACGGCACACGGAAAGCTTGTGGCACCGGCGCGCGCAGAGGAAAGGAATGGAACGGCGGGCCGCCTCAGCAGCATCATGCTCACGCTGTCACTCAGCGTGCAGTGTGTAAATAGCGCAGGCGCTTGGCCGTGAGTGGCTGCCGCCGGCACGCGTTTTCCCTCACGTTCGGGCGATACAGGGCTGGACAGGGCTTACCGCTGCTCGGGCACGGTGGCACAGTGGAGGCTGCCCAAAAATGCCAGGAAACGGCACGACAGTGACGCTGGAGCGCATCCAGCAAGCAGGAGAGGCTGTGCACCGGCGCCCCTCGCTGCCAGCTTCCCCGGCGCTACGTCATCTGGGTTAGCTTCCGTAAAATTAATGGGGCCTCTCCGGAACTGGCCGCACAGGCTGGCCCGTACAAAACGTGCAGCAGCGTCCAGACGGCCTCCCTCTCACAGCAGCCGCAGCGCCTGCGTCACATGCGAGATGGGAGATGAGCGCCTGCAGCACGCGCGCTGCCTGACTTCTGCCGCAGACGAGGAGCGACACGCGAGGCCGCCGCACGAGTCGACCACGGGCGCTCTTTTTCTCGCCAAACGCGCCAAACTTCAGGGCGCTGGGCCGGTGTCGTCACCGGCGAGAGGGCCCACAGCGTCGCCCTCGCGATGTCACGATAAGTAGCCCGAGATCTGGTCACCGCCTGCGCGATCGAGTCGCAGCCCCCCCAATTCACGCATGTCACGATGCTACCCTTGCCCGGCCCAGCTGTGCTGTGCTGCGCCTTGAAACGACCGCCTGCAGATTTTTACTGTGACACCACGCCCTGCCCAGATTTTTTTTTTCTTGCGTCGGAGATAAAATTGTCTCATTAACTAGTTTTACTCACGTTGTTCTCTCACCCGGGTGATTCGATCAGCTTCTCGTCGGCCGTTCCCTCCCAACAAGTTCGCCTCGGATTTCGGCTGCGGCGATGACTCTTGCTCACAAATCTTCCGTGTAACTCCGCCACAGGGTCTTCCCAACGCTCTGCCTCTCGATACCACTACGCAATGCCGCCGTTGGCCTTGATGACCTGGCCGCTGACCCATTTGGAACCTGAAACAAAGGCAATGGCCTCTGCCACCTCATCCGGCTCTCCAATCCGGTTGAACGGCGTCCAGCTCTTAATAGTGTTGAGCAGCTGCTCGCTCTTGCCTTGGTAGAACAGATCGGTGCCTGTCGGCCCAGGCGCAACCGCGTTCACGAAGATGCCCTTGCGTCCCAGATCTTTGGCCATCACCCGCGTCATCTGCTCGATGGCCCCTTTGCTGGTGGCGTAGAGGAGATAGTTCGGTCCTACGGTGGACATGTGGCAGACGGTGGTGCTGATAAGGACAACGTGCGAGCCCGATGGCATGTGCGGCGCCGCTTTCTGGGTAATACGGAAAACAAAAAGTTGATTAGCCTAAGCTTCATGCAGGGCGGCGGGAGAGCAGTAAGCGAAAGTGAGGGATTAAAAAGCGGGAGCGTACCTGGCATAGGAAATACGGCCCCTTGACGTTGAGCTGCATGGTTTTATCGAATTGGTCCTCGCTGGTTTCAGCCAAGTCGCTCATGGGCAGCATCGCGGCGTTGGGAACCAGAATGTCAATTTTCCCAAACTTCTCGACCGTCTTATTGACGAGCTTGTCCAGGTCGGAGAGGTTTCCGGCATCGGCCTGCACAGCAAGGGCGCGGTCGCTGCCAATTTGCTGCACCAGCTCTTCAGCAGCTTTGGCGGACGAGACGTAGTTGATCACGACGCTGGCGCCAAGGGAGGCAAGGCGCAGGGCTGTGGCGCGGCCGATACCTACCGAAAGCGTTAGAATGGACCCTGAGCATATCAGACCGGATCCCGATACCCTTGGAGGCGCCGGTGATGACGGCGACCTTCCCTTCGAGGCTGGTGGCTGGTGCGGCCATACTGAAGTTGTCGAGTGAAGTGTTATGGTTTTGCGCTTGAAAGACGACAGGAGTGCCAGTATCAATCTCGTCTGTGAAGGCGGGATGTCCGAGACGTCAACTGAGGAAGGCTGGCAGCATTTATACTCGAACTTTCCCCTTCGCGAGCGACTGCAGCTGAAATGCTTTGCTGCTTCCATATGTGACTCACGGCGGCACGGACTTAGAGGTGGGGTGGAGATAGCAGCAACCACGCCGCTGCCCCTTCACGAAAAAAAAAAAAAAAAGGCTCAATGCAGTAATGCGTCCTACGCTGATCCGTCGTAAGCCCCGCCTCAGGCAGCAGAGACCGTGTCACGGCTCGCAGTAGTCGGACAAGTCAAATTGCCTGTTTCAGTTAACCTGCTTGCCTGTGCGTCGCTGCAATTTTGCTGACGTAACATCCTCGCGATGGTCTCTAGAGCGAACGGCCGCATCTAAGAGCGCTTTGAAGTTTTACCTATAACTTCGGCGGCGGAAACCTGAAATTACGTTCGCACCTCAATGCAGCAGATAGGGTCCGATGTGGAAAGCTGGCTTGTCAAACGCAAATCGCGTATTGCCGTCGGTGGCGCTGCTGTGCCGCAATCCTGGGTGGCCCGGCGATGGATGCGCAGGAACGCTCTTTAGACCATTAACCCCGCAAAGTCCGCCGATTAGCTGTGTCTTCATTAGCAAGAAGTGCGGAATTCTATTCGTCCAAATTCTCTAAGGATTCACACATAAGCCGCGGAACTGCTCCGCCTCTTTCTGAATTCATTGTCTCAAGTAGCTTTACTCTGCTAGCGGTGTTGGCCTGATATGTGCGCCGAGTGCCTTGGCACAAGATTTATTGCTTCCTCCCTTGGGAGAGGCAGTTGGAGAAGACACGCCCTTTTCCCCTCTGCTTTTTGTGCCTTATTTCAGCGTTACGTCATAAGAAAGAAAGCTTTGCTGAAAGATTTCACGCCGTCCTCTAGGTTTCCTGGCGTGGCCAATTCAAAGCAAATGCTAAGGCATTAACTGAAAAATAAAATTCCCAAGAAACTTTATCGCCAACTCAGGGACGACGATGAGCAGATTCGTTGATATCTGCTCCGGCCCGTTGCATGCGCTTGATCATCTCAAGCCCGCCTCCCGCAATGCAATCGATCATGTGATCAACTCCGGATGCATCTTGTTCGATTTCCCTATTGAAATTCGAGATATGACGCCGCTTTGGGATTTTATTCATCCCCAACATGGTGCTGATCAAAGCACTTTCACTTAAGAGAACACGGTCAATACCGAGGTTCTCATATTCGCCCGTGATTTCCAGATTTGTGATCGTTCGATCCCAGGCACATATATGTTGTCGAACAGCTCCATTCTTGCGCCATTTTTGAGTAACAGGGAGGCTAGGTCGGGTTCCTGAACCAGCAAACTGAGGGATATCTGGTAAGGCCCTTTCGTCGGATGATCGATATTGCACCTTTGCTGATGAGATAAGCGACTGTTTTACACTTCAGTGCAGTATTGAAACCTAAGTTTCGAGAATTGAGAGCACGGAATATAGGAGGGCTACCATAGTCAGCCAAACAATTGACATCTGCACCTGCATCAAGCATGCTGCAAAGAAGACCTATGTTTCCTTGAGCTGCCGCGAAATAAAGCAATTTTTTGACCGCAAACGGTGCATGCGTGTCGAGAAGGTGCTGGAAGACTTCGCGATCATGCAGGATCTCTGCTGCAGTGAGATGATGTTGTACGAGAGCAGTAATGTCCACACCCTTCATCACTAAGAGCTGAATCATCCTAAGCAGCTTGGTGCCATATAAGTGGTTTACTGAGATGGCTAGAATATTCCTTGCGTCAAGGAATGTCAGCTCAGAGGGTAGACGCGCTTTCATTGCCGCAGGCCACGCAGTTGGAGCATCATCCACGCACGCTCCACGGTCAATGAATTTTGCAGTCATCTCATAGTTCCCTTTAGACACTGCGAATTGCAAGGGAGTCGGGGACTCAAAGGACCTGTCCTTTGGATTCTGCCGCCGGTTTGGAGACGCACCCCGATCGAGCATAAGTGTTGCCATGTCATTTTGGCCATTGAGAAGGGCATAACCTAATGGTTGAATGACCCAGGGTCCTGAAACGTTGATTTCCTCTCCATTTTCAAGAAATAGGTTCAGTATCGTCAGTGACTTTGCCTCCACAGCAAGGTATGCTACCCCTTTTCCAGACCTATCAAACTTATTGAGCTTGAGATGTTGACATGATGCCAGGACAGCTTCCGTACCGATATACGTTCCAAGGGAAATGGCAGTTAGCACCGCACTAATCATGATCTTTTCATCTCTGAAGCTTATTGGCGCTTCTTCCGATGCTGTTGCACGGGCCATGGCAAAGATCTCAAGTGTTGATATTCCCTTGTCTCTGAGACCGGATCTCTGTAGAACTGGGATTGCCTCTAACAAAACAATTGGCTCACACTTATCCAATGTATCTTGCAAGATATCTGGACGGGGGTGGGCTGCTAACATCTCGAACGGTGTGTAGTGACTGTTTGTTTTTTCATGGATGTTGGCGCCAAGGTCCACTCAAGGGCCGACGAGGTTGAAATACAGGTATTTAATGGCTACTTCGAGAGGTAATTGTATTTCATTACATGGTCCCGGTATGTGGTCATTTGGACTCACCCTTGAGGATTTGATGAGGTACTTCACAAAATCAGCGTACCCTCTTTCAAGCGCATGCCGATAGACCAATTCCACAAGGGTTTCAAGGGTAGAACCTCGCTCCAGTAGCAGACCAGAGAGCTCTATCTGCATCGTCTGAGACTTTGAAAAGGTCATGAGAGCTGACGTCAAAATATCTCGGAATACGAAGTCATCCTCGGCCTGGTTTGATGCCCAGTAAAACAGCTTCCATAAAGTCTTGCAGACATTGCTGTGAAATGGACGGGAACTCGTTGATGAAAGCAGATTTTTGGAGCATGATCCTGAGTGTGGTATGGTATCCTGTTTGGCGTACCATCTTCGAAACCTCATCTAAAGATGATTCATTACCAGAAAACCCAACTAGCTAATATATGACTTGGCCAAAGGTAAGAGCTGCACTAATCTTCAGCGATGTATAATAGGAAGATTTGGTAAAGCCCTACCGTTGTTTGTCATCAAATGTTGAAATTTGAATATGGGAATACCTTGGGGTTCTATGTTGTACTACGTGAATATGGGAATTTCAGACGAAAGACCTAAACTTGGTGGTGTGGATACAATGCATCCTTCCGGCGTCTGACTGCGACATTTGATCACTTCTAACGGTCCGTTAATTTGATACAAATAGATTGTGATGGGCAAATAACCTCTTCGAGCCTTTTCGAGTGCGGTCTCAAAATTCCTTCTAATCTCCTTTTTGAGTCTCTTCTGAGGAATCAAGCGCCCATCAACCCACAACTAACTGTCTATACCGTCCAACTTCCGCTTGTTCACGCGACGGCCAATAGAGTTCCAATCTTCTTTCTTCAGGTTCTTGCGGACGTTCCACCTCTTCAGCCGACGTTGATATTGTTGGACACTGGCTTAGTCAGAGCCTTTCTTGGGTTACGCAGTAGCGCCCGCGAATGTTCTGGGCCATACCTGGCTTCGAATAAGTATTCTTGCTGAAAGAGGTTCTTGATTTCAGCGACCGTCCTATCGTTAAGGTAGAGTTGCGTGATTTCCTCTCTGGGCTTCCCGCCGTTCCTCCATGGTGGTTTTTTGCCGAGCAGGTGATGTGTAAAGCGAAGGACACCGAAGTGAAAGGGGGAAAATGCATTTAAATGCAGGTTCAGATGAGCGCCGATTCTCAACAATAGATGGCGTTGATTGGCTAGGGACAGAACTTTACTACCTATGTATACGGTGGCTTGCAGAAGTTATGCAAGGCTGAGGAGGCCGGCGCGCACCTGGTAGTTTCCACAATGTCGTTCCTTATCAGACGAATCAGGACCTTTGCCGCAAGCTGTCAGCTTCATCAATGCGTGTAATCCCGCGCTACATCCGAGGAAGCACTGAGCTGCGCTACATGATGAAATTTGACTTAGAGTCGCCCGGGTTCCGCTACGCCTCAGATCAGCCTGCTCCACCCACTCATGCCCTTCGTATCCACCCCGCACGTTTTGAGCAAATCCCACGCCACCGTAGTCACCGTATCGAACACCGGCACGCCATGCTTCCCCTCCCACGTTTCCACATGCTGCGCCGCGCTCAAGTTCGTACAGAAAGTCGTGACCGCCTGCACGCCCTCTGCAACCACCTCACTCACCATCGAATCCAGCGTAGCCTCGTCAATCTCGGCGAACTTCACATTGTCGTACCTGTTTAGATGCCTCTCCGTCCCGGCATCCACCCCAATTCCCCTGTAATTCTCCACAATTTTCTCCTGAACGTCCGGCAGGTACGGCGTCACAAGCCCTAGCCTTGTAACTCCGAACATCTTCAGCGCTTTGTTCAGCGCCAACACGCTCGTCGTCGCGGGCTTTCCTGTTGCGTCGGTGATGGCCGCGCAGAGGGCCTCGTCGGCCTCAAAGCCCAGCCACCCCGCGGACGTGCCTGACCAGCCGATTGCGTCGACGTCGGCATCGGCGAGTAGTTTAGCCGCGTTAACGAGGTTGGACGTGGTGAATTGGGAGAGTGCGTCTGTGGTGAGGCTGATTTGTGTGACGCGGAAGCGGGAGAAGTGGACGGTGACGTTTGGGAGGGCAGAGATGAGGGATTGGGTGAGGGGTTCGAGTGCGGTGTTGGAGCTGGGGACAAGGATGCCGAGACGGATTGGCTTGGACCTGGGTGATGGTGGTGACATCGTGGAAAGCAGAGATAGAGATAGGTCAAGATGTGAGGTGAGAGAGCATCCGGCCGTCGTGGTGGCAGTTGACCGATCCGGGCCCAGTCTTGATCACTACTCTCAAACGCAGCGTGTGGTCGTTTTCGAGAATCTCATCGTGGCGGTTCGGGTTTAACGGTGATAGCAGAGCTGGAGATGCAGAGCAGATAGGCGTGGGTATGAGGGGCGGGTCGGCTCCTCCGCGATAGCCGATCTCTATCCCTGCTTGTCTCTCTCTTCCATCCCACTTTCACTTTCCAAACACCTTCACGGGCAGCAAAAGCTCGTGATGCTATTACTTTGATGCTGATCCTGCACCAGATTGAAACTGAAAAAGACGAGCACTCGAAGTCAGAGAATGCGTTCCATACTTACATGTCCGTCGTACTCCGTTACCAGTTATCCGGCCACGTCTTTCCCCACACTTTTTCAACTCTCTCCGATATCCATATAAGGCCGCCTGGCCTATCAGCTTGCCAAGATTCTTCTATCGTTATCTGCTATCCCAAGATTATCCCGGTTGCTTATGGTAATACGTTGCCACCTACAACATGAATGCTAAAAGCATCATCTCCAGCTTTACATATATCCTGAGTTTGGGCCGAATCACTTCTTTGCATCCCGTCCAAGGAGGTGCCGACACTCAGAATACCTTGCGACACATGCTACTAGAGCCTTATTTCAACAGTCATGGCCATCCGTCGACTCAAGTACATGTTGGAGGTGGAGCACACAGACGAGAGAGGCTCGAGTTGGTCCAATATTGACCTACAGCCAACTCCACCAGAGAGCAGGAACTGGTCACCATGGTACTTCTTCGCATTCCAGTTCTCCATTGCCTTCTCTCCGACAACCTACAACCTAGGCGCCAGCCTTGTCGCCATCGGTCTGAACTGGTGGACCATCGTCATCGCCTCAATCATCGGCACGCTCTGCTGCATGGTCATCCTGTTCTTCAATTCCCGTGGCGCGGCACTGTATCATGTTGGATTTCCAGTATATCTGAGAATCTGTTCTGGCTTTTATGGCTCTCTTTTCTTCATCTTCATTCGCGGTGTAGTTGCAGTGCTTTACATGGGCACTCAGACGTACTACGCCTCGCGCCTAATGAATGTTTCTCTCCGCTGCGTCTTCGGACATAAGTGGACGGACATTCCCAATCGACTCCCCGAGAGTGCTTCCATTACTTCCTCTGGACTGCTTTCCTTCTTCATCTTCTGGATCATCCAGTTTCCCTTTGCCTGGCTGCACCCAAGCAAAGCTGGTCCCGTCTTCGCAGTCAAGAGCTGGCTTTCACCTCCCACCTACATCGCGACAATGATCTGGGCAGTAGTCAAAGCCAGAGGTGCACATATGGGCGAGTTAGGAACAGCCAATGCCACCGGATCGGACTTGGCTTGGTCCTTCATGAGAGCCATCAACAGTGTTGTCTCTGGTGTAATCCCGCCACTCGTCAACATCCCCGACCTGGCCCGTTATGCCAAGGAGCCTCGAGCAACATATCCCATGATTGCAGGACTTTTCCTCAGCAAGCCACTCGTAATAATATTCGGCATGGTGACCACATCGGCGAGCGTCCAGCTCTTCAACGAGGTACGCTCCCCACCCCTTTCCGCCGCCCTCGCAACGCTAACGCCCGAGTCAACAGGCCTACTGGAACCTCTGGGACTTCTACACCGCCATCCTCGACTCCCGCTGGTCCGCCAGCACCCGCACGCTCATCTTCCTCGCCTCCACGATCCAAGCCTACGCCACCCTCGCGACCAACGTCTCCAGCAACGCCATCCCCGTCGGCTGCGACCTCTCCGGCCTCCTGCCCCGCTACTTCACCATCCGCCGGGGCCAGATCCTCTGCAGCCTCCTCGCCATCGCCGTGGTCCCCTGGAAGCTCGTCAACAGCGCGACGTCCTTCCTGACCTTCCTCGGCTCCTACGTCTGCTTCATCTGCCCCATCGTCGCCTGCATGATCATCGACTACTGGGTGGGGCGCCGCGGGAACGTGCACGTCCCCTCCCTGTACCGGTGCGATCCGGGAAGCCCGTACTACTACTGGCGCGGTGCGAACCCGCGGGCGTACGCGGCGTGGGCGGTCGGCGTCGCGCTCGTGATTTCCGGCATCGCCGGGGTGCTGGAGCCGGGAAGCATCAGCCAGACGGCGGTGAACGTCTACAACATGGGGTTTCTGTTGTCGACGAGCTCGGCGGCCTTGACGTATTTCGTGCTGGTGAAGGTGTGGCCGGTGGGGGTGTATCCGGTGGGGAAAGAGGGAGTCGTGGGGACCGAGTGGGAAAAGATGGCGCCGAGTGAGGGCTTCTTCGAAGACGATGAGAGGCCAGAGTACTTGTCGCATGGGACGGTGATCTATGGGAGAGATGTTGAGAGCGGGAGTGGGGCGGAAGTAGCTGTGGAGGCTGTAGGGGAGAAAAAAGAGTAATTCATGGAATTAAAATGATTTTAGCTTTGTGGATGCTATACCGAACTACTTGATAAGACGTATTACAGTCACGAATCTAGCCCATTACTTGAGCGGTATTGACTGTCTTGTGCTGGCCGCGATAGCAGGGAAACACGCCGTACATAGCTGGCCGACTGCATGCATCACTCAGGTAAGTGTGGACCAACACTTCCAAGATCTTCGACGGCAAAGAAACAAGGAAAAGTACCTGTTAGGTCATAAAGACTGCATTTCAGGCGACCAAGTGCTGCAGCACAGTTGGTTAAGAAAGGGGTGGAGGAGAGAGACGAGGAAGCCAAGACTTGATCGTTTATAATGTATATTCACCGTCACAATCCCCATACCTTACCTGAAGGTAGCCATTAAGTGCCAACAACTATGGCACAGGTTAGGTTCTGCATATAATTCCATTTAAAGGAGAGAGTTTGTGGAAACCACACATCATCAGACATAGAAACTTCCTCAATCCGTCTTTCGAATTGCGACTATCATCCCGAGCACACCCAATCGAAGTACCAACACTCCTTCTGTCGCCCTACTCCTCACGGCCGCACCAGTAGATGTCGTCGCTGCGCTCGCACTCACCGTAACCGTCACTGTGCTCACCGCCGACGAGGAGCTCGTTGCCCCCTCATCCCCACCCCAACACCCACTCTGACACCCGATCTCCTTTCCGCAACGCGCACTCGTGTTCCCACGCAACCCGTCTTCACTGCAGCATGACCCGTAATTGAAAACACCGTACGAAACGAAAGCGTCGGCCGGGGCCACGGTGTCGCAGAGGGCGCCGTTGTGATCAGCGCCGCACTGCCCATCGCAGCGGGGCGAGTCGCCTTGGCGCGCTCGGCTGCAGGACGGGTTATCGAGGGTGCTGCTGTTGGGCTCGTAGCAGAGGCCGAAGGAGGGCTGGCAGCCGGTGGTGCAGTAGCGGTAGTCGCCGCCGCAGAAGCCGTTTTGGGGGCGAAGTCGTCAGTTTGAGGAGAGAGAGGGGAGGGGGGGGGAGAAGGAGATCAGGAGGAAGATGGGACAGAGCCGAGCTTGTGGGGTCTGGTTAGGGCATATCCTTGTTCGCTGGGAGACAGTCAGCTCTTCAATTCTTCAAGGCAGTGGAGATGATACGATGGACAGTGACTGACCTGCAGCAAGGCGCTATGCCGTCGAGTACGCAAATAGTGTTGTTGTGTTTGGGGCCGCACATGGAATCCGTGGTGACGGGACCGATTGGCAGGTTCGTGTTCGTGGCATTGGCGACGCCAGTGACGTTTCTGTTGGCGAGGACAGCTGCTACTTGGAACAGGAAGAGGGAGCCGAGGAATGAACGAAAGAGCTTCATGTCGAAGAATGACACAGTCAAAGCAATGTGTTACTTTCCTTGAGAAGGATAAGGAGGAAGAGCAGTGCGATTCTGGGGCATATTGGAAGTACAGATGCGCTGGACTTGTACAGCTCAGCCCTGAACGGAAGAGATTCGGAGCAGAACTTCGTGGCTGAGAGGTAGCTGAGGCTGTGAGAAACACTGCAGGATAAAGCGTCGAACCACGGATAATCTAGAGTCGGTCCGGATAGCTATGATCATGCATGATGCTTTTCCTGAAAGAGGAAATGTGCCAGGAAATGTGCCAAGAATTGGATGAGAAGCTGAGTTGTTCGCACAGTGACACAACGCTGCGGCCGTGATCTGACCTTCATCATGTTTTGAAGCTTGGCATGGATTTGAGGTGGGGTGAATATGCTTTTAAAGGCGTCTTGAGCCCTGAAGGCAAAAATGATGACTCTTTGAACAAAATGTTATACTATCGGATTCTGGAGGCAAATGCTTGAGGAGCTGAATTGGGAGAGGCTACACATGGTGGCGTTACGTAAATGGTGCTAGTAAGCTGATGCACATGTGGTGACATAGAAATTGGCCGCCTTATAAGATGGGTGCATGCGGCTTTACGATCGCTTGTAGTTTTCCAATCCCAGACGTGATGGCGTTTCGAGAAAACCGCAGTGAAATATCATTCGATCGAGCGGGATCAGAAGCGTGTTTCAGAAAGGGCCGCGTCACACTCGGCGGACACTGCATGTGAGACAGATCTTGACATAGAGAGAACTAGCCCGGTCGGACAGTAGGAGTTTTCAGCAAGTGCTTTATTGATTGAGGCTCATCTCTCATAAGAGGGATCGCGAAATAGTAATTTAATGTTTAATGGCTCACTTCGCCTTCACCCACCAAGAAGTCTAAGAAAAAGTACAGAAGTAGCAGTGACAAGGACTAGAAAACAATACGGCGTTGGTCAACAACTACATATGATACCCCTCATATTCTAAGCTCAGCGCCAGCGCCTGGGGTGATGAATAGCCTTCTTCAGGCCCGACTGCATGACGCTGCTCAAGTCCGCCATCTGAACCGCCGGGGTAGAGGTGGAGGATGTGGTTGCGGATGTATCAGAGGATGGAGGGGTATCCTTCTGCTGTTGCCTGCAGGAAGAGTGAACGAGACTTAGGATAGGAACGGAAGTGCCAGGCGCTTGTGAAGAACATGCCTCTTCGCCTTGTTGTTTCCACCGCGGCCGAAGAAGTTGCCGGAACCGTTACCGTTGCCTCCCTGGTTCGCCTGGTTGTTGTTCTGGCCGTTCTGCCTGTTGTTTCCCCGGCCGTTGCCTTGGTTGTTGTTCTGACCGTTCGCTTGGTTACTGCTCTGACCGTTGGCTTGGTTGTTGGTCTGGCCGTTGCCCTGGTTGTTGTTATTGCTGTTGGAGGTGGCACTGTCCGTCGCCGATGAGGAATCTGCTGCAGCTGCAGCACTCGCCGCCGCACCCGCCGTGTCTGTGCCGTTGATCAGGGCCTCAGCCGCCGCGGCGCCTGCACCGCCGCCAGCAGCGCCGGCCGCCTGGTTAGCCTCGATCGCCGTCTTGAAGTCGGCCTTGTTGACCTGGATTTGCTTGGAGATACCATCGAGCGTCTGGGCGGTTGTAATATCAGCGGCGGCTTGGTCCTGGGGGCGGCCATCGGTGTCGGTCTGTTGAACGGCGAAGCAACCGCCAAAGGGTCCGGCCAGGGCATTGTTACGGCACCTAACGGTGCAGATATTGCCAGTCGATGCTGAAGGAGAAGACACAATCAGCTACAAGGTCTAGGAAGGAGCAGCGACAGGGGCGGTTCTACTTACCACCGGTGCAGTTGAGGTTGTCAGGCATCTGCACGTTGATGGTGAAGTCCTCAAACTTGGCATCCGAAAGGCCATTGACACCCGGCACGTTGTTTGAGACTTGGAGCTTCTGGAAGTTGGTTCCAGCATTACCTATCGGATGGTGTCAGTTTGACGGGAGGCGGAGCTGCATGTAGAAGCTGCCACATACTGGTATCATCCAGGTCGCACTCGTAAGGGCCAGCGCCGTCGGCATTCACCTGGTGGATGGTAACGGCAACTGTCGAACCCTTGGTGACCTGAGTCATACGGTTCGCAGCCAGCTCTTTCTCGGTCTGCTCGCCAATATCGATGTTGCCGTTGAGCTCCGTGCGGCCGCAGCCGTTGACAATGTTTTGCTTGATTTCAGCATCGCGAATAATGGTGCTGTCCTGCTGGCAAGGGCTGATCTCGGTACAATTCCTTGCAACGTTTTCGTTTACTTGAGCGGGAATTAGATCGGGTATGTTCAATACGATGGATGGTAGACTCACCAAGGAAACCTTGACTCTTGCCCTTGTCACCCTCGGCAGCCAGGATGACGCCGTGGGCGCAGACAGTAGATGCACCGGCCAGGACAGCCACGAGAGAAGTCAACTGCATGATTGCTGTAGAGAAGGAATAAACGTGACCGGCACGGGTTGGAAAGGAAAGGGGCAAAGATCGTAAAGAGGTATTACTGAGAAAGTAAGGGAACCGCCGGGGCCCAAGGATGGAGTGGAATGGAAGTGGTGAGCGAAGGCTGGTGAGCAAGAACACGATTCAACGGCGCCATGGCTGAGCCCTTTTAGCTGGATGGTGGTGTACAGCACGAAGCATGCGTGGCTCGCGGGAGGACCCACTATGAAAGAAGTCGAAACTCTATTGCTACAGACATGCGGCTCTGAAGTTCGTATGGGCGGCGGCTACTCCTACATGCCGTAGAGGGAAAGTCGAAGAACGGGCGTGACACGAGTTTTGGAGTAGCGGGGATTTGTGGGTCTCGGGCGAGGCGGGCGAGGCAGGCGAGCGCCCAGATGGTCAAGAGGCTGGATAGCTCAGCAAAGCATGAGCTTGGCACGTCTTGGATTCTCAGCGTTTGGCGTCAGGACGGGCCAACTCGCGTGTACTCTTGGGCTGCATGCAAGGCCGTGCCACGAGGGTTGAGGAGGCAGGGCGGCAGGAGTTGCTTGTGAGCAGGATTAAGCGCGGGTGTTAAGGCGGGCCACCGGCGCCTAACGGGAATAAGATGGCGCAAGCGACCGCAGCATGAGGCTCCGGGAGGCTCTTGCGCTTACCCTTCCAGGCAATTAAGGAATAAGCATACAATTATGCTCCGCAGAGGCTCTCCGCGCTCAATCTCGCTTGGGGGTGGGTGTGGGTGCGGGCGCACGCTCGCATCGGGGAGTCGGTGTCGGTGATATGCCAGCCATAGCAGGCCAGAGAACGGAGGGAAGGGCTGGGTAAGAGGGTCGATTCCCATCGCACCGAACTTCCCTCCGACCGGACACACAGCATTGAGTGTTTGACGCAAACCGCGACGTTCCATCATGGACAAGATCAGGCGACCGGAAACAGCGCGCTCGATGATGTGCGGATCCGCAGGCGGCTAATCGGGAGAGCTCGGCGTTCTTGATTCACTTGGTGTTTTGACAGATTTGACGGGATCAGGGGCTGAGACTCGCGATGCACGAGAATGGTGTTTGAGCAAACGGGCGCACGTTGGCGTCGGCACTTCGCCGGGTTTCCCGCCGGGTGACTCAGCCGCGCTTGCCCCCAGAGGGTATCCCGCCGGCTGCTGCCAAAACGCAAGCCTCCTGCTTTCTTTCGTCTTTCCTGTCGTGTCCATATACCATCTTCTCCAAGCGCCTCGCCGCCTGCACACTGCGCTGCGGTGGGTCAGACAGTCGGTTGACAACTACCGGCCAGCTCGCCGTGCATTGCCGCCCGTTGTCCCTACTTGCATCTCAATGCCGAGCCCGCACGCTGAACAGTCTGCTATGTCCGAACTGAGGACAGCCTATCCGAAGCTCTCGCCCCCGATCTGTGTTCGGCCCCCAATATTTGCCAGCTGAAGGTTACCCAACCATGCGTTAGCTGCCGATCCGATTCAGCAACTATTTCCCCATGACTGTTGGCTTGAAGTGATGACAGCGTGTCTTTGTGACTCCCGCACGCATCTCATCGTCTCAAAGATGCTACTTTTTTTTTTTTTTTTTCAATATATACACATAAGTTTTAGCCGTCCTCGATGACATCCAGGCGCCTTGGTCGTCCAGATCTCGATCAATTCCTCAGTGCTCACTCACCAAGTCACGTGCATCAGAAATTGATTCCAGGATATTTCCGCTGATATTTTTCCGGCCAGGAACATGGAGCGCATTGTTGCACGTCGCTCATGATGCACCGGACGCTCTTACTGGTTGTGGTAAGCTCGCTGTTAACGTCCTGCTTACGGATTTATCCATGGAGCCGCTGCCGGCATGCTACACGCCAAGAGTCTGAACGTCAGCACACCACCTTCCAGAGAGTACTCTCTCAAGGGACACCCGTCACACGGACCAACGACCAATCTCAAACGCTGCTTCAGGGGTATAGCTGCTATTCATGGAGCTACTCAAGGACTACTTTCGCAGCCGTATACGAGCCTCCAGATCTAACCTCTCCGAGGCAAAAGCGACAGACCAGCCACACGCACACGAGCACCGTCTGCGCCCGGAACCCCCTGAAAATCAGGTCTGCGAGCAATGCGAACAGATCATTGCCGTTTTCTTCACAGGAGCTGGCAATCTTGGCGTGGGAAAGAAGCCCTATGACCTCAACATCCGCATTAAAAACCTGACAGGCGCATCTGACATCCCCGCTTGTTCATTCTGCCAGATGCTGAGGCTTATGCAACTCTCCTGGAAGGATCACCCCAGCCTATGGAAGTTGCGCAAACAGCCTCAGTCTCATGACTTCTCTACTCGTACTTTCCGGCTTATCAATCCCTTCTATCGGCCGTGGCCATTTGCGGAAAAGGCCGGCATAGGATACGCCCGGGCCCAGGTACTATCAAATGTATGAGCGTCCTTCAATCATCGATACGTGTTACTACTAGATCACTTGGCTGATTGCAAAGTCCAGAGTGAGGACAGTCTGTTTGGGTGGCAAGACTGGTGGGATCCTTTAGCCTGTGATACCATAGTCGAAATCAGCCCCCCGCTTCGACTCATCGATCCATTATCCATTGACTTCGCTCTCGCGAAAACGTGGGTAGACAACTGTCGAACAAAGCATGCAACCTGCTGCGAAACCTTCTTCGGTGTGGTTGCTTCGCTGCGGCTCCTGGACTGCTACAACCAGCGACTAGTCCAGCCATGCGAGTCTGTCGAGTACGTTGCCCTCAGCTACGTCTGGGGCCGGGAAAAGGATGACCGAAGCAAATCTCTCCAAGTGGGCGACACGCTTGAGGAACCCCCGCGACTCATCAAAGACGCTGTGCAAATAACAGAGAGGCTAGGGTTTCGCTATTTATGGGTTGACCGCTACTGCATCCCCCAGAACGATGCTGAGGCAAGGCATAGCCAAATATGTCAGATGGATCTGGTCTACAACATGGCGCAAGTAACAATAGTCGCAGCAGCAGGAGCGTCACCATCACATGGCTTACTTGGAGTCAGTAAACCCCGCACGCAAACACCTCACGCGAGAGTGGGAGACAGGAATTTCGCTGTGTTTCCTCCCGCTCCGGCAGATGAAATGGGAGAATCGCCGTGGGCAAAGCGTGCATGGACTTACCAGGAGGCCTTCTTGTCCCGCAGGTGCTTGGTATTCACTCAGCACCAAATGTTCTTCAAATGCGCGTCGGATGAGAATTACGAATATTCGGCCGAACGCCTCAATGATACTACAGAATCACCATCATCTACTGAACGAGCGGACTCGAACATTGATATCCTTGAATACATCACCGAATACACGAGTAGAGCCGTAACGGGGCTGACATACCAGAGTGATGCTCTGAACGGTATGCTTGGCATTCTCCGGACACTCGAGACCAAAGAACCATCGAGACCACATTTATGGGGGGTGCCTATCCTGAGTGGCTATGAGAGCGTAATGATCTCGAGTGGGTCGCAATCTCAAGAAACACCTCAAGGGTTCTGTGATGGATTCATTCGCGGCCTTTGCTGGCGCCTTCAGGACCCAGCGAGCCGGAGAGCAGGATTTCCCAGCTGGTCATGGGCAGGCTGGAAAGGACGAGTCAAACAACATTCAGATCAATACGGGCGCACGTTGCGAGGAGCTGACATGACAGTGTTCCTACAGGGCGGATGCAAATTAACTGCTGCAGAAGATATAGGGAGAGTGACTATGCTACCCGGACACGAATCTCGCTTTATTTACCTAGAAGGATCTATAATCAAATTCACAACCGTGAAGAACTACCACAGAGACCCGGATACACTGCATTACCGCTTTGCAACTTTGATCAAGCGGGACGGAAACATTGACGAAAGGAAGTCAGTGATTGATTTGGAAAGGAGCTGGCGCGACGATGGATTCTGGCTGAAGCTGAAGGACAAGGAATGGATATGGCAGGCAATTGTACTGGAGACGCCGGAGAGTGAGAGAGAAGAGGCTTCTCTGCAGGAGGGGGCAAGTGCGCTGTGTATGATGTTGCATTGGGAAGGAACCTGCTTCGAGCGTGTGGGATGGGTTCATGTACCTGGGCACATTTTCCGAGATGCAGCGAAGGAGCGAAAGAGGATACGGCTAGGTTGAATCTTCTCCGCTCATTATGACAGTCATGCAAATAACCCTAGAAGGAGTGCGTTCGGCTTTACCGCTCCGTTCCTGTCCACTTGATGCAGTCACCCCATATCGGTACCGACTAAGCCTGGAAAGCTTAGGCCTAGAGAATTGTCTCATGCGCAAGATATGAACTCGTCACATACTTCTCTCAATTGAGCATGGTGTTTTAGTTTTCTGTCTCAGTTCTCTACTGAAACACGCTCCGAAATATGCAGGTCATGATCGTCGGGCAAGCCACAGGCGTCACTCCGCTGGACCCCGGCACTCACCGCCTTCGTGGCCCGCCCAAAAATTTCCCGTCGCCGCAACCACCTCCGATGCAAACCTCCGCACATCAACCCTCGCACCTCACCCGTTCGCAAGACATAGGGGATTTCCAGCCGTCACCATGTTCGCGGTCCCAGGCTGGAACCTGTCCGCGCCGCTCAAGGCCGAATCGCCCGTCGCCAAATCGGGCGGCGGCAACGCGAAGAAGCGCAAGAGGAAGGAGGGCAAGCAAGGCGCGCAGGTCAGTGGAGACAATGTCGGCGATATGTGGGCGCAAGTAGTGGAGGGTGTGCCAGCACCAGCCGCCGCCAGTGCGCGAGCAGCCAAGGAGCAGGTTGGGAAACAAGAGAGGGCCAAGGACAAACCCAAGAGCAAGAAGCAGAAGCGGGAATCGGATGGCGCTGGACCTGTGGAGGCTGAAGGAAAGGCCGAAGGGACGATTGAGAAATCAGAGGGCGCTGGAGGGGTGAGGAAAGCCGAAGGGAAGAACAAGAAGCAGAAAGACAAGCACGGCAAGAAGGACAGGCACCAGAAGCAACACCACGAGGCCGAACGATCCGCCGCAGACGAAGCCAGCGCTCCGCTCCCTCCCGCGATCCCGGCCGTAGCCCCGCCGCTTCCGCCTGCCAACACGAAGCTCACGCCTCTCCAAGCCAAGATGCGCGAAAAGCTGATCGGGGCGCGCTTCCGGCACCTGAACCAGACCCTCTATACGACGCCGTCGCAACACTCCCTCAAGCTCATCGAGGAGGACCCGCAGATCTTCGCCGAATACCACGCCGGCTTCCGGCAGCAAGTGGAAAGCTGGCCGGAGAACCCGGTGGACACCTTCGTGGCGCTGGTCAAGGCACGCGGCGCCGTGCGCGAGAACTGGCGCGACAAGATCCTCAAGCGCAAGGAAAGGGAACGCACGTCCGGGCGGTACCGGCGGCCGGGCGACCCGGTGCCGGGCGAGGCCGAGGAGGGGGAGGGGGAGGACAGCGAGGAGGAGGAGAGGAGGCGCGCCGCGGCGGCGAAGCAGCTCAAGGCGCTGCCGCGCACGCGCGGCACGGCCATCATCGCGGACCTGGGCTGCGGCGACGCGGCGCTGGCGACGCAGCTGCAGCCGCACCTGTCGCCGCTCAACCTGCGCGTCCACAGCTTCGACCTGGCGGCCCCGAGCCCGCTCATCACCAAGGCCGACATCGCCAACCTGCCGCTCCCGGACGGCAGCGTCGACGTCGCCGTCTTCTGCCTCGCGCTCATGGGCACCAACTGGCTAGACTTCATCGACGAGGCCTGGCGCGTCCTGCACTGGAAAGGCGAGCTGTGGGTCGCCGAGATCAAATCGCGCTTCGGCCGCGTCAGCAACGCCGGGACCAAGGTCGTCGACCACAGCGTCGGCAAGCGCCAGAAGAAGAAGCTCGAGGCCGCCCGCAAGAAGAGCGGCGCCGACAAGAAGGACAAGGAGGCCGCCGCCGCCGAGGAGGAGGAGGAGCTCGCCGTCGAGGTCGACGGCGCCGCGTCCGGCCGCCAGGAGACCGACGTCTCGGCCTTCGTCGAGGTGCTGCGCAAGCGCGGCTTCGTGCTCGACGCCGAGCCGGGCCGCGAGCAGGACGCCGTCGACCTGCGGAACAAGATGTTCGTGCGCATGAGCTTCGTCAAGGCCGTCGCGCCGACCAAAGGCAAGAACGTCAAGGCAAACGAAAAGATCTACGCGGAGAAGGCCGCGCAGCTGGCCGCCGAGTCGGGCAAGACGTTCAAGAAGAAGGAGCCTAAGGCTAGATTCATCGATGCGGTGAACGATGACGATGTCGATGAGACGGCTGTGCTGAAGCCTTGTTTGTACAAGCAGCGGTAACCCAGAGGTAGGGAAGTACTGTATCGTCGAATAAGCATACCATGGAGTTTATCAGGGTATTTTGTTGATTGCGGGAGGCGGGGAAAAAGTTCACGGAATGGTTCAAGTACAATATGGATCATCGGCCTGGTGCGCACTTCAGCGGGGCTTCCTAACCCCTCAGATGGTCTTATATTTCAGGCATCCAATGAATCGAATGCAATTTCCATTCGAAATTCTCCAGCTCTATGGGTGCCCACCTCGCTGTTCCTTCGCCGCTGTGTCATCAACGATATTGGAAATGTCTGTAGTAGTTGATAGTAATGCGGTGCGATGATTTGCTATTTGCTCAAGAGAGATGATTAAGCCAGAAATAGATAAATGGGAAGAATGCAAGAGAGAAGCTGTAGATGGAGCAGAATGACCTCAAAGCGCCGAACCATGATCTATGCCACCCACCATGCATTAATCTTCCGTTTCGACCAGCTCTGTCCGTCCCTGCTCCACGAAAGTCTGATAGTCCCCTTCTCCAGCGCCATCTTCTTTCTCTCCTGTTCCGACGCCTTGAATAATCCACCAATTCTCGCTCTAGCTCTGGAAGAGTAGACTAGCAGCGTACTCAACGTTCCCGCCACAAGCTTGTAACGCGTTGATTGCTTGGTCCCTTGAGAACCCTAGGCCAACGAGTTGCTCGATATCCTTAGCCGGAAAGGGTGAATTTGTAGACGACTGCTGTGCTGCATTGCCCAGTGTACGGCCTTGGCCTTGAAAGTTGGTGGCCTGTGGTGCTCTTGAGCTGGACGGTCCAGCAGATGCTGAAGCCGCTGATGAAGAGCCTGCGGGCCGGACAGCACCAGATTTGGCCCCTACTTCGGTCCCGTTCGGACCGGCAACCGTAGGCTCATCCATCTGAGCTTCTTCAAACGACTTTGGAATTTCAGATTCCGGCAAGAAAGGAACTTCGATGCCCTCAAAACATAGGCAATTCTTCTCCAGATCGATCTTTGCCTTGTACCTCTTCAGCATGTCCAAGCCGAAGAGGAGATCAACTGACTTGCCTTCCATGACAGTAAAAGCACACGGCATGATGGCTCCGCCGATGCTGATCTCCGCATGGTGCACTCGTCCGAGGATTTTGGCAGTACCAACGCCAACCGCCATGCCTGCGTAACGATTGTCGATGAGTCGCATGATGCCGCAGGCTTCGGCACATGAAGGTGACATAATAGTTGCTTGTGCTCCAGAGTCGACAAAGGCCTTAACAGGATGCCCGTTCACTTCGCAATTGATGTAGAGCATGGTAACGCGCCCGAAAACTGCTCAGATGTTATGTTAGCCTGAAATTCTCCCATGTGGATCTTTATATACGACTAGAGTCCCGAAAAGACGGACGAACTGAAACGAAGGTGATGTAATGCTGGAGCGAAGCATTCCTGGGAAGCGAAGGTGATGGCAGGGTGGTGTCTTGGTTGCTTGAACCTTGCGAGCTTCCCGCTGTTGGCTCGAAAATAGTGCGAGCTTGTCCTCTGAAAGACCTGCACCTCTACAGATTCGGCCAGCCCGAGTAATGGCTCTGCCCCGGCCAACTCGCAGCGCTTGTGACAGGAACCCCGTCCGATTTGTCAAGGTCATATTGTGCGTTGCGCGAGGGAGAGGCGCTGCACTTTTTGATGACACAGCCCCTGCGCATACAGCGCCATAATTGGACCGTGGCCAGAAGCTCACAAAGAACCGCTCCAGACAAGTTCTTTGCGCTCTCGCCTCAACACAGACAGCTGCGACTAGGTTTCTCCAGTCGAACAGACGGCTGAGATCACGCAGTACAAAAACGTCGCGGGACTCGGGCGAGCCAAACACCGCCCGAAATAGAAAGTGAGGTTGCAGGTGGTATGGGAAATGGAAACACTAAACAAAGGAAGGAACTGCGCTCAACTTGCCTTCTGGGTTGTGCTCATAAGCATGCTGGAGGTTCTCGATGACGCGCTCTTGCCGGATCATCTCCTCGATCTTGGCCTGGGCCTCGACATTGAAAGGGTCGGCGTTCAGTAGGTCCAGCTGACGCTGGTGCTCACGCTGCTGCTCCTCCTGCATGCGCTTCATGTTGATCCACTCCTCTCGCCAGCGGTTCGGATCATTCACGGCCGCAGCGAGCTCGGGGCGCTGGTCTTGCAGCGAGCGCAGGGCATTCTGATCGCCGAGGATGCGCAGGCGCGTAGTCTCAATCTCGCCATCCTGCTGCGAGCGGCGCGGCCTCTGCTGGGACTGCGCGCGCTGGGCCTGGCCCTGGGCGCGCTGGCCCTGCCGCCGTATCATGACAACCAGCATGTCGTCATCCTTGATACCGGCCTGCTCGAGTGTCTGGGTGTCGCCGGCGAGCGGCTGGCCGTTGAAGAAGAAGTACTGCGAGTCGACGGGCAGGTTGGACTCGGCCTGCACAAAGCCCTTCAGGTCGGCCAGTGTCAGGCCGTCGGGCAGGTCGAGGTTCAGCAGCTCCTGGTCGGCGGGCTCATCGGGCGCGTTGATGGATATGGTTATACGCGGCCTTTTGTGGCATTCAGTGAGCGAGTCGCACAAGATTGGAGGGGTGGTTCTGGGGCTGGGGACGCACATCTCGCGCTCCTTGCGTGGTATGCAGGCGACGACGGATCGAGGCAGACTTCGTCGCACACCTGGTGGGCTGTGAGGCAACGTAGCAGCGGGCAGCGGGGGTCTTGCGGGAGCTCGGGGAATGCTCGAGGGCGGGTGTTTCGGCGACGGCGGCGGGCGGGAGGGCGGCGAGGAGGGTCGGGCACGCGCGCGGACAGCGAAGAGCACGATGATAAAGGCTCGCGGGCTGGTGGACGTGGGCGGTGAGGGAGCGCTGCAGGACGGTGGGCGTGGATGCGGGAGGAGGATGCGCGCGTCTGTTACGTGTTGCTGCACAGCACTGGCTGCCTGTTGTTGCGCTGGAGCTACCTACATAGACCGAGAGGCGAATGGCGGGGCGCTGTCATCATCGGCGGCGCAGACTGCCCCCGCTGCCCGCTGCCCGCTGCCCGCTGCCCGCTGCCCGCTGCCTGATACCCGCCCGCTCAGGCACGACCGGCGGGCGCAGCAAGGCAAACAGGTGACTGACGAACTCCTGCGAATGTCCCCAGAGTGACGTCCGTTCCTTGGCAGCCAGCGACAGAAGCCATGGCCGTTTATTTTGTGGATCGTAGGGCTTGGTAATGCTGCTGCACCACTACACGCTGCACCACCACGCCGCCCTGCCTGCCACTGCTGCCAGCACGCCCCGCAGCCCGCAGCCCGCAGCCCGCAGGCCCAAGCCCCAATTCGCAAGCCCCAAGCCCGCTGCAGCTCGCCGCCAGCGCCCCTCCAAGCCCATCCCATCCCATCACGGCAGGCAGAGTGGCCCGCCCACCAAGCACCGCTCCCCAGTCGCCCTCGCCAGCCAGCCAGCTAGCATCAACGCCGCGAACCAGAATGCCCCGCGATCTCGAGTCCGAAAAGGTCGGCCGCCAAGCGCCACCAGCCAACGGACGCTCCGCTGACGCGCTTGCAGGCCACGCTCGCCGGGCTGCCGCCACTGACCAAGAGCCCGGCGCAGGACAACGACAGCGCCTCCGTCGACGACGGGGACCCGGGCGACAAGCTGATGCGCGATATGCAGAAGGGCAAGCAGCGCGATGAGCTGCATCCGCTCGTACAGACGCTCAATCCCTCGTACATCGACAGCTGCGTCAAGCTCGAGGAGGCCGCTTTTCCGAGGGACAGCGCGGCAGCAGAGAGAAGGTAAGGTCGTAAGGTGGTAAGGTCGTAGTCGTGGCAGCAAGCACGCATGTATGCCTTGGATGCCTGCATCTCAAATACCCAACCCCCGCACATCCACCATCAAGCCCCGGCTTGCGCCATGGCCCGTTGCCGCCCGCGCTGCATTTCAACTTCCTCTTCGGTCCAGCCCGCAGAGCCCTGTGTGCCACTCAATCACGTGTGCCCTTGTTTGCACTGCAGGCTGTCATCCCAGCATTCATCTCATGCTGCTAACGTCGCATCTCAGTTCGTCTACCGTCTCACCGTCTGTGGCGAGCTCTGTCTTGGTCTGTTCACCACCTCTGAGAACGCTCCGGCCGATGTTGCTACCGTCAGCACTGCCCATGTTGTCGAGAGCAGCACGCCTGCGCGCAAGGAGTTCCTGCTTGGTATGGTGGAGTCCGAGTGTCGAACACTTGCTTGCTTTGCATGATCGCTAAATCGCAACAGCCATGATCTGCGCCACCAAGACGCGCAACGAGCTCGTCTCGGATGACGACATGAACGTGCCCTCCGGCTGGCGCGAACAGCCTTACCCTGCCAACGCGACGGTCGGACACCAGGAGGACGGCCGTACCATCGCGATCCACTCGCTTGCCGTCGAGCCCGAGTTTCAGCGCCGGGGCCTTGGAAAGACGTTGTTGAAGGCTTACATCCAGCGCATGCAGAACAGCGGCGTCGCAGACCGCATCTCGATCCTGACTTATGACCGGTTGGTTCCCTTCTACGAGTCGGTAGGGTTTGTGAACCGCGGAGCCAGCAAGGTACAGTATGGAGGCGGAGGATGGGTGGACATGGTATGCTTTTTGACTTCTTCTCGGGCACGAGGCGAGATGCTGATCGGCGCAGGTCCTGGAGTTTCCGGAGAACCCCAACGGCGCGAAGAAGGGCAGCGAGTAGAGAGGGTGAATAAGCCGATTCCGCGTATTGCGGCTCGGCGAAAATGACTTCTTACGAGGGGCCCCGTATGAAAGTAGGCATTACGTCGGAGCGAAAGAGAGCTATTGGCGTGGGGCCGATACCGTCACCACCAGACCTGGTGTTGGGCGAAAGGGCCGCCGTCGTAGGCCGTCTTGCGTACGAGGGAAAAAAAAAACATGAAATAGTAGAATTGCAGAGTTCGAATGAAGGAACCCTAGGAACTCAGATTGGAGCGTGATGTTGCTTAGGCTGTGATGAGAGAAGCAGTGCAGTATGGGCCTGCAAATCCTTGCAAGACACCACTGGCGTCCCAGCCGGAGCTAAGTAGCGCGGACCCACCCGCAGCCGCCATCTGCGGTGATTTTTGTTTTTTAGTGCAGTTATCTGCTTTTTTTTTTTTGGGATATATTTTGAGTTTACCTCTGATACGAATCCAATCTCAGTAGACGAGGAAACATGAACAACAATGCGGGCCCGGTGGCCCCGGTAGATGGAACCAACTGTTCGTTGCATCCCGTACGTCATTCCTCTCTGGCCTCTGTCGACGCATGTCGATCTACCGTTTCCAGGGCCTTGCACCCTTCTGGCGCAACGGCTCATCCATACCCTTGGGGCCGACAGGACAGGGTACATCCATCTCCATACCCGGTCGATAGTGTCTCATACATTCCTACCGCTCAAGTTACTTGCGTTGCTGGCTTTGGGTCGCTTGCGTAGACCCGTTTACGCAAACTTTAGATTGATGCCAGACACGCGATGATGAAGATCAGACCATCAATATGCACACCCTCATCTCAGCTCCTTCTCCCCACAACCAGGTCCACTGAGTAAAACGTCTCTGCATGTCGCCTCGATGCGAACTGAGCACAGATGCCGTTTTCAACTCCGGTAGGAGCCTCCTATTGGTGGTAATTTTGATTAAGCGTCCGCTGGCGCGCGCGCCAAGAGCAAGTAGTCGGAGAGTTGCTGCTGAGTATTTCCCTTTCGCGCAGGCAAATCAGGCAAATCATCGACTCTGCCGCAAGACGTCTCAGCACATCGCGCCCGTATTGTCAGACTTTATCGACGCCGACTCGCGGCCAGAATGATCGCTTCCTCGGCAGATCTACGTGGCCGCCGCCTCTGCAGCCTCCCTTGTAGATCGGTAGCGTGACCAATATTGAGGTGGGTTCCTGCATTCCCCAAACCGGAGGTCGACGATTCCGATCGGGTAGTAGTTTCACTTTTCTTCCGTGCTCCCCTATACACGTCCGTCTTGTGGTGTGTTGCCCACGCCGGCACTGCCCCAACGCCACGGCCGCACCACGGCTGCGTCAAGCCTGCTGCAGTAGTTTGCAACAAATCCGAGATGCCAAAAGGAAAGAGCCCGGAAACGAATGCTTGCTCGCTCTCTTGATTCCACGCATGGGCAAAATGAAAAAAAAAAAATCCCCCCCACACACACCTCACACCCAGTAATATCACATCAATTACCATAGCGGCACTTGTCCCCCAGTTTCATCTGTCTCACTTTCAGCTGCCAACGTAGCTTCCTTATCCAAACGCCCACTGCCCTCGCGCTTCCAAATCACTCATACCATGGACTGCGCCACGCCCCACAACGGCGTCAGTGAAGGCGCCCCAACGACGTTCATTGTAGGCGTCGGATAACCAACCCGCAACGAGAAGCCCAGAAAAGTCTTAGGCCATCTTAGCACCACGCCTTGAACGCATCCTGGTGCGTCCGCAGCTGGTCTTTGAATTGCTCCCTGCAACATTTTCTCCAAAGCAACAGCAAATCCGGTTGGTTGGTCGAACAGCGAGAACAATGAATGAAAATCTCACACAAAAGCCAATAAAAATGATAGGAAAGAGAAAAGAAAAGGAGAAAAAGGTAGCTCGCCAGTTTCCTGAGCTGCAACGTACTGTCCCTCATCTGGACATGCCAGGTGCCAACGGCCCCCAGGTCCGGGCCAAAACCGGAGACCAACGGGCCAACCAAACTCCAGGCCAGTGTTGTGGACGCAACGCGCTACCAACTCTAAACATCAATAGGCCATCCCGTCAACGCAGCATACTGGCAACCAAAGTGCTTTATCGCCACGCCCTGTACCATCCCACCCCTGCCGTGCCAAGACAACCGCCAGCAGCGAAATCTCGGCCATATTCCGCTGCCCTCGGTCAGAATGCTGTGACAGCAGGTGGCAGAGTATGCAGGACGAGGCGCACGCCCCCATCATCGCGCTATTTCTCCCTTGCTCCTCCACCCTCGTCGTTGCAAGGACGCTCGGAGATGGATGCACGGAAAAAGCACGGCAAGGATGCAAAACATCACCGGGCACACTAGTACCATGATGGCACGGAGCCCCGTTGCGAAACCCGTTGACAACGCTCTGATACTGCGCACTGCATTCCCCATTCAGTCTCGCTTTTGTCATCGCACCGGCCTGGAAGAATGCATCTGCATCAACACTCGGCGGTGCTGAGAGCGACAGATGCTCGGAGGGACCGTTCCGATGAAGAAAGAGCCCGAAGCATGAAGATGTAGGGATTTTCTGCAGGTGTCGGAGCACCGTCCGAGGCGGTGATCATCGGATAAGGGACTGTTCAGTACTGACTGGGTGGCTGCGCGATGACCGACAAGCCACCCGCTTCGCGATCAGCGCCCGAGCTCGCAGTCGTCAGCCGTCTCGCGTGATGTGCGTACGCGTTAGGCGGAGTACGAAGGGCAGCGAGCCAAAAATGTGGAGCAAAGGTCGCTTACTCCCACATTGTTACTCCCAAAAGGTAGAGAGGTGGAGTAAATTCTGCAACCCCAAACCTGACTCCGTAAATTAATAACAGCTGCCCCTCATTATTCCCCTCGACCAACGACCCCCGTTGCGGTTCCGCAAGGCGCGCTCGGCCATTGGCTCGGCCAGGGAAGAAGCGACTTCCGCAATTGGCCATGATAAGCGAGCAAATTGGGGGGGAAGGAAGCGCCGACCACCTCAGCTCTCACGGTACGCTGGAGCGATGCAGCAGCCGCGCTGGTTGCAGTCGTTTGTTGCCTTGCTGGCCTTGCTTCAGCCTTCTCTTTCTATCCTGTCCCGGTGGAGAGTTGGTCGCAATTGTGAGCCTCCTCCTAATTACGGAGTACCGACGGTCGTTTCTCGGGGTCGCAAGCTGCAGAAGCTAAGATTAACCTCGTCCCCGTACTAGACGGGAAGCAGTCAAGCCCACCATCCACCGCAAGCGACAGCTGGACAGGAACCGTCCGGTCCCACAGTTTTGTCTCGCGCTATGTGTTCCTCCCACCCCACACCAGCAGTAGTGCCACGCGACAGAATCCAGCCATTGCCAGCCCTCCCAAACGCTCTAACGCCGTGTGACGTCGAAACGGCCGTCAGGTAATCAAAGAAAGAAGAAAAAAAAAAAAGAACAACGGCCTCCTCTCGCATCCTCAGACAAGACCTCGTATTTCAACGGCCGCATCTTCGTGCTACGGCCAAATCCTCCGACGTAGGGTTTGACTGGGAAACTAGAATGTTCTTCCCGCGTGTAGCGCGACGCTGGTTACCAGAGAACAAGAAGAAATACCGTTTGGCAGAAGTTAATACCGCCGCATGCCTGAGCCAGTCCCCCCTCCTTTTCCTTCTTTCCCCTCACCGGATTAGCCCAGACCCGGACGTCGTCGTTTTGGGAGAACGGCCCGGGAAAGAGGGAGGGTGGATAGAGCCCGCCACAGCGCCTCCTCTACTTTAGTACCAGGCCACCCATTCCCACCAGAGGAGAAAGGACGTGTCCGAGTCCTGCAAATTGGAGTCCCAAGGATGCAGTTTTGACGGCGGCCGTGACGTGGTAGCTGGTGAGCCTCCAAGCGAACAAGACCCAGGCACGAGCCAAGCATCCGCAATCCAACACGAGTGGCTGACCTTGCGGAGAGCTCAATGTAATTGCTTTTGCTGTACGTGACTCCATCAGCGCTGTGTGACGAACGTACAGAGATCTACAGCGTGTGTAATTGAGAAGTCACGCGGACAGCCCGTGAAAGTGAAGTGATGGCGCGCGGGAAGGATCAACGCTGAAGCATCTCACTGTCCTGTGCCACCCGAAACCCTTGATGCTCTTTGAGCCACAAGAATGTCTTCCCTAGATAGATTGGGGTCCATTCTTGAGGGGCCCAGAGCAGAAATGGCGCGGGAATCGGCTGGCACGTCGCCTATATCCCGATTCTTATACAGTGCCAACGACAAGCATCCTTCCCTTCACTGCCGAAACCATCAGCAGAAGGACGTGCTCATTACACTTCTGGCGGCGCGTCGACGGATGCCTGTGCCGATGCAACGATATTCGATAAGCTAGACGGGTACTAGAAGCCGGCTGGAAACGACAGACCAAGCGCCACCGTCTACCCCATCGCGCCTAAGCTTCGACGCACGAGCATCATCACTGTCAAGGCACTTCGAAATCGAGAGCCCAGACCTTGAGGGCGCTGTGGGCCACCGCGATCCTAGCTCCCCTGCTGCATGTACGAGATTCGGTCGTTCGACGACCGCCCGCTATGATCCAACCAGAGCGGAAAAAGAAACACCGACGGATGATCAGGCGGTAAGCACCGGGCCGAACAGCGGAAGTGCGTGATTTATCGTCCAAAGACGGCGCTTTCACGCATCGATCCTACAGGTGGCCGTGGACTTGCGGCGCGTACCTGCGTCTCGTTGCCCTACAAGCCGCAACGATGGTGGCGTCAATCCGTCTCCCGCCGGCCGGCCGGGAACAGCGGCGAGGGAGCAAAAAGAAATGAGAGGATCAACACCAGGAAAACGGTGTGTGCAAAGGTAATCAATGAGCGCATGCAATTAGATCGAAACTGGCATGTCGAGACGACACGAAGTAGATAGGAGAGTGCGCCGTCAATGTAGATCGCTTTCGAGTCCACATGACTTTCCTATTGCCCAGCTGAAGGTTGTGTAGATCATCAGGCCATTTTTTCATACCTGGCGTTCCAACCTAACCACGACCAACCGTCTCTTTGCTGTATCTCGTCTCTCGATACTCTCGTCCCCAATGATGCAGGAGCGTCCCTCCCTCTCTCCTCTCTCGCTCCCCTGTCTCGGCTCCGCTCTAAAGAGGCAACCCACCCCTCCCACAAAATAAAAAAAAGCACGCTCTTGCCATCGTTAGTGCCGATGGAAAATTCCATCTTGGCTCTCGTAGAAACCGCTCATCAAACTTTCCTCGACGGTTAGAGAGATACAAGGCCCCTGCAGGCGCGAGCCCACAAGAGAAGTAAGAGCTAGTCGATGGAGAGAGTAGGGTTAAACGGGACGAAAAGTCTATCTGGCGGGCAAGGGAACCTGCGGCCCTGCCGCTGCACGCAAAGGGGGAGGGAAAAGAAAAAAAAAAAAAAAAAGAACGCACGAAACCCGCGTGTTCGCCACCTCCATCCCCAGGGGAGTCCATCCTCGCGCTACTGTTGCGGAAATGGGGTGAGGAAGATGGAGGGAACGGCAAAGATGAACTCCGGTAGTAACCTAGACTCCGGTGCCGGACATGGATGCTGCTGCTTGTCCCCCCGTAATACAATCCCCCCGCCCCGCCGCGCGGCGGTACCGTAGCTCTCAGGTACATACGCCCACACGAGCGTAACAGTACGATTATGTCGATCTGCGCGGTGATCTCCGCGAACCCGGTTTCCCGCAGTCCCGACAACGAAAATGATGCTTCATCCCGCTTATTGACTTTCTTACTGCAAAAGAGGGTTGAGATAAATTACGAGATACGCCAGGCCTACGTTCCCGATTATGCGGATACTCTCGTTGCCGAAGAAAGTAAAGTGGGTCTCGAATGGCTGAGCCTATCTTAGCCCATGCTTTCCCTCCCCCCCTCTACTTGTTCCCGTTTTGAACCAGTACGCGGTACCGACTACATAAGTCGCGCCATGGGAGATCTCCGTGCGTGATTTGCAAGAGCCAACCTGCGCTCCCTGATCGCCTGAGACGGAAGAGACCTGAGGCGTAGAAAGAGCCAACATATGCCAAGCTCCCAGAATGTAAGAGAAAAGAGCGGAGACTCGCCGCTCCCGCCCGCGATTTGCGCGAATTCGAAACATGAAAGGACAAAAATGGGGGGATTAGCAGCCGAGAAAATGCGCCTTGGCCGAAATAAGCAATGCTCTCAATCAACGCATAGCCGCGAAGCCGGGTTGTCCGTGAAACAAGAAAAGAAGCAAGCCACATACATGCGATTTTGAAGGGGACGGCCGTAACGCTGACTAACGCCTTTATGAATGTCCCATTATACGGTGCACAATCGGTCGTCCGTGCATTTAAACAAGCACAGCGTTCATTTCAGTAGCTGCCGCTTAGAGCGTTCACGTCGCCATTAATGCCGAAGAAGTGAAACCTGTTTCCAAAAACGCCGTTCGTCAGTGAATGTCCGTTACTATCGTAAAATTATCCAAATCCCATCGATTGCAGAGCAGCGGACGCAGCGGCCGGCGGGTGGAAGCCTTGAGAGTATTGTTGCGAGGAAAGGAAGACATACCAATCCTCAACGTTAAGCGTTGTTGGTGCGATTGGCTGCCCCCGGCTGCTGTTGCTCCACGTCTCCTCATTCCCAGCCTGTTGCTGCTGGTTCATCATATCCATCTGTGCCCATGCATTCGGGTCGCTCTGCGGACCACTGTGGGCCATAGGCATCGCCCCTGTCCCATTTGTAGCTAAAGGAGGTTGCCCGGGGACAACCGGGGGCGAGTGTTGTTGCATGCCAGGATTCTGAGAATGTACAGGCATCTGGCGCGAGAGCTGCGGATCTACGAGAGAGTGTTGCTGCGTCGGCGAAATGTTCGGGAAAGATAGATTCGTATCGGCAGGGAAAAGCTGGTCAGGTTGAAAGTTCTGCCAGATGTCCTGCGAGAGTCCTGGCGTTTCCCTAGTAACTAGGAACAAATCTGGGGGTGTACCAGGGTATGAGAAGGATGGATTGAACGGGCTGCCTGGGCGCGTTCCTGATCGCGATGGGCCCATAAAAGCATCCTTGTTCTGACGCGTCATGTCGGGCGATTGGGCAGACATTGTGGGAACCTGAGGAGGGTGAATCTCTCGAGACGGCGTGACGGCTGGTGTTTGCGGTCTTGATCGCTCGTACGAGACCTGCGGTGCCGGAGGGCCGTTCGAGAAATTGATGTCCATGTCATCGAATTTGCGCTTCAGCTCGTCTCTTGGCTTTGGAATTGTCGTCTGCGGCACCTGAGGTTGGGGCTGGCCCATGTTCTGCGCCTTGTTCTTCTGGTGCCGTTTACCAGCCGCTCTTTGAAGCCTGTCCTCCAGGACTTTGTTGCCGAGAATCGATTCGAACAGCGTGTGCACCATCTTCGCCACGAGCCAGACCTTTGAAACGTCCTTCAGCGCCGTCATACAGACTGAAAGTCTCTGCTCGGTGGCTGCAACGATGGATTTGTTTGATGAACGCATCTGGTAGACGTGCATAATCAATGCGGAAAACAAGCTGTAGACACTACAGGCTGTTAGTTCATCCGAAGTCACTAATTCTTCGAGGGAGACGTACATGAATGCTGGCGTGTAACGTAACTCGTCATGGCTCTGCAAGCTCTCGATAATGGACGTGATCATGCCGGCTGCCTGATACGCAATGGTGCGTGAGGGGTAAGCCGCCTGCTCCATTGGATCGGTCCTTGGCGAACCCGCCGGAGGCATGTGTGCACGATGTAGCAAACAGAGAGTAGTGCTGAATTCCGTTAGCATTTACCATCAAAGAATCTCTTGTTGTTGTACTCACTAGTAATTCGCATGCAGCAAAGCCGACCAGAAGTGGTGGCGAGACTTCTCCCAGTAGACTTCCTTGGGGCAGTGCTGCAGCCAATCAGCGAGCGCCATATCGCTGTGCGTAAGATCGATCGCATTGGTCCGGCGGAACTTGGACGCGACCGAATACTGCTGAGATAAAACGAGTCCCATAATCTCGCAGAGCTTGACGTAGTTGATGAAAAATTGCACGTGGACCGGATCAGGCTGGTATTCGGCGGGGCGGTCGGGCTCATCTTCGATGAAGTCGTCCTCGGAAATCATCTCGACATCGGAATCCTCGGGATTGATCGCCACCGGGCGTCCAAGCGCAACAGCTACGGAACGATCGCGCGAGAACAGTGTCCACCAGATACGTTTCCAGAGTCGCTTGTCTGACCGACTGAGTTGTGATCCTTCAACGCTAGAGGGAGTTTAGTGCCATGTGGAGCTTCAGTCAAAACGCGCGAAATTACCTTCTATGCATGCCCGAGCCCTGGGCCACCACAATAGCAACTCGGCTCCAGTAGAAGACGTTCTTGGTTACATCTTAAGGAGGGTTAGCGTGAGCTTAATGTGATTTGAAGGGTGAAACAACCACCTTCTGGGCCCTCCCAGTACCAGCCCATCAAAATGAGTGCCTGCACCATAGTGACTCGGTCATCTTCGTAATTCGCATCGAAGAGAGCTTTGGCACGTTTGTAGAAGGTCATGGCAGCTGGAGTGGTGGATCCGCTGGAGTCCATGAGCTGGGGGTTTGTACACACGCGGGAACCGGCGAGCAATATGGCCTGTAGGAGGAGTAGTGAAGGCGGGTTCTTGGGATCCCGATATTGCCGCATGAACCGGCTTCGGTTGATAACAGGAACGACAGGCGCAACCCATTTGAAATAGGCTTCTACGAGTTCGTCGCACAGAGCGCGAGGTGGCAGCAGGAATGCACCGCGAGTGTGTAGAATATTGATCTCCATGTCATCGAGCTCATTGACGCGAGCCTTGGCCCCACGCACGTTCTCTGGAAGTGGATAGTGCACGACATCGGTGGTTCCGTATCGATCGTGAACGAGCAGGGACAAGTTGGAGGATTCCCCCAAGTATGCGACTCGGCCAGCCTCTTTGATGGGAGCGCGGGCAAACTTTGGTTTCATGAACTGCACATACGAACTGTTGTGAGTGGCTTGCTGGGCAGCGTAGGTGGGCGGAAGGCTCGTGGAAGGAATGCCGTCGGGAGAGTTAACTACCGTGGTTTTTTCGTCTCGACTCAGATTCAGCCCCGTCGGGTTCGAGATGGTGGTGGAGGCGGCGGGCGACTCGGCCGTCTTGGAGGACTCGCGGCGAGGAAGCACACCATCCTGCTGGGCATTGGAGCCTTGCTCACTGATCGCGTGCTGTCAGTCGGAGGCTTATCACAGCGCAGTCGCAGAGCGGGCATACGCACCTATCCGAATCCTTCTTGTTCGACGTCTTCTTGCGCTTCGGCGTGGGGATCCTGCACTCGATGGCGAAGGCGGTGCAGTTTGTGCAGGGCACACCCAAGCTTGCTGCATCGCAGCGGACCTGGCAGACGCTCGTAAGCTCTCATGGCACGGCGTTGTGGGCGGGAAGCGGCGGGCACGAACCTTTCTCGCGTGGCAGGTCTGTTGCGCGCGCGAAGCTGTTAGCCAGATGTGTACGACCTCGGTGCCGAGGCAAACGCGGTGTGGGTGTCGCGCTCGCGGCGGATCAGCTATATGGGGAGACATACCTCGCAGGCCCGGGAAGCACGTTGCCTATTTGGCACCACGCAGTCAGAACATGTCGCCACAGAGCGCAGCGCGCGTCTACTCACCGGCGGAAGCTTGGATGCGACGAGGACTGCTGTGCGGACGACTGGGCGGTCGCAGGCTGGGCGCCGTTGGACGGGGCGGGCGCAGTCATGGCCATGAAGCTGCCCTCGTGAGCCATGGTGTTGCGGCTGGAAGGCGGCTCTCAGGGCTTTTTGGTTGTGAGAAGCGAGGGTCGCCCAGGTGTAGCGGAGCTCGGGGAGCGTTGGCGGTGATGGGGGGGGCTGTTTTGAGCGGGCGGTACCCTAAAGACGCCAGAGATCGTGCCAGATCCTTGCAGCCGATCACACCTGAAGCTGCCAGGACCTGCAAAGGGAATGTGGAGAAGTCGCCCTGCTGCCCGGAAGCTTGCGCGCTTGGCTGTCCCCTACAGTGCCCTGGCTGCCTTGAATTCACCAGCGCGTGGCCGGGCGCCGGCAGGCATCCGACGCGGCGGGGACGCACGATGGAGCCGGGCGCTGGAGCAAGCCGGGTGCTGGCCTGGAGCGGGAGCTGCGCTGCGCGGTGCTGGTGCCGGCCACGGCCTAGGCGGGGGCTTCTTGCTTCTTGCTGCCCGCTGCCCGCTGCCCGCCTTCGCCCAGTGCTGCGCTACGTCCCCAAGGACCAACTCACTAACTTGCCCACACCCACTGACCACTACCACTACTCCCGCTACCGCTGCACTGCCCGCCAAAAGGAACCACGCGACTAGCTGGGACCTCCCGCGCAGGAACGCGTGAAACCGATGCCAGACCAGCGCCCCCTCGGCGGGCGCGCATGCCCATCGTCTTCTTGTTAATCGGTGGAGCTCGCAGCGGCCCGCAAACGCTTCGCGCTGCGCCTCGATTGATTCGCCCCTCCCCGCTGTCGTCCCGTTTGTCTCCGCCCGCACAGCTCCCCCAATATGGTGTGGCGCCGCGCGCTGCCAGGCCTGCTGATTGGCCTCGCAGCCCTCCCCAGCGCCGCAGGATTGCCTGACACCCTGACTGCTGGAGGATTTTAAATTTCCTGGCCCCCGTGATGGCCGTTCGACGCCGCCAGCCTGCACTGCCGGCGCTGGGCCCAGCCGTTTGCTCTTGCGGCGCCCCCTGCATTCCCGCACAGCACCGCGTCGTTTCCAGAACCCGTTGTGGCGCTCGTATGTGAGAGGTAGAGTGCAGTTGCATCTGGCCTTCTAGAAACCCGCGACAGGGACCGCCCTGCCGTCTTCATCTATTGTCTGCTAGCTGTGCCACTGTAGATCTACCACTCGCATCGGGCGATGCCATTTTGATACGGCCGTACTTCCGCGGTGACGCATCCAGTAGGCGAGCACATGCAAAACACCATCACAATGCCTGCGCGCGCCTCAATCGAAAGCCCTCCAGCACCATCGCCCGCTGGTCCGCCGTCATGAACTCCAGCTTGATTCCCTTGGCCTCGCCGCGTCCGACGTCCTCCTCTGAGACCCACAAGTGGTTCTGGTGCTCGACGGGATCAAGCTTGATGGCGATTGCCTCGGCCGTCCCCTCCTTCTTGGCCCTCAGCCCTCCGTCCACTTCAGCCACTGCAACTTCGAAAGCCAACTTCAGCCAATTTTTCCGATTCGCACCCGTTCCCGTCCGAAACCGCACTCCCGTGCCGACCTTGTGCTTGAAGGCTATGACGTGAAGCCCCGTCTCCTCCTGCAGCTCTCTGGCTGCCGCATGCAAGATTGTCTCATCCTCTGGATCAACTGAGCCGCCCGGCACTTCCCAGGCGTTCGGAAACGCTCGTTCGGTTACGCTGCGCTGCACAAGCAGCAGCCGATCGGCATTGAACACTAGCGCTCCAACCGCGAGCACCTGGTGCTCTTTATGACGCTGCAGGTAGGCCTGACTGCTGACGGAAAAATCGGCGAGCCCGTCTGGAACTGTAAATGCTTCTTCCGAGGATAATATCCCTTGAGCTGGTGCTGCCTCCGATGACATTCTTGCTGGTATGATGCGCTGGTTGAAACTGACAATGACGTAGGAAACGTGAGACCTTACACACGGAAAGTAGGAGAAGGGGAGGTATTCGATTGTGATATGAAGATGAGCGAGCAAAAGCCTTGACGATAGTTCCAACAATTTCCAATGGCAAACCGCAGGTTGTTTTCAAGACGTTGTTGCCTGCTCTTGCCCGCAAGGCAACACTTCAAAGTGATGGCGTCTTCAGCCTCTTCAGCCTTACACAGCCGACGCCGGTCAGCCTGACCTAGTGAGTCAGAAAAGAATCTGTGGAAATAAAGTCCTTCGAGCACCAAGTGGACCCTGCAGGGATTGGGTCAGGCGTGCGAGATAGCGCTTTGGCCGCAGCACGGCTGAAATTCCGCGCCTTGTGCTCGAGCTGTGTCCACGGTTAGCAGAAGGGTGCAGGAGCTAGCTTGCCAGGGCAGATCTCAGGTTCGTCCAACCCAGGCAAAGCTTTGATGACAGAAGTGACACGGTGTCTTGGTGGTGAGGGTTGAACGGAGAAACCAGGCCGGTACGACGGCCCGGTGTTAGGAAGCTTGAGGCAATTGGCCGCTTACTTAAACACTTTTCTCGCTCGCTTGGATCCCCCGCATTTTCCCCGCTTCGACGCCGGGCCTCTACGCAGCAGTGAACGTCACTTCAGCCTGTTTTCGCATTTCGAGGTGCGCAAACGCCGGCCTGCTCTCTCAGCGCTTAGACACACCATATTGATATAGGACCGTCAGCAAGTCCGAAATCGGCTCTAAGAAGAGTATTCCGGCTAAGAAGGGCCCATCGCCTCGACTCGGGGCGCCATCTGCCTTCCACTTCCCTCCGGATATCCCAAAGCGGCAATCCGGGCACCGTATCCTCCTGAGGCGGGGTTGTTGCTGCCGCTGTTCCTGGAGAACGATTCCGACTCAATCACCGCTCAGCTTCAACCGGAATACATAAGCGCTGCCAGCCGCCACTATGCCGAAGAAGCACGTTAAACTCTCCGCAGGACTCAACATCGACTCTTCCAACTACTACCAGCGCACCTTCGACAACAATACGGGTGAGACCAAGATTATCGACCAGGGTCAGCCTGTTTCCGGCACAGTGAGGATAACCATCACCAACAAGCCCCTCAAGCTCGAGCATAGCTGCACCTCCGGACCCAACCAGACGGAACACCACTCGACCTGGACCCCGAACACTGAGAAGGAGTCACGCAGCTCTTCGAACGAAGCCAAGACAGGCGCCGCGCACGACAGCTCTGCACTGTTCGAGTAGCCGTTCCAGTGACATCACCGTTCCCACACCCAGAAATGTCGGATCCCAAGCCCCTGCGCATCGCTATCGGCAGCGACGACGCCGGTGTCAACTACAAGAATACGATCAAGGCTGATTTCGAGAAAGACGCCCGTGTGTCCGAAGTCATCGACGTCGGCGTCGACGCAAATCATGACAAGACCGCCTACCCACATATTGCCGTCGATGCAGCAAAGTTGGTCAGTGAAGGCAAGGTCGACCGCGCTCTGCTGATCTGCGGTACCGGTCTCGGCGTTGCCATCAGCGCGAACAAGGTTCCCGGTGTGCGAGCTGTCACAGCACACGACAGTTTCAGCGTGGAAAGGGCGATACTGAGCAACGACGCCCAGGTTCTCTGCATGGGCGAAAGAGTAGTTGGCTTGGAGTTGGCGCGGCGATTGGCCAAAGAGTGGCTGGGGTATCGTTTCGATCCGTCCAGTGCGAGCGCCCAGAAGGTGCAGGCTATAACAGAACATGAGAAGAGGAACTTCGACCTGAAGTAGCTTATACCGCCAAATCCCATTATTCGCTTGGCTCATTCAACAAATGTGTTGTTCCACGCATCTCGAATTGACAAATTACATCACAACATGGGTTGTTTCGACTCACTAAGAATGCAATAACTTTTCCTGGTCATCAATCATCCCGTTGGCTTACAACTCTTTCGACTTGGGGAGGAGAGAGGGGAGGGATTTCGCTCGCCACGACTATGTTCTTCTCTAATAAGCAGCTAAATGACCCAGGTGAGAATAATGTTGGACAAAGTGTGTACCGAACATCATCTATACGCACTAGGTTCTGGTGGTTACCGAGCTGAGAAAAGCACCGCCACTCCCGATAAGCATGCGAAACCTTAAGGTGGTTCGCATTAACGATCAACCCGGGAGAGCTTAATTAATCTTCCAACGGTACAATTTCCCTGTCTCCATCAAACTTGCCAGGAATGCAGCGGAAAGAGCCGCCTTGTATGCGAATAGACGCACTGGTTTCAAACAAAAGCGTCCCTTTGCCTCGGGACGGGAAGCTTCGGGTGGGGCTTGTAGGCTCCACAGCCTTGTCACCGATATGCTACCTTATGGCGCAACACGGCAATTTCCTAGGCATGCTACCCAAGTGCCTTCAATCTCTGTTCGCGCGGGCATCGTTCTACCCATTTCCATCACGCGGTTATTTCCATGCACTATTCATATTCCCATGCACTCCGATTATTGGTATTGGCTGGACAAGTGCCGACCGTTAAGCTTTACACTCCCGTCAGATCATGGCCAAAGTCAGGAATTTTAAGCTGAGAGAAATTTGCACATTGTAAGAATCTCTTGTGGTCAGTAACTGCCATGCAGAGATAATTTGACTGGTGTTGCGTGTCTCTCCTCGCCCCTGTGAGTGAAGACAAAGACCATTGGCAAGGCACTTGGCGCCGAAAAGGCCAACCCAGGCATCCCTTCTGCTTTCATCAAGAGCTCTCCTCTTACCAGTTGTGACGTACATGCCGATGCAGCAGCCCCGGAGTTAAGGATGCATCTGGCCCCGACATGGATGTCGAAGCTTTTTTGCAGATCGTTGGCGCTTGCCCTCCAACCCTCCACTCTCGGGACCACCTCCTGTGAAGCACGATCAGCGCTCTCCTCGTCCGTTGATCTTGGCATCTCCATGTCTTGGGTGGATCTATTTCAACCCTTGTTTCTCGTGTCTTCCTGTTTCGTTCCCTTTGAAAATTGCAGGTAGCACAGTCCGGAAAGGTCTTGGACGAGGCCGCACGAACAGGAGTCAAGTCAGAAGCGCTTCGTCGCAGGTAGCCTGAGCCGACCAGCCATCCGACGGCGCCTCGACACTTCGCCAGATTTCGTGTCCGTCTCGACGATCCCCGAAAGGAATAAGGGATCTTAGTGGCGGCGTTCCAGCAATCTGTGAATGCACGGATAACTTTCCCGAACAGGAACTTGTTGCTTGCTTGCAACCCGACGCGCCTTGTTTCCCCGCATTTTCCATCACGCAGGACTAAGCTCACAGTCCAGACCATGCAAACCCAACGTGCCTACATGCACGTCGAAAGTATCTCTGTAGCGGGCGCATGACAACGCGCGAGACGAAAGCCTCACTCCCGCACAAAAGCTAACGAGCGAGCCAATGGAACCATCGCAAGTCCGAGCAAATAGCCGGCACTGTTCCGACTTGACCGTACACACTGTCGGTTTCTCTTTTCTCCTCATGCGCTTTCGTCGAGCTCGTTTTTCCATGCGGTATTCCCGAGCTCACGTGTCTTCGTCGCCCCATCTGGTCCGCTGTCACACACTCGGCACGCTCGTCTCGAACTTCCCAGCCCCAGAGTTCATCGATGTAGGTCCCCGCGCGCCGATCCTCCATCGCGTGCGCCCGCGCCTAATGCGTTTCTGTACCTGACTCCGCGTGGGAATACGGGTCGCTGAGTGCTTAGCGTGTGCATTGGTTCTTTCCACAAAGATATTTCACTCCACCATCAGTGTCCCCGCGTTGCGGATCCGCAGGCCCGGGTGGTGCATCCATCGTGAAATACCGGGTCGCAGAATATTGGAAGCCGGAAGATCTGCACGAAACTAGGGGCCAGGTCTCACGCTCATTTCGGACAGGCAGGCACTCCCGCCTCCTGGTCCGCGGGACAAGTCTCTACATTGGACAGAGCATGTGAAAATCTCGGGTTGTCTGACTTGGATGCGGGCAAAATATTCGTCCGATGAGGATGTCTACAATCAGCAACCATTGACATTCATTGCTGTAGGCCTGATTGATTGTCTAAACGTAGTCAGCGTTAAAACGTTGACCGGAATGTACAGATTGGGAGGTTGATTTCTGAGTCCAGAGCTTCATCGAAGCCGAAGGCTAGCTCAAGTAGTCGGACGTCAACATAAGCACATCTAACCTAGCTTAAACAAATCAGCTTTGTTCTTCCCTATCAACTAGACATAGCAACACTCCAGGACTCAAGGAGAGAGCCCCCTCCAACATGTTTAATCCTTACAAACCCTCCTCTCGCACGCCCCTAACGTCCTCAATTCACGTCCCTCATGAGTTCAACACCTGAAAGTGCGCATCGCTCGGCTTCTTCCCGTTGATGTCTAGCACATCTTGCGGGCACGCGCTCATCACAACCACAACATCCCTCTCCGCCCTCAGCACCACGTAATCCCCCGCCTTCGTTACCGGCGCATCGAAGCTCAGCTCCTTCACGTACCCGTCGCCCTTCAACGGGATGTTCATGAACAGATTCAGCGGATCGGGCACGCGGCCGCCCAGCCGCGCCTGCAGCTGCCTCAGGCCATCCTTCTGCTCCGGCGTCAGGGCGGCGCCCTCGGCGCTCCCGGGCGCGATCAGCGCGTCCAGCGCGTCCCAGCAGTTGTCGGTGCAGCTCTCGTGGTAGCCCTGGACGCCCAGCTCGGCGTAGCGCCAGCGGTCGCACGCCGCGATCAGCGTGTCGTGGACGCCCGGGCTCGCGTCCTCGACCAGCGTCAGCATCGCCGCGCGCTTCTGGCTGCGCAGCGCGTCGCCCACGCCCGGGTGCGACCGGCACAGCGACGCCCGCGTGTGGCTCATCGACGCGTACTCCGGCACCGACGCCGCGACGTTGGCCGGCGACGAGTACGACGCCAGCGAGCTGGCCGTCGCGGCCGGGAAGATCGGCGCGTCCGGGTTGGAGTCGGGCGGCACCGACGCGGGCGTCGGGAGCGCGAAGGCCCACGTGTCGACCACCTGCGTGCCGGACGTGTTGATTATCTTGATGAGCTGGCCAGACCGCACGACGGTTGCGGCGCCCCGGCGTGCGGGGACGACTCGGGTCGGTGGTTCGATCATGGTGTTTTGTGTGTTTTGGTGCAGTGCGAGGCTGTGGGCGAGGTTTGTTGGGCGGAGGTATCACTGTGAACAGAATATAGAGGTCGAGAGGCGGAAGCAGAGAAAGGGATTGAGGAGCAAGAACTAGCAATGAGATGTGAAGGTGAGTACGGTGCTGTGGAAGTTGCTGACAGTCATGTTTAATCAGCCCTCAGCTGCCAGCGTCAAGCCAGGCGACCCCGCCATGATCGGCATCAGGGTCTGCTTACCGTAGCTCTATCGCAGTGGCGGCCGTGCCGATATCTACTAACCGCGGTCCTACGAACATCAACGACCGGGCTGCTGCCAGAGTACGATATCTCGCGTCGGAAGGAAAGTCGTTCAGGTGTTGCAAAAGCCTCGGGCGTAAATACACCGATGGCCACCGGCCGGATCGTGCACTCCGGCTTGCCATTTGCGGGAACGCCGGCGCCAAAAGCAGAGAGAGACAATATGCCCATAACTCTAAGGTCTTAACGGACATTGGGGGGAGTTCAGATTACAACAAATGTCCAGCCCCGATGGCATAGCTCATTCCACAATCCATGCCAAATGTGAAGAGGAAACACAGGAATTCACATTGCCACAATATTGTTCTAGCCATGAAGACGCAAACATGGAGCAAGACTCGTTTCAGCGCCATCCAAATCATTCCTTTAACTCTAGACCGCAGGCCAATTAGACTCATCTACCGAACAGCTATGATAAATCTGCAGATCACTCGACTATCTATCCGTGTATCTCGTTGTCATGGTATGGTTCCAATTTTCGTCACAAGGCATCTTCCAACATCTCTTCATCCTCATCTGCATCCGCCTCTCCAGAACCAGACACAAGTGTCAGACTAGCATATCCGCCCATAATCGCGTCAGCAAATATTCTGAAATCAGTAGTGATGGCCTGCCGCTTCTCCATGTCTTTGAGCCGAAGGGAGCGAGCCCATTTCAGCACATGCCGCGTCTGCTCTCCGTTTCCATTGCTGTAAGCATTCTGGGAGCTCTCCATGGCCCTCTAAGCACCTCCCTCCACCGCGATGGGGCTGTGTGCATAGTACGCATAAGGAGATTTCGCAGCTTTAGCCAGACAGAAAAAGACATTAATGGCTCTTCTACAGGCTCATTTCCAGTCAAGAGCTGACGTGAATTTCTTTTAGATATCTTAAACTTCCTCCTCTCCACGTTGCCTTGCAACGTAAATCCGAGATTTCACAGCTTGACTACCCAATAGATATTCTCTCTAACTTAATCTCAACCAAGAACTCTCTTGAAATCATAGTCTCCGGGCATCCATGTAAATGCTCACCACAGCATAGCAATGTTTCGCGAAAACGAATATGGTATCATCTCGAAACGTACAGCGTGCGATACAGCACATTTCGTATCAGCGGATGGCGACAGTGTGAGATTACACGTGAACCTCAATTTCTGTGAGAGGAAAATTCGGCATGGGACCATGCTGGGCTGTACAAGATATCGCTAGCCTCCTCGTACGCCGTCTTGCATGTGAGAAGTAAGGCGAGGTATCTATGTGCCTCAGTTTCATTCATGTCGTCCCCCTCACTTACAGAGTGAAAGATACCTCTGCAAGAAGTTTCGATATCATCTGTTGGCGCAGTTGAAGTAAGGCGAGGTATCTATGTGCCTCAGTTTCATTCATGTCGTCCCCCTCACTTACAGAGTGAAAGATACCTCTGCAAGAAGTTTCGATATCATCTGTTGGCGCAGTGAGTGCCATTGGGAGGTAATTGTCATAGACCCAGATGCGAATCTTCACAGGCAGGTCGAAGGGGGGGAAAAATGCAAAAATGATGCTGACGTCCACGACTGGCACCCGGGGTGGATTTCAGTACCGATGTCTACAGCTGACATGTTATACATCGATAGTTGAGTAGTAGCAAATCAGGTTTAGGTGGAAGTAACGTGCCTGCGCAAATCAGTGGACCTTTCGAGGCTCGTGGTGAGGTGAACGGAGGCAACGTAGCGTGGAAATGAGGTGATGAAAGGTCAGCCTTGAGGAGAGATCACTTGTTGCGGAGAGCGGCAAGTCAGAGGCGGAATGGTGGAGATAGGATGTAAAAATGCAGATTGTGGCTGGCGTAGAACGGAAAGGCGCCCACAACCGGTCCGGCTATCTAATCGGGGACGCACATGGCGACAAACAAATTACCCACGAAACCTTAATGCTCTCATATCAAGAGATAAATAGATATCTACGCCCCATTGCAAGGGTGTTCACTACACATTGGTCTACAAGAGAGTTGTTAGTCCCGCTTTTTTGGTCTAGAATTGGTGGCATACAGCGTTACTTCAACGGACTAATCGCCATGCATCCATCCAGAATGTTAGAAAACACTTTGAGTTGGATAGATCAACGAGAATCTTGGAAGACTTATTAGCACCACACCAACCGTTGTACAATCACACAGCATCATCCTCAACGACAGTGACTTTCGAATTCCGGTCGGTCTTATGTAAGCTCAAAAAAAATTTCAATGATGAAGCAAGTAGTGGTACAGTCGAGACCCCTCTAACACCATAATACACTGCATAATCGTTCCGTGATTGATATCTAGGAAATTTGGAAGCAGCAAAAGAACAACCACAGACAAAAGCAAGCCGTGCCGGCTACTGACTCCGCTTGAACCCTAAACAGAGCAACCCTGCTACGTATCTTACACGTAACCCAACTCAAACCTTAGAACGGCACATTAATATACGCGAAAAGACCTAAATTCCCGGGTACTGGAACAAGATTGAGAGCAAAGGTCTGGTACCAGCGTCTCACAGGCCAAGTTCCGTACATCTTCCTTAACTTTCTTTAACTCAGCCGTCGGCTTTGTTGATTCCCTCAAGATACCGAATGTATGCGGCACGATCCGCCCTTTCGATGCTGGGATCGGACCAACTGAATTTCGAGAAATCCATTCCCTCCGGATCGTCTTCTCAGCGCTTCCCTGATGGAACATCCAGTAGCTTAGCGTGGCGAACTTCAGAGAACTTCAGATCAATCTTCTGCCTTTGCTTCTTTTCCTCCCTCCATTCTTTGAATAAGCTGTTCGCAGCTTTCTGGAAGGCGGGCTTATCCTGGTCGGCGACAGCAGATGCTGCCTGTCGGAGATACTTTTGGGTGTCGACTTGGGGAGCAAATACAGTGAGGCGGTTCACTGTCTGCTTGAAGCTCAGCCAGGTCGGAAGAGGTATCGGGTTCTCCTTGAGAGCGGCATTACTTCCCAAAATGTCTTTCATCTTCGTCTTGTAGGCGACTATTTCCTCCCATTCTGCGATGTTACCTTCATCCAGATCACCATTTTCCACTACTAGCTCCACAAATGTGCCAAGACTCGAGAGCGTCAGTTCGTCGATATTCCGGAGCGATTTGAACGGCTTGAGCAGGGATGCCGAGTCTTCCAATGTTGGCTCGTTGTCCCAGAGCTCCAGGTCATAGTCCCAGTCAACACAGATTGTGAGATGTTTGAGATTGCGAGAGCCCCTCAACTGCTCTGCGAGCCACCGAACATTGTCGATCGCTTGACTCTTGTCGTCGAGGCCAAGAGTCTGCGGGCCATCGTCATCAAACATAGAGTGCCACTCTCCGCAGCACACACAACCCATGCCCCACTCCAAACTGGCGAAAATGGAGATATGAAGTTCCTTGATCCTCTGAAAGACGCCAGCGGTCCCGGCTCTGTAGGCTTGGTGATTGCGACAAAACATGCCAGGGAAATTTGTCAAGCGAATCGCATCGGACGAGATGGTGATCTGCGCCATACTGCTCTCCGTTCCTTCAGGTCGCATAATGGGCTTATATAGCGCGTCTGCCGCCTCGTTGTATATGGTACGGCAAACCAATAGTAAAGCAAGATAGCCGCGAGGCTCGACGTCGGTAGCGGATGTGCTTAGCGCACAGTCATGCTTGCTGGAGTTGTGGCAGACTGGCCTTGGGACCCGATCTTTGCTGCTGACAGAGGGCAGGAGATTGCCAAAGATCATAAGGCGGATCTCTATAGGAATTCCCAGAAGAGTTGCTTCAGGCCTTGCACGGCTCATGGTGGTACGATCGAGTAGGCGTGAAGATCTGCGGCGAATGTCGATTTCCGTCTTATTGTCAACCATGATTTTCTGCTTCTGGAGCTGCTCAGTGGTTAGCTCATATTTCTGAAGCATGGTGTGTTAGTTGCCTACCTTGCTGTGAGTCCGTGAAAAGTAGAGTGCGCGAACAGTCAGGGAACACAGCAATAGGTAAAGGTGGAGTTCAAGGCCCAACCCGAGGCTCAAGGTAGTGAGCTCTCAAGCTGTGTCTGCTGCTTTGCAGAAAGCTTGCGGATGATGTACTGTACGAGAGTTGATGTTGTTTGTATAGTCCGAAATTCGAAGGCGTGGGACGTGCGGGGAGAAGCAGAGAAAGTAGGCCAGTCGCGAGAGAAAAGAGGATCATGGTATGTTGTGGCTGCCTGATTTCGCGACTGCCGGTTTCGCAGCGGAGGAAGGCACGCGTTCTGGGCTGCGGCAAGCGTTGAAGCGCAAACGCACTCGCGTGACTGCCCCATTGATGGGTACATTAGGGACGAATGCTGCATACACTACTACTCCTTGATCAACCGATCAATGGCCGTGAGAGTCACCAGGAAGTCGCCGTAAGCCTGCACACCAGTCTCATAGTCGACAATTATGTGCCGCGTTTACGGCCATTGAAGCTTCCATTGTGTCCAGATTCTCCCCTAATCTGCCAAAGTGAATGGTGGTGGTACCAACGTTGAGTGGAGGTGAAACTAGCAAGAAAGGGTAGCCATCGCTCAACGCAACCGGCGAACACGCGCGTCCAAAGGATAAGAAAAAAAAAACCAGTAGAAAAGGATAAGGGAGTATAAACTTCTTGTAAAGAATGTGGAAATATTGACGGTACGTGGTTTGGCTTTTTCGTGTAGTACCTATGCAAATGCTCACTAAAAATTTGCCTACAGTGCATACCTTTTCGACTTGAGGTTGCACAATAACGTAAACATAAATTTTCCGAAATGGCAGAGAGATATAATATGTCATTTTTTATCATTCAGCTGTAATTTTCACCTTCACAGAGACTCAACGGATAGGCTGGTAGTGCCTAGATACATATTACGCGCCGTCAAACGATATCCAACCAGAATTAGCAGTAAATACAAAACACCCTAGCAAATCAATAGCAGGAACATCAATGTAAACTTCTCCGGCATTATTAGCACTCTTTTTAGCCGGTGGGTGCAGCCATTGGCCTGGGCTTATCCCTATGATTGTACCGAACAATACAGGTTCTGTTTCTGTATTTGGCGATATCGTTCCACTTCAATGAATACTTCATCTTCAGCTAGTCGAGAGTACGCCATCACGCACAAGCTACGTTTTGGAGAGACCCTGTGGAGTAGGATTTCTCTAAATTGAGAAATTATCACGCGTCATGGCTCCTTAACATGATGAATGGTATACAAAAGCCGAAAGATCACAAAGATTGTCTTGCCAAATGGTACAGGAAATGGTCAGGACATAGCTGGCGGGGCTGCACATATGAGCAGTTAAGGTGGATGGTGCGAGGCCTCTGGATGGTGAGGTTGGAGTGTCGTCGAAGGGGACTTCAATGTGTAGTACTTGGTCATGGGAATCTGCGAAGTGCTTGTTCAGTGAAGCGATTATTTAACGTTGAGTAATGTGTGGACTCCGCTCAAGCTCTCTCGCTTGCGTCTGCTCAGAATCGAAAGTAACTCTGTATATCACCAGCAGCGACCGACAGTCCCACAAGGCGGCAGTGCATCCAATAATCCAGCAACCGATCGCTAACAAAGCTTCCTAATGCTATGCTATATTTGATTTGTAAGTCGGAGCTTTGCCTCACGGAATACGTATTCCTAAGTTACAGAATAGTAGTACATATCTCAGATCTTCTTTACTAGTGCAGGCTACCTACAGTCAGATATATCGCACAGTTTGATGATAGAGTATCGTCATTGAGCGTAGACTGTACAGCGTCATCTTGGTCCTACAATCCCTCATCCTCCAGCAGTCCAACTACTACATCCTTAATCCTCTCCGTCCCTCCTCCCTTGCCGTTGATGGCACTCACCGGCACAACATCTACCTTCTTCTTCCATGCATTCTTCTTGCCACTGGGATGCGCGACCTCGCCAACAGCTACCTCCTTCAGGTATGCTTTCAAAGCAGCGAACTTCTCCTGCGTGCCCTTCAGATCCGCCTTCGTCGCGACCACAAACCACGGTTTCGCAGACATGGGCGGCAGCGCCAACGGTTCTAAGTCCAGTGCAGCCGACGGCTCGAAGACATCCGACGTCGAGGACCGCGCAGAGGGACGCTCTGACATAGACCGCTGGGTCTCAGCGTTGAGCTCCTGCCCGCGCAACGTCTCATACTCGCCGACCTCGCGCCAGAGGCCCTTCAGCGTAGCGACGGGGTTACCAGTTGCGAGATCTACAACGAAAGCTAGCACAGCGGCGCGCTCAATGTGCCTCAGGAAGCCCAATCCTAGCCCTTTATCTAGATGCGCATCTTCGATCAGGCCAGGGATGTCGGCGATGGTGAAGTTCTCGCGCGGCGCAGCATGGGGGCGCTGGCCCAGGCGTGGACGGCCATTGTAGTCATCGAGCACGACGGTTCCGATATTGGGCTGGAGCGTGGTGAAGGCCCAATCGCCAACGCGAGCGCGGCTGTTGCTGAGAGCACGGATGAGAGTACTCTTGCCAGCGTTAGGCAGACCGACTAGCCCCACGTCGGCGAGCAGCTTGAGTTCCAGCTGCACGGCCAAGCTCATGGCTTCCTGCCCACGCGTGGCGATTTGCGGTCGCGGCATGGTCCTGCTGATGAAGTGTGGATTCCCCAGTCCTCCAACTGCGCCCGGTACCAGGAGCATGGGCCGTTCCATTGGCTTGTCCAGATCTAACCTGACCGGACCTTTCGGTGCCGAGTGCGCGATGGCAGAGCGCTGCGGACCAGGCAATCTAGGCATATCTGAGCGCGTAAAGAGTGAAGATGAGGCACCGGGGAAGAGCAGCCATTTCTCAGGCCGCACCTGTTGTGGCACCTCTTCCCCAGTAGCCTTCTGCGCACGCCGCAACGCCCGTTCCTGTCGTATCCGATCTTCCTCTTCCGTGATTGGATCGTGGCGCCATATCTCTCGGACGACAGTTCCGACTGGCACAGTGAGGAGGATATCCTCACCTCGCTCGCCTCCTCGCATCTTGCCCTGGCCGTTCTTGCCGCGCCCGGCGCGCACCTCACGCCGCCGGGCAAGCTTGTGGAGAGAGGTCTCACCACGTACGGCCTGGATATATATGCTGCCTCCTGTGCCGCCATCGCCGCCATTCGGAGGCCCTTCCGAGATGTACTTTTCGCGGAGGAATGACACACAACCATGACCGCCCGGCCCTGCGTGAAGCATCAACATGCATTTGTCGGCGAAGGGAGCGGTCGAGTAGGAATCAGGCGACGGATTGAGGGAGTGCTCCTCAGTTTCAGGTTGAGACTCGCTGTGCGCCTCATTGTGGAGGCCTCTGTGGCATCTGGGGCGACAAGTTCGATTTAGACGGCAGAGGATCGGCCGCGTTGAATGAAGTAGAGGTTCGGGTATGGCTGGGTAGAGGAAAGGCATCAATGTCGTGGCGACATGCTGGACTCGGGCTGGCGGCATGCAGCTGGCGGCGCGGGAGCTGGACCAGGAATGCTGAGTAGAAGAGACGGACTTGGGCGTGTGGATGACGGGACGCAGCTGTGCAGCACCGGCCGCAGCCAAAAAATTGGGCCGCACGGGCGCTCGGGCTCGAGGTGTTTCCCGCAGCGGCCTCTCGGTGCTACAAGGCCTCAGGCAGCCTAGACTAGAGCCAACCCGGTTACCCCGGCTCTCACTTTCTGCTCCCCACGCTTCCTACGGGCGACTCAACCACCAACCAGCTGACGCGTGTGCACCCGCTGAGCCTCGCTTTCGCACACCGTCATGCACTGCTGACATAGCTGACCCACGCCCGCTGCCTTGAGTTGAAACAGATCATCACTGACTCCACCGTGCTGACGCTTCCAGCCTAATAAGCCCACCAAACCCGCTCGCTCTTAGCACAGCATAGCCCCTATCTAAGAAACATGGCGCCTGGTATCGCCAGTCTTGTGCGCTCGCCTTTGTTCTGCCTGATCGCTTTTGCTCTTACCCGCCTCTCATACAGTTATCTCGATGACGGATCCACTCACGTGCCAGTCTCCCGGTCTCTCCATTCAGCCTTATCGTGGATCTTCGCAGGTTTCTTTGCTCTCGGCTGCTTGTCTGTGCTCAACAGAAAGCTCTCCGAGCTTGCGCATAACAAATGGCTATGGGATCCGAAATCAGACCCTTTCATGCGATTTGACGTGGAGGCGAAGAAGTGGAACTGGCCCGAGGAGGTGGCAGTCATTACGGGCGGCTCGGATGGCATTGGATCCTACGTCGCCGAGGGTCTTGCATCGCATGGAACCAAGGTTGCAATTCTAGACATTCAGCCACCAACCGAGCGCATCAAGGGCCGTGAGTGCAGTCGAGACTATCGCTAGACTCCGTTACTCACATTTTGCAGTGCCCAACATCAGCTTTTTCGAATGTGACGTTAGCAGTCAGCCTTTGGTGTTCGATGCGGCCGAGAAGATCCGTAAAGCTCTTGGAAAACCTTCTATCCTGATCAACAACGCCGGAATTGGCAGGCCGTACACCATCCTGGACCTACCACCCGGACGACCCCGCGATGTGTTCAACGTCAATGTTTTCAGCCAATTCAACACGCTCCAAGAGTTTTTGCCCGACATGTTGGAGCAGAAAAAAGGCCATGTAATGGCTGTTGCCAGTCTTGCCTCGTACTGGTCAGGTGCTGCCATGTCTTCTTATTCTTGCTCCAAGGCGGCAATATTGGCGCTGCATGAGTCACTCAATCAGGAGCTCAAGCACAGATATCGCTGCCCGGAAATCAAGACGAGCATCGTGCACCCCCACTTTACCCGCACCAAGCTGATTGCGGATTTTCAGGAGCATCTGGAGAAGCGTAAGAAGGCACCCCCGCTCCTGGAACCCAAGGATGTGGCCGATGTCATGGTGAAACAGATTCTGAGTGGAAAGAGTGGTCAGCTTTTTATTCCAGAAAGCACAAGCACTCTAATGCCTCTGGTCCGCGGCCTCCCCATTTGGCTGCAAGAGTTCTTAAGAGACTCGGTTGCTAAGAGCGAAATCAATGCTGAGATAGGTAAGTGAGACTCGCGATGGGTACGGATGGCGGGCGTTCCAGAACAAGTAGACGTCAAGGGAAACAAGCCCGGTGCTCATCGTGGATCTCGATTCCGCAAAAGCGCACGAGTGTTGGCCATGGGCGCTACGAGGCTGCGCCGCGCGGATCAACAGCATTTGCACTTGGAGGTAGTTCGGGGCTCTAAACAATCTTGGGACTTGGGTGCGGATGGGTGCATGACGCGACCGGCAGGATAATTGCATATGGATAAAGCTCAAAAGTCCCTTGCAGCGAGGCCAGATGTCTGATCTGGTGTTAACAAGCTCATCCAACACTAGGCAAACACCAGGCACCCAAGACAAGGACGGGCGAAGAAGGTATGGCTCCCCTGCACGTGGCTTGGCGAATTTGTTGTGCAACAAGGTGTCCCGACAGCGGCCGACGTATCGCACGAATGGCAGAGGGTCGACTGGAGGGACCTGAAGCTTTTTTGGGTGACGGTTAGGCTTTATTCGCATTAGGCAAACCTGTCGAATCTATTCTTGGTGCCAGGCCTAACCGAGGTGATACAAGCGGCCGCTGTGCCGCAGCGGGTGTGACCATGGAATCCCCAGGCCCGCGACCGTCAGCTCCGCCCCGCCGAAAAAAGGTACACAACCAACACCGTGCTCGAGTACAGTCCAGACTGGCAAATGGAGTGTTGGTATATGTTGCACATAGCGGCAATGGCCTGGAGCAAGGCCTATCTCAGCTGCTGCCGCCGTTCTCTGTCCGTTTCATCTCTTTCCTCCCCAGTTTCGTCTATCTGTTTCCCGTTCGTTTCACCCTTTTCCTTGCTGTACAGCCAGTGCGAAATAGAGATGAGATGTGGACCAGGTTTTGTTTGCGCGTGCTCTCGGCATCGTTCTTCCTGAAACCACTTACGGAAGCTTCGTCGTGGCGGAGTGAGTTTACCCTGCATCTCGCCGGGCCCTGCAGATCGCTGACGATATCCAGACACGCCGCTCGCGAATTCCTCGACGTGGACAGGACCCTTTTCCTCGCAGGAGGCGGCTGCATCGGGCTCTCGAGGTTCCGTGGCGTGGTGGACGAGTGAGGTTGGCGAGTATACGAGCGCGCATCAGTCGACACGGGTCTCGACGAGCCGGTGGCTGTCGCCGAGCGATGCACCCACGGATTCCTGGATCGGGGGAAGCCAGCACGGCCAGGCGGTGGACAGCGTGACAGCGACTGCGGTCTGCTCCTCAGGCAGTGGCGACACCGACACGGCGCCGTGGCCGCTCTCCACCATATCCCAGCCAATCGCAACCGCTTTGCCACCAGCCTCCCAGTCTGAGTCAGCCACGCCGTCATCCTCGACGAATCAGAGCCCCGAGATATTAACAGAAACGGCCGCGCAAGAAGAGGGACCTGCTGCGGCTTCCGTGTCTCCTGCGTTAAGCATAATACCTGCAGATCCCTCTATAACACTTCAGAGCGGACTCTCGCGCCCGGCCTCTGCTGCGACACCACTACATTATACTCTCCCGAACCAGCCCCCACCCGCGTCTTCCGCCCGTCATTCAGCCCCGACCATTTCTCCTGTAACACCCGGGGGCCCTAGCTTCACGCCCTCCGTGCTGAATTCGTTGTTTCCTTCTGTAAATTCCTCTATCATCGCTACGTCGTCTTCTTCTGTCCCAACTTTTCTTCCACCCGCTCCCTCGCTTAAGCAGTCGCCACCACAGACACCGGCCCCCCTGTCTATAGCCAGCACCGCCACACCTTCACCTTCACGTTTCGCCTCCGCGAGCGTTGTAAAGAGCGCTGCCGAGGCCTCGAGTGCGGATGGATCCGACCTTTCGACGAGCTTGATCGCGCCCACCACCTTTTCCTTTCCTCCACATGCATCATCATTTTCTCCCACCCGCCCCGGCTATGGGGTAGCAACGCCCCCAAAGAATATCTCTGCATCTTCCACTTCTTCTAATCTTACGTTCGCTGCTACCACAACTCTCGTAATATTCCCTAGCATGGCACTTTCGTTCTATACCGATTCGACGTCTGCGCCGTCGTTTCCAGCTGCTTTTCCATCTGGCGCATCTCCATCTGGTCCACCCAACCCTTCCGTCCCGACTCTAACTGCATCAATGCCCGATAATACCAACCTCCCTATATCCTCTTCCGGAAGCTTCTCTCCGGACAGCAACTCGATATTTACCTGTGGCGGCAACCCCTTCAGGCCATCAGAATACACCTGTTTCGACGACTCAACCCTCTGCCCAGTCCAGGATGGAGGTCGCCTCGAAGCTTGCGGCGGCTCGTGCTACAACCCCGCTCTCTACGGCTGCGTTGACAATGGATTGCAACCCATCGTCAGCGGCACGCTTCCGGGTGGAGCGACTCCGACACGAACGATAGCAGTGCCAGTCACACAATGGCCCAGCGGAGTGTCAACACCTTCGCTCTCCACCGCCAGCGGTCAAACGGCTTCACTTGGCTCCTCTTCTTTCTCTATACTCTCCACCTCAACCACCTCCTCGAATTCATCTCCATCAGTCTCCAGATCCTCATCCTCCAGGCCATCCTCCACATCTTCGTCATCGCTTTCGTTTTCCACAGCATCCTCTAGCTCTTCTTCGCCCACGTCCTCGTCTTCAGCATCTTCACCTGCAACCACATCCGCATCTGCATCCTCGTCATCAACCGCCGCTCCAGCTGCCTCAAACGACAGCCTTTCCTCGAACCAGATTGCCGCAATAGCTGCCTCCACTTCAGCTGCAGTGGTGCTCTTCGTCATTGCCGGCATCATTCTCTTCCGCCGCTACCAGCGTAAACACCCACGCGCCGCAACGCAGCCAGTATACCCGGAGATTGCCTATCTCTACGATCCGCCAGTTCCCGGATCTGGCCAAGGATCGCGCAGCGCCCTCGGAGGGGTCAACTCGAGTCCAGGAGGCGGTCCAGTCGGGCCTTTCGGCGTGGGAGGAGTCGGAGGCGCAGGAGGTGCTCAGTCTGCAGGAGTATCGGGCGGTGTTCGTGGTGGTGCGGGAAGTCCTGGCACAGGCAACGCCGCAACCTGGACCGGCGCAACCCTGGGCGCGCTAGGCGCCACGTTGCGCGGCGGCGGGCGTTCCACCTCCCCCCACTCGTCGAGCAGCAATGGCTCCGCTGTTTCGCTTGTAGGGCCAGCTGGCAGGCCACCGGTTATGGGAGCTTCTGGAGCCAATGGTTCGAACGGCTCGGGTTCAGGCTCGTCTAATGCTGCGCTGCTGGCTGGAAGGAGTGGCCAGGGTACGCCGACACGTGGCAATGGAGATGGCAATACCCTTGCGCCTGCGCCATCGAGATCGGACGAAGGGGCTGGAGATGAGACAAGGCCATTTTTGGTAGCAGGGGGGACAGCGCCGTCGTCAGAAGCACCTTCGAGAGACAGGAGCGTGGAGAGAGGAGAGGAGGCAGTGCAAGGACAGCAGTTCGGGAGAAATGGAGATGGGTTGTGGGATGAGATCGATAGGGATTCTGGAGAACGACTACACGAGCAGCAGGTCGAAGAGACGCGACAGAGGCGAGAGCTCGCGCGCGCATTCCTTCTACAAGCAAAGGAGAGACAAGAGCAAAGAATTCCACTTATCAACCGCAGCGGAGGAGAGTCAAGTTCTTCTGGCGCTGGAGCCGCAACTGCAATCGGAATCGGTGGGGCAGCCCTCGCCGGTGCCGCTGCAGTAGCCGCATCCAGAGGCCAGCAGCGCCAGGACGACCCCCCGGCTCAACATACACAGCAACAATGGTGGCAGCCCTCACCGACATCCTCTCCTCCTCCAGGCCCTCACTCTCCTCCTGCGGTCGCTCTTGCAAACACCTACACGCCGGCCTACCATCCCATTTATCCGCCCACCTCTTCCAATTTCCCACCTTCCGGCCCAATCCTCACCTCCCAGCACATCGAGCAAAATCGCCGCGAACAGGCCCAGCACGCGCACGCCGCCCGCGCCGCCTCTCCCACGTACCCATCCTTCCACCGCCCGTCCCCCTCTTATCCACCGCCAAACTGGCCACAGGCGCAGCAGAACACGTATCACACGCTCAACAACAGCAGCAACGGGTCCGCCTCTTCCGTATACAGCAACCACAACAACGGCGTTAGTAATTATCCCAGCGGCCCGTTCGGCAATGGCCCATTCGGCGGCGGTTCTGTCGGCAGCAGTAGCTTCTACAGCAGCGGTGTACCCAGCGGCAACCGGCCTTTCTTCCACCAAAACACGTCGTACAACCCACCGCCACGCTCTCACAGCCACCCGAGCCCTAATAGCAACGGCACATCGTCCTTCAGCGCGCCCTCGCTCAGCGTGTATAGCCGCGACAGCCACGGCAATGCAATGCGACGCGGCAGCGCCGGTAGTATCTACAGCAGCAACAATCTCTACACGACGATCCCCGAGGAGGAGATGCCACCGGTGCCGCCGCTGCGGTACCAACAACAGCAGGATCCGCAGAGCTTGCATCAGATCATGCATCAGATGAACGCGCTGGACGAGGAGGACTCGGGCGATGAGGGGCAAGGATTCTTACAGGCGCCGAGGCGCGTGTTGAGCGTCAGGAACGGCGCGGTAACGCCGAGTACGGATGGGGATGAGAGCCCAGATGAGAGGGACGGCGGCGTGAGGAGGAGGGTCGGGGAAGATGTGGGGAGGAATCTATTGTAAAATGTGAGTGCAGGGATACATATGGCTCATTGCGGCGTTTCCTTTGTTGGCTTTGCAAGTGCGTTTTGACGAGCATTTCGCGGTGGCGTCTTTCATGGTTGATATGTCAACTTTGGGTGGCGGTTTTGGATGCGCATATGATGGAGTTTACGAACGATCCTTTTCGTCGGCATGTAAAAGGTAATGTGTTTTTTTGCTTTTCTCGGTTTGAGTCCAGATCGAGATGATACCATAAACGGGGGGGGAAGCGGAATATGTCAGTTTTGATGTATGTACGTATATATGAACTTAACGCAGATGTTAATCAGGGTTGAATGGCCATCACATGCTTCCAGTAGCTTTAGGGAATATAGGTAGAATGATCTTAAAACTGTAACACCTTCAAGATAAATCACCCCAGAGTTCGGGATTCGACCGTAGCCTAGATGTCGATTGAGTGACAAATACCATTCTAGGAGCAGGTGAGAAGGCGGCTTTATCGAGTCCGTCATATCAGGAAAAGGGCCATATCATATGCCATTTCAGCCCGTCCTGACTAATAATTTACCCTGATGCATGCACGGATTCACAGCTCTTTCTACCCTGGCAGGCAAACTTCGCCGCTCATTATTGCACGTGACTTGGTGGTACTTACGCGTCCAATGAGCTTGAAGTGTTGCCCCAATAGTCTGCTCTGTTACACTATGAAACGTTCCCGCTCAAATTCCCTTGCAAAGCTTTCCAGTGATAGAGAGCCGAAGAAAGCATACAGACTATCCTACATTTGTTAATAATATGGTTCCGAGTAGCAGGCATTAGAGTGAGATGAGTCTTCCAGGCTCAACATGCACGCTCGTACAGCTAACTATCAGAGGAGTCCTCCACTTCTGTGATCTATGATTTCCTGCTTCAACTAGGGTTCTTCTCTAAATCTCTAAATCCGATGCTCTTAGGTGGCCGCAACAACAGCGAGATGCTTGAAGGGACTTATAACCGTATCACTCTATTAATATCGCTCGCGATGTTCAAGCAAGGTTGCTGTTCGCATCACCTCAAGTCGGGATGAAAATCCGCGAAACCGGTCGCGTACGTTGACGACCACCATTATCGGTCCTCTGCTACTTCAGACCTCTGCGTGAATACTCGAAAGCTGGGGCGTTACGGCTCGACAATCAGAAGGCCCCGAAGTGGGTGGGGTTTTAGTCCACGTCCTTGTTGATATCCTTCTTTGCCTGGAAGTAAATTAGGTCTTTTTTTATACCCGAAAACGAAGTATTGCACAGTGTATCAAGAGTGATCCATGCTCATGGCATGAATTTACGAGGTATCAGGCAGGCACAAGAAACGGGTTCGTGACAATTAACATGTGCAGTGCTTGCGGCACGCATCTGTCACGCATCTTGGCTAGCACCATAGATCAGTTCCTAATTCCATATGGGATGTGAAGTCAACAGCAATCCTCGCTTTGCGTCGCTGTAATGTTCACTACGCACGTGACCTCCCCAAACGGCGCTCGATCAAGAAAGTCTCTGGCAACTAGATCAAGATCGCATTCATTCTACATCGCCATGAGCTCGCTTGACACAAGGGTAAAAAGCCAGTCTGAACACGCCCAACTCACTTTGTTGTGGGAATCACCACTATTACTCTAGCCTCTCAGTACTCGACCGACCTACACGCCACAAAAACTCGGAAGAAGCCCACCATCTGAAACAATTCCCGACACATCTTCCTCTCTGAAATTTAGCGATCAGAGGGGGAAAAAAAAAGAAATTTACACCAAGGTAAAGTAACTTACGCGTGATTAACGAGCAAAACACGCCTCCAAGAAGAAATGTAGAGATTAGGTGTGCCGAAACACTGCGGAACGCAAGATATGCGACCACACTCTTCCCAGCAATTAATAAATCAACCCAATATCAGCTGGACGTGAACGTAGAGCATATGAGCACGCACGATCAATCAACAAGCCGAGCAGAAGAAGAAAAGGAAATGGGGACGTGGATCATCTCATCTACATGATACAGATAACAAAACATTGAGAGGATAGTGTGTAAGTGGGGAGGTAGGTAGTGGTGGTACGAAGGTCGTACAGGAGCGGTAGAAAGTTGTGAATATTCTTGAATATTTCTCGTTTTGTGGGATATAAATCAAATAAGATAAACAGGGGTGGGCATGCGAGAAGGTTTAACAGGCAAGTGATGAGGACTGAAATCCGACACAGAGCAACAAGACGATGAGGGATATAAAAGTGGGAAAAGGTCTAATAACAAGAGCCGCCCTTTCTTCGTCTCTCTTCTCTTCCCATCCGCGTAGTTGAATGACGCCTGTGTAATGCTAAACAAAAGGGTTTCCATTCCGGTTGGCTGCGTGATTGTTGGTGTAGAAGTTGGAGAAAAGGAGCGTTGAATGTGTGATGGAAAGAAGATATGACATTCAACCCGCGATCCAGCTCAGCGCGTAGATAACGCACATGAGCATGAAAAGCCCCAATCCACCTCCAACCAGTGCCAACCGTATCCTCCTACCTACCACTACCCCCTCTCGACGCCGCTCCAGCTGCAGCAGCAGTAGTCTCCTGCTTCCCGCCGAGCTGGAACGTCTGTGCCCGTAGGCTATGCTGCTCGACCTCCTCCTTCCGCTACTGTCATCATCATGAAAAGAAGATCGAGGAGAAGGAAAGAAAAGATCCCGAACAGCAATACCGTCCTCTACAATCGCCATTTCCTCAAACCCACTTGATTTCCTGATTGAATCGTCACCTTCATCAGCATCGTCCATGCCCGTGTCCTCCCATTCATCCGAGTTGTAGCAATCGTTTCCGTCAAAACCGCCGGGAGAAGATGGTATCGAAGTGTCAGCAGAAGTCAGTGGCGTATACGCGCCCCCTCTTCTCCGATCCTCATAGTCGTCCCACCAAGAGAGTCGTTTCCTCCCACCACCCGCACTACCAGCCGCCGTGGTCGGCGTCGAGCAAGAAGACGTCGACGCCGATATGGCAAAGGTGGCAGCCGAATTAGGTGCGCTGGTTAAAGAACCACGAGCTGCGCTTCGGCTGCTCAGGACTCGCAATTGAAGCGATGGGGCCGGCCTCTGCGGCAGCGCCGCCGCCGCGCAGGGGCTTGGCGATGCGAGAGCCGAAAGGTAAGCTGGCGCCCCCGGAGAGAGGGCTGCCCAATCCTCGGGTCGAGCCGACTTTCGCCGCCTCGAGCCGCTCCTTGACGGCCGTGAGCTGAGCTTCGAACCTGTTAAGCATGCGCCCCAGACAGGGGCTATAGTGTTAGTCAAGTGGGTCCTCGTCTACATAGTTACTGCTGTAATTCGAGTGATACGAGAGACGGGGGTTGTGGAGGGGAGAAGACGGTGAGGAAGTTGGTGGAGGGTTAAAGGGAAACAACGGCGGCGGCAGTGATGGGGAGGCGAGATGACTGGAAGGTAAGGATGGGGAGTGAGATGAAATGGGGTTGTTTGCGGTGCGAGAAATATATGTCTTGTAGGAGATAGATTGATCCGCGTGGAAAAAAAGTGGGGATAGAAGGGGAGAAGAGTGCAGATGAGGAAAAAACATCGGGGTCGAAACGTGCCTGTGGTTCGCCGCCGTGAGCTTCTCCTGCGAGTCCTGCAGCAGGTTCTCGAGGCTTTGGATGCGCTCGTTGCGCGCGATCAACTTGCGCTCCGCGATCGCTACCTCCTTCTTGAGGCTGCTGTTCTGCTCCACCAGCTGGCGCTGCACGACCGTCAGCTGCTCGAGGTTGCGCTCCAGGAACGCCATCTTCTTCTGCTGCGCCCGGTTGTTGGACGTCCGCAAAACGTTGTTGTACTGCTCGCGTGTCTCGTCGAGCGAGATTTCGAGTTCGACGACCTACCCGGAAATTTAACTATTAGCTATAAAGCATTGACTGTTATGCAACTGAGATGATATACCCGCTCGCAACGGTTCTGCAGATCCCGCATGAGGCTCTTTTTCATGGCGTCAAACTCAGCAATCTGCTGCTGAACCGTCTTTCCGTTGACGGCCGCGACGCCATTGGCACCGTTCACCGCGGCGCCGCTCTTGAGCCTATGCTCAAGGTCCTCCACCTTGGCCCTGAGGTCCTTGGTCTCCTCCACTTTACGGGCGAGGTCCGCCTTAAGCTCGTTAATGAGCTCGGTCTCGCCGTCTTGCCTTGATGCATAGGCGTCCGCAAGGCGTTGCTTGACTTCCGCCACATCCGCCTCGCTAAGATTGCGCTCGAGCAGGGATTCGTACTCCTGCTGAACATGGGCAAGGCGCTTCTCCAGAGCCTCACGGCGCTTCATGTGCTCCTCGTCGAGCTCACTGCGCTCCGAGACGGAGAGCTCGGCCTGACGGACGATGCCCTGAGTTTCAAGCAGCTTCTGCTTGAGCTCTCGAAGCGAGTCAGGCGCAACCACCTCACCGTTGCCGCTAATCTCAAGAAGAGCGTCAACCTGCTCGATAGCCTTGCGGATATTCCTCTCATTATCAGAGAAAATTTCACCGCCGAGGTCGAAGCCGGCCATCATCTGGGCCATGCGCTCGGCCTTCTTCTTCTCCTTCTCGTCTAGAATGGCGCTAGTCTCCTTAGCGCTCATCTTGGCATCAAGAAGTTGTTGCTTGAGGTCGTCGAGCTCAGCCGTGAGTTCTGCGTTTGCCTCCTTGAGACCGTCCATGGTGATCTGAGCCTCCTTGCCCTCGAAGTTGATCTTTTCAACCTGCATCTTGAGCTCATTGATCTCAGAGTTGAGCTTCTCGTTGTCCTTGCTCGTCTTGGTGTCGTGTTCCTTGAGGAAGGATAGCTCCTCCTTCGCCTCCGCGAGGTTCTTCTCGGCTTTGGCGATCTGTGACTCTTTCTCCGCAAGCTGGTCCTGCAGCTCGTTCTCGCGGCGCAGGAACTCTTCCTTCTCATCCTTGTCGAGAACAGTGGGCGTGCCAGCACGCTCGAGGTCCATACGAGAGTCCGGTCTCGATGGGGTCTCAGACCTCCTGTTGGCCACCCGGTCTACAGCCGAGGGAGTCTCAGCACGCTTCTCGGCCGGCGCCTTCTTGCTGGGCTGGATCTCAATAGCAGGTACCCACTTCTCCTCCGGCACGGGCTGACCAGCACGCCATTGGGTGACTTCCTCGTGCAACGAGGAGATGTAGTTCTCGAAGGTGGTGACCTGAGATTGAGCCTTCTTGAGCAAGGCCTTCAGTTCTGCCGGCGAGAGCTCTGCATTGACCTTGGCCTTGTTCTTGATGGACTTCGCACGCATACCGAAGCGCAGGGTACTGAGAGTTTCGACATCGTTATAGCTAGAAGGTGAGCAGTTGATGATCAGGGTCGTCCGGGAGTTACCACCGAGCGATTCTTGCAGGATACGAGTGAGCTTGGAATCACGGTAGGGAACGTGAGTAGATTTGCCGTCGGTGAGGGCGTTGATGACCATGCCGAGAGCACTCAAACTTTTGTTGATCTTCTTGGCCTCCTCGAGCGTCTGACCGCTGGCTCCGGTCTTGCCGACCTTCTCGGAACCCGCCAGATCCACCAAGAACAGCTGGCCGCTCTTGGCAGAGCCGGTCTCGACGTTCTTCTGTGTGACGGTGATGACGAAGATCGAATGGGAACGCGAGGACTCTTGGTTCATGTTTGTTGCCGAGACAGCTCTGGCGTTTCCACCTCTTCTCATGACTTCGTAGACCTCTTGCACGCTAGAAACGTAAATCTCCAGCAAGCCTTTGACGTAGACGCCCCTGTTCTTCTCCTCGTGCACCGGCAAGTTGTCGTTCTGGGGGGCCAGAAGATCACGAATCCTCTCCATGTAAATTTCCATGTAACTGACCCTGACGGTGTACTCAATGTTGCCCGGGCTGGCTAAGATGCTCGCAAAGATCTGCTCGACGATGCGAGGTATTATACCCTTGTTCTGGTCGTCGTCGATGTCCGAACCCATCATGGTAAACGACTTGCCAGCACCGGTCTGGCCGTAGGCAAAGACGGTTCCATTGTAGCCGTTCAGGATATCGTCGACGGTCGGTCTGATGGAGTAGTCGAAGATTTCATGCTGCTTCGAGTCCATGCCAAAGACACGGTCGAAGGTGAAATCACCCGACGCCTCGGACGACTGCGATGGTGGTCACGAGTAAGCATCTATTCTGTCATGGTGGCGAAGACGACAAGCTGGGGGGCGGAAATGGTGCAAGGGGGGGCGCTGTGCCGTGGCGTACCTTGATGCTGCATGTGTCCTCGGATTGAAAGCTAACGATGGGCTCTCCTCCACTGGCGATTTCGATCTTGTTCTGCGGGCGAAACCGCGCGACGACTAATGGGCGGCATTGTCAGTATAGTGATGAAAGCGGCGTAGGCCGAGTTGGGCGGACGGGACGCACCCTTGATGGAGTTGGAGCTCCTGCGCGACGGGCATTAGCACGCGTCTCCTGGACGGTACGAGGTCAGGAGAACTTACATGGTTGCGGTGCTGGGGCAGCTGAGGCCCGGCGGCCGTTGTGGTTATGTGTCTTCGAAACTCGGGGGGCGTGGCGGTGGTTGTTCACTCGCGGGCGCTCGGATGTTTTCCGCGGTCTTCAAGGGATGGGGGAGGTGATGCGCTGGCGGTGTAGTTGATTTCGCCGGGCCCTGGCTGTTAGGCTCGGGCAGGGGACACGGCTTCTTCTCGCAGGGAAACCGCTGGAGGGGAGGGAGAGGGCGCGCGCTGGAAGTTCAGGAGAGGCGTCGGCGCGCCAGCCAGGGAGGGGAAAAGACTGCTGACTGTTCTGGCGGTCTGCGGCTTTCAAATTGTTGTTGACAGTTGATCTCCACCCCGGCGTGCTGGGCTCCAGCTTGACCGGCTTCCCGACCGCGCTAAAAGGTGCCTGCACCTGCAGCGTCCCGCCTGCCGCCAGCTTGGAGCCTGCAAAAGCCGCATCCGCCTCCGCGAACGAGCGCGTGCTGTGTCGCACGGCGTGCCCGTTTCTTCGCTCCTTTCTCGCTCGCTCATCCGCCGACGACCCGGCCCCTCTCGCAGCACGCAGCGCACGTCTGTCGCGCGTCTGCCGGCCTGCACCATGACTGCACGACTGCAAGACTGCACGTCCCACGCCGCAGCCCAGACACTCCACGGCCGTCCGACTCGCGTGCGCCGCCGTTACCTCGGCCGCTTCGTCCGATTCCACGCCATCGCCACGAGACGTCAGCCCGCACAGGACCCTGACGCATCAACACCACCGTCTGACAGGCGTTCGGTGCAAGAGCGAGCACAAAAAAAAAAGAACTGAAATTCCTAGATCGTGCTACTGTAGACCGGGACGTCGCTCCGTACGCCATCCCGCAAGCCATGCTAAAACTATCGATAACCATCCAAAGACTCCCTCCGCTGAAGACCCTGAAACTGAAAAAAAGAGAGAGAGAGAAAAAAAAAAAAAACCCCCCTCCTGTGACTGCCACAACCTATAAACTTCCCCCGGTCAGGTTGCACATGTGATGCCGCACCTAAATGCACTTGCCTCACTTGCCCTAGTCCTCCCAACTCTTCTCCACCGTCTCCCGAACGCGCTTGATGTACTCGCGCTTGTTATCCTTGTATAGATTGCTCGCCTCTACATTGGCCGGGGAGCTGGTGTTCGGGTCGTTGAGCAGACTATCTTGCCGTCAGCCGACTGCTCCCCAACGTCATCGCTCGCAACGACTACGGTAGGCAATCACGTCCCAGGAAACATGTCAGACCACATACCTTTGAATACTCGTCAGAATTGCAGCGACGTCATAGGTTGGGCTCCATCTGTTCTGTAGAATGTCCAAGCAGAGCTCGCCAGTGCCGTATACGTTGGGGTGGAACATCTGCGAGATGAATTTGACACCCGGTGGCTTGTTGGGATATGCCTCTTCGAAGTGCATCACTAGACGGAACGTGCCATCTTCAAACGGTGTGTCGGCCGGGCCGATGATCACGGCATTCCTAAATCCAAAAGCTCGCGTGAGCACTCTTTGCCAGGTGAATCGTGCCTCGAGCAGTCGGAGTTGCAGGAGTGAGTTGGTGTACGGCGGGAAGCAAGACTGTCGCCGGCGGCGCGAGGGAGCGAGGCAAGAAAAGGAGCGTACCAGGTCATGACATTATCGGCGATGGGAGAGGCGGACACACCGGCGGGCGGATCGGTCTGCATCCGCTACTCACAGAACAGTAGTCAGCATCGATGCCACAGATTAGCTTCCTTCCGAGCCGCCGGCTTTGAGCGTGATAGCTTTGACTTGGTGAGGGCCAGCGTCGGGGCAAGGCGCTACAGCCTCTTTGCTCGCGAGGCTCGCATGAACGTACCTTGAAGTCGCGCATGAGACGTCGGCGCGCGGCGGTCGACATGATTGCGTAGGTGGTTGAGACTCGGAGCGTTGGATAGATTGCGAGGCGTCGATCGAGAGGGAAGCTGGCGTTCAAAGGGGCTTGGACGCTGCGGCGTGCGTGAAAGCGATGTGCAGGAAAACGGTTCAGGTCGTGTTACCCTCGAAGAGCAGAGCGGTGCAGCATCCCCCGGCGTCACCAGCCCGCGCTAATTCGCGCTTGGGCCACGTCACGGGACTTTTCTTCTATCGATATCTGGAACCCCACAACTGGCTGGTCGTCCATCATCAGCCCATTGTGGCCATTTGCTCCGCCTCCAAAGTTTTATGGGCACGGCAAACTCTTTCCCACGTAGCGTTACGCCTACAACCGTCTACCGCAGGATTCACGTGGGCAAAAAAGCAAGACGAACAAAGTAAACCAAGATCTGAGACAGGGCGATGTATGTTCTACCCGTTCGGGAACTGTCGCCATCCCGTGCTCGAAGGATGGCTCGAAAATCGCCAAATCTACCATTGTCCAGGGCTCCCAAGACTCGGCTGCATGCACACCACCATGCAGTTACAGCACAGTGTCGAGAAAGATGTCCTTGCGTCTGCGCCAGGAGAGAAAACGCTGCAATGTGAAGGAGCTTCGTAGCACAAATTGATTGGAGATGTTCAAATTTACCTATCCAGCCACAGAGACGTCCCTCTTTTCCCAATCGTGATCTCCTCGCATAATCCGGAAAAACGCCAGCCTTCTTTTGTCCCCTTCCTTTGTCAACTTTACTATTCGTACACTCGCATTGAGCCGCTGTCCTCGAATTGTACATAGCGCCGTTGCACTGGGAAGAGTGATATCCACAAAGATGATCCTGAACGCCGACCCAATGCAACTTACTCTCTCATCAGTCCAGTTGTCGATTAGAGATACAGCAGCCATGCGCGATCGTTGCTGAGATGGCTATTACAATATGTTCCGATTGTACGAGCTTTGTCTGCCACGTTGGTGCCACCCATCGGACGGCTTGGTTCTTTCCTGGCGCTTGTTGTTCGATCTGTCGTGTACTCGACCTCTACCAGAACTTCTGCCGGCACCCCTGTTGTCGTACCCGCCGGAACGGAATTTGTCATGATGATCGCGACGTTCAAAGTTCATTCCGCTCTTAGGTCCTCGGCTGAACTCAGTCCTACGGCCGCTGAAGTCAGACCTATGGCCGCTGAAGTCAGACCTATGGCCGCTGAACTCAGTCCTGTGGCCGCCACCTGAACTGCGCTTTGAGCCGGAGCCGGTTTTATTGGCCCTGAGCCCCATGGCTACACTGCGCGGGACGGGTGGAGCGGTCTCGAGTCCCCAAAGCCTTGTTGCCATCGTCTCCATCGAACTTATAAGTAACCCCTTATTTTTGATGCTTCCGTTGGCAGACATCATGCTTGGGTAGGCTTCCTCCAGATCTTCAGGTGCGATCTCCTTGAAACCGTCCTGGACCTCCTTGATGATACGAGCAGTATGCTCCGGAGCGTCGTGCAGTGCATTCAAATCGACCTGGGCAGTAGTAAGAGAGTTGTCTCTCTTGATTGGCAAGTGTCCAAGCTTCATCCTCAAGGTTGGCGTGTCAAATTCCGGCAAGATCAGCCATGCCTCGCCCTCCTTGCCAGCACGTCCTGTACGGCCGATGCGGTGGATGTAGTCGGCAGTGTCCCTCGATATACCCATTTGGATCACATGAGTAACATTTGGGAAGTCCATACCGCGGGCAGTGACATTTGTCGAGAACAGGAGGCCCTTCGCAGCAGCTTTGAACCTATCTGCCGCCCTCTGCCTCGCGCCTTGAGACAATTCTGAGTTGATTATAAACAATTCGCCCTGCCAAAGCGCTCCCGATCGTCTTTGGTTACGACGAACTTCTTCGAACAAGTTGTGGGCAAGTTTTGTTTCCTTCAGAGAATTGAAAAAAATGATGGCCTTGAAAGGACGCTTGTCGCCCGACGAGGCCAGTTCTGCTTCCCGCTGGCAAAGTTCAAGGAGGGCGGGGACCTGAGTCTCGAAGCCAGTGGTAAAGACGGCCTTCTGCGGGATGCGTTGGTGGGTCGGTTCTTCATCGTCACGAACGGTCTTGACGAAGTGGAACCCAGGTTTCAAGGTCTTACGAACGAGGCTGACGACATCTTTGGGCACAGTAGCTGAGAACATGATTGTCTGGCGATCCCTTTCACCCCTATCAGGAAGGTTCTCACTGATAGACTGGATTTCTTCCCAGAAGCCCGTCTCGAGGAGGCGGTCGGCCTCGTCCAGTATGAAGTAATCCAAATTCTGCACGGGTAGGGGGTCGTACTGGTCGGTCAGAATATCGTTCAACCGGCCAGGAGTAGCGACGAGAACATGGCAACCTTCGTTTTTTATCCTGTATGAGCCCTCTCTCTTGCCAGTTCCACCAACAGCGGTTTGCACCTTCACAGAAGTATGGGCGGTGAGCTTGCGGGCTTCAACTGCAATCTGCTCGGCCAACTCCCTGGTCGGCGAGATTATGATGGCACGAATGTCCGGGGGCATGCGACGCGGTCGGCGCTCATATCTTCCCGAAGGTCTCTGTTGCTTGGCAGCGAGACTGGGGTCCTTGGAGATGATATTTTGGAGCATGGGGAGCAAGAATCCAATGGTCTTTCCGGTGCCGGTCTTTGCTTGGGCGATGCTATTTAGGTCAGCGAAAATCGTGTCATTGGAGCTGCTTCAACTCACAGATCTGTGCCCTGGAGAGCCTGATTGATCGTCGCAGACTGGACCTCCGTCATGGTTTCCAGACCCATGTCATTTACAACGGCACGGATGACATTGGGGTGGACAAGACCTTGCGTCTCAAGCTCCCGAAACTTGGTAATCGCTGCAGAGGTTTGCGACGACTGGTTCGAGGTAGTGGCGGTAGCGGCAAAGCGAACGCTGGACCGGAATGCACCAGTAGAGAGCTTAGGGATGGCCCTAGAGGGGAAAATAGATCGAGTCGAGGCAATGGCTGCGCAGCGCAGAGTTGGCCGCATGACAGCGGTTGCGCTGAGAGCCCGAGGCAAAGACGCAGGGCATCTCCGAAGCGGTGCGAACATGGCCGCTGAGAGAAACCGTTTGGAAACGGCGTGAAGCGAAGTGGGCGAATGGGTCTGCAAAGAAAGCAGAGAATGCGAGGCAAGATGGACGAGTACTGCCAGAATTATCGGACAGACAGTTGCTGGAGGCAAAGGGTCGCGCGGCGCAACACTTTTTTCTTAGCGGTTATCAGCCAGTGCGCGAACGACGCTAGTCCGCTTTAGGTTTCCGCTCTTCCATAGCGCTACTTTCTTTCGAGCGCGTGGCGGTCTTTACTCGGAGACATTGGGGCGAAGGACCCTTGTTCTGCATTCGGGAGAACGTCCTCACGGCATTCACCACCCAATTGTCCATAGGCATCAAGATGGTAAACGTAGCCATCGTAATCATAACGCGTTCTAGTGCTTGTCTACACGAGTCATGCCGCTTCACCGCCAAAATCCCGCGCGAAAACGCCAAGCCTACAGCGGCCATTCCAGAGATCCACTCGTTCGCACCTCCTCTCTATTCGGACGACTCTCTCGTCTACTACGACTTCGAGTACTGCACATCGTTCCTCGTTCCAAGCAGCATGAATCCCTCGCTCACACCCTCATGGATACCGCCCGTCACGCCACGAAGCCACCACAGCATCAGGTCGTTGATGGCCTGCCCCACCTTCCCGTCATTCATCTGAAAGATGGCATTTGTAAAGCGGACGCTTCTCCTGCCCAATTCATCGACCGTGCTGATGGAAGAGGACACTAGTCTCTCCGATATCTTGTGCTGCCGCTCGTATTGGTACGCATGGCCGATGAACAGCTTGACATACGGAAGAAGAAGGTGCAAGAGGAGGAAGAATTGGATGATGCTAGAGGCCAGGAGGCGATGGAGCCATGACGGCTCTGGGGGTGGGCGTTGTGGCTCCGGGACGTGCTGGTAGCCCTGGCATATGAGCTGTCCGTTGGAGACGTCGACGTGGATCACCTTGACTATGTCTGGAGGCAGTGACGTCTCGAGGGACATTTTCTCTTGGGCGCTCAGGTCGCATGGAAGGCCCTTCAGCAAGAGCGTAAGAGCTTGGACGTAGAGCGTACGCCCGAACGATGACGTCTCGCCATCGCAGCCGTCAGGCGTGGTATAGTCTTGGAGCGCAGCAGTGAGAAGGTTCAGGCCTAGCTGATGTTAGTACGCAGGCAGTCGTTCTGGAGACAAGAGGACCTTACCCTGGCTTGCGAACTTCCAGTTGACACCGCCCAGCATGTCGACAGAACGATAGACTGGAAGGGTTGAAGCGCTGGAGGAGGATGACGGGCGCTCGTCTACTAGAGTATCATCGGACAGCGAGTGCACGGTGCCACTGTCCGAGACGCCTGACCCGCGTCGCATTTGGGCACTAGATGGTGGCCTCGAGGAATAGCTGGGTGGGGGTGTCCGGGCGCCATGCAAGGCTTGCGAAGTGGGACACGGCGAATGGGCATATGATACCAGCGGGCGACTCCGCAGGTCGCTAACGGTCCGCCGAAGAGACTTCAGGCGCGGGATGCGGCTCTGAATCACGGCGGGCAGAATGGCGTAGACCGTGGAGGGTACATCATCGTCGCGGGAGTGTTTGGTTGGCTGTTCACTGTCGACGGGGCGTGGTCTCTGAGACATGGGAGAAAATGATCTGGACAGCGCCATGAGGCCGTCTCAGCAGTCCCAACAACAGCAGCGCAAGCGGGTCACCACGAATGAGGGAAACGAAGCAGGCGGAGGGCACGGGAGGACGACACTGTGCGGCGGGGGTCGACGAGCGTGGAAAAAGAAAATCCGCGGCGCGGTATGGCGCGCAAGAGCTTATCTAGGCGGTAGTGGCAGCGGTGCAAGAGGAGGGCGCGGGCTGGTACGGCGACCGGATTTTCACATGTGACAGCGGCGCAAAGCGATGGCAGCGTAGGCGCAAGCGTTTGTTGAGGCAAGCGGGCCGGAAGCGTTTCGAGACTGATGACTTTGCTTTCGGGCTTCGTCGTACTTCCTAGCGCGCTGCAGATGCAGGGTCTGCAGTCCTTCATCAAACGCTGTCGGTCGCCAATGGCAGCCGGCAGCCCGGCCATGCCGCTGCGATAACACCGTTTTTGTGTCGCCGCACCGCGCCTGCACCCGTCAAAGCCGCTTGCGACAGCCCCGCTACGTCATTCCAAAACCGCGTGCTCGACGCTCCGCCGCACGTGAGCCGCACGCCAGACGACCATGCCCAGGTCCGGGTCCCTTTGCATGTGCGTCGCCTGCCGCCACATCCAAACCTCAACAACATCCCATCACCCGATGCCGGCCCCCGGCCGTATCCCCCCGGCGCTGCTGCCCGCCGTCTCGACGCAATTTGCTATAGGCCCGCTCAGAGCCTGCTCGCATGTCTGAAACTGGTGCGAACGAGACACTCAGCTGTCATTGACTCCAGGCAGCAGTATCTTCTGATTAGGGAACTCCCACCCGCGCCAATTGCGACCAACCACCTATCTAGGTCTTGAAGGGCCCCAAGCGACGCTCGGGTCGATACGTACTCGCTACCATGACACCGGTCATTCCCTCGACCATCAATCTCTGCTTGGCCTTGAGGCTGCGGCTACTGGCGTGTCCGTTGAACTTCGCTCTGTTAGCCAATCCGATTACCAGAATTACAGTAGCCCTGTTATATTCCGCTGCACCAATACTAGATGCCCACTCTACAGCATTTCAATCCAACAGACACAGTCAACGGGGCTTTGTTCGCTAAGCATTTCTGCATCATGCTTGGAGATACTTGGTTCGCTCTCCGGTGCCCTTGGGCCTCTTATCACTGCATAAGCGCCCCTGCCCTGGCTCTGTGTAACCCCGCCTTCATTGGGGAGCGGGATTTTCCGGAGCGCGCCTGCGCAATCACCATGTCCTGTTGGGGCCTCCTTAGACGTAGATCCGTAAATCGGGAATCCGTTCATATTTTCACGTACCGTTCCCAAATGATACAGCTGGGTTTAAGATGTGGCAGTTGGAGAGTCAGACAAGCGTTGACTCCCTAGGTTTTCTCCAATCCACTGGCAGCAAGCAGCAAGCAATGAACCAATATTAATCCCACCCAACTGCTCGACCTTCTTTGACATCTCCTTGAAGACTTTCTTTCGCTACCCAGTCGTCATTATCATTTCAGGCGCGTAAACTATGCGGACTACTCAAGCATTATGGTCACGAACAAATGTTTTCCTCTTCAATGTCTAGTGCTCTAATTCAATCACACGAGTCTCCCGTATATCAACCACGCCTCACATAAATGTCTCTTGGCATTTGCACCATGTCCTCTATGTATCGTACATGGGGAGCAAGTCCACCCTTTGGCAACGCGTGCGCCTCTTGCGGTCCGCTCCTCTTGCTACGCCAATCCATGAACTATTCAACACTCTCCGCTGTGGTACATCGAACCACAACATGCCAAGCCTTGTCGTTCAATCAAACAACAAGACAGGGTACAGGGTGAAGGCATGCCGGGAAACATGTGATGCATGCCACCCGGTGCTTCTTCCGGACCCTTGGTGATTGGGGCGGTGCTATGTACCACCGTCGCATGCAGAAAAGTACTTTTCACATGCAAGTTCAGGGCACCTGACCGGTAGCATATACCGTCTCAATTTCAGAGCCTCAAGATCATGATAAGCTGCGAACCACATGTTTTCCGGTTCGATATCGCTCAGGTTCACATGTCGGAATGTCGATGAAGCACATGCACCTTACAGGGTTCATGGAGAGCAGCTGGAGATAAATTTACGGAACAGGTGCTGATGTAACGCAGCGGCGTTGGGCTGCGATATTTGAGATCACAGTCCATGTTCACGTGTCGGTGTTCTTGTATCTTGTGAAAATTGCAGGTGCAATCACAAGCATGCACAAGACTTCGAAGACCAGGGAAGATGCGCTCAATCATTTTACTCCCGCCGTTACTTGGATGAGCTACTAACGGCAGCATGACAGGAGACAGATCATGGCCCACCCTTGACACGACACGAAGATAAATACAACAAACCTCTTCCTTATCAGAGGAAACCACAAACAAACATATCACGTGAATAAGCCGTACTAACTGATCGAGCCAACTCAATGAACCGGCACCTACTTGTAAACTCTCTTACATCTTCGATAGCTGACCAAAACTAACGACACTGCTTTGAAGAAACCTCAGAGGATGGAAAGGCCGATACCTGCTTCTCGATTGCGGCTTTTGCACTTTATGATCCACCTCCAGGACCAAGGGTGTGATAGGCTCTCACCTCAAGGATGAGCGCCGTTGTAAATCAAATTAGAACCAGATGAATAGATACTCTACCTTTCAGCTCTCCTTCACACGATACAACCTTAGCATGGAAATCATGTTCAAGACAGTCAATGACGATACGGCGAGTACCCTCTGCTGTCACATTTTTGCAACGCGCACCACGGTTGTACCAAGGGGGAGCTACTCTGAGGCGAATCTTCCAGTTGTTAACCACTGCTCCCGATCGTTTGAGAATACACTACGCCGTACTTAGACACCAGCGTCGCCGATTCCCCATGTAGTGCGGCCGAGACTGAGCTTGCTGTATCTTTCCTCCCTCTGCACAGGTAAGCTTGCCCACGTGGAGATGACTGAATCATCTCGTCTTTCGGTTTTGAGATCAGGTGGAGTTTCGCCTTTTTCCTGCTTTGAATGCTTCCAACCGGGTCCATACCCTTGTGAAAACAGTGCTGAAAAGATCTCTCACCTACATTTTAACAGCTGTCCACGAGAATCATCACTGTCACGGCACATGTGTTTTCATCAACCCACCAGATCAAACACTTCAAATAACCTCAAAACGAACACAACAGAGAATCAACATTACTCAGCTATTCCAAGCTGCGCTGCCTGTTGAAACGCCGAGTAGCGTACGACCGGCTCTCCGACTGAACAAAAATTCCCCCCCAGTGATCCCAATAATGCTACAGTGCTAGGTCACCCGATATCCTACTCCAATACACCGGAACGAGGAAGACTCCGGCCAGCCATGACACCATACTATACTGTACAACCCATCAACGCCACTGATTCCACTGCCCAAGGTATAGGTATAAGCCACCTGCCGCACCAATTCCGCCACGAAACCGTCAAACAATCCCCCATCCCTATCCAATCTACGAGTTTGTATTCCCATAAGTCCATCCTCCATCCCTCATCAGCCTCTCACGTCCCTCCCTATCCTTCTTCCTTTCCTCCTCCGTCAGGCGATCGGCAGTCCAATGCGCACTACTTGTCCTCTCCCTGAACCGTTTATGCCTGTCCTTATTCTTGAATATTTCCTCCATCTGCAGTGGCGGAATGGGCCCGAAGACCTCGAGCGGGTCGACAAGCTGTTGTTGAGTGAGCAGCTCGCGCAGCGCGGGTGAATTAACCCATGACGGAGCTTGGAAGTTGTTCGCTTCCGAATCCGAGTCTTCGTCTTCCGAATCGGTCGCGATCTCGGGAAGTTCAGGGGTGGGGAAGTGCGGCGAGGCGAGAGGGACGGTGGTGGTGCGTGAAGGTGTCTTGAATGTACTCGAGGGACCAGCGGCCACAGACGAAGGACCAGAAGCATCAGCAAAGGGGATCTTCGCCTTCGAAATTGTGGCCATGTCGTTCGGATGACCACCCAGCTTGCTATGCTGCATTTGATGTTGCGCTTTCACGGTTTGCTTGAACATGGAGGGCGCATGTGATGACGAGCCAGCTGCTGCTGGTTTGTAGCCGTGGGTGAACTTGCTAGGCTCCTTGGCCTTGTCAATGACTGACATGAGACGCTCACGCTCCGGATACATCTTGCGGACGTTAGATTGACGGATCGGCGGCGCCATCATGGAACGCCTGTTGTCTACGGGCTCATCCTCTTCGTCATCAGAAAGCGTCTTACGACGCTTGGCATTGAGCTGCTGAAAGGTGGGGCCATTACGCTGGGCCTGAGGGCGTGGTGCGGAGTCTTCTTCATCGGTGTGGAAGCGCTTTGGAGGCTTGGCGGGATTCACCGGAGGGATGTTGAGAACGGTATTCACTCGGGAGATTGGTCGAGCACCTCCCAGGTCACTACGGGGATGTCCATGGATAGTCGCAGCCTTCTCCTTCGACAGAGCATGGGCCTGGAGGATGTCAGTTGTATCACAACATCGGCATGATTCCAATTTGACTTACCAGGTCGTTTGTCTGTTTGCTAGCAGCCTTTGCTCGCAGCTGCTCCTGTTTCTTAGCCTCTGTTGCCAAAGCCTGTCTGCTAGCTGCTCTCTTAGCCTCCTGAGCTCGCTGTTGTTCAGCGGCCTTCCTTTGAGCCTCCGCCCTACGTTCTTCGTCGGCCTTGCGGCGCTCTTCTTCTGCCTTTGCAGCCCTCTCTGCCCTATGCTGTTCGATTGCCCGTTTCTTTTCAGCCTTGCGCTGAGCCTCACGCTCCTCTCTCTCCTTGTTTTTAGCCGCAAGCGCTAAAGACGTCGGCTTAGTGACTTGTGCGCCAGACGGACCTGTACTCTTGTTGAAGGAGCTGTTTGCAGAATCGCTAGGAGTCTTCACAGAAGAAGGTAGGGTGCCGTGCAGCGACTTCGACAGATCGGCGTTGGTTGGGTGTGCCCTTTGAGACCCCAGGCCTACTTTAATCTGTCTCGGCTTGGCAAGTGTTTCCTTGCTGGCGGTTGGTTTGACGAGGCGACTTTTTGGCTCTCTCATTTTCGGAGGCCCACGTTCTGGCTTCGCGGTGGCCGGCTTGGGCGCGTCATCGGCTGAGGTGTAGTCTTCATCTCTTGAAGACACCGTATCTGCGCGGCTGACCGCACCTAGGCGTGCACGCGCAGTCTCCTTCGTTGGTTTCGCGTTATCGTTTGCCTTCTCAGCCAGGTTTCTCTCTCCTTCCTCTCGCATGCTCTGGAATTCCTTCTCACGCTCCCTACCAGCCTGTAACTTCTTCTCTTTGTGCTCACGCTCAAGGGACGCACGTGTTGTCCTAGACGGGGTGCCAATCGCTGTCACAGGGCGCTTCGGCGGGCTTGCAGGGTTGACAGGCTTGTCGAAGATTGCTGAGAGTGGGGGTCTTGGGGGGCTGCGAGCCTGCTCCATAGCAGGGGCGTTGTTTCTAATTCTCGCCGACGAGGGAGAAAGAGCTTCCAGCTTCGCTTGAGCGCTTACTCCAGCACTGCTTGCGAAAATGCTCTTAGCTGACTTTAGGACCGAAAAAAACTTTGTCTTCGATGCGCTCAAGGGACCATCATCATTCCTCAAAGGAGAACCAGCTGGGGTGTTAGAGTCGGCATCCCGCAGGGCTTCAGGGTCAGAAATAGAAATGGCTTTCTTATGTGAAGATTCACACTCCTTTGCCGCTTTCTTTGCAGGCGTCTCGAAGTTCGGGACTGAGACAGACTTCAAGTGGCCTAGACCGGATCTGATTGGAGAAGTCATCTCCGATTGCGTTGCGTCTCCAACGTCGGCCCCTAGATTACCGATCGAGCTCTTTCCGCTAACATTCTCCGTAATATCTCCAGAGCTGCTTTTCCGAAGAGCGGGACGACTGAGAGCGGGAGGTTTCGTGGTCATAGGAGCAATCCAGTCATCATCATCATCATCATTATGGATATGTGGCACTGGGCTTGGTGCTTTCGTCGGTTCTGCTGGGGCTTCCGGCTCCATACTTGATACGTCGTTTTCCGTAGGCAGTTGCGGATAATCTGGCTCCTGGGATGCGACTTCTGAAGTTGATTTGGACGTCCTGGACTCCTCCGACTTGGCAAGCATATTAATCCGTTCGTGAAGACGCTGGGTGGAGGTCTTGTTATGCATCTTGGGGCTCTCTTCCTCGCTTTCACGACCAGCAGTATCCTCGTTATGCTGAGTAGACTGAACAGCCTGGGAACCCCCCAGGCTTTTACCACCAGTAAATCTACCAAAATGGCTGGAGCGAGCCTTGTATTGGTCCACGTGGCTGGTACGCGAAATCCGGTTACCCATACTCCTCTTACCTGCAAGAGGCTCGCGAGCAGGGAGGGAGGAGAACGTCAGACTGCTCTTGCGCAAAAGTGGCTTCGCGGGGCTAGAGCCTTCGGACGGAGTTTTGGCACCATCTTCATCCATTTGCTCCTGCTCCTGCTCCTCCTGTTGCTCTTCGGCAACGTTTATAACGGAGTTCAGAGCTGATGCGGTCTCATCGCCGACGCTGAATTGAGGGGACTTGGGATGAAGATCTTGTTCCGCAATGGGCGACTCGTCTCGCTGCGTGGCTTCCAAATCCATTCCATCTTCGTGGACCGTATCTTCGTTGTCTCCCTCGTAATCGCCTACGTCTTCGTCTTCGTCTTCGTGGATGTTGATATGCGACTGAGTCTGGTTCTCGAGGTCCTCCTTGGCCGAGACAAAGGATGTGGATGCAGACTTTGGGAGAGGCTCATGGGGCTTCGGCGGTGACGACTGTATCGACTTTGCGGGACTTTGCTGCTGAGGCGACATTCTCACGACGGACTCGTCTTCATCAACTTCCATCTCATCCTCGGTCATTCCATGGTACCCCGAATCTCCTGGGGGGATCACGCCAGTTACGTGGCTTGGTTTCTGCGCTGGCTGCGAGGGGGGTGGCATCTCACTGTCTTCGGGATCTTCGGCAATCTGAATCTGCTCCATCTGCTTGTAAAAGGGAGTTTCCCGGGTTGGGCTGGGGGCGTTCGCGGGATTGGGAGCAAAAATATCGGTCAGTGGCTGCGATAGAGCGTCAGCATTCGCCTCAGATCAAGCAGCAGGGGAGGCACCCACAGCGCGCGTTTCTAGGGGATTGCGCTTGCGAGCTGTGCGCGGAGTCTTGCCACGCAGCTTGCCGGGCGTCTTGAATGCATCAGCGACATTTCTAGGAGACGGTTAGCACAGTACAGGCGCATCTTATGGTCAGAGGGAACGCACAGCTCAGGACGGCTGAAGATGTCGGCCATGTGTTCGTTCAGCCATTCCATCTCATTGCGCACTGAGTAGGAGAACTCGTCGACCTCCTGCTCGACGAATTGAGCGGCCTGGTCGCGCTCACCGAGGATCCATGGCGCAGAGCCGACGGCGACCTTGCTGCGCGACGCAGACATGGAGCGGGTGTTGAGTGCGGGAGTATGGGCGGTGGGGTGCGAGTCGCTGAAACGGCGACGATGTGACGGGTCGAGACGCGTCGGTCGAGATAGTCTGAAGCAGGCCGACTAGTCGTTGGGCGGGCTCTGCGATGCGACTAAATGTACATTTCGATGTAGCCTGCGCCGGTGTGAGTGGATGCGGCGGTTGCTGGGGGCGGATGGCGGTTGGTGATGTCGAGGCTTCGGTTTGTTTTGACGCGGCCTGACTTGTCAACATGCGCCGCTTCGCGCTAGTCTATCGCGGTCACGTGCACCGATCCCGCCCTCCCGTCTCACCACGCTTGGGTAGAATCTTCGTTCATCCGTGATTGACGTCAAGAACATATCCCGAGTATTTTCTCATTATCTGTAGCGTCTGCAACTGCATGCTTCTCTTTCCCAGTATGTGGCAGCCATAGCTGGCGGTCGCCCCTTGAAAACTCCCCGAACGCTCCAATCCCTCCCACGCGGCCAGTTGCAGTGGTCGAGCGAGCCAACGCTCTTGCCGTAGGTTCCTTCCCCATTGTCACCATCCGCAAAGCACCATCGACTTCACGTCGCTCGGCCGTACTCATCTCCACCATTCGGCCCAGTAATCCGGCCAGCTTCGTCAGTCCTGCGCCCACGTTATCTCTCCTTCAGCATGCTTTTTGACAAGACGCCATCTTCACCGCTGCTCTCTTTCCCGCCCTCTTCATCCTGGCCCTCCACTCGTTCCTCTCCCTTGCTTTCCTTCGTCTATCCTCTCCCGATCCTTGGCGCTCTTTCAAGGAGCCCAGTCGGTTGGCTCTACCTAGCGGGAAGATTGGCAGGGCAGTCAGCGACAAGGTCGGCTCCGGTGCAGGCGCATTGCTGGAAGTAAATCGCTGCATGTCAATTATTTTCTTCCTAATCAAAAGGCTTAGCAATCTCACCCGTACTCCCGCCAACTCCTCGCCGACGTCGTAAGCGTCGAGGAAATGGTCTGCGCTGGTGCTGGCGAATGCGATTGACGATAGCCCGGGAGGCGTGGAAGATGTTTATTAAGTGACGAGCTCATGAGTTGCTTCGTCGCTACTGACCGCCTCGGCAATAGTTGCTCCCATTGGGTCTTGTGAGACCGGTGTTGTCGAACTTCGGTAGCCTGCTCGCCAACCAGATACATGTTTTGGTAGCGGTCGTGCATAAGAGCCGCGACCGCAGGCTCAGCAAGCCGGAGCATTGTTGGCGGCGGGATGGTGACGACAGGCTTATCGGAATGAGGTCTACAGCCCACTTACTCTGTCACGAGGTTTCCAGTCGTGCTAGTGCCCCAGCTGACGCCACTGGCAGCATCATCACGGCGTTCAACGCACGTTCGATCGACAGAAATTCTATCATTTGACAAGATACCAATGCACGTTGTGGTCGCCATCGAACAATCAGTTGCCATCGGTCACTTCGTTTAAGCTAAAACGAGAGGTCAGGTGTGTGCGAACCACGGAAACTGCTCGAGGAAGTTCGTTTTGTGTAAGTCAGTACCACGGCTTCCTTGCGATCGGACTTTTGTCTGAGAATCCGTATCCTATATATACACTGCACTATCTGCAAAGACCTGATTCGTTCGAAAATTAAGTCAATGGAATCCTCCAACCACTAGCTCAAAACATCAAATTGATCCCACAATGTGCCAAGTGTACCTCGCATCCTGCGCATCCTGCACGCGTGTCATCAAGTACGTCCAAATATCCCGGTGTCTCGACAAATACGGCAGCCCATGCTTGGGAGCAGGAATCATCTTCTGCCAGAAATCATCCCGGATATGTCACTACTGCGACTTATCAAAATGGAGGATGATGAGCAAGGCATGCGAACTTTTACACAATATGCGCTGTCGAGACTGCGGCAAGAGAGACCACGCCATGAGAGATTGGGATAAAGTCATTCAAGACGCCCTGGCTAATTACGCCTCGCTGAGTGGACAAGAAAGGCTGAGGCTCGAATTCCTGCGCACAATTCTGGCCGGGGAGGTCGTGTGGGAGGACGAGTTGGACAATGATGAAGACGCCCAAGCATACATTCCTGCTCGGCCGGCGACGCGCCATGATTCGGCAGTGGATGCACAGCGCTCCTCTCAGGCAACTCTCATTGATAGCATGCACACACGATTTACCACTATGTGAAATGGTCAAGCCACGAGGTTGTTTTCGGGTGCATTGCTACAATGCCATAAAAACGAAATGAGAGGCTTTGGGATACAAGGACTGAAGGCACAAGCTCCCCAGCTTTTGCAGAGTAGTACTATCGGACCTTGTAAACGGCAGATCCGCATCTCATTTCACTGTATACAAAGCATCTTCAAACGTACCATCAACTTATTTTGTTTTGCTTATCACGTACTCTGCGACTTGTCTTCCCCTATGTCCGTAGGTCAGCACTCTCAAATCGATTCCCAGGCAACGGAACGTGTCGAGACTTTCGTTCTTACAATGCTTTCGAAGAGATCCTCCAACGCGTCGAAGCATTTCTCCGCAATGTCCATCACTTCTGCTTTGAATTTTTTTTTTTTCTTGTGTACGGAGCACATGCATCCAGAGTAGTTTTTGTGTGAAGATGCTGCTCGGAAAAGTGCTGTGAGTATACGAGTTTTTGATGTGCTGCAGAAATCGCAGACAGTATGCGGCAATGATGCTGAGGCGCAGAAGCATGACGCCGCGCTCTTGAGAGCGTTGGCAGGGTGTATTTTTAAACTTGAAAAATAATCTAGTTTTACTTTGTGAAGTTGCACGAGTTGATCGAGTAATCACAAATGGTAAGGGAAATTTGAACACCATGTGCATCTCAAAAGCGCTAGAATCCAGCGGAGTTGATATGGAGTCTGGCAATTTGATGGTTCCTATTGCAGAATTTGCCCTTGATACACTCACAGATAATGCTTCAAAATTCTGGTGAAGAGAAACAGTGCTTGATTTTGGGCTGTGATCGGTGATGAAGGACAAGGTCAGGAGTGGTCCATATAAACAGGTCATAACCTCTCATGCCACGAGTCACTAGGTTAAAATACCCCAAGAGAGTTCTTTCCTTCGGGACGCAGCTGCAGCACATACAATGAAAACTTATACAGAAGACACACAGAGTCGCATAAGATTCACAACCAAGCTCTGTATAAAATCCCTACTTGATATTGCAAAGACTTCTGTCTTATAACAGTCCTCTCTAACTACGCATTCAACATCAACACCAAATTCAATCATTACTCTGCAAATTCACAGCATACAATCGCGTAAGTCGAATCCACTAGCCCACCAAATGGCTTCGTCCAGCAGCCGCCACGGCCCCACCTTCCAGCAACCCAGAGGCCTGTATCCTCAACCTTGTACTTCTAAAAGCCCTAAGCACCAGCAATTGAGGAAGACGTCTGCTCGACCGGGAAAATCGGCTGATGATGGACACCTTCACGAATGGATAGGGTACACTGAATCACTCTACTCCGCGCTTGTATTCTTGGAAGGTATCCAGCTTCCCACAAATTGGCAAGGGGCCTGGAGACCTCAGGGCGGCCGCTGGGTCCCCATGTTGGGAACATCCGTTGCAGACTCTTTACAGGATCTGCAGCCGGAGTATCTCAAAATGGCTGATGATGAGAAGCTCGGAGTTTGTAATTCCTACCGTCAGCATTTCTGGAGACTTGAGAGGCTACTCAACGAAGCCCACACCCGCGAGAAATGTGTTCTTGCCTGCCTCGATGAGCTCCTCGAGAAAAAGGTTCCCTACAATTTAGCAGGCGATGACGAGGAGAAAGACATGGTGGGGATGCTGAGAAGTGCCATTAGGGTTACTATGGAAGTGCTTGAGTGTGATCAGCAAGAAGACATTGAGGAGCTCAACCGTATGCTCAACCCGGATAATCCGATTCGAATGCCACAGGAGGAAAAGCTGGAGGGCCGCAAGGACGAAGACCACAATGAGTATATCAGCGATTTCTTGCAGGAGTTTCGGAGGAGCGTCAGCCAAGGCGTTAAGCAGCAGCACAGTGGTTGTCAGGAGCCTGCGGAGGCCGAGCACCACGGCTGCGGCTGTCCAAGGACTGACCATTACCACCAAAGCTTCTGATCTTGGACCTCAATGGCAGATTCGAGGGAATCGAGGGAGACTTCTTTGATGCAGCTTCTTGTTAGCATCTTTTGGCGATCAGGAGTTGCTGGCATTCAAAAAGTGGAGATTTAGCGATTATGGGCATGCCTGCTGGATGAAATTGCTCCAACAGCGGCAAATGGCGTCATCTTCAACCAAGAAAATGGACTTTGGGTGCCTGAAGTAGCATTACATAGACAATGGAGTCTTTCACACACTGAACAAGCCCTCGAGTGTTTACATTCTTGATTTGATCGTCGTCACATCCTCACTGCCAGCTGCGCGGGGTATCTATCGGCCCTATTCAGCTTACCGGTGATGCCCTATAGGACGAGCACGATTATAGACCTTCTTACAGAGATGAAGCGCCAAATGAAGAAATGCGGAGAAGAAGCGTGGTACGGCCCCACAGGCCTGCCGCGCTTTGTTGTCAAAGCAGGCTGCGTCACATGTCCATTGCCTTGCGGCACGAACGGCTTCCGTCCGCTGCTTATCGACACGTCATTTTCTCATCCAAGATTTGCGGCTCTTGGTATTTATCTTGCTAGAAGAATCCCGTAAGTGTAGATCCTGAATAGAAGAGAAAAGAGATTCCATACTTATCTTGATAACCCCCCTTCCCCCCACGCCATCCCGAAGGGTGCCGAAGATTCAGGAAACACCTCCGCCCACTTTCACCAACACCACAAAATCTTGAAGTACTCTTATCACGAAACTCACCGCCCAATTTCAACTCCCCACTCCCACATACACACGAATCCCTCTGGCTCGAAGGACAAAATGTGCTGTGAAGAGCGCCACATCTGCACGCACTGCGGCTATCTGATCAGCTCGCGCATCGACCGGTGCCGCTTCGCTGTCTGCAGCGACGACGCCTTCTCGCGGGACCCCGGCACGGAAATCGGCATGGCCGCTGAAGACTGGTGTCCGGAGGGGGAATGGATCGTCGAGGACTTCATGCACCAAAACGACGGAGCCTGCCCCAAATGTGCCTCCAGCACCAACCTGCGCGTCTTCCCCGTCGACAGCATCAGCGGCGAGGTCGTGCACCCGCCCATGGCGCTTGCGTCGCCATCATCGCCAACGTCATCGTCATCCTCGAACGTGGGCGGTGATACGTCGGGAGCAGTGTCGCCGAGCAGCAGCGGTGATGAGGATGACAGCGGCAAGAAGGTCGCGCAGAAGAGCGGCGGTGGTGGTTTCGCGAGCGGTTGGAGGGTGCGCTTCCGGAACATGGTGAACAGGACGAGGCCCGAGGGTGCGACAACGGGTAAGCGGCACCATGATACGACATAGGGCGTCAGCTGACTACGGAATGGATGGAAGTCTAGCAACTCGAGCGTAGAGGAGGAACCGAGACAGCAGCTCGGGCAGCCACCTTTTGCCTGAATGACCTTTACGAATGAGGAAAGTTGTGGCTTGTTATGATGGACAGATGAGATTGAAATACGAAGAAGCGAAATGTTCCGTAGCTGCGGTACCGCGGTGGGGGGAAGAGCACAGGCCGGGCTACGCATGCGCTCGTCAGGGAGAAGAGGAACCTGCCGTGCGAATAATGAGCTCGCAGGTTACGAAGGAGAATAGAGTTGGGCGCTCTTTTATTTTGGAGCACATGCGAATCCGCACAGTGACATTGAAACCCATCAAATGTGTGTGCACGATGCCGTGAAAAACTGACGTAGAGCTTGGACTGCGTGGCATCACGGCCGCCACAAATTTGAAACATGCAGGTGAAGAGACTTTCCAGTGCATCCGCGACCGCAACTGCCGCTTTCGAATGCACCAGACCTTTTTCCTTGTGTGGAACGTGGCCCGCATCGGAAGACCGTGGACGACGATTTGAGTCGTGATGTACTCAATCAAAGACAACCTCTGCATCAACTACAGCTGCGTCTTCGAAGAGATCACCGATCCTTGCAGGCAGGCATGCGCCGCGGCCGGGTCTGCTAAAGGCACCAGCATGAAGGAAGCCTACCGGCGCCACCGAGCGACAGTATCTGCCCTGAGTGCTTAAGCACAGACTGTTCAGAAGTGGTCAAGGGTAACGAAAAACGGACGCCGACATGCGTGGCGCGTGAAAGCTCCGAGCGACAGCATGGTTGCGGCTGTGGCTGAGCCGCAGGCGTCCGGGAGGCGGCTCAATGTCGATCTCCCATAGCTGCCGAGCACTATTGATCAATGCCGCAGACGAGCTGAAACCGGGCAAAGAACAGCATGTGCTCTTGCTTCTTTTTGCTTTTGCCTTTTGCCGAAATTACTGATGGTCGGTGTTCTAAGGTGAACACTGCATTTGCAGACTTTTTTTTCTTTTTTTTTTTTGGTGGTGCAAAGACCCCTTACCGTAGAGCTCCATCATCCCTGGGAAAGCACAGAGCTTTTCTGGCTTGAGATCCCGAATCCCCGAAGCGTGGGCTAGAAGCTTCTCATCAAGCGGATATTCTGGCCGTGTATAGGCTCTGTCTTGAAACCCGGTCGGGTAGGCCGAAACATAGTCGTGAGACTCTCAGGGACGCCATTCTTCAAGGACACCCTGCGATCTTGCGGCCCTACCCGTCTCCGCCCGCATGCGCCTATTCGTCCGTACGCTGCAAAGGATATGCGGTGTAAATGTCTCTCTCAAAGTCTTTTGTGAGACACAAAATGTCGGGCTTCGATCAGGGTCTGCTCAAGGCCTTTTGCCACGACCGTGAAGCTCATCAGGTCTTCCGATCTCGAGAGTCAGGAGATCGCCAACATTCCGAATGAAAAATCTGTCTTGTTTCGACCGTACTACATGCGACGTCGATGCGCAGGGGCTGGGGCAGTCTATGGATGATACAGCGATCGTTGTTGGAGCTCGAAGTGTGTTTGGTCCAGAAAAGAGCCTATGATGGTGGCTGGAATTGACCGGTGAACTGAAGCCTGTAAGATTAGTAGAAACTTGAGTCTGTAAACATGCTCCATTGACTCTTTCCAAAATTCTTGCGTGCTATTTGCGTGTCATGCGCGCGTTATTCCCATCTTCTTGCTAACCTAGCATTTGTCCTATGAAATCCTGGCCGGCCACACCAGCACCCTCTCTGTCGTCGCCGACAGAAGACCTACGAGATGTTGCTGTATTGTCGGAGTCTTGCTTCAGCTCGATCGCGATAGAATTGTGAATAATGTAGAGTTGCTGCATGCTCAGTGCTCCCTCGCACCAACCTAGCTTCGAGGCCACACCGCCTTCTTTTACCCTTCGCTCAACAAAAGCCGAAATCCCGTCTTCAGAGAACCAGCGGACCCGAACGCCTGCCACTTACAAAGTGATGATGGTACGATATCCATGCGAAGCATCAAGCGCCCGGTATCAAGCCGACAATCTGCAAATTTTGCTTCCGCTTGCTGGTCTCGAGCCACAAGCGGTGTGACGCGGGAAGTGTTGGCCGACCGAAGTGGGCTCTCCTCGAGATACGAAACGCAGCGCGGGCGGGGAACGGACTGCTGCGGTGAGTCACAAGGGCTGCGCGCATAACAACCGGTGAGCAGTGGTAATGTGTGGGATCCTCTTCGAGGGAAAAAGAAATGGAGACGCCTGATCTGATGACGACGAGATGAGGAAAGATGGAAATAGGATGATGGACACGACAGGGAGTTCCGGGGTATATCTCGTTTAAACCCAAGCGAATGGGAAGCCCGGAGATGCCAATAGGACGGTACAACGGCAAGGACGAAATATCCCGTCTCATAAGCACTGAGCCAAGCTGACGGAGCGAAGTGTAAGTGGCCGAGTAAGCGGGTGAGCTAGTGATGGGCAGGGGGGTGGTTGGCTCGCGGGTCGGGCGAGGAGTGGTGGTAAAAAGGCACCATGCTGTTGACTCAAGCTGCTTGGAAGGATTATGTGCCCCCTGCCAGGTAGACAAATGTTTCGATGCCCTTCTCCCCCGACTCAGCCCAACGACAGCCCTACGCTCTCATTATCTCCATAAACATAATCCTGTTTTTGTTTTTTTTCCCCCAGCGGTCTGTAAGAGGATGGAAACGGCCCAGTGATTTTGATACAAATGTTCCATTCTGCCCCACATTATAGCAGCCACGGAGCTGCGCCCGCCTCATTCCCACTCGCCTCACTACTCATCGCCAGACTTCGCAGCGTATCGGCACCTATACTCCTCTTGTTCGCCAACGCCTTCCTCTTCAGTTCCCGTTCTCGATGTTCCCGTGCCATCTCCGCCCGTTGACCCACGCTCCGGTACCCTGTCGGCCACGAGGGTGTGCCACGACTCGGGCCAGCAGCCCGGATCGACACGTTGCGGCGCATATGTCGCCAGATGGCGCGCGCCTCATCCACCGATGGGCTTTCTGCGTCATCTGACGTCGACGTGCATATTCCAGTCTGGGTCGTGGCTGTGTTCCCCGTGCCTAGAGTTGCGGGATTGCGCGGTGAAGCTTGTGGAGTATTGCGGCGGTTGTCGGTGAGCGGTGAAGCAGAGATCGATTGTAGCGAAATAGGGAGGTCGGTGGCGGTGGGGCACAAATTGTCACGTGCTTCAGAGGAGAGATGCGGCTGAGAGGGGTAGTGGCGGAGACCGGAACTATATTGCTCCTTCTCCTGTAGGGAGATATGAATTCCTAGAACGTCTAGAGAAGTTTCATGCTCCTGTGAGTACGCCGGGTCCGAGGATGCTGATGCATCAGCGGAACTTCCCGTGGACAGTATCGTTGTTCCCAGCCGGAAGGTGAGTTCATGACGAACTCTTTCGACGTAGCTCGAACAGGGGAGCGAGCAGTGCCCATTCTGATAGAATGTAGCAAGAGCATCTAGAGCAATGTCTGGTGGATCCTGGGTAGCGATCAGGAATACAAACCTACGAGAGAGTTCATTTTCGATCCTGCTGATTTCAGAATGATTCGAAGGCACTGCAACGCTCCATGGAGAAAGCGGATTCGGTCTGCGAACTGAGCAGAATCGCTCCACTGTCACGACGTTGTTCTTGGGAAAACACGACTGCCTGTAGCGAGCCGTCACATCCAGGATCTCCGTGACCGCGTCACCCAAGGTGATTTCCAAGTCTCTAAAAGCATCTTCAAGTTCACTGAATGAATCACGTCGAGTGCTCTTATCATGAGTTAAAGCCGGGACTCTGACCCTTATCAGGACAGAAATGGTTTGACCAGCCATTAGCGTAGGGCTCGACGAATTCCCCAAAAGACTTTCAACAACGCAGTCCGAGCGTGGTTTGATGTCGAGACAGAGATCTGTGATGGCGCCAAAGCCACGTCCTCCCCTTGTGTAGGACATTACGTCAGCTGCTTGCGCAACGAGATGGATGGAGTCATTCGCATCGACTTCAGGCGAGAGACGGGAGGGCATGGTTCTGGGAAGCATCCAGACGTTAGAATTGTCCACGGTACTGCTGTAATGTGGAATGACAGCCGTGCACACGGCATTGATATCGATGTGCGAAAAGTCATCTTCCGAGTCAAGACCGGTCAGGGGCTGGGGCGATAGTATGAAGACGAGGCAGCGGTCAAGCCGAAGAGGCTGGACGGTCTTATCCGTGGGGTTACCAAGGACGTTAATAGCTTCTCGGAGTGTCTCGCTCACATCTGCGCTAGTGGTCGGTGGGCGAGTAGCCAAAGCTCTGATGTCCTGGACTTCCCTTCGGACTGAAGCGGCATTGACAGCTTTGAGGGGATGCAACAAACATCCCGAAGCTCTTGCTTGGTCCGAGAAGTGGCGACAGCAAGTACAAAAGACTGCAAGTCGATCGTCTGCTTCAGTACTTAATTCGGCAATTTGAAGCGCAACGTCGCATGCGGTCTCGAGGGAGTCTGGAGAAGCGAAGCGGCTAGATCTCGGTAAGCAGGAGTGACAAATTCAAAATGGCCGCGAAGGTGGCCCTTTCGCAGCCGAGGAGAATAATGGATGAAGGTACGCAGATGATCATGGAAAAGGTTCATTGCCCATTCAACCGCGTCTTCTACAGATGCTCACCAACTATCGCTTCCATGAACACCCAGTGTGTCGGACGACGCGTGACGTCAGGGTGAAACTGAGACTGAAACTCACGAGTTGTCAAGGATCACGACGACATCCAAGCCGACCCCTTCATTTCGTCTGACATCTCTGACATCTGTCTTGACCACGCCACGTGCTTCAACAGCCACCCAGATGCACTTTTCTTCGTGGAAGCTCAGCGCCTCAAGTTCCGTCATCACATTAAGATCGACAGTAAGGATCGGCGGCGACCCACGTGCGGCGTTCCGAGGCCGCGGGGAAGCCTGATCTGCGCCCTGAGGCGAAAGATGCTGGAAACGGTCGCTCTGTGGTGAAATGGCAGGCTGGTCCGGCCGGAGCGTGGTACGACTTGAAGACAACGTGAGGAGACTTGGCACGTATCAGTAGACGCCCTGCACTAGGCTCTCGATGCGCGGTAAGGGTGAGGCTCCCGTGGTGCTGAGAACTTACGACGGCGATGACGGCTGAACCGGAAACTCGGAGCTCTTTGAGCGAGACTGAAAGCTCGGTCGTCTTCGCATCGAAAGTTTGCGGAAGATGCTTCCGTCGGAATGGCCATTGCGCGTCGGCTGTAGGGCCGGATTCGACCTGGCGGTCTGGATGCTGCCAAGGACTCTGGAAAATACCCTGTTCTTCGAGGATTTGCGTCGGTGGAGTGTCGGGGAATCGGGTTCAACTATGAAGGGAGGGGCCTCCTGGGCTGGGGCTTTCAAAGGCGAATTACGCCGGTGAGTGAGGTTGAGTGAGCTGTATTCGGTACCGGAGCAAGTGCTGAGCTGAGCGCCACTGGTGCTTGAGGCTGAAGATCCGTTCTCGCGGCGTTTGCGGACCTTGATCTGGCCTGCAGGCCGCAGGGCTGTCGGGACTGGGATGGACGATGGCTTGGCAGCCGGCAACATGCTGGCGCGGACCGATCTGCGATCTCGTCCCAGGCCTGCAGCTGAGCGGCGATGTCCCGGTTGTCGGGAGGCAGAATGTTCTCGAGCGACAGCGAGCGTTGATGACGCTGAAGATGCTGATGGCAGCACCGGCCATGCAGCCAGACAGGCGCGATCGCTGGCTCGCTGCTCGCTTCTTGCCCAGGTAGGCAGGTGTATCCATCGCGCTCTTCAACCACGCGTCACCGGGGAATCACCGCACAGCCATTCCGTCACTTTTATTTCCTATCGTGTACGTGCGGGCAACGGCTGGAAAAGCCGGAATTCATGTCTCTTATTGTTGAGAAAGTACCTCCAACCAGCACATCAATCATCCAACTCGACGAGGTTCCGTGCAGCCTGGACCCAATGCCGACTCGACACCTCGTCTGTGCAAGGTGAACTTTGGTGAAGTTCTTCTCGGAGCAATGCCTTCTACCTCACGAAAGCACCACTCTTCGTGTGGTTACAATCCAGTTCGGAGCAAGTCTACGCTTGCTTTAGGATTCGGGCCTTCGCCTTGTCGAGAATGTCCCTGTCGACTTGGGCGAAGCGTACCTGGGGCGGTCAGTGGCTACTGATTTGAAAACTACGGAGAAACCTACCACGTCGTCTCCTTCCACTCCGGCGCCATAGAGAACCCCGTCCGAGATGCTGTTGTTAATGCCTTTCTTGACTCTCTCTTCCCACACGCCCTCCCAGTTCCACTCGCCAGGCCGGCGGCTTCTGGTGGTGGGAGCATTGTTGCTTTTGGTCATGGGCTGCAGCCCACCGGTGAATTGGGTCTCTCTGTAAGACCGCCACGCGTGATAGGCTCCCGGATTTGCGGCGGACTCAACCGTCACGGAATCGAGGATAGCCTCATCAGTGAACGAGGCCTGAATATACTTAAGGATCTTGGCAACGGGTGGCGGATGGAGACCGATTTCCCCGGTTGGACCCGTGTCGCCGCCAGCTTCCGGCTGACTGTTTGCAGGCGCCGGAGCGCTCCGACTGCGTGAAAACCACTGCGAGAACCCATGGCGGAGGCTGAAGCCGCCGGGTGGAAGACGCTCTTCGTCGGTAGCACTGACAGTCTCACCGGTGGCGGAGCCAGTTGTGTACGTATACGTGGTCAGGGGAGTCACCAGCGGATGGAAAATGTCCGTGGATAGAGTCACCTGCGGTGGGACTGCTGGATATGCTTGCGGGAAAGAAATCTGGACTCGAAGAATTGCAGGCGCGTAAGGGCCTTGAAACATTACCCGGTCAGCCTCTGGCCGGCTGGGGCTGGGGAAGGTTTGCGGGAAGCTCTGTCGAGCTTTTGTCAAAGCCAATTGAGCGCAGGCGCACCTTTGCGGATGAATATCACGCCAGTCCAGAGCGAAGCATCCCCGGGCGTTATGCTCATGTAAACGCCGTCCGGACAGCCATGTCGCAGGCTCGCGCTGCAAGGGCAGCGTCAGCACAGCACAGCGCAGCAGCAGTTCAGGCGGCGCGCGTGGGAGGCGGAAGCAAGTAGCACGTGACTCACAATTCAACGAGCAAATTCGCCTTCTCGAGCGATGGTAGCGTGCCCAATAAGGGCATCTTGGCCGTGGTGCGGGAGCTGAGGGATGGGCCGCAAAACTAGGGGGAGGGCAGCGTTGTGCAGGTCGCGTCGCGCGATGCTCCCGCCGGCTGCGCTTGGGTTCGAGGGGTGGAGGCCGCCAGCCGCCCGGAGTTTTTCCACACGTGATTCGATTCAGCCGCCCCAAGAGATCTACCTTTCTGTCCTTCTAGCGATCTGCCACGCCAGGAAACCCCAGCTTTTCACGTCGCCTGGCGTCCGGCCCGCGCAGCCCAGCTTCCATCAGGCCTCCGTGCGACAGCGACTCGCGGCTCGCGGCGAACGCTTCCTCAGAGCTTCAGGTCCAGGCTCAGGCTCAGGCTCAGGCTCGCCTCTTGCCTGCCCGACCAGTCGACCCCCTATCTGCCGCTGCCGTGCGGTCGTGGGCTAACTACACGTCGCACAAAGCCGCGCCCCCGCCAACTATCACATTCTGGAATGATGCGATGACTCGAACACATCACTTCCGTCGTATAGAGATCAGCAAGGGTCCTGGGGCCGTCCCAAAGGCCAGGCTCAACAACGCCGCGAGTCAGGCCCTGCGACGCGGCGCAGGCAGGCAAGCAGGCAGATATCTGCCTGACGCCCCGGATTGCAGAGCCGGCACCGCGCAGCACCGCACAGCGCAGCGCCGCGCCGCGCGCGATCAGCAGCATATATTAACAGTCTGTAAGACCAGCCGTTGCACGGTGGTCTTATACGAGCAGAAGCACCAGTCAGGCTCCGCCACACTTCCAGAAAAAGTCACGTTGGGCACGACGATTTTGCTTGAACGTCAGCGACATTGGCGGTGAGCCTCCGGTCAGGCAGGCTGGCATCTGACGGGCGCCGGAAGATCTGGATGTCTCACAGGAGCACTGGGCGCGGAGCCTATTTAGATGTGCGACTGGGGGGCGCGAGCCGGGTTTATATTGGTCCACCTCGCCGGGCGCACAGCAGCAGCAGCGGCGGCGGCGGCGGCGGCGGCGGCAGCAGCAGCAATAGCAGTAGCGGCGGCGGTCGACTTTGCTCAGAGCTCCGGCTGCAGCATGCATTGCTTTCCGCCCGAGGACCGGGGATTGTCGATGCGGCTTGCATCAGGCGGCATGGGCGTCGCCCTCTCCGACCCTGGGTTTTCCCGTTGCACCAACTGCTGGCACCACTGAACCGCCGCACACGAGACATCGCATTCGGCACACAGAAGAAAACGCTTGCCGTCACACATTGAGGGTCAAGTGATCAGTGCCGGCACCGTGCGATGGGCGACGGATCATTCGCGGCGCGTCAGGAGTTGCAGTCGGCTATCGTTTCAGCGGGCAGCGATGACGTCTGGATCGAAATTAAGGATCTGCAGCGCTTGCCAGCCAGCTGCTCGCCTGTGTACCCCAGACGGCTCTGCAATGGGATCATGGGCGCGGTGCCTGGGCGAGCGGCTCCTGGCCACGAGAAGGCGGCGGGCTGGAGGCGCTCCAGGAGCTGCGACGCGACAAACGGCCTGGAGCTAGGTGCCGCGGAATCGGCAGGCCCAGCGGGCGCCGCGCCCGGGCGAATCAGCGCGTGAGCGGAGGCCGTACCCGCCATCTTCCGGCTGCCACAGATCTCGAAAGGAACCTTCGACGAGACGACCGACGCGAATAAGCCTTGCGCCAGCAGGCCGTTCCTCGTTTTCCACGCGAGAGGCTAGCAGGGATCGCGCAGCGCGGGCAATCACCGCCGTTCCGTGGGCTCCAGTGGCTCCCCCCCAGCCAGCGCAGCTCGGCAGCCCTGTGCAGCGCCGACCAATGGCAGCGCCGCCGCCGCCGTTGAACAGCTCACCGCCGAGCAGCGCGTCCCTCCGCGCTGGTCACGCCCGCGTGCGCAGGCCGCGTCTCCTGCTCTGCTCCTGCTGCGTTAACTCTGCTCAAACGCCCTCTTCCCCAGTGCCAGGCCCCCCGGTGCTCCGAGCGGGGCGTGCGTCCTATCGTCCTCGTCCTCGTCCTCGTCCTCGCCCTTGCCCTCGCCCTCGCCCGCCGCGGAGCTGCGCTGCTGCTCGCTGCCCATGGACAGCCCCAGCACCAGTACCCAGCACTCAGCACCAGCGCACAGCCAACAGCAGAGCTCAGCACCCGGCAGGCAGCGCAACGCAGCGCATGCGCAACATTCCACGCCAACGGCCACCACACACACTGCCACGCGCTGTGGGTACCCGCCGCGACGCCCCAGCGCGCGCCAGCCTCGAGGTCAAGGTCCACCAAGGGCGGGCATCAGGTGACGGCCTGAGTGCTAGCTAGCCCGTCCCAGGTCTCGTCGGCACCCTTGCCGATGCCGCAGCGCGGCGACAGGTCGACTGGTGCAGCCGCTTGGTGCTTGGTGCTTGGTGCTTAGTGCTTGCTGGTGCTGCGGTGCGCCGCGAGCACGCACAGTCCACGGCGGGCGAACCGCGGGCACGCCTGGGACGCTCGTCGTGTGTCCTGGCCGCAGCAGTGCGCGGCTGCCCGGGCTTGCATTTATAATAGTCCGGCGTCTGCAAGGCTGGGCGCGCGTCGCCGACCATCCAGCAGCGGCGGAGGACGAGGAGGACGAGGAGGAGGCAGCAGAATTCACCGCCTCTCCTGTAATTTGAAACCATCGCGGCTGGCCGTTGCTCTATTGAAAGCTAATGAGATTGTCGCGTCGCCCTCTGCCCGCCGCCGCTCCACCCCGGGCACCCGCTGACTCGCGCCCTGCGAGCCATTCTCGTCGCCGCGGCCACGTACCCGCGCCAGCACCGCGGTAAGGAGCGGGCGCAAAAGCAAGCACACGCGCAGCAGAAGCAACGCGACTCGCATTTGCGGTCAGCCCGTGGTGCGCTGGAGCTTCGAGAAGTGACGAGAGGCGCGCGCGGAAGTGAAAAGCCTGCGCCTGCGACTGCGCGCTGGGCGCCGGCTGCCCCTCGGCCTGTGCCTTGCTGCTGGCGTGCAGGCAGCCTTCCTGGCTGGCAGCGCAGAGGCTGGCTACCTTAGCGCATCTGCCCGGAGCCGCAGGCCGCAGACGCGAAATGCGGTGCCCCTGTGCTGGGCCCAAGGAAAGGGGGCAACGGCGTTTAGCCCCAAAGTCAATCCCAGTAGCGTACCGGCAGGCCGGCCAGCCGCTGATCAATGGATGTCATATCCACGCTGCTAGCCCTGCAAGCTCGCCCATCACGGACGCGCGACCACCGTCTCTGGGACCCATCCCAGCCCGCCTTACTTTTGGGGCAACCTAGCATCTCTCCCCAATGTTCCGCGACCGGTCCATGTGCGACAGGCGCTCGCTTGGCTGGCAAACACTCAGGGGCCGCGGCCAGCCAAGCCGCACATCCTTTTGCCTGTGCGTCCGTTTGGGCAGCATACCACCGGATCTGACCCTTCCACAGCTCAGGACGATGCAGTCACAGAGCTGGGGTCCGCTCTGTGCCAGCAAATCGTTCGCTTACCCAGAGCTTGTACCATCACCGCCTCTTTGCCCGCGCGTCGAGCTATATCAGAGCCGCCTCCCGCGCGCCCGCTGCTGCCGTCCGCTCTTGTGCTCTCTGCAACACCAGTGGACAATCACCATACCCGTTCACGATTCGCGCTCCGACTTCCCCGGCGTCCCGCAACAGGATACCCTTGCCTCCTGCAATAAGCCCGTCTGCCCTACGCCACCTAGCTAAATCTTATCGTGTCTAGATGACACAGATTAAAACGGTCATTTAAGCAGACGAGTTCCTCTTCCCTTCGACAGACCCTCAGGTGTTGTCCCTTGGGATTCCTCACGCTCCTTCTGCCCCTCATCCTCCTCCCTCTCCACCGCCCTGCCGCCCCGCCTTGACAGACTCTGCTGTGCCGTGACCCTTCCTGTCTCTGAACCGCTTCAATTGGAAGCCATTGGCACGTCATAATGCTGGGTTGTCGCCGTAGTCAGCGGCGCGCATCAGTCGCGCCTGATGGCAAAGTCCCTTTCCCCTCCCAGCAGCTCTTCGTGCTAGGTAAACCCCTCCCGCGTGCGCCCCTCCGCTCCGCACTGCTAACCGGCGCCGAATCTAGCACTATGCCGCATCGCCGAGCCGATTGCCTTCATGTCCATCTTCCCGTACATCTATTACATGATCTCGTCGTTCGGCATCACCAAGGACGAGAAGCAGATTGCCATGTATGCGGGCATGGTCACTTCCGCATTCGCCTTCGCCGAATTCATGACGGGCGTCATGTGGGGCCGCCTCAGCGACCGCTTCGGACGGAAGCCCATCCTCCTCACTGGCCTGGCCGGGACGGGATTGAGCATGCTCATGTTCGGGTTCGCGCAGAACCTGCCAATGGCGCTGCTGGCACGCGCCTTGGGCGGGCTGCTTAACGGGTGAGTTGGGTTACGCGGTCACCGACTTTTTGGGCGGGCGCCAAGATGGAATTTTCTGACGCATGTGTAACCCTGCAGCAACATCGGTGTGCTCCAGACGACAGTCGCGGAAGTGGTGACGGTCGAGTCGCAACAGCGTAAGTGGCATCTGCGTCATCGGAGCGTGGGTTGACCGCGAAGCGTACCTTACTGACGTTGAAACGCACAGCGCGCGCATACTCCATCATGCCATTTGTTTGGTGTCTTGGGTAAGTCCGATGTCCCGCCGACGCGAGCTTGTTGGGCTCGTCAGCTAATGATGTGCGTGCAGCTCAATAATAGGCTCTGGCCTCGGTGGCACCCTTGCTGAGCCCGTCAAGGGGTACCCTACCGTCTTCCTCCCCGGCTCCCTGTTCGACAAATTCCCATACCTGCTTCCGAACCTGGTCTGCGCTGGCGTCGTGTGCTTCAGCTTGGTCGTCGGCTTGCTTTTCCTGGAGGAGACGCACGAAGACAAGAAGGATCGCTTCGACCTTGGGCTGGAAATCGGCCGATGGATTACCCGCAGGATTCGCGGCCAGCGCGAGCCCGAGCTGAGCCTGGCGAAGGCTGGCTACCTTGAGGAGGCTGTCTATCTGCTGGCGGAGGAGCCGGAGGACGAGCAGCCGCCGGGATACCGTTCGACTGAGGGGTCGCCGCGCCTTACGAGCATTTCCACCGCCTCTGCGCTGCGGACGCCGCCAAGGGCCAGCCCGAAGCCGTCGATGCGCTCAGCGTTTACCCCGCAGGTGATGCTGAACATCATCGGCTACGGAATTCTCGCCTTGTACGTTGCATCCGATAACTGGTTTGTTTCACAAGCTAACGAAATGCCTGCAGCCACACCATCTCCTTCGAGCAGCTTCTGCCCGTTCTCCTCAGCATGCCCAAGTCTACAGAGCCTCCTAATCTTCCGTTTAAGTTTGTCGGCGGTTTCGCGCTACCTACCAAGACAATTGGCTTCATCCTTTCCGCCCAAGGCTTCTTTCAGATGATCGTCCAGATTTTCATCTTCCCCGTCATTAGCCGGAAGTTCGGCCCTCTCAAGACGTTCCGCGCAGTCATCCTCGCATATCCGTTCCTCTACACCCTGACACCGTACCTCACCCTCCTGCCGGAGGCTATGCGCATGGCCGGCGTGCTGCTTGTTCTCATCTGGAAGGTGACCGCACAGTCGCTGGCCTATCCGCCATTGGCCATTATGCTTGCGAACTCGGCGCCGTCCAAGAAGGTCCTGGGTACCCTCAACGGCGTTGCTGCGTCTTCTGCCAGTCTTTGCCGCGCTTTCGGGCCCACCGTTTCAGGCAGTATCCAGTCTGCCGGTCTCAGCCTGGGATACTCTGGTCTATCGTGGTGGACGTGCGCGCTGGTGGCCATCATTGGCGCCACCGAGAGCTTTTGGATGCGCGAGGTCAAGACGCGCTTTGAGAAGAATGAGAGCGAGGCGAGGAGCGAGTACCAACTCGACGAGGAGAGTGGCCTCGGCGAGCCGCTTCTCAGCTCGGCCGCGCTGAGCGCCTCGTACATTGCCAGCGACGGCACCCCGATGCAGGGAGGACAGACTCTCAATGACGGCTCAACCTCGGACTCGGATGAAGAGGAGGCGATTGTCTGCCACTCTACTACCAAGGAACACTTCTAATCGCTTTTTCAGTTTTTTTTCTTTCTTTTTCCATTGTGCGGTGCAAGGCGCACGGCGGAGGGGCACGGGCATAGATCAGGACAAAAAATATTTCAAGGACATCCGGAGTTGGGGAAAGACATGATACCAAGCAGCCGCGGCTCGACTGCTACGAAAAAATTCCCTTTGGCGAATCTCATTGACTTGGATTTCCTTCAATCAGGTTCAACAGCATATCATCATCACCATCAGATCACAACTTAGCATCATTGGGCGGCGTTTTGGGCGACTAGATAGAGATTCCATAGGGGGCGCTGGCTCCGTCACATTGGCGACACGGGTGATTTGGGCGTTTACCAGGGCGTTTCATACGAGCGATGAGTTTCATGCATCTCAGATCCCTTTTTACTTTTACCCTTTTTTTCCCTGCCAGTAGTCGTAGTTTTAGTTGCAGCAGCACCCCGGCCAATACCCAGCAGGCAATTCATTTCTTCTTCAGCATGAGCAGCAGCAGCAGTAGCAGCGTCAACGCGTCGCGGGGGATTCGGAGTGGAGACTCGTACGCCATCGTGCAGGGTGTGCGCATAGCAAGATGCCTGGCACCGGCGCATACGGGCGTTGGGGGCGTGCGAGCGTCAGGCCACGGGCAGGCGCTGTGGCGAGGGCAGCGATTGGCCGGGCAGGCGGCTGAGGGCGTTCGGGGAAGCGCTGAAGCTGACGTCGCGCAGGCGAGCGTGGAGCCGTGCAGGTAGTTTGATAAAGGTTTCGAAGTGGGCCCGGCTGTGCTTTTTCTCGAAGCCTGCCACATTCGCGAAATCAGGCTCCACCGCAGTCCTTGAATCCCGCCCCTGCGCCCTACGAGAGCGCAAAGCCGCTTTCCGCCTCCTCCGCGCCCGGCCCCCCCCAAAGCAGCAGCCGACGCACCGCAGCTCAGCGAACATCCCCTCGGCGCCGATAGGCAGGTGGAGATTGGTCAGCCCTCGCTCTGCTGCTGCGACACTCTGCCCGTCGCGTGCCTGTCAACCGCCTCCCCGTCCGCAGCGCAGGCATCCGCGGCATCCTCGGCCCACCGCCTGTCGTCCCGCCCAGGTCTGCCGTGTGCAAGCTCCTCGCGCCCCTCGCCCGCCAAGTTGGATGACTTTCCGCGGTCGCGCAAAGGCTATGCGGTGATGACCAAGCGCCCGCGAGACGCAGAGTCGTCCACCGACGGCGCTTCGCCTGACGACCACCCGAGCAGCAAGATCGAGTCGCCCACCGCCAGCGGCGCGAGCGCCCAGCAGCAGGCCTCGTCCTTCCGGAACGTGTCGGCGTGCAACCGTTGCCGCCTGCGCAAGAACCGCTGCGACCAGCGCCTACCGGCGTGTGCCAGCTGCGAGAAGGCCCGCGTCAAGTGCGTCGGCTACGACCCCATAACCAAGAGGGAGATACCACGAAGGTGCGTTGTCTCTGCCACGGCGCCGCTGCTGCGTGTGGGTGGGGGTGGGCGGCAGGACGGACAATGGCATGCACTCTGGCGGCAGACGTCTCACCGACGCGCTGCGCAATGTACAGCGTGCTCAGCCTTTTCTTCCTGCTGCTGCTGCTGCCGCCGCCGCCGCTGCTCCTGCACGCCTGCCGCTGCATGCGGCGCGGCCCGTGGACGCTGGCCCGGCGGACCGCAAGGCGCAAGGCAAAAATAAAAAGTGGGCAGTGATGTGCTGATGCTTGTGTGTTGTCTCCAACAGCTATGTGTATTACCTCGAAAGCAGGGTCGCGTACCTGCAATCGCTGCTGCGCGACCACCAAATCGACTTTGCCCCGCCCGAACACTTCGCTCTGAGCTACAAGCCGCCCAATGGCGAGGCCACCTTCCCGCTCGACAAGCAGGCTCGCGCCGCCGCCCAGGAGGGCCAGCTCAGCGCGCAGCACGACGCCGCGGCCGATGACGCCGCAGATACGAAGCAGCAGGAGCAGTACGACCGTGATAAGATCAACAACATGGTCTCGAGTATCGGCATGGTCTCCGTGCAGGGCGCCTCCGATCCACGCTTCCTAGGCTCAACCTCCGGCATCTCCTTTGCCCGCGTCGTGTTTGCCGCCGTGAAGAGCTCCGTATCGGGCGCCTCCTCAGAGAAGGGCAGCGTGCGTGCCAGCAAGCCCCTGCCCCAGCACGCTGCCGCCAATGGCACCTCCATGAGAGATTCCTTCTTCGGCCTGCACACCAAGCCCGCCATCCGCCAAGCCCCGTTCCCCGAGCGTGAGCTGGCATTGAAGCTAGTCGAGCTGTACTTTGAGCATGCTAACCCGCAGATTCCTATCCTCCACCGCGGCGAGTTCATGTCCATGTTCGACCGCGCCCTTGCCGCCGACCCGAAGGATCGGACAAGCCGCGAGCTGTACATGCTGAATATCGTCTTCGCCATCGGCGCTGGCATCATCATGGGCAGCTCGGACGCCACGTCCGAGTCGCCTGACCCGGACGCAAACAATGCGTCACAGAAGCCCTCGCAATCCCCACCGCCGGGTAAGCGACGCAAGCTCGTCGGCGTACAACATCAGCCCGAGGAATATCACGCCTCTGCCATCGTCCACTTGGAAAGCTTTCTTTCGTCCTCGCCTTCTGTCGATCGCCCGGACGGCTTCGGTGGCGGCCTGGAAGAGTTGCAGGCCGTGCTGCTTCTCGCGGGCTTTGCCCTGTTGAGGCCCGTTGCACCAGGTCTGTGGTACATCACAGGTGTAGCCGTGAGATTGGCTGTCGATCTAGGCCTCCACTATGAAGACGGTGTGGGTATTGATGGCACTCCGAGTGAGGAGACAAATACGCAAAATCCCGGCAGTGAGGCCGTTTCCGCGGCTGGAGCGAACAGTGCGGTGAGACTCGACCCAAAAGAGCGCGGCAGACGACAGTGGGTTCGTGACCTTCGACGCCGCCTATGGTGGTGCGTGTATTCGTTTGATCGTCTTGTCAGCACCTGTGTAGGCAGGCCCTTTGGCATCACTGACCAAGTCATCACCACCGAATTCCCTTCCCCGCTAGACGACAAGTACATTACGCGGGAGGGCTTCTCAACGCCTCCAGGGGGGAGCGAGAAGCCCACGTACAAATGCGTGTCCTATCACTATTTTCGCCTGCGTCTCTTGCAATCGGAGATCTTGCAGGTGTTGCAACATCGCCAGGCGCAGCAAGCGCGTGCAAGCGGGGCAAATCGAGGCAATGATTTCATGCATACGAAGCTGCCTTCTCCCTTTCTTTCTAAATTCGACTCTTTTCTGTCCTGGCGTCGAGACATCGATCGACGCTTATGGGAATGGAAAGAGTCGGCACCAACTCAGATGGACACGGGTGTTCAATTCTCTCCGTTGTTCCTGGAGCTCAATTATTGGCAGGCTGTCATCATGCTGTACAGACAGAGCCTGAGCGTCCCGCCGGTACTGGCAGATGAGCTCAAGTCAACTGAAGATGACGTGTCTAGTCCGTCTATGGTGAACGTGGAAGACCGAGAAGACGAGGAACTCGTCTTCTTGAAGGTCGCAGAAGCCGGGCAGAAGGTTTTGAAGCTCTACCGTCAACTGCACCGGGTGCACTTGGTGAACTACACCTTCTTGGCCACACATCATTTGTTCATGGCTGGTAGGTTCTCCTTTAATTCGTTCTGCTACTACAGCAGTTGCAATTCACGTCGAGAGTGTTCGCCGGAGCTACTTCAAAGCAGCGTCGAGGGCACGAGAGGCGCGTTCCAACACGCCTCAACATATGCGTTGATCCCGCTTGTGGGATCTGCCTACGGCCTGACTCGCCAACCGAAAGCAAACCCCTACTAGTGCTTGTTCCAAATGCTAACCATACCTCTCAGGCATTTCATTCCTTTATGCTATTTGGCATTCACCGGTGGTTCGAAGTCATTTGGTAAGTTTGGAGGCTCAAATTGCAGGAGGCGTTCTAATATACACTAGTCTCTTGACGACGTCGACTTCACTGTACTCGCGGCAACATCCGTCCTTGGCGATCTTATTGAGAAGTGTCCTCCAGCCGAGGCTTGCCGGGATGCCTTTGATCGCATGAGTAAAGCCACTATCCAAATGTGCATGTCAACAACGGGATTTGGACCGCAAGCCCTATCTCACGCGCGTTCGCAAAACGCACAGTCTTACCACCCATCACCCAACTTCTCTGCTGCTGAACAACGATCTGCAGCATCACCCACGACCGAACATAGCCGAGGCCTGAACCAGCCAAGTTATTTCCCTAGTTCGAATGCAGGCTCAAATCATGGCTCACGGAAGCCCCATCCTCGCTTCGACATGAATTTGCGGGATCTTTTCGGTGATGACGAGAATGAGTCGCGGACTCTGAGACGGCCAAGTCTCGGGCTTGTGGGCATGCGTCCACAGAACCTGACGCAAAGCCAACAGACCAAACAAGATATGTCACGGCCAGCTACTTCTTCAGCGTCCTTCCTATCGCCCGAGATGCGCCAGTTCAGTACTGCGCCTATCGACCCTCAGCTGCAGGCTTCTCCGACCTCGCCGGTGGCAATTCAGCAGCGACCAAGTCATCAACGCCACCACTCGCATCAACCGATGCGCCAGCAGCAGCAACAAGTTTCTCCATATACCCAACAGCAGACGTCCCCATACACCCCATCCTATGGTCCAAATGCAACGGTTCTGCAGCAGCAGTCGGCATACCCAGATCTTGCTCTTACATCATTCCCTGATCTGGACTTCCTCGATGCATTCCCCACGAATGGCGCAAGTGCCGATGCCGGCGGCGGCGGGAATCTAGATCTCGGTTTTGGCATGCAGCTTGATGATGCAGCAGGTGCGGGAAACCATGACTGGAGCGACGGGAACGCTTTTGACCTGTTTGATGGTTTCTTCTTCGGTCAAGGGCCCGGTGCGCCAGGTAGTCTGTAGATGGTGATATGAGAGACATGATGTACATGGGTTCAGGGAGATACGCCCCGCTTACTGTTGCGATATGATCCGGGTTATGACTTGCATGGGTACGGGTTGACGGGTTCCAGGAGCGTATAGACGGCTGAAATAGGGAGTGCTTCTGTTCTTCGCTACCTACGGAAACCTCCTTGGCACGGATTTGGGAAAGGATACATGAAGCATAACGGTTGTCTTTGGTTCTAGGTCCCCCTCCTGTTATTTACCCGACTTGCGCGTTTCCGCCTGTCTGCACTTTTCCGTTTCTTCTCGACTATTTGTCTGATACGCGGTGTACAGGGCGCTATATACCTAGTGTTGCCGCCGCTACTTCGCCTTAGACGCGTAATGAGGCGGTAGTGAAGGCCATCTAATAACGAGGAATGAATCCACAATTACGACTGTTTCGAGTAGCGAGTGCTCTGTAGACTCGTCCGAAGGCGCGTCAGGAGGAATGGGCTTCGGCAAGGGCAAAAGACCCACACGTAGATGATGTTCAGCGCTTTTGGAGGCCGCCGACTCTGGCCAACTGCAGAATAAGCAAGCATTGTCAGATTGCTTTTCTCCCTTGGAGGATCTGACACGGCCAGATACGAGAACTGATCGACTGTCTGTTGCCTGGCAGCACCGGCAGCCAGGCTGGTCTGATCGGCCCACTTTCAAGCCGTGCTGCATGCAAGGTAAAGCGGGGTACGTCCGTCCGATGACTCAGATCTCACAATCAACATCCTGCCACTTCTCAACTTTTCCAGGATCCCAATTTGTCCGCTGTTCTTCGCCGATCCACCATCGTATCGGTCGCTAACGCAACACGGAAGGTCGTCGGACGCGGTTAGGGTTTTTCGGAAGGTCACGCCAGACAATGACTCCTTGCCGCTAGAGTGAGAGGACTCAGTAGGATTTCCCGAGTGGGTAATTACCAAGCATCACAAGCCACGAATGCGGAAATCAGTGCTGCTATAAGTAGCTTGGCTTCATTTCTCCGTTGGTGGTGTTCTGCCGCAGTCCATGAGCCTCAAACCCCAATTTTCAATCATTGTCAGCTACTTCCATTTGTCTCCCGACATCTCACCCAAGGGAACAAAAAAAAAAAAAAAACTCCCAACTCGACAAGGGAGAAATGTCTTCCTCGGCCCCAACCACATCCCAGTCTGCCTCGGAACCCCGCTGCCGCATCCGCGAACTGCTGCCCAACCTCTACCTGGGCCGCTACCCGCCAGGGCCAAAAAACTCACTCACCGACGTCCCCGGCGTGCTCTGCCACACGCAGTCCATCATCGCGCCGGCCTCGTCCTCCCATGGCGCCATCAACACGGGCGTGACGACCATCCTGCCGCGCAGGGACTTCTTCCACCGCGCCTGCTACGCGGGATTCTTCCGGCTCAACGGCTCCGGCGAGTTCACGGGCTCGCACTGGATCGAGGAGACGGGCCTGCTGCACTCGCCCATCGTCCTGACCAACAGCTTCGCCGTCGGAGCCGCGTACCAGGGCATCTATGAGTACTGCATCCCCCGGCACAGGAACGCCCAGGGCGAGGTCGATTGGTTCCTGCTGCCCGTCGTGGCCGAGACGTTCGACGGCATACTGAACGATATCGCGGCGCTGCCCGTCACGCCGAGGCACGTGGTCGAGGGCATCGAGAAGGCGTCCGACGCCCCGGTGGAGGAGGGCAATACGGGCGGCGGGACGGGCATGCTGTGCCACTGGTTCAAGGGCGGGACCGGAAACGCGTCGCGCAGGGTGCCGGCGGATGGTGGTGGTGGTGGTCGCGATGGCGGGACGGACGGGGAGTACACGGTCGCGGCCCTCGTGCAAGCGAACTACGGACGCATGCGCGACTTGCGGATCGGCGGTGCACCAGTCGGCCGCTTGGTGGACGACGAGTTGCAGGCGATGGCGAGGGATTTGCCGGCTGATGCGTCGGTGCTCGACAAGGTTGCGGCGCTGAGCGACATCGCGAAGAAGAAGGATAAGAAAGACGGCAGCATCATCATCGTGGTTGCGACTGATGCGCCCCTTCATCCGCTGCAGTGCCAGCGGTTGGCGAAGAGGGCGTCGTTGGGTTTGGCGAGGGTCGGAGGGAATGCGCATAATCCGTCGGGAGATATCTTCCTGGCGTTCAGCACTGCGAATGAGGTGCCGGTTCAGACGGTCACCGCGGGCCGGACGCAGGTGGATCCGTGGAAACCGAGGGAGATGGAGGTCAAGGTGTTGGATGATCAGACGATTAATGCCCTGTTTGAGGCCACGGCGGATGCGGTTGAAGAGGCCATTTTAAATGCGCTGTGCATGGCGGAAACAATGAAGGGATTGGGAGGTTTGAGGGTGGAGGCGTTGCCGTTGGGGAAGGTCAAGGAGTTAATGGAAAAGTATTTGTGAGAATGTGATTGCAAGGTCTCCGGAATGGCCATCGTATGAAGATACGCAAAGACGGGGGCGAAAACCGCAGGCAAGGGGGGAACAAGAGCCGCCTTATACGAGTGCCTGATGCGCCCCTATCTAGGATCTGCACAGCATCTACCAATGACGGCCTGGAGAACGTAATGCTCAGCTGGAGGCTGCTGACCGGAAAACTGTTGCCTTCTCGTCAGCCGCTTGACTAGCGCGCATTCGCGCATTATCGGCTGCGCAACAAATTACTACTCGACGATAAATCTACCAAAGTCTCATCTATCCCCCAGCTGTCAGAAACTTTCTTTTTTCTTTTGCACCTCATCATATCAACTATCCACCATTCCCCCGCCCCCCGGGACCGATGACTGGTTGAAAGCACTGGTCTCAATTACGCCCCGCACAGAAAGATCGGGAGAGGCTCTCCTGCAGCGGAAAAAGCGGGCGTGCGCAGCCCCTCCAAGTCTCTTTTTTCCGCCTCGATCTGCGGAACGAGTACTTCCTTGCCAATCAGAGCTCGGGACTTCCCCAAGAAAATGATATCTAACTCTTCGAGAGATCGTCGCATGGTGTTGGTTCCGAGATCCAATATCTGTGCTGCTTCAGAACCCCAACATCTAGACCATCCAGACCGTTCAGAACCAACCCAGGAGTTGTCAAATCCCGCTGGAGTGCCTAAGGCGCTTGCCAGCGAGGGGCTTGATACTTCTAGACTGTTAGCAACGTGCCTGACGCATGGATGTCCAGCTTTGTTGCCCGGCATGCCCTTCGAGTTTCCGACAGAAGATCTAGTTCACGCGCAGACGGAGCCTACCTTACCGGGTTTCGTCGAAGCTGTAAAAGAGGCTCAGGTAAACGGCGACAAGCAACCAATTTCCCTTGGTCGACCTCAGCGCCACTTCTCGACAACCTCCCACGCATCCACCGTCTCCACAGTGCTTTCGGAAGTTTTTTCATTTGCAAGCCACAACAGTACAAGTAGCTGGAAGGATTATGCTCCAGATCTGACTCGAATTAAGAGGCGGTGCAAAGCCATGCTTAAAAGGCCGGTACCCAATGAGCCTAACCTGACGAGCTCCGGAACAAATTCCAGAAAGAGGGCAACCCTTTTTCGTGTCTTGCCTTCTCGCGCACGTGAACGGCTGGAGAATCTATTTCGCCCGGGGCCCCAGGATAGAAGAAGGAGTTGCGATCCAAGCACAGAGTCCGCGCATCCAAACATCCCTTCCGCCAAGCTCCCCCAAAGCAGCAGGCTTCAGGATGAGTGCAAAGAGTACCATACCGCTCTTGGAACTGCATTCGTGGACCACAGTTTAGTTGCTTCTCCATCATTCAGTTTGATGAACGCCTATCATTCACCCGTCCCGTCTTCATCTGCGAGCTCCATCTCATGTATAGGATCCGTTGGCGGCTCATCAACACTCCCGGATCCTTCGCCTCCGGAGCACCGAGCAATGCTCGATTCTATGCTTTCTTCGAGAAGGCGTGCGATCATCGATCGGGTTATGACAGCGTTCGAGGAGATGTGTGGGTTTGGAGAAGATGTGTCGGAAGATGGATATGAAAGCTGGTGCTCTGAGAATGGTTCTTCCTTCTCTTCGGAAATCGGAGGGAGCCAAGCATCAAAGGCCGGAGAATACCAAGAGCATGCCACCGGATCTGAAGCTCGTAGTTCATCATATTCCGACGATGTCGACCTTGACAAGCATGGCTGGAATGGAAAACGGATCTCAAGCTCGGCTTTCTCACCGCCCGCGGGTAAGCGGCGAAGAACAACAGGATCCCAAGAGTCCGATGACGAGGAGGGAAACGGTGACGATAGACGGAGAAGTCCTCAAGTCAGTAAGATTCCACTGTGGGAACAGCCTGGGAGCAAGCTCGCTTGTCCCTACTTCAAAAGAGACCCGCGCCGGGTGCCGAAATACGTCTCATGTCGGTATCCAGGATTCTCGAATGTATCAAGGTTAAAGTAAGTCCTTCTTGCACTCTCTTGCTATTTCGGGAAGTCGGTTGCTGACCTCGATCCTTATCAACAGAGAGCATCTTTACCGCGGACATGTACTGCCCATACTTTGCCCAAGATGTCACCAGAGATTCGAGACCAGTAGTGGCCTGACAGATCATCTTATGGAGACCGAAAGATGTACAGCAGCAGAGAATTTGCTCGAGTCTACCATGGGCCTGAATCAGGAACAGGTGGCAAAGCTGAAAAAGAAAACAAGAGCGAAGGCAGGGACAACTGAAGAGGAAAAGTGGCGCAGAGTTTTTCAGATTGTCTTCCCAGACGTTGCAGAGAATGACATACCTTCACCCTGTAAGGTCTCTAGATATTGGTGTTATCAGATTGAAGGCTTACTGTCATTCTCCAGATACCGAGACCGAGACCGTCTCTATAGACCGACGTTCCCAAGACAGTGGTGATTTCCACCGTTATGAGCAACTCAGCAGGAGAGAGTTACCAGCACTTGTGCGTCGAGCTTTGGAAGAGGAAATCGAGAACGAGACAAATGGTACGGAGGAAAGATTGCTGAGTCGGCTTCCGGAAATTGTTCGCATGTGCCAGGAGCATTTATTCGCGATTTTCCACGGCCGCGAGGCGGGATCACACGTGATAGCGGGCAACAACGGACGTCCAGAGTTAGACGAAGATGCTACAACTGAAGTGAGGACAAGCGTGCGATCAGTCGTACCGGATACCAACAGCGTTGAGCGAATGTTCGTTGGCCCTCCGGAATCCGAGGTGAACGATGCGTACATCGCACCGGCGCCAGGCTCTCATGCTGCTCCTACCCGGAAAGAGAAACGTAGAGCGAGCGAGGCGGCTGATTCGGGATACGATTCTGTGGGAAATGCATCTTTTGGACGGCAGCAATCATCTGACCAATCTTTCGAGCGGCCTGCGTTGACACAATCTGCCACCGTCTCACACTCTCCCCTACTCGATGTTGGAGAAGGTCCATCAGGGTACAACGAAACACAAGGCCCAGACATTATGCTGTTGGATGATATTTCCTGGCAAGAATTTCTCCAAGAGGATGCCAGCGGATACAATTTCTCTATGCATGGCGGCGTTTCTTTGCAACCAGACAATTATCCGCAGTGTCCGAAGAACGATGTAAGCTAGAGGATGTAGTGTTTGGAAGTAAAGGCAGACGTCTGTGTAGAAATGCAGTGTCTGAACTGCGAATACGATCCGTTGGATGCCAAGACACCTTGGGTTCTTAGGCTTGTCTGACATTCCCCGCCGCGTGCCGACTCCGCCCCTTCCGTAGCAAGGTACACTGGATGCGAACAAGCGGATCTCCCGCTCCGAACCAAAGATGCAACCAGCAGTACCCATGCCACACGAATCCTGGCCCTTCACATTGTCGTCAATGTGTCCCTACAATTCCCTGTTCCAAGGAAATAAGATTGTGCACTACTCTTTAACCATGCAGCCGTAACCGACTGGGTTGAGAAAATATCATACGCATTGGTATAGCAGCAGAAGACAAGCTAGTCCAAGCAAAGGAGGATGTGTTGTCACAAGGTGTGAGTTCCAGATCATCACAAGATGCGCCCTCGGTGATGTCACCTGAGCCACTCTATTCGCGCCGCGGCGACTTGCTGTGATAGGTTTGCCACTGAAACGGGGCAGTGTTTGCTTGTCAGCCATCTTATCGAGTCAGCACCAACGCGTAACTTCCGATAAACGCGGTGCCGATGAAGGAGAAGGTGATCGACTCGTTAAAGATTCTGTGAGTGAGGCTGTGAGGCTTGGGTGTGGGCATAGGCTCCGCACTAAAAGTCTCGGGTTTTAGTGCCTGAGGCCTTGACAGCCTTGTCATTCGTCAGTCCGTCTTGTCGCCCCGTGATACCACGGGACCTTAAAGGGAGGCTGGACCACGCGTTCCAGCGTCCTGTAAGAAACCACTACCGGCCCTCATTTGCAGCTAAGTGAAACGTACTTAAAGAAGATACCGGCCAACTTCCACTTCCACGGCCGTTGGAGACGCTTACATCACCCTTCAACTTAAGCTTTTCCACCTCAATGGGCAGCCTTATCGACGACTTGCACGGAAAACTCCAGCTACGATGCCCCCTATGACCCACTTCGGGTTCCTTCAAAGGGATGAGCAACATGATCCGTCATCTCAAGGGCCGGCACTCGACAAAACGTCCGGATCTAGGCCAGGACAACCTCTAGCATCTCTTTCCGTCAGCTCATTACGGAATGCTACCAGCTCTGACGCTGGTTTGGAGTCTTTATCGGCGAAGCCGCCTCGGCCATCCTTTCCGAACAGACCTTCGCAAGTATTTAGTGAGGCTGCGGACCTGGGAACCGCTGTCTGGCCAACCTCGTCCATTCCTGTCCGACAGGGCGAGCTGGAGACTCTGCTGGCCTACGGAGACGAGGAACAGGGCCTCCTCCATCGACCCAATTACGACTCCACGCCAGCTGACGATGGAATGGATGAAGATGAAGATGAAGAGCTCAAGATGATGGGACGGTTTGCAATTGGAGGCAGAATACTGAGACGCACCAGCAACTCCCTCTTCCGACCGGCCCGAACAATCAAGGCGCTCTTCATCGAGAACCTTAGACGGCTCTTGGGGACGAATCTATACCACACCAGTGGCGCCATCTTTGTGCCGTTGGGTCTCCTATCATACTTTCTGAGCTGGCACTTCGTAATCATTCTGATTCTCAACGCCCTTGCTCTCGGAACATGCTCGTTTCTGGCCGCTGCCCTCTTCGAGGATCTTAGGCACATTCGGCGTCCGAACTTAGCTCGGTATTCCTTCATCGGTGAGGTTATATGGACTAATCCAGCATGGCTCTGTGTGAGTAACTTTTACCTTGTGCAGTAGCACTTTGAGCGAGCAGAAAGTAGGGAACTAATCTCCTTCAAGATCGGCGCATGGGCCGTCTACACTCATGAATACCGCATCGTACAATTCATCATCCCCGGAAGTATTTTAACACGCAGTCTCCTGGGGCTCGGCCTTGGCTGCCTAAGCGGCAGCATGACCCAGCGCGTCCAGAATTACAATCCAGCCGCCGTCTCCACCACCACGTCCCTCAAAATGGTCGGCGTGGTACCCTTGGTCATCTGCAGTCTCTTGACTCTCGCATACCTGGATGATGACGGCTCGGCCCCGACGGCTAGCCGCTCCACCGCCATACTCATCTTCTCTCGCGGCGCCGCCATCACATCCGTCCTCATTTACATGGCATACTGGCTCTTCCGAAACATCACGCACGCGTCGCTCTTCTCAAGCGAAAGCCTAGACGATGAAAGTGCCGCCACCACGCCCGCTCATCCTCACCGACCATCCCTGTCCTCCACCACACGCAGTCGTTCCGCCTTCGGTCTCGTCCTCGTCGCCCTCACATGCCTCATCCCCATCCACAGCACTCTCCTCGCCCCCGCTCTGACCACTCTTATCTCGAGCCACATCTCCCTCCCCCTCCTCGTCCTCCTCCCTCTCCTCCTCCACCACCACGAACTCCATGCCGCCACGCGATCCTCTTACCGCCGCGCCCCCAACAGCGCGCTCGTCGCAACCGAGCTCCCCACGCTGCACGCAGCCCTACTCCTCGTCCCCCTCCTCGTTCTCCTCGGCTGGGCGATCGACCGACCCGTGACGCTCGAGGCGCCGGGACTCCTGCCGCTGGTCGCGGCCGGGGCCGGGGCGTGGGCGAGCGGGGTGGTGCTGCAGGACGGGCGGGGAAATTATCTGAAGGGCGCAATCCTGCTGGTCTTGTGAGTTCCCACAGAGAACCGATCCGACTATGGGGAGTGATGGATATGGGGAGAACGTTGTTTTTTTTTTTTTTTTTTTGGTGAATGGCTTGCTGACTCCTCCCTCCCCTTCTTTTTGCGGGATCAGGTACTTCTCTTTTACCATCGCGGCGTGGCTGCTGCCAGTGAAGTAACAATAGGATAGCGCATTCCGGTACACGACTGCCCTCTCTCGAATCTCCAATACGCCAGAAAGTGAGGTGTTGGAGGTAAATATTTTACTCCAATATGGTGGGATTCAGAGGCTCCGCTTGGTCCAGTATTTGTTAAGAAAGTTTATCTGCTTCAGACACGTGCTAAGCATGAAGTAGACTCTATCCTTCATATGAATTGAAAAAAATCAGTTCAATTAATAACTTAGCACTGCAGCCCCCTGTCAGCATCGTCTGGTTCAGCTTATTTCAGCCAAAAAATCTTCTTCGCAGAAAAAAAAAAAATAGTCAACTAGATGGTTCAAAACGAAGGGGGAATCACTCTTGTACCGACAATTAAAGCAGTCCAGTTCTCCATACAAGCTCGCCGTTTCTCCAATAATGCCACACTCGTGATCATGTCAGCTATTGTTTTTTTTTCCGTTTCCCCGTCCAAACATAAAACATTCAGAAAGAGAATTGTTCCCAATGCTCGCTAGAAGCAGTGCAGATAATTTAAAAGGCGACCGTGAGACCGTGCAGTGTGCCATGAACCATAACGTCACTATTTGTGGCATCACTGCAACCAAGATCTCCCCGGAGAGTTTGCGGGTGCTTCTCGAGAGATCAGCCTGCTATGACGATGCGTCGAATGGATTGTCACCCTTAATCGTCCGCCAGTAACGGCGCCCTCTCGCGGTCCTCACTGACAATCTCTCCGCGCTTGAACGGATCGTGGCCAATCAAGCCGGGAACGCCGACGGCCAGTGAGACGACGAAAAGAACACCCATAATAACGAAGGCGAAGATCCACTGAAAAGAGATGATATGGTGTAAGAATTGGTGAACGCCAATAGCTGTGAGGAGGACACGTTAGCAGTCATAGCTAGTTTGTGGAGAAACAGGGGAAGACTGACACGCAGCGAGCACGGACAACTCGAACCCAATGGTGTAGTCCTTGTACACCACCAAGAAGAAACCGCCGTACACCAGAATGCCCCAAATGAAGATGTTCGCTACAATCCTTGCAGGCAAGTTGTGCGCATGCACCGCCGCAGCTCCACACCAATACAGAGCGACGAAGTTCCAAGCTAGAGGGCCGCTGACGACCGCAATATGGATGGTGCGCGGGGTGGTGCTGTGGCGGAAATATGCGGCGCTCAGGTTGAAGAAGTTCAGGACGAGCAGGAACTCGCCGAGCCAGAAAAAGGAGCGCACCCACAGCTGGATGAAGCCGAACAGGAAGAGATTGTGGACGATGAAGTGGCCGCCGACATTGGTGGCAGCCTTGACCGTCTCGCGCTCGGCCGAGTATAGGTGGTAGGAGTAGCCGATTTGCAGCACGAAGAGGATGATCCAGTAAATGGAGGTGATGATGCTGTTCATTGCGAAAGGGGTCTTGTTCGCTTCATTCTGGCCCCAGATGGTGCGTCGAGGGCCCTGGCCCTCGTGGGGTCTGGCGAAGGTGTAGTAGATGGCATGGACGAGAACGACAATATACGAAATAGCGGTCAGGATCTTGAGGGTGACAACACGTTCGACCGAGGGATCGGAGTGAGTTTTGAATGGATTGACTGCGCAGCAATAACAGTAAGTAGAATTCTGGAGAGGTAAGGGCAGTGCACAAAATTGCAAAAGCCGTGACAACAAGGTATTCCGGAGCTCCGGGCACAGCTCACAAGTGGTCCGACGAGAGCGTGATCGGGTGCGCGAGAATTTGCACACTGCACCTGGAACTGCATGCAGCCCAAGCTTTCACCTGCATATGCCTCGCGCGTCTCTTTGGCTGTGCTGAGCATCCGGTTGATTGTGTCGACGGGGAGCATGCGAGGATCGGCGATCCGCTGTTTCGGAGACAAGCGCGTGGCATGGGTACGCGTAGGCAGAGAATAGAAGCGCTTCGAACATACCGGCGTGAACACCATCGTGGACACGACCAAAGACGCCATTTCTGGCGGTGCCATTGGTCTCAGACATGATGTGTTATAGAAGGTGCGGTTGAGATTCGATTAGTCAATGACGGGCCAGGGACGAGAGCGAAAGGCGTTTTGTCCGAATTGAGTCGTGACGGGTGGCGGAGGTGACTCAGGAGCTTCGGGCGAGTGAGAAGCAAGCAGGAAGCTGCGAGGTAGAGCAGGAAGAGTGCGCGCTTTAAAGGGCGTTGGCATGTGGGCGTCGCGTGGTTCCACAGGCAGCACGCTTCTAACGTCATCGGCTTGGCGTGTTGTACGCACAGCAAGCGCAGGATCCCCAGACGCGGGGTCGGGGCAGTGGGCGGGCGCTGTCGCAGCTTCTGGCAGGGATTGCGCCAGATGAGCGGAAAGCCCGCCAGCGCCAGGCCGCTCGCGGGTCCAGCCTCGCTGACTGCCCCCAACGCCTTCCACCAACTGGCCAAGCGATGCGACGCCCGGCTGAATGCTGAGCCCTCGCATCGCAGATTGCCTCGCTTTCCCACGTCTTCCGTCGCTCGAAAGCCAGCCCATCATGGCCAGCCCCCTGCCCCACTTCCAATCCTCGTCACACACGCCGGCCGGAGGAGCCAAGGAAAACACGCCATTTTCTATCTATGCGAAAACCGTGGGTATCTCTGAACGCTTGCCCTGACCAACCCCCCGTCCTGCCAATAGACCTGTACGAGCAAAAGGAGATCCGATCAATTGGTCAACCGCGCCGAGCATATAACTAAAAGGAAAAAAAGGAGAAAACCAGCAACTGAAGCAGGAAGAACGAGCAGCTGTAAAAGCAAGGCAGAAACCACTCCGGCCAAGGAAATGAGACGGCGCATGCCGAGAATCAAGTACAACAATAGGGCAGGCACTAGCAATCACCCGCTCGCGGCCAACGGTGAAACCGTTGCGTAGGCACAAATGAAGGAGAGGGATTGCGCATGGCATAAGCGCCCACGCTCCAGAGGAAAGACAAATGCGCAAGAAGAAGGGTCCGAGAGAAGATCGAATCTCCGGAAATCCGGAGTGGGCAATATTGGTATCCTGCAGCTGAGCACGGGCGCTGCAAGTGACAAGCTCGGGAGCTGCGTCTTCTGTGTGACGGGCCGGGTCCGGAACACGGGACCGGGCTGATCGTTCCCAGAACCGGTGCTGTCGACAACCCTCGGGCTCCACTCCGTTTTGCTCTTCACCTACGATCGACGATGATGCGAACATCCCGTCAGCCCCGACGCAGGGCAACCTCACCCTCACTGCTTGGCATCAGGAACCTCGACAGTAGTCGTCCTCCGCTCCGCCTCCTCCTGTTTGATCTGCGTTTCCTCATCAGCCGGGAGCACGTTCTGTGCGGCCTCTGTCTTTAGAGCCGTAGGCTGACCAAACGGGATGAAACTGTTAGAGGTAAACACTGGTAGCGCTTGCTTTTGCTTGCGACCCGGCGATGACAACGGCCCTTGCGATCCCCCTGAAGCCTCAGGGTCCGAATTCGGCGGCATCCACTGCAACTCCCTTGGCTGCTGCGCTGCCCCCGCCTCCGGCCCAGCTGTAGCTGTGAAACTATGACCCCTCTCAGCTGGGTCGTACTGGATAAACTGCGGCATCGTGGCAGGGGGAGGCGGGGGAGGCGAGTCGGGCCGCGGCGTCACCTCAGGAACATGCACAGGTGCAGCCGTTTCAAGCAAGCCCTGCGGTGTCGATCCTTCCGAAAGCTCAGACGGTGAGGCTAGCGATGGAGGAAAGGAATTCATGATCCGCTCAGCCATATTTTCGATGGACTGGCGGGACAGCGCCCGCCCCTGCTGGGGCTCGACAGATCCGGGAGCGAGCAGAGCTGGCTCCGAGACGGCAATCACAGACTCGGATTGGTTGGAGGTAGATGTGTAAGACACGGTGGACATGGTATCTTCCGCTGGCTCTGAGGATGGTGGCGTAGGATTCGTCTCCTTTGCGCCCTTCGCCTCTTCTACAACCACCTTCTTTGAAGCAGCTGTTGTCTTGGTGCCACGAGGGGCTGACGCCTTTTTCGTCTTTGATGTAGCCACCTTCTTGTTCTCTTTATCTGCAGCAGTCGCTGCCGCCTGTCGAGCGTCATGTTCTTCTTTCGTAGGCATCTTCAGCGTGATCCTCTTGATACCAGAAGTGAGCTGGTCCATATCATCGTTCGGCGCCTCATTCTGAGCTTTCGTAACCTTCGCTTGGGCAGGAACTTTATTGGCTTGGGAGTAGCTTGAAGCTCTTGAGGCAATCGGTCGCGGCGGAGGCTTCATCGTGCTGTCTGCCTTGGTAGCCTTCGGAACCCTAGTCTTCTTCACTTGGACTCTGCTTGCAGCAGGTTGTCTCGATGCGACTGTAGATGCTCTGCTGCTTGGTCGCTCGCCGGCAACTGAACCGATTTCGGAGACGAGGCTCTGCCTCCGCTGAAGTGGAGGGAGATCGGGCACGTCCTTATCCGATCCACCAGGATAATCACCCACTGTCCTGCGCCTATCGGTACGAGAAGCAGACCGCGGATGGAAGCGTTCATCGTCTGAAGGAGGCTCTGAGTAGTCGGTCACCTTGGGCTTCCTTTCTCGCAGCTGTCTTCCTGAAGGATTGACGGGTACCTCGGCCGGCAACACTTTCTCTTTCTTCACACGCGGCTCAGAAAGTTCCTCAGGCCTACAGCTCTTCGTTTGGCGGTCAGTAGGAATGAGCAGCTTGCACAGCTCGTGTGCAGCAACAATCCAGTTGACATCCGGTGGCGGTGGGGTCGGCGGACGTGGAAGCTCCCTGATTGGCACCAAGTGTCCAGAAGCGTTGCGAATGAACTTTTCGGGGTCGACGACCTTGGCGGTAAAGGATTGCGTCGGTGTGGCAAAGTTCCCTTGCTGACCGCCACGCTGCTGCTTCTTGGGAGCAGGCGGTGGTGGAGGGTAGACCATGGTCTCAAGAGCCGTCAAGTTGGCTTCATGCCACCACTCAACGTTGTAACGAAGTGTCTTCTCACCTGTCTCGTACGACTCCTGCAGGGCTGGATGATCCATGATCATCTCGTGGCCTTGGCCGTTCAGCCCAGGGGACTCCTTCTTGGCGACTGGAATCTTTTGGCCCTCACAGAGGCCACTCAGATGACTGAGAACACCACTAGCAAGAGCCCTGTCACTGTAGCCGCCTTCGAGGACGCTAATCACTCTGCCTTCGACGCCAAGATGCTCTTCTTGTGACATCTTGACAATATCCTGTGTGAAGCGGGCATAGAAATCAGTGGGCACGTTGACTTTATGTCTCTGCATGCCCTGACCCTCCCACTCACTGGCGTCAAATCCGGCAGAGATAAAGATTGCCGCCTTAGGTTGTGGCTGGCCTGGTGAGGCGCGCAGGCGTTGGGTGTGCGCGCGCAGAAACACCCGGGCCTTCTCGACGAGTGTAAGATATCTGGACTCGTACAGCTGCCAGAACTCTTCTTCAGTCTTCCAAGGCTGCAAATGCACATTCCAGACGGTCTGGCCATGAGCGTTTTCGATACAAAGACTAGCCGCTTGCACCTTATTGATCTCACCATACTCGCATGGGTACGAGTTGATATCGTGAAGGCTGAAATAACCGATCTGAGTTCTCTTGAGGGGTGGCGCGTTCTTGGGTTGTTTGGATGGCATGTTTGCAGTCTTAGTGTTGCGTTCCCACGCGATAGCCTGCGACCCATCGCCATGGTGGAGATCAAAGTCGATGATCGCAGCGTGAGTGAGACCGTGAGTCTGCGCAGCATACTCAATGCCCACATGTACGTTGTTAAGCCAACAGAATCCAGATGGAAAGTCGGCAGAGCAGTGATGTCCAGGAGGGCGCACGCAAACAAAGGCATTACGCGGCTTGTCCTTGGAACCAGAAAAGACAGCATCAACGCCGTCGCAGACGCCACCGAGAGCCCCTTGAAAGGCATTTAAGGATTCTGTTGAGAGATAGAGATCTCCCTCGTGGAACTTGTCCTTCTCGGGCTGGCCGGGCTCCTGTACCCGGGCAAGTTCTTTACCGTTCAGGGCCAATTTCTCCCCCGCTGCGTTGCACATGGTCTGCAATTCCTCCATCCACTTTGTGCCATGGACATTCGTGACGATAGAGGATGTAATATCGAGTACACGGGACGTGCGCCGGATAGTGAAAGGCAACTCCTGAGGAGGGTCGCGTTTCGGATGCGGCGCATGCGGTCCTCCAGCGTGCCTCTCGGCGAACCTGACGTAGGCTGTGGATATTCCCAAGATTCCGGCGTGAATACGCTCGGGGCGCTCGACTATCATGCTTAGCGCAGACTTGGTGGTCTTCGGGCGCGAGAAACGGTGACCGTAGCAAGCATCGTGTAGGATGACGACCGTTTGAGTGGACAAAGGTCCGTTTTTGTGGTATTCGAGCTCTTTCGCAAAGAAGTCGGAGGCGACCTTCTGGGCAGTGAGCGGCGGGGTCTCTTCGATCGGGACAGAGCGCGGGGAGGCTAAGGCGGAGGACGAGGAGGATCTGAGGTTGCCGGATGTGCGGCGCGACACGGACTTCCTAGGGGGATGGGTGCTTTCAGCGCCTTGCAGCGAGACTATGGAGCTGCGGCGCGACAGTGCAGGCGACGCGGGTCGCACGCCTAGGCTGCTGGTGCTGCGATTGAGCGGACTTGGGAGAGGGGCACCTGGGGTGGGCGACTTGGGCATGCGGCTATAGAAGGAGCTGGAGCGGCGGTGCGGCGAGTCCATTGCATGCGACTGAGGAAGCGGTGGTTTCGCGGCGGTGTTTATGGACAAGCGCTTCATGGGTTTCGCGATTTGCTGGTCGGGATCCATGTTTGGAGGGATTTGTAGCGAGCGAGGGGTTGGTTCAGCTGTGGCAGTCGGCGGGTCGGCGGCAGGGTCTGAGGGGGGCGAGTCGTTCTCCATGGCGGAGCAGTGATGTTGTTGTTTGTTGATGTTGTAGAAATGAGCGACGGGAGTGGGCGAGAGCAAAACAAAGCGAGCGGAGGGGTAGGGATCAGGCACCCATGTTTCTTGCGGGATGATGACGCTGGGTTGCGGCAGACCCTTGGAGGGAGAGCGGGAGCCCAAAGGCCCGCGGCGAGTCAGCGATGGATGATGAGTGCCCGTGCTTGCCCGTGCGTGCCCACACTGTCCCAGGGGCGCCCATAAGGCTGAGATCCCGCTGCATCGTTGCTGTCTATCATCTGCATCTACCCGCTCGCATTGTTCCGGCGCGTCTGGCTCGGAACTGCTTTCCGCAGCGCACCGGCAAAAAGAAAAAAAAAAAGAAAGTCTACGAAAGCTCTACTCCAACTCCTGCAAGCGCGTCGACTGCCCAGCTCGGATAGTCCTTATTTGGGTGTCGCTTATTAAAGAAGTCGCGCAAGAAATCAGGGAAGCGATCTTCAATGATTGCCCGCCGCACCGACCTCATTAGCGACAGCTGGTAGTGCACATTATGCATCGTAAGGAGATGCGCCCCCGCCGTCTCCTTGGCTGTGAGGTGGTGAATGTATGCCCGCGTGATCCCCAGCCCGCCCTCCTCCACAGACCTGCAGCACGTGCAAGTACAGTCCTCTTCCACGGCCGAAAAGTCATTTGCATACGAGGCGTGTCGAAGATTGAGTACGCCCTCCGATGTGATGGCATTTCCGAACCGCTGCCGTCTCAATTAGCTACGGTTATCGGCGCATTCGAGCACAACTTACAGCCGTTCGAGTCGGCCACACGCAGTCGAACATGTCAGTCCCAAGTGCCACCGAGACAACCAGATCTTCAGGATAACCCTGCCGAAATCAGCACACGCAAGGGCCTGTCTGGGACAACTGCTGCTTACCACACCCATGACGTACCGCGGCTTCTTCTCGGGAAGTAGCTCTGCGCAAGTCTTCACCCTGATTTAGGAGTTAGAGTGGTGCAAAGTAGATAGGTGAGAGCCATACACTTGGCAGTAGGATTCCTTTGCTTCGCCGCCGGACAGCCCTCCGATGGCAATGCCCGGCGTGTCCCTAGCCACCATCTCCTCGCAGCATTTCCTACGTAAGTCAAGGTCAAGGCCGCCCTGGATGATGCAGAACAAATTCTGTTTTTCGGGGTATTTGTGTGCCTCGATACAGCGGTCGAGCCACCTCACTGAGCGTTCCATGGCCTCCTTGATGCGAGCATGATCCGGGCAAGTTGTGGCAATGACGTCGTCGAGCTGCATCATGATATCGGAACCGATGCTGTTCTGTAAAGACATAGAATGTTCCGGAGTGAGGAGCCTGTGGAGCCATCTTAGCAAGTCCGCGATATGCAGTAGGGAGTGGGCACGCGCATTGGAGTTCCGTCATGAGGGCTGAGGAATCTCACGCCCTCCTCGGTGACTTTCGCGAGCTTGAGCAGCGAGACCATCTGAAAGCTTGCCGGGCATCAGTGGATAGCGACGAGTCTTTGGCAATGTGCATACTAACCCACCGCTATCTGTCACAGAAATCAGTCTCCACCGGCCCATCTTCAGTCAAGGGTTGGCACCTGTTAAAATATTATGAGGCCATGACTGCAGTCTATGAGCACCTCCAATAGCTTCCAGGGTTGCCTGTCCGGGCTTCAGGCCTCTACATTATCCATCAGCCAGCCTTCCCGAATTTTGAGCTGTCGCATCCTCACAAGTGGTATGTATTGTTCAAGCACAGGCGGCAACCGGTATCCTCAAGTTGCTCCGGCGTCAATCCTTTCAAGCTAGCTTGGGTTCCGACAGGCATAAACTCGAATTGTGTTAACGAAAGGCATCATCGTGGTGCGCCAAAGTGCATCGGTACCATAGGCAGCTGGACAGGTCCATGAGGAAGTTGTAGCGTTGCAGCGCGCGCCCTGGTGGTCTATTGGAGATGTTAGTTATACACGGCCAGTTTGAGCGCAGCGACGTACCGAGCATTTTGCGACAAGCTCAAAGGACAGCGCGGAGGGAATAGGTTTGGGAACCATGATGCCGGCTGTGTGAGGATCGGCGGGGTGGATGCGACCTCAGCTCAGCGCGTCGCCTCGATTTTCCCCGCCAAATTTCCGACGCGACAGGACCCTAACTGCTGCAACTTTCGCTTGCCCTGGTCACCATTGCCGCTGACATTGACAGCTATCATGAGCCGATCCTGTGTATTCTGTTGTGAGCTTTTCTGTGGTACAAGATGGCACTCTAAATCTTAGGGCTCCTATCATGGCTTTCTTCTTCTACAGTACAAGAGGTGTTGCTCTTCTCAACTGATGGCCGCGACATCGGCGCTCAGTCAAATGTAATGCAGCTACGGCACAGCCAAGTCAGTTATGATTCAATGACCTCAGGAGCTATCTTGCGATCTGAATTTGCCCCGAACATTCCTACTTTTCCTTTAAGGGGTTCCTAATTCATCCAAACAGAGGTTGATTCGCCTCCTTGGGGTATCCTGCGGCACACTGTATGTACACCATTGAAACACCTTCTTGACAACATACAGCTAATGAACAAAACCTTGCAATGCGACGCTTCTTCGGACCCACTTGCCATCGCCATACGCCGGTGAGTAATGCATTTCATCGTGATCTTTTGACGGCTCGAAAGAACAAATGTAGGAGTACGGTCCTTGGTGCGTCGCCGAGCGTTGTCCTCTTCTCCACCTCAATATCCTTCCTCAGCAACATTAGGAAAAAGCTAGCAACATATTATGCAGGAAGAGCTGTCCAGATCGCTCAAGGTTGGTAAACTCTTAATGCTCTGTCGTACGGATAATCCTGAATGGGTGTCCCTCTGTGCTGAAAACCCAAGCGTCCAGCGTTCCAACATTGACGTCTGCAAATGTCAGGTATAAATACTTCAGCGTCTCTGCGGCCCAGAAACTCTCGGCCTCATCAATATGCGTGACCTTCTTTCCCTTCTTTACGTCCACGCCGACATCGCGAATGGCAGCGAAGCCGTACTCGGTCTTGCAGTGCTTCTCGAATGCAACAAAAGCTTCCCAGGCCCAGTCGCGGTAACGCTGCTCGCCTGTGATACGCCATGCATAGAATAGCGACTCGACGTACTCGGGCCGTAGACGGAACTTCGCGTCCGCGAGCCAGAAGCCGTAGCGGGCTAGCTCACTGTGCTGCCGTGGCGTCCGCGGCTCGAACGTACCGTTGGGTAGACCAGCGTAAGGGACCCAGGAGAATTTTTCAGGTCCAATCTCGGTAGGCATTGCGGCATAGGTATGGCGGCAGCCGTCGAGAAGGGCTTTACCGAGCACGATGAGGTCGGGCTTCTTAAGGTAGGCACCTCCAAGCATGAGGTTTCCCGGCGCAAAGCAAGCGAGATGGGACATTTCGTTGAGGTACCAGTCGCCCTCAAGTTTGCCCATGAACAGATGCTGCCGCTCATAGTGAGAAGAATAGCTGGAGCGCGTGGAGAGGTCGTGGCGAAGCGCATGTGCTGCTTGCGTCCACCGGTTGATGTAGGTCGATGTGTAACGGTCGTGGGGAGCAAGGATAGCTACCTTGATAAGATACTCGTAGTAGCTGTCGTGGCCAGCATCCCAGTGTCTCTGCATGCCGACAGGCTCGCCGGTGAAGATGTCGATGGGTGCGGATACAAGACCCTCTGGATCCTCAACCCATTTGTCCCAGACGAGCGGTGCCCAAGCATTGGTTGCATTAACGAAGTAGACTGGGTCCCTGCTCTGGCGCGTGAGTGTCCGGTATTCGAGGATATTAGATCCGGCACGCGCAGGGCCAATAGATGGATTCTTGTAGCGGATCTTGTCCGGGTATTTCTTATACAACTCTGGGGGGTCGCCTGTGCCGACGTCATTCTTGAAATCAACGCGAGGATAAATCATTCCCGTTGGACTATCAAAACCAGGGCCAAGCTTGTTGGACAGAGTTATCGCTTGGGCCAGAATGCCGGCTCTCTTCTTGTTATCAATAACCGACTTGGGGACGACGCCCGCATCGATCAGATCTACTAGCGACACAAGGCCGCCAACATAACGTATGGTGGTCTCAAACGGATCAACCAGCCCCTGCGCATCATAGAAGGGGATCTGCAAGATGCGGTCAACAGAAGCCTGCAACTCGTCCCATAAGCCCATGAGCGCGAGCGTGCCTGCCGAGTCCACGATGAAGGCACCCCAGCCATTCCTGGTGTTCTTCTTGCCGCCGCTGACTGGTAGAATATCATCGTAGCCCCACGCATGCTTTTTGTACTTAGCAAAGGTATATTTCATTGCCTCGACGACACGCGCCGCCTTCTCCTCATCAGCGCGACCGCTTGCGCCTGTCCATGGTTGGTGTTGAATCTGCGGCCCACGTGGTGTGTACGAATTAGTCTCAGGCGCAGGCGCCAGGGGACTTCCGTGGACCAAGAGATAGATGCCGTAAAGAGAGATGATGAGGACGGCGCTCAGCAGCTTGAACGCGGGGGTCGGGTTTCGCTGACATCGCTTGAAAGATGCCATAGTGGTGAATCAGGGTAGCTCGCTCGGTTATGACACGTCTTAAGGCGTCTTGACGGCCGCATCGGACTGTCTGGATTCAGACAAAGCGCCGTTGTTTCGGGGTAGGTAGGACGATGAGTTTTGGGGCGGTACGAGGTCAAGCTTCCATGTTGGAGGATAGCGGGCGTGTGCGACAGCAGGCCCGCGCGGAGTAATACTTCGCGACTTGGGCCTGAAGGATGGCTATGGTGTGTTCCAGAGGCGGAAAATGGAGGCTCGTGGAGAGGCAGGTGGGCGAAGAGACATAGTTGGCAAGACGGCTGGAGAGCAACATTGGAGGACCTGGGGCGGAGCCTGTCGAGAGACAAGCGAGACAAAGCTCAGAGCTTCTTCTAACCTCACCCACACACGCCTCACATCTCACCACCGCGTTCACGCTGCCACGCGCCCTAAGAGCCATGTCTCTCTGGCAGTACGCAGAAGGCTCCCATCATTGATGCATAGTGCTGATTGACGGTGCAGAAAATACCGCACGAGTGCGCCTAAGACGCGTCTCCTCCTCGGCCTAGGCCTAATTGCGTGGGGGACCATTGGCCTGTACATCACCGAACCCGCCGAAAAAGCATTCGACATGGTTCCGACTGAGGAAGATAAAAAGAAATTAGACCAGTCCATCCCTAAAATCCGACTCGTAGACAAGGAGTAGACTCCGTTGGGAGTAGAAGGCCGGGAGGATGGCCCGAGGAATAAGCGCAAGAGGAAAAATAAAGCAAGTTGAAGTTGGAAGACGTTGCATTGCTATGAGACATGTGACATGCATGTACGTATGCAAGCAGGAAGGTTTGTTGTTGAGATTTGACTGACAATTGCACGTTCTTAGATAGTAGCGTGCGAAGGAAAGGGCTAAGGTGTGTTAGGTGCCACGCACCTTTGAGAGACCTTACGAACTCAGAGATTATTCGGCAACCGCGTGTGCCTCATTACATTGGGCCTACGCAACGCTAGTCCCGTTCAGCGTACTGGATGATCAGAGTAAAGTTGGCCACCACCAGCTGGAAAAGAGAGAGACGGAGCGCAATGGATGCCAAGAGGGATTGGAGTGGCTGCAGGAACTATTAGCTGCGCGGCAGCTATGACTTTTATCGAGCAGGAGATTCAGAGGGTAGGTGAGAGTGCCAGATCCTGCGGACCAGCCAGCTGCCTCGTCGCCTCGACGCCTCGCTACCTTGCCAGCCGACAAAGCCGTTCCTTGTGCGGCGAGATTCCTGTCCAGTAGCAGACCAGATCCTGCAATATATAAGGTGCCAAGGTCGCACCCCCAGCACGGACGGTTAGTGTAGTGGGCAGGCTACGGCTCCATACTCTACCACCGGGACCTTAAGATATAATTTCCCAAAGGGTTTGTGATCCGTGGGACCCCTCGATATAGGCCAAAAGTTCGAATCTAAGCTCGGTGCATGCGCTAGGCTTGGAGAGGCAACTGGAGCCGCGTCATCTCTTGGTTCGGTCTGGGTTTTCTTTTTGCCCTTTCTCCGTCCTTGGGCATCTTGGTCTTTTCACGGCGCCCTTAGACTATCAAGCCGAGACTTTCTTTTGGGCACAAAATACTGCGTGCGCGCGTCTTTGTGTCGGTCGTGCTATGCCGCCGTCGCCGACCTGCTGTTATTTATTTACTTACTGAATGAAGTCAAGGCGCAATGCGCACGCACGTCTCAGCTTACGAACCACACAGACCTCCCTACCCTATCCTACGTAACATGTTGTCTAGTGTGAATAATGGGATGATTATTTTACGCTATGGAGTGTTGCATCTTCAATGGAACTGCCTATGTGATACAAACTGTATCAATGCGGCTGTTGGAACGTTGTCTATTCTCATGTCGCCTTGACCAGCTCCGTGCGGCGAGTTCGCTGTGTTTAAATCATAGCATCCGATCCGGTCTCTCAATATATCACCAGCGGGCGCCGATTCTTAAGAAAAACACCAGTTCGAGCTACGTTACAAGGTCTCCACGCTGTCGTAGCTTTCTATGTCGGTCCGCAGCTGGAATAGGGGACTATATAACTCCAAGATTCCATAAGCATGTATTCAAGCATGTTCAAGAAATGAAGGTGATGTGAGTCAAATCTATTGCGGTCGAACATCTTCACGCTCACGTAGCTTCTCTTCGATAAGGAAAAATCCTTAATAGTACTCATCTATTCCTGAAATCAATGGCCAATGAAAGTATGAACGACTTCCTCGATAACCGTTACCAAATTGAATAACGCCGCTCCATTCTATGCAGGGTGCTGGTGCGCCATACTTTGTGAGCAGCGAGTGAGCCGGGAAATAGCGTGTGCCGCCCCCAGTTCTCATGCGAGATATACGTCGTTCCCATGTCTACAGGTCTTCATACATAAAGCTAAACCAGGGAAGAAACTCGGCGGCATAGTGCCCAGTGTTATAAAGATCGTTCATGCTGAACGATGGTCCAAAACCAGGCCAAACCTCAACCCTTGCCAAGTACGACGATCCACGACGTTCCAACCCCATGTCTTCAATGTCCTCAACCGGAAAGTTGAATTCCGTCTTAGAAACGACTCATTTCTTTTATTCACGTACTCTCACCGTCTTGTTTGCCTTGCTTACCTTTCGTCCACTTTTCGCACAGATATCTCCACGATCTGGCAGGGCCAGCAGTGATCAAGCCTTTCAGGCTTTGCACGGTGCTAGGCCATTTGACAGTATCCCTGACAGCTTGAGCAACCTTATCCTTGAGATCCTTTTCACTGGCAATTCGTCTATCGAACTCGCCGCCTTGGCGACGCTTGAAGCTGGAGTCGTCTTCGTCGGCTCGCTCTTGGAGCATCTTCTTGAATTCTGCGCCCGAGATTCCATATTGTCGCTGATAGGCAAAATAAATCTTCTCACGGAACGCTTTAGGGAGGCGTCGCACCATGTTTCCCCGCTTAACAGGATCCATGTCTTGCTCCATAGCTATGTCAACGCCTGGAGGTACGTCAAGCTCCCACCCGGGTGTCTTGACACGTGCGTCGGTGTGAACGGCATTAGGAAGTGTTGCAAGAAGCGGGTTATATAGGCGACGGAAATGGCGCAGTTGATGAGTTACAATGTTGGCGACTTTATGTGGATTTTCTGAGTTGAATGACATGCGCGGATCTCCCATATAGCTGAGCCCGGCGATAGCGTTGAACAACTCTTGTTCGGTAAATTTCTCTGGAAGCATGAGGAGCGCGGTGCGCACGGCGGATATAAGATTCACTTGGTTGGCAAGTCGGATGCGCGCATCGTCGCGAAGGATCTTGACCGGCTTCTGTAATCTACCGGCAAGGTACAGTGTATCCCACTGGCTGAGATCACGCTGGAGAGTATCGAGATTGACTACACCGTATTTGATGAGTGTGCCGTTGACTGTAATGTACGGAGCGAAGTATACGCCCGCGCCGAACCTATCCTGAACTTGAGAAATCGCCCACGAGCCAGCGGAGCCAAGGAAAGAGTAATGGTCTCTGTGCTGCGCCAAGTTCAGGGAATGCCAATGCTGAGTATACGTGACACCGAAGATGAAATCGATAACCTTCTCGCCGCCACTCTGCCACTTCTTAATTGCTTCCGGCGGGTTCGGGTGCGGGGAGAGCGAGATCGAGCTCGTAGCGCTGCTCTGCGGAAAAACGCCGGAACCGTAGGCAAAGGCATAGCGAATTGGGGCCCGAAACTGCCATAATATCTGTCTCAAAGCCTCCGTGAAGTCGCGATTCATGTCAACCATGTGCTGATTGAGACCGAAGTCGCGGCCTGTTGGCAGTTCGGCGAAAGTCTTGATGTTGAAATTCGGTTCATCTTCCCAACTCTCCGGAAATGACGACTTGACGGAGGGGCTAGTAGGCGATGCAGAATGTGATGAATGTTTGGAATCGGTATCTGAGGGCGATGGCGAATGGCTAGAAGTTGCGGGACCATTCGGCGAGTTCGACGGAGGGCCGCTTTCCGGAGAGTTTGTTTGTGAGGTATGAAATGCGCGAGTTCGAGCAAAGCAGCAGCGCGACCGCAATGTGGAGCGCGGAAGTGGAATGGCTCGGCTTGCAATGGTAGCCTGCAAGCCTCTGGACTGCACTGCGAATTAGATGTGGGATGGTCTGGCTGTGAGCAAGGGAGCTAAAGCGCAGCTTACGGAAAGATGTGGAAGAAGAGCCATGGTGTCGATGACCCTTTCGCTGTGGGGAAGCAAGAGCGAGGTTACCGGCACGCGGCGAAAGCAAAGAGGGGAGTCAGCGACGTAGCCATAGCCCGAGGAGAAGATGCGACATTGGAGAGGAGCGCAGCGGCGGCCGAATATGGAGCAGATGCGGGCCTCCAGCAGCGCAGCGCGGCGGTGCCTGACTAAGATGATTTCATACGCACGTCCGCCCGCAATTGGCTTGGCGCGGCCCGCTTCCCGCTCCGTACTCCGCCGGCCGCCGCGGTGTTTATTCTCCCGGAGTAGAATAACAACAACACCGCGATCATCCCCCCCGCGCGGCAACCTCGCATTGCTATCCCTCCAGCACGCGCCCGGACGCGTCGTCCGTACATCCACAGCTATGGCTAGCGCCGAGAACCTCAGAACCTTCACTGGCCGCCTTGCTACCTTCGAGTCGCCGAAACAGCTTACCAAGAGGCGCGCGTCGAGTACCAAAAAGAAGACCGCAACCACCGTGTCGTGGCCGCATGAGACCCCGACGCCGGAGGATGTAGGTGCAAACAACAGGACCCGATAGGAAGTCCGGCTCACTGACCACCCTCTAGCTTGCACGCGCTGGCTTTTACTATTCACCGTCCGCGAGCCATCCTGACAATGTCGTCTGTTTCATGTGTGACCGCAAGCTGGATGGCTGGGAGCCGGAAGATGTCCCGGCTCTGGAGCACTTTAGCCATGCGCCCGATTGCGCGTGGGCAATCAACGTGTGCTTGTCGCTACGCGACCCCGACGAAAACGATGATCCCATGAGTGACAAGATGGTTGCAGCGCGCACCGCCACGTTTGCTGGAGCTTGGCCACATGAGAACAAGAGAAACTGGAAGTGCAAAACAAAGAAGGTATTCAGGATCGGCCCATACCTAATGGCAGATGCTAAAACACATGGTCAGATGGTAGAGGCGGGATGGGTCTACGACCCCGCCCCGGATTACGATGATGGAGTCGCCTGTTTCTACTGCATGCTCTCACTCGATGGCTGGGAGCCGAAGGATGACCCAATGTATGTGCGACCGGCTGGACTATGCGGACATCAACTGACAGAGGGCAGGGAGGAGCACCGCAAGCGATCACCCGATTGCCCCTTCTTCATGCTCAACGAGGTATATGCAGGCGCCAGAAAAGCTACGAAAGGCAAGAAAGGCCGTGCCTCTACAGCTTCCATGGCCTCGCGTCTCTCCGTCCAATCGAGCGCGGACTTCGACACCTTCTCCGAGGCACCCTCTCTTATGTCCCTCGGAGACGACGCTCCTCTCGAAGACGACAGCGCTTTAACCACAGCTAGCAACGTAACAACGTCTTCTATAGCTCGTGGCAGAAAGGGGACTGGTAAAGCAAAAGCTGCACCCAAAGGAACGCGCAAGACAGCTAGAGGGAAAAGGACTGCAGAGGAGCCCATAGTCACCGACATAGAACCCACTTTGGATCCCGCGGATGTCGAATCGTCGCTTGGAGATTTCAACACGACAGATGGCGACAGTGCCTTGACGACTGCCACGACTGCCACGACTGCCTCGAAAGCCGGCAACGGACGTAAGACCACTGCCAAGGCTAGGACGAGGAAAGCTACAAGGAAAACGAAGAAAACAGCAGCGGCGGACTCTACGCTTCTAGATGACCCTGCTGCCGAGATAGGTGAGACGGAATTAGAGATCGAACCTGCCAAGCCCACGGGACGGGCTATCAGAAGGGCTTCAAGGCTTGAGGCAACATCCTACATTGAACAGACTTCCCAATTTGAATCCCAGGCTGAAATGGAGCTTCAGAAGCCGAGTGTCACCCGCGGAAAGGGTGGTCGGAAGGCCAAGGTTGTTGAAGAGTCACGGCTGAGCAATGACGCAAGTCAACTTCAATCTGAATTAGAAGAGGCAGTTGCCAGGGCCGCTGTGGATGAGCCTGCTAAACCTAAGAGAGGCAAGAAGAGGAACAGCGAGGGCGCTATCAAGACTGATGATTCCGTGATGATCGTTGAGGAATCATCGAAGCCAGCCAAAGCAAAGAGAAGCAAAAAAACGAAGCAGGTCGAGGGAGGGCCTGAAACTCAGGCTGATGGTGCGGCGGAGGACATCGAAAATGCCGCAATGCCGAAGCCTGCCATGAAATCGAAACGGGGTCGGAATGCGAAGCAACAGGTAGTGGAGGATAGCACGGTGGAGGCCACAACAGAAGAGCTTCAGCGTGCACCGTCTCCTCTGCCCCACGATTCGACGCCTGTCCAGACCTCTCCTAGGCCGGCAGAACGAGCCTCTCCCAGCTCGAACCCCGAGCCGATGAGAGAGCCATTCCCGCTCAAGGCGCCTAGCCCCCCTCCCAAAGATATCACACCGTCACCTTCTCCTCAGTCATCAGACGCAGAGAATAGACCTCCGTCGTCTCGTTTGGCATCTTCACGTGCTCCCATTTCAGCACGTGCTCCTCTGTCTGCTCGCGGAGTTCGTGTACCGCTTGCTGATGCCTCCACTCCTCAGGCGTCTCCGTCCAGACGTGGTGGTAAAGTAATAGGTGGACTCAGCTCTGCTTTCCCATGGGAAGCTGTTGATCTTGAAAATATCTTTCTGCAATCACCCACGACTAGGCGTCTTCTCTATAATAACGGAGAGGAAATGGACAAAGAGAACGGCAGCAACTGGGAGGATCTGCCGTTGGATGAGGCAGTGCGTAAAGTGCGGCACGAGATGACCAGCCCAGAGAAGAAGATGACGGTTGAGCAATGGGTGCAGTCCCAGGCTGAGAAAGGGGAGCAACAGCTTCGAGAGCAATGTGAACGCATGGTCAGTATCTTCGAGACGCAGGGGACGAAGGCTATGAAGACGCTCGAAGGGATCCGTTGCAGCATTTAGGCGTCTTTTTCCTTGTTATTGGCTTTATCGGATCGACCGTTTGTATTAGAAGTTTTTGGCGTATTCGGTTGGTTCGGACGAGTAGGTCGTTTAGAGGCCCGAGGAGGCGTTATTCCCGGGGGATTTGCATCTAGCAGTGCACAATGGTACGGTTGCAGCGCATAATGATACTCCATGTTCTCCATATTCTCCATGCTGGTCATGCAGGAGCAACCCCTTGTGATGTTCTGACGGTGGGGCCATGACGAAGGACGAAAGCGCGATGTGGAGCGATTGAGTCATAGCGACATCGGTGCGGCCAAGGAAACGGATGATGATTTCAAAGGCAGTTCCCCGCCAAAAAGTTCCAACAACAACGCTGAACAACCACCATGGCTAACGGCATGCGCGTAAACGCCTTCAACCTCGAGACCTGCGCCAGGCCAAACATCTTGGCCCTAGAACCGTATCGCTGCGCTCGCGAGTAAGTTGCGGACGAATTGGCCCGCAAACGCTGCAGCACGACATGATGACTGATGAGGCAGTGACTACAAAGATGACGGCACCAACATCCTCCTCGACGCGAACGAGAACGCTTACGGTCCCGGCCTAGCCGTCGAGGGTAGCGGCAAGCTCAGGAACGGTGTCTATGGCCTCGACGACAATATCGAGATCGATATCTTCGGCCTAAACCGATACCCCGACCCGTGAGTTCAGCCGAGCCACTGCGCGATACGCAGGCAATAAAGGTGCTAATGCGAATGCTTCCTCCGTGACAGGCACCAGATTCCTCTCAAGCAGCGCCTCTGTGATCTTCGGAACACCAATGACCACACCAACGCCCAATTGCGCCCGGAAAACTTATTTGTCGGTGTGGGATCAGATGAGGCCATTGACGCGCTGCTACGGGCATTCTGTGTCCCGGGAAGGGACAAGATCCTCACCTGCCCCCCTACATATGGCATGTACAGCGTCTCCGCACAGACCAATGACGTGGGCATCGTGAAGGTGCCCCTCATCGTGTCTCAAGGGTTTGCCCTCGACGCCCTGGCAATCAACGAAGTCCTCAGCGGTCCCGAAGGTGCAAACATCAAGATCATTTACATCTGCTCACCCGGCAACCCTACCGGAGCGCTCGTTTCCAAGTCGGCCGTTGAGCAAGTTCTCAGGCACCCCACCTGGAATGGCGTGGTGGTAGTCGACGAAGCCTACGTCGATTTCGCGCCGGAAGGCGCCAGCCTGGCGCAATGGGCGACCGAATGGCCGAATCTAGTTGTCATGCAGACCCTCTCAAAGGCCTTCGGTCTGGCAGGTATCCGCCTGGGGGCTGCCTTTACGTCACCGCAAATCGCGCGCCTTCTCAACAGCCTGAAGGCGCCGTACAACATCTCGAACCCGACGTCGCAGGTGGCGCAGCAGGCGCTCGTGCCGCGCCACCTCAAGGTGATGCACAGGAACAAGGAGCTAATTTTACAGCAGCGTGATCGCCTACTGCAAGAGATGCCCAAGATCCCCGGCGTCGGCCGCTTCCTTGGCGGCCAAGATGCAAACTTCTTGCTTGTCGAGTTCCTGAGCGCGCCGAAGGAGCAAGGTGGCAAGCCGGACAATAAAGTAGCGCTGAAAGTGTACGAGGCGCTGGCGGAGGAGAAGGGCGTCGTCGTGCGGTTCAGAGGCAAGGAGCTGGGCTGCACGGGCTGCTTGCGGGTCACTGTTGGCACCGAGAATGAATGTACGAGGTTCTTGGACAGTCTGAAGCAAGTCCTCGAAAGTATTTACCAGGGAAAGAGCAATGTCGACGGCGCGGAAGCGGAAAAGGTGGCGCAGGCCGAGAGTTACGTGATTGCATAGCGGTCTAGAAAGGCTCCGCCAAAAAGGAATAAAAACAATAAAGATTAGCTTTCAGCGAGGGGCACCTTTGTACGGGCCCGGTGTTCCGGTGTCTTTATTATCACCCAAGAGGGAATAGAGGATTTTCATTAATGATGATGGCTGCCGAGAACGCGCCGTGTGTAGGTCTTGCTATGTCATGCAATGCTCGCCTTGCTTGCTGAAGCTTGCTGAAGTAGATCTGGCTTTAGATTTATAGTAGAATGCGTCTCATAATTCATGCATTCGCGTTCGACATCTGACGAATCGTTCAATCTGCACAGCACAAGAGGATATCCAATTCTTACGCGCCCGATGGACATAGAACGCCAAGTCAAACGAGTCGGGCGATCTTCCTGCGTTAGCGGGCGAATCGGCGCCTCTCCAAAGAAGCGGTCTGTGATTAGTTTCGAGAGCTCGGGGTCCGTGAGCGTGATCTGGGGAAATCCAAGAAAAAGACCGCGTTGTTAGAGTTGCTGTACGCTTAGCTGGGAGCGGCAAAGCAGAGACCGATTCGGCAGCACGATAGATGCTTCTCAGCAAACCGAGCGTGCTCTGTCAGGTCGGAACAATTTTCCTCTTTCTCCCTCCTCTGGTTGCACGAGATCGCCTTGAAGATCAAATACTCAAGGTTTGATGTCCGGTGAACGTCGCATTCCCGCAATGCGACACGAGCGACACGAACTTAAGCCCTTCAGAACGTGCAGGGCTGCTCCGCATTCGCGATCGTCAGGGCATTTGGCCGAGAGGCCCGCAATGATTGGTTACAGCAGTTCCCAATGCCCTCAATCAGTCACGATCATGTTCCTGCATGAGAGTCACGGCTGTCGATCTATTTCCCTTATGACCGCGATGTGCAAATGGGTGCATTGATATTAAAGTCAGGAATAGAAACGACTATTCCCGGCCCTTGCCGTGATTATCTGCATGATGGAAGGCGCGATCGCAAAAGACACAACAGAGACTCCGGTTCTCCGATGCTTATCAGAAAGATGGTGTTACCCGAGGGTTTGTTTGCTTTCCCATTCCTGTCCCCGGTGCCGTTGTCCGTCCCTCCTACTAATGAAATACCGCTTGATTCTCATGAAGAGGCTGATGGATGATAGACGTGATTTGCATACAGAAATGGCTAACCGGAGTCGGTATGCCTCAAGCGAGCCTGCGACTACCGAAGATGCGAGCCAAAGAGAGGACAAAGAGGAAAGGAAGCACGAGTCGCAGGGCAGCTAGCAGCGGCGCGTAGACTAGGTTGTCTTGGGGGGGAAGCAGAGACTACGGCATTCAATTGCCGTGGAGCGGAAACCCGCGGACCGGGTAGCGTTATCTACGACAGCGCCTGGCGCCGCTGGCCGAGCCGTGGGTGCACTGTGCAGATGGGAGCGAAACCGAGACGGGACGCGAGAGAAACGCGAAGAGTGCATTCGACGACTGTACCGACTGCGTGGTACTCGGGGGCGGAGCATGTGATGTGCAGAGACCGGGTGATACTCACCGAAAGGATCACTTTTGCTTTTCCTTTACATCAGTGCAATTTCTCACCTCAGAGGCAGTGTGTGATCATTCTGCTCTGTGTGGTCAGATCCGAGGAGCTCTACTGGCAGCGTGGGATGAGGGAGAGGAGGGGCGGGGAGGGGAGGGGTAACTATTGACGGGCGTGGGGTTCACAGATTGGTCGGAAGAGGGCGCATGAGAAAAACGAGGCTGAACGACCAAGAGCTGGGCTAGGCACTCGGCCAGATGATAGGAAAGGTGCCTGGGTGACTTGTTGGGCAACGGGTTTACGATTCGTCGACCAGGCGCTGTGCCGCATTGTGTCATGGCGACGGAGCTGGGCATGTTGTATTGGCGTGCTCGTCACCAGTCCAAAACGGTTCTGAGGCGCACAGCTGCAGATATTGTCCTCACTGAAGCCTGCTTTCCCAGCCGTCGCCTGACACGGTCGCAGCCCCCGCTGTAGCTGGCTCCAATCCGCCACTATCTCTGCACGACGGCGCAGCACTCGCGCAGTCGATAAGTCGGCGGGCGCAGCGGGGCACAGGAAGGCGGCGCGCTGGTGAGATGAAGGGGCGTTGGGTGATTTCATGCGCGCAAGCCTCTATCAGGACTGCGGTCTGCAGCAGCTCTCGGAGATGGCGATGGATGGGTAAGTGATGCGAGGCCGGGGTGTGCGTCCCATGTGTTTTGCAGCAGCAACCGAAGTAGGTACAGTACGGCCGGAGAGGGGATGTTCACGAGCAGGCGGCGGCGGGATTGGCGGGCTGGCGCTGGAGAGCGGTGACCTGCGAGCAAGCGGGCGGACGCGCGAAACGGCAAAAACAAAGAGGGGTCCAGCTGATCGCCGTTGGCTCCCGGTTCCTGTACCAGAGCCAGCTAGCCGGCCGCCGCGGCTGCTGCTGCTGCTGCTGCTGCTGTGGCCTTTGGCCAGCCCACCGCCTGATGACTTGGACCATCGCCGCAACTGCATCAACGCTCGGCGACGAGCGCGCCAACGCGCCAACGCGCCAACGCTGATCGGGGCGTCGCGCGAAGGATTCACTCCCGCCGACTCAGACCTACTGCCGTTCCGCCAGCTCGCCCGTCTTGTGCCACGCCCGCATCTGGGCGTCGGCCGGTAAACGCCGCAGCATGAACGTGAGCCCAGCCTCCCGCGTGTGGGAGTAGAGGCGATAGCGACGGCGACGGCAGCTGCTTCTCGGTGGTCGCTGGGCTTCTCCACGGCATGGGGCCCGCGCGCGCGCGCATCGCAAGCGGTCGCGGTCGCGGTCGCAAGCGGCTGTGGACGCGGGTGTCAAGAATGCGGCCCCAGTGCCTATCCTATGTACACGGCGCGACGGTCACTCACGGCCGCGAGCGCTGCTGTTGCCACCAACGTTGGCAGTATCCAAGCGAGCTGGCCGTTAATTCGGCACAGCGCCTTATCTCTTCCAAGCCACAGACGGAGGAGCCTCGAGGCCCCCAGTCACCCCGAGTCCGCACCCCAGCTCACGCAAGATCCCAAGCTGCCTCGCCTGTCGGGCGAGAGCGCCTCTTTGAGGCCAGCCATCACGCTCCTGCTGATAGCGTCTTTGTCTATCTACGGATACAGTCCTCCCCTCTCACCTTCTGAACTTTTCTCGCTTCACAGCCTGCTGGATCACCGCCGTTGCAGCTCGCAGCCTCGCCCTCAAAGCTGCGCCGCCGTCGCTGCTGCTCTGCTCTGCCGTGAGCCCGCTCGCCCGCATCGACGTAACCCCGGTTTCTTCGGCTGACGGGGCCCATGCCTGTCCGGCGCCGCCCACTGCACTGTCCCGTTCCCCGGAGTCCAGCTCCACCGCGCACGCGACTGCCAGCATCACCGCCGACCCTCAGCATAGACCGCGCTCTCAACCAGCTCACCCCTCTTCGGAGGAGGTGGTGAGCTCACCCTCACCATGCCGGACTTCCTCGTCTCACGCGGAATTTACGACCAGCCGCCTCCCGCCCCGCGAACCCGTCTGGAGAACCATCCAACCCTGCTCTTCAGCTGGTGGTGCACATGTTTCTCCTTCGTCATCATCCTCTTTCGCCTGGCAGGCCGCTTCATCCGCACTGAGCGCTTCTTTCGCGAGGACAAGGTCATGGCTCTGAGCATCATCCCGCTGTTCGTACGCATGGGCTTTGTGCACGTCATCCTGCTCTATGGAACCAACAACGTCGACATTACCAACCTCACGAATCCGCGCCACATCTGGATGCGTGAGATTGGTTCGAAACTCGTGCTCTGTTCGCGTATATCCTACGCTGCGTTGTAAGTCTTGTCCCTGTCAGTATTTTCCATCAGTGAAGCTGCATGTGCTAATTAAGCTCCTCGCCTATGTAGCATCTGGACTGCAAAGCTCGGCGTCTGTGAATTCCTCGCAAGAATGGTTGAAACCTTCTGGAGACGCGAATATGAACTCACGTTACGCTACATACGCTACTTTCTCATCGCAACCTTCATCGCCATTGTCATTGCGACTCTCGGAGAATGCCAGCCTTTTAACCACTACTGGCAAGTGATTCCAGACCCAGGATCAAGGTGCAGGACTGGTTACGCTCAGCTCATCACGATGGGTGTTTGCGACATCATCACCGATATTCTCCTGATCTGCTTCCCTATACCAATGGTCTTGAAGTCGGCCATTCCGTTCAAACGAAAGTTCCGCCTTGTTCTCCTGTTCTCCATGTCAATCATCCTCATCTTCATCACCGGAGTCCGGATTCCCGAGGTTATCAAACACCAAGGCCGCCAACAATACCGGACAGTATTTGCTTCGGGAGAAATACTGGGCGCAGCGTCTGTGTCGAACGCCATTGTGCTAGGATCGTTCCTCCGAGACCGTGGAGTGAAGAAGAGTAAAAAGTACAAATTCGGCTCAGTTTCAGACAGCATTGACCGAGCCTCGCAGCGGCGACCGACCCTGACTTCGCAACAGTGGGGCAGCGATGAGGACCTCATCCGCGAAGTTGGATGGCGGTTACCACGGGATCTGGAGGCGAAGTACTCGGAGCCACGACCGGCACCCGTAGCCCTTCCTGCCTCACCACCGCCCCATGGGCGAAAACCTTCGTTTGTTGGTGTCGGAAAAGGCTGGCAATTCCCCGACCCTCACGACAGTATTCGGGATAGTGAGGAATCAGATCCAAAGTACGCTGTGATGGATGACCCTGCGCCTAGTCCCAGGGAAATCCGGTCCCCACCCCCAAGACAAAGAGTTTCTTTCTTTGACGTCGGGGGGCTTCTGGATCCCAGCAATCCGTCTACGCCGAGTTCCCTAATCCCTTCGCCAACCAGTACGACGATTGCCCAAGATTTTGCCACAAAGCCTAGACGCGGCTCTCGAGCGCTCCTCCAGGATCTGGGTGGGCTGAGGGTTCCTGGGCGGCGTTCGTCACAGCATCCTTCCGTAGCGGAGGGCGAGTGCTACGAACTTACCCCGCGCAATGCCGAGACTCGCGCAAATGGTTCAACCCTGAATCCTCCGAGTGGTATCGTCGGCCCGCAACTCACGCGGTACCATACGCGTCAATCCCTCCAGGATGTGGGAGGCCTCCTGGACAGTGGGGCCAGCCAGGCTTCTGAGCAGACGCGATTAGAATCAGATGACGCATCGACAATTTCGCCAACGTCGTCTCCGGTTCCACGCGTCCGCGAGCCATCTCTCAGGAGCCCAAGCGAGCCGAGCGCACCTCCTATGGGCCATCAAGCTCATCTTCTTTCTCGACGAGAAGACCGCGTCTACTTGCAGGACACGGGCAACCTTCTAGCTGAAGGGAAGGATGGCGGCTCATTACACTGATCACTCGCGTCACTTGACGCATTTCCACGATATACCCCTTATTTGTTTTCGCTTTTTCACTTTCCTCTTTTCACTCTTGCTCGATATCCCCTGTTGTAGATCAGACACTGTATGATATTTTCTGCAGGTGGCATTTCACGAGACTCATGTTGTCACGAAAAAGGCAGGCAGACTTCGGAGAGTCGGCCGATGGAATGGAGTTTCAGGGTCTTTTATCTGTGATGGCTTCTCTGAGGCATCACACGAAGCTGAAGTTACGAAGCTGGGCTAGGCTGAGGGCACTGCTACGTCGGAGGAGCCAGATGCTGGTGCGAAATGATAGCCAGATGAGAAAGGACGAGACATCCGGCATCGACACTAACGTTTGTTTGCAAGTGGCGAGGTGCAGCGATAAGAATGGCCTTTAATCTAGGCTATATGCGATAAAGAAGAAAAGAAAAAAAAGCATCCTCGAACCCATCATATCATGTCGACTAGGCTCTAGAACAACACCGGCGAAGATGTTCGAGATGTCAATGCCCTCCATCGGACGATAGAAGCGGGTGGCGCGCGAAAGCGTAAGCGTCACCGGGGCCGAGTGTTGGAACAGTTTTATTTAGAGCTGCCTGTAGGGGAAGAAATGCTCCGATTGCTCGATCGGAGTGTTGAATCGCGACGCAGAGCCAGCTGAGGGGCCGAGTGGTGCCGTAAAAAAGCAGCAGCATGCAGGCGCTTCGAAAGGAGCTTAGGACGCCCAGCGGTTGTTAAGCAGCTTCCTGATCCGTGCTAACGCGTGGCTGGGCCCCGAGTGCATTCTTACCCCAGATCCCCGCCTAGGCCTCTTTTCGACGGTCTGCCTTGTCCTCCTATGCTGCGGCCCGGCAACAGGGACAGCTCCAGCTGCCTAGCGTCGGCTGTTGAGCTTTGTAGGTTCGTGTGCGTGCCTTTCTTGCAGGGAATGTAAAAAAAAAAAAAAAAGGCTTCTGGGCCCCGGGCCCGCCTTTCCAACGATCTGGTGCAGGAACCAACTGGGGGCCATAGCTCCATGCGTGCATGCATGGCATGACGCGGGGCCCTACAAAGCGCGCCAGATGCGTTTTCCACACGCGGGCACACTCCATCTCCCTTCGTCACATGTCTATCGCCCGTAGCAATCTGCATCTGCCGTCTTCTGGAACTCCCATCGAACTCTGCCTCGCTGTCTTTCGCCAGCTATCTACCCTGCGAGAAGTGCGAGTAGCACGCATCGACAGGGGCGATCGACGTCCTGCACAATCGGCGGGTCCAGATGGCGTCGGGACGGCTGGCTGCCGACCTGCATGCCGACGACAAGACAGAGCCGCAAGCGGTGCCGCTGGCCGTGGGACGAAGGCCGCTTAACCTCCCGCCACCAGCGCGGGCAGCGGACACGACGTTCGATGGCCCGCCAAGCGATGGCCTCTCCGCTGACGACAGGGCTGCCGGCGTAGCAGCGGCTCTATCTGCCATGCATGCTGCTGCCGCGGCCGCGACGCTGTCGAAGCCGTCCGCCGAGCGCGCCGGCTCTTCTTCCCGGAAAGAGACAGTTGCTCTCACTGGCAGAAGCTCTACCGCCCAGCTTGACCAGCCTTCCGAAGATCCGCTCAATCCTGACCCATTGCCGCCTGTGCACACCCTGCCGACTCCGATCACACGCGCTGCCGTCTCGGCTTTCTTGCGTGACCATCTCTCTGCTCCTTTGGGCGAGAGCGATCCGATACGGGATTGCGACCCTCCCATTTTGAAAACGCTTCAGACGAGTCCCAGCGAGGCGATGAGCGTGGCGCATGAGAAGATCCATGTGTTTCCGTTCAAGGACGTGCAGAAGTGCTGGCTGAGGGCCTGGGTGGAGGGGAGCCTCTGGCGAGCTGTCGAGGTATTTGAAACAGAAGCAGAAGACGGTGATTGGGTGGCAGATGTAGTGAGGATAGTGGATATGGCTTTGATTTTGGCGGGCGGCGTAGGGAGAGAGGCTGTCTGTGCGTGGATCTTTGAAGTACTCGAGAGGATACTAGAAGAGCAGGCAACCGACGAGAACATTGAGCCTCCATCAAAGAGGCGAAAGCTGTCGAGTGAGGCCAATGAAGAGGGAGAACCATCCATCTTTGCGTGGAGTATCCCAGAGACTTTTCCGAGCTCCACCATCCCTGCACCTCCTCTCAGTCATGAAATACCCAGACATGCGAATCTCAGTCTCGATGCATTTCAGGCTCATCTCAACACTGCGACTGACCCTCAGAACTCGAAACTTGATGACCTACCTGGCGATCTTCCTGAACCCATCATTATTACGGGAGCACTAAACCATTGGCCCGCGTTATCTGATGGCTCCAGGAGATGGAGCAACCCGCACCACCTCATGCGCAAGACTCTAGGCGGAAGACGTTTAGTTCCAGTCGAGATCGGGAGGAGCTATACCGACGAAGGCTGGGGCCAGGGTATCATCACTTTCCGGGAGTTCATGCAGAAGTACATGTTCCACGACGCCACCAAACGCATCAGGGATGGCAGCAACGCTCTCGCCGAAAGGGTAGCTACATCGCGAGCGGAAGGAGAAGGAAAGGATGACGACGACGACGACGACGATGATGACAAAAACGACGACAACGAATCCACCATCAGCACCACCGCAAATCAGACTGGCTACCTCGCCCAGCACGACCTTTTCGCACAAGTCCCCTCTCTCCGCGCCGACATCGCCATCCCGGACTACTGCTACGCCAGTCCCGTCCCATCGCCTTCGCCTACCACCAAAAATACCACTCCGCCTCTACCCCCGGGCCACCCGTCCTTCCCCCTCCTCAACGCATGGTTCGGCCCCGCGGGTACAATCTCCCCGCTGCATACCGATCCCTACCACAACATCCTCGTGCAGGTTGTCGGATCGAAGTACGTGCGCCTGTATTCGCCAGGCGAGCGAGAGAATTTGTACCCCCGTGGCGTCGGCGAGGATGGCGTCGACATGGGGAATACGAGCGAGATCGATATCGGCGAGGCGATGGAGGTATTAGAGGGGTGGGATTGGACATCGCCTCAGCCTTCTTCCTCTTCCTCCTCCTTCTCTTCTTCTTCTTCTTCTTCTTCCACCACCACCATCGTCAGTGCCGGTAGGGAGATGTCCAAGGCGGAGGCGTGGGCGAGAGAGGAGGATCTGAAGATGAGGCGGTTTGATTTCGAAGAGAGGTTCCCGCGGTTCAGGGGCGTGAATGGATGCAAAGAAGCAGTGCTTGGGCCAGGGGAGTGTCTATACGTGCCGAAGGGGTGGTGGCACTATGTGAGGAGTTTGGCGCCCAGTTTCTCGGTAAGCTTCTGGTGGGATTGATGCAGAAGGGGTGTTTTTAGGTGAGTTTGGTACCCTTGAACCCTGTAGGCTTGGTAGTCCGAGAGGCGGTTGAGAGATCGAGAAACGCGCACAATATTGCAAACCGGCAAACTCATTTTGTGACAATCAATATGTACAGTCTGTGGAATGTCTGCCTTAGGCTGCTCATAGCTCCTGACTCTTGCTTTGTAAATCTGCGCACTACACCGCATAACATGTTAACGCGGCGTAGTATTCGCGCACAAAATGGGTATATCCGCTCTCTAAATCGCAACGGAAGGAAGGACAGGAAAAACATGGGTATGCCTTTGTGTAAGTAGTTTTCCCCGTTCAAAGATATCTGGAAACCTTGAACAAAGGCTCGTAAGCCAATGATCCGTTTGCTTATGCTCAAGCAACAACTTCTGCTTGCCCCAGATGCGAGGCAAGACTCGTAAGGATATAGAGAACCGTTACAATCGATATATATCAATTCTGACTGGGACAGTCTGTTTGAGATTTGCTAGTCCTCTCAGCTTCTCATACGTTTTTGAATCTGCCGTTATGCAATTTTTTGAGTAGGTCATGCGAGTATTTCATCGATAACTCTTATCAGGACGATTAGTTAGCTTGGAAGTCGAGGAAAATGGTCTCGAGTCATTTTCTGAAGATTTGGTGGCATTTCCAAGAAGCGTCGGGTAAGGCGACCGAAGAGGTGGACAACATTGAGAAGGCATTTAAATGGAAGAACAATGATCAAGAAGAAAATTAGGCACAACGAATCCGGGACGCTACCTCGTACAGATTTCTTCTTTCCTCCTTCCTTTTTTATTCATCTCGGAATATGGAGTCGACATCGAAGTGCCTCTCGTCGGAATAAGGATAACCGTTAACGTAGCGGGTGAGGGTTAGATACACCAGAACGCCGTTCGCGTCCCATATTCCCTGTTAGCGGACCCGAACACTGATAATTTCCGGGAATGGCAAAGTAACCGGTGTGTTACATATTTATCGCCGGAGGAGGAGATGACCAGTGATATAGCAGAAGTCCTGAATGATATTAGTCGGCGAACGTGGACAACTATCAAGTAACACTTACCGTCTTTTATTTCATCCAGGTTTTGGTTCGCGCTGGTATGTCTTGGCACGGTGTTAGTACTACGGACGCCGGAGGTGGCAATAGTACAGAATAGCATCGACTGCAGTCTCTTGGGCTGGAAGTTCGTCGGAACGGTGGCCAAATGATCCATTGCAAAAACGAGGCATTTCTGGATGACACACTGCTCGCATATTTGCTTCAACGGCCGGTATTTCTTCATCTTACAACACGGGCTCGTGTTTGCGTCGTCCTGCATTCTCCCGAAGATTAGAGCTGCAAGCTGATTAGCACATGGCCACCTAGGCAGGAACCGTGCTGCCAGCCAAATTGAGGAAACTTACCCTTTGCTTGGGTTCCGTGCAACCTGACCACGTCATGAATTGGAAATTTGCAGCTGAAAAGCAGAGCCTCAAGGCGAATCATAGGATCCCTGGCGAACCCGATGATTCTGACCGTGGTCGCGTGCGAAGTACTCGGTGGGCTCTCCCTGGATTGATAATTCATCGGAATCGCGAATGACAGGGCGATGCTCCATTTCGTGAATGGGCTCTGCAGGCATCTCGTAGACCTCCCTACCCACGACTTCCTGAGGGCTTATGCTGCTTGTGCTGTTCAGGCGTATGTGTCTCATCTCTTGCTCGTTTCCTTGGGCCCTCTCGGCAACGCTCAAGCGATCTTGTCTGAGCGCGTTGTTGCCTGCTGCACCGGCGCCTACGGGTTGGTAGTCCTCGTTCTTGTCCAGATTCGAGCGGCGCCACCTCCAAATCACCAGGAGTAATGTGGCGGCGGAGATGACGGTGATAAGGATGGTCAGGTAGCGGGCGCCTTGTGCTTCGCGGCACATCCACCTGTACTCGGGATGCTCGCCATCGATGATAGTGCTGTTGACGGCGCCGGTGCAGATCCAGGTCTCGGGGGTAAAGTAGGTTCCGTTGTTTCCAAGATGCTGCTCGATGCTCTGGTCGGAATCCCACCATTCATAATTGGCGTACACGGCTGCGGCTGCTCCGCGCAGCACGGCAGCCAGGGCAACAATGATGGCGATGCGGTGGACGGGAATATTCCAGGCTTGGTGCTGTGGGGCACGTGTGAGTCGAATCGGTGACGACAGAGGCAGAAGCGAACACGGATGGCCTACCTTCTTCTTGCCGGACCAATTCCATCTGAGGGGCAAGTTATCGCCAAACAGGGTGGAGAGAAAGAGCAAGCAGGCATCGACGACACCAAGGGCACCGGTGACGGCTACAAAGTAAGAGCTCCCACGACGAAAGTCACCACCGTACTTGGGAACTTGATCATGGGTCACGGCGAGGATGTGCGAAATCAGGCCGGTCATAGCTGGCGAGAGGACGCCGTTGACAAGAATACAGGTGGACAGTAGGAAAACCCAGCAGCTGCGACGGAAGCGCACAACCTTGGACGGCGGGTTGCAAAAGGGCTGGCGGGGGGGCTCATGAAGCGGATGCGGCGACGACAGAGGCAGCTCGGTGCCGCTTGACCGCTGGCTGGAATTGATCATGGCGCCTGGATGGGTAGGAGTTGCGGCGCATACATTTGCTTCGGGGCGGGCGCAGGTGGGGACGGTGAGGAGGGAGGTGATGAGCAAGCAGTCAAAGCAGTGGACGCGATAAGGTTGGAGGGAGAGGCGCGAAGGATTGCACGGTAGAGTGCGCGCGGGTGAATATAGCTGGGCATGGCCGGGCATGGCAGGGCACGGCAGGGCCCAGGCCGGGATGACATGGGCGGCACCGGCCCCCTTGCATCTTGGGTCGCTTGCACGGGGCGCGAGCCTCAAACATGCCTGATCAACGCGGCGCCTCGTCCATGGCAAGAGGGCGGAATCAGCCTGGCGCGGTGCGGCGTAGGCGGGCTGGCCTCTCAGCGCGTGCGGTGAAGCGCGCTCGTGGGGGCGGAAGAACGCACTGCCTCCGCCCATCCTGACCCGATATCCGCAAAAGTCAACACAGACTGCTCAAAAAGGCGGCTGGCCCTCCAAGCCGGCCAGCCTCAGCAGCGTGCGCGCGCCCCTCGAGAATCCTAGGCAAGACGGAGGGCAGCCGGACGGGCTGCCCAGGCGCATTCGGCCACTGGGTCGCAGTGGTATCTGTACAATGCGTGGAGCTCCACCGGCTGCTGCAGCTGCATTCCTTCGCCTCTATTTCGGGAAGTATCGCAACCCAAGAACCGGCCGCCCGTATAAGACGTCTCCCGCTGACAGCACCACACCACGCAATCCCATACGTCTTGCGTCCTCCGCCCCTCCGTCCTCCGTCCTCCCTGCTCCCTGCCCGGCCTCTCGCCGTCCCGCCCGGCACCCCAGACTCGCAGTCCCTCCCCAGCTTGCCAGCGCTTGAAACGCCCGTGGTCGCTGGCCCCCACGATATTCTGCGGCCCGTCGCCCGCTGTTCTTAAATTAGCTCCGCCCTCGGCCCAGCACATCCCTGCCGCCGTCTGCACCTCCGCCATCTGCTGCGTCGCCGGCACTCCGCCCTGAACATTGCCCTAACGTCCCATTTGCAGCTACTCTGCCTGGACCTCCAAACTCGCGTCCTGGACGTGCGACCTTGTGCTCCTACCGAAACCCACCGCCGCGTAATGCCCTGCTCTCACCCACTGTCTGCCTTGGCATTGCCCCAAAGAGCTCTCTCCACGGTTGAGATCTCTGCTCGCACGCACAAAAAAAAAAAGAGAAAAAAAAAAAACATCGGGCGGATGGGCCAATGTCCCATCTTCCAGAACAGGCGGCTACCACGCTCTGAGAAACATCCGCAACTTACGCCGAAATGAGCTGAGAGATAACGCGCGAGATACCCCTCGCACATCCGTCCAATTTCTGATCGCTGCGAGCGTACTGCTCTGATTTTCTCGTGATCTCTACCGGCATCTACTGCGCCTCGAGCAAAAATCCCCGGAAATACGCCGCCAGATCCTCCTCGTCCTCCAGCTCCCCGATATACCCGACATACTGATCCGGCCGCAGCGCGACCACGCATCCTCTCTCCGCATCTACCCCGTAGTTTTCGTACGCGTGCGAATGACCCTCATGATAGCTCTCATCATCCACGTACACCTTCATGTAATCCCAGCCCCTTTTCTCGTCGAATGGATGCAGCAGCTCCGGGAAGTCGCGCAGCAGCTCGACATCCCGGCGGGGCGCGCTATGCACCGTCAAGATCTCGACGACTGAGTCGATCTTCTTGCCCGCCGGCGTCACGCGGTGCAGCCACGAGCCAGGCGCGCCTAGCGAGGCGCAGAACTGCCGGATGCGCTGCTGCTGTGCCGGCGCCAGCACGTTGCCAGCGAAGAGGACGACGCGCCAGCGGCCGTCCGAGGGCAAGCGCTCGGCCAAGTGCCACGGCCGCGAGTCGGACTGGTTGAGCACCTTGAAGCTGGGGAAGCGCTTGCCGAGCGGCACGTTGGTTGCAAGGTCCTGCTTGCCGACCACCTGCTTGGCCGACGTCTGTGTGGCCGAGACGTCGGTGCCGTCACCCTGCTCGGTTGAGCTGCCGGCTTTGGCGATGAGCATCGAGGCGCCGTAGTCGACGCTGAGGCCGCTGGTGAACATGTGGGCCGTGCGGAAGGTCCGCTTGAATTCGTCCATGCTGATCCCTTCAGTGTCGAGAATGTCTTTAGCCGGCCGCCCGCTGAACAGGCGCGAGAATTTGTGGTCAAAGTCGATGAGATCCTGGGCGATGCGACGCCGTTCCGATTGGTAGGTCTTGAGGATCGAGCGAGGCGAACGACCATTCACCACAGACGCAATCTTCCAGCCAAGATTGAAGGCGTCTGCCATAGACACGTTCATGCCCTGACCAGCCTTGGGGCTGTGAGTGTGCACAGCATCACCGGCCAAGAAGACGCGCTGGTGGAGATCGAAATTCTTGCCCACTCTCTGCCCGATTTGGTAGCCCGTCCACCTGACACGATCTTGTTAACAGACGCGCCCCTCTTAGACGTGTACTCACTTGTTACCGCTAGTTCCAATACTTACCATTCGCAGTAGTCATACGTCAACTTGAACGGACTAATTATGCGCTGGGCAGCCTTGATGATAAGCTCAGGAGTGATCTTTGACCTGTCTGCCCTTCCACTCGCATCCGGTACCACCTCTTTGAGCTGGATATACAGCCGGACGAGACCCCTCTCTCGGGGAATAACCATCAGACTGCCATCATCCGCGCTATGGATGATGCAACGGTTACGGATGTCGGCTGCTCAGCGTTAGCGCTCCACATCACATGCTACAGATCTGAAGGGATCACTTACGAAAGTCGGTAATAGGGACCACATCTGCAGAGAATCTATGTCAGTGGGGGTTCACCAACGGACATTGAGATCATTGGAAAGCCGCCCTACCAAGGACTCCCCAGATGTAATCAGTAGCCTCTCCTTCCAATTCAAAGCCCAATTGCCTTCTCGTCCAACTGTGAGCACCATCACAGCCGACCATGTACTTCGCCTTCACAATCTCGGAAGAATTCTCCCTGCCCGAACTCTTCCTGATCAAGTCATCTGTGTCGTCAGGCGCCAAGTTGCTCCGAAACAGCCCATCAGAAAGCTTCGAGCCTCCTGAGGCCGACGATTGCTCGGGCGTTGCCTCCTCATCCGACAAATGACGCAGCTTGACGGTGATAGGGTAGGCTGAAGGGTCATCCACGAGGTTATCGTCGATCTCGAGAGACTCCGGGAGGACACCTCGCTCAACTTCAATATTCGAGTACTCCTTCATGTGATCCAGGAAGAAGCGCTCAATGCGACCCTGGTGCAGCACGCACTCTGTGAAGCGCGAGATGCCCGGGGGTGTATCCGGTACCCGGTCAGAACGTTTGATGACGCCTTTCTCGTCCGGATTCCACATGCACACCTGTTGTAAGCTGATTTCAGCCTTGCGCACGCCGAGGAGCCGTCGGACGAGAGAATGGTGCCCAAAGTCTTACCTCCAGCATGTGGTTCGCCTCCCGCCACGCTCGGTGCGCAAACCCAAAGCTATCGAAGATCTCGAGGCTGCGGCATTGCAGGCCATCCGCCTGGCCGGCGAATATCTTGGTCCCACGCTTGTCCACGATTCGGGCGTTGATGCCGCAGCGGGCCATCCAGGCGGCGGTCATGAGTCCCGCTGGACCAGCACCCACGATAAGACTATGGAAATGTTATCAGCAAGAAGCTAAAAAGTCTGAAGGCCGCTGGAGCACTCACACATCGCACTCGGATTCTGGGATTGTTGGCGCGGGCATGATTGATGCACCGGACAATGGTGTGAGTGGTGAGGGTTCACGTCTATCTGAAGGATGTGGTTGAATTTGAGGAGGGAAAAGCACGCCCAAAAAGAAGAGATAAGTCTGGTGGCAGGGCAGCTAAATAAGCTGTAGCTAAGCGCATCGGACAATTAATGATGGAAGGTACAGCGGCGCGGGTTTTTCTTTCGGGAGATGCGGAATTAGATACTAATGCGGGGGAAGGGGAGGCATTGTGGCACTGTGGGGTCTAGGGTCTGCGGGACGTGGGGGGAGGTATCCCGACCCGCTTATGGGATCCTGACAAAGCTCGAAATGCCAATGTGCGCTTCTAGCTACTGTGGATCTGCATTTCAATGGGTCGATTTCCATTCGTCTAAACGCATTGATGATTTGGTAAGCCTGCGATTGGCCCACTGTTCCTAATACGTGTACATCAGGCACTATACATCTCGGCGCCAGTTCCACTTCCTCGATACGTGAATGCGGCTAATGGGGCGGCGTGACGTATGTCAGCTTCTTCCTTCTAGACAATGCGCGGTACTAAGACAAACGTGGTAATGATGCACCACAATGGTACACAAGTGGAAAAAGTTGCATTCACAGTATCAGTTCAAACAACGATGATATGTGATGTCTACGTTGAAACGGAAAAACTTCCGGGGTATCTTGAGTGCCCAGCAATCCTGCCGGTTCAACACTCGCTCTCAAAACTCCAATCCATGCCACATCAGCCGTTTGTCTCTTCCGTAAGAAGACAATGCCGAGCTTCGCCCCCAACTGTCGGTCCAACAAAGGTATTACGCCTGAATGAGGTCGGGCACTGGCGGACCGACGCCCCTCAACAGCACTATTGTGTTTCCGGTCTGACATGAGGCGCCGATCTTCTCACTGAAGTCCAACAACCTCCCACCTTCGACGTGGAAGACACGCAGCTTGTTCTCTTCTCCGTCGCCCCTGTTATTAACGTTTTCCACCTGCAATGCCTTTGCGGCCATATCCAACACCCTCCCAACACTCCACTCGGTGCTATAGAAAAAATCGCCAGTGGGGTGCTTGGCGGTGGTGGTGTCTGCAGATGCCTCCACATGCAGGTACACCCGCTTTTCCGGTGGAAGCTTGGCATCCCCTTTTGCCGTCTTCTTGAGATTGTTTATCGCTGCCGCTCTAGCCGCAGGCGAATTCCCACTCCGGCTGAGGAGTGGCTTTGTCTTGGTAGCACTACTACTCTTGGCCGAGTCCGCAGCTGCCGCCTTCTTGCTCATCCCCCATGCCCTTAGCTTCTCCAACGCAGCTAGCCCCCGCTCCTTTTGAGACGACGGCTTTGCACCCAGCGGTGTGAGCTTCTCGCAGTCATGTTCCTCCCGCATGCGATGTTTCAGACAATATTGACGATTGCAGTTCGGACAGTGGACGCCGGGGTTGAGGGAGGTGTTGACGAGGGTCTTGCAAACGGGCGAGGAGCATTGTTGTTCGTGCGTCAGGATATTCGGTCTCGGAGTCGAAGATGTCGATGAGGGCGTGGATGATGCTTCACGGCGAGCGCGGGCCCATGCGCCAGCTTTGGCACACTTGTGGGCGGTCTCGGTGCGGTGGTCGAGGCAGTACGTTCTACGGGTAGGTGAGCTAGATGATACAGATCAGGGCTTGGAAAGAAGACGAGAAACATACCCCTTGCAGCTCTCGCAGCGGAAAGGTAGGAAGTCGAGCTGGTGGCAGAAGGCCATTTGGCAGTGAGAGCCGATAGCTTCAACGTCGCCGACGGACATGCTGGTGTAGCTCTGAGGCTCTGCGTCTTGTGATGATGATGATGGGTTCGACATGGTGGACGAGCGACCGCAGTGGATTTATAACGCAACGAAAGTGGCGCTGGGAGAGAAATGTTGTCAGTGTAGGGCAAAGGTCGGGTTGCGGCGCAGTGCGTAATCATAGGGACCTTGGAAGATGCCAGAACGGGGCAACTCGGCGCGGCGGGAACGACGACCCTTTGCCGGGGTCCGAAGGCGGTGAAAGCGATCGCCGCTCGTAAGGCTGAGCACGTGCGGCTGCCCTTGGACCTTCGCTGGACATCTTCAGCGATGCAAATTGAGAGAGTGGGTAAACAGCACCTCGAGCAATTGGCGTCTTTAAATATCGTTCGTCATTGCTTGCTTCGTAGATGCTAAACAGGGTGTCAGGAAAGTGGCCCTCCCTGATATGTCAGACTGCTGCCAGAGGACAATATTGTTCGGGCAAACGGCGTATCTAGGGCTCATTCGCCCCCGCTTTGCACGTTAAATCCATCGATTCGCAGCTTCAAAGAACCCAAACGGCTGGGAGGTGTTGTTGAGCAAGTCTGCAATCTCAGCGTGATTGCCTACTCTGACATCTCTGACACCACCGAGACCTTCCAACTATCCAAGGTGGCGATTTGCACTATCCTTCTTTTCAAGCGTCGGATACAACCACCAGCATAGTACACTCTTGTGAGCCCATTAGTTACTGGGAACTCCAGCCAAGGAACTGCGCCCTCTCCAACGGTATCCTCTCAGACTCCCACGCCAACCAATCGCTCCTAGTCGTAGGAAGCAATCCCATCTTATTGACCTTCCAGATCCCTAGAGCAAGCGCAAGACAGTTTGTCGCGACGAAAACGAGCTTGACCCCAATCAGGCGCGATGAGGTGCCGGGAGTCTCGTAGTTGGCAAAGGTGCGATTGATGTTGAGGATGGCATTGATGGGGTTTTTGAAGAGCATGAAGACCATCATGATAGAGAATATTTGCAGCGAGTTGCCGGTCATGTACATGCCTGCGATGATCGGTTAGGTTTTAGGAAAACACTAATAGCTACGTCTTTTGGAGACGCACCGATGGCGTTCATGGGCAGTTGCTTAGCCGGGGCGATGGCGAGCTCCCAAGCCTTCTTCAGCTTCAGTGTATCCATCTCTTCTGTCGACGGCGGCTTGCGTGTAGAAGGCTGCGCGGCCTTGGTATTCTTGCTTTGCTGCTGCCTCTGGGGCGCGGTGTAGCCCGGCGGGTCGGGAATGCTGGACTTGGCAGGCTGCGTTGCGGGCGCAGAGTTGAGGTCAATCACCCACCGCGGCGGCGGCGGTGGCAAAGGTGTTTGCACGGCGGACATGGTTGCGATGGGGGTGGGCGTGTCGAGGAGCGGTGCTGGTTCACGGCGGGACGCGAGGTGGGACGGTGGATGTCGTCGCGGGCTGCGGAGGAGCTGCGGCTGGCTCTCGGGGCAGAAGTTGGCATGCACCTTCGCGCGGCGGCCCGGAGCACCCCTTCTCATCATCATCTCGTACTCGCTGCACCCGCGCTCTCGTCAACTCCTCTCGCTCGACCTACACTTGCTCCCGATCCCGCGTGCGCGTTGGCTCTCGAGGAATGGCCGGTGTGGTCACGCAACTTCTCCGATAACCAGATACACGTGGGCGCGGCACAGTATCCCGGCCATCGAACCGGATTGGAGGGGGAAAGGGACAAGCTTGGAGGGGAGCACATGCATGTAGAGCCACACCTCTGGGCACAACCGCAGCAATGAGTTCAGGCGGGCAGGATGCGAAGCTCTTCGCCAGGGTACGTCTCTCTCCACATAACGCCTCATCGTTCATCGAATCCACTCCGCGCCCAGCTCCAGCGTCCTGCGATCGTACCAACACCCTACGCGCTGCCTCAGCCTTGCCCATGTTGTCGCCGCCCTCATGTTTTCCGCCGCTATCATGTTCATGCCAGCCTTCACCTACGATGCCCCTCACTTACAATACCTGCATTCTCCACAGGGCAAGGTCGCCGAGTTGCGCCTTGAGCTCCAATCCGGCGGCAAGAAAGACAAGAACCACTCGGCCAAGAAGATTGCGCTGAAGAAGATCGTCGCGAACATGACCATGAGCAACAACGACATGGTCGCCCTCTTTCCGGATATCGTCAACTGCATGAATATACCGAGCCTCGAGATCAAGAAGATGTTAGTGCACACGGCAGCGCGGATTGAGTAAATGCTGGATAAGTGGCAGCGCTGACCGGATCGCGCAGGTGCTTCCTGTACTTGGTCAATTATGCGAGCATAAAACCCGAAGTTGCGCTCAAGGCGCTACCTATAATCGTGAATGTAAGTTCCTCCAGTTGCGCTTGAAGCCCTTGAACTGATTTGTGGGTCAGGACATGGAAGACAACAATCCTCTCGTGCGCGCATTGGCCCTGCGGACCATATCCTACATCCACGTCCGAGAGTTCGTGGAGGCTACGGTGAACCCGCTCAAGCAACTGCTCAAAGACGGAGATCCCTATGTCCGAAAGACGGCCGCTTTTTGCGTCGCAAAACTCTACGATCACGACCGGCATCTTGTCGAGCATTCCGATCTGATCGATCGTTTGAACAACATGTTGAGAGATGAGAACCCGACAGTCATCTCCAGCGCCTTGGCCGCCCTCATGGACATTTGGGAGAGGAGCGAGAGCATCAAGCTCACCATCGATTATGCAAGCGCATCGAAGATTGTGCAGATCTTGCCTGATTGCTCAGAGTACGTTATATGCTTTTGCTAAACGCTATCTTAATGCTAACGGGATCCAGGTGGGGTCAAACGTACATCTTGGAAGCCATGATGAACTATGTCCCCCAGGACACGGCAGAGGCTGCGCTCCTCGCTGAGAGGATTGCGCCAAGGTTGTCACATTCGAATTCTGCCGTTGTCCTCACGTGTATAAGAGTCATTCTCTACCTCATGAACTACATCTCCGACCAGAAAGTCATCACCTCCCTCTGTAATAAACTTTCTCCGCCACTCGTCACTCTTCTCTCCAAAGGCCCTGAAATCCAATACCTTGCCCTCCGTAACGCCCTCCTTATTTTGCAACGCCGGCCAGAGGTTCTCCGTAACGACATTCGCGTGTTTTTCTGCAAATACAACGATCCTATCTACGTCAAGGTGACGAAGCTGGAATTAATATTTATGCTGGCCACGGAACGCAACATAAAGGAAGTGTTGACAGAGTTGAGAGAGTAAGCATATATCAACCCTTGCACCACGGCTGAGCTAATCATCTCTTAGATATGCCACTGAAATCGATGTCGACTTCGTACGCAAGTCTGTGCGAGCGATCGGCAAGCTTGCCATCAAGATCGAGCCTGCTGCGAGGTTGTGCATCAACACTCTTTTGGAGCTGGTCGCTACGAAGGTGTCGTACATCGTCCAGGAAGCAACTGTGGTCATCAGGAATATCTTCCGCAAATACCCCAATCAATACGAATCTATCATCTCCACGCTGTGCGAGAACCTGGACTCCTTGGACGAACCGGAAGCCAAGGCTGCCATGATTTGGGTAATTGGGCAATATGCAGACCGCATCGACAACTCTGACGTTCTCCTCGACGATTTTCTCTACACCTTTGCCGAAGAGCCACATGAAGTGCAACTAGCCCTGCTCACGGCGACTGTGAAGCTCTTCATCCAACGACCGACCAAGGGGCAAGACCTCGTTCCCAAGGTGCTCCGCTGGGCCACCGAGGAAACCGACAACCCGGACCTGCGTGACCGGGGCTATATGTATTGGCGTCTGCTGTCATCCGACCCAGCCACGGCTAAGAAGGTCGTCATGGGCGACAAGCCCGCCATCACGGCTGAATCAGAGAAGCTCGACCCAGCAACACTAGAGGAGATGTGCCTCAACGTCGGCACGCTTGCGACCGTCTACCTTAAGCCCGTCAACCAAGTGTTTCGCTCCGCACGCCAACGTCGCCTGCAGGACTCACCCGCCCTGCAGCGACATACTCTACCTACCGTCCAAGCAGCTGCCAACGCCGCGAAGCAGCGCAGCCAGACCATGCCCGCGCTCGACACGTCCGCCGCAGCCGCCACAGCGAACGGCAACGGGAACATGGCCAGCGCTGTCGACGCAGCCGACCTGTACTTTGCCGGGGTCGGCAGCCAGCAGATGGCCAGTCTGAGCATCGCCAACGGCTCTGGCTTTGGCGGTAACAGTCCCGTAGCTGGTGCGCAGAGCAACATGTACGTCGTTAATCAGAATCAGCCGCAGCAGGTGTACCAACCCGCTGTTGGGCAAGGAAATGGTGACTTATTGTTGCTGTGAGGCTGTGATGGTGATGCGTGACACGAACAGCTGTTGAGTGAAGTTGGTGGTTTCTGGAGTGTAGGATAGTTGGCCAGGATTCGATTCTTTTCCACTTCGTTTTCCTTTTTTTTTCTTCTGGAAGGGAAACACCTGTCTTGGCGGCGGAAGGATTTAGGCCGTGGCGTGATGAGCGTGACCCATCGCTGCTGGTGCCCGGTGGAGCGTTGGCGTCGAGGGCGGTGCTAAGGGGTGTGAAGGGCATCATCAGGAGGAGCTCAATTTTTGACGATTACTTGAGGAACCTTTTTTTTTTTTTTTTCCAATTTCCTCTTCAGTCCTCGGGTTTCTATTACTTTGAATCGACACCTTCCGCCTTTTTGGGTCCAACCTTTGATGGGTCTGCCATTTTTGTGTAGATATCAATCCAAGTCGTGTCGCGTCATCCGAACTGCTCTAACCCAACCTATACATTTTTTACGGGATGGCAATGAAATCCCTCTTAGTTGTGACAAAAAAAACAATCGAACCTTGTTTTGGTTTAGGGGTATCTCATATGTACAGAAAAAAAAGGAAAGGAAAAAGAAAAAGAAAACATGCAGTGGATATCTCAATGGCATTGATAAGGAAATGTAGCCCTGTGCAGATTGGGATGCGTTACCAGTGGGCGTGTTTGCACGATCTCCCAATCCAGGCAGCAACGGGCAAGCAAATGAAACGACCGATCAATCGCTGACCTATCTAATCCTTGTCGGCAAGCAAGGCTGAAACTACTTTAGACCGTGAACACCGTCCAATATAGATGTTTTTTTCACAGTATTGGCCAAAAGATGAAACAGGATAGTCAAGGGGTATTACATGAGATACATTAAGGAAACAAGGAAGAAAATCCAAAGGAGCCCAAAAATAGACAAAATAGCGAGTAGGCGGAAAGGAGGGAAACTTGAAAGGAAGTATGGGAGATGACGGCAGCCCCCAAATGTATGAGCGGAACTCAGCAGAGACTGCTCAGTTCAGCTCAGTAATACGGATCATCCCAGCGGCGGCGAGGCGAATCAGGGTGATTATTTTGTCTCCCTCCTCGTGCCTGGTTGATCACCCTGTGTCCTCTCTCTCTTCCAGACTCCCTTACAGGAGCATCGTCGCCGTAACCCGCGCTAGCGCTAGCGCCGCCCATGCCGAGTCGGGGATTGTAAAAGTCACCGGCACGAGGCGCGCCAGCATTGAGCGCATCGTAAGCGTACCTATTGTACTGGCCCTCGACCAGGCGCTCTCGGCGTGTGCGCTCGCGCCTGGCGTCCAGCCGTGCCTGAGCACGCGCGATATCAGCCTCAGCGTCGCGAATCTGGGCAGCGAGCATGGCGTCGTTATCCGAGCGTTCACGCTCCATCTGTCCCATCTCGAACGCATACAGGCGGCGGCGCTCTGCGTCTTCGTCGTAGCCAGCGCGGCCACCAGAACTGGAGCTGGTGCCGGTGGTGGCGTTCGCAGAGGAGGAAGTGGAAGAGACATTGTCGAAGCGTACTTCAGCGCGACGACGGCCATGACCGCCCGTAGTGTTGCTACGGTGAGGTGCACCGGCAGTAGAAGAGTAAGAGTTACGGCGGTTACGCATCGACTGGCGATTTGCGTTGGCTGTCTCCTCGGTACGCTTCAGCTCGGCCAAGCGCCGGCGGCCTTCTTGGAGTTGAGCCTCCCAATCATCGTCACCGGAACTCTCGGCCGGCGCAGCGTCATCGAGTGCCGGGTTATGACGCTCGTCTGGTTGAAGCTCTACGCGTTCACGCTGCACGCGACGGCGTCCCTCTTCCAGCTGAGTTTCCCAGTCGGCGCTACGTCTCTGCTCTTGATTCATCTTTCTTCCCTCCTCGCGGCGTTGCTCGCGGCTCTTATGATAGTCTGCCCAGTATTGATCTGCTCGATGTTCTTGACGCAGGCTGGCACGTCCCTCCGCACGCTCTCGTTCGATGCGGGCTTGGCGTTCGTCTTCAGTTTCTGAGGGCTGAGAAAGTTCATTGTCCATGCGAAGGTTGCTCAGGGAAGCGGAGAGCCTTTCAGCAAACGCACGGTCGCTTGCGACTTGAGCCACATCGGAAGGCGTGTGGTAAGGTCTGCTCCCCGAAAGTGAGTGGGCTGCCGAGGCAGTACTATATTCAGACTGGTGGAGGGACTGAGTAACGAGTGGTGGGGGCCTACGCGATCGCTTGCGGCCAGATCCTTCAGGGGAAGGCGGGTCAGCAGGGACCGGAGGTGCCGGAGGGCGTGGCGGACCAGGAGGCCTCCTCGGAGGGTCAGCGTGGGCTGCGAGGCTTGCAAGATGGAGGTCAGCATGTGGCTGGGGGCTGAGCCAGTGGACCTCATCTCTGCCTCGTGAATCAGGCTGCGTTGGCGTCCTAGCAGTTGTCGCGTATGCCATTAGCGGTCTAGATGGTATGGTCGCGCTTTGGCTCCTGTGATGGAAGTGTGGAAGTGATGGGCTATCGTGAGGAGAGGCAGGCGCAGGAGAGAAGCTCCTGATGCTTGATGAAGAGGTCGCTTCCGAAGTAGCAGAGCTGCCGTGGTATTTCGTATTTCTCTCCTTCTTCTTGTCTTTCTTTGAACTGAAGTTGAAGTAGATCTTTCCTAGGGAACTACTTTTGCGGCGATGCTTGGGTGAAGGCTGTGGTCTCGTCCCACCGGCAGTCGGTCTGACCTCGACAATGGTGGCCTCGTCGACAGGTGTGGGCGGAAAGCTCTCAGTGGCAGGTGAAGAGGACTCGTCCATGTAGCGGACATTGGGGGGATAGCGAGAGTGACCGGCGCCTGACATGGTGCGTCCTTCGTAGGTAACTTGACGGCAAAAGGATCCAGTATCGGCCAGAGCACAACGGCTCTTGACGTGCTCGAATGTCTCTTTCTTGCCGTTGGGTTGAATGTAAGTGCGTTGTTCGATAACGCACATAGCTGGAGGTGTGGATCGCGCAGCAGAGATAGGCGGGCGATTTATCGAGCGAGATATGCAGTCTCCGCCGACCAGGTCGGGGAGAAAGCTCGGCAGAGGGTGCTATATCTTCTTGTCTTCTTGCTGGGGATGGTTTGTTCGGTCGAAGATATGTGTTGCAGGAAGCGGCTAGAAGTGTCGAAGAGACAGGAACAGGCAGGCGACAGAGTCGACGGGTATGCAAGCCAGGACCAGGAAGGAGACAAGCAGCGGGAGGTCAGGAACAAAGAGTCAGATAGGACTAGCGCGTGGACGAGATGGCGGAGTTGAAGAGGTAGCGGCAGGTGACTCTGGAAAGTGAAACAGGTACACCTGATATAAAGAGAAGCCCACGAGTACTGAGGTCTCGGAGAGTGCTGTGGACTCGAGCGACGAGAACAATAGGGCGCGGGCGCATGCGAGTCACCGACGAATGCAGCAAGGCTGTGCGAATCGAACGAGTGATGAAAAATCAGGAAGGGGAGGGAGGGCCAGACTGGGGGTGATTTTAACCTAGCCCGTTGAGAGTCGCTGCCTGGTCCAACACGATGGCGTCGACAGAGGTTTGCACTTTTTCCATTACACAGATTTGCACCGTCAGCGCCGGCGCGGGTTTTTGGGATGCGAGCGCGCATCATCGGCCAGGAAGGGGCTGCGAGTGTCGGGCTCGACCAGAGACCAGACTCCGGCCTCCATCTCTGGGGGGGTGGGTGCTGCGCCTCCGCACCCTGTCAGCGCCAAACGGCCAGACGGCCAGCCGAAGGGCAGCCACAGCAGCGGTCGCACCGTGCCTGATGATCGCATGGGCTGCGGCGACCGGCGAGCAGCAGGCAAAATGGAGTGACGTCTAGGGCGACCCGGCGGTGCTCTTCGGCAGGGTTGCGCGTTGCGTTGCGGTGCGGTGTGGTGCAGTGCGGCGGGAACGATGGGGTGGGGCGTGGAGCATGGAGCATGGGTCAACGGCGGCGAACCGCGCCTGCACCTACACTTGCACCTGCAGGCGACGCCAGCCGCGAGTCGAGCGCCGGGCGGGCGGGCATGCTTGGGAGTGGGCGACGGAGTCGATGGAGGCGGGACGGGCCTCCAGCGGGTGACATGAGCAGCAGGCGGTCCGCATGGCCTCACGGGCTGGCAGCTGAGTGGGTGGTGGAGGCGCAAGCGAAGATCAAGAGGTTGCGCGTGCGCGCTCCAAGCTCCAACCCGGACGCTGATGTCAGCGCAAGTGCCGGCGCGATTGGCAGCCAGGACGCGCTGCTGCTGGTGATTCTGCTTCTGCTCTGCTTCTTCTGGTGCTACTGCAGCGGGCGCTAGGCACGGCAAGCATGCACAACAGTCTTGTCGCCGAACAGTCGGGCGAGCGCGGCGTGCAGGCTGCCCTTACAGCAGCCACATGCCGGCGACTGCTTGCAAATCGGCAACGCTCAGCTGGTCCAGCGCGCGAGTCTGCCTTGCCGTCTTCGCATGGTGGGCGCGATGGATGACTGTGCCGCACCTTCCCGATCATGTGGCTGCCCCCGTTGGCCATTGCCCGTTGCTCGTTGCTCGTCGCAATGGCGGCGCCTTTTCGTCTAAGGTCCTGGCACCCGACCCGACTCGACTCGGGCTGCTTGCCGCTGCTCCTCCTGGCCGCGCTCAACACCGGTCGTACTGTTGGCTGTGCAACGAAAAGGAAAAAAGCAAAGTTCTCTCTCACCGTACCTCAAAAGCGCAGCCTCCACATCAGCCACAGCGCAGACAGTGTGGCTTCTCGACAGGGCCGGCACAAAGCACGCGAGTCGGAACACAGCCATCAGCCACACTTCAGCATCCTCTCTCACTTGCGCACCCTTGACTATTATTACCTGTAACGGCCCCCAAGGGGCACCCGTCACCCGCCATCCTTTACTTTCCATTCCCCCCTCCTGGGCGGCCCCGCCCCGAAACAGGACAGTACGCCTCGGATGGTCAGGTTTTGCCTCAACCACTCCGTTGTCGCTGCCGCCCAACCAGAATAACCACACCTTGCTCACCTCCTACATCCTTGCCTTGGCCTTCCCCATGCAAAGCCAAAAAAAAAAAAAAAAAACTTCGCATCCTCAAGCGAGACCCTTTCGCGCTTTTGTTTCTGTTGCCTTGCCTTTCGCCTGCCACAGCGCGGTTTGCCCAAGTGCATATTGAGAACTGTACGCGCGGCCGGACGCAACCGCACAAAGTTTTCTGATCCACATCGGCCTTTCTCCAGGCATGGTACTCAGCTGTGTAGCCCTATCGTAGTGCTTTCAGCTGGCGCTTTTCGACCTTTGCGCCGTGCTTGCAGCTTAGCCCCCGGTCACCCTCCATCTTTCTTCCTCTCCTCATTCTGCACCCGTGTCAGACCCACTTACCATTTGGCTTCCCCAAGCCGTTCCACAGCACTACAACTGGACAGACGAATATCCGAGATGGCGGGTAGACAGCCGCGTGAACCGCGACCCTGCTATAACTTCCCCCTTCTACTTCGACTATAATCAGTCTAGTCCCCCGCTGCTAGACAATTAAACTTATCCAGCATATCAAGCGATTGCTGCCACCGAGTCCGACGCGTAGAACGTAATGCTGTTCTGCTTCCAGGCGAAAACACAACGAGCATGCTTTCCCACCCGTTGACTATTGTCCTGCCACCACCAACACCGGCAACGGAAGCATCCGGACATAGGGCGCTGTTCATGCCTTGATTTCCGGCTTGGCCCCCATATGACTACTGGCGGACGGCCAGCCGCCGAAGTCACATTCCATAGCTGCTAGCGCCGGTTCGATAATTGCTCTCCATTTTTGAGCGCAATCGATACTGATCTAACGAGAGCTTGAGATTTCATCAGCACGAAAGCGGACATCAAGCCTGCGCTCATGAGCTCCAACCCACCTGTACACTACCATCGCGCAGTCTCTCCAAGAGCAGCAATAGCTCAGCCAATCAGCTCATCGAACAGCCCTCCAATGCGCCTGCCTAATCGCTTTTGACAGCCGTGCACACCACCCTGCCATCCGCCACACCATCTCTCCCACTCTTCCGTGACACGTCGACTGCCCTCTCCCCCAAGCTCTTCCTTACCCGGCGTCCTCTAGCAGTGCATTTTCAGTCTCCACGCCTCAGAAAACCCCGGACGCACACCATCCACTCCCTCGGGACTGCGCGGCAGGGCCCGCGCTTTCCACCCGTCACACATACCACAGCCATTTTGCTTACCTCCATCTGCCGAGTCATCAATAGTGCACCTTTTTCTTCCCCTTGGCTGAATATTTGCCACTTGCACTGCAGCTCGAAGTGATCGACATGCGCGGAGGGCACCCCATGTGTGCATTTTGCATACCCACATTCCTCGCCTGGCGCGCGCGTGTATGATGAACCGCCCGGTTGATTACCCCTAGTCACCGGTCAGGCAAGGCAAACAACCTCTCCTCGTCGCCCGCCTGCCTGCTCTCCCGCTCTGCATGGCGTCATCTGTTGAGAGGACGGTCGGTCGGCCAGCTAACCTCAGACGGCCAGAACGCCCCCACACCCCTACCGCGCCGCGGGCACGGCCGTGCTCTGCTAGCTTGCGTGCGCAGCCTTAATGGTGGGGCATAGAGTGAATTACACACCTGCACGCTTGCGAAACAAGAGAAAAGAAATACGCGCCTCTACGCCTTCTACCGTCCCTCTCGATCCTGCAGGATCCACCCACCAGCCACGCAGCCACACTCCTTCGACATCTTTGTTGCTTCTGCTGCTGTCATCATCTCAGCCACAGCAGAGGTACAAGGATTGGTGCGTTTCCGGCAGGTAGGACTTACATCTGTACAATACTTGCCCTTGTGCATTTTGTTACAAATGCTGTAGCGGCGGTGCCATGCGTAGGATGAGCAGGCACCACTGCCTCCATTTGTGGCTGGATTGGGGCTGTGTTTCTGGCTCTGGGGGTGTACGATGTAAGGCGAAGCGGAGCGGAGCGGGAGCAGCATGCGGAGAGAGGGCAAGAAGGCGTACCTATTGGAATGGGCGAAAGAGGCCGCACGTGGTACGGAGCGGGTCGGTGGAGCTGGGAAGCAATTCTCCAACAATTAGCGGCACCGGACATCTCGATCGAAAATGCTCCGGGTGACTGGATATGGTAAGACAGGCCATCTAGCCCAAAGGTCATGGCTATGCTAATGCCTATTACTGCTGTGGAACGACCGGTGGAAGTGGCCGAGTGCTGACAGCGCTGCCTTTCATTCATGCTGGACGTTGTCTCGCAAGCAAGCAAGCTACGGTTCAAACCCCTTCTATTCAGTATCCCGCTTCCTGCCTTCATTCCTGCGCCAGGTCCAGCATATTCTCCCTACAAAAATGCCAATACACATTGTTTTGACAACTGACAAACCTCACAAATTAGCCTTTTCAGCAATGGGATAGTGTCGTTCCACGGTCGACTATTAAAAAGCCGAATGAAAGGAGGCCGTCAGAATTACTATCTCGCGGCTTTCTCAATTGTCTGTTGTTTGTACATCCTTAGCCTTGTCCAAGCTCTAGACAGCAGTCTCGTCAAAAGAGGCCAGAGATATCCCCTTGATCAGACCACCAACGCCGTCGCTCATTACGGAATAAAAAAGAGATGATGAATGTCTCACTCCGCTCAGCGGAGAGGACCCGGGAAGGGCTCCACCAAGGCAGCAACGATTGTTGGGCTGCGTGCGGAATCGGCAACGATCCTCTACCCAGACCAAGTCAAAGAAGGCCGCCACGCAACTGAAACAGACTGCCCCAAAACGCCTCATCAACACCCGACCTCGTTGGGTCTGTCGGCTGATCTGGTCCCTACACTCTGCCCAACAGTCCTTCTGTCAGAGACCCCGCACAGCTGCCTTACTCCTCCTTCCTTTGTGGCTTTTTAGTGGCCTCCACTGCTGGTGGATTCCGATGCGGTGCCCGAGGCAGAGCTCTGCGCGCCGTGGACAGGGTTGGGATAGTAATACGAACAGACGGCGATAATGAGGTAGGCAACAAAGCACAGGAAACCTTCGAGGTAGTTGCTCTTACCGTCACGCAAGAAGCTGCCGACGACCAATATGGCAAGAATAAGGACAATCGCCTGGAATGGCTCAAACGCCAGATTCATGTTCTTGCCAAGACCCCATCCAATGAAGACGACAATGGGCGTGTTGAGCATGACCGTCTGAACGCAAGCTCCGAGGACGTGAGAAAGCGCAAAGTTCATCTGGTTGTCGTAGGCCTCATCGATGGCCGTCAGATGTTCCGCTGCCTTCTCAACGACGGGAATCAGAATTAGACCGACAAAAGCGTCCTTAACACCACGCTCCTCGACGATGAAATGGATCTGGTCCACAAGCAGATAGGCGATGCAGCAGACGCAGCCGATGGCGATGGTGAGCGCAACAAAGCATTCGGTGAGGGTGAGCTTGTCCTTCTTGAGATCCTCGTGGCGGTCCTCGTCTTTTAGCTCGTCCTCCTCAAAAACTTCGTCGTAGAGACTGTGGTGAGAGTGTGTCTGAAACCACACATAGCTGAAATGTACAATCAGCAACGGCAATTGGCATCTACAGAGAGCCTAATACTTACACGACATAGGAGACCAACAGAATAATGGCCGTCGCGCGGCTGATCTTGAGGCCATCTAATTCGAAATTTCCAGTGCCTGCGTATTCGGAGTTCTGGAGCGTGTTGATATAAGCGGCAGGGAGGACCAAAGCCACTATCACCGATCAGTATCTCACCAAACGTATGGCCATCGTTCTTGAACGCTTACTTCCAGCAACGAGCATCAGGCCACTTCCAACCTCGCTGACTGCCTCATGGAATTCCTGTTCTTCGCGCTTGAGGCCACCAAAGAAGAAGCACAATCCGATGCAAAGGAGCAGGTTTGCCAGGATGGAACCAAGAATGGCGGCTTGAATAATCTGTATGGGATTGAAAGTCGTAGTGCTTTCCTTGGTGATCAGAATGGCAAACAAGACAATCTCGACAATGGAGCCCAGAGTGGTCTCAATGACGATGCCAATGACTTTGGGCAGCTTGCGGGCGAGCTCCTCTCCACCGAAACCAATCAAGTTGGCGGCCGGCACCATGGCAATATATTTTAGGATGAAGATGGCGAGATTCCAGTAGTTGGAGTGGGCATGGCGCTTGGCAAACCCCTGTCACACGAGCCGCGTCAGCATGTTGGGGTACATTCCTCGTAAAGGTTCAAACATTGAGAACATACGATGATAATTGCGACAGGCACGACGGGCCACAAGATGTTTGCGTATTTGGACCATGGAGCCGAACTCCGGAAGCAGATGCGGAAGAAATGGCCAGGGTGAATGCCGCTACGGCCACTCTCACCGTCCGGATGAATACCGGTGGTAACTCGATGTCCGTTATGGTTGAACCTGGGCAGATGCATTTGGTGCTTGCGGCCGGGCTTGGGTCTTTTGGTGCCGCCGCGCTCGACAGCTGTGGCCTCCGAGGCATCTCTCGGCTTCTCGCTCATGCGGGCCATGGTTTGCGTTCGCGTATCCTCGCTGAGGATGACGACCAGTCGGTTTTGGTGGATGGAGCGGGAGGACGGACGAGCTAGGTCAGGGTCACAGCTGCAGGGTGCGGAAGCGGGACGCGGGGCGGATTATAAGGCAGCTGTGGCTGTGTCGGACTCGTATCGATGTGGGCCTCAGCGTCAGACAGCAACTTCACCGCTGCAGGAGAGTTGGCGGTGAGCTGTCGGGAAGGCTTGGATGGGTGGAAAAGAGTGCAATTGGGGTGTTTGCTGGGGAGAGAAGCTGAGGACCGAGGAGCGGGCTGTCGAGGTTTAAAGGAGGACGGAGGTGGGAGAGGGCTGGGTCGTGTCTTGAAGCAGGATTAATGGCCCGCATGGCGCACAGGAGGGAAGCGCGTGCGCAGATCCGTTGAAGGCCTGTTGTAGCTCCACTCCGGGGTTGGCAGCGGCCAGGCACAGGCAAGCCACCACTCAGCCGCCTGACTCGCGATGCTGCACCGCGACAGCTTCGAGAAGGCGCTTCTGATGCCTCACAGCGGGTCTGGCCTCTATTTTTGCTGCGAATGCTCGAGTCGCGCGCCAGCGCTCTCCGCGACCGTCAAGCAATCTTGGACCTCGAGCTTCGGGATGCTTGACCGTCTCACACGTGCAACCGTTCCCCAGCCGGCGTGCTTGGCCTCAGTGCAGCCAAGACGGCTTGTACGCCTGGGCGCCGTTTCCCTCCAAATTTCCTGCTCGCAGCCCGCTCCCCTACGTCATCCCATACGTGTTTACTGGCAGACGAGATGGGCGCGTCCAGCGCTGACACGTCTGCGATCGGGCGAGCAGACGAAACGCAGTATGAGCATCTTCGCTGGCAAATGAGGCGCGGGAGACCTGAGGTCGCGCACTGACTCGCCTGCATCTGCACGTCTTCGCTGGCTGGTGGGCTCGCGCCAGTCAAAACACCGGCCTCAGCCCGACAGGGTTGCTCATGGAACAACCAGCAGAGCTGCCCATCGCCTGCACGGGAAACACGAGCCTGCAGATCCCCGGTCACCAGGAAAATGGCGCACCGTGGCTATAATTTGCGAGCTAGCGCGCGGTTGCGCCTGGCCTTCGCGTAGCAATCTCCGCCCTGTGGCTCCACAGATAGCCGCTTGCTGGAGATGTGGCAGTGCTGCTTTCGAGAAGTGGTCGTAAGACGGACTGCCCGTTTCCCCGTGCGTCCTGTTTCATCCAACGCGCGCGCTTCACGAGGCAAACCTTCCCGAGCTTTGACGGTGGAGGCCAGCTGCCCTGCAGAACACCATCGGATGGCCGCCGTCCTCCAGAGCCTCAAAAGCCCCACTCCTTGCCACGCTCCACCCGGGCGGTTGGCGGCGCAGATACCTTCTTCTGTCCGGTCTGGACTCTTAAAATACGTGTTCCGCCAGCGGGAGGCACGGTCCGAGCTGATCTCTCTCCACAGCCTGTCAAAAGCCTGGCCATCAAGCGCCAGCGCCGGACTGTCCAGAGAGTGCCTGTCAGCTTATACTGCCCATACCCTTGCTCACCGGCAGTCGACTGCTTCTCGGTCTTCCTCAAAGCACGCCTCACATCCCATTCCCCCCTCATTGTGGACGTAAATCACGCACGAATATCTCCAGAGGAAACCCACCAGCAATCGAACGCTTGATGATCATTGGTCCAGTAGACAAGACAAAATCGACAAGGTGGGTATAAAGAAAATGACCGAACCCCCCAAGGTGAAAAAACCCCATCTAAGATGAGCTGGTGATACGGCCATGATGAACTGTAATGTGCCCTTCACCTTCCTCATAAACCAGACTCCCTTTGTAAACAAAACCCAGCCCATATTCCGTGTGCTTTTCTTTACACAGGCGACCGGCATTTCTACCAGGTCGATCCATCCCTCTGTACAGCATTTGACTTGTTCTCCCGCACACATTTTATCGCTCTTCTCTTGCATGAAATGCTCAAGTCAGAAGATGAAACCGCAAAGCAAAGCCTGACGAGGACGCACAGTAAGGAAACCCAGTGGAATGTAACGAAGGTCCACCCTTCAAACATGCATGATATCGTTGAGGCGTCTTTGATGCGCGATCAAGAAAAGAAAAAAGGAGAAGTTATTTTTTGAAAAAAAAAAAAAAAAAGGCACATGCGCAGGAGTGGACACATCTTTCAACCTTGTCAGTAAGTGCAGCCCGGCGCCAGCATCTCGATACATTTCTGCAAGAGGGTGCTTGCTTCGTGAAGAAGCTCCCAGCGTGTTTTCTTAAACATATCGCGTAGAAGGATCAGCATTCCCAGACAAGCATTTCTGTCTTGGACCTTTGCCAACGCATCGGGCGCTCTCACACCGCCAACCCTGCGCAGGTAGCCTTGCATATCTCGGACCATGTCCTCACGACTGTCCAACTGATATACCGGGTCTATCGGGCCATCAAGAGCATATCCGTAAGACCATACGATGAGGGTTGCAAAGTAGAGCACCCACGGCCGATTGAGCAGTGAGTCGTCCCGGGCTGAGTAGGTGAATCCAGCCGCTTGCTCGGCCGTCTGCGATCCCTGTCCACCCGTCGATCCACTGGGAATGCCACCGCTGCTGCTTTCCGGCGGGAGTAAGACTTGCGAGAGGAAACGTAGAGCGTAGAAGGTGGCGTCACGAGCACGAGCTGTCGGAGCCCACGATTCCTTCATCCGCCGTTGTGCACCTGCATAGTCCTGCGGTGTGATGCTGCGACCGAGTAGGCGAGTTGCCCCAGCGTAGATCTGGCAATCAACAATGTCGACGTGCATGGCCATGTGGGCCAGATGATGTAGGACGGTCCTCGACTCGAAAACATTATCATCGACAAGGCCGTTGTTGTAGGCAAATGCAGATGGTGCTGTTAATTCGCCGTTTTTGGATAAAGAAGCGTCGAAATCCTGTTTCCAGAAGTCGAAGGCTCGAGTGAGGCTACCACGCCACTTGTCTCGTCCACCAAGAGCTGAAGATGCTCCGAGGGAGCTGACCTGAAGGTCGCGCTGGTTCATATGCCAGCTGACGCTAAGCAGACCGGCCATGAGGATCGTTCGACCAAACGAATTCGTTCGCACTGCTGAGCCACTGAGAGTCTTCTTGAGACCGTCGAGGAAGGTGGTCGGCTTGACACCATTGCTGGATAAACTTGCTTCCACCCTACCAACCTCTTGAGCGCTTGTGGCTGACCACAAAGCCTCGTCGCACGGCAGTGGTAGTCGCATCTCGTGCGCCACCATCACTGCAGAGTGGCCAAACATGGTTGCGTGTATGGAATCGATCACGAATGCTGCAAATGCAGCTCTTCGTGTTGCCTCGTTCGATATCCAATGCCGCCACCATTCCTCCTGAGCGTTCGTCGCAGACGCGACAGAGCCGTTACGGCCATCCTTGACGCTGGGCGGAGAGTCCAATGCTGATCTACCAATGAGCGAACTACCTCTCCTCATCAATGTCAGTGTGGTTGCATGGTGTATGTGCGCGCGCTCATGCAATGGGCGCGTGGAGTACATCTTCTCGAAGCATTCGAGAAGAATCAATGCCTGGAACACCCATAGCTTTGCAGGCGGCCGGAAATCTGCGTCCATGAAGATTTCCCACCGCAGATGCCACGCCAGAAAGTTAGCAAGCTCAGCGCAAGTGGTCGTCATCTCCTGCCCGAAACTCTTTTCCAAACAAGACGCGCCCAGTGACATCATAGCGATGAGCAGGAGCGGCGGACAGTTTGCGGCGTTGAACGTCGGTCGATGCAATATCGGTAGCTGAGTGTGGAAATGGACCCAGTATGAGCCAATGTAGGTCTGCATCATGTTCAGGCTGAGGACGTGAGTGTCTTCATCCTTATTTCCTTCCAGCAACTCCTCCTTCTGCTTCTTAACAGGCGCGTGGCTGTTCTCATTAAATCGGTTCTCGATGAGGTCAAGGATCTGTTGCCGCTTCTCCTCCGACAGCGCCGACTCGGGGAGGCTAGTGTCGAGTATACTGCTCACCGACATTGGTTGATGGGGAGGCGCTGGTTGGTTGAAATAGCCGCTCGCTGTTGCGTCGTAGCCGAAGTATGGAGTCTGGAGACTAAAAGCCGTCGAACCTGGTACGTTGGGCATACTATTCGCTGGATATCCCATGGGGCTTTGACCGGCTCCTAGATTAGATTCATTGAACAGCCAGGCGGTGAAGTCATCGGCCATCGCAAATGGCGACCGGCTGTAGCCCTCACCTCCGAATACTGGCATGGAATAATTGTTTGGCGTCATATTTTCTAGTATCTGCCCTTCACTAACCGAGGTCATCCGATCTCCTTGTCCAGTAGCTTCGACGCCCTGCATTAACATCGAAGAAGACATTGGATAATTCTGGGGAGGACCCTGAGAAGTTTGGTTCATGGTGGAAAATCCCGGGGGAGGCAAAGAGCTAAAGTTTGAGGGAACATTCGGTTGGTTCTGACCCTGGTAGCCAGCGGGAGATTGGGACAGCTGACTGGCTATTGGAGCAGGAGAATTAAAGGCTTGAGAAGTGCCTGTAGCTGAATTGTACGGTGAGTTCATACTAAGATTCTGCGCTCCCCCCGAGCCTACGGAGCTTTGGGAACGTAGTGGGGGGGCGTTAAAACCTTGGGCAGAGGTCTGGGGCGAGAAATGAGGCCTAGCGTTGTTCACCGTATCAAAACTAGAGGACCGTTGAGGAGCGCTATATGCCGACGATCTCCTCTGTTGATCTTGCATGTGCTGCGATACGCTGTTGGAGCGCCAGCTGTCGCCGCTCGTTGGACGGTCTGGGACCAGCCCGTTCCCGTGATTTTGGGTTGATGCAGTGAGTGGTGGTGACATTGCAGACACAGCAGGTGTGGCATTACCTATAGCCGGCGACTGTACCATTCCACCGGAAGCATGAGCCTATGTTATGCCTTAGTGTGGTTCAAGTATCTGGCAGTGCGGGTGTCTACCATTGGTGAAGCTTGCGAGTTGCCCAATCTCGCGTTCTTGTTTGCCATTGCACTGGTTACAATTGGATTTATATTGTGCATGAAAGTATCCTTCCGCAGTAGCTGAGAGCCTCTCGCAGTATGTCTCTCCTTGTGGCGAGCACACAAGTCCTGTCTTACGAAAGATCGTTGGCAGTCCGGGAAGTCGCAGTGGTAGATCTGTTTTGGGTTGTCTTCTTCCTGTCAGCAACTTCCTTGGCAACCAGTCAAGGGCAAGCTTACGATTAAGCTGATGGCGGTACAAATGCTCGGCTCGTGAATAGCTCTTGCCGCAGCCCTCGTGAGGACACTCAAACTTCTTGTCCAGGCCTTTGCGACTGCGCCTGCGCTTTCTCGACGAGCCGGGCGGAGCATCGCCCTCATCGGCCTGGTTGTCATGGTCGTCCACATGCTCGTCGTCGCGGTTCCGGCGCCGGCCTCGGTTCTCGTCCGAGGTGGGACTTGTTATCTCTTGCTCCTGCTTTTCCATTCTGGGGGCCGACTGGTGCGCAGGTCGAGGGAGCTGGGCGTCTAACGGTTTGCGAAAGTCTAATGGAGTCCCTGCCTGCGCGGGTAGGATCTCGGCCGTCATAGCTCGAACGACGAGTGGTCGCGCATGTGGTCAAGCAGATGTGCGGGACCCTCAGCCTCACCCGTCGATAGCCGTTACTGAGGTGCGGTGTGGTGACTGGACGCAGGAAACGATTGCGGAATCGAATAGTGTTGTTTCATGGAGAGACGCGTGTGGAGATTCTGGAAGGCAGCGCTGGGTGGTACAACAAAAGGCGTGCTCTGAGGGAGCGAGCGGCTGTGATAGGTAATACCTCTGATAGCGCGCAGCGTCGCCTGAGCGGAGTAGACGGGCGCACTTGAGGAGCACAGCGGCGGGCGCTTGGGCTAGCGCAGGCTGACGGCTGGGCGACGGTCTGGAAAGGCAGCGCGCCAGAGCTGGAGTCAGGCGCGACGGCGACGGCGGCGGCGGCGGCGGCGGCGGCGGCGGTGATGGTAGTGGTGGTGGTCGAGTAGGGTACTAGTGTGCTGCCAAAGCGTCGGCGTCGGGCACGGGAGGGCCCTTGGGTGGAAGGGGCCGCTGGCCGCTGGCCGCTGGCCGCTGGCGGCGATCAGCGCCTGGTGTGCAGCGGTGCTCTGTAGGGTCGCGTGGAGCTGCTCGATCGCACGGCAGTTCCACCGCGCGGGGTCTGCTTCACAGATTCAGCGTGCGGGCTGATCTGTGCATCAACAGCAGCCTCAGGGCAGCGTGGGGAAGTGGGATTTCAGGGACGGCCAGCGCGCGCCGTGGTGCAGCGGCCTTTTGGCAGGCTGGCAGGGAGCCTGTGCTTGCTCGCGACTCTGCAGGGTCACGTTGCCGGCAAAGCACCATTGCCGCCGCATCCGCCCCGGACGGCGCGCAAATGCACGACTGTCACCAGTCCAGAAACGCCCGACGTCGTTTGCCTGCCACCTCGACGCGCCGCCAAACTGCTGCCGGGTCTGTCCTTGCACCCAGCCCTCTGTCGTCGCCGCGACATAGCCATCACCCCGCCCCGAACGCACCACCCATAAGCGCGCGTCGGCATCCCGTGCGGGCTGCTCCTTGGATCTTCCTCCCGCGGGCGCGCGCGCGCGGGGCGAATTCGTGGGGGCAACGTGGTGGAATGTGGACTATATGGAAGAGCTAGCCTCCACTTTGTCCTCAACCAGCTTTATTGCGTACATTCTGCTCCCTCCACCTATCCCGCTCTGGTGAGAAGCAGCCCACCGCGCCGGCATCAGGAACATGACAAGACAGCCACCGGGGCGCTGTCAGCTGGGCGCCCATCCACACCCCACGTGCGCCGGGACACGGTCGCCCGCCTCACGCGGCGGCTTGCGGCGGCCCGGCCTGCCTCCTGCTTCTCCGCTGACTTGATGCTCTGCAGGTGGCAGTGGCAGGGCAGGTGGGCGGGCTGTCGACGACGGCATGAAGAGGGTGGGGAGCGCATGCATCGGCGTGCGAAGCGGGCGAAGATCAATGCCGCGTCGACATTCCTTCATTTTGCTTTTTTAAAGCTGTTTCCTCTAGGCAAATCAGGAGCGCCCCGTAGCATTTCATCTGCAGGACATATGGCCCCGGACGTCGCCTCTGCCGTCTCCGAGCTCTTTTCGGAGTTGCAGCTGCAGGCGCGCACTGACGATTGGCGGCGCAGTCCGGAGCCGGTCCGGAAGCGCTTATAGGCCGGGGCGCGCCGCTCGAGAGATGAGAGCTCCGGGCGTGTGGCGAGAAACACGCCACACCGTGCTACAGAGCTTAGAGGGATGCAGCAACCGCACACTCAGCCAGCAGACAGACAGACGCAGACGGAGACGGAGACGCGGGCGGGCGGGCCAGGCGGAGATGGGTCGGCCGACCGGGCTCCTCTGCGGGCGGAATTTGTGTAGATCCGAGAGCAGCGCGCGCCGGAACAGCACGGGTCCATCATGACATAAGATTCGCTCTCCCTACTTTTGCCTCAGTGGGTAGCAGGCAGACCGGCCATGGAGCTCAACCTTCCCTCTTCACCTCTACCACAAGATGGCCGAAACTGCTGCTCACCACTCTGGCCTGGGCGCCCGTTTGAGGGGAGTGCTGCGGCCCAAGAAGTCGCGTGCCCGCCTGGCCAAGAAGCCGCCCTCCGAGTCAATCAGTGCTGAAATCGTCAGGAGGAACAACGAGACCATCTCCAAAAGCGCCAGCCAACTGCTGGGGCAGGATATGCTCATCTCGCATCCCCAGCCCCAGCCTCAGCCGCAACTGCAGCCGTCGGGCGCGCCACACGCGACTAGCCCGGATGCCTCGTTGATTGACAGGCATACGGGAGAGCGCCGTGACATTACCGCCCTGATTCATGGGCTGCAGGACTCCTTCGAGCCGGGAGAAGACGACATACCCGAGGAATTTGACGAGAATCGCCCACCCGGCGAGCCACTGATTGCCAGTCTCCCGCCGAAGATCTGGCACAAAATTGCAGATGACTACCTGTCGCCAGCAGATGCCGCGAGCTTGGCTTTCGCGAACAAGACCCTGGCCAATCTCCTTGGTCCCGGGCCGTGGGAGGCATTGAGACTACCGGAAAACCGCTTGCACAGGATCCAATTTCTGGCCCCAATGGACCGCCATCTACCCAACCAACTCTTGTGCTTCCCGTGTGGCACATACCATACCCGGATCCAGCCTGGCGAAGAAGAGTTGAAACCTCCCCATGTGCTAAACCCGCTGTTCATCTGCCCCAATGCTCAAAACCCTCTCTTGCCACCTCCTCGTACGCGATTAACGTCCAACCGCAATCTACCATTCGCGTTCGTCCAGCTCACTACTCGAGCAGCGCGCTACGGCCCGCAGTATGGCATCCCTGTGGAAAACCTCTTTCGCCGCTGGAAAGACTCCGCCAGTGGCTGGTCACACCAAACCCGCTACTACGTGATCAACAACCATCTCTTCGTGAGAGTGGTCAGCTCCGCCTTCGCCCCCGCCGGCCTTCCTCCCAGCGGGCAGCGGCACCTGCTCTACTCGCGGGAAGATTACACGCCGTACTTCTCCGCATGTGCCCACTGGCGAGACGGCGAGCTCATGAACTTGTGCAAATGCGCGCTCAATCACATCCCGAGGCCGCGTCAGGGCAACGGACCGGAACAGCAAATCGCGCGCAAAATCGACGCTCGCAGGCATGTCCCGACTGCCAACCAGGTCGTCAGTCAGTGCACTGAATGCAAGCCTATCCGCCGATGCCCAGAGTGTCCGACGGAGTACCTGATTGAGCTCAAATTGGCCGAGGACAAGAGCGATCCGATGCAGAAATTCAAGCAGTCCATATCTGTCACCAGGTGGAGCGACCTGGGCGACGGGACGACCCCGGCGTCCCGGGAGTGGGCAGCCGTCAATGGCGAGATTGAGTACGACTCGTTCAAAGCGATTGGCAAGCGTGCCATTTCCGGCACCTTTGAATCCCAAGTCGGAGACTTTATGCCGTATCAAGGGGTCAAGTCATTGAATCCAAAGGGCATCAGGAAGGGCGAAGAGGGCAATAGTTGGTACTAGGACTCTCTTCGCCTCCGACAGTATCTCCGCTCTTTCTTACAGGGAAGCGATAAGCGACCGCTCCCACCACAATCTCTAACAAGCTCCTATATTTTTCATTTTTCTTTATCTCATCTTCAAGGCTTCGGGAATTCGGGTGTAAGGTGTCTTCAAGGATCTGGCAAAGTCTCGCATGGAGAAAGTTGGTGAATGGGAAAAGGGGGACCTCGGAACTCATTTGGGCGGCGTCCGGCCAAGCTCATCATGCTATCATTTCCAGGACTGGTCTTCGCACTTGCTCTTCCTGTATAACATCATTTCGCCAGGAGCACTGAGCAAGGAATTCTCACTTATACCCCTGCTAGCTTTCGAGAAAAACGGACACTGAAGAGGGTTGGAAGGCGCGGTGCTGTTGCATTACCTTTTCCTTTGTCTCGAGTTCTTTTTATATAATCCATCGCATCGCGTCGCATCGCATATCAGCAGCTTACCTCTATGCGATGCCCAAAGCCTGTCGTAGGCTCCGACCGAATTTTTCTTCCTGGACTTTTCTTCCGATCAGGACTACCTTTCCCGCTTGGCGCGCCGTATCAGAGTTATCTTGCCCACTAGTAGGGCTATCTCTTGCATCTAGGATCTCAAAGACTTCTCGAACACCCTGAATCAACTTCAATGAGCCATCAGTCATCGGCACGCGTCCCTTCGTCCTGTGGATCTCGAATTTCGGTGACGGCGATGCACCAGGCAGAGTCTCCTCCCAAAGTAGGGACTGGAGCCACGTGTCCAAGGCGGCGAGACCATTATTGTCTAGTGCAGGAATGGTAATGGTGATCGTTGCGATCGTCTGGGTGTACGTCAGAGCAAAGATCAAAAACTGGTGTAGATGGACATACCGGATCAAGATGGCTATGCCCTTTAGCGGCAAAATCTAACTGTGCCGAGTCGACGGCGTCGTAGGCGTGGAGGTCGAGCAATACTCCTTCTAAGTGAGGCACCTTGCTATGATCCGTGATGTGGATTTTGGCAAGCGCATTGATGGCCATGATACGCCGGCGCACGGTCTCGAGCTCTTCGGGGGTGACCAGATCGCTCTTGTTGATGACGATGACATCGGCGTGAGAGACTTGCAGATGCGCTGTGGTCAGTTCGGGACCCTCGTGGTCGTGGTCCTCGTCCTGGTGCACGGCAGTTTCTGGCGGCGGTTCGTCCAAGCTCGTGAGAATGTTCTTTGCGTCAACCAAGGTAACAATACCGTCAAGATATATAGTGCTACCGAGGCCTTCATCTATCCAAAAGAGCGGGGCGATGTTGCCCGGGTCAGCTAGGCCGGTGGTCTCGAGTAGGATGTAATCGAAGGCACCACGGCGCTCCATTAGTGATTCTATGGCCTGGACACCGGTATCCTTCACGGTACAGCACAAGCAGCCGTTGGCCAGGTCGAGCCATTCTTCAACCTGACCGCCGTCTTTGCTGACAGTGAGGGATTTCTCGATGTCGGCGGCTGTGGCGGGTTGCCCGCTAAGTCAGTTTCGATTCTGACCTGGACAGTCAGGCGAGAAGCTTACAATTGCCGAACTCTAACGTTATTGTTAGCGATCCTGGCGCATTACTTGGTGTCAACGGGTTCACAAGCCGTTCAAAATCACTGCAATCTTCTTGCCATGGCGCTCGTTGAGGATGTAGTTCAGCAGCGTGGTTTTGCCTGCACCAAGGTACCCTATTTGGTGTCTGTTAGCCGCAAGCCCCGAAGCAGCAATACGAGCGGTGTGGTGGACGATAGCCAAAATACGGTTCAAACGCGCAGCGGGCTATAATACAACACACTGCGAGTCAAGGGAAACTACGCGAACTGAGTCGTAGGTTGCGCTCATGTCGGACAGAATGAACGGTAGCTTGTGGTGCATGGATGCAGGAGAGACAGGACGAGCTATGAAGGGCAGAGAGCCAGTACAATGTAAAAGGAATTATTGCCGTTTGCACGTACCAGTGACTATGGTGATTGGGACCTTGACGAGGGGCAGGTTGTCCACATCGGCGGCGGGTTGTTGGTCGACCTCTGCGTTCTCGGCCAGACTGGCGTCAACAAGCAGTGGTGGCGCTTCCTCGTCGTCGATGTCCATGATATGGTCTCGGCGCCTGCGAGTGAGGGTGACGACGTCAGGCGGTTCTGTGCGGCGGGCCTTCTGGGGTCCTCCGGAGTCTTTGAGGGTTCTTTTATCGATAAGCAGCCCTGTGAAGTCCGCACCCATTCCGGCCGAACGCCGCTCTGACGATGCGGGTGGCGCGCGTCAACGCTGTCTCAGCAGACCGAGCACTCGTGACTGGGCAGGCCGCGGGCGATGAGCAGTGCGGCCCGCGCTGCACCCCAGGCGCCCCCGTTCTTTTGAAACGGGCGTGTTCCACCGGACCCGGTCCATCGCCATCTCGCAGCCCGCGCCGATCCCTTCCCCGTGCCTTGAATAGTACATGTGTCGTCGCGAGCCCGTCACTGAGCGCCTAAGAGCTTGTCGCGCGGTCTCCTAAAACCCAGTTCGTGCACCCAACACTGTCGCTACAGTGTCAACTCCGCTCCAGGGTCCTTCGACGTCTACGCCCTGAAATTACTCTGAAGCGGCTCGAAACCAGACCTTCCAAACGTTCGCTCCCGTCGCCGCTGGCCGTGCTGCCGTCGGCTTTCTTTCCCACCCAACATGCCGTCTCCTATGATCAATGCTACGCTGCAAGCAGCAATCCTCTCCTCTATCTCCAACATTCTCGCTCAATTCATCGACGCCTACCGAGGTGGTGTAAGTTTCTCGACCCTTTGCCGCCTATCTCCGCTATACCCGCAGTCGCAACTGACCCTGACTTTCTGCTCGCCCACAGCGCCCACTCTCCTTTAACATCCTCGAATTTCTCCGTTTCGTCATCTTAACGCTCATAACCGCCCCGCCGAATTATCTATGGCAGCAGTTCCTCGAGCGCACCTTCCCTGCCTATCCGCGCTCTGCCCCCCTCGCACACGCCCACCGCTCTCCTCGCGTCTCGACCGACGCCGACCTCGAAAAGCACGCCGAAGATAGCTCCGTATACGTTGAGGATGAAAAGCCCAAGCTTGATCTGAAGAACACCATCACCAAATGGTTCGTCGACTGCATTACCATGGGCGCTATCATGAACACCGTCGCCTTTCTGGTCATCATGGGTTTCATGAAAGGCCAGTCGAGCGCACAGATCGGCCAGAATATTCGAGCGGTGAGTTGAAGGACGATGTAACAAATGTGCGGTTTGGGATTTTCGATTGCTGATCTAGTTGATCAACAGGAGACGATCCCGATCATCGTTGCGGGCTACAAGATCTGGCCCATCGCCTCCATCATCAGTTTCAGCTTCATCCCTGTCGAGAGGCGTATTGTTTTCCTGAGCGCCGTTGGCCTTTGCTGGGGCATTTACATGAGCTTAGTCGCCGCTAGGGTCTAGAAGAGGTTACGCCCGGTAATGAGTGCACTAGGAATTTGGCATAGATGGATGCAAAGGAACCGCTGTATACTAGGCTACTCGGGAGTATCGTTGCTGTCACCGGAAGATATTTTTAGGCTGCTTTTTTTTTTTTTTGATCTTACGGCTGCATTTGGCGTTACGGGCTGGTAGAGTCGAAGGCGGTACAGTAACAGATTTTTTTGAAAGTAAGCTGTACGAGTGGAAAATCGTGCGTGGCGTAGAGCACCACGTAGTCGCATGAGCGTCTAACAATCTTGCGCTTTCTTAAGCGTTTGCATTCAACTAGATATGCAAGCTCCATACTTTGAGTGACCCCTTGTCTACGCTCACATGAACACCCAACGAATTACTTTCGAGTGTCGGCTCGAGCTCTGAGGGTCGGTCACTTTTGTTCATGCTCTCCAGGCTCAAAGCCTAATAATCACAGTCAACTTGCTTTCCGCTTGCATCAGAAAGGGCCGACACTTCTGCGAAAGATCAACAACGTCGACTCATGGAGACAGCACCATACTCTACAACCCAGAACCCTATATCCCGCCGAGTGACTACAGGCCACCATATCGCGTTTATCTAGCTCAAGCGTCTTAGTCGTTCAGTGGGAAAGGGGGAAAACCTATCCCCAAGCAAACCAAAACTGAGTTGACCTTCCGTGTTAAAGCTTTAGAGAATATTTGTCTGGTTCTCCATCCAGGGAAGGCTCAGTTCCGGCGAAATGTTGTTCGCTAGACATGCGAGTAAGGTAGTAGAGTGTCCCAGTGGCTCTTTATTTGAACTCAAATCGAAATTAACCATGGCGCGACGGTGGAGCTAGATCTTGACATGGGGGATCTTTGGCCCCAGCTCACACGGTAGACCGCAGAGCTATAGAAGACTCAGGTAATGTTTTGTACGTACATTCTCTGCATATTTGCCACAATCTATCACCAAAATGAAAATGATTACTATGAGTACTTCATCGCGAGGCAGTCTCGAGATGAAAGCGGGAGAAAAGTATTACAATGAATAGTGGCTTTCGTCCCAATGACTTGACCCACCATCCTTGAACTTCGGATTCAAACGGAAACCCGCCACGAACGACAACACTATCATCCTCCATCCAATCATCTTACACGCTCTGGGACTTCTGAAGAGGGGAGTAACCACCGCTGCCTCCTGTACCCCTCAATGCACCGACCATCTGCCTCACCACTTCTTCAGTGAAAGCCCAAAGCCTGGTGGAGTCATGCACATGAAAAGCCGCGCCTGTCCACCAGAGTCCCCTATACCCTTGCAGCGTGCTAAGCTCCCGGTAGAAGCCGGCCTTAATCTCCGCGGAGGCCACAGTACACTCGAAGACGACGTGATTCACAAAGTCCACAATTTCTGGCTCACTGAGAGCAGTGGTGTTGGTTGCGTTGGTGCTATTAGGTCCTGCGGGCGGGGCGAGAATGCCACCGAATGAAGTGGCCTGCAAGGTTCGCAGCTTCCGCAAGGCGTCCGCCTTAACGTCTTCGTCGCTCAATTTCGAGTCAGGCCAGAACTCGGGAGCTGAGTAGTAGAACGCAGCTAAATTGGGAATTTTCTGGCCGACAAAGTTATAAGGGGCGGGAAGCTGAGGGAGACTGAAGCGTCCAGACGGGGAGGAGTTCCAGATCGCGGTGCCTGGGGGGATGCCAGTGTTGCTGATTAGTCCGGCCCAGTAGTAGTGGCCTCTGAACTTGGAGAGGATTCTCTGCTCGTGCGCATCAAGAGAGAAGCTCGCGACATTGCTCAGAAGTGGCGGGGCTGTGAAAAGAATTTGACGAGCGCGGATAATCTTAGGCCCCGAGGGAGTAGTTATAAGGATGCTAATGATTACACCGTTAGCTACATTGAAGGCGCTGGAGGTGAAAAAAAAAAAAAAAAGAAACATACGTGTTGTAGCCACCATTGTCAGGACGAACACGGTCAACACCAACAACCTGGCTTCTGGTGAATACATCGTGTCCCAGCTCTGCTTCCGCTTTCTCCCATAGCTCAATATTATCATTTCGAGCACTTGTTACGAAGCCAGTTTGACTAATGGCCTGAACGACACTAAGGTCAAAGTGTTTGAGAATGTAGATCGACGGCATGGACAAGATATCTCCGAAGCCTTGGGTATACTGCCAGAGCAATGGAACCATGGCTTCCAACTTGTACTTGACCACGAAATCGCCAAAAGTTATCAGCAAATCTTCCGGGACTGGAGAAGGAATATTGAAAAAACCGGAGGACAGATAAGGATATTTTGCGAGCTGAGCGGAATAAGCCTGTAGCGCTGTGGCCGTCGCATTCTGGCTTGCTAATCCAGCAATATTCGGCAGTCCGGTGGATAAGTCGATGGGTAACACAGTTCGATCGCTTGTTGAGATGGGGGCCAAGGGGATGTTGAAGCGGGAGAAAAAGTTCCTGACGACTGTAGTATTTTGGAAGACTGTGACAGTATAGTCCAAAGTCTGACCTGTCGACTCATCCGTATAGGTGTGCACATGTCCTGCAAGGTGATCCTTCTTCTCAATGACTGCAACCGTGTAGTTTAAGTCACGCAACTTGATAGCTGCAAACGTGCCGGATGAACCTCCACCGACAACAGCAAAGTCACGGGTTATGACATCAATACCGAAACTTGAGCCAGAGCCCGGGCCTAAGCCAAAGCCTGAGCCTGTCCCGGAGCCCAAGCTCAAACCAGAACCGTGGCCAGAGCCGGAGCCCAGATCAGAGCCGGAGCCCAGATCAGAGCCGGAGCCAGAGCCCAAGCCTGAGGCCAGTCCTGCGGCCGATCCTTGAGGCTTTGTTGATGGTTTGTCGCATGGACATTGACATTCTCGAGGAACCCAAGGTCCCGGGGAAGCTGCAGCGCTGCAGGCGAACAAGAAGAACGGAAGTGCTTTCATGATCGGATCAGATAAGAGAGACCAAGACACAGAAAGAGTGAATAGTAACAGACAACCTTGAATGAGCGAAGGGTAGATCAGGTAGAAGAAAAGGGAGCACGACAGACTCATGATATAAAGCATCGAAATAAGGGCGATAAAACAGGATGAGAATTTCACTTCCCGGAAACTTCGTAGGGCACCCGGAAATGAGGTACACTTCATTGAACAGCCTTTGGAATGAGAGTTTATCTATATTATTGGCATTGAGTCTACTAAGATCAATACGAGAATTCTGACGTCATTGTATGGAGACTTAGCTTGAATTGCATACAAAAACTGACATATGCCCACCGGACAATCCTGGAAGCTTTGAATGCTAGGCTCATGACAAAATTGCTTGTATGCATAAGCCCACAGAGGAACGTGATTGAATGGAAATGTGAGGAAAGGGGCAAGCAGTGCTCCAAGGACAGCGACAGATGATCCCACTTCTGTATGAGCCTGTGGCTATCCACCCTGGATCCTTCCATGAGTCAGCCGCGGAACAGCGAGGAAAAGTGATAAAGTATATAAGAATGTGCTGGTTTGACTACTCATTAGGCTTGATAACACCTGGACACTTCCCTGACATGGTGATCAGGCGTCCCCGAAGTTAACCTAGTCGGATAACGATCCTTCGTTTCAATCCGTTAGTCCAATGAGACAAAATGCTCAGGCGAAGTCCTGCAATAGGAGATTGAAGGAAAAATGGATTACTTCGCCACATGGTGCCTCTGGCAAGCAGGCGTCTCCGAGAACGCGATCAGGTGAAAGCCTTGCGACACGAGAGCCGTATGCTCTTCGAAGGCTGCAATAAATTACGACGATCGGGGTTCATCATCTTGGGATGAGGCATCTTTTTCGCGCATTATTCATTATCGGCGACCGATTTGTCGTAATACGCCACAGGACATAGTGAAGGCATATACAGAGTGCCAAGCTCGCATGCTTGGGTGACTGCTCGTCATCAGCAGCGACTCCTCTAAACATCTGTTGAAGTACAAATCTTATACCTTACGAGCTTTTCCTAACAGCAAAGTATGTAGCTGTAGAAGGGGACGGTCCCGCACCTCAGCCCCCTTGCGAAGAGCAAGGGTATACGGCGGCTCGACCTTGACTGCGTTGCAAACGGAACTGTTCCATACAGACTGCCTGTTGGCTAACTGACCCAGCCGGGAGTTGATGGCATCGCCCGAGCGGAGTAGTACAATAGGACGGACAGCAGGAGGGGGGGATCAGACAAGGTGCGGCCGCCTTTGCATTCACCGCAGGGTTACCAGAAGTTGCTCACTTTAATCCGGGAACAGCATCCATCAAAACCAAAGTGCTTTGTGCTGCAACGCAACTCGTCAGGAAGTAGTTGAAGCAATCATCGGGGCACCAATTTCCAGTGATATTGGTATTGTTCATATCCAGATGTCTGCTCCAGCCGTGTGTGCGCACCTTCACCTGCTGTTGCGACCTGGTTGGAGCCAGCCTCAAATCTGACAGCGACACACGGCTCAACCACGAAAGCGGTGGTGATAAAACTATGTTCATAGGTACATATCGTCGCGTGTAAGGGATTCAGGTCAATGCTGAGCGAATGCAAGTCGATGCTGCTCTGTTGATCTCCAAAGGCTACTCAGTCGACGGCATGCGGGAAGTGCGTGCGGAGACAGCTGCGGAGGGCCCTGAACTGCTCTGCGCCATTAACGCTAGGAAAACTGCGGGAGGCGGATGTGTGGAGGACTTGTTGCATTCGCTGACTGTAGAAGGTGAATGTAGCAGCAGCAACGGCGACGGACTTGAATCGAGGCAAGCAGACAACAGTGGCACTGGGCGGAGGCGAGCTCGCGTGCTCAATTGTCGGCCCACGTAGCAGATCAGCGTAGTAGATATGAGCATCGGCAATGTCGGGGCGGCGCAGTCGTATCATGATGAGACACGGCGCGCGCTAAGCGGGCCCGGTTCGCGAGACTGACGATGACGAGGTTGGTGGGTGCCCGAGAGGGAGAGAAGGGCCGTGAGGAGCCGGGCAGGCATCGCGATAGAACACGGCAGTGGTGGGCGGCCTGACGATAGTCGGTATGAGGCTTTTAATCATGTGAAGGCGGGCGGCAGTGACGCGGGTACGGTGCCCAATAACGGGGCTAGGCGTTGGCGGGCTATCGATTGGTGGCGGAGACGCAGGGTCCGTGCAGGAGCATCGTGAAGCAGCTGTGCAGGCGACTTCGTGGTGTTCTTGACGGCATGGCGAGCTGCAGCCGCGGCTCTGCGTCGCGCGGGCGGCCGACAGCGGGCGGCGGCCGGTGTGGTAGCTGGATGGCCGGGCGAGCGCAAGGCAACGCCATCTGGCGACGGGCGTTTGGGTGCGGCAGTCGCACGCATGAAGAGCAGCAACAGGCAAGTGTTTGGCAAACGCTCGACGCGCCCGGGCGCACCCGAAGCGCGAGAGACACGCACGGCCAGCGCAGGTCTCACCAGGCGGCCATGCCTCGACTTTCTCCACACCCTACTTAACCTGTTCCGCACTGGTTTCCGACCGACCCCGCGTGCTGATTATCACGCCAATCAAGCCGCCCCCGCTCAGCCAATGTCCGGTCCCAGCTGCCTGCTCACGCCCAAGACCTGTTGGTGCTCCAAAACCCGCGTGCCTCCCGTCTGTCAGCCTCCAACTCTCCCTCTTTCTCCTGCCACTGGTTTGTACTGTACTGCACGTCGAGCAAGCATTGTGGTTTGATCCCACCATCTATCCATCGCAAACCACGCCGCAGCGCTGCCCGTCCAGGTACGTCACAACAACTGATCGCTCCGCTGTCTCCGCTTCCCCCGGCCCTCTCACGCGAGACTCCCTTCCCCTCGCCCGCGCCTTTATGCTTGACACGCGTCGTGTGCCATTGCATGCCAGAGCACAGCCCTCATGCTTTCGGACTTCTGTTTATTCACTTGCCTTGCTGACTTCTTCGTTACCTTCAGCCTCACCCTCTCCCCTCCCCTCGTCGCTGCCGCGACGCATGACCCTCGCTACAAGCCTCCAACAACACCATGCTGGCTCATAGCATCAACAGGCGTGTCTCCAAACACGCCATTCCGCGCTCACCCCTCCCACCCGTTCTGTCGCGATCCGTCAGCAACTGGGGAAGGCGCCGTTGGCCACGATGGAGGGATGAGACGGACGAGGAGTGGCGGCAGTTCCAGCTCAGGATGGATGCTTTTCACAAGCAGGTCGAGGCAGATCCCTATGAAGCCATTTTCGGCCGCTCCAACGAGATGCTCCGCGGCATATTCCGCTCTCCGTCTGAGCCTGATCGCCCTCGCAAGACTGTTCCCATCTCTGCCGAACCTGACGGCAAGGAGTCTTCAGCGAACGGCCAGCAACAGGATACCCTAGAGCTCATGTACGATCCCATCACTGGCCGTATGGTGCCCAAATACACCTCTTCCACCAGCACGGAGGTTGGCGAGTCAACAATACACTACTCTAGGAGCCATCACGACCCTCGTGACGATGCGTTGAGGGCCTACGATGACAAGCAAAATAAAGCTACCCCACAGTCGAGCGATTGGCTTGTTCAGGAAGGGTTCACCGGGTCTATGTCCACTACCGACTCTGCTCCTAAGCCTAACGAGCACGACCAGCTGCAGCAATGCCTGGCCAAATACGACCAGCGCATGCGCGAGCAACCCCAGAAGCCTCCTGCGCCTACATCCGAATGGCTGGTACAGGATGAGCACTCACAAACCGCCTCTCGTCGCCCAAACCTCCCGGCAGACGATATCGATCTCTTGACCGCTGCTGACGTGAGAGCCCGCATGGGCATCCGCAAGAACTCCAACAGGGAGACTGCACAAGAGAAAACAGAAAAGCGTGCTCAGCTTGAGCAGGAATTTAACAAAATCCAGGAGCAGGATCCTTCAAGCGAGTATCGTGAGAGCTTGGCTGTGGTCAAGGAAGCTCAAGCCATCTATGAGAAACGTAAAAAGCTTGAGAATGATTATAATGAAGCTGCAGAAGCAGGCAAGGCCTCGGAAAAGAGACTTTCGGAGATTTTGGAGAGTTCGGTTTCACGTGCTGCAAGGAAATCTCTTGAAGACGGATACTCCCAACTTCCCACAGGCTTACAGACATCTTTCGAGAGAGAGAGAGCTTCTGGAGGCGACCTAGCTACTGATATACAGTCGAGAACAAACCCTGCGCAGTACGATGATGGTTATTCCCGGCAGCCAATGGGCCTGCAGACATCGTTCGAGAAAGAGCGGGCGTCTGGGCGCTCTTTGGCCGAGGACATCCAAGCCAGGACGGATCCGAAAAATCACATCGTTGACGATGGGTATTCTAGGGAACCTATGGGCCTTGAGACGTCTTTTGCCAGGGAGGTAGCTTCAGGGTATTCACTCGCTGATGAGATCGAGGCCAGGACGGATCCTAAGAACCACATCTTTGATGACGGCTATTCACGGGAACCGACTGGCCTCGAGACCTCCTTCCAGCGTGAACTACAGTCTGGAAGGAGTCTGGAAGAGGAAATCCGAGCCAGGGACACCACCCATCTTACTCCCATGGACGACGGTTATTCTCGTGAGCCCACAGGTCTTCAATCGTCATATGCTCGCGAACTCGAGGCCGTGAAGAATGGAGAGAAAAAGTCGCTCGAGGAGGAGCTCAGCCAAATGTCCATTGGTGCCGCCTCATACTCTGATGTTTGTTCCAAACAAGCGCCCGACAGTTTTTTGAGAAACACCGCTCCGGAATCAGCCACAGCGGCCCCGAGGTCAGTCGAGCAACGGAGAAAGCAAGGAGCAGCTCCGGACGAGGTCAAAGATTGGTATGGATATTCGCTGAAACCCCTAGGATTACAGACGTCGTATGAGCGAGAGGTCGAAGCCTGCCAGAAGGGCGAACGTAAATCTCTAGAAGAAGAGCTTCAACAGCAGGCGTCGCGTGCTAAATCGGGAAATTCGGAGTTTGACGAACAGGGATACTCGCGCAAATCCACAGGCCTAGAGACGTCATTTCAGCGAGAGAAGGATGCTTGCACCAATGGTAAGAGAAAATCCCTAGAGGAGGAGCTGGCAGTTCCGGTCGACGGCGGTGCTGTCGAGACAATGAATACAAAAGAAGAAGCAGCGAAACTCAAAGCAGCACGTGAGCAACGTCTACACGACATTGCTCTCGTGCGGGAAGTGCGCGACATCTACGAGAAGTACTATGGCAAAATTACTTCCACTCACCGTCAATCCAAAGAAGCCCTGCCTGCGCCCGCCCCTGAGACTGCGAGTGCGGTCAGCCCGGAGAATGAGGGACGCGTAGACGAAGAAGTTCACCAGAGCCTATCTGCCTACGAGGAAAAGAATCCGATCGCCTACAGTTTCGTACCAGACAATATCGAGGCTGAGCTCGTTGCGCAAAACTTTTACACGGCCTCCCAGGAAACCAAGGGCTCGGAACCTACTCCATTAACAGAGCTTCGGTCATCTTCCGCCACGCCTCGCAATACCGAAGAAAGTGTGGTCGAAACTGCCAAACCAGAGGCTGCTGAGTCGACCGCGGTGAAACCACGTATATACAAGCTCCTTGCCTTCGACCCAACCACAAAATCTCTCACGACATCTCAAACCTCCTCTATGGTCCAGAGTGCTGGCGAACACCCTATCCCTTTGAGTGTTGCTCTCTCAAATTTGGCCCACCCTGCAAAGTTCATTCCTCAACTTACTTCTCTTCAAAAGGATGGTTACGAGCCCGTCGCATCTGCCCCTAACCTTCTGATTCTTCGCCTCCGCGATGACAGAATAATTAGGGATGCTCACCGGCGAGCACCACGGCCTAATCCCGTTGATGGTACAACAATTCCTCTACCTCCCACCCCGACTATGTCCCCAACTGGCTATATCCATCTTGATCCCGTCATGGAAAATCCGGCTGCCACGAGACGATCGTCTTCGCGTAATAAGGACGATAAAAAGGTGCGCAAGACTGAGCCTGTCTTTTCTGGAGAACGCTCTCGCAAGGAAGGTAGTAAGGGACAGAGCGTCAAAACTGTACTCACGACCCTGATTTGGGCTACTGCCGCCTGTTACGTTGCTGGAGTCGCTGGCGAGGTGGCGAAGGGGTATTAGGCTTGACGAGCCTGGCAACTCATCTTCGTGCTTTTTGTTCGTTCAAGAACTCATTAGCATTGGACAAGGGCGGATACATGCATGAATCATTTGGATATTAGCGAGTGTAAGAACGCATTGCTGGTCAAGCATTGTATTCTCGTGGTTGCACTACATTTACCCCTCTCCTCTTCCCCCCCTCTCTCTTTTTTTTTTCTCTAACATCTTGGTTTACCTTCTTCATGATTGATGACCGAAGGAAATGGCATGTACCATAGGCTTTTCCCTTTATGATTCCCCACTTATGTAGCCCTCAAATGCCATTTCATCTTCACTTCCCGCTTCTCTTGCTCGATCGTGGTTTCATGCACACAGGCAAGTTCCCTTTCGCCATAAAAAAACCACCTAATCTGAAAGCTGATAAAGCCTCTATTATTCTCACTCTACGCAGGCAGCCAAGTCTCGATACACTAGTGGGGAGAAAAGGCTATGGTATGGCAGGAATATGCATTCGTTGCACTCCGAAGGATCTTGTTATCATGCCCGTGACCTACATAAGCGATTCCAACGTCCTCCACGTATCTACTGGTAAGAAATCTCGACAGCGCCCCTGTGCATGGCAAGGTAGAGCATATTAAGTCTTTCAAGGTCCTTGTACATACATAACAGCGTGATTAGTAAATATGATGATATTTCTACCGTGAGAAATTAAACTAATGCCCAAGTTATACCTCCATCCAAATCGGAAATCCCCTTCGTGCGATAAACCCTCAATACTAAAACTCTTACTCCCCAACCCAGCCAATAATCATCATTGTGGACATGAAGGGGCAAAAAAGAAAAAGCAAGACCCATACTCGCGTTATGAAAGTCAAAGAATATCATACAGTCATGAACGGACAACGGCAACGCATAACGCCGTCAACCCTACCGACACCTTCAAGTTTTGACCAGGAAACCGTGCTGCAAGAATAGCTGAACCATGCTCCCACCACCAGATATGCTACCACTTCTTTCATCTCCTAAACCTACTTCCGACGCTGCTTGCTTTACTGCTCACCCAGCTGCCACTGCTGCTGACCCAGGTTGGGGTTCCGAGGCTCGGTAGCCAGCTGAACTTGCTACTGCGACCAAACCTTGTCCGAGGACCATTGCCGCTGGACCTGCCACGCCACTTGAGGCGACCCTCGGCGATCATCTGGACGATGTTGATAACTCCGAAGGCGCTGGAGCCAAGAGCGCGGAAAAGGGCTACAGCGGCGACACTCCAAAGAATGAACTTGAGGTAGAAGTTAGAGCCGACTTCGCCGACAGGGTAAGCTTCCGATACGGCCATAGCTAGGATCGCGTTGCAGATCATCCAGATGACGACCATGTAGGTACGCACGGCGCGGTAGTAGTCTTCCTGGGCTTGCGACTCGCTGATACCCGGGGACGGGACTTCAACGCGGTCACGAAGATTGCGCAGTGCCTCATCGTAACCCGAGTCGATGTCCAGTTGCTCCGACGGCATCTCAAGCTCAACCATGTTGCCGCTGCCCTTAGCTTGACCAAGGTCACGATTCTGGACATTGTCGCCCTTAGTTCCCCAGGTAACGTCATGGGCGTTACAGAAGGCGTAGACTTGAAGAGTGCAGATGTAGGCCGGGAGAAGGGCAAAGTACTGGCCAGAGGAAGTGAACATGTGCCACGGATCCAGGTAGAGGAACGACATGAGAAAATACAACCCTATTGTACTGGCCGTGCTGACAATCATGTTGGTGAAAATGTTGTTGCCGAGCTCGAATTTCGTGTCCGGGTCGCTGAGTTGGTCGACTACGATGTAGATTGACGCAAAGGTCACGTACATCATGATGATACTGTAGACGATCATCGAGAACAAGAACATCTTCTTCGCGCCTTGAGGGCGGTTGCCCATGGAAAGGATGAACTGCATACAGATGAGGAGGACGCAGGAGTAACGCAAAATCTGGAAGATGACATGACCCATACCGTGACCGAAGGGGTCCAGCTTGGGGTCACTGAGAGATCCAGCAATGAAGTAGAAAGTAAGATAGAAGTTGGCCTGCATACAGAATCAGTGCACCGCGAACTTCCAGGAAGATTCACAAGGTTACTTACCAGAGAAAAGTATGTGAAGAGCAAGCTAACAAATTGGTACACGAACTCAATGTGGAGCAGAATTTTGCGCCACAGCGTGTGGTCCGTTGCCCAAATTTGCTTGAAATGGAGAAGTGAGTAGACGGCGGCGAAGAAAGCTCCATTCAGCCATCGTCGACGCTGAGAGATGAATTCCGGCACAGCATCTGGTTCTGTAAGCATTTGATGTGAAGATAGACTTCTGCGAGGACCTACCTGGCACATCTGTCTCTCCGGTAGCACTCTTCACGTACTTCAAGACCCATCGCTCACTTCTCTTAGCAACCAACTCCCAGCAAAGAATACGGTCCTCAGCCAGATACATGTTCGCCGTGAAAACATCAGCGTCTTGGCCGTGAAGTGTCTCACCCTTGAAATACTGACTCAGTGGGCCATGGCCGGTCTCGTCGTTCTGCAGAGCATGGTAGCGGTAGGCACTGAGAGCACCTGGAAGGACAGTGATATAGCCGAATACTGACTCCAAAGGCTTATCCAGGATATTCGACATCTTGTACTCGAAGTTTTGAGAAGCGACCAGAGGGTTGAGAAGACCGAGCCAACCTTTGCCTTTTCCGGCTTTGATCTCGCCAGCCGCACCAGCAACGCTAGAATCCGTATCAAAGGCTTTCCAGAGGTAGTAGAGAGCTTTCGACCCCGGCTTAGTACCGACATCTAGAAGAATGCAGATATTGGGGTTCAAGGCCCGGCCAAAAGCATTAAAAAACCATCTGTGCGAGTTCAGTTTCTTCTGATTCTTTTCCTTTAAGCAGAAGATAATCTGGCAAGGGACTATGCCTTTCTCTGCGCCTTTGAATCTGAGATCAGAATCGAGCGATACTTGTGTGGTGTATTCGTAGACATGCGCCGTGACCTCCTTGTCATTGACTGTGTTCTTGGCAATACCTTCCTGGTAACAGCCCATTGCAGCCAACGCGTCGAGAACGCGTGGATGAACCTTTTGACGACCGTCGGCGATGATGCACACGACAATCTTCTGCCACCCGTCTTTTCCCCACGTCCTGCTCTTTGCACGAGAGCAGAAGTGCGAGATATTCCGCATAACGCCGTGCATTGTGCGAGTGAAGTCAATTTCGTTCTCGTTGTACATGGTAACGGCGATGAACAGCTCGGTCTCACGCTCGGTGGCACCGAAGTTCTGACGTAGCTTATAGCCTCTGTCAACAAAGTCGTCGGGATCGCACGTCACTGCGGTGTAGCGCATGTGGGTAAATTCACTTCCATCCTTGCGGGGAAGAAAGCTGTGGAGGGTGGTGGGAATCTTGCATTCGAGAATCAATTCACCATTGACAAGGCGAACTTCTCGCTTCTCGACCCGCTTCTGACGCGCACCGCGCCTCTCCTGTTTGCCAGGGCTTGGGGCAGGACCCATATGTTTTTCATCGTAGAACTCGTCAGTGAAGGTCGAGTGGCTGTTGAACGAGTCCATGGTGTGCAACTCGGGCCTTGAGCCCATGTCGCCGTCGAGGCCAAAAACATCATCATTGTCGATGGCAATGGTAGCTTCGCTATGCTTCGAGTCGCTGGACACTGGACGGCCACCAGCGAACAGTGGCTGAGGCGGAAGCGGTCGCTTGGGGCTCCCGCCATAACGGGAAGAGGGAGTACCCGGTCGTGGACTACCGTTCAAGTCGAGAGGTTCATAGGCGGCGGCGGATGCTGGAGGACGGATAGACGGAGTCCACGGCCTAGTGGGCGAGCCGGCACGGTTGGTAGGGGTAGCAGCGCGATATGGCATGTAGGCCTCGTCGAGATCGGGGGGAGGTATCTGCGGTGCGGCGTCCAGGATGGAAGGAGCTCTCGAGAGCGGCAGCGACGTGGTGGAGGGATGATATGAGGACTGTGGAGCCGGCCTGTCAGGATCTTGTTGTAAGTCTTGTGTATTGGCGGCAGGCTTGCGCTTGACGTTGAGCTTGATGGTTTTCTTGATTCTGTCGGTACCACGCCTGAAAGCGGAGGGCTCTGCAGCTGGCTGAGGCTCTTGCGAGAGAGGCTGAGGATTGGAGAGGGACTGCTCAGCTTCTCGCAAAAAGTCCGCCATGGGATCTTCGGAATGCTGAGTTGCTGGAGCGGAGGTTGCACCCGGCGGAGGGCGAGAGGTAAAGCTCAAGCCAGGTCCCCGGGGCTGGGAGGAATGGGCTCCCGACATAGGACTGGAATCCGGAGGTAGCGCTGCTGAAGGGCTGGGGTGTACTAACGGGCTGTATTCGTTGTTGTCGCCGTGGGTCAGCAGGCGCATTGACGAGCTGGCCGCCTGCGAGTAGCGCTCGGGCTCGGGCGAGTAGTCGTCGTCATAGTAGCCATAGTCTGGTGGAGCAGCATACTGCGGCAAACCGGCATTGGGGGTGTGAGGTCTATCCATTGTCGGCGACCGGGCCCGGAATGCGGGCGAGTAAGTGGTAATGCGGCGGCGGTGGGATTCGCGTCAGTTGTGGGGGAGGAGGGGATCGTTGGCGGCAGCTCGGCGGAACTTGAGGAAGGAGTTTTCCTGGCGCGACGAGCAGAAAAGACTGACTGGAATGCGGCAGCAAGTGGCGAGGTAAGTAGAGCGATAAAAGCAAGACAACAGCCGGCGAGGAGAGCGAGGAAGAGAAATGGAGAGGCTGCGTGGACTGGGAGCTGTGTGCTGGCCCCGAGGAGGCTGGGAGCGACAGTCCTCAAAGCAGGGCGGTTGCTACGGTGATGCGCCAGGGATGTTTGGACGGGCGACGGCCATGACTTAATCCTCGGCAGACGTTGGAGCGCAAAGTCTTTGCCGGGGGTTGTCCAGGCGCCCGGATCGCCAGCGCGGCACCGTCCAGCCTTACCCGCCTCCCACTGCACTACGCCTGCACCGACTCCGACCGCTCCGCTGACTTCCCGACTCCCGGCTGGCGCGCCTCCTCTCGGCTTTCTCTCTCCCTCCAATTCGAGCTCTTTGCTTTCTGCGCCACGGCCACAGCTCCCGCCGCCCTCATCCATCTCGTGCCGTCCTCTGATCGCCAAAAAGCTTGTCTACCTCCCGCCTGCAGCTTCTCCACCCGCTTATCTACTTTGAATCCAATCCCACTCCCGCCTCTCCATCATCCCAATCTCATGCACCCGCCGCCCTGCTCTTCCATGCGCTCACGTCCCGGGAAGCCTTAGGCATAAGACGCCTCCTTGTCCTACTCTCGCAAGCACGACTCGCGTCCGACAGCACGCACTGGCCGACCAGCTGGGAACACGCCGATCGTAAATGCCGCAGAGCCATTCAGGAGCACAGCTGTGCCTCTGGAATCCCAAGGCACCCGCTGACCTCATCTGAAATCAAAACCTGCGCATCCGTGACATCCGGAAAGCGCCCATGTACCTGGGCTTCGCCGAATGTGTTCGCGGCCTCGCGACCACTTGTCGATAAATGTCCATGGCCTACCGCATACAAGCTCATGCTCCCGCAAATCTTGCCTTTGCGCTAGCCCGTATCGGCCATAGTGCTTAGCATTGACGGCTGCCTGCTTGAGAGGCAGTGCTTCGCAGTCCCACAAATAGATAGACCTAGTCGCTATAACCTTCTCGCTACTGTTCAACAGGAATCGACGCCTACAAAATACGAGCGAATTTCCCGCCAAGCCACAATGCACCTATCGGAGTCCAGACCCTCCTAACTCAATCCTGCCCGCCTACCTTTCTTCTGCGTCTGTCTAGTATTCACCATGCGACGAATGCCCGTGATGCTTTCCCGCCCCTTTGCCTTCCGCCTCTTTATCCAACTTGTCATCTTTTCCGGGAGCTGTCTGGCGTCGACGTCTGGGAGAGGAACGTTGCTGGGCCCCAACCAAACTCCTAGCTGCGGTAGAATCATCGACTCGGAACGCCTTATTCTGCTGGTGGAATGCAAGGAGTGTCCAGTATTTGACTTGGGTATCAGCAAGACATGGATGGGCAACGATGCCGCACTGGTACTTAAATGCCACCCATAGACTTTTACCCAGCCATTCATTGACAAGCTCAGCTCTACGACATTAGGATTGTCGACCCGTCGGTGGGAGATTTGGCCTGGACACAGACTGACCCTACCGATCCCGACCGTCGCATACAATTCTATCCTCCTGCCAACCCTGATTCTCTTTCTCCATTTGTGAGGGGTGTGAGTCTCGTGGCTCCGCCTTCCATTACCGTATCCGAATACTTAGAGGGCACCATCGAGCCCGCCCAGGTTCTTCGCGTGCCGGGCACTGTCACCGCCCTAGGAATCACGAACAGGCACCGATGGGATATCACCCGCATTTCCTACGTAAACGGCTTGGCTTACACAGGGCCTGGCCAAGTGATATCCGATGTTCCTGTCGTCCACATTTACACGTTTCAGAACGGAAGCGGACCTGTCGAGCTCGTGTGGTGGGAGATTCAAGATGTCTACTACTACCGAAGCGACATTTCGGAGCCGCAGATGCCCATCGGTCTAGAACGGAAGCTCCGGGGACTGGGCAATTTTGACCTGGGTGAAGAGGAAGACGCACACAACGGGGTCCTGTTTCAGGGATTGCGGAGCCGGCAGTGGACGACGTTGGCATCGATCACTTTGGGAGTGGCTGCCATCTGTGTTTTCATAGCAAGGCTGATGGTTAGCTGTCTCTTTAGAGATACTGATAACGGGCACAAGATGCTTGAAGAGGATTGTTATGATGGAGAATTTTGCAGAAGGAACAATACTCCGAGGTTTCAGTGACATCAAGTAGTATTTGAGCTCAAATATAGCACGAGCGGCGACTATCTGCCAGTAGTCCTTCACAAAGACCTAATAGTGTAACACAGCACAGTGACTCGAGCATGTTTAGGACGGGTGCTGGAAGCCGAGGATTACTTAAAGGAATTTTGTACTGTGCTATCAGCAGAAGCTGTATCACGGTAGGAGATACAGCCAGGTTCTCTCCGAACAGGAATGCGTGTCCTGCCGGCCGTACAGTTCAACAACATACACTACAGCATATGTTAGGCGTTCTGAGAGCAAGGCTGGAATTCGGGATACGGCGCAGCTTGACCACCCAATCAGTGAGATAGCTGCCACGTTGCATATGGGCCACACTGCAAATCGATCCTGCAAATGCACTAAGATCATCCGGACTGCGTGTGAAGATCGCGAACGCAATCCCGATGGGTCTGCGGCGCATGGCTTTGTATCTCGCCGACTGTTGGAAACCGTAAGGGGTCAGCCTTGCACGGAGTTTCAGTTCCACACGAAGAGAAATAATCTTGGATGACGTTTCCTGCAGTTGGTAAGCGTTGTGCATACGCGGCTGATCGGGCAGCTTAGATCAGGGATTTGCTGGGCAGAGTTGCCGTAGTGATGCGAACGTTCTAATCCGTGATGGCACTCATTGGAAGGAGGTGGGTGCTCGACGGTCGGTGACGTATTGACTCCCTTGCGACACAGAAACGTCATGTCTTGCCGAAGGAGCTGCTAGGTCGATAAATTCCGCATCTCCGCCACCGCCAGCAGGTATCGTGGATAGAATAGATCATAGAGTAGACAGGTAGAGGTGTAGATACAATATCTTTTTCTTCATTATTGTCTCTTTCTCTCTCTCTTTTGGACATAGAACAAGAACCAACGGCATCAGACAACCTCGGTTTCTCGTGCGCGCTTGCTACTGGAGGCGGCAGTGGCATTGGCAAAGCGCTCTCCGAATACCTTATCAAGAAGGGCAAGAAGGTCATCATCGCAGGCCGTACCGAATCTAACCTCGCATCTGCAGCTAAAAAAAAATCGGCGCGGCTGCACACTATGTACTGGACACGGGAAAAATCTCCTCCATCCCTTCTTTTGTCGAGACGATAATCTCCGACCACCCCGAAATGGATTGCCTCATCAACAATGCCGGTGTGCAGCGTCCTCTGCGAGTCCTCGAGGACGATCCGACAGACTTTCTCAGCAGGGCTGATCAGGAAATCGACATCGACATCCGTGGGCCAATGCATCTCGCATTGAGTCTACTAGAGCACTTCAAGTCCAAGCCCGTGCGGTCATCATGAATGTATCGAGCGTATTGGGGTATATTCCGTTCAGCATCATAAATCCGGTCTACAAAGGCACCAAGGCGTGGCTGCACTTTTGGTCGATGAACCTACGTGCGCAGCTAAAGGGCACGAGAATTCGGGTCGTTGAAATCGCGCCGCCTGTGGTTGCCACCGACTTGCATCGCGAACGAGAGAACCCAGACGACAACAAGAAAGAGAAGAATCTGAACGCGTTGAGTGTGGGCGAATACGTGGACGAGATCAGCAAGAAGCTGGAGAAAGTCGATGAGACGATTGGCGCCGGAATAGGAGCTGATGTTGTAGACAAATTGTTCGCAATATTTGGGGAGCAGTACGCGAAGGCTGCTGGTCTGTAGAGGCGGACTAGATAAGTGTGCTAGATCAAGTAGATGTACACCTGTGGAGAGACTGCAATGATCATTATGATTTTCTATAACGAAGCGGAAAGAAATCAAAGACAAGCATGAACCCAGTGAGGGTGCGCTGCATGGAGGTGATTCGCTGAACAGGACTAGCGTGAGCGTGACGCGCTTTCCGAAATCGAGGCGCATCGCTTTGTTTACAGTTGCCTGTCCCCCGCCAAACTTCAGCACCGCCTCCGACACCCGACAGTCACCACGACGACCGTTGCCAACACCTGACCTGCGCTGTCGCGCGCGCATGCATATTCCGCAGGATCATGTCTCGACGCGCTGCACCTCCCTCGCTTTCCCACATGGTTGACGAGTCCGCCTCCGAAGACGAGTTCGCAAAGGACTCGATCGCCCACAACATGACCTCCGACTCTCTCATTGAAAATACCGCTCCCGCAATGAAGCGTGCCGTCGGCCGACGCAAGGCTGCTCCGGCTGCCAAAGTGCAAAGAACAACCCGTAGGACCAGCGGCGGCTCCATCATGGCAGAGAAGGCCAAAGTCGGAAAGAAAGCCCCGTCCAAGAGGAAGGCTCTCGCCGAAAGATCCGAGCCCAATGCCAGCGATACCGAAGATGTTGAAGACTTCGACGTGCCTGAGGAACAGGAGGAGGCTGTGATGCCAGTGAAGAACAAAGGGAGAGGCCGCCAGAAGCTGACCGCTTCGGAGCCCGCGAAGAAGCCCAAGGCCGGCCCCAAGGGAAGAGGTCGCCGAACCAAGAAGGAGCCCTCGCCCGAGCCTCTGACGCAGTCTATTCCTGAGACGCAAGACGACCCGGACCCGATGGATGTGGAGCCATCAATCGAGGATATCCCAGAGCTGCCAGAGACTCAGCCGCCGCCTAAACACCTTAATCGCGCACGCTCTGTCTCTAAACAGCTGGGCCTGGTACCGTACAGAAGGGCAGGAAGCGTTGCTTCGGATGCGGAGAGGCCAAATAGTGAACCGGCTCTTCGTCGAAAATTAGGCGACTTGACCAAGAAGTTTGAAAACTTGGATGTGAAATATCAAAACTTGCGCGACATCGGCATATGCGATGCTGAGGCAAACTTTGAGAAGCTCAAGCAAAGCGCAGATGAACGGGCAAGAGGTGAGTCTCAGAAACATAGGGTAATTCCTCCTGTATAATGCTGACCGCAAAGCAGCGCAGGATGATGTTATCGCATCGCTCAAGAACGAACTGGCAACTCAGCGCGCCTTGGCTGCAGAATCCAAAACGCTCAAGAGCCAGATCATGGAGCTAAACGTCACAAAGAGGCAGCTTTCATCCGAGAACAAGTCCCTCCACAACCAGCTTTCTGAATTGCAGACCGAGGTAAAGACCCTCACCGCGAAGCTAGCCATTAGCAGAGCGTCTGCGACAAATCCTGAGGCCAAGGTCCCAGGTAGTGCTATAAAGGCGCAAAGGACTATCCCATCGGGAGCCGCAGAGTCTACCAAAGATTCGCAGATCAGGCAATTGAAGGAAGATCTTTACAGCGACCTCACAGGTCTCATAATTAGGGGAGTGAAGCGCGGGGAATATGAGGATATCTACGATTGCATCCAGACTGGTCGCAACGGTAGTGAGTTCTACCACCTACCTGATCCAAGTTTTGCGTGGACGAAGCTGACTGACAAATGGAAAAGCCTTGCACTTCCACCTTGCTGTTGCATCCGATGATAAGCCCTCCAGTCAGAGTTACGAAGAGGCTGAGTTTGCGTATACACCTCTCTTGGACGAGAACCGAGATCGCGACCTACTTGACATATTGCCCGACTACCTTACCGAGGAGATCTGCTTCCCGCGCAGCAGTGCTGCCAAATTTTACGCTAAGGTGGTGGACTGCATGACGAAGAAGGTGATTATGGAGGAATAGCAGAAATATTGCTCTAGCACAGGTTGTATCGGGTAAAGGCGTTTGATCATGGTGTTTTCGGCGCTGCAATATACCTCTGGGCTTGGTGGACTGGATTCCCGATCGGCTTTTTCCAGGATTGCTTTCTGGGTACCTGGAATTGGGTTTTCACCAAAGGACGGGGAGCTTGGCGTGCTGTCATAATGGAATGTGAGATTTATGATATCGAATATCGATAGTGATGCTTATACTGGGAACCGAATTCTTGACCGCGCCGGTGGTTCCAAGCCCAATGACTCCATACTATTCTGCAAGCAGCAGGCCAGCCATACGACCCACTCGTTGCCCGTGAAACCAGCGACAAATCAAGCCCGGCCCAGCTCCGTGCCCAGATAGCCAGCGGGCGTAATTGGCTTTCCAAAAGCTTTTTTGTGGCACGCAGATCCGACGTTCAATGTTGGGGTTCTTCAGCCAATTGTGAATCGAAGGCGCCATCGGGTGCACCGTGGGGAGAAGTGGCTGATGAAAACGGAGGTGTAGTTTCCTGTGGCTACGAGTATGGGCCTGGGTATGCTTGTTAGGCCGGTAGCTGAAAGGGGGAAGGAAGGGTGCACCGCCCTTCCTTGGCCCCTATGGAACAGGCAAGGCTAGACCGCAGCGTCGGGCGCAGAAGTGCAGTGTTTACCGTCATGGGCTTCCCTGACTTTGTTTCATGAAAGGATGGCACCGAGAGCTGTGCAGAGGAGGGCAACAATATTGTCTGCATTCGCAAGAGCAGCTCCTCGCCTTCTCGCCGCAACAAATGTACGCTTGAGGACACGCTCTGAACGCCCAAAATATACGACAAACTTAGCTGAATCGAAGTCACAGCTGCTGTCTACCAGGCTTCAACCTTACTAGTCCTCCGCGTCACTTTCTTCTGCATGGGATAGTTGCAGGTTCATCCGTTCATCGCCACCATGTCTCGACTTCACCGGCTCGACATGGCCAGCCACACCGCGTCCCTACCCAAGGGACAATTCCCACGGTCCATCGCCGACGCCAATCACACCCGAGCGCCCTTCACCCACCCCCATGTCTTCACTTTGCGACGTTCGAAGTTATGAAGCTTTCCACCAATAGCAAGCGTCGTGATGATTAGCAGGGCGCGGCCAAAGCCGCTTTCTGGCAAGGGAATCATAGCGCTATGGTAGACTATGGGCGCTGGCTTTTCGGTCCGGCTTTCTTTTCGGCGGGCGTGCGTGCCACACTTCGACCAGGAAAAGTTGCGGCAGCAGCGGCATTATTCCCGGCTTGCTGTCAGCGCGCGCGTCGGCCGCTTTCGGTGGCTGAGTTTTGCTGCACCAACATCCCTGTTCTGAGCCGACGCACGAGGGGAACGGCAAGGATAAAGGGTTCGCAGAAGTCGTCGGTGCTGAGGTGCGTGGTAGAATGCCAGCGCTTGGGAGACCTTCTTGGAGTGAGGTGGAAGCTGCGTGAAGTGTGGAATATTCCCTGTTTAGGAATCCATGCGAGCTTGGTCGCGCTACTTTCGCGGAAGCTAAGGGCTTAGACTGAATAACTCAATGGCTCCTCCGGCTCAAAGTATTGACCACGCAATGAGGCGTTTAATGCATATGTGCGCTCCAGAACGGACCCAGGAATTTAATATATACATGTGAACGATCGCCAAGAATCCATGTGAAAGGATCCGCCTTTTCTGCAGCATTGGTCGTGTTGACATACAAGACTCACCAGCACAAATCTTAATCAAAAGGCAAAACTCGTGGAACACGCCACGGTCCTGTATGGATAGGCATTACTTCCCCAGCGAAGTGTCTACACACGATCTGGCACTGATCATTGAAGTAGCCGATATCACCTTTCCAGAGACCTGCGACTGTGCACGGAAACATAGTAGCGAATGATTTCGTGTCTGCCGCACATCTTCGCCTCATCTGCCATAGAAGCGATTCTCAACACGGGGGCTTCCCCGTTCGGAAAACCCGAGGTAACACCACGCCGTCCACACAGACTGACAAAGATAGCGAATGGCCGCGTAGAAGTAGCTATAAAAGCCGGTATCGCTCTTGCCCACTCAGGCATCCAGGCCAACGCCTCTAACCGTCCAGGGCAACACCTCGACAACTTCCGACGTAGGGACAAGACCTTGGCTATCCCTTCTGGCCAGCCAGATTGCGCCGTCGGCTTGCGGTCCGGCGGCTTGGTACGGCCGCGCGTTGCACCGCAGGGAGAGTTCAGCAAAACCCTTTTCTCTTCCTGGCAGCGTTGTCGGCTGGCCCGATTTATTGACGAGTGCGGGTGAAGGAAGGAGGAACCGAAGCGTCTCGGCATGCAAGGGCGCCCGATGGGATCGGAGGATCGAAGGGAAAACTGGGATCGTGAAAGGCCAGCTCAGGCGTCAGCCAAGACTACAAGAGCCGCCAAGGACCTTGGAGAAGGACATGAGCAAAAAGTATATCAGGTTCGAGAGTTGCAGATGAGCAATGATGACGGAATCAGCCTCCTCAAGAGAAAGGAAGATGAGAATGCTCTGAACAGTTTTGCGAACGGCACAGGCAGCGTCGAAGCCCAGGCCTGGATGTCTCTCGTCCGATCGATCACGTAGGATTATATGGTCCGCGTATCCTACCATGGGGTTTCATCAGAGTTGGCACAGCGAAGGTGGAGGGATGAGTATCCATTCCGACTTATTCAGGCACACTAACACGAACCCAATCTATAGATAGCCCAGGGTGAGACTTTATTGTCCCAGCATCCACACGGATGCTCTTAGGGACTGGTTTGACCTGTCACTGGGCTGAAGGCAGAAAAGGAAAGCTGGTGAATGCACAGGATACTTACCTCCTCTTCATGGCTTTCCGTAAAGAGTGATGAAATGTAAAATGAGAAACAACAACAGTAGGCAAGCTGACGACATGACCCCAGCGCTTGAAGATTATAGACAAGATCAGGGGAAATAGAGAAAGCAGATTTGTAGAAGGACAGTGCAGTCGGACTTGACGAAGCTTCGTCAGTTTGGCTCACGCGTTCGGTGGCTACTTAGGACGGGTATATGACAAGACCATGGGACCCGGCGCTTTGAGACTCTGCGTGTGAGCCATTGCTGTGAACCCCGCGAACAGTTTCGAGAAGCGGCGTAGACTACGTCCAGCTACTTCGGAATGGTTAAGAATCTCGGATAGCCATACTTGAGGCCCGTACAATGGCGATAATGGTTTGTTGCGTATAATTGTGGCGTCAGTGGTTCAAGTAGGGGCATCTACTGTTAGTAGCGAATCACGCAAGCAAGAAGGGGGATGATACTGGCAATCAAGCGTCGTCCTCCAGACAGAAGTCTATTGGACTCAGCGACACCTTGTGTGGGGGGAACCTTCATTGGCTCTATGCCTAAATCATAATTTCCGCCATCCCTGGTATCCGAACCAAAAAGCACTGCTCGCCCGTTTTTTTGTCCCCTCTCTCACTTCTTTCTCGAAGGTATTTACTGACCGGGGCGGCGGTCACCGAAACGGCGAGGGCGCTCGGAGACCTGCTGCTGAGCAACAGGAACAACGTTGACGGGGATCGAGTCGAACTAAAACAAAGGGTTAGGATGGCAACGAGAAAGAATCACGTAAATGAATAACATACGCCCAGGCTCTTAAGCAGGTCCTTGGTCTCCTGGTCAACGTCGAGCTGGCCGCTGTCGGTGTTCTGGGTGAAGTCGAGGGCGGAGACCTCAGGAACGTATTGATCCTTGCGCTCACGCTCTTCTTCCTGCAGCTTGAAAGAGATGCCGCGGACAGGACCCCGCTGGATGCGCTTCATCAAGTGAGTGGTGTAGCCGGCAATCTGGATGTTTTTGTTAGGGCTGGTCTTCGGAGTGCATGGTGACTTTTCTGCTGACCTTGTTGCGAAGGCGCTTCGAGGCAATGATAGCAATCTCATCGCAGATCCTCTGTCATACAAATCAGTGGCTGCTTCTAGGCGGGGGTAATCAGTTCGCAGACATACCTTGTTGGTCTCGAAGTCCAGGGTAAGCTTGGGGTAGTACCGCTCAATGATGACCTTGGCGGACTTCTTGACAGTCTTCGTGCGAACGCGACCCATGATGGCTGTGGAGCGATGTTGGTTGAATGGGAAAGGCTGGTCCGGTGCGGCTGCTGGTCGTCGTCGTCGAATTCGAAGCAGAGCGAGATGCTGCCGCGAAAAGGCGTCGTCTCCGGCTGTGCGTCGGCTAAACCACGCAAGCGAGCCTCTCTATCACGTGCTTGCCAAGAAAATACCACAACAACTAGAGCTCACCGGCCACTTTCGGCTTCCGCAATTTCCATGGAAGTATGTATGGTTGTCTTCCTTTTAAACAGGTTACACTGCCTTCGAATTGAAGCTGTAGGAGCCCCAATACGCCTCTGGGTGGCCTTTGGTGCGAGAAGTAGTACCCAGAAGCGTCTGCAAGCACGTCCGCTTGAATGTTGACGTAGTTGCCTGTGCTATGCATTCTGATCGAGCCACGCTCACCTCACGTATCACCTAAAATTATCGAGTTCGAATTGGGTATGTGCATGCGAGCTTCCGTGATGAGCGAACTAACCACTCGCACGACTGATCAAGCGTTGAAAAAGTATAATACAGACAATAATGTTGCCCTATTGATCCACCCCCCTTCGCGGGGCCATCGTCCTGCCCTCATCCGCGCTTTGCTGGTTGAGCAGATGGAAAAGCTGGCGGCCTCGCTCTCTCAAAGCGTCCGCACTCTCATCAAAGTCCGCTGCCGGTATCTCCAACTCCTCAATCTTGGGTGCAGATTTCGCCGCCGTCTCTTCCTTCGATTTCAGTGAGCCCTGTTTTATCTGCACATCCTCTGGGACGGCCGGGGCGACAGTAAGTCTGATGCGACCATCCGCCTCAATAAATGCGCGTTCTGGTGACACCCAGAACTTGGGTCCACCCTGCTCCTCGTATTTCACGTAGCTATAGTTCTCGTTGAACTTGTTAGCGTTCATAGTCACATTGAGCTGCGCAACCACACCGCCCACACCAGCCTTAAGCTGCGTCGCGATCCTCTGAGACGTCTGCTTTCCAGATAATAGCCGAGCCTCAACTGGCTCTCGCGATTCACGCGGTCCGAGGATTGGGTGGTTGTGCAAGAAGGCTGAGCTCCGGAGGTACGAAAGACCTGCAGACCTGTGCGTGGTGGGAGGTCCCTTATCGCGAGATTTGCCCACTTGGCTCAAGAATTGCTCAGACAAGGGGCTCGATAAGCTGTCGGCATACGAAGGTGGGAGATCGAAGAAAGCCGAAATCAGGCGGGGGAGCTCCGCAGACAGGGTCGTGTCCTCGCGCAAGAGCTTGAGCTTTTGCTCAAACTCCTTATCTGAGAGAGAGAAGGTCTCCTGGTCGGGCAATTCCAGGTCACCTGCGTCCCGCGCGGCTCCAAATTTCTCCTCGAAGACCTTATGGCTGAGGTATTTCTTCAAGTAAGCCTTGAAAGCGTCTTTTCGGCGACGCACTTGCGTTTCGACGAATGACCTGAATTTGCCCTCGTTCATTCCTGCCACCCACGGGCCGTCGTATTTCCATTTACTGAAACCGTTCTCTCGCATCTCATCGGTAAGATGTGTGTTGTCTATGCGGTCCTGGAAGGCACTGGCCGCCGGAGGCGCTCTGCCCGTCCCAGTGGAACGCCCTTCTGGTTTGTCGGAAAGTGGGATGCTCATTTCTTGCCATTTTTCCAGCGTGCGAACGTGGTCGCCGGCGCTCTCGAAATCGGTGAATAAATTGATGGTGTCGATCTCGTATACTCGCATGGTCGGTGCGGACGACCGCGTCGTCTCGCGCAGCGGCAACGGCCGCTTCAGCCCCCAATCACCTCGGTGTAAGCTCGAGGAAGGTGTCGCAATAGCCTGGCGGGTCGGAAAGGGTTGGGTTGCCGTCTCGGATGCGCTTGTGAACTCAGCGGTTACATGGCCTGTGCCTGGTCCAGGTATCGGCGGCGGCAGCGAAAAGAGGCGGGAGTTGCGCAGCAACTGAGCTGCGGGCGAAGACAGTTTCCGCGACATTATGAGGTTGTCCAACTGTCGTTGCCGCCAAAGCAGCTTTGGAGAGATGGCACAGCCAGGCGGTGGTCTTCGGCAGCGACGAGATCTTCGAGATGTCGCGAGGCATTTTGCCGAATCGCCGATCCACCGATTTACATCATGCCTGAGGCAACAAGTCAAACAACGACTCTCTTCTACGAGAGACCACATTCCCAGATGTCAAATTGCAGCAGCGAATTTTTTTTCTTTTCGATTGACGCTATTTTTTTCTTGAAATGTGCTAGAGGAGAGTCATCATACCCCTAGCATCAGCCGAAGTGCACATCCAGAAATCTTCGGTCACAAGACAGGAGACCATACGGTCGAATGCACCTTCCTTCTCTCCTCCCTCCTATCAAGTCCTGGCTTGGTCTGTGCTATCATTCATCGTGTAGCATCACCTGAGACCTGAGCAGGTCACCACCCGTGCTAATCAGAACCATTGGCACCGGGGCACCCGCAATTCCGGGCGTCCCATCTTTGGCCTCATGTGTACGGATGCAGCAATGCGGATACAGCTCCGAGTCAGAGGCCCGTGGATTCGTCCTGAGTACTTCGGTGGCCTAGGAGCTCAGAAGATGAGCTACTTCTCGACATGGAGAGTATTTAGTGTCAGATACGGCAGTCACTATAGGTGAGGTATGGTTCCCCCCCTTTTTTTTATTCACAGGATCCAGTCTCCATCCTCGTCTCTTTCAATGCCATTCTTTGTGCCTAAACGCGGCTCATAGCCTTCGATGGACAAATGTTCAGCTGTGTGAGGTGCGCTTGGAGCCGATAAGTGTCTGTTTTCGTGCACGCGATCTTTGAGCAAGCCGGATGGTCTGGCAGACATGGTATTCTCGCCTCTTTCAAGTGCTAGATCTGCCATGGCTCTGTCCAAGCTCTGAGCATCCGTAGTTGACTTTGCCCAGGCACTTGGCTCTGTTGTGTCTAGCGAAAGTCCAGACATGACGGCGTTTAAGTCTGGCGGGCGGCTGCTTCGTGGTCTCTCGGGCATCAGTTCGAGCTGGGGAACGACTCCTGCTCTCCTAAGCCAGGCCGGCTCCTCATTCAGCTGGACCTTGACGAACAAGGCCCTGCGGGCGCAGTCGTCAGAGCACCACAGCTCGAGCTTGCCGCGGGGAACGACCTGGAGATGGCGGCCCTTGATGATAAACTTGTTCTTGCCGGCATTAGCATCGACCTTGGGCCTGTTGGGGCAGAGCACATAGCCGCACTTGTCGGCGCACTTGCGCTCCTCCAACAGCGAGTCGTAATCTGAAGGCTGGAAGTTTGTTATCAGGGCCTTGAACATTGACGCGTCATCGTGCGACGGGCTCATTGGATCCGCGTCCGGAGAGGACGGGAAGTCGATCAGCTGCACGATGGCATCGAGAATCTGGGCCTCGACGTCCTTCTGCTGCTGGATCAGGTGGGCATGGTAGAGGGCTATCTCGCGGTTTCGCTTGTCGCGCGCGGCCTGCGGCTCTTGCTGCTGCGCTTGACTCGGCTGCCGGGGTGGCGCGCTGGCTGCAGGCGGCGGGCGCTCAGCTGCGGGCGCGTGGATCTTCTTGAGGATCGACTTGGGCAGGGCGCTGCCGTCAAATTTGGGCGGCGCCATGAGCAAACGGGTAGGGCGACGGGGTTGATGATCGTGATATGTAGCTTGGGGCGGAGCGGGCGCGTTGGCACTGTGCGCTGTCGTATGAAACCGAAAGCAGTGCTGGGGCCGCCCTCCTCAATCACCCCCGGCCGAAGTACGAAGCAGCGTCACTCAGCCTTCGCCTCCCCTCCCGTGCCGCTCTCCCAAGCTCTCCTCGTCGCGCGCTGGCATGCTTTGAGCTGTCCGCGCCCGCCCAAGCACTTGCAGTACGCTGCCTCCCTCTCCCTCACCCGCCTTCTGCGCTGCAGCCCAAGCTTGTCCGCTGACGCAATGCCCCGCCAGCAAACCACCTCCACACCCGCTCCTGCTCTCGCCGCCCCGTCGCACCGCTCGACCACCGCGCCAGCTCTTGCGACGACGCCCCTCCGGCCCCGCTGCCGCCAGGGCTTCTGACACCCCGTTCCATCCGAAGCGCCGTCGCCGCAGCGCCCCCGCGCTGCTCCGCTGTCGTCATGGCTGCTCCCCCGTTCAAGGTCAAGGCCCTCTACGAGTACAATTCCGGCCACGAGGACGATCTGTCCTTCCCCGAGGGTGCCATCATCACTGTCACTGCCGAGGAGGACGCAGACTGGTATGTTGGCGAGTACTCTGACCCCAATGGCACCAAGACGGACGGTCTGTTCCCCAAGAACTTCGTCGAGCGCTACGAGCCCGCCCCTCCTCCACGCCCGAATCGCGCCTCACGCCCTCCGCCTCCGCCCTCTGCGCCTGCTCCGCAAGAGCAGCCGCCAGCGGAGGACCTTTCCGAGCAGCCCGAACCCAAAGAGCAGCCCCCCGCCGTTCAGGCAGCAGCGGAGCCCGAGCCGCCGCGAGAGGAACGTCCAGTACCTCCACAATCGCCTCCGCCTGCTGCCGCTCCCAGGTCTCCTGAGCAGCCTCCGCTTCCCAGGGCATCGAAGCCTGCTCCTCCTCCCGCTGCTCCCGCTTCAGGCAGTAAGTCGCCACCTCCGCCTGTTGCCGAGAAACCGCAGTCCTTCAAAGATCGTATTGCGGCCTTCAACAAGGCCTCTGCCACCCCCATCGCGCCGTTCAAACCCGCTGGTCCAGCCAGCGGCTTCGTCAAGAAGCCATTCGTCGCGCCGCCCCCCAGCCGCGACGCTTACGTGCCGCCTCCCCGGGAGCCGGTAGCCCCAAAAATATATAGGCGCGAAGAGGATCCGGAATTTGCCGAGCGCCAGGTGCAGGATGAAGAGGCTTCCGAAAGAGCTGGTGCTGCTGGCGCCGCGGCTCCCGTTGAAGATGAAGAGGAAGCACCCAAACCGCAAACCCTGAAGGAGCGGATCGCGCTTTTGCAAAAACAGCAGATGGAACAGGCTGCTCGGCAGGCGGAAGCAGCACACAAGGAAAAGCCCAAGCGTCCCCCCAAGAAGCGCATCGAGTCGCATGAAAAAGACGTTCAATCCGAAACGACGGAGGGCGGGGAGCTGGAGGATGCTCAGGCCCAGGCGAAAAAGCGCCATTCCCACCATCCAAAGTCTCCCGAGGCTCGCCATCAAGAGCGTGAACCTTTCAGCGATGGCAATGAAGCTGATCAGTCTGCTGCTGGCGAAACCACTGAAGATGCCGAGGGCTCCTCCACAACGGTTGAAGATGATGAGGAAAAGGCTCGTAGCAAAGCCGTGCCTAGGGCTCCCGCAGCGCCTGCTCACGAGCCTGAGGTCGGCGATGAAGAGGACGCAACTGAAGAAGAGGAAGAGGAGGAAATCGATGAGGAGACCAGAAGGCGCATGGAACTAAGAGAGAGGATGGCCAAGATGAGTGGTGGCATGGGCATGGCAGGCATGTTTGGCATGCCCATGCCTGGTATGAAGCCGCCACCCAAGAAGAGTAGTATCGGAACGGAGCGCAAGTCCATTGATAGTCACCGCGAATCTGAGCAGTCTCCTCCTGCTGCTGCTCAACGTGTGCCAATGATTCCCATTCCGGGAATGGGCATGCCTCAGGTGCGTAGTCCGGAGTCTGAAGATACCGAAATGGCAGTGGAGAAGGAGGGTGATTCCGCGCATCCCATTACCAGAGATCACGACGCGGACAACATGCCCGACGTTGAGGACATCAAAATTGAAGAGCCAGTGACGGCTCCTTCACATGCGTCTCAGGGTAGGTTTCAGATCCGTCGACGAGCTGTTGGTGCCACGCATCGACCTAGGAGGACCTCATTGTTCAGGCAATCAAGCTCTTCGAGTAATTGGCCCTTTGATGGAACATTTGAGCCAAGGTTTGCCTTTGGGGTTCTCAGTAGGTTGTGCTGGGACCGAAGCTGCTGTCATCTCCCCATTTCAGGGAGTTCCGCACACTGACTATCTTCCAGATCGGCCTGTTCCGCCTCCGGCGCCAGCTGCTGAGCGCCCGGTTCCCCCGCCAGTTCCTGCTGAGTGTATGTAAATGCAGATCGCTAGCATTAGACCACTTGCTAATTTACAGCAGCTCGACCGGGACCTCCTCCGCCGGCAGCAAGACCACATTCTCCGGACTCTGATTCTGAGGATGACATTGCCGGCGCCGGGAACGAGCTGCCCGTGAGAGGACCTCCTCCGCCTGTCCCTCAGTCACCTCCGCAGCATCGCGCTGAAGAACCCACATCTCCGTCAATTCCCTCTCGGCCGTCAACCTCCTCGGACAAAAGAGCAAGTCGCCCTGTACCACCGATCCCAGGTGTTTCTAGCCCCGTCATGTCGCCGACCGCTGGCTCCAGGGCTCCACCGCCGCCGCCTCCCGCAGCAGCCCCTCCTTCAAGAGGCTCTGCCAAGGACATTCTTTCACCTCGTCTTAGTCCTCGTGACGATATGGAGGGTGAAACCGAGTACGAGGGGGATTACGATACTGACATTGCTTCTGGGGCTACTCACAAAGATGCCTTGAAGGCTCATGCCAGGGAGCAAAGCTACGATGATAGCACTTTGGCAGGCTCTCCTGTCACAGGCCCACCTCCTGTGCCCACGGGTGCTCCACGTGCAGTTCCTCCGCCTCCTCCACAACAACCTCCTCCATCCAGACAATCGGTGGATGCTCCTAGAGGAGCGCCACCACCCCCACCTCGGGAGTCGATGGACGCACCCCGAGGTATGCCTCCTCCACCGCCCCGAGACTCCGTCGATGCTTCTAGGGGTGTGCCTCTACCGCCGCCTCGGGAATCAATTGATGCTCCAAGAGGCGCCCCGCCGCCCCCTCCGCATGCTCCAACGTCCCCCACCGACGACGATGATGAATATGACCCATATCGATACGGCGCTCCGACATCTCGTGCTGCACCTCCGCCTCCCTCTGTCCCACCGTCCGTGGCTACGCAAGAGCCCACAGTGCCCGAAGAGGATGATGACGAGGAAGAAATCTACCAGAGCCCTCCTCCCCGGAGAATGAGCAAGAGAATGAGCCAGGCTCCTGTTCCTACACCAGCTCATCAGGAGCTTGCTGGACAGCTGGAGGAGCCATTTGAGACACCCTTGTCTCCGCCGCGCAGCTCGATGCAGACAAGTCGCAAGTCATTGGATGTTGACCGGACCCTTGGATCGCGTCGATCAATGGACCAGTCACGTCCCTCGATTGACCATGGACACATTGCCAATGATGTCGATTTAGGCCAAGCTAGTCAATGGTGGACACAGCCAAACACGCCTCCTCCCATCTTCCAAAACCGGAAGGATGTGCTTTTTGAGATCGAAGAATCTACCACTACTAAGCGCGGGGGCAGGACCATCGTGCAAAAGGATGTATATGTCCTGTTCCAGGACTACTCGCAAACAGTCGTTACGGTCCGCTTTGACCCGCGTGAGCCTGTTAGCGCGACACTGGAACAGCGGCACGAGCCCCCGCCCCAGAAGTTGAGGCAAGATCAGCTGGAGGCTGCCTACGAGCAATATGGCCGGCGCATCTCGGAAGACGTGAATGCAAAGCAAAACTCTACGATTGGTGATGGCACCCCTCAAGCTCTTGTTTACGAACTCCTTAGGCCTTTGGCCTCTGCCCTGCTGCCGGTCGGAACCCGCGCGTACGGGGCTCTGGTGTATGCAAACTTGGCCAACGCTTCGGTTCAACAGCATGACGAGATTCGCCCGGGAGACATCATTTCGTTGCGTAACGCAAAATTCGAAGGCAAACACGGTGCTATGCATGCCAAGTACAAGATGGAAGTTGGCAAGCCAGATCACGTCGGAGTTGTCATCGAGTGGGATGGCACCAAGAAGAAGATCAAGGCCTTCGAGCAAGGTCGTGAGAGTAAAAAGGTCAAGGCCGAGAGCTTCCGCATGGCTGATCTCAGAAGCGGTGAAGTGAGGGTCTGGAGGGTTATGGGTAGGGATTGGGTCGGTTGGGATATTGCTACCTAACAGTAGTAGTCTTTGTCACGTGGTGCTGATGCACACTGAGGGTGAGGATACTGCAGAGCAACGTTGTTCTGCATGTACTGATGATGAGCCTAGCGAGCGGAGCCAGGGTTGTAGTAATACTCAATATCTGCCTTTCAACTACAGCACTCGTTGATTCTGCAGCGTATACATTAGAAAGAGCTTACGCCTCAAATTCTCCTCGTTGCCTAAGTTTGACTCTTAGATGTGACCACAGTCTGTGGCGAAGCGTTACACGAAGTTACAGCGAGGGATGAGGGTCCCTGGTGTGAAAAAATCCCTTGGCTTCTCGAAGGTGGCTGCTCTGTACGACAAGATGCCTTGAGTTTCTGCCCCTCAACAAAGCATGCTAAATTGTAGCTCCTACTAATTTTAGCAGAGCGCAAGCAGCGTCAGTCACTAACTCACCTTTCGACCAGCTTCGCCCAAGCAGCGCATCTGTTGAAGGCCGGAACATCACATCGGAGCCATGTCTTCCCCTCATCTGCGTAGCGACAGGCGCCAGGAACCTTTACCAGATTTGAAATGAAGATTAGCACGTGCGGCGAACCGATGGAACGTGCGATGAGGCTGGTGAGCTCATGACGTTGTATGGAATGATGGCTACGACAAGAATCACGCAAGGATTCGATTATCTCCAGTCCACTTAAGAGCTGGTTGTAGAAGCCACCGTTGCCATGTTAAGCCGGCAGTCCTGGTCTACTCTACAGCTAATTCACAACGCTCAAGATCTCTCCATCTTCTTTCCCAAAACATCGACATGGCCTCAAAATTACTCTGCGCTGTGTTTGTTCTTGGAATGGCGGTGGTCTCTCAGAGTCAAATCACCTAGTAAGAATATCTGACCTCATCAGCACTCTCAAAGAAATCAGAGACGATGATGCTCTTTGTCCCTATGCATATTAATGTTCTCAAACCCTCCATTCAATGTTGTGTCTAACAAGGTGCTGATAAACTGAGCAATATAGCAACGACACTACGGGCGCTTATACTTGTTCAACCTCCTCGGGCGCTTACTGTGGTGGAAGCTCTCTGTCCACGAATATCATCATCCGTTGCGACAACTTTGTTGGTCAGCCTATCGATTGCAGCGACAATCTCAGCGGCGTCCGCCCTGTCGGTATCAAGACTGCCGCGTCGTGTTATCAATCGTCTGCCACTAGCGGTGACGCCGTCTGCTCATTTAATGGAGTCGGGTACCCTGAAAATGGTGCTGCATTTCCAATTTGCAAGGCTCGTTCTATGGCGTCTGGCATTTCCGTGCCTTCCTGGAACACCACAAGGCCAGGATCAGCAGTCAGGACTGGTCCTACCATGACACCTAGCTCTCCAAGCTCATCGAGTAACACCGCAGCTGTCCCAATATCCACGCCAGGAACTCCTGAAAATCCATCCAGCACGACCACGACGACCATGACTATCGCAAACACCGCCTCGAGCACTACGGCAGATACAAATAGCGATAATACAGCTCCAGCGCCGTCGCCAGTCACGAGCATCTCAGGACGGAGGAAGTCTGCCATACCACAAATGTTCATTTCTATTCTTGGCTTAGTGACTTTGATGATGGCTTGAATCATGTCCTACACGAATCCACTCTCGACGAGCCTACGAATTACGGATGATACGCTTTAGACATGTAGTAGAGTTATCGGCGGCTAATCAATTCCTGAGAGATGTTGGGTCTGTGTTCCGTTTGCCATGTATTATATACTGCTGTCTTTTTCAGCGTGGAGACATTCTTTCCTTCGAGCTGCATGCGCTGAAGGTGATTACTGAATATCGAGCTTCGTAGATACACCACCATCCCCGGATTCCGTCCACGATCTTCATGCTCACACACCCATTGTCCTACCCCTTCCTCTGGCTGTATTCTCCGTCGCTTACTGGCTCCATCCACTCCGTCTTGCCATGCGCCACCACGAAATGCATCATGTAGCTCTCGTCATCCGCGCCATGCCAGTGCACCGTTCCCGGCGGGCACCAGGCGACATCCCCAACATGCAGTCGCTGGGGTGCGCAGCCCCTGTCACACAGCCATCCGGAGCCGGCGACAACCTTGATGAACTGGCCACCTTCGTGCGAGTGCCAGTGCGTGCGCGCGCATGGTGTAAACATAACATTTCCCATCATAGTGTCGGGATCGCGGTGCGCCATGTCGATCCACACGTCCCCAGAGAACGTGGCGGCCGGACCTTTGACGGTGCTGGCGCCTTGCTGGCGCGTATTGCGGACAATGACAGCGCTCGGGTCTGTTATTGCGTGCACGTTGGGAGGCGGGGGGTTAGATAAGGGACAGGGATGGATGCCGAAAACGTGCATCTGGGGTGCGGGGATGTGCGTACTGGTTGCCATTGGTTACTCTGGATATTGGTTCTCAACCGAATGCAAGACGGTGTTCAGTGACGAAAGATTAGCAATCCTCGGAAGACAGTAAGCCTGTATGAGAGAAGTCCGTTTAATATAGGGTCTGATGGTCCTGCGCAATGACGTGTGAGGGGAAAGGTTAGGTTCTGAACGATGTGGGGTAAGCTGGCCCTTCTCTCCTCGTCGAGTTTTGGATTGCGAAGGGCTGTATAGCACAGCACAAGAGCTATCCGAATCCAGACATAAGCGGGCCGGGAGCTTTCATTCACGGCAAGTCTCCGCACACTTGAGACCTGCTGCCCAACAGTACATCTCACATAGATTATCGTGACTTTCGGGCATGATATTTTCGGATCACGAGTAAGCAACTCAGCAGACATTAGCTTCATTGACCAAGTCTCTATCAAACCTCCTTTCTTTCCCATATACCGCAAAGAATTATAAGTACTTCTGTTCTTCACTCATCATCATTCAAGGACAGTGATCCAGCCTGGTTCCACCGGTAGTCGCAGAGCTGAAAGAGGATAGACATGTATTTAGAGGCGACCTGAATGCTGCTCTAATAGAAGACGCCGAGATCGATGACCTCCCCATCAGCCTCGGCGGTCGTAGTCTCCCCGACGGTGGAGGCGGAGCCAGCAGCGCCGTTCTGAGCAATGATGAGCGAGCCGCCAGGGGTGACAGTGGCATCGCCCTCGGTGAGATAACCGGAGACAGCGAGATTCTTGACGTAAGCCTTTAGAGTAGCGGGGTCGTTGAGGCTGGGATCGGCGGCGAGAAAGTAAGCTAGGAGGCCACTGACGTGGGGAGTAGCCATAGAAGTGCCAGACGCAATGGCGTAGGCAGTGTCGCTGTTGTAATACGAGGAGTAAGTGGTGACACCTGGCGCGTAAACATCAACAGTAGGGCCGGAGTTGGAGAAGTAGGCAACCTCATCCAAGATATTGGAAGCGCCAACGGAGATGATGTTGCTGACAGAACCGCCGAGGGAACCGGGGGTATAGTTGCTAGCATCGTCACCGCTGTTGCCAGCGGCCACCGCGATGTGGACGCCCGCATCGGAAAGAGCGATGAGAGCGCTCTCAACAGCAGTGGAGCGACCGTTGAAGCCAAGAGACAGAGAGGCGACGGAGCCAATGAAGCCGCTCTGGCCGGAGCGGGAGTCGTGCTGGGAGGCGACATAATCGAGACCGCCAATCAAGCCAGAGGAGCTTCCAGATCCGGAAGAGTCCAGGACCTTGACGGCGATGAGGTTGGCATTGCTGGCCACACCAACGGTCCTGCCGGCGGAGGTGCCGGAAACGTGAGTTCCTAACAATGGTCAGTCTGTTGCAAACTGTTGCCTGCTTGGCTTTCACCACTTACCATGACCATTGTCATCAGTCCGGGAAGTGAAGGCGGACCATCCAAAGGTAGCACGGCCAGTCAGCTGGGTGTGGGTGGTACGGATACCAGTGTCAACCTGCGATGGTTAGCTCGTAGCTTCCGATATCAAGGGGCGTAGATATTCACAATGTAGATGTCAACACCATCGCCAAGGGCAGTCGAGTCGTAAGTGTACGTGAACGACGTCGACGACGGGCTAGCCGTGTTGGAGATGCTCTCGGTCTGGGAAATGCGTTGTAGGCCCCAAGGAGCACTGGAGCGAGTGGCCTTGATCGTAGCTTCCAAAGCCGAGTCCACAATGGAGACTTCGGCAATGTTGCTGAGCTTGTCGACTTGCTCAGAGGTGAAAGTGCCAGAAAATCCCTACGCCATGATTACTGAGACACGATCTTGTACAGCCCGTCATCGTGCGGGGAGACAAACCTTGAAGGCAGTGTTATTGTAGGTGCTGATGACTGACTCGTCATCGACGGTGATGTCGAGCTGAGACAGAACAGCGGCCACGTCGGCGCCGGAGGACAGGATGATATCGTAGGTCGCAGTATCACGCCTGAGCGAAGCCGGCGCAGCGTAGACGCCAAGCGAGGTCGCCAGGGTGAGGAAGGCGGAAGTCTTCATGTTGACTGATGGGACCTGGAGGGGAACTGGATCTTCAGGAGAAAGCTTGGCTCGCTGCTCAAAGACGAAGCGGATGGTGTTTCGTGTGCTGACTGAGGTCGTGCGAACGCAGAAGGGTCTTTATAGACGTGTAGAAGGCCTTGCGATGCTGCAAGGTCCGCTGGAATCCGCGTCATCCATCCGGCGGGTCATTCGCCAGGGGGACAGGAAGGCAAGCGAGAGGTGGGTGGATATCTCGGGCGAAGTAGTACCGCGCATGATTGCTGCATCGGGCAGTGCGTGGGTAGAGGACGAGGATGGTACAGCAAGGCTCTAAGGCACCCTGCAGGCGCAGGTGAAGCTTGCCGAGCTGGAGTGGGCAATAGCTCCAAGCTTCCCTGCGGGGCGGCATGTATAAGCGCTTAGTGGCAGTTTGGAGCAGGAACGATGCCGTGTCGAGGGGTCTCTCTAGCTGGGAGACAAGCTATACCACGGGCGTGCAAGTGCTTATCGGCGGGTTTGCCGAAGCACGGCGGTGTTGAGGTTGTACGTGGTGCCGGGCCCGATCTCATGGCCAGAAGCTTGGCATATGCTCTGCTGGAGAGGCGCGGCGGTGACGGAGGGGTCCAGGAGGGCGTGATTGGACGCCAGAGGGTCATCCGAGCGGGCCAAGCACGAGGCCCTGCGGAAAGGCTTGGTAGTCGGCATGGGTGTGGAGCGGTGCTGGAGAAGGGCGCAGGCCGGCCAGGGCATGACCGGCGGTTGAAGGCTTGGCGTCGAGATCAACGGGCCAAGACATGGAGCAACGGAGTGAGCAGAGGCAGATTTGGCAGGTCGCAAGGTGCTGTTGTATTAAGCTCATGAGGGTGGCGTCGCCATAGTCTGTGGGCGCCATGCCACCAGGCTTGAATTCAGATAAGGCAGCAGGGCGCCGGGCGTGGATTGGTGGAGCTCGGTGTATTGGTGGACACGCGGCCGCGGAAAGCTGGGGCACAACAGGCACAGCTCCGGAGCATCTGGAGCGCGAGTCAGCCGCTGACGGTGCTTCCGCAAGGATGAAGATAAGCACACCAAGCTAATTCGACATGCTCGGGTTGTCCGCAGCGGCGTGGCGCGGCCAGTCACGCGAGGCCTCGTCACGCAAGGCTCCTGGCCGTCCAGGGCATCAGGCGCAGCGCTTGGCCGGAATCGTGCAATCTCAGCCATGTTGGTGCAACAGCACCGCACACAACACAGCACCGCATAGCACCTCCGCCGGGCCTGACTTTTCGGGCCGGCCTGGAGCTGGGCGGCGGGCATGCATGGGTGCCGAAAAGAGGAGGTTGACATGCGCGCTGTGGGGCCGCCGGCTGGTCAGGCCCATCCGGTGGCGCGCTTGCGCGATCGGAGGTGCTAGACGTAGATGCTCCCAGCCCACGCAACGACAAGCCAGCGGAGCGCCGCTCGATGATGTACAGATGCGGCTAAGCGAGAGCTGTAGCGCTGCGGGAGTCGGATTGCGGCATCTCAACCTTCTTCGACGTGCCGGCCGCTGCGGTCCCCGGATTTTCGGCCGACCTTGACCCTGCCTGCGTGTCAATGAATCAGCATAACGACAACACCTGCGCGGGCAAGACAATGGTCACCGGTCACGAGCCCGCCCGGCACCGCACAAACTACAACAACCGTCCGGTCTCATCGATCGCTGGCCCTTCACGCGATACCCGCGCCGCTAACGCCAAGGGTCCCCCCCCCCCCCCCCAACTGCCAAACGCCCTGGGATGCGGAGCCTGCGAGCGGTGTGGTGTCCAGAGGATCCTGCTGCTGTTTCGCGAAAAGCGGGTGGCATGCAAACATGCCCCCATAATAGTCCTGACCGAAGACCACCCTTCCCTGTCCGACTAATTTCTCGAGCCTTGACGTCGTATCGATCACATATGGCGACTGCTCCTCCCGCGAAGTACTCGGTCGTTGGTGTACGTCCCGCGTGACTGGGCGCCAAGTCGCTCGGAGAATTGTTGGACAAGCGGTACTTTTTCGTGAGTAGAGATAACTCTGCAGGTTGAGTATGCAGTGGTGCACCGGGTCCACGCCATTGGCTGCAACGCTGGTCCGTTTGTCCGTCGAATCATCGCTTTTCTTTGTGAGATGGCGCCCGGGCTGTTGCTATTCTTGCGGCGTTTGCCAACCACGAGGCCCTGTCGAAAGCGCTGCGACAGAGCCATGTACGCTCGTATAAGGTCAGGCAGTCCGCCGCATACGGAAGCTCAGACGGAATGACGACAGTTTCGTCCGGATGGAAGTTTGAGCCCATATACCCCACCATCGCAATATTGTAGCTGCAAGGAGACCTCGCAGCTTCTTCGCTTCTCCGTTGTCCGAGAAGCCCGCCTGGCCGCTTGGCTGACTGCAATGACTTGGACCCGAACACACGTCAACACGAATGAGATGACGACTTCGAGCGCTTGCAAAGAATTAAGACGCTAGGAGTTGGAGACAGAAGAGGAAGCTGATGGCATTTAGGTTGACGTAAGGACAAGTCCCGCGAGAGATGGAAAATCATGACTGACATTCTGTTGATGGCAGGTCGAGGCCTGAGGAAGAAATGTCGTAAGAAGAAAAGAAAAAGACACACTCAATACAATGGGGAAAGTCCGTACTGGATCGAGGAACGCACAACAAGCGTCCTTGCCAGAATCACCTCAAATAGCTACAAGGGATGGTGCACCCACCTGTGTGATGGAGTGGTGGAGAACAGAGGTAGTCACCTGGACGTGTATGTTTTTGTTTCACCTATACATTCACGCGCGGATGACTACTTCGACTGTCCAGCTTGTTGACAGTCTTGGTAGGGAAGTCGAAGCAGTCTATCAGCCACCTCGACTCCTACACATACAGCTGTTACTGTAAGAGCAGTTTAGCTGAGAATGCGCGCTCGAGGATGATGTGCGATCTGAAGCAGCAACGATACTTAAGGCTGGAGAAGCGAAAATAAAAAAAAAATGAAATCCCCCCCTCTCCCCCGGTGGAACGTCCCGGGTAGGTCATGAGCTGGACCACTTTATGATTGTCAGGAATTCGAATGAGAGAGTCATACCGGAGGCCGCGCTTCGAGAGGGTCTGCGTGGTGTTGACGCAGCTGTAAGAGGGGGCGCGTAGCGGAGCGGTGAGAGGCGAAGGGGGGCGTTGGCGTAAGGACACGACTTTTCTTCCTCGGAGTGTGGGCGACTTGTTCAGCCGCGTGCAGCCGTCCCGAGGCTCTCTACGCGGACCGCTTCCGCTAAGCTCCCCCGCGTTGCCGTCATTCCTTCCGTCCAGCGCGTCGACATGTGATTGTTGCAGTTGCTTTGCTTCTCTTCTTCCCTTCTCTTTCACAGCTTCATCTGTTCTGCCAGGCTGCATTTCCATTTTCATCATGTCGCTGGCAACGCGCTTCGCCCAGTCCGCCGCCCCACTGCGGAGTGCGGCAACGCCGCAACTGCATTCCCGTCGCCTGTTCAGCACCAGCCGCCCGCAATGCAGGGAGGTTCGCGACGCCTATATCCTGAGCGCTGCCCGGACTCCTACCGGTGTAGTAAGGCTTTCGTACACTCCGATCTTGATCATTTCCGCTCATGGTTCTAGTTCAATGGGGCCTTTACCAGCGTCCCCGCCCCCCAGCTTGGCGCCGTCGCCATCGAATCCGCTCTCTCCAAGTCAACCGTGCCGGTCGACAAGATCAAGTCCGTCTACATGGGCCATGTATTGCAAGGCTCTGCCGGACAAGCTCCAGCGCGCCAGGCCAGCATCTTCGCCAAATTGCCGACCTCGGTGGAGGCTACCACCATCAATAAGGTGTGCGCGTCCGGCCTCAAGGCCGTGACCATCGCTGCTCAGGACATTCAACTTGGTGACGCCGAGGCCATTGTCGCTGGAGGTATGGAGAACATGAGCCGTGTGCCCTATTACCTGCCGCGCGCCAGCCAGCAACCTCCCTTCGGCGAACAGAAGCTGCAGGATGGCCTGATTACTGATGGCCTCTGGGACGTTTACAATCAGATTCACATGGGCAACTGCGCCGAGAACACGGCCAAGAAGTACCAAATCTCACGCGAGGAGCAAGATGAATTTGCCATCGCGTCGTACAAGCGCGCCCAGGAGGCTTGGGCTGCCGGTCTATTCAAAGACGAGATTGCGCCAGTGACAGTGAAGGGAAAGAAAGGCGACACGGTCGTGGAGGAAGACGAAGGTTACAACCGCCTGAAGCTTGACAAGGTCAAGACTCTTAAGCCGGCCTTCGTCCGTGATGGCACGGGATCCATCACCGCTGCCAACAGCTCCTCTTTCAACGACGGTGCCAGCGCCCTTGTCCTGGGCAGCAAGGAACTTGCCAAGGCCCACGGTTCCACTTCTCGCGTCCTCGCCCGCATCGTCTCGTATGCAGATGCTGCACTGGACCCAATCGATTTTCCGGTCGCTCCAGCAAAGGTCGTGCCCATTGTTCTTGAGAAGGCCGGTCTTTCCAAGTCCGATATTGCTATTTGGGAATTCAATGAAGCCTTCGCTGCCGTCATCAAAGCGAACGCTAAGATCTTAGGGCTGGGCTCGGACAACGTCAACCCCAGAGGCGGTGCCATTGCATTAGGCCATGCATTAGGAAGCTCAGGAAGCCGGATTCTAGTTACCTTGCTGCATCAGTTGGAACCCGGTCAGTACGGGTGCGCCGCAATCTGCAATGGTGGTGGTGCTGCAACTGGTGTTGTCGTCCAGAGGATCGCCCCTAGGGACTTGTAAATTGTTGTCAACGATAAGATGAAAATCGAGGACCTCACAAGATCGATTATCTGTACAGTAAAAGAACAATTTTGTTTTCAGATTTGCGAATGACGCCGCCCTTAGCATCGTATGTGGCTGCTTCTTACGTTGGATAAGATCGGGCAATATCATCCAGAAGCAACGCCGTCGAGCCGTCATAACGCCGGCAATCACGGAGTAGTGAATCGATACCACACACGAAGTTGAAAATCGGGTTTCCCGTAATTCATGCTTTTTGTGCTCAGTGAAGCTGTGCCGTCTACGCATAGTAATGCACCCCATCTACATTGTTGGCAGACTTCTCCGGCGCCCCGCTATAATCATGTAGAGACTAACTTAATTCTGCTCTCAACTCTCGGAGCAATGGCCTAGGCGAATTTGTTAACATTAATCCATTAAGGGTCGGGATAGACATTAGTCGACATACCTTGGTCCAGTTGATCGTGAACTCTCCCTCCCCCAGCGGGTCACCGCATCGGGGCTGACCCTTCAATCCAGCCAAGCGCCACCACTTGCGCATCACCTTCCTCATGATAACCCTCTTTCTCTCCAGCTCTTGCACAACACCGTTGGCGCGTTTTGACTCGGATTCGTCTTCCGAGTCCGTGTCCGATTCGTTCAGCGGTGTCTCCGCGCCCTCCGGACGGTGGCCGTGCGGCGTGAGCCTCCCGCTTCGCTCATCCTTGACTACTTCCAAGGCACTCGCGACTTTGCCCTTCGGCTCAAGGTGAGGCTGAACGGTTTGCAGCTTCTCCTGCACATTTCCCCAGTGTCTACCCATGCTAGGGCCCCACTGTTTCCACTTCCCAAGCACCTTGAGCGACATGAAGTATTGTCGCAGCATCATGGAAATAAGGATTCCGTTTTCTTCCGACACGATCTCCTTGGCTTTCCCGCCTTCCTCCTCGATCCTGGTTCTGTGTCAGCGTCGTAGTCTTCAGAAGGTGCGGAGAAACTTACAGTAGAGAATCATAGCCATCGCGCCCACGAGCCATGTACCCACGAGTGACCATGACGTACTCCCTCTCCAGGTCGACAGGATCACCGCCGATTTTCGTGTGTGCCACGCGAGAACCCGAAGGCTTTTCTGGGTCGAATTCAAATTCGATGTTGGACACTTGTGGAAAACGGCCTTCAAGCGCAGGGTACTTGGATACGCCGTTCTCCAAAGCCTCAACGATAGCCTTGCCGGTGACCTTGATCACCACTATAGGGTCTTCAAATGGAAAGCAGTTCATGATGTCCTTGACACGGAGTAGGCCGGGTGGGTATATTTGGTCTCCTCTGATTGTGCCCGACGCCATCAGGGCGCAATCTCCACTGTAAGTGAACCTCATAAGGTCGCAGACAAAGTTGCCCAAGTTCGATTCTTTGGTACGCACAGTGGTAAATCGAGCGTCTAGGGGAGCAGCAGTGTAGCCTATGGGCTTGTCAAGCTTGGCCTTCAGTTTGGCTGTCAGACTATCGATGAGCTTCACAGATTCCGAATCTTGCGGGACCTGCGAGACTACGTCTCTGCGGATGATGTTAAAATCCCACTTGTTGCTGCCATCCTGCTTCTTCCATGCCTCAATGTAGCTCAATTGCTTGAAATCGCTACCGGAGCGGAGGACGTGGGTACCGTTGATTAGGCTATGGTTCTGTAGGTAGCAAGTCAGCTTCCTTGTCAACTGCAAGCATTCAGAAGGAAAGCATCCGGCAAAGTGGGAATGTTAAGTAATGGGAACGATACAGAGACGTACGTAGTAATGGTCATGACCACCAAGGATGATGTCGACCAGGCCTTCCGGCAGCCTCTCCGCAAGTTTATTGTCATTGGGCTCACGCTGATGGGTGATAGCAATGACAATCTCAGCACCTTGCTCACGTAGGCCCGGCACCAGTTCCTTGGCTGTCTCAGAGGCCGATTTGTAGATGATATCTGGTGGTAGCGAGTTGATGGTATCCAACCACTCGCGCTCCGCCAATCCAATTATGCCGACCTTAATACCATTGGAGGAGGTCATTATGGTTGTCTTAGGCGCATTCGCCAGAGATTCGTTCTCGCCAAGGGCAGGGTCGAGGACGTTGGCTAAGAGCCATGGGAATTGGCATTGGCTAGTGAGGTGGCGGTACTGACGGACGCCGAAGTCGAGATCGTGATTCTGAGCAGGATTCGGGTGTTAGCCGCGAGACGAGTGGTCAGGAGATGCGGACGGCGAAACTCACGCCGATGCACGCGCAGTCTGTGCCAATGTTGTTAAGCACAGGAACCATGTGGCTACCTGTCCTCGAGTCAGCTCATGCGTGCCTGAGTGTGGGCGGAGAACCGGCCTTTGGTGACACTGCTTTCCAGACTGGGGTTGAAGGCGTCGCCGGAGAAAAATGTCAGCAGGTCGGACTGGCCGGCGAACTTGGGGTCGCTGCGGTAGTAATTGCAGAGCGTTTTGAAGCGGGCATATCCTCCAACCGGCTCGGCGCTGGACGGCTCCACCTGGGAAGGCATTGCTGTTAGCTTGTCTGGCTTGGGAGGAGCGAGGGCAACTGGACACACATGGTACACATCGTTGTAGTGAAGGATGCGGAGGTCAGGCGGAGAGTCGTGTGCTCCGCTAGAGTAGGTAGTGACATCCTCAATGGTAGGGTTGTCGACAGACATGATAGCTTAGAGTCAGGCAGCGGGGGGTCAGGCGGAGGAGATGTAGAGGAGGAACAGAAGAGCAGGGTAAGGGTGGAAGGAGCGGATAGCAAACAAAGGAGAGCTGTGACATGCAGGGCTCACCGCAGCTGCATGTGTACGAGTAACGTACGAGGGGCTCACGGGGGTGCGGGCGGGCTTGGCTGGGCGGTGCAGCTCACCGACACGCGCGCGGCGGAATCGCAGGCATCGTGATTGGCGGGGCGGAGCGGCAGCGCGTCCATGGCCGAATAATTACGGGCAAAGGGGCGGGCAGCGGACTGGGCAACTTGAAGCTGGCGGAGGCCTTTATGCGCGACGTCGTCGACAAAGGCCAATGGGAGGTGCGGCATTTGCGAGGCCCCGCCTGCTGCGTGCCCTGATCTCCAAAGCCGTTCACCACCATGACGCACGGATGCCGCACCTCTCACCTCTCGCCTCTTGTCAACACCAAAGCTCACGGCTCACCGTCACATTCATTTATTCCATTAGCTATCGGCCTACCTAACCAAATCCGACCTATGCGCCTCTATTACCGGAACATAACCACTAAGTACAAAAAAGCAGCCAGTCACTCTTCCTCCTGTATCGTTTCGAGGCCAAACCAAGGTTAAGGTGCGCTGCTCGTGCTGCCAGACACAATGCCTGGGAAGCCGTTCCAAGTCTGTCTGCGGCTGGAGTCATCGCTGAAGCTCAGCGCACTCAAGCCTTCCAGCCCCTCCAAGTCGAATATGCCTTCACTTGTCGCAGTCGTGACGCCCGTGGTTGCCGTCATTGATGCCGGAGCCCATGAGCACGTCGCCGGTCCGCCGAGCATCATGTTAGCATGGTAGAGGTTGAGCGGCCCGTTCATCGAGTCTGAGCATGTCGGCTCCGCTGTCCAGTCGTCAGCAGCAAAGGGATAGCTTGCAACATCCCCCAGCATCCCCAAGTCTTCAAGCATGTCGCGTCTATCGAAATCCCGTTCCACTTGCACCAGCCCATGCGCTTTCTTGAACAGCGCAAGCCACTCCGGATTATCTGCTGCCGTCTGCTCCCATCCGTCGTCCGCATCATACAAAATGCGCCGCGCCTCTCGCTGCAACATTGCGTCTGTCGGGCACTCCCCTTTCGACAATTGCTGCTTTGCATATTTACCGAGACGCACCGTCAGAATCTCCCAGCAAGTTGCATTGATAGACGTCTCTCCCATGGCAAAGTCGCGATCTTGCGGGGTATTGAGGCTCGATCCCGAGTTCGAGTGTCCTTGAAGTCCCGGTGTAGGACAGCCATCTCGATCTTCGTGGAAGAACCCGGCCACCGCCGCGTTATCCCATCGACTTTTATTTGCCACTGGCGAGTATGTTGTGTGCCACGCCAGCGATGCTGGCTGCGATGCGGAGAAGGGGTTCGGGCTCTTAGCCTCGTTTGCAATCAGATATGGCGGCATCGCGTTGGTAATCAACAGAGCAACCTGAGGATCGAATCCCCGGCAGCCCTTCCAATCTTTCATCTGCGCACCATTGCGGAATTCTTTGGCCAGATGATCCACTCTATCTTGCCTGCAATACAATGTTAGCCCTGGCTTACTACATCATGACATACATTTATAGCCTACCAAGTTTCGAAAGTCATGCGACAAAACCCGCAACGACTCTTGATGTACTGTGTTTCGCTCTTCCAGCTCTCCATGGTCGCTGTCAGCTTGCAGTTGTGCATGAGCCGCATGTGCTGTCTGAGATGGTCCTTCCTGTAGAAGGTTCGTTGTTCTGGGCTCCTCTCCTCGCAAGCAGACCAGTTGTGTGTCTCCAAATGCTCCTTGGTTGGATCGATCGCATCGCAGAAGACGCACTTCCTCTGCCCCGATGCTGTGCAGGTGATGACCGGCCCAAGCGGCGCACAGATCCACTTCTCCAAACTAAGATGAAGCGACTTCTCGTGCCTAGCCCAGTCATACTTGCTCTTGAACGCATCGGTACAAAATGTGCACTGAAAGAGCTTGGCCTTCTTGTCATTCTCCGAAACCTGCTTCTTGATGTCTGGGCGGCGTCGGCGTCGTCTCTCTTTGCGAACACCGTTCACAGATCCAAAAGAGCCAAAAGATCCGAACGAGCCCCCGGAATTTCTTGAGTTGCGTGATGTGTAAGACCAAATGGATCCAAGTGACTCTCCTTGGCTCGACATGCCCGAGTTGACCGAAGCAATTTCCAGACTGATGGACGAGGGCGCCCGGCGCGACACATGTCCAGAGCTGGCGCTTGACGCATGGCGGCTTGTGTGGCCGCTACGAGTGTAGACTTCCTCATGAGGAGGTGTTGTAGAGCGCACGGCCTTCTGAATGGCTGTCCAAGGAGCGGGTTCGTTATCCGGTGGGGATTCGAGGTATCGCTCCATGGGGTTTTTCTCAGACCACGATTTGCTTGAGGGAACATCCATGGCTGCGCTTTTCTGGAGGCTGGGCGATGTTGGTCTCTTTGGCCTGTGCTTCTTGCGACGACGAGCGTTTGCAAGCCAGTTGTTGACTTGACTTTCGGTCAACCCGGTACGCTGTCTCAACTCTGCTTTCTCTTCCTCAGTGGGGTAAGGATGATCGCTGTGGCTTACGATCCAATCGGTGAGGGTCTTGACAGCAGCTCGTGGGAATCGGATGCCACTCTTACGAGCAGCACGGTCCTCATCAGTTTTAATGCCAACCATGGTCTTGGTGCTGGTCAGCGCACCAAACTCCTGGCAGACATCTTCGGACACTTGGTGCAGTGTGTCGATGGTGTTCCGAGACTTGCGCTGATTGGCCGGCATATCAAAACTGCATGTCCGGAACAATGCATTGCAGGGAGAGCACCCAGTCTGACCCTCGAAGGTCAAAAAGCAGTCTAGATGCCGCAGGCGGCAGTAATCGCAAGGAGTCTCGGGTTTGTGGTATCGGGAAATGAAATTCGAAAAGTTCATGGTCCAGTCATTGTTCAGGTCATTGGTGCCCAAGAAGTCCGATGTCTCGATGATAGGTTCAGTGAGGTCAACCTGGCTGGTTGACCTACTGTTGCAAAGACATCTATTGCACAGTCAGCAGGGGAGTAATATAGCAAAGCAACGGGACGGACAGCCAACGACCGCAACCTGTTACGGGACTGGCCCATGGGTGTCGGTTGCAAGGGGTCCGAGAGAATCGCGGCAGCAAGCGTAACTACACCTTGGGGGAAGGAGGTTTGGAGCAGCCATCCAGCCGTACATGTCCACGGAGCCCAAGGACATAAACGTCAACATTGCCGCTTCAACTACCCTCGAGCCATGGCGGAGAGAAGGGCTTGCTGTTGCGATGCTTTCGGAGCCACTCTTAGATGCATTGAGAGTCCAAAGCGCACCGGAGAGCATATGTTATGGAAGAAGAGACTGATGCCTCGATCCATGAAGGGCTCGAGAGCGTCCTTGGTCCCGAATGCATCTCCGACTCGGCCAATCCAGCATGCTGAAGGTCTCGGAAGGTCTCGGTTCGAGAGCGATAAAAATGTGAAACACCTGAAGGCCGAACACGCGAGATTCGGAACGGCGTGTGGCATGTTGGGGCAAGGAAAGAGAGACATGTCGCGTGTCGACTTACCCATCGTCATGGGGGTGCAGAAGGCAGGCGCCAACGCGCGGGATGGCGGGCTGCGAGTCCTGATTGAGGCTGTCTTCAAGAGCGGGAACGTCGGGCATGGCAGCCTCGCTGAAGTCGAAATAATCATCCATGCCTCCCTGCGCCCTATGGTCAAGATCCATGGCAGGCGATGTCAAATTCGGGGAGGATGAGGGTTGGGTTTGTTGTCGAAGGGCGTGCACCGTCTGAACTGGACAATTCCAGTCATAACAGCTGGAGGGCGTCCAAAAGACAAGCGCTAAAACGCAATCGGAATCCATAGGGCGTGCTGCTTGTAGCGCTCGAGTCGCGCGGTGGTGCCCCGCTGCTGACATGCAGTAGCCGGCCCGTTATCGGCGACGGAGATCCCGCGGACCCGTGGCCGGAGTCGCGGTGAATCTTGCACAGATCGTGCGGCCACCATATCAGGTTAGAAGCGCTGCACGTCCCGCACGCTTCTCCGGTCTGCCGTCACCGCATCGCGGGGAAGAGGCAGCGCATGGCTGCTTGCTCTATGTACCTCGCATCCAAGGAGACCGGAGACCACCACGAGCGAAGGAAGGGTCGCGCGATGAGCTTACCAATCCGGCCGCGTGGTTCGTGGCGCCGCGCGCTATCGGCGGTCGCCTGAGTGGCCACTTCCAGAGCATTCAAACCATCCGGTCCGCATCCAATCTGCTCGAGCGCAGTTCGGCTTACGTGATTTCGCCGTGCTGTAGAAACCAACCATCGCTCTTGGATTTTCGATCAGTCCGCCAACATGTCTCCGAAAGACGGTGGAAGCCTGCATCCGTGTGTAGATGGAATACGCATACGCACATGCATACCCGTGGTCGCGTGCGCCATAGCATGCCCTACTGTCCAGTCGCTGAATATGTTGAGCTTGCTGATTTTGCTGCAAGACTGTTGCGTTGCTCCTCCAGAATTTTTCAACGTCCATCTACTTGGTAATCCGAATGGCAGGCTCGGAGAGAACCATCGAGAGAAGCAATGCTTCGCATTGAGATGTCGGGGTGGTGGGCGGGTTCATAACGCTAGTGGCCGGACGGTTGCTCCGACTCCCTTTCCCAAAGGCTACTGGGCTCGTTCGCTTTTTATTCTTCCATGAGCCTAAACGCGTTTCCAAAATTCCCATATGACCTCCAGTCCATTCAGTAGACGCCGAGACTGCGTCTGGAATTCCTCTCAAGAAGCCCCTGACTGGTACACGGTTGCATTTGCTCGAAAGCAGTGGCAAGCTGCCTTCTCGGTAGTCTCAACTGACTCTGCCACTGACTCAGTCTCTGTCTCTGGAAAGATGCAAAGTTTTTAGTAAACATCCAACGTTGCTTACGGCCGTACTGTGTGTTGTTGCGACAGTACTGGCTCGGCAGTCGCTGTGCTTCGAAGCTACTTCCCCGCACTTCTTGTGGCGATCCGCAACCGGGGAATCGTGTGGGAATCCGCAATGATAAATATGTCTTTACAGCCTCTTCACCACCTCGACAGCTCTTATGCTGCTTTGTAACACTGCATCCATGTCTCCCCCGTCGGCCATTCACAGTGGTGCTGAAGACAAGCCCGCTTCCGCAACGCACGAGCCCGGAGTGAGCGCTGCGAAGGCCGAGAACGGAAAGCTATTTATCCCGAAGCCACCCACATTCGACGACTCTTACGCCGAGAGAAAGTATCTGAAAGAGAGGCTTGCAGCAGCTTTCAGGATTTTTGGGAAATATGGGTTTGATGAAGGTGTGGCCGGGCACATCACTATTCGTGTATGTATCCTTCCATTCTCTACGGAAGCAACAGTCATCCTCACGCGAATTCTCCTTTTTGCACAGGATCCAGTAGATCCGAAAACTTTCTGGGTCAACCCTTTCGGAGTGGCCTTCTCGCTCATCAAGGCATCGGATCTCATTCAAGTCGACGAAGAGGGAAAGATTATCGATGGTGGCCCCGTGAAACTGCTCAACGCAGCAGCTTTCATGATCCACAGCGCCATTCACCAAGCCCGTCCGGAGATCAATGCTGCGGCGCACAGCCACAGTGTCTACGGTCGAAGTTTCTGCACCCTCGGCAGGCCTCTCGACATTATCACGCAAGATGCATGCGCCTTTTACCAGGACCACGTCATCTATGAATCGTTCAATGGCATAGTCCTCGCCGAGCAAGAGGGAAAGAATATTGCGTCATGTCTTGGAAATAAGAAAGCCGCTCTTCTGCAGAACCACGGACTTCTTACTGTCGGAAGGACGGTGGAAGAAGCAGTCTTCTGGTACGTGAATGACAAGCTTTTTTTTTTCTAAGACTCAACTGAACCCTCTTTCTTTTTCAGGTTCGTCAGCTTGGAGAAGTGCTGCAAAGCGCAGCTGCTCGCTGATGCGGCCGCCGCCGGCCGGGGTGGCCAAACTATCAAGATCAATAATGAGGACGCAGCGTATACCTACAAGACCGTAGGAACACCAAAGGCTGGGTGGTTTAGTGCCAAGCCACTCTTCGACTTGATTCACAAGGAGACGGGCGGTGATTACCTAGAATGAAAGATGTCAGAATACATGGAAGACGATATTGGTTTGCAGATTGACCCATCTTTCCCTAAAGCGGTCTTTTTCTTGGTGCATATCATCGTGGCTACAGCTTTCATCATATTTAGCTTCGTTCCACAGACTCGACTTTCGCTCCACATTGAACAAATTGGCAATTAACATTCAGCTGAGGACCTAGGTGTGGCTAAAATTAACGATTACACAAATGCAAGACTCCATTCAGCGCCATGCTCTGAATATCTTTTAAAGTCCATACCCTGCCTCTTCATTCTGCAGAGAGCGCCATGCAAGTTCGTACCTCCGACTGTTGGAGTGGGAATTAATTCAGAATCTGCGTGACGGCGTGACGGTTCGTAGCTCGTTCCTTGGAGAAAGACAGAAAAGTGTTACTCATGGAGACAACAGCGAAGACGTTGGGGATATTAATGGAGATAACCACGATCGTCATGTGATGGGGGGAATGGCGGAGGCTGGATAATCGGAGGTGTGGGCGCTCCTGGAGGGCCACGATACCTTCCCATCGTAGCCATGTAAGCCCCGGGATCCCTTCGTCGACCAACAGGCCACTCAGCAGGTGGTTCGGGCGGAGGTGGTGCTTCTGCTCGAATCCTGCCCTTCTTCGTGCCTTTCCCTCTCCTGCCTCCCTCAAAGCCTTGGTCGGCGTAGCCGGCGGCGGCAAAGGGCGGACGCGCAACGCTCGGATCCCTTTCGCTAGGCAGGTGTAGGCCAACTAAACCATAGAAGTAGTCGAGGACCTCTGGATATCGCAAGACCGAGGCTCGCCAATCAGCATCGATGCCGCGCTTCAACTCAGCATGTGCCTCGGCGATCTGGGCCTGCAACTGGTGAAGGGCGGTAGGATGTAAGGGGGGCTGCCCGCCATACTGGACGTATATGGAGTAGAACGGGAGCGAGGATAGGTAGGCGGTATGGGCGGCGCGGCGGGCAGAGCTCAAACGTTCAAAGAGCTGAAGGATGTGGGCGCGAGCGTGGCTTATGACCCAGTCTCTGGACCCGAGTCAGCAGCGATTTGGGAGTATGGGTGGAAAGGACGGTTAACCTGATTTCGTGGAGACGAGATTCCATAGCACGAGCCTCAGCCTGCTTGACGGCAAGCTCAAGGCGCTCAGCCTCGCATGGGCACTCCTGACCGCGCGGGGCTGGGCTGCCGCAGATGGCGCAGCTAGGCGTAGCGTCCGAGTCCATACAGCTTGAGACGGGCATGGATGGATGCTGAGAGAGCGACGGTCAAGAGCGCGATGACGAGACTTTGAATGTCGGGAACGGCATTATTCGTGGGCGCCGCGCTGGAGCGGAGGCGTGGCAAGGCGCGCGGAAGCGGTGATGGGGCGGCCGGGTGGATTTTGGGCAGAGAGACCAGTGTCTGATTCGTGAACTGAGGATGTGTTGTTCGAGCAGCGGCCGCGACGAGATCGCCGCCCGCGCCGCCCCGCAAGCGCGACAACACACGCCTGCGCCGTCATGCGGCTCGCTCAAACGCCTGCATCTGCACGCCTTCCAATCAGCCGATGACGTTCAATCCATCTGCAGCTCACATCAGCCCTCATTCTCGGCCCTCTCCCGCAACATCGTATCCCACTAGCGGTCCCCTCCTTCCCACGAACCCTGCTACCTAACACCCAGAATATCAGCTTCGCAACTTCGACTTGCGAAGGACAGACACCGGCCAGTCGGAATTCTGCATGACGCTCGCCGAAAACGATGACGTCGACAGCCATTGCTCTCAACCATCAAAGCCACATTTTTGTCTCCGTCATTATCCCATGCGCTTCCTCCCAACTCCCTGACTAAAACACGTTAACCAGAGAAGTATAACGGTGCAAACTGATGTCAAATCCTCCCATCGGATGAGTAGGTTACGTTTGAGCTACCCACGCAAAATGAACTGGTGGCTGTCTTTTCGTCGCGGGTATCTGTTATGGTCTAGATCTCCTACTTCCTGGCATTTGCATCTCACCTCCAAACATGTATCTTGGCAGCGGCGTCACCCGTCACTATCACCTTCCGAGGGGCAACGATCGCGCTAGCTGTCCGTCGTTAGGCATCATTCACATATCTCAATCCCACACCATTGCGAATTCGTGACTCATCTTTCAAGATTATTGCCGGCATTTGCGTCCCTGACGCTTCTTTTGATTCAATGAACTGATCCTGAATGGGCGAATCATCCTTCCGACGCTACCCAGAGCACCATAGAAAGCATCGGTCGTTTACTCAAAAGCCTGGAAATGCTGTCTGACGTCCAGATTCATATACTTCTCTGCTTCACGGCGTACGGCGTCCCGTATGACGAGTGCTTGCGTCATGAAATTGGCAAGCACATGCATGACCCCGTGATCCAATCATGAGACGATGCTCCGCGATCCAGATTGTGCCGCCTCTACAAGCTCGGGTTCGTAGACGTGCCGGAAACCGGTGAGACCCCGCGGGCGCCTAAACCATCGTTATGGATCAGGTACCCACAGAGGTTCAGGAAAGCCTCATGGGTCTCAGCAAGCAAGCTGCCTTCTCAAAGAACTTGGAGCATCCATCCATTCAAGCGCCTCACAGGATAGTGAGCGGTCCAAATGTCTGGCAATCGATCATTTTTAGGCCATTCACCAGGGCACAGCTCCATACAGAGCTTTCTAGCGAGAGAAGACCAATATCGAGTTTGTATTTCCGGCGCAAACGAGGAGCGTGAACGAGAGGCCGAATTGATGGGCGCAATCTTAGCCAGGAAAACGGGTCGGCCAAGGTGCACAGAAAGATGGACATGTGGACGTTGGTGCGATTGGTGTAATAATGTGCCCAGCGGCATAAACAGTGGAACACACTGTGTGGCTGGCCGCACAGAGGGTGCTGCGACTAACTAGAGGAGGGGTGCATGAGTGGGGACAACAATGCGGTAGCTGGGGACAGGGAGCGCTCCAGCTACCAGATGTGGAGAGGCGTGAACGCACGACGATGGCGGACACGACTATGGAGTTGCTGACAGCAACGTCGGCCGACACCAGCGCCGCGACGAACTCCAGCCGCAGGCCAGCATGCGAGGAGCACACAGCGCACCGGAGCGCACACGGCGGGCGCAGAGAGGCTGGCGGGCAGTGGGTGAGTGGTTGAGCTGGGGACACGGGCGCAGACCCTGAAAGCTTAACGGCCACACCTCTTGCGTCACGGCGTGGCTAGTGCAAAAATGTGGAAAATACCTCTCTAATGAAAGCGGCCGCAGACAACGGGCGGGGCTGCTTTCTCCTCACCTCCACGCCCTCGACCTCCAGCACTCAACACCTTGCGCGCCCTCCGCATCTCTTGCACCACGCCCAAGCCTCGTTGCCCGCCTGGCCGCACCCCGCCGTGAGCCGCCCGCGGACGCCTGAAAGCCTCCCAATGCCACCGCACGGCCCGCAGAAGCCAAGCTGATTCCCACCGCGACATCCGCTGCCGCCCAGCCCACGCCCTCTTCAACATGCCTCGCGCTCCCGCCGTCATAATCATTGCGAGGCAAGTCTGACACCTTCTCGTCCAAGCCCGCCCACTGCTAACCCGCTCCAGGCACGGCGCCCGCCTCGACGCCGCCGACAAGACATGGCACCTCACCTCCCCCACGCCCTACGACCCTCCGCTAACCTACGGCGGATGGACTCAGTCGCGCGCTCTCGGAACTCGCATAGCGAGCCTGCTGCACGCCCGTGAGGACGGCGACGTCCCCTCCCCGGCTTCACACAGCAGGAGCAACAGTTTGGATGCCGGTCTCGACCAACGCGCTTCTCACAGCCCTGGCGGCCGTCGCAAGCGTAAACACAAGATCATAATTCACAGTTCCCCGTTCCTTCGCTGTATTCAGACAGCCGTCGCCATCAGCGCCGGCATAGCCCAGTATCAAGATTCACCGCCTGCCTCGCGTTCCCGTAGCAGCTCGCCCCGCCGCCGCGCATCTCTGCATTCCACCACTCTGAACGGCCGCGGCTCCGAGCGCTCGCCTGGGCCCAAAGCCATCCCTGAACCTGAGGATGATCCAACCCGCAACGTGCTAAGCAAAGCGCTCAAAAGAAAGGGTATTCAGAAGACGACCTTGCGTGTCGACGCTTTCCTGGGCGAATGGCTCTCGCCTGACTACTTCGATTTGATCACCCCTCCTCCAAATTCCACCATGATGGTCGCCGGCGCCAAGGCCGACCTGCTCCGCCGCGGCGAGTACATAGATGCTCGCCCCAATTCTTCGCAGGGTTCAGGAAACTTTCCAGGCGGTTGGGGTTCTGATCGAGCTGCCGGCGCTGCGAATAGCTTCAGTGCCACCGGAGGTTCGCTATCAGGTCTGAGCAGCCTTGCTCAAGCTCTACCTCTGCGTGATAGAGCAAGCAGCCAAGGCAGCGCCTCAAGTGCTGCCAGCCGGGCAAGCCGCAAGCGTGACACAGCCATTCCCACTAACACAAAGTCCGATGCCGGCATCTACAGGGCCCCAGTTCCGTCCTATGCCATTTCTCCTGCAGAGCCAATTCCCCGAGGCTATGTCGCCCACGCTCGCGATGCCTGCGTAGATATCGACTACCAATGGGATAGCATGCGCGAGCCACAGGACTGGGGTGACGGTGGTGAGTACGGCGAAGAGTGGAGCGCTATGCACAAGCGCTTTCGACGTGGTTTGACCAAAATGGTGTCTTGGTACAAGGAGCATGGCCCCGGAGGTCATCCTGACGAGGCGGTCGTTGACGTGGCGGAGGAGGACGAGGAAGAAGAGCTCGTGTTGGTGCTAGTCACGCACGGAGCTGGCTGCAATGCTTTGATTGGCGCTTTGACCAACCAGCCGGTCCTGCTTGATGTTGGCATGGCATCGCTCACTATGGCAGTCAAGAAGGATGACCCGCCTCAGCAGGCTCCGGAAACTGTGAGCCGCACTCCTTCTCCCATGAATGAGCGTCGGAGATCTGGCCTTGAGAATGTCTTGGCGGAAGAATACGAGATCGTCATCGTCGCATCTACGGAGCATTTGCGTGTTGGTGCTGATCCTGCTAGACCTGGGCTTTTGGCAGACGGAGCGCTTGACCAGATGAGTGATTTCCGACGGCGTTACGGGGCGCATGCTGCTGCAGGAAGCCCAATCGACAACGTGGGAGAAATAGGGCGTCGGACGAGCAGTTCTTTGGGCAGCATTAGACGCAGCACGACCATTCACTCCCTTACGAGAAGTTACACCCCCAGTCCCGGACGCCACACACCCAGCAGTCCAAGCCTTGGACCGTCGACAGGGTTATGGAGCAAGCCAGCGCCCAAAGAAGAAACGGAACCCGAGACGGCCAACGGTCCGAGCGCCGATTTCTTGTTGAACTTTGAGGCAACAGAGAATGGTAATGCGACAGAGAAGGAGAACCAGAAGGACTCTCCGGAGAAGGAAGAAGCCGCGGACAATATTGCCCCACTACCTCCAACGATTGGAAAATCGATGAGCCAGCATGGGCTCTGGGGTTCTGTGCCATCAGGAGCGCGCACGGAGAGGGAGAGAGGGCCAAAAAGGCGATGGACAGTCAATGAACGGGACGGCTGAGACATCGGAAAGTTGGAAAAAATAATGTAACATCATGGACTGGGTGGGGCTATCCTAATAGAGCGTTGGCGTTTGGGAGCGTTTTCCAACTTTTGCATCCTGATGGATGCCCGGAAAGGTTGCATAATGCACAACGGCATCAGTAGAAGTTTCGGCAGTTCATTCTTCTGTTTATGTCTTTTGTTCACTTTTAGCGCATCTTCTTCACATCTCATGGCTTGATACCCTGATGACAAGGAAGACACCAGACGATTCCCGTGCAAAATATGGTTATGAAGGTGGAAGCAACAATGTAATGAATCTTCATCCTCGGAGTTCGGCGTTGGTCACGTGTAGCGCGGTCGGTCGGCTTACCAAGCAACGCGCGCTGACAGCATTCCCGCAAGAAACATAGCGACTGCGCCCCGTACAGGAGCTCTCCAGCAACACTCCTGCCCACCTGTTCCTCGCGCTCCATGGCATAGAATCCTTCCGGCTGTATTCTTGAGCTTGGCAACATGCATCCGTTCAGCATTACCTCTCTGCTCATCAACGTGTGCCTCCTGGCACCGCTCTCTTGGGCCGAGCACACGTCCAACTGGGCCGTCTTGGTGTCAACGTCTCGTTTCTGGTTCAACTATCGCCATCTCGCCAATGTGCTTTCTGTCTATCGTACCGTCAAACGGCTCGGGATTCCCGACTCGCAAATTATCCTCATGCTTCCCGACGATATGGCCTGCAACCCGCGCAACGCGTTCCCCGGCACGGTGTACAATAACGCGGACCGCGCGCTTGACCTGTACGGTGACAACATAGAGGTGGACTATCGTGGATACGAGGTAACGGTGGAGAACTTCATACGTCTTATGACGGACCGCGTGGGGGAAGACATGCCGCGCAGCAAGCGCCTCTTGACTGACGACCGGAGCAACATCCTGGTTTACATGACCGGTCATGGTGGCAACGAGTTTCTAAAATTCCAAGACGCCGAAGAAATCAGTGCGTTCGACCTCGCCGACGCCTTCGAGCAGATGTGGGAGAAGAAACGGTAGGCGACGCGGCATGAATGTCGACAGCGTGAAGTTAAGCTGACACGCGCTTGTCCAGCTACCACGAGATGCTCTTCATGATTGACACGTGCCAAGCCAACACCATGTACAGCAAGTTCTACTCGCCCAACATCATCGCCACCGGTTCTTCGGAGATCGATCAATCCTCCTACTCGCACCATGCAGACAACGACGTGGGGGTCGCCGTTATTGATCGCTATACCTACTATAACCTCGAGTTTCTGGAGACGCAGGTCAAGGACCCATCGTCGAAGCTAACCTTAGGCGACCTGTTCGACAGCTATGACGAGGCTAAGATCCACAGCCATCCCGGCGTCAGGTATGACCTCTTCGAAGGTGGAGAAAAGGCTGCCAGGGAGAGGCTAGTCATGGATTTCTTCGGCAACGTCCAGAATGTGGAAGTCGATGGTGTAGGACGCAACGAGTCTAAGCTCCAGGAAGAGTTGGAGTACTTGAGCAGGGTGATCGAAACTGCCAAGCGGAAAGCCAACCAGAGCGAGACGGTGGCGGCATATGGCGCAGGTGTTGACAAGCAGGAGGCATCGGTCGAGCCAGAGAATGCGAAGAGGTTTGAGGGTGCAGCCAAGGTCGAGCGGGACGATGGGTGGGGCAAGCAGATGATCGGTCTGTCAGCGGCCATAGGCATTGCCGGTCTTTGGGCAGCCGGAACCTGGCTGGAGTCCTAAACGAAGTTGAGCTCGCTTTAGAATTCACGTTTTACATGGATTTTCTCACACCGCGTGACGGTTGCCACGGTTGTCGACACTCTGTCACGAGGGTTGCACGAATACTGGGGCTGGTCAAGAGGCCAGGGTTGGTGGAGACGAGCGAGCTCCAACACAACATGTTCCGGAAAGTTAGCTGGCCCATCCTGGACGCTCGCCTAGCTGGTAGTGAAGAGGTTTAGCGGCGGACACATCCGGCGCGTGGAACAGCTATAGAAAGGCGGCTATGGGGTGTGCCAAGTGGTGGCTAGTTCTATTTTTGCGGATCATCAGGCATGATCGTCGGAGAGGCCTTGGCACTGAACAGACGGGGAGAGCTTGCAGACAAGACGGAAACGATGGCGCGAGCAAGAGCAGCAGCTTCGGGCGTAACGATCCATGGACACCCGGGTCTGACAAGCACTTCGAGGTAGCAACAGCCGCATGGCACGCCTGTTTCTCTCGCGCGGACAGCGGGAACAGTATGCGGTGCGAAGACGTTGAGCCGTCGACGATCGCACGTGAAGGGCCGGTACGATGCCGTGCCGGAGAAGGCCAGTGCTTCGTGGTGTCGGGGAGGAGTGGAGCAGAGGGGGCGTCGAGGAGGCTCGGGGCGTTTGCAGGCGGGCCGGATCAAGAATGGCGCGTGTGGCGATGCAGCGGGGGGAGGTGGATGGAGACTGGACAGGTTTCGTGTGGCAGTGCCGGATTGGGCAGTCGTGGAGCAGGCGGCGAGGTGTTTGGCGAGCAGGCGCCTCATTGCGGTCTCACAAGCTTTCGTGGGACACCGCCAAGCTCTGCTAAGCGTTAGCCGGGGCAGCAATGAGGCAACGCCAAGCGCTGCCTGGCGCATCTCCCGCGAGCCCAGTTTGCTCTCCTCCGCCTCAGCTGTGTTTGTGCTCGGTTTGCACACATCCGCCCGTCTGCTGATTCGTCGCGCTGCGCCCACCGCCTGCCCCGCCGAAACCGCCTTCCGGTATCAGTCCTGTCGTACCGTCCAGTTCGCCGAACATGGTACGACAGTTGGCTGCTGCCGGATCTCAACCACGTCCGGCTTGGAAGATGCCAGAGTTGTCCATATCGACTTCGCTTGCGCGTGCCGTGTGCCGTCTTGGGCTTCGTCCAAGGGAATATAAAACTCCCTGCCGGCCGCCTCAGTAGCCTCGACATCAGCTCAATCCACCTCATCTCCTCGCCATTGCACGCCTCTCCCGAAGCCTTTGCAAGGTCTTCTACTTACTTCTCTTCTCTCAGCTAATTGGTAATCACGGTACCTGCCGGCAGGATCACCTAATCGTCTTCTTTGCTCATCTTTAGCTTGTTCTTTAATTCATACCTCCCCTCCTACCACCAAGATGCGTTTCTCCGCCATTGCAACCGCTAGCATCTGCGCCTTCGGCCCGCTCGTGGCCGGTCACGCCGCCATCATCCGTGCTCAGGGTGATGCCGGTGGAAATGGCTCTGCCATTGGAAGTATGTGTCGACACTCGCGTTGATCCACCTTCTCTAACCATCCGCAGTCGTCGGCAGTACTCCTCGTGATGGCACCGGCCGCAATCCCTTCCAGGCCGACTCCACTCGTTTCCGTGGTGATGCCGCTGACACCTGCGGTGAGACCATTGGTGCTGGAACCAATGATGCCGAGTCTGGCACCGCCCAGGTTCTTGCGACAAGCGGCGGCACCCTGCCTCAGGTCAACGCCGGTGGTCAATTGATGATGACTCTCCACCAGGTCAACTCTGACGGCGCTGGCCCGTACACTTGCATGATGGATGCCACCGGAACCGGCACCCAGTGGACTCAGATCAACGTCGCCCAGAACGTTCCAGGCAATCAAAGGGGCCGTAACAGGGACGGTTCGGTCACCGACTTCGTAAATCTCCCAGCCATCCACTACCAGAATGCCACACTGATGCGTCATAGACCCTCGTCGCTGACATGCCCGCTGGCATGAGTTGCACGGGCACCGTCGCGGGCCAGAAGAATGTCTGCATGGTCCGCTGCCAGAATCCCGCTCGTGCTGGTCCCTTTGGTGGGTGTGTTCCCGTCCAGCAGGCTAGCGCTGCTGGTGCTGCTGGCGCTGCTGGCGCTGCTGGCGCCGCTGGAGCCGCTGCCACCCCTGCTGCTGCTGGAGCTGCCGGAGCTGCCACCCCTGCTGCCGCCGCCGCTGCAACCCCTGCTGCCGCTGGAGCTGGTACGGCCGCTGGAGCTGGAACCGCAGGTGCTGGAACCGCAGGCACTGGTGCTACCGGACAATCCGCAGCTGGTGCAGCTGATTCTGCTGCTGCAGATGCCGAAGAGGCACAGGAGGACGCCGGGGACAAGAAGAAGAGGGACAACCAGACCGCTGAAGGCCAGGCGGACTCTGCCGCCGCTGATGCTGCGGACGCTGAGAATGAGGCTGAGGATGAAGAGGAACGCAAGACTGAGAAGCTCAAGCGCCGTGTCAAGTTCGACACCACTGCTTGAGCAACCAGCCTGTCCGGCCTGCGGAATTAGGGAAGGTTTTGGACTGTTGCCTACCGATGTCCGACCTGATCCAATAGACACAAGTCTCAATGAGAGTTGAAGGAGGAGGAATCATCATATTTTAGTTAGCTACGACCTACGATGGAAATTGATACCATCTGTTCATTATAGTTACTTCGCCCATCCAATACGCAAGTAGGAAAACAGACGTGAGCAGCAGGCTTCCTTCGCACGACGTCAAACTAGAGTTAAACACACCTTGCTTGGCATCCAGGGAACGACTTTGAAACTGCTGCGCCATCAGGGAGGTGAAACCCTGTTCGTCACATGCGTTACTGGCCAAACACGTCTCGACCTTGATCTTTCCTGTTCAGTTCGTTCGGCTGGCTCAGTTCGTTCTCAAAATACAACCAACGCCCTCCAGAACGGTCTCTATGGAAACGACATGCTCTACCCGTGCACCTGAGCAACATCAGTCCTTTCTCTGAGTGTATGCCCTCGGCGCTTCAACAACTGTCTTTCGTCTGTGGAAGGAACACTTCCTCCACTGCATCCTCAAGTGAGTATTCGGTCCTGATTGGATCTGAATCCATCCGGTGACATCCTCAAATGGTCAGATATGGTGGCTTGAGCGAGCTGGAACACAGACTGTGTTGGGTCTGCACGGACCATCCCGTGTTGATAGAAACGGAGTTGATCTTGACACAGAACAACCTCAAGATCTGAAAATCGCCAAGCAGCCGAGCCGGATGCATGTAAGGAGGTTGTTATAAACGTGTAGCGGACTTGGCTCTGATGAAGAGACGACCATACCTAATCCAGCAAGCTGTGCGGGATTGGTGGTTTACTGTTTGATATTCGCCTCAAGAATCCCGGCCGGGCCTATCCCGGTCACAAATCCAGCCTTACACAAGAGGAGGTGCACATGGGCTCAGGGGATGCGCCAGATGCTTGTTAGAAAATGTCGCAATGGATGCCCGCATCTGGGTAATCGAGCGAACAGTATCCGCTGGACGCACGTGTTTGAGAATACTCTCCGCCATCCTGGAAATGCGAATGCCTCCGCTTGGCATACATGTTCTTCCATTACTTACGTGCTTAGCTGCTAGCATGCCTTCAAACTCCGGCCGACACAAGCCCGTATCTGTTCAGAACCACCGCCTACTTCGTACTCCTGGTCATAGCAGCCTTCACTGATAGCCCTCTGCATTCCATTCGAAGTCTATCTTTCTTTTGGTATCTGCCACATTCGTAGCTCTTTTTTGGTCATGCTCTGTCAGCGGTATACTACGTAGATGGCGGGAAGCAACTTAAGACGGTCTCTCGACTTCACAATTACCTTAAAGGGGAGCCTTCTTGTTCCAGTACTTCCTCTTCCCCCAGGACTGCATTGCACGCCCATCGTCCAATATGCCACTGTACGGAGGAGAGCATGGAATAGCCAGATCAAGGGAGAAAGTCGCAACGCAACGGCCTAACAGTGGAGGAGACCGGAGTATCATTGGGGTCTCTTCTATGGTGGAGACGTGGCCTTTCTTGAATGGTTGTTCGGTAGCGGTGGAGGTAGCGTTACGCAGCCGGTGGTAATGAGGAAAATATATCTTCCAGCAATGATTTGGATTAATCGGTGCAGCAGCGGATGACCTTGCTCGCATGAGCCACCTTAGCTCCTGTCGTCTCGACGATGCTTGATAACGGCCCTTCGGCCATATCGCCACCGTCTCCGCCTTTGCTACGCACGGATTTGATGCCTTCACGCTTTCCGCGAGGACTGATAGGCTCTTCTGCGATGGCGTCGGGCCTGGAGAGATAGGCATTCGGCATTGATCTTCAGCCATGCCGAAGTATTTGCTTGTGGTGTTAACAGTGAGTGACTCTGAAGCGATGCTGCTCTTGTCGACCCAGGTAGGCCTCCCTGCCACCGGTGATTCGCATGACGCTTCCTCGTACATTCGTCTCTGCTGCAGTACTGTGGACAAGACCAGCGCCGGCATGGCTGAGGCTAGCATGGTGGTTGGGATGAGCTGACTCTTCCGTGAGTCTGAGGGAGGCTAAAGCTACATCTGAGCACTCTTTAGTGGCTTCTTGCGCACAAGAACAGCGAGAAATAGAGTTTGTATAGCACGTGAGTTCGCTGGGAAGCCTACCCGTCTGGCTGTTTCGGGGTGAGCTGTCGGGTACGTAAGGATATTGTGGGACCCGCACGACCCGATCGCAACGACTTGCTGCCGCGGCTTGTTTGTGACGCCAGTCGGCTTGGTTTAGTTAACAGCAGTGACTGCGTTGCATGGCTGGCACTAGCGGTCCGGCATAGATGCGTGGGATGCGTGGACATCCGAGGTGGACTTGTTCTAGACGTGGTCGCGGGGAACCTGGCAGCGGGACAAAGGCCTATGACTTTGTTGCGTGACACGGTGCTTTGATGCCCTGGTCATGAAGCCATCAAGCGCTCTAGTCGAACGATCCATCGCTCTAGAAGTCCGCTAGCTCCTCCGGCTGAATTTTCCGTTCACCCTGCCTTGCACCCTAGTTTTCTGACCTCATTCATAAGTGCCTTTGCGCTACAACCCAGTAGGCCGGATTTTGGCGCTTCTTCCCATACTGAACCATCTACGGAGCAGTCCGCGCAGCTCATGGGAGAGCGCGGAAGAACGTCACTTATCCTACAGTGGTGAGCCGGTCCATCGCGGACAAGGCTTGTTTTACTAGGCTCGCCTCGTGCCCAAGTCAAATTCGCCTCAGGCGGTAACAACAACTCCCTTCCTAGATGTAGTGGCAGGTTGTCCCAGAGCAACACACGCTCCAACAAAGCCACCGTGCAGCTGTCGATCCTCTTGTCACAATTTTTCACCAACTTCTCAGTAGCATTGAGTAGTGACTTGCCACACGGTCAGTTCAAGGAGGGAACTGGGAAATAGGGTGAACAATGACGGGGGGAGAGAATGTCTGGAATACCAAGGAAGCATCTTAGTGATCGGTACTTGCTGAAGAACCACAATCCCCAAAACGCTTATGGCGGCCCTTAATAGCTACAGGAAAATGCTCATCAGGCGCTTTATTATCCCATTGCACATGATGTGTCTGCCAAAGCTCTGCTGTTTCCTTTTGGGCCCTATGAGCCTGTTGGCGAAGAGAAGAGTACCACAGCGCCATTTGGTCCACTGTTGCTGGGGCTGTCTCTTTGTCTCGCTCTCTATTCTTGATCCAATTCTTAGGATTCTGGCACCGCACCCTTCCTTGTTAAGATACGCAGAGAAAGAACGGCGGGTCGGGCCTCGCGCCCTCATCATGGCGGATCCCTGTCCAGATAGGCAATCACCATCATTCACCACATATCAGGATCCCCTTTGTTTCGTGTTCCGGTCCATGTGAGTTCTAACTACCCTCCAACGTATCTTCTCCACATCGTGGCCTTGTTACTGGACCGGAATATTGCGTTTTTCCACCACGGCCGGAAGCTGTCCTCCATCCCACTTCCCATATCCGGTAGTGACTCTGCTAATGTGGGCTTTTCAACCCCTCTTAGCCACCCGGCGTGATGGGCATCTTCTTTGCCTTGCCGACAATGACTTCGCCTAACGTTGTACAGCTCTTCGCCTAGCACACATAACAGTCATTCTCGCGAAGCTTCATGTTTTTAAGACAAACACCGAATGCCAGCTCTGCAACCCGTTGATGTAGCATGGCTGCAGATGAGGTCATAGCCCCTTATAACAGTTATACCACTAAGAGGCACGTTTAGTGAGCATCAACTAATATTCTCCACAAACGGCAGGTAGCATCGCCGCGATTAGATTTAGTATATCGGCTTAGCGATATTCTAATAAGCCTTACAACGGTAGATCTCTTTAAAGCTACGATGATAATTAAGACGAATTTTAGATAAGTTAGTTTAGGCGCGGAAGACATATACTAATATACTAATACGCCTATATCGGCCCTTAGTAGCAGCTATATAAATAAGGTTTATATAGTAAATAACTATAAGGAAAGACTAGAAAGAAATAAGGTCGGCTAACGTAGCCTCTAGATGGAAATATTATATACGTAATATAGAATAGATTAATATTCGCTTTAAGGGAGGATATCGTAATAAGTTAGGCGTATAACTAAAGAAATAACCTTAGTATAGATATTTAGAATACTATATTAAACGAGACTTATAAACGTCGGAATATTAGGTATACTAATATTAAATATATTTTTTTAGACTATTTAAAAAGTAAAAGAGGGTAAACTATAGCTATTAGACCTAAGTAAAGCTACTTAATACGCTTACCTATATAATAGCTACTATTATATATAAATATAATTATTTATAAAATAACGTATAGACTAGGCACTATTATAACTAGTATTATTTATTTATTTATTTATTCGTTTAATATTCTTATATAAGCTAAGCTTATAAAAGACGGCTAGTCTACTAACGTATCTAGTCTAATATTTCGACCGAGGTTTTTATTCTAATTTTCTTCGAGAAGAAGTCTAGAAATAGTAGGGGCTAAGCTAGTACTTTTTAGAAAGAAATAAAAGAGTAAGTAGAAGAGTAGAAAAAGTAGAAAATAACGCTAAAGAAAATAGAAGAGGATATATAGAATATAAACCTTCGAATTCGACCCTAAGAAAAAGCGCTAAGACTAATATCTATCAAAAGCTCTTAATTTTCTTAGCTAGATTCTCGAATCCTAGCTTCGTAGCTATACGCGCTACTGCGTTATTGCGTGGAAAAGAGACCTCGTTAGGCTAAATCAACTTTCTCGACCTCCGCATCCCTACTAAAATCCCAAATCGACTCGAAAAGACGTAAAAAGCTCGGAATCTATTAAAAACACCTACGCGTACCTCCGTATAAAGTTGTACTAGATTTAGAGCGCGTTTACGTACCTAAATCTAAGGCGAAGAAGCGCTTTCTCCTTCTCTTCGTTCTGCCTCTTTTCTACGGCCCGTATACGTAGAGTTTTTACCCTTCCTACACCTAAGCGAACAACCGAAAATAAGCGAAAAGCTTAACCGAATAGCCCCGAAAACGCTTCGTTACTTCTCGGGAGAAAGTAACGAAGAAAATTCCCCGCGCTCGCTAGGAATTCGTTTATTTACGGCTTAGTTTAGACGAAACTAAAGCCGGCGATTTCTTTCTAGTCTAATTTCCTATTCCTACTATTTCCTTTCTAGAAAGAGTATGGAAAACTAAGGATATCCGCCCCCGAACCCTCCGGATTCCCCGGATCCTCTACGCCCTTCGACTCTAATTCGACTATCGACTACGCCGGTAGTTATCGAACCTTCGAATACTACGGGATCGAGTAGTATCGAAGATATCGAGATAGAAAACGACGAAATAATACCGCTACCGAGAAGGCCGAAGGTAACGGTAACGGTTAAGCCTACGCCGACTCTAGGAAAAAGACTTACCTTCTCGCCTACCTCTACGGGTATTAACCCGTTCGAATACCGCCCCGAGAAAAGAACCCGGTATATACCGGGCTCGAAACTAAAGACCTCCGCGGAATATATTAAAGCCGCGTTTGATTGCCTTATTAAGGCGGTCGACCTCGAAGACGACCGGTCTAAGGTAAATAACCTTAGCGAACTTCTTACCGTCTTCCGCGAATATACGACGAAAGGGAAAATTAACTTTACTAAGTCGATTCTCGTAACCGAAGTCCGCGTACTCGAAAACGTATCCCGTACGCTTTCGAATAAAACGAGGAATCTCGGAGCTACCTCCGTAGCTCCTACGGAAAAATCCCAGCCGAGCCAGCTAGTCCTAGCTAAAAAACCTACCTTCTACGCCTCGGTAGTAGCAGGTTTAGTTCTAAACGACGGTTTTATAACCGTATCGTATAAAAAACCAACTAAAAAAACAACTACGAAGCTCGTAAAACTAACGTCTATTAAAGATAGATAAATTACCGTCTTCTACGACGGCGTACGAGACTAATTTAATGGAATCCGACTTCGATAAAAGCTAAACCTCGCGTTCGCGGGAGCCGGTTTCGTAAACAAACCCGTTATCTAAGGAACTTCCCTTTCGTTTAAGGGAAATATCCTAATTACGGGCACCGAAGGCTATACTAGCTAATTTCTCTTAGAAAAAAAGGATATTATTAGGAAAGTCCTTCCTAACTCTAACCTAAAACCAGTCGAGGCCTAGTATAAGGTTATTATCTACGGAATCCCCACGCGGGAGACTAAGGATATTCTAATCGACTCCTTTATTAAGGAGGAAATAGAGACCTTTAATATAGGTCTTTCTCCTATTAGAAAGCCCTACTAGGCCACCTCTAAGGAGAAAAGAGAAAACTAATCCGCGGGATCCGTTATAGTCTCGTTTCGTACCGAAAAGGAACAGAAAAAGGCTATTAATAGCCGCCTTTTTATATACGGAATAAGCTGTAAGGTAGAGAAAGTACGGGTAATTCCTAAGGGAATTTAGTGCCGTAACTACCTTAAAAACGGATACGAAACGGCTAAGTATACGAGGACACCTATTTACGAAATCTATAAAAAGGAGTACCTTACGGGAGAGTATAAGTATAAATTTATAGGCTATAAAGCCTCTAAGGTATACGGTACTAGTACTACCTAATTCAATTAACTAACCCCCTTTATCTATAGATAAATTAAGGGTATTTTAAGCTAATTTAAATAGAAACGCTCTAGCTACGGAGAGCCTTCTATCTAAAGCAATCGATCTTAAAATTAGCCTAATTCTTATATAAGAACTATAGCTAATAAACCCCGAAAATCCTAGAGAAAGGCGGTCGATTAACTACCCCGCGTTCGTTTAAATTCTACCGGATTATTCTCTAACGGAAAGACCGCGTACGTTAGTATATATATCCCGTTATCTAACGGGAATAGATATTAACTATAATTCCGCGGTAACTAAATCCCCTAACCTAATAGTTCTAAAAATAATAGAGGAAAATAGCGAATTCTACCTCTTTAATTTATATAACTAAAAGGAATAAGGAAACGATAATTCCCCCTATACGCTAGAACGTATTCTAGGCTACTAATAGCTAGAATTCCCTAGTATTATAGCCGGGGACTTTAATATTCACTATCCGTAGTAGGACCTAAGGTCCCCCTACTTAAACGGGGCCTCCGCCCTAATTAATTAGATTGAATCTAATAATCTAGACCTCTAAATACGCCGGGAGAAGATACCTTCTACCGGCCGAACCTAGATAGGCCTACGGTAATAAATCTAGCTCTCTAGCCGAGGGCTAACGAATAAAATAACGGACTAGTAAATACTCGAATCTATCGGATCCGACCACTTCCCTATTTTATTTTAAATCTAATTAAATAAACGAATAAACCAGGAAAAATCTAAGTAAATTAGATTTAATTACGAGAAGGCGAACTAGGATAAATTCTCTAAGATCTTTAAAGAAAAAACCTCGAACTTTATAGAAAAGCTACGCTCCCAGCTAGCTATTTTAGAAGAAGAGAATAAAGATCTTAGCCTAGAGATTCTAAAAGACCGTTCGAAAGAAGTCTTACTCTTAGAAAAACTAGAAGAATCCCTAACTAACCTTATACGGCAAGTAGCGGACTAAGCTATTCGAAAACTACCCGCTAGCTAGTAAACCCTAGTAGAATTCTATCTTAACAGGCCCGAGGGAACCTTAAACGATAAACGCGGCTTATACGACGCTCGCCGGAGCTCGTAAATAAGTAAGACTTCCAAAAAACCAAACGAATACTTCTCCTCTATTCGTAAAAATAGCGGGACCACTAGAATTCGTTTCTAAGTAAAAATACCCCCGAAACTATCTTTAAAGCAATAGCCTATACAAAATACCGTCTAATAGAACGAATCCCACCGATTCGGGCTAAAAACGGCCTACTATAAGATAGCTAGAAGGGAAAAAGCTCCGCGCTAAAAGAAACGTTATTTCTATCCCCTCCTAACGCACGAATCGAAAATAATTAGATAAATTACTAGCCGGATCTAAGCTGGGAATGGCCAATTCTAGATAAAAAAGAGCTCGAACGAACGTGTTCGAACCTAATAAAAGGAACTACGCCCGGGCCGGATTTAATATCCTAATAAATAATAATCTAGGCCTATAACGCATCCCAGCCTTTTATTTTGTCTATTCGAACCTCTTTAAATATAGCTACTATCTAAAGTGCTAGAGATAAGTAACGGAGGCAATTTTAAAGAAACCTAATAAGCCGGATCCCGTAAATTCTAAGGCTTATAGGGTTATTTCTTTATTAAATTGCCTAGGAAAAGTACTCGAACGAGTAATAGCTAAACGCCTCGGTTTTCTAGCGGAAACGATAAACCTAATCCACCCTACACAAATAGGGGGAAGACTTAAAAAATCCGTAATAGACGCCTGCTTTATTCTAACGAATTTAGTAGAGGAAAACCGTAAGGCAAAGCTAAAAACATCCACGCTATTTCTAGACGTACGCGGCGCTTACGACCACGTCGCGTAAGAACAACTCCTAGGAATTCTAAGAAAGTTAAAGCTTCCTACTAACCTACTCGCGTAGATTAGAACTTTCTTAAATTCCCGACAATTACGCCTTAGTTTCGATAGAAATATAGAAGAATTTAGTAACGTAGAAACGGGTATACCGTAAGGAAGTCCTATTTCGCCGATACTATTTCTAATATATATCCGAGACCTATTTTAGACGAACTCCGTTAGCTATCTATCCTACGTCGATAATATCTCTTTAACAGCAAGCTCGAAAAGCTGGAAAAAGAATATTAAGATACTAGAAAGAGAAGCGGAAAGACTCTATAAACTAGGCGCGGAAAATGCTATATAATTCGACCTCGAAAAAACCGAATTAATATACTTTTCTAAAGAAAAAACGGTAAGAGATTCTACTTTAAAACTACCTACGGGTTTAGTTATAAAACCTAAGAATCTAGTCCGATATCTAGGAGTTTTCTTAGACCCACTTCTTAATTTTAAGGAACACGTCGATATTAGAATAAGCTAAGCTCGTTCGAGCCTCTCGAGGATAAATAGACTAGCTAACATCGAAAACGGACTAAAACCTAACGCGGTACGGCAGTTATACTTAGCCTACGTTACCTCCGTCTCCGACTACGGCTCCGTTTTATACTGGAATAACCAAGCGAATTTTAAACGAAAAGCTACGATACTCTAGAATCTAGCTCTACGGAAAATACTAGGCGTTTTTAAAACCGCTCTAATTACTCCCCTCGAAATAGAAGCCGTAATCCCACCCTCGGAAATTCGCAGAAAACAACCTCAATCCACGTCCTACGAAGTCTTAAATTAGACTAAAACACCTAATTTAAAGCCTTCGAAAGAGAGAACGAATACGAAAGTAAGCTCGTTTAAAAATTAGAGACTTTCTAAAAGATAAGCCGTATAACCTCGAAACGGTTAATTCTTTCTACTTTCTATCTTAGGAGCTATCTACTACTAGGTTAAAGTCTCTAAACTCTCGAAAAAGAATAAGCTAAGAAATACCTAAACGAACTCGAAAACCCTCCGGATAACCTAATATCTATCTATATAGACGAGTTCGACTCGAATAAAACCGGAATTAGACTAGTAGTTTTTATAGATAAACGACCCTACACTTAAAGACGAAACTACTATTTTAGTAGGAAATATCGGGAGTAATAACCTAGTTTATAATAGCGAACTAGAGGCTCTTACGAGAGCCCTCGAACTCGCAGTTAAAAACGGATATACCGATAAAGATATTAGAGTCTACGCGGATAACTAGGCCGCGCTCTACCGTCTAAATACTATCCGAAATCTAGAATAACTAGCGTAAATACGAGCTTTAAACGTAGCTAAAACGCTTATCCTAAAAGGAAATTTAGTTTAATTAGAATAGGTCCCGGCTATTTTAATATCGTGACAACGAAAAGTAGATTCCCTAGCTAAATACGCCTATAAAATAAACCCGAATAACGAATCGACTAGCTACGCATTCTTTCGAATACTAACGCAAGTAGATTTTATTAATTCGTAGTAAAAAATAGCGAATAAGCAAGCGGAAATAGCCTCTAAAGAGTCTTATCTAAGGCGGTTTAACTAGAAAATAAAACGAAAGTTAATAGACCTCTCTACGGAGAGAGAAACTAGCTCCGCGTTTTACCAGCTTAAAATAGAACACGGATACTTTAAGTCCTATCTAAACCGCTTCGGACTAAACCCCTCTAATAGCTACCCGTATAATAATACGGCTAAATAAACCCCCTGGCACCTAATTCTAGACTATAAAAAGTATCGACTCGAAAGAGAAGATATATATACTAGTCTAGAAACGAAAAACCCCTTCCTAGACCTCGTTTTTAATATCAAAGAAGAATAGAAGGCTCTTCTAAGCTTTTTATCGATAACTAAAATAGCTATCCGAAAGTAGCTATTAGAACTTACTTCGACGGAAGTCTAAATACGTACTTTCGAAAAACTAACTTTAGTCTCTTCTTTAAAAAGAAGTTATTCTCTCTTATTTTTCTTTTATCTTCTACCTCTTCTTATCTCCCTACTTACTTTCCTATTTCTTCCTAAAAAAGCACCGGCTTAGCCCCTACTATTCCTAGACTCCTTCCTAAAGAACACCCGAATAAAAACCCCGGTCGAAATACTAGACTAGATACGTTAGTAGACTAGCCGTCTTTTATAAGCTTAGCTTATATAAGGACGTTAAACGAATAAATAAATAAATAAATAGATAGCGTTAGATCTATTACCGTAGGTTTATCTAAGTTCAGCCGGTAGAAGGTCTCTTCTCTCGGCGTATTTAGTAGGTCTAGGTTATTAGATTTAATCTAATTAATTAGGGCGGAGGCCCCGTTTAAGTAGGGAGACCTTAGATCCTACTACGGGTAGTAGATATTAAAGTCCCCGACTATAATACTAGGGAATTCTAGCTATTAGTAGCCTAGAATACGTTCTAGCGTATAGAGAGAATTATCGATTCCTTATTTCTTTTAGTTATATAAATTAAAGAGGTAGAATTAGCTTTTTTCCTCTATTATTTTTAGAACTATTAGGTTAGGGGATTTAGTTACTATAGAGTTATAGTTAATATCTATTCCTATTAGATAACGAGATATATATACTAACGTACGCGGTCTTTCCGTTAGAGAATAATCCGGTAGAATTTAAACGAACGTAGAATAGTTAACTAACCGCCTTTCTCTAGAATTTTTAGGATTTATTAGCTATAGTTCTTATATAAGAATTAGGCTAATTTTAAGGTTAATTACTTTAGATAGAAGGCTCTCCGTAGCTAGAGCGTTTCTATTTAAATTAGCTTAAAATACCCTTAGTTTATCTATAGATAAAAGGGGTTAGTTAATTTAAGTTAGAATAGTACTAGTATTATATACCTTTAGAGGCTTTATAGCCTATAAATTTATACTTATACTCTCTTATAAGATACTCCTTTTTATAGATTTCGTATATAGGAGTCCTCGTATACTTTACTATTTCGTATCCGTTTTTAAGGTAGTTACGGTATTATATTCCCTTAGAAATAATCCGTACTTTCTCTACCTTATAGTTTATTCCGTATATAAAAAGGCGGCTATTAATAGCCTTTTTCTATTTCTTTTTAATATAGAATAAGACTATAACGGATCCCGCGGATTAGTTTTCTCTTTTCTTCTTTAAGGTAGCCTAGTAGAGCTTTCCGATAGAAGATAGACCTACGTTAAAGGTCTCTATTTCCTCCTTAATAAAGAAGTTAATTAGAATATCCTTCGTTTTTTACGTAGGGATTCCGTAGATAATAACCTTATACTAGGCCTTAACTAGTTTTAGGTTAGAATTAGGAAGGACTTTCCTAATAATATTCTCTTTTTCTAAGAGAAATTAGCTAGTATAGCCTTTAGTACCTATAATTAGGATATTTCCCTTAAACGAAAGAGAGGTTCTTTAGATAACGGGTTTATTTACGAATCTAGCTCCCGCGAAAGCTAGGTTTAGCTTTTATCGGAGCTAGATTCCGTTAAATTAGTCTCGTAGGCCGTCGTAAAAGACGGTAATTTATCTATCTTTAATAGACGTTAGTTTTACGAGCTTCGAAGTTATTTTTTCCGTTAGTTTTTTATACGATACGGTTATATATTACGAATCCTAGAATATACGGGCTTTATAGCTATAAGGGCCGCGAGCCCGTACGGGAAAATAAGCCGTAGGACCTTAAAGACTCTACGCCTAGTAGAGCCGCGCTCCTTAGTCCCGTACGGGAAGACTAGGGGCACGGGATAGCGGCGCGTACGGAAATACTAGTAGGTAATAACTACCGCCCGTACGAGAAGAACGCCTACGGGCGTAGTAACTAGGAAGAAGGCACGGTCTAATAGAGAACCCGTAGGGGATAAGAAACCGCGCGGGTAGGAAATAGGAAGGCGATAAGGGTAAATACTACGGGACGAGAATATAGCGATAATATTGTTACGCCGGGACTCTTTCTGGGGGAGTCGAGGCGCGTCGTCAGGCAGCTTGGGCTTTCTAGGGGCCAATACAGTGGTAGGCAGGGGAGGTTCGTACAATAGTAGGGTAGGAATCAATTGACAAGTTGACCACGAGGGTCCTAACTACGATAAATGAGTGTGGTCTATATACATGGAGTGATCGGTACGATCAGTAGTGATCTGTAATGTTAACCCACTGATCAGTACTGATCGGTGGTCCGAGCTTTGCTGAGCGAGTGTGCGGTGGTCTGGTGCATCAGTGTCGGTAGGTATTCTGCCGAGTTAGGCCCCGAGTTGGTCACGTGGGCGGTGAGTAGTCGTAGGGTTTCGTTATCCGCCTTTCTGGGCGACTGTGCCGTAACACTATCCCCCCTCTAGGCAACCTTCGGCCCGAAGGTCGAGTATAAAGGTAGTTGAGCTCCCTCCTTAGTTCCCTTGAGATTATTTCTCTGCCGTCATGTCCAGTTCCGCTCGTCGACGCGCGCTTCTCGCCCGTATCCTTCGTAACGGTACTGACGCTCCCAGACGTTGTTCCTTTTGTGTGGAGAGACCTCGTCTTCGTTGTCTTGTGTCGCCGGATTCCAAGAGGTGTTACGAGTGTGCCAAGCGAGGCCACCTTTGTTCCTTTCCTTCTGACATGGCTTCCCCTATTGAGTTTCGTCGTGTGGATCAACAACGGGACCGGGTGCGGGCTCAGATTGAGCAGACCCAGCGCGAGATCGAAAGGGATGAGGCCGAGATTCAGCGGTTGCAAGAGGAGGCTCAACGTTTGGTTCGTCGTACCGCCACTTCTCGGTCAAGGTGATCCGCCTGTTGCGGACACTTTCCTTCCTGGATTCCCGGAGTCAGGAGTTGTTTGAGCGGGAGTTGGCGGCCATTGAGGCTGAGGAGGCGCAGGAGGCGCGGGCGGCTCAGGGGTCCTTGTTATCTGGTTCAGGCGGTGGTGACGTGGCGGGTTCCGACGGGCTGGTTCCTCGAGAGGCACCGGTGGACCAGTTTCAGGTGTCCTTGACGCCTCCTCCGGGTTTGCGTCGTGGGAGGATGCTCTGGGTTTGGGCGGTCAGGGTTTCGTCGGTGGTATTCATGGATGAGTTCCTCGCAGTTAAGGTAAGAGATTGGTTCCCATGAGGTTCCCACGGGTTCCCGGCGGAATCCGCTCCTTCCCATTTGATGAGGTACTTAAATTGACCGTCGATCCAGTCTCCATCAAGATTTTCTCTACGTCCCATTCTTTGTCGGCGTCATCGGGGTGTATTTCAAGTTCTGGGTCAGGTTCGGCGTTGCTGTGTGCGGGTTCAAGTAAAGAGATGTGGAAAACTGGGTGTATACCCACTTGTTCTGGCAATCTGAGTTTAAAGGAAACAGGTGAAAGTTTTCTCAATTTGGTAGGGTCCGATTTTCTTGTGGTCCAATTTGTCGTTCGATCGTGTTGTTTTGATGTTTTTCTGAGGAGCCAGACTTTATCCCCTCCTTCAGGGCGGCGACGCCTGGCGCCGTCTGTCATGGTACATGGCCATTCGGTATGCGGTGAATTTGATGTCTCGGGCCAGTTCCTGGTGTAGTTCACGTAGCTGGTCTGCTCTGAGCATAGCTTTTTGGGCGAGTACTTCGCAGATCTGGGGTTCTCCGAAGGCAGTAGGGTCGAATCCGTAGTTGGCGCGAAGGGCGTGGTTTGTGTGGCTTCCGTTGATGTGCTGTTGTACGCGTATTGGGCTAATGGTAGGAGTTCGACCCAGTTGTTTTGCCTGTAATTCAGGTAGAATCTTAGGTACTGTTCTAGCGTTTGGTTGGTTCGTTCCGTTTGTCCATCGGTTTGCGGGTGTGCCGTTGTTGACATCTTGTGTTTAGTTCCTAACTTGTGGACCAAGGTTTGCCAGAACTTAGCTCTGAATCGTGGGTCTCGGTCCGTGATTAGTTCCTTGGGCATCCCGTGGTGGGCGAAGACATATCTGAGGAAGAGGTAGGCGCAGCCTTCTGCTCCGATTTTTACAAGGGATGAAGTATGCCCATTTTGTCAGGCGGTCGACAATGACCAGGATGGCGTTGTGTCGTGCTTTAGTCACAGGGTCTACTGAATTTGGCAGGTCGGTGATAAAATCCATTGTGACCGATTCCCAGGGTTTGGTTGGTGTTGTGATGAGCTGTAGTTGTCCGTATGGTGCATGTCGTGCCACCTTGTTTTTGCGCATTCGTCACATTCCTGGATGACTTTCTCTACTACTTTCCTCATTCGGGAAAGTAAAGTGTCTTCAAGCCGTTCCAAGGTTCTTGTCATTCCTGGGTGTCCGTGAACTGCGGACTCGTGGTATTCCTTTGTCAGCCGTTTGCGCAGAGGTGTGGGTACGTAGATTTTTCCGCGGAATAGTATGTTGCCTCTATGGTCTTGGACTAGGTCGGGGTCGTCATGTTCGGGGGTGCCTATTCGTTGAAGCAGTTCTTGGGATAGCGGATCATTGTTATATTTTCCTTGGATGATTTGTTCCCAAGTGGCGGTGTCATCTTCTTCCTCGTTTACTGCCTCTTCCGTGGTTTCTTCAAGTGTTGGTATGGGTTCCTCGTCCTGCGGTTCCTCTTCGTCCTCCGGCTCCTGCTCTGGTGTTGGGTTTCGTGGAGGTTCGTCGTCGTCGATGGGGCTCCCTAGCCTTATGATGGGTGCCAGTATTCGTTCTTCCCAGGGTGCGTCGGATTCTTCAATGATTCGGGGGCGGTTGGGGCCTAACGTGCCGTCGTCATTTTGTCGTAGTACTGCTGGTGATAGTTCTGGCTTTCCTTCCACGTGGTCGGCTCTGCGGCTAAGTGCGTCGGCCTTGCCGTTTTCACTTCCCTTGCGGTAGTGGATCTTGAAGTAGAAGGGGCGAGTTGTTCTGCCCATCGTACTTGTCTTCTGTTTAACACCTTGGTGGTTGTGAAGTATCCCAGGTTCTTGTGATCCGAGTATACCGTGATTTCGTAGTTAGCTCCCTCAAGGTAGTGTCGCCATTCCTTGAACGCTGTGACGATCGCAAGCAGTTCTTTGTCGTGTATCTCGTAATTGAGCTCGGCGGGTGACATTTTGCGAGAGTAATACGCGATAGGGTGTAATCTTCCCTCGTCGTCTGGCTGGCTGAGGGTAGCGCCAATGGCATAGTCGGATGCGTCAGTTTCGAGGTAGAGTGGCTTGTCAGGATCGAACATGAGGTACCGGCGCTTCTACGAAGGCCCTTTTGAGTTGATCAAACGCCTCTTGTTGGGGTGCTTCCCAGGTGAAGGGGTATTTTTCGGGTGAGTCGGATTAGGGTTCGGCTACATGCGAGTATCGTTTGATGAATCGTCGGTAGAAGTTGGCAAACCCTAAAAGGCTTGTACTTCTTTGACGTTCCTTGGTTCTGGCCACTTCAGGATGTCTTCCACCTTTTTGGGTCCATGACTATTTTCCTGGTTCGATGATAAAGCCTAGGAATTCTACCCTTTGGGCATGGAAGGTACATTTTTCTGGTTTGACGGAGAGGTTGTATTCGAGTAGTTTCTGGAGGACTTTGGATACATGTTCCTTGTGTTCTTCAAGGGTTTCTGAGTAGATCAGGATGTCGTCGAGGTAGGCTGTGCAGAATCGGTCCAGATATTCTCGTAGGACGTGGTTGACAAGGGCTTGGAATGTGGCAGGGGCGTTGGTAAGTCCGAAAGGCATTACCAAGTACTCGTACAAACCGTATCGAGTTCTGAATGCGGTTTTCCATTCATGTCCTTCCTTGATTCGGATAAGGTGGTACCCATCCCGCAGGTCTAACTTGGTGAAGAATCGTGCCCCGGAGGCGATCCCTTAGTTCATCGATGCGGGGTAGAGGTAGCGGTCTTTGATGGTAATGTCGTTCGGGATCGGTAATCCACACAGAGGCGTAACTTGCCTCCGGGCTTTGGTACGAAGAGGACGGGGAATCCTGCTGAGGATTGAGAGGGTCGGATGTATCCCTTCTTCAGTAGTAAGTCCAAGTGTTCCCTCATTGCTTGTAACTCCTTTTCCGACATTGGATATAGGGGTCCAAATCGGGGTTCAGTGCCTGGTTTCAAGTTGATCTCGTGGTCCCATGGTCTGTGTTCCGGTAGTGCGTCTTCGATCTTTTCTCTGAAAATTTCCTTGAACCGGTGGTATTCCTTAGGAACGCCATCAAGGTACTGTTCGTGTATCCTGGTGGGGTCATCTCCTCCCACGGGTGTCGGGTAGTCTGGTTTTTCGTCTGGTGGCACTAATCTGTCGGGTTCTTTCTTTGTTTGTAGTGGTGGGGCGATACCACATCATTCCAATTGCTTGCCCCTTCTTTCGGGTCCTTTCCAGCGCAGCTTTCAAATTAGGCTTACGTGGGTAATCGGTTCGGCTATGGTGCGTGGTTTCCATTCTGGTTCTTGGTTTCGTTCTCTGGACTTGAGGGTAATTCCTCCATTGTCCCAATCGTATTGTATTTTCCATTTCTTCTGCCAAGGGATGCCGAGAATGACATCATACTTGGGGATCTTGGTAACGTCTAGACAGATACGTTCCCTGGTTTTTGTATTCGAGGGTCAGTTTCGGGGTTTCGATGATTACCTTTCCATCTCCAAAGGAGCTGGGGGATCCATCAACAGTTCTCAGCTGATATGGTTGGTCCTTTTCTCTGGGTTTTAGGTTGGCTTTTTCTGCAAATCGGTTTGAGACGTAGTTCCCTTGTGATGCGGAGTCGATGAGGTGAGCGCTCGGCGTCCATTGATTTTTGTCACGACAACCCAGTGGTTCCCGTATTCTGCGGAGTCTCCTTTGCTTTCTGGTGGGTGTCCTGTGGTTTTTCCGGTCGATGCTGCTATGGTCCTGTGGGGCAGGGCCTCGCCTGCTGTAGCCCCAGTTCAGTAGGCGTTTCTAGTTTTGGGTGGTACCCGCTGATGTTCTTAGCTTCCTGGTGAATGGGGCAGGCTTCGATGCTACAAGTGGACCAGTGGATGGTGTCATGGTTGGGGTCTCCGGTCGTCCTTCAGTAGCCGAGGTGGTTTTCTTGTCGTTGGTTCGCTGGTTGCTGGTTCGTTTGTCTGGGCAGTTTCTGCTGATATGTCCGTGCTTTCCACAGTGGAAGCAAAGACCCTTTCACGCCGTCGCTGTTCTTCCTCCGGCGCCAGCCGAGGGTTTCGTCGTTGGTTGGCATCTAAGTCCATGGGTCCCCGGGGTAGGTTGTTTCGAGGTTGCGCGGTGTTGGCCGAGTATCGGGTTTGGCCTGTCTCTTGTCTGAAATTGAACAGTTGTTGGTCGACTCGGATGGCCGTGTCGATGGTCTCGCTAAGGTCCTTGGGTAATCCGGTGCGGGCGAATTCGGCCTTCACATTGTGCTTTAGGCCCTTGTAGAAGATGTATTTGAGGGATTGGTCGTTCCAATTGAGGTAGGAGGCGAGCATGCGGAATTCCGTGACATATTCCGAGACTGATCGGGTTTGTCGGAGGTCCTGAATTCGAAGGGCGGCCTCCTGCTCCTCGTTCTTGCTACCAAAGGCTTGTCTGATTGCGTCGGCGAAGCGATTGTAGTTGGCGAACAGGCTACTGGTTTCCGTACGTGGGATGGCCGAGCGGAAATCCTTTCGATAGGGTTCGAACCACCGTGCTGCGTTACCTCGGAGGTAGGTTCCTGCAAAGCGGACCCTTTCCTCATCGTCCTTGAATGATGCTTTGTAGAATTCGAAGTAATTCTCTAGTTGGGCCAGGAAGTCGTTGAGCTTACGCCGATCCCCATCGTAGGTGTCGGGGTCTTGATCTTTAGTTTGGTGTTGTGGGGTCGATTCTGATGTCGCGGGGTGGCTGGGGTGGAGGGCCGCATAGTACGGTTGACAGTAAAGGCTTGTCCTCGAATGAAGTACTCCAGAAGGACTTGGCCAGTCCTCACTGGCGTTCTCTGGTACTCTGGGTCCGTTGATTGCTCGACTCAAGGAGGCTATGCCCGAGGAATATGCTTCCGAAATGAGCAGCCTCATGTTAAGAGCTGGGTTTCCAGGGATCAAGGGACGGATTGACTGAAGCTGTTCCTCCTCCGTCGGAAGGTTGTTCCTGATTTCGGTCCAGGATGTCATGGTTAGTAGTTTTCAGGGTGGGGTTACCTCCGGTGCCTAAGAAAGGTGGTCAAAGTGTTACGCCGGGACTCTTTCTGGGGGAGTCGAGGCGCGTCGTCAGGCAGCTTGGGCTTTCTAGGGGCCAATACAGTGGTAGGCAGGGGAGGTTCGTACAATAGTAGGGTAGGAATCAATTGACAAGTTGACCACGAGGGTCCTAACTACGATAAATGAGTGTGGTCTATATACATGGAGTGATCGGTACGATCAGTAGTGATCTGTAATGTTAACCCACTGATCAGTACTGATCGGTGGTCCGAGCTTTGCTGAGCGAGTGTGCGGTGGTCTGGTGCATCAGTGTCGGTAGGTATTCTGCCGAGTTAGGCCCCGAGTTGGTCACGTGGGCGGTGAGTAGTCGTAGGGTTTCGTTATCCGCCTTTCTGGGCGACTGTGCCGTAACAAATATCGTCCGCTAGTACTAGTAGAAGTCGGGTTCTAAAAAAGAGGCTTTAGCGCCTAGGTTATATAGGACTACCGAATCTACTAGATAACGAAGGATTATAGCTATCTTCTACTACGTATAGATAACGAAGGATACTAATTATCCTCTACTATCTAATAGATTATTATAGCTTCCTTATAGTATATAGATACGCTCGTTAGATAGTATTCTAACCCTCGTAGTTAACTTAAAGTTTTAATTCGATACTATATTAACTTAGAGGTAATAAGGCCTATCGAACTCCTATATTACGTAACTTCTTATTCTATTATTACTCCCCTTTCCTCGTCTTTAAGGTAAACCCTTCGATAAACCCGAATCTACTAGGTGACTCCGAAGCCTAGTAGTAGAGGCCCCGTCGTTATACTTTAACTACTATCCTTATAGGAAAGGAAGTAATTTAATTAGAAAAATAGGAAGTATTTTCTTACCCCGAGAAGTACTAATATTTATTTATTTATTTATTCGTTTAACGTCCTTATATAAGCTAAGCTTATAAAAGACGGCTAGTCTACTAACGTATCTATTCCGGTATTTCGACCGGGGTTTTTATTCGGGTTTTCTTTGGGAAGGAGTCTAGAAATAGTAGGGGCTAAGCCGGTGCTTTTTAGAAAGAAATAGGAAAGTAAGTAGGAGAGTAGAAGAAGTAAAATAACGCTAAGAAATTAGGAGAGGATATTTCTTTATAAAGAGAGACTAAAGTTAGTTTTTCGAAAGTACGTATTTAGACTTCCGTCGAAGTAAATTCTAATAGCCACTTTCGGGTAGCTATTTTAGTTGTCGATAGAAAGCTTAGGAGAGCCTTTCGTCCTTCTTCGGTATTAAAAACGAGGTTTAGGGAGGGATTTTTCGTTTCTAGACTAGTAAATATATCTTCTCTTTCGAGTCGATACTTTTTATAGTCTAGAATTAGGTGCCGAGGGGTTTATTTAGCCGTATTATTATACGGGCAGTACTTAGAGGAGTTTAATCTAAAGCGGTTTAAATAGGACTTAAAGTATCCGTATTCTATTTTAAGCTAGTAAAACGCGGAGCTAGTTTCTCTCTTCGTAGAGAGGTCTATTAACTTTCGTTTTATTTTCTAGTTAAACCGCCTTAGATAAGACTCTTTAGAGGCTATTTCCGCTTGCTTATTCGCTATTTTTTACTACGAATTAATAAAATCTGCTTGCGTTAGCACTCGAAAGAATGCGTAGCTAGTCGATTCGTTATTCGGGTTTATTTTATAGGCGTATTTAGCTAGGGAATCTGCTTCTTCGTTACCGCGTATATTAAAATAGCCGGGGACCCATTCTAATTAAACTGAATTTCCTTTTAGAATAAGCGTTTTAGCTACGTTTAAAGCTTGTATTTACGCTAGTTATTCTAGATTTCCGGATAGTATTTTTAGACGGTAGAGCGCGGCCTAGTTATCCGCGTAGACTCTAATATCTTTATCGGTATATCCGTTTTTAACTGCGAGTTCGAGGGCTCTCGTAAGAGCCTCTAGTTCGCTATTATAAACTAGGTTATTACTCCCGATATTTCCTACTAAAATAGTAGTTTCGTCTTTAAGTGTAGGGTCGTTTCTATCTATAAAAACTACTAGTCTAATTCCGGTTTTATTCGGAGTCGAACTCGCGTCTATATAGATAGATATTAGGTTATCCGGAGGGTTTTCGAGTTCGTTTAGGTATTTCTTAGCTTATTCTTTTTTCGAGAGTTTAGAGACTTTAACCGAGTAGGGGGTAGATAGCTCCTAAGATAGAAAGTAGAAAGAATTAACCGTTTCGAGGTTATACGGCTTATCTTTTAGAAAGTCTCTAATTTTTTAAACGAGCTTACTTTCGTATTCGTTCTCTCTTTCTAGAAGGCTTTAAATTAGGTGTTTTTAGTCTAATTTAAGACTTCGTAGGACGTAGGATTGGAGGTTGTTTTCTAAGCGAATTTCCGAGGGTGGGATTACGGCTTCTATTTCGAGGGGAGTAATTAGAGCGGTTTTAAAAACGCCTAGTATTTTCCGTAGAGCTAGATTCTAGAGTATCGTAGCTTTTCGTTTAAAATTCGCTTGGTTATTCCAGTATAAAACGGAGCCGTAGTCGGAGACGGAGGTAACGTAGGCTAAGTATAACTGCCGTACCGCGTTAGGTTTTAGTCCGTTTTCGATGTTAGCTAGTCTATTTATCCTCGAGAGGCTCGAACGAGCTTAGCTTATTCTAATATCGACGTGTTCCTTAAAATTAAGAAGTGGGTCTAAGAAAACTCCTAGATATCGGACTAGATTCTTAGGTTTTATAACTAAACCCGTAGGTAGTTTTAAAGTAGAATCTCTTACCGTTTTTTCTTTAGAAAAGTATATTAATTCGGTTTTTTCGAGGTCGAATTATATAGCATTTTCCGCGCCTAGTTTATAGAGTCTTTCCGCTTCTCTTTCTAGTATCTTAATATTCTTTTTCCAGCTTTTCGAGCTTGCTGTTAAAGAGATATTATCGACGTAGGATAGATAGCTAACGGAGTTCGTCTAAAATAGGTCTCGGATATATATTAGAAATAGTATCGGCGAAATAGGACTTCCTTACGGTATACCCGTTTCTACGTTACTAAATTCTTCTATATTTCTATCGAAACTAAGGCGTAATTGTCGGGAATTTAAGAAAGTTCTAATCTACGCGAGTAGGTTAGTAGGAAGCTTTAACTTTCTTAGAATTCCTAGGAGTTGTTCTTACGCGACGTGGTCGTAAGCGCCGCGTACGTCTAGAAATAGCGTGGATGTTTTTAGCTTTGCCTTACGGTTTTCCTCTACTAAATTCGTTAGAATAAAGCAGGCGTCTATTACGGATTTTTTAAGTCTTCCCCCTATTTGTGTAGGGTGGATTAGGTTTATCGTTTCCGCTAGAAAACCGAGGCGTTTAGCTATTACTCGTTCGAGTACTTTTCCTAGGCAATTTAATAAAGAAATAACCCTATAAGCCTTAGAATTTACGGGATCCGGCTTATTAGGTTTCTTTAAAATTGCCTCCGTTACTTATCTCTAGCACTTTAGATAGTAGCTATATTTAAAGAGGTTCGAATAGACAAAATAAAAGGCTTTCGGGGATGCGTTATAGGCCTAGATTATTATTTATTAGGATATTAAATCCGGCCCGGGCGTAGTTCCTTTTATTAGGTTCGAACACGTTCGTTCGAGCTCTTTTTTATCTAGAATTGGCCATTCCCAGCTTAGATCCGGCTAGTAATTTATCTAATTATTTTCGATTCGTGCGTTAGGAGGGGATAGAAATAACGTTTCTTTTAGCGCGGAGCTTTTTCCCTTCTAGCTATCTTATAGTAGGCCGTTTTTAGCCCGAATCGGTGGGATTCGTTCTATTAGACGGTATTTTGTATAGGCTATTGCTTTAAAGATAGTTTCGGGGGTATTTTTACTTAGAAACGAATTCTAGTGGTCCCGTTTAGCTTTACGAATAGAGGAGAAGTATTCGTTTCGGGTTTTTAGGAAGTCTTACTTATTTACGAGCTCCGGCGAGCGTCGTATAAGCCGCGTTTATCGTTTAAGGTTCCCTCGGGCCTCCGTTAAGATAGAATTCTACTAGGGTTTAGCTTTAGCTAGCGGGGTAGTTTTCGGAATAGCTTAGTCCGCTACTTGCCGTATAAGGTTAGTTAGGGATTCTTCTAGTTTTTCTAAGAGTAAGACTTCTTTCGAACGGTCTTTTAGAATCTCTAGGCTAAGATCTTTATTCTCTTCTTCTAAAATAGCTAGCTGGGGGCGTAGCTTTTCTATAAAGTTCGAGGTTTTTTCTTTAAAGATCTTAGAGAATTTATCCTAGTTCGCCTTCTCGTAATTAAATCTAATTTACTTAGATTTTTCCTGGTTTATTCGTTTATTTAATTAGATTTAAAATAAAATAGGGAAGTGGTCGGATCCGATAGATTCGAGTATTTACTAGTCCGTTATTTTATTCGTTAGCCCTCGGCTAGAGAGCGTTAGATTTATTACCGTAGGCCTATCTAGGTTCGGCCGGTAGAAGGTATCTTCTCCCGGCGTATTTAGTAGGTCTAGATTATTAGATTCAATCTAATTAATTAGGGCGGAGGCCCCGTTTAAGTAGGGGGACCTTAGGTCCTACTACGGATAGTGAATATTAAAGTCCCCGGCTATAATACTAGGGAATTCTAGCTATTAGTAGCCTAGAATACGTTCTAGCGTATAGGGGGAATTATCGTTTCCTTATTCCTTTTAGTTATATAAATTAAAGAGGTAGAATTCGCTATTTTCCTCTATTATTTTTAGAACTATTAGGTTAGGGGATTTAGTTACCGCGGAATTATAGTTAATATCTATTCCCGTTAGATAACGGGATATATATACTAACGTACGCGGTCTTTCCGTTAGAGAATAATCCGGTAGAATTTAAACGAACGCGGGGTAGTTAATCGACCGCCTTTCTCTAGGATTTTCGGGGTTTATTAGCTATAGTTCTTATATAAGAATTAGGCTAATTTTAAGATCGATTGCTTTAGATAGAAGGCTCTCCGTAGCTAGAGCGTTTCTATTTAAATTAGCTTAAAATACCCTTAATTTATCTATAGATAAAGGGGGTTAGTTAATTCGAATTAGGGTAGTACTAGTACCGTATACCTTTAGAGGCTTTATAGCCTATAAATTTATACTTATACTCTCCCGTAAGGTACTCCTTTTTATAGATTTCGTAAATAGGTGTCCTCGTATACTTAGCCGTTTCGTATCCGTTTTTAAGGTAGTTACGGCACTAAATTCCCTTAGGAATTACCCGTACTTTCTCTACCTTACAGCTTATTCCGTATATAAAAAGGCGGCTATTAATAGCCTTTTTCTGTTCCTTTTCGGTACGAAACGAGACTATAACGGATCCCGCGGATTAGTTTTCTCTTTTCTCCTTAGAGGTGGCCTAGTAGGGCTTTCTAATAGGAGAAAGACCTATATTAAAGGTCTCTATTTCCTCCTTAATAAAGGAGTCGATTAGAATATCCTTAGTCTCCCGCGTAGGGATTCCGTAGATAATAACCTTATACTAGGCCTCGACTAGTTTCGGGTTAGAGTTAGGAAGGACTTTCCTAATAATATCCTCTTTTTCTAAGAGGAATTGGCTAGTATAGCCTTCGGTGCCCGTAATTAGGATATTTCCCTTAAACGAAAGGGAAGTTCTTTAGATAACGGGTTTATTTACGAAACCGGCTCCCGCGAACGCGAGGTTTAGCTTTTATCGGAGTCGGATTCTATTAAATTAGTCTCGTACGCCGTCGTAGGAGATGGTAATTTATCTGTCTTTAATAGACGTTGGTTTTACGAGCTTCGTAGTTGTTTTTTTAGTTAGTTTTTTATACGATACGGTTATAAAACCGTCGTTTAGAATTAAACCTGCCGCTACCGAGGCGTAGGAGGTAGGTTTTTTAGCTAGGACTGGCTGGCTCGGCTGGGGTTTTCCCGTAAGAGCTACGGAGGTAGCTCCGAGATTCCTCGTTTTATTCGAAAGCGTACGGGATACGTTTTCGAGTACGCGGACTTCGGTTGCGAGAATCGACTTAGTAAAGTCGATTTTCCCTTTCGTCGTATATTCGCGGAAGATGGTAAGAAGTTCGCTAAGGTTGTTTACCTTAGACCGGTCGTCTTCGAGGTCGACCGCCTTAATAAGGCAATCGAACGCGGCTTCGATATATTCCGCGGAGGTCTTTAGTTTCGAGCCCGGTATATACCGGGTTCTTTTCTCGGGGCGGTATTCGAACGGGTTAATGCCCGTAGAGGTAGGCGAGAAGGTAAGTCTTTTTCCTAGAGTCGGCGTAGGCTTAACCGTTACTATTACCTTCGGCCTTCTCGGTAGCGGTATTATTTCGTCGTTTTCTATCTCGATATCTTCGATACTACTCGATCCCGTAGTATTCGAAGATTCGATAACTACCGGCGTAGTCGATAGTCGAATTAGAGTCGAAGGGCGTAGAGGGTCCGGGGAATCCGGAGGGTCCGGGGGCGGATGTCCTTAGTTTTCTATACTCTTTCTAGAAAGGAAATAGTAGGAATAGGAAATTAGACTAGAAAGAAATCGCCGGCTTTAGTTTTATCTAAACTAAGCCGTAAATAAACGAATTCCTAGCGAGCGCGGGGAATTTTCTTCGTTACTTTCTCCCGAGAAGTAACGAAGCGTTTTCGGGGCTGTTCGGTTAAGCTTTTCGCTTATTTTCGGTTGTTCGCTTAGGTATAGGGAGGGTGAAAACTCTGCGTGCACGGGCCGTAGAAAAGGGGTAGAACGAAGAGGAGGAGAAAGCGCTTCTTCGCCTTAGATTTAGGTACGTAAACGCGCTCTAAATCTAGTACAACTTCGTACGGAGGTACGCGTAGGTGTTTTCGGTGGATTCCGAAGATTTCGTACGTTTTCGGGTCGATTTAGGAGTTTCGTGGGGGTGCGGAGGTCGAGAGAGGCGGTTCGGCCTAACGAGGTCTCTTTTCCACGCGATAGCGCAACAGCGCGTATAGCTACGAAGCTAAGATTCGAGAATCTAGCTAAGGGAATCGAGAGCTTTCGATAGATACCGGTCTTGGCGCTTTTTTCTCGGGGTCGAATTCGAAGGTGTAAACTCTTAACTACGGTATACCCGTAAATAGACGGATGCACTTCCGTGCCTTCTTCCACTGGTTCTTACGCCTTACAAGGGCCGATTAGGTGGCTTCTTTTAATCTTAAAGATATAAGAAGGCTGTGTACTAAGGAGTTCCTATTGTCTACTACTAAGTAGAGAGGTAGTATATAGGACCTTACCCGGCTAATTAGACAGACTGGTTCCAAGCTGTTAGACTCTGAGTCGGCTAAATAAGTACTGGCAAATGCCTTTACTGGATCGTTACTATAGCTTAGAGATTCCGGCCTTCTGTAGCATCTATCGCCCTACTAGATAAAAGCTAGAAAGGCGGAATAGACGATTTTTGGCTTTCTTTTTTAACTAAGGCAGTCTCGTGGCAATAGATGTTCTACCTTTTATTGGACGTTAAAAGCCGTCTTAAAGGGGCATACAACAATTAACACTCTCTTTAGATGAACAACATCTACTGAAGCCACTTGTAGAGGTGCCGATCCGTAATCTTTCGCTCTCTTGCTGCCTGAACGTCAAGCGTATCTCTTTTAAGTCCTCTAACCCCAAGGATGACAATCAGCACTATATGTTTGAAGAATTAGGTAGCTGAGTTAAGTACCGGAGCCTTCCTATAAGCCTATTCTCCTATGGGCCAATTTAGTATTGGTGAATCCCTCGGTATAACTCTTCTATATAGGTTCTAAACACGCTACTTAAGTAGTTAGAATACCGGAATAGTATAGGCGGCTGCCGCTTATATCTTTTAGGATGGCTAGGCTAGTTAGAAGGCCTGTAAAGGGGTTGCTAAAGTCCGAGTAAAGTAGAGGGTTAGAAACCTTACTAATTGATGCTTAAAGACTTTCCAGGGTATAAGAGGCAGGCACAGTTATAGATTATCAGCGTGAGGGATTCAATAGCGCTGATGATATAGAGGCGCTAAGAGCGTTATACTAACTAGACATAGAGAAAAGGGTAGTTCAGTAAATCTCCACTACTGGAGTAGGATACATTGGTAATTTGCAAACAAAAAGATAACCTTTCTTACTATATCTTGCAATGACCTCGCCAAGTAAGCCCTAAGGTACGAGAAAGTAGGAGTTAAACTCGGAGTCTCTATCATTACCTAGTAGGACAGTAGTGTGTTGTAAAGAAGTGCTACTAAGATAGTACTAATCTCTAACTAAGCCCCTTATTGTCCCTAACGGTTAAGCCGCTAGGAAGTGCATGTTAAAAGACGGCATTGACTAATAAATATACATACACATAGAAAAGAAGAGGAAGAGGAGTGAGCTTAATAATATTAAGGGAATGGGGCGCTGCGGCGACCGGGGGCCGGCTGGCGCGGGCGAACAGGGGGCCGGTTCGGCGGAAGGTGGTGTTAAGTAATGGTGTACCCAGCCGTATTAATCGTCTACCTTACAGAAGCGATGCCCTTTATCGCCGCAGTCGGAGGCCCTATATCGGAGCTTATCACTTATTTTATATAATACACAGGCGCCAAGTAGATAATAGATCTAAACCGGCGCTAATTATATACTATACCGGGTATCGGTTTAACCATCAGGTGAAGCATTCACCGCATAACATCTTATAACCGAGTGCCCATACACTAAGAAGGGTTCCCAGAGAGAGCATCCAGTCTTGCCTCTCTATCCCAAACCTTAACGCCGTCTGATCTCCGCTTGAAGTACAGGATGCGATGCTGCGGAATAAATTCCTCGTCTGTCTGCTCAATCTTCCACCGATCCAGAGGGGTCTCCCGGGTACCTAGAAAGCGATCGATGTAGCCAACAACATAGTCGGCACTGTTAAGGTTGGGATCCCAGCGTAGACGATTCATGATGGCGGTTGCGGGCCGGAGCTTCTTACCAGCCCTAGAAGAGCCTTCTGTCTGAGCAGATGGCTCGGACATAATCGGCGCTGCCCGAGGATCCTCATCTGCAGATACATCGCCGATATCCTCTTCTTCGTCATCATCTTCAAAGTCCCAACCGTCTTCCAGGTCACTTCCCCACCCGTCGTTGTCCACGACCAGGTTCTCCAGCTTCGATTGATTGACATGCTTCACATCTATCCACACCAATGCTGCATCATAGAACTTTTCGTTCCCACGAACCTGATCTGAAAATCGTTCCAGCACGCCGTCAAGCTTGTTCTGTGCAAGCTTTCGGTCACTCTCTGTCTTGGTATTGGAGCCGACGCCCCTTCGTTTGGCAAGCCCAATCAAGTAGCATCCATGCCGATCTCCTTTCTCACTGCTTCCGTCAGGTGTGAATCGCGTGGGCCAAATTCGAGCTTGGACTTCGGGGATCTTCCTGTTCGTTTCTGCAGCAGATGGGTCAATAAAAAGTAGCGGATCGCACAGCGCGGAGCTGTAAACTTACCGATAAGTAGTGACGGGCACCGACTTTCCACCCACCCAATCAGCTGTCTCCCTTTGACCGAGCTCGAGCCCCAGTATTGAACATCGATCCGGAGGTAGCTCTTGTAAGCGGACAGGAACTCAGACGCTCCATTGTCACCCCGTGTTGCAAGATCTGCCCAGTCATGTCGGACACCTGCGATCCCTTCCTCGACCAAAATCTTGGCACGCTTGAACTCCTCAGCGAGAATATTAACAGTAGGAGCAGTTGCCGCTCTTGCAATGTTAACCCGTGGGATGTGGTAGCCTAGAACTACCATCGGTTCTGCTGCATGTCGATGGTATGGTCTTCCCATGCCTGGAGCTGAACGTGTCAGAGGATCTTCGACAATATCTCTAGCCCAATCAAAATCTGCATAGTATTTGAAGAAAGTGCAGATCAAGTGGGCTGCGGTAACCTCATGATTGCTGTGGTAAAGGAGCTTCGCCACGCGATCAAGCATCAAGGAGATATGGGTGCCACTGAGAAAGCCAAACCGCGCCGCATAAATACCACGGCTCGTGGCCCAAATGACAAGGAACCGGTAGGCCATCTGAAACACGGATAGATCTGGTGTAGTGCTCTGCAGATGTGCAAGGTCTCTGATAGCTTTCAGTTTCGAAAGAGTCTGCAATGGCAAGGAGAAGAGGGTGTCAGTCGCAGGGAGACTGAGCGGCGAGGGCCAACTGGATCATGCACAGTCAGCTTCGATACCTTTCCGTACTGAATTGACTTACCAATCTGCTATGCGGGCGGCAGCGCAGTATTGAAGATCCAATCGAATGCCTTGGATACTGAGTTCCAGCATGGTGCCTGAATGAGCCTCTACTTTACGGAGGAGACGAATGCCTTGCGCGGCTGCGTTCTTGAGATGCTTGACGGCGAGGGTGAAAAAGGTCTTGGAACTGATGGAGCTGATGCATAAGCAATCGACGTCCGACGAGACGTTCCAAGCATCGAGACCGTACGAGCCAACCGGCACGATAACGAACGGGATCTTATTGGCTGCTGTTGATAGTGGTTTTAGTGTCTTCACTAGAAGAGAGAATGCATCCGATCTTCGTTGTATGTCCTCAACCGTGGGGTATGATGAGTGGTGTTTGACAAACTTCCGGAGAGTTGCGGAATCCAGGCCGGGCGGCGGGATGACACTGGATATGCCTTCTACTTTCGCACCTCCAAGAACGGGAGGCTGTACGAGTCTCATGGTGGCTCGTACTCCCCAATGGTCACTACCACAGCGCATCTCATCTCCTCGAGGATACCCGAACATATTGAATCCAGCAATCTCCAGGACTTCTTCCCCCTTGAGCAGGATTCTGTCGTATCTTTGAGGCCTGTGGGTCAGATTCTGGCCGACAATCTCGGCAGCCAAAGGATTTGCACTGGGATCAAAGGTTGCACCTTCCTCCCCTTCACCAACGTCATCATTCCCGGAGGTGATGCTGCACTGAGACCGAGTGACCGTCCAGACATCTGCCAATCCAGCTTCCGAGAGCAACTGCTCCAAGCCTCCCAAAGTCTGGACTGTCTGCGGAGAAACGGAACGAGTACGTAGCGCATCATCAATTGTCCGCCTCGAGGTCGTCAAATTGAAATCTCCTGCCACGATCCATGGCGATTCTGAATAGGTACTTGACAAGTGGCTTATAAGGGTGCGCAGCTGACTCTTCTTGGCTGCAACGGATCCATCGGTGAGGCCGCAAGTCAGGTGTATGCCAGCGACAACAAGGGGATGGAATGGCCTAGAGTCCGTGATTTTCCCGATGCTCTTTAATTTGACGATTAGAGCACCTTTGTGACGCCTTTCAAAAGGCAACATCTGCCACTCAAAGCTCCAGCGGGATAGAACAACGAGATTGCGAAGACTGAGTAACGGACCAATCTCTTCCTGGTCAGGTGGGGCATGGGAAACGTATGGCCACAGTCTTCGGACTTCGTTGTTCCGCAGAAGGTGGCAGAGGAAATCATCGGAAACCTCCTGGAGGACGAGGAGATCTGCACGTGCGGAGTCGGAAAGAAGTGTCTCAAGAAGAATTTCGAAACGCTCCCAAGCAGGTGGATAAATGGAATCGACGAGGACGTTGTAACTCGAGATTTTGAGCGACGGAGGCACCATTTGGGGATTTCCAATGGCAGAAGATGGTAGCCAAGAGGCAGATGACGGCTCGAAACGGTATGTAATCCCACTCTGTACATCGCCTGAGCCAGTCGGTGACGCTGACTTGGGCGGTGCTGGAGATGTTGGTTCTTCATCAACCGCCTTCTCCGTGGCGATCGGAATGGTGCACCACACTCGCATTACATTGTCCTCTCCCCGAACCATGATTGCCAACTCTTTCAAAGGCCATTCGATGGCGGGAAGAAGACTTGCCTTTGCCTGTAGAGAATACCGTAACTCGTCATTTCCAGCCTGACCGATGGTCATGTGTGGATGGTATTGCTGAGTAGAGTCCTTATGGAATGCGGCCAAGACCAAACGCCGAATCCATTGCAAATGGCCATCGCTCTCGGGGCAAACATATATGGTGCTGCTGTGCTTGTGCGTGAAGTGAGCTGCTCCATCGAGCCTAAGAGTGGCTACATCCAAATTGGCTTCTCCGAGGGCCGAGCGCACAAGTGAAGCGGCCGCGCCTAAGGATTCGGGATGAACGAAGGGATAGATGATGTTGATATGAGCGGGCCATTTCTGGTATGACTTATCGTAAGCAGCGCGCAAAGCATTGGCATGCTCGACCAGGGCCAGCGGGGGGAGTATTGCGAGGGCGGTCTGGTGGGAGGCAAATTCGGGGATGGCGTGGGTCGAAAGTTCAGCCATGATTGGAGGGGTGAGCGCGGTGGGAGAGCAGCTGAGTATCTTGTGAGCTCATGATGGCGGACCAGCGAGCGATACAATAAGTATGCGCTGGCATGAAGAATGTATGGCGGGTAGTGGCTTTGGATGCATGGCGGAGCATGGGCATGACAATGCTAGTGGGGTTTCGAGGACGGCGGTGGTGAGTCAAGAGAGGAGAATACGAGCGCGATGGGCGAGTCGGGTGAGTCAGGACGTCACCGACGCGCCAAATAGAGAAGGGCCCATGCTGACACCGCCGACACCGCGTGATTCGCTTAGTCCGCGAAGCCTTAATCCCACAATTGACGTATCTGATAATCCGGGTTTAGGTATTTGCGGATCTGTACCGTGTAGACCTTCTGCGAAATTCGTAGCACGGATGACGTCCCAGTGCGAGCAGTTTGACTGGCCCAATCGGGAAGCTGAGGCGTGGACCAAACACAAATCCATTGGCTTGCAACAGCGGTGTAGACTCACAGCTTCACGGGTTTCTGCTGTGTGTCTCAACGTAGCAAGTGCTGGCTGTGCTCTGCGCCACGGAGCACAGCCTCTAGACCAAACAAAGGAACTTCAACTCGTCCGATAGCTGCAAAAAAAGCGCAGCTGCTCGTCATATACTTGCTTATTTTCTCCAGTGTAGTAGCCCTTCTTCCGCGGTTCGGAGAGGGGAGGAGGGTGGACAATATCCGCAGCAGCGATCCGAGGACATAGGAATGACAACGACCTGCCTATCGATACGACTCTCATTCTCATCACGTTCCTAGCCCAGATACTTACTCGTGTAGAGTTAGCGTTCGAAGAGGTGGGGGGAATCTATTTCGAGGTTCGGAATCGGGAGGGGAACTCCGATAGTTAGGCTCACGCATCATATCAACTAATGAAGAGAGGTCGAGGTCACGGAACCTTAATTCTCGTACCTCCGATACAGACGTCTTCGAGAACCCTATAACTAGAACGCAAAACTGTGTAGAATTGACCAGCAGGCCCGCAAAGAACGTGAACGAAAAACTCCGTAATACCTGGTCCATAACGCGCTCGCTACAGATGCACCGCCCAGTAAAGAATGTCGCGCTTATTGGTGTAAGCAAGGCTGCAACGAGCCCATCAAACACAGACTTGCTGACGACGTGGCTCACAGGCGACAGGTGCGCTCGGGTCTCATATCCTCAGAGCACTTGCGAACACAGGATATGCAGTCACTGCAGTCCAGCGGAGGGATTCCGCCAAGCCAGTACCTCTGGGTGTGCATTCAGTGAAGGTCGACTTATCTGATAAAGATCAGCTTCTTTCTGCGTTTGAAGGAATGGACGCTGTCGTCAGGTAGGTCCACTGCGGATTTTCGTACGCACATTGTTAACCTATCTTCAGCGTTGTTCCGAACCCAATCCTTGCAACAGAAAAGATTATGATAGATGCTGCTATCGAAGCGTCTGTTAAAAGGATTATCCCTTCCGAGTTCAGCACGAATATGGAGTCGACGCTGGCGCGAAAATTGCCCATCCTTCTCGGGAAATCCGAGGTCCGCGACTATCTCACCTCGGCCCTACAGAATTCCAGCACTACGTGGACATCTGTAAACAATGGCCCCTTTTTTGAGATGTGTCTCAAGTTTGGATCACTGGGTCCAAACATTGCCCAGAAGACTGCCGTCTTCCGCAACGGCGGGGAAAACATTATAGGCACTTCGAGGGTCTCGGACATTGCCTTGGCCGTTGCCAAGGTCTTGGAGCCGATGCATTTCGAGGAGACAGCCAACAAGGCGGTATACATATACTCAGCCGCCATCTCCGAGCGCTACCTGACCAGACTTGCCTCGGAGATTACCGGTATCGAATTCTCGATCGCACAAGTAGACACCGAGGACCTGTTCCGCGAAGCGAACGAGGGGTTGGCTAAAGGGGATAAGTCCAGAATGGCTTTATACTACTTCCAAATGATGTACGGTAGAGGTTATAATGGAGATACAAGGAAGATGTCCTGGAACGAACGGTTGGGTCTGCAGGTAATGACCGAAGATGATCTCAAAGAGCTCATTACCCGTACTGCGAGCGAGCTAGGTGTATTACACTGAAACCGCACTTCGGAGTAGCTGGGTAGCGGTAGAATCGTCTTACGCTCACCATTCAGGTCCACACTATGCTCTTCCAATATCAAGCTTTTGCATCCAGTATCATGGAATATAAGACAAAGCCGCAGCTGTACAACGTGTGTCAGATATCTGTTCTTACTAAACCGTAATGGAGCAATGCACTGCGAGGGTAATGACGAAAAATGACTCGAATGGCACAGGATATCTGATTCTGCTGCACAACATGGCCTCGTCAGCCGAACGAAATTTGGGGTCCAAAATGTCCACATGCTTCACGCTCAGAATCGGCTGAAAAACCTGGGTGGGAACGCCAGCAAAGCTACACTGGGCGTGAGGAGAGCGAATGAACAAGCTACGATGCGTCCTTGTATCATGAGGCCGGAAGCATCACCATTTGCTCCTTGTTCGGAGGAGAGGGAACGCAGTGAAAAACTGGCTGGGACCCTGAGGAGTGGAATAATGCAGCCGAGTGTCTTTAGCTTACAAATTCTTTTCAGACTGTTGACGAAAAGGGCACATATTACGGACCTCGGAGTCTCTTAGCCTCCCGGTTATCCTCTGACCCCGCAATTTAGTAGATCCTGCAGAACTCGGGGAACGTTCAGCAGAATATTGTTTCTTCCAGCATTGTCCATGTAGGTGCTTGGAGCAACTATAACTGAAACACACAGCCTATGGCAAATGATGATGATGATGGGTATGATGTTTGGGGCTGAGCGAGCCGGCGGTGTTGGTCTTACTGCAGATGCTGACACTCTTACCCGGCGAAGTGGTCTTACCGAGGCCTCGACGAACGCGCACTCCGCAACACTCGCGCCGCTTATTCTCTGTCTCGGAACGCCGGAAAATTCCTTTCCTGGGGAAGTACTGTCAAGCATCTCATGTCAGCCGCTTTCAAAAGCTTGCGCGGCGGTCGCTTTGGAGGCTCTGCGTCTGCGCGTCATGGGGCTGACGCTGATCTTCACCACAGCCGGCATTGTCTCTCTGAGCTGAGAGGCTCATGGACTCCAAAAATATCATTGCTCCGGTGAGATGTAGTACAGAGCTCTACATGCACACAAGCTATTGCGAGTATGCTCTATGTGCCAATGATAAATACCCTCCATCCACGCCTTTTGCAGTGAAGAGTCTATCAATCATTTCTTCGCTCAATACCACACCTGGCCCTGCTTCAGTGATCATAATCGGCAGTGCTTAGCCCTAATACCTAATCCAAAGCCCCGAGATGCACTCCAAAGCCCCTGCTGCCGCCCTCTTGGGCCTGGCTGCTTCTTCCTTGGTCTCCGCGATTCCGGTGGGCGGAACCCCGGCTGCTTCGACTCCGGCTGGGACTCCGGCTGGCACACCCAGCTCCCAATATTCCACGCCAGGTCCTCAACAGAATAACTACAACTCCCACTACATGTCGGCACCCACGACTGGAGAGGTCATCACCGTCAGCTACGACGTTTCCCCTATCCCTACCGAGGTCCACCCCGACGGAAATAAATTTCGCTTCCCACTCTCCAACGACTTCCCCGACCCAGACCAGAAAGAGATCGATGATATCCAGAAGATTGCTGGCGGTACGCTTCCGAACGGAAGCGGTGGTGCTCCTCCGAGCGCTGATGCGCTCACCTCGCTGAGATTCATCGCCTTCAACGAACTGTTTGAGGTCGCTTTCTTCACGAGCCTGCTCCAGAACATCACCGAAAACGTGCCGGGCTACGGTGTTAAGGAGGTCACTGCGCTCAATGTTGACCTTGATGATCTGATAATCATTTTCGCCACCACGCAGGCCCAAGAGGAGCTACACGAGTTGAACGCCAACGGAGCTCTGCAGAAGAACAACGCGGGGCCTATCCAGCCTTGCGAGTACGTGTTCGGAGTTGACAACTTGAAGGATGCTATCGCCACCGCTGCCACCTTCACGGACGTCGTCCTCGGAACGCTCCAAGACGTCGAGAACGACTTCGGCCTGAGCGGTGACATCGGCCTGATCCGCGGAGTCGCAAGCGTCATCGGGCAAGAGGGCGAGCAGAACGGCGTCTACCGCCTTTTCCAGGGCAAGCGTCCGGCAGCCGAGCCCTTCCTGACTGCGAGCACCCGCCAGTTCGCCTTCTCGGCCTTGAACCAGAACTTCGTCGTTCCCGGCACCTGCCCGAACATCGAGACCATCGACCTTCCCATCTTCGAGCCTCTGAAGCAGATCGGCATGGCGCAGCCCAAGGATAGCATCATCACATTCCAAATCCAGCCCAACAGCACCGTCGACATCGAGGATCTGTCGCTCGTCTTGATCAACGGACAGAATCTCCCCATCATCGAGAAGCTGCAGAATGTGAAGAAGCTGGACCACGGCGTCATTCAGTTCGACGCGGCGTTCCCCTTCGATACAAACCTTCTCTTCGGCCTTACGATTGCGGTCGTCACGAACACGGATAAGGGCCTTACTGATGTCGACAAGGTTGCTGATGCCACCGTCTTCGGTCCTGCGCTTATCGAGGTGGATTAAGCTCACTAATTCGGATGGATTGGCTGTGGAGACATGAGAACTTCACGGCCATGCCGATTACGTAGATGGACGTGTGCTATCTTCGCATTTGTCGACGGGTTTTCACAAATTATTTCAGAAACACGAACGGAGGAAACCGCGGGTTACGGCTGCCAATGCATAAGCAACACTTGATCTTCTGTCACTCTTTCCCCCGCACTTTTCTTCCTGCATAGGTTTAGTTTGTTAGATTCGAGGAGTTCCTTCTTTCTGGTTGGGTTAATGTCAAATATGTTTTAATTTCAGAAGCGCTTCTGAGTGCTTACCCCCCGTGAACCTGGGCTGGCCTGAAACCACTCTACAGTGACAGTAACACGCCTACGGCACCTAACCGGCACCTATTGACATAGCCTAGAGCAAAGAGAGATCTAGGATTGGCTGATCTATAGGCTCATTGTTTGCTCAAACCAACGGAGGCTCGTTCAGCCCGCACTTGTGACGGATTGCATAGCCTTACTCCAGCTCACTCGCCAGGTCAGCAAGGCTGATATTCTTGACACGGTCGTAGCTCATGCGTAGCTCTTTTGGTAACCAATCATCCACACTTCCTCCAGGCTGGCCAGGCCGCTCCGGCATATTCTCATTTTCGGAATTGGCAAGCATCAGGCCCAGTGCTGTGCCACACAGCCAGGCATATATCATGCCGTCGCCGTGGTAGCCGGCAGCTATCCACTCGCCGGGGTCTGGGCGCTGCTTTGAAGGCGCTGCATTGATGCGACGGCCAGTCAAGCGCGGATCCAGCCTTCCGACGAAGGGGATGCTGTCGGCAGTGAAGCAGATGGTGCCCGACCAGAGACTCTTGAGTCGGCCCTCGGGTGCGTCGGCACCCCAGTGCGGAGAGAAGACGGTAGGTAAGACGCCATTCAGATGGGTTGCCGTAAGAGCGTCAGTCTTGCTGTCGTCCCAAATGCCCATCTGATCGAGGCCTTGCTTCAAGGATCGGAAGAAACCACCACCAATCATGAGATCGCCGACAGGTTGTGAAGGCGATGAAGGGCGTTGGGTCATGTAGTCGAATCCTGAGCCGTACATGATGGACCAGGAACGTTGGCCATGGATGTCGGACTTGAACTCTGCACCTGGACGCTGGGCAGACATGTGAGCACGCAAGCCGGTCATCTTGTCTCGGAGGCCAGGGATGAGATGACCGGTAAAGGCATTCGTGGCGTGAACGACGTGTCGAGCGCTCAGAACACCCCGCGGAGTGTGCAGTTGGAAAGGAAAGGGGTCGGAATCCGTGGAGGATATCGACTCGACGGGAGTGCTGGTTTCGATGGAGAGGATGGTGGGAAATTGGGCGAGAAGAGACTTCCAGATAGATGAGACGAATCTGTAGGGCCAGAGAGCTCCGGCAGCATAGGATATGGCGCCAACGACGTGTTCGCCAACATGGTATTTCTGGCTGCATCAGGAGACTGCGGCTTCTTGCAAGGGAAACACTCACATCCTGGGCCTCTCGGCTGTTGCTGATGGTATGGATTGCTTCGGGCACGATGGTCTTGAACTCTTCTACCTGCTTTGAGTACTTCTTGAATGATGGCGTGTCCAGGAAGAGATCGACGGTCTCGACGTTGCGGCACTCGGCGACGTCAATACGCTCAGCGCGGCACAGGTCGGGTATGCAGGTGAGATGTTGGCGTTGGAATCTGATGATGGCAGCGGCGCGGTCGGGGCCAAATTTCTTTTTCAGCAAGGCATAATCAGCGTAGGAGGCGGGCTTGATGTGGCCGCCGTTTCTTCCAGTAGCGCCGCTAGTAAGCTGCCTCGCCTCCAGCACGACGACTTTTCCCAAGGGATCGTTCTTTCGCTGAGCCTCGAGCAAAAGGGTGCGGGCGGCGGCGGCGGCGGTGATGCCGCTGCCAATGATGGCAACATCCGCGAACTCGGGAAGAATTTCTGATCTGGCATCAACAAGCTCGGGGAAGGGCGGGTCCTGCAGCCAATATGAGCGGGTGGGGGCGGTTGCGGGGAGGCCGGGGTCTTTGGAGGCGCGTGCGAGCACGTCGAGGAAGTCGGCATTGAGGGCGATGAAGGCTTTGATGACGGCCGAGATGGTCTTGTAACCCTCCCGAATGATAGACAACAGGCTGCCCATGATGACAGTCGGTTTGGTTCAGACAGATTGGTTGGTTGGTTGAAGACTGGTGACTAGGCGGGGGCGGGGTACCTGGTGGACCTGCCACCTCCGCCCCTGGCGAGCAGGCAGCCGAGCCTGATCCGGCGATGGAAGTCGTGGCCGCCAGAAGCAAGTCTGGAACCTGCTGTCGCGCCTTCGAGTCTAGCCTGTTGTGCTGGAGCCATTTTTACGCCCTAAGAAAAGGGTGACGACAATGACCGCATGTCCACCCCGTTCGAAAGTCTTGCTGGATGACAAGTTAGTCTGATAGGCCGCCGTTTTGTATGAACAGTACGGACGGCCGTTCTGGCTCCAGAGAGGGCCGGTGAAGGCAGGGTGTCCGCATTCGTATCGTTAATTGGCCAAGGCCTATCGTTCGGAAGATTGGTCGAATGTCCTACTTCTCAGCGCAATACTGACTCGAAAGCTGGCACGAGTGCGGCAGCAGCCCGTAGGGCGGGCGGCGCTTGGTCACTGCTCAAGACTCTAGCTTACGCACAGGGTCGCGGAACATTCCTGTGATTATCAAGCAGCACAACTCTCAATGGATGCATCCGATGGGATGTTTGCGAGAGCCTCGTTGTGAGAGTTGTCAGAGATACCTTATTGCTAATCTGGACGTTTCACTTGGGCTCTTCGTGACCTGACTCGTAGCCGCTGGGAGGAAACCACACAATGGCGCGTACGTCCAAGAAAATTACCGTCACTTCGGGATGCCCGTTGAAGAGCAGCGGTGGTAGAAGTCTTGGATCAGAGCCCGCGCTTCTGTGCCGGCTCTTGCTTATTCACCAGATCTTACTAAAGCTCTGCTGTGAGAGCTGCGTCCCAGAGGAATTAGAAATTTGGATCTACAGATCTACAAGATGGGGTTCGCCAGTAGACTGAGATAGCCGGCGAGGAACCGGTGAATCCGTGAGACGGTCGTGGAAGCTCCGCGGCTGTGTCGCTCGTGAGGACAGTGTTGCAATATAATGCACGCACGGATAACTCAAGCACCGCTTTTTGTTTCAACAGACAGCACAGCGCAAAACAACACGGATCCGAGCCAAAGCCCGCTTCCCAACTGCCGGAGAATGCGGCGGGCAGCTTTCGGAACGATGAAGGCGAGACATATTCTGCTGGCTGCATCTGAATCCGGGGAGGCGTTGTTTCCATTGACGTGGATCGCTAATCGTCGAAACAACGGTTTGACGAGTGGCTGAGATGGCTGATCGCTATCCAGACAAGACTCAAGGCTAGCTTGCAATTGGGGAGCCGGATGATCGGCTGCCGTGTAGGCTGGAATCAGGCCACGCTCATTGATTGAAGTAGGGTGCTGTAAACGGGCGGAGAGAGCCGTTATGGGGCGACGGAAGTTGGCGGAAATACATGGCGCTAAAGAGAAAGGCGCAACTACTACTCAGACTAATCATGGCCAGTTAAAGCAGCGTGTGTGCGGTACACACACACACACACACACACACACACACACACACACAGAGAGAGAGAGAGAGAGAGAGAGAGAGCTTGCGATGATACTGTGGGGGGTCTTTGCAACCGGTACGCAAATTGGCAAATATTGGCTGAAAAGCAATCTCAAAGTTCGGGTGTGTAGGATAGATGTATCTTGCAGTACATACACAATAATACTCGGCTATCTCGATTATGATATTTGCGGAGATGTAGATTTTTACCAAGGTACCACCACCACTACCGGTCGCACGGGCCACGGAAAACAGTAAAACGCAGAATAGGTGGCATTGCCCATTGCATTCGTGGATAGAGGCAGACATGTTCACTTGTGCTGGAACTGGGGCAGTCGCTTCTCCAGGAAAGCCGTCATTCCCTCCTTGCAATCATGGGTGGAGAAGGATGCGTAGTAAAGGTCCTTCTCCTTGTCCAAGCCAGCGGACAGTGGGTTCTCGGCGGCTGACAGGGGAGCTACAGTTAGCGCAGAGCTTGCTTGCAGGTGGCGGGGGCGGAGGTACGCACCGTTCAGGACGGAGCGCTTCGCCAGCTTTGCGACGGCACCGGACATGGAGGCAATGCGGGCAGCCAGCTGCAAGGCCTCGTCCAGCACACGGTCCGCAGGGAAGGTCTTGTTGACCAAGCCAAGACGCTCGAACTCCTGGGCAGTGGCTGGGGCGCCGGTCAGAATGAACTCCATTGCCTGGAGCGGGAGGTCGATTAGCAGCAGCAGAGGCGGACTCCAGAGATGAATGATTCGCAAGACCAACCTTGTGCTTGCCCAGCAGGCGAGCAAGGTACTGGGTGCCGCCAGCGCCGGGGATGGTGCCGATTTTGATTTCTGGCAGGCCGAAGAGCGCGTCCGGGGCTGCGTAGATGATGTCACACTGCCTGGCCGTTAGCGGGCTGCCGCTTCCAATCCAGACCTCACCGCACAACAAACACCGCGCGCACTCACCAGCAGCGCAACCTCGAACCCCCCGCCCAACTGCGTGCCCTGCGTTAGCCCTGCACGCCGAACACGCCGAACACGCCGAACACGCTGCCTGTGATGCCGAGCACGTACCGCAAACCCCACGACTGCCGCAACGACCGGCTTGCTGAAGGCTGCAAACGCATCCGTCAGGTCGCGGAGGAACTTCCGATCGTGAGCCTCGGCCTCGGACAGCTGCACCAGCTCCTTGAGATCCACTCCCGCTGCAGCCCGCCCGTTAGCTCAGTGCATCCGTCGTACGTGTGGACAAGCATCCGCCGAGAACACGCCTTTGCTGCCGTGGTATGTACCTACCGGAAAAGGGCCCGCCCGGCGACCCGGTGACGACCACCGCCCGCACCTGCGCGTCTTGATCGAGCCTGGCCAGCGTGGAAACGAGCTCGTCGATCATGGCTTGCGAGAAGGCATTGCGCTTGCTGGGCCGGTTGAACTCGACAAGCGTCACGCCGTCCTCCCTGCCAGTCACCCGCAGCAGCGAGCCGGCCGTCGCTCTCGTCTCTGCAGCCATGGGCAGCGGTGCCGTCGCTGGAGGAGTGGGTCGTTGGGGCCGTCGGCAGGATGCGGTGCGAGAGCCCAGGTGTTGCTTCCAGAAGGATTATATTGGCGGTTCGCGGTAAGGGACGCCGACTGCTCCACTGCTCATCGACTGTTGTACAGCACGCACGTCGAGGAGCTCTTGTAGCCATATTTAGCGGCTGGCCGTGCTGGAGCAGTCGGAGCACCGCTGGGACGCTGACTCGCTGTGCGGCTGTGAAACGGCCTTGGCACCTGCAACCACAGAAACTGTTTCATCGGCCTACTGCCTACGTGCGTGTCGCCTGCATCAGGCGCTCCGTCCAAATTACCATTACCCTGGCCACGAGCTCCAGCCAACCTTCGCCGGCGACCTGGCCCGCGTTGGTAAACGCCGTGCCCCCTGATACCCCGAGCTCTCCTCCGCTTCCCGCCTTGGGCACTCGCTCCGACCCTTTCCTGCAGCCAGTTGTCCTGCATCCCCGGACCGTAACTCCGCCCCCTCTGTAATGACCCGATCTCTCGGCAGCCCCCGATCACCGGCCCGACACCCACCGATCTCACTGCTCGCCCCATGTCCCCCCCTCGCCGCCCCGCCGCCCTTCTCCGTGGCGCTGTGAGGTCGCTTGCGAGAAGCACATGGGACGTCGATCAGGTCCCATGCGTTTGATTGAGGGGCCCGCTGCCCGGCATGTGCTGCTGCGCACAGCTCCCGTCCAACGCCCGTACTGGCCTTTGCGTGCTGGTCACGTACCTGCAGAGCTCCTGCAGAGCTCCTGCCGCTTCCAGGCTAGCACCTCACCAGCAGCATTCTTCTTACGCCCGGATTTATTGAAATCTTGCCAATGGTGCTATCACGTAGCTTGCCAGTCAATGCCCGGCTGCTGCTGCTGCAAGCCCTGGCCAGTGACGTTTACCGGCGTGTATTGCCCGGCGAGGCAGCTGTACTTGCAAAGCTCCACCTTGACCGCACGCCCAAGCCTGGACTGCTGTACTATCTTCTTGGAATGGTTAGGCGCCGTGGCTGTCGCGCCGTCGGTGCCCGCACATCCCTATACCAAAACAGTTCGGAGAAATCCAAAGCACAGCCCTGCTTCTGTTTGTGAGACATGGCGGCAAGTTTCGACGAGCTTGACGTGGATTGGCTTGTCAATATTCCTCTCTTTGGCTAGCTCGTCTGGAACAATCCGCTTCCGTGCAGCCCTCAATACACGAGGCCTCCTGATTGTTTGATAGCGAGTCGCAGCTCGCCCGATCCACCACGTTGTCACCCTTGCCATAGCGGTCGTTTCCAACGCACATCCGCAATCCATGCCACTCGTGTCATCCGTAACATCCGGAATACTTGCCGATGACTTCTGTGCTGGGAGGGCGCAGCACCAGCACTGTACAGGGCAGGTCCGAATGAATTGCTCAGTATATATCTCTGCGCACTGGGCCCCTCTGTCTGGAGCTCATCGCTACCACTGCCTCTTCCTTCTTCAAATATACCCCCCATATGCCCTTTTAATTCTTTTGCAATGGAGCCGGCCTTCCAGAACCTCGAAAATCTCCCCTACAACGACCGTAGGCTCTTCATTGAGTACGGCCGTGGTCGTACCAAGCCCAGACCCTTCACTCTTGTGCACAAAGCCTTCGAGCACATCGCAGATATTCAGCCGGATCTCATTGCAGCCAGCCACAATGGCAGCATAATCACCTACGGTGAGCTCGATCGCCAGGCCAACCGTCTCAGCAACAGCCTCGTCCAAGCTGGTCTCCGGCAACGGGAGCGTGTATGCATTGTCGTTCAGCGCTCAATCCCCATGCTTGTAGCGATCATCGCTGTTCTCAAGGCTGGTTGCCAATATGTCCCCATTGATGGCGGTGTCGTCACCGAGGAGATGCTGGCCCACATCTTCTCCGACACCCAAGCCCCCTTTATCCTCTGCTTGTCAAAGTTTGAGGAAAAGGTGAGGCGAAATATGGCAGCTACGCAACGGATACAGGCCGTCGATGCTGTGCAGTCCGAAGAAGTTCCTACAACACGGCCCAAAGTCGAGGTTGATGAGAAAGATGGATGCTACATCATCTACACCTCTGGTATACTTCCAAATTTGTCTATTCCATTGATTCGTACTAATGAGGCGTAGGTACAACTGGTATGCCGAAAGGAGTTGACGTTGCCCACGGGAATGTGACCAATACTTTGTGTCTCTCTCCTGCTGATCTGGATATCATCCCCGGGACCAAGGTGTCCCAAGTCCTGAATATCTCCTTCGACATGGGTGCGTGTCCCGTCGTGCCAGTGCAGAGCCCTTCTAACATCGTGCAGCTGCATGGGAAATCATCGGGTGCTTGATGAATGGCGGCACTCTGGTTCTGCGGACGTCGGATTGGGCAGCATGTCTTCGTGAGGTAAGTTGCAAGTGGCGGCTGTCCTGTGCATCAGCTTCTTATGCCATCGCAGGTCGACACGTTCATTGGCACTCCTTCCATTCTGGGGAAGTACAAGAAAGCGGATTACCCCAATCTCAAGACCATTGCCGTGGGAGGAGAGCGCTGCCCCCAATCGTGAGCACGCAACCATTCACCCATGCGGTGAAGACGATTCAGCTGACACGTGCATAGGCTGGCCGATGAGTGGGCAGTCGATACCACGTTTGTCAACATCTGTGGACCGACGGAAATCACCATCCTCAACACGGCGCACATTCACAAACCAGGACAGGAGCTCAGCATTGGCAAGCCCATTCCCAATACTAATGTGTACATCCTAAATGAGGACGAGCAGCCCGTTGCCATAGGCGAGGTCGGCTCGATGTGGGTTGGCGGGAAGGGCGTTACGCGGGGTTACCTGAACCTTCCGGAGCTTACTGCATCCCGCTTCAAGCCGGATACGTTCAAAAACGATGGCAGCATGATGTTCAATACCGGAGACCTTGTTAAATGGAGAAAAGACGGCTCGCTGGACATCCTGGGGCGTGCTGATGATCAAGTCAAGATCAAAGGCTTCCGTGTGGAACTTGACGGCGTCGCCTCCGTCATTGAGGTAAGGGTGGAGAGTCCTAAGCAAGTGGTCCGGATGCTGACTTGTTGCAGAAATTCGATGGCGTCGAGAAGGCGTGCGCCATCCTGATCGACGGAGCTCTTTGGGCATTCTATTCCACACATTACGAGGTGGACAGGACGGCGCTAACGCAGCATACGGAGAAGTCGCTCCCCTACTACGCCGTTCCGACGAAGTGGATCGCGGTGGTCGAGATGCCTCTGACCACCAATGGAAAGGTCGACAAGAGGTGCTTGAGGGGCATGGCGGCTCAGAGCTCCCCGGCTCAGCCCCCGGAGACACCGCCAGAAACTCCGCCCGAATCTCTGAGCCTCGCGGACCCCCAGGACCCGGAGAAGGGCGCTGTGGTCCTTGCATCATCGGTCCCGTCGTCCTCGAGCGGTTCCCTGAAGGAGAAGGAGCCGGAGGAGGAGCTCGTGCTGCCGGCGAAGAACGGGTTCCACGGCGAGCGCTGGCTGCGTCACCGGTTCCTCTCGCTGTACAGGCGGTTCTTCTCAATCGTGTGGATTGCGAACATCGTGCCGGTCATCGTGCTCGCGTCCGGATACTGGAAGACGCACACTCTCCGGCTGCAGGACATGACGACAGCCACGGCGGCAAACCTGACGGTCGCCGTTCTGATGCGGCAGGAGTATGTCATCAACCTGCTTTTCGACGTGGCAACGGCCGTTCCGACTTGGGTCCCTCTGTGCATCAGGCGACAGTGCGCTCGTGTCTTCCACATCGGCGGACTGCACAGCGGCTGCGCGGTCATGGCGACGATCTGGTTCACGGCGTTCGTCGTCGCGGGGACCAGGTACTACGCCATCGACGAGCCCGAGGTGCCGATCAGCCTCGCGGCTCTGGTGGTGAGCTACCTGGTGGTGCTGCTCCTGGTCGGCATGATCATCATGGCGTACCCGGACATCCGGGCCAAGCATCACGACTCGTTCGAGCTCGTGCACCGCTTCGCCGGGTGGACGGCGCTGGGGCTCATCTGGGTGCAGACGGTGCTCACGGTGGACTCGCTGCGTGGCGAGGAGCCGCTGGGGCGGGCGCTGGCCTCGAGCGCTGGCCTCTGGCTCATCGTGGTCATCACGGTCAGCATCGTGCTGCCGTGGGCGCGGCTGCGCAAAGTCAAGGTGCGGCCGGAGAAGCTGTCGGACCACGCGATCCGGCTGCACTTCGACTACACGGACACGGTTCCAGGCACGGCGGTGCGGCTGGCGGAGCGGCCACTGGTGGAGTGGCACGCGTTCGCGACCATCAGCGAGCCGGGCAAGAAGGGGTTCTCGCTTGTTGTTTCGAATGCCGGCGACTGGACCAAGCGGCAGATCGAGCGCTGCCCCACCGAGCTGTGGGTGCGCGGCATCCCCGCCTGCGGCGTGCTGCGCATCGCGCCCCTGTTCAAGAGCATCGTGCTGGTCGCTACCGGCAGCGGCATCGGGCCCTGCCTGCCCGTCATCATGGCGAAACGCGTGCCCTGCCGCATCTTCTGGTCCACGCCCCACCCGGAGAAGACGTTTGGCGACCAGATTGTCAAGGAGGTCTACGACACGGACCCGAACGCCGTGATTCACAACACGAGGACCATGGGCAAGCCCGACATGGTCGCCATCTCCTACCGCCTGTACCGCGAGATGGGCGCCGAGGCCGTGTGCATCATCTCCAACAGGAAGTTGACCGAGAAGGTCGTCTATGCGATGGAGTCGCGCGGCATCCCCGCCTACGGCGCAATCTGGGACTCGTGAATGCATCCCGTAAATTCTTCACTACCTACAGGCTCCGCATTATTATTTTTTTTATTGTTTATAACATGGCTGTCGGCTGTTTTGTCTGCCTCGCGTATCGTTGCTGCGTCGCTCGGGCCTACGATCCCTCCCCTGACCACTGTTCTTGCTTCCTGTGATCTAGACCGTGCTGCTTCCATTCGCCGCATGCGCAGTCTGCTCTCTATACGTGTGGACGTTCAGGCCTTGGCTGCGACGCAATGCATTTTCGAGTTGCTTCCTCCGGTTACCGTCGCGGACATGCATGCGCACTGTCTCCACAGCCCGTGTGACCGTTCGCCTCGCTAAACATGTCATGTATTGCCCAGCCTCGACGCCGAAAAGAAAGATATTGCAAAGATCGGGGAGGAAGCAGGCTTGGCAGTGATATGTCTCGAAAAGCAAGGAAGTTGGCGCTTGTAGCAATGTTCGCTAGCAATGGCGGAAGCGGATCTCCGAAAAAAGGATAGCACATTGAAGAAGTGCGGAGATGCTTCCCGCCTGAGTCTCGGCGGCTCCTTCTTGCCTTAGGGGAATTGAATGAGAAAAGAAACCATAATGCAGGAAGCCTGTGGCGTGATCCAGGTGGAGTGGTAAAAGGACCACTCGCCGAGAGATGAGAGGATGAACAAGCGCGGAAAAATAAAATAAGAAGCATGTGAAGAGCTCCTGCCCCTGCGAACGCGCATCCTGGTTCACAACGCTGTCATAATCGAACCATCGAAACCAAGGACAGCGACGGCTGCGTCTCACTACTGCGTGAGCTGTCTTTTTTTTTTTTTTTCTCCCCAGCACATGGCAAGGGCGTGGGAGGCGCAGGGCGCAGGAACTTGGACGGCGGGATCGTCGGCGCAGGAACAGTGTTGCTGTGCTACTTGCTGCCCTAGCGCCGCGCCCATCCCACCGGCTGCGTGGGATCCTCCGCATCCACCGCTCACGTAAGGATGACAAAACGGGAAGAGGAACGGCTCTACTGGAGTCGGAAGGTCGTCGTGTCCGTCGCCCGAGAAAACTTGCTCTCCAGCCCGTCAAGCATTGCCCTTGAACCCGGTTTCGCGTCCGGGGTTTTGAAGAGCGCTTCGGTTGCTCGTGCCTGGTCGAGGGTCGAGGGTCGGTGTTCGCTGCCAGCCAGCCAGCTTGGCGCGGGATTATTGGGTACGGAGGACCAGCTCCGGCAGTTGGATGAGCACACATCGTATCGGCCGGATGGGCACGCATGCCATCTTGTGCTGCCACTTCTCGCCTGCGATTCGCGACGCGATGCTCCGCTCAGGATCGCTGCGTTCCAAAGGTATCCGTGTCTTGAGGTGAACGCCCGGTCTTCAGCTCCAGCCTATACAGACCGTGAGGATTGCAGTAGACAGCATCTCCGTTAGCAAGAAGTGCAATGTTTTAGGAAGGTCAAAACAAGCTCAGAATCGATTGCCGGGAAGCAGAATCCACAGCGACGCGCATCATTGCGGGTGCATGGTGGGCCTCAGTATATGTAGAACGTCGAGCCGTCATCCGCTTACCGAGCCAAACCGGTCTCGAACCCCCACGGCTCATTATTGCATCACCGCACACGGGCTCGGGTTGGTGCCTTTCATCCAACGACACGACGCGAATGGCCGCAGGACTTGCTATATACTCCAATCCACTGCATGGCTAAGCTGCTACTCGCTTCAAGTACGAGGCAAGCACACTGAGCTTGAGGGCAAGACTGAAGGCAGCGGACAATACGCAGCGCTGCTTCACCCGACATGAGTGGAAGCCGAGAGTCGCAGCCAAATGTCACCGCTGACGAACATGCTCTGCTCACCGAACATCTCCATGGACGGGTCTGCTGGAGTAATCGCTCACCTTCCAAACACTGCCTTGTCAGAAATGTGCTCATTTCAGCGGTAAACTGCACAGGAAAAACAGACTGGATGGGTTACCGACATCTACACCACCAACAGCTGTGCCACACGAGGGCCTGACGAATGCATGCGGAAGAGCTCTTGGGTCGTCACTTTCGCTCCAGTCCAGCTCGCTGGGACCGCATCACCAATCCCACGATTCGAAAATCCATCATGTTGTTTGGCACCTTCCGTTCCCAGTGATAAGGGTACTCTCCAAAGTGGGTCTGAGGAATTGAATTGCGGCGTAGGCAGTCGGTTCCCATAACCGACGTTCCGCATCGCCTCTGGTTTCTCTACCGTGGCCGCCAGAGCCCCCGCAAGAAAAAATTTCCCACGAAATGACCCCTTCGAACATCAATGCAGGCGAACAGGTGGGTCCTGATACAAGGGGGACCTGGTATGATAGCTAATGTGGAACCAGGAACGAACCTCGGATGGCGATTCCCTCTGGACCAGCGACGCGTAGGTTCTTACTGTGCTTGGAAATTTCTCGGATGGATTAACAAGCTGACTACTCTCTGAATCACAGTGCGAGCAGAAAGCAACCACCAACCATACTTCAGCAGCACAATTAAGATTCTGAGGTCGGAGGCGAGGAGCCAGGACAGTAAGTGGTAATACTTTCCTCAAGATAATATCTACCAATGACCATTCAGTCTGTCCTGAAGGACTTTTTGTATCAAGGGCTGAGGGTACCGACGACTACATCGGAAGTATACACCGATTCAAGAAAAACACCTCATAAACCACACAGAACGTCTCAAGATACCGTAAGACTGGATTTGGTCACTGTCTGCTTGACTTGAATCAAGGACCCGAGGAGACGTCATGCCTAGTGCGCCGGGTGTTCATTTCCCCCGCTGCGGAGCACGCCTTCAGTGGCGTTGGGTGACACAACATCAACAATGGACATGGAGCAGCCCAAGAAAACCATCAATGCATAGCCATCGGTGGGCGAAGAGAGATTTTTGTGGACAATTAAACTGAGCAAAAAAGGCTGGACCTCGGTAGACTGACGCTCTGTCGCCCATAGGAAATGCAACTCTCTCTTGTGAGATATACACTGCCGCTGGCACCGAATTAAATGGCAAGTCTGCTCAGTATGGAAGTTAACTCGAAGTCTATTGCGCAGAAACACACGAGGTCACAGGTTTCCGCAAGTAATGATCGGTACCAATAGCTTACTCCAAGTGCCGTACGAAAACCAATCGGAAGCATACAACACCAATGGTGGGCCAGAAGCTATCCTGCAACGCCAAGGAAAGAATGTATGTCTGGCTTACCATTATAAGCTTTCTGGCTGTAGTAATTCTTGCTGCCGTCTTCGGAGACATGCTGGGTTCACAGGCTGGAAAACTGAAGGCGAAGAAAACGTGTATGCCGACGACCACGCTGATAGCGATTCACTGTACAGAGGTCAGCAGAACGAATCACCGGCGCGTGCATTGGTAGGCCGAGAACGCGAATCTCCACCAGTCGTCCTGGGGTTCCAGTTCTCACGACTGGGAGGTGTCTCCTCTCAATCTCAATTCCTCACTAGGTCCCAAAGTCAAGCCCGGTACGCTGCTGGCAGCTTGTATATACAATGACGAATCCCATGAAAGCGTCTTCCATCTAGTCCCGAAACAGGTGAGCATGGCTGACACAGTTCCTGGGGAGTACTTACAAGCCCTCTGTCCTCCTCTATGATATCAATGACAGGATATGGGATCGCGGGACGCCCAACGCTGACGGCATATGGGACTCGCAAGGATCCAAAGTGGTCATGGGCAACTAAATAACCAGTGAAATTTCCAAGGTTATGGTATATGCTGACAGTTGTGCGGAGTTCTGCGCTTCAACTTCGGCGTTTGTGTTGTGGAACATCGCCAACAGCCTTTTGTGCGTGGTATTCATAGCTACTTATGATTGACAGTCGTTTGAGGTGGACACAATATCTGAGCATCCACTATTGCTGGGTACCTGTCTGTCACTGGTGTCAATATGGGCGAATGCTTTCGATGGGAGTCTGATAGCTCTGCATGCGGACAAGGGATAGTTGACGAGATTCGTCTTTTCACACGATAAAGAAAACGGGAGGTGGATGGATAGTCCTGACCGGCACGGGACTTATATCTGGGTCAGCAAGCAGCACTGACCGTCGGTAGTAGGTTATTTCCAGGGACGAATGAGTACAGGCGCTATAATCGCAGTCTTTATTCAAGGCTATGATGGAGAAAGCAATACGTCATCTGACAATGGAATTTTGGCGACTAGTCAAGTATGCTTTGAGAATTGTTGCTGGTGGCGATGTACTGTATTGAGACTCTCAAAGTAATACCACCATTCCTTTTCTTTTCCTTTTTTCTTTTCTGCGCCGGGCTACCCAAGCCTTGCGCGTCAATTTCGCCGGCATTGCCTATGTGGTCAAGAATAATAATCTTGTTGAATGGGGAGTGGTTGTATAATGCACAGCCACTCCGGAGAAATGGCATTGTGGAGACGGGTATCTCGTAGGATTCATGTACTTCTTTTTCTCATTTCACAAGGCGTGATATCACTTCCGGAGCAATTGGTTACTTGACCTGTCGTGTTTGTCCAGCCACGGTGGCGCACAATACATGCTAATGGTCGCTTGACTGGAGCATTTCCATATGCTGTGCTTTGTGTAATGCGTCTGATGCAGAACTCGTGTGTTTTCGCTATAATCCTCACTTATTTACGGAATCACGTTGTACGTACTCATCTATTACCCAAAGTAACTAAAGTAACTTTGCCCAAAAAACCACCACCTCTGCGTCAACAATACGTACAACTTCGTAAGAACCCGGGGATACATTGTGCAGTGTACTATTATTACGTTGTGAAAGGAGGGTTTGGTGGGGGGGATGATCAAAAGAGTGAACCGCCTTGTAAACCAGTATTCCAGAACCACTAGTACACCAGCCAGAGGCCTAATACTCATTGTCAAAGTCCTCATCGTCCTCATCGTCCTCATCATCATCATCCTCTTCATCTTCATATCCTGTGAACTCGTCCTGAGCTCTCTCACTGTATCCGTTCAGCTGGTCTTCAGTGAGCGAGCGGGGGCCGAACTGCCACACCACCTGTGCAGGGCTAGCACCAGCCGACTGCCAAACCTGCGGGCGCTGGACGGACGGGAGTATCCACAGTGCTTCAGTCCGCGCGTTGAGGAGTTCAGGAATGTTATTAGGGAAGGTCTGCCGCTGCGAGCTGTAGTACCCCATGGGCGCAAGCGACTGTCCAGGGACCATCTTTCCGGCGTACATCTGCCTCTGTGGCACCTGCTGCATCTGCACACCCATCTGGGTCTCCGAGCTGACCTTTCGGTTCTGAAAGCGCTGCAATGCGTCCCAACTAACGCACTGCAGATGCTCCGACGGCAGGGATTTCATCTCATTTCTCCCTAGCTGTTCTTGCTCTTCATCTAGCCTTTCAGACAGCCACTCTTGCTGTATGCGTTCGATGTCCCGCTGGCGTCGTTCAACTTCATTCTTGTAGTACTGAACCATTTGGATCCCGTCGCGGCCAGCACGTGTGTCGCCCAGGACGAACAGTCGCTCCTTCCAATAATGGAGGGCTTTCTTCGCCTCTCTCTCCATAGTCTTCTCCCTTAGCATTGTGCGGTCTTTGTAAAGCTCAGACCGGTCAGTCCAACCATCCCAGGCGGGCTTTCGCTCCTCGTGGAGTGCAGTAAGCATCTCCACCTGCCAGCCACGCATCAACGGAGCGTCTTGGCCTTCTTTCAGCTCAGCTCGGCTGCGAGCGTTGATGTGAAGAAAGTCGGCCGTTCGAGCATTGTCCGAATCGTTGTCACGGCGGCCTATGATCTGAGATTTGACCTGTTTGCCTGCGACGGAGTAGCCACTGTTCTGCTGAGAGCATGCAGTAGTGTTGTCGTCGCTCAGAGAGGACTTCTGACTTTGTTGTTCTAACATTGGCCGAGAGAACGCTAGAGTAGATCGCCTGTGTAGAGAAGGTTGACGCGCTGTATTTCCGCCCTTCGGAAGCAATTCATAGGTGCCTCCAGTACCAGTCTGCGGCTGACCATCCGGCGTGTAGTTCCTTCGCGAAAGCTGCGATGAGTGGGGCTTGCGGACATCCTTGCGCTCGGTAACATCAGAAACACTGCTGCCAAAATCCAGAGCAGCCTGCATGTTCTTAGCGCTTTTCCTCGGACCCTTCGTCTTATCATCTCGGCCACTTGCCATATTCACAGCCCGCCCGTTGCACCGGCGACGCAATTGCTCATCGGTTGAGAGAAGAACAGGCTCACCGTCAGCATCGCTTATGATCTCTAATTGGATCTCACCTCTGCCGAAGTATTCGCAGAACGTGTTCCAGTAACTTAGATCGACATGCTTGCCGGCCAATAGCGGGTAATTTCCACCGCGAAGGAAACGAAGACATGTCAGACGCTGTGTTTCGTAGACATGTACTGAGTTGTGGCCGGGGTTGTCGCTAATGGACAGTCCGGAAACGTCTGTGAGGTTTTCTTCGTGCAACTTCGCCAAACCTGTGACGGTATTCACCGTGTTGAAGGGAGCCAGAAGCGGCGGAGAAGAGCCAAGATTCTCCTTGTTTTGAGCGACCTGTGAAGTGCCGTCACTGAAATCTCGCAAGCTTGCTACCCTGAGCCTTGCAGTCGCCTTGGAAGCGGCGTACACCCGTGCATGGTCCGGATGTACCCTCCCATCGCGTGATACCGGGGATCGAGACCGTTGACGTACCTGAACAATCTTTGGAGCAAGTGGCGTGCGGCCGGCTGCTCTGCCTTGGGACTTCTTGTCCATCTCAGCACCTGAACTCTTTTGTTGAACAGGTCCTTGCACTTCCATGAAACTCATCACATGTGCAGAAGGCCAGGCGATGATCTGCCACGAATGCTGAGTGAACTCACTCAGCATCGGCGTCTCAACATCTGGACCCTGGATGCCACGGCGCTTCTTTGCCACATGGACCCCGGTCCCACTCGCCACCTCCTTCGCTTTGCCTAATCCTATCTTCGCGCCCTCGAGACTGCGTTGCGGCTTCTCGCGGATGAGGAGAACGGTCCAGATGTTTGGGTTCGCGCTTGAGGTCTCATGGTAAGGGCGGCGGTCGATGTTCAATAGTCTGCTACAAGACACCGACGGTTCCGGAATGACCTCACACTCGAACATCTTGAGATCGGCGACATCCTTTCCGACTACAATGTTAAACAGTTTGGTCGGCATCTCCGGAGGTTGGCCGGACGAGCCTTTGTTGCTACAGGGGACGGTCCTTGCTGCAATCGAGATGAGAGGGATCTCGCGAGGCGGCAGCATGCGAAGGCTATTGGTGCTCTCCCGACCGAAGCGAATCCACTGTTCGAACAGGTCCTGAAGCTGTGGAACGATGTTGTACAGCGTGCTGTGAGGCAGAGGCGGAGAAAGAAACTTTTCGGTAGTGTGAGACAAATTGGAGTTGTCAATGGTTATATTACGATTGAATTCTGTGTGGGAAGGAGCGTTATTCTCTGCGTGTTTTGGACTATCTTTGCTGAGTCTGTCCCGGCTATCGGTCCTCTCGCTGTCTCGGTAGACATCGAAGGTACGCGCCCCGGCAGGTTGGAAGTTAAGCGGTATCGGTGCCGGAGCCGCTTCTTTGGCGGTGGTGTCCTCCTTCTGATCTATGTGTTCGCGTCCGGTAAGCGTGTCGTGGCAGATGGGGCCGTCAGTCTTTGGGTCATCCTGGTTACGGGGCGGTGAAGCCCGCGGAAACTTGAATCCTAGAAGATCGGGGTGATACTTCCGTCTTGTTGGCTCAGCGGATACTCTCAGCTTGCTGCTCTGCTTTGAATGCGGCTGTAGCTGCTGATACGCGAAGTGGGAAGAAGGCGTCTGCGGAAAGTAGTCTTCACCCATCAGCTGGGTCATGGCCGTGGCTGTGTCAAGGCGGGAAGGAGAAAGGTGGGCAACGGGATCAACCATGGGGCCGACACCGGCGGCGCTCTCGATATCGTGATCGAGTGGTGGCGGAGGTGGGTCGAAGGGCTCGTTGAAGTCGCTGATGCCCAGGACCCGGCGCAACATCTTGGAGCGGTAGTCCAGACATACGAGATGCTTGTTGGTGTGCTCTTTGTCGAGGATGCGCTGACGCGCAAAATCAAGGCCGTCGTGCATGGCGGAGGAAGTGTGCTCGAGAGAGTTGGCGTGGGTGTGGTGTGTCGAAGAGACGGATGTGCTGGAGGCGCAAGGCGCGTGAGGATATTTCCTGTGAGCAGGCAAGGTTAGCAGTGTGAGGAGGGGCTTCTGTTATGCGGCGAATGAAGGGAAGGCAGGTTCTGCGAGACAAGCGCAGCTCAGGTGAGAGAACAAGGCCGTGGACGTCACTTCGGATGCATTGGCCTTCGCCGGCAGCGGGGACAGTGACGGCGCTGCAGCGAAGGCATTAGTACTGGAGGTGAAGTAGAAATCTGGCGAAAGGTTTTCCTAAACTCGTTGCGATAGGAACTCGTGGCGGATGAGACCCTTCATGTCCATGTGGTCGACGGGCCCTTCCTAATTGGGACATGGCCCATGCTGAACGCAAACCCTTTACGGGGCGCATGGTTGCTCACCTGCTGCACTGGTACTTTGGAACAGCGTCCGCTGCGTTATTTGATCGCGTCGCATTATTGGAAGATCCCAACAAAGGAATACCTCGTGCACCAGACATGCAAAGGCTATGCTGTGGCTGGGACGTCGCGAGGAAGCAGTCGGAAATATGTCTGACACACGCAAGGCTATTCTGTGGGTCTCTGTTGCGCTGAAGAACGAGTCGATATCGACATTTGGCACATGGTGTTGGGCAAGCGTCACATGGGCAGTGTAACGTGAGACATCAGAGTGGGGCAAGACGATGAACGTCAGCATCATTACTATTTCCGAGCAGTGCATGGTGACTCTGACCGACTGTACTGCCTCGAAATACATCCAGTCATTACTCGTCCCTCATATCTACAGCTCCGACTTGTTTGCGCAGGAATTGCTGCTGGAATCTGCGACCGAGAATTTGTAGGTAGCCTCCAGGACGTAAGGAGGGTCCTCGGGTCCGAAAATCTGCTTCTTATTGCGTTGCCACTCAGGCTGGTTGATGCCATCAATGAAGTCCTCGACCTCCAGCACGACACAGCCGTATTTCTCCACAACGCGCGGGCGGCTCGGGTCGTCGAAGAAGCCTTGCGTGTTCTTGAGCGTAAGGGTTCCTGCGGAGACGTCAGAAAGCACATTCGCGACTATCGAAATATGGACTCACCGTTTTGCCCGCCGCAAGAGTAGACCTGGAAAGCGTCTTGATCCGTGTATACATCCACCTTGATCCCCGAGAAGTCACTGGAGAGACTGGCCACAGGGCCTGTTGTGCGCCAGTCATAGGGGCCATTCTGGGCGCGGTTGATAACGAAGGCATTGTCGTAACCGCTGCAGTTGGTACCGCAATTGCCCAAAATCTCAGGGTCGTTGAAGCTGGCGCCGATCTGCTTGGGGGCGCTCCAGAAATCATTCACTGAACTTTGCTGATTTGGAAGGATGGTGCCGTTAGGAATCAGAATGCCGTCAACGCCAATACGCTGCCCAGAGTAGGGCAAGGACAGGGTGTGGTTGAGAGCCGTGGCCGTATCGTTGTTCTGGAATCCGTCCAAGTTCCAATACGTCTACCAGCAGGTCAAAAAAATAAAAAAAAAACAGCTCGGGAATCGTGTTCTTGCTGGAAACTCACGTGAGAGCTCAGCATAATCGGCGTTTTCTTGGTGAGCGCAGTGGCAAGCATCTTCAGGTGCCAAGTGTACGGGGTCACGGTGTAAGTGACGTAACTCTTGACATCCCCCGGGAAGCCCATCTCTCCATCAGGGTCGAGTAGTGAGAAAGTAATGGAATTGTCGGTGTGCGACTCAACAGTCCAATTGCGCTGTGCGTTGGGTTAGCAATGCCTCAGCACAGGGAGCACCGGAAGAATCGGGGGCGACAATGAACCACGCACCCAGTCCCAGCCATTGGAGCCACCGTGCAGCGTATCCAGGCCGCCATTCTCGTTGGCATCGACCTTGTACTCGACACCGTCAATGACGAAGCTGCTGTTCTTGATGCGGTTCGCGTAGCGCCCTTTTGCTCGTCAGCCACAGCCGCGCTCTGGGGAAACATGCTCGGCGTGAAACGAACCGGGAACGCCACCAAGGTGCGGGTGCAATTGGTCGATAGAATAGTAGCTCGCGTTGTCAAATCCCAGCACGATATCGCGCTCCACGCCATTGGTGTCATTGATGAACAAGTTGGAGATGGAGGCGCCGTAAGGAATAAAATTGGCGCGGATCCCTTCGGCTGAGATGGTGTACTTTCCGTCGGCGTCCTGTGCACGCGCGGCGGAGAGCAGCAGTGAAGTCGCCGCGGCGACCAAAGCGCTGTACAGTGTCATGCTGGCAGTGCTTCCTCGGGCGACTGGCTCGGGTGGCGGCTCTCGGGGACTCGGTGGGCGCCGGGGCTGAAAGGAGGCGGCGGAAGCGGGGGCGGAAGTAAGTACAAGCCAGTGGCACGGGCTGACGAGGTCTTATAGCACGATGCGAGCAGAAGCCGTGCTAAACAGGAGCCAGGCGCATGACCGGTAAGCTGGTAGGACTGGAGCGAAAATCCGGGCCAATTCCCGGGAACAGGGCCAGCAGGCTGCGGGGAGAGAGTGAAGGCAGGAAGGATCATCAGGCACGCGGCGACAAAGCGGCGTTCGCGCTGGGATCAAGCTTTGGTGTAACCCTGTCACGCAAGCATGTCGGTGAGCCAAAGACCGGTGGGCACGTACGGCGCGAAGGATCCGGCGGGCGGAGGTCGTACCAGCGCTCATTGCGGGTAAAGAGCGCGGTGCGAGATGAGGAGACGCGGCACGGCGGCAGCCGTCGATGTCATTGTACTATGTATGGCTCTGCCTCGAAGCTTGACCGGGGGAGCCGCTGCGGGGAAACGCCGCCGAGGCTGGGGGAGCTGCCAGGCTGCGCCGCCAGGTTGCGCCGCCCAATCTCCGCCCCAGCGAAGCTCGCCGCGAGTAAACAGCCCAGCGGCCCCAACCCGACCCGCTGCCCGAGTCATCTCTAACGTGCGCTACCGAATCTTCCGATATGAAAGGCCCATCAGGCAATAAAAAACCACTTGCATGTCGCACTCGAGGCCAGCCGCACGAGAACCGAGCCGCCATCCACTGTGCCACCAGCCTAGGAGGCCCCCCCCCTGGCCGGTACTGTCTCTCACACCATGCCGCAACTTCGCCGCAGCTTCCCCGCATCCCCAGGCCTTGTCGTGCAGATGCACTCCGACCGCCGGGCGCTGCTGCTGCTGCTGAAATCCTGCACTGCTGACGCACCCCGGCGCCGCTTCTCTCAAAGAGCTACTACTTCCTTGCCTGTAGCGTCACACGGCGCATCCAGAATCCTGCAATGCTGATCCAGATCCCCTCACCCGTTGGTCAAGTCGAGTACCTCGACTTCGCTTTGCCGCCACGCCCGCCGCTCGCCGTTCCTGCCACCGGTCTTCTTCCTGCACCCGTTCCCAGTCATATCCAACACATCCACGCTCGACGCGTCTACCAGCTTCCAGCTCCCTTGGAGGCTTCCACGCAGCTTGATCACCTGCTTTTTGTGCACCCCGTTCGTCGTCTTCCCCGAGACCCCGTCTACTCTTTGGCCTTGTTGGGAAGTGCTGAGTTGACGTGGAGAACGCCGTACACCCGAAGATTCTCTCATTGCAACGCGTGAAGAACTATCATGTTGCCGTGGCGAGCGGCGTACTTCTGGCGACGATTCCAGCCAACTCAGCCGTGACGCCGTACTTGAAGGTGCCTTTTCGGGCACTCTTTTCGCACTTGTGGGCTTAGAAGTTATTTTACTATTTCCAGACGGAGCCCGAAGCTCTCTGATACTGGAACCGCTTCTTTGGTCGTCTCTTGCCCGACTTGAGACGGCCTTTTTGAGCTGAGTGGATTGAGAAGACCTCTCAATGCCCGGGTTGCAGCGTGGCTGAGACGCTTTAGCTTGAGAGATGGCTGGGGACGAGTGGCTGAGGTCCAGCTCCTCCACTTCGACCGTGCATCCGTTAGTTTCTTGCGTCCCTACGAAATCTTTGTTGCGTGGTTTTGAAGAAATGTTGGTTCTTGAGAAGCCAAAAGACTCTTCCAGCGTCGCTTGCCGTTTCGAAGGAGAGATTTCGTTTGACTCCTTGCATGCTTTTCGCCTTCTGGACGGTGTACTAGGCGTAATGACTTGCGATGTGAACTGTCTGTTCCGAGCTGTCTCCTGCACCTTCCCTTGTGCGTCCCGTAAGGACTGCGCTTCATCCGCCCGGCGGAGCGATGTTGATGTGAAAAGGTCTTCTGCCACTGGTGAAGTTCGAGAAGCATCACATACCGCCGCAGATTGACTCGGAAATGCGTCTGCGCAGACACCAGAAGAAGTCTGGAAGCGTCTAAGTGTGCGTATTCGTTTTGTGATGTTGGGGGCGAGATAGTGTATGTCGGGTTCGTTGACCTGTTTTCCTGATGCCGTGCGCGATGCATCGGGCGACGACATGATATCGATAATGAAAATCTCCTTTGTGGGTCGTTGGGATGAAGTCGAGGTGTTCGAGAGCTCGTGCTTCTCTTTATTAGATGAAGCTGTTTGTAACGCACCACCCTGCTTCTGCATCCCCTCAGCCGCTTGGGTAAGATCCAATCTATCAATGCCAGGCGACCTGCGCTTTGCGGGCGGCAGAGCAGCTCCCGCCTTGGTAATCCTGGTGAACCGATCCAAAGAGCCCTTCTGCATACCTCCGCCAGCAGTTTTGGGGGCACGAGGCTTGGTGACCTTGGCTGGTTTTGGAGCGGTTTTTCTGCGTTGTGCCTCTTCCCAATCCTGTACAGTGAGCGGCACGCCAACCTTGACCAACGTCTCAAAAACCCAAATTTTTTCCAACTTGGTGGGATCGTACAAGTACGGCACGCGTTTCTTAGTTCCTTCACCGTCACCGTCGCCATCACCAGCAATCACCATCTCTTCCTCATCATCTTCTTCGTCCTCGTCCGGCTCATCATCGGGCTCTTCAGCATCCAAGTCGATATCTACAATGCCAATGGGAGAAAAGGCAACACGAAGTTCGGGAGTGTTGTCCGTAGAAGGATGCTGACGCCTGCCATGGATGCTTGTCACCAACTTTGCTTCATCAGCTTCAGTGACGTGAAGGTCCTCAGAAAGCACTCCTGCTGAAGCAGCCTGACCACGCATGCGAAGTTGGCGGACTAGAAGTGCTGGGGCCAGATTGCGGATGAATTTCTTTGCACCGCTAACCTTGATCCAGTCAAAAGCGTCTGCAGTGAACGCGCGCAGTTCGGAGAAGTTCAGATCTTGATCCCAGCAGAGACTTCTCTTGAGTCTCTCCACAGCGTCGCGGGAGGAAATGGCCGGGTTGGTGTAGTAGCTCAAGATGTCCGCTCGAGGAAAGTCTTCGGGGATAGATAGAGAGCCGTGTTTCCGCTTGAAGAACTTGCTTTCGTTGGTGCGTAGTTCGTGTACAAGATCCTCCCGCCATGCCTGCAGAGCAGCGGTATCTTTCTTCCGAATAGCACAGAGCCTGCGACCGAAACCAGCACGAGCAGCCTCGCAAGCGGTTTTGGGACCGCAGCCGGGAATACCCTCGGGCAAGTAATCGCCTCCACTCATGAGAGCCACCAAAATCATGCCCTCTCTATCCAGACCCGAGAGGCCGTCCTTAATCTTGTTGGTGTCGTAAAGATTGACATGGGTCGGCACTTTGCTGGATTTCTGCTCGGGCGACCAATTCCGTAGGGTGACACGGCTTCCAAACATGAGGGTGTCGACGTCTTCACTGAGGACCACGTCGACAATCCCCTCCCTTTGTAGCAATGCGCATTCGGCCTCGGCTTCTCCTGGGGCAATATGGAAAGGAAAGCCGAACTGTTTCAGCAGCTGTTTCGCAAGAAAATCGGGGATGGAGGCGACATTGGGGCCAGTACGCTTGTTTCGCTTGAATGGCGGTTTGTTCGGGCCATCGAAGACGAAGAGAGGATGGATCGAAAGAGAGAGGAGTCGCAGGAGACGGTAGTAGAAGGTGCGCAGGGCCGGGTTTGTACCGCCTGAAGACCCAGGGTTAGCGGAGCTTTGGGCCGGGGCCGTGAAAGCAATGTACCTTTGCCGGACTGGATTTGGAACAGCCATATAGAAGTATCAACAGCGATGCGTAAGGGGCGGCCGGTTTCTTCAAACTTGTCGATTGCGAGCTTGGACAGGGCTATGCGGTCGCCGGGGCCGATCTCTTTGTAGATGCTGCGACAGGGTCAGCGATGGCATAACGACGACGACAGCACCATAGCGGCTCACCCGTGGATACCCATTGCCACTGCATGACGCAGCAGGAGCGCAAGAGCAAAAGGGAGTATGAGTTAGCAACAGCGTGAGCGAGGCGGGTGGGCGCAGAGCGGCAACGATGATGGTGCGGAGGGCTTGCGGGGGATCCGTGCGCAAGCGGTTTGTTTACATCAAAACAGAAAGCCGCTTTCCAGCTCTCCTCTATAGCTCCGCCCACCGCGCTGCCTCTTTCCCCCAGCGACGACCGCCACACTCATCGAATTGCGACCACGATCAAGAAGTTGCGCTCTTGACCCCCGACTGCCTCAATTCCCGAGCATCCTGCGTGGTAGGCACGTGGTGCCCATACCGATCCCACTCCTACTGTGCGTGAGCTCTTTGTTCTTGCCCGTCCTCAACGTCCTCGGCTTACTGATTGTTCATGCTTTGCCGCCGTATTCTGTTTTCCTTAATCAAGCCAAATGCTCGACTGACATGTCTTGGCTAGCCTTGGTCTGCCTCTGCCGCGAGTAGTGACCATGTCTTCGTCGTCTCCCGATCCGCTGTCCTTCGTGACAAGCTCTCCCACAAAGAGCGCTGCTACACGTCGCTCAGCCAAGCGCGCAACACAGCCCTTATTGAAGCTCTCTTCAAACGTCCAACGTTCAGACCCGTTTCTCGAAATTCCCGACCTTGGCGCTGGTTCGCCATCCAAGTCTATCACCATGACCACTCCCCGAGCCGCCGGCTCGTCTCCCTGGCGCATTAAGGTCACGGTCGAGGCGCAGCCGCACAATGGCTTCTCGCAGGACGAAAACAGTCTGAGCTCTCCCACTGGCGCCCGTTCCACTCGCTTTGCTACAAAAACCACAACAATCCCTTTAAATGACGCCGATGGTCCGTCGCCTGTGAAAAGACGAGGGAGGCCAAGGAAGTCGGATACAGTTTCAACAAGCACAATTTCGCCGAACGAGACAAATGGTGCCTCGCCAACCAAGAAACGGGGGAGGCCTCGGAAACCAGAAACTGCCCCCACCACTGCGTCTCAAACCACCACAATCCCTCTCAATGATGCCGCTGGGTCATCACCAGTCAATAGGAGAGGTAAAAACATGACGACTCCCGTGCCGGGAAGGACTAGAAATGGTACCCCTGTCCGCAAACCGAGGAAATCTATTACCCGAAGCCCGGACGACAGCGAGCTCGACTCTTCTCTTAACGACGCTTCGTACCACCCCAACAAGAGGGCCCCGGCAAGGCCACGCAGAAGTATGTCGAAAGACATCAACGCCCCTGAGCCGATACGTGCAGATGCTATGTACGGCCCAAGATCGCCTGCTCAACTGGATGATAAGCCTTGTCGATCAACAGCGGACGCGACAGGAAGCACACGTGCCTCCATCGGACAACGCCGTAGGTCGATGCGGGGAAATTTTCAGCATGGTGATATCGCTTCTGATACGGTCGAAGAAGAGATTGAACATGATGAGCGAACACCGAAGGCTTCTCCCGAAAACGCCACCAGAGATGAGGATATGTGGAAATCAATGGTCAGCCACCACGAATATGAGAGCGATGAGACTGCAGAGGATGATGTCGCTTTCTCTGACGATGAACTCGATATTGTTGTGCCCGATCAGACCATCGGCGAGACGACTATGCTCCATAGTGAAGAGTTCAGCATGGTTTCTCTAGACTCCCTGCCCAGTATGCGGGCCGCACTCAACGTCAAATCTCCAGATGATGCACCTACGAGGGCTGGAGAGCTTCCATATTTCCGCACAGATCCTATCCCGCCAACTCGCAGGCAACGGTTCTATAGACAAGTCATTTCGTCCCCCCTGCCCAAGATCAACGATTCGGTCGCTTCGGTTTCCTTCATGCCTTCATCGCCTCCGATTATATTTGCCGCCCAGACCCCTCCAAGACGGCGTCGGAACGAGTCGCCGTCGGTGCCACCGGCCATTCAACAAGCGGAGATTTCACCATCCAAGGCGGAGACACCAAAGCTGGTAAATGTTGTCAAGGCTGGAATTGCTCTACAGGGCGTTGTTAACGGTAACAATCGGGGTACACAGGATAGGAGACCATCGGATGACATCAGGGAAGAGGCGCAACGCGCTAGGCTCGATGGCATGTTCAACGAATTCGAGTCCGGAACGAGGCGAGAACTGCAAGCCGGCCTGCGCCTAGGTGAGCAACTCGCACAGCGCGCACGCTCGCGTGCTACCACTCGCGAAAGCTCCCGTGGCCCAAGTCGCGATGCAAGCGTTGAACGACCTGTGACGCGAGACAGCAACGCGACTACAGACGGCGAAGTCTTCGATGGCCCGAGCGCCGCCGGATCTTCAAACCGTGATTCCAGCCACCACCGCCTTCCCACCCCCGAAGAGAAGGACTACTCGCTCCCTTCCCCGCCTCCAGCCCCATCTCAGCTTCTGACGCAACAGCCTGATCTCCCTGTAAAAGCTGCGCAGGCTCAACTCATCAGCCCAGCTAGGAGCCAGGCCAGCCCTGATGCTGAGGAAATGCAAGATGAGCAAAACGCCCCGCCGTCTGCCGAGGAAGAAAGTGGGGACAAGTCACAAAGCTATCAGGACAGCGTTCTTCAACAGGAACCTGGTGAAGACTTTGAGGTGTACTGGCAGCGACGTCGCGAGACCATTAGTCGAAAGATCGACGAAGCGGACTCAAGCCAGGTCATCGTTCTTAGCTCCGACCACGATGAGACTAGCGAAGCCACTGCTGAACCTTCCGGGGATGCGCTCGGCAGTGATATATGGGAGGAGGAAGGCAGCCGATCATCTGATACACAACCTGCTGGTAGACGTACAAGACGCGGTATCACGAAACGCTTCGAAGACAAGCCTGGCGAACTGGCCGGTACCTCCACCTCCGAGCGCAGCAACCTCAACAGGTCTTCGCAAGGCTCCTCGCTACCTAACGATAGGAGAAGAAACCCCATTAATGAGTCGGCCTCATCGTTGACAGGTCAAAACCGGCAATCTGATGGAGGAGGAACATCTTCCCGGAACGGACGATCCAGTAGTGACGGGTCTTCAGATGGTGCACTGACTCCAGCTTCGGCATCCGAAGTGGAAAGCACCGAAAATACAGGAATGTTTTGGCAGCGCTCATCAGAGTCACCACAGCCAGAACCCATCCATTCCAACAGCAACAAGCTGGATCTGTCCGTGTTAATGGCCATGGACGATTCCCCGGCTAAGGAGTTCAAGGATCCTCCCCTGGCGACCCCCCCAAAGCTCCAACCATCCAGAGCACCTTACAATCTTGGCAACGGAATTCACTCGCCTGCGAAAGGAAGCCCGCTGAAACAACAGATTTTGTTTTCGTCACCGTCTGCTGTCAACAGTAGCCCCTACAATAGAATTCAGCACACCATTGCAAGCTCGATTCTCCAAGATGGAGACACCATGGTTCTCGATGAAGACAACACAACTTCGCATGCCAGGCCCTCTAGGGACCATATTCCCCTACGTCACCTCAGCGGCAGAACCCGTGTCATTCCACCCAGTCCCGCGGTATTTGCGGAAGAAGATTTAATGATTCAGCGTCAGATTGAGAACGAGCTCACCCCGCGGAGTGCACGCCTGAAGAGTGTCGATACGTCCGGCGACCGTAGACGTCTCTTTGACGCTGGAGGTTCCCGGACGGAAACTGCTCCTTCGGAACAGGTTGATAGCTATTCGCGTTTCAGTATACGGCCATCTGAGCGGTCGGCGGAGAAATCCTCTTATCTCAGTAGTCAGAGGTCTCAATGCTCAGTCGGAAGATCTTCTTTCCTCGTCAAGCAATCATCGCAAGGATTAGCCTCCCAGAGCCGAAACGGTCAGAATGAGGATACCCACATGCAAGATCACTCGATTGAGCCTTCTTCTCAAGAGAATCGCTCGAACGTAACTGCGCTGAATCTAAACAAGCATCGCGAACCTCTTTTTGAACCATCCAAACCTATTGGACATGTTTCCGCCCCTGTACCTCGGCCAAAGTCCCATGTTGTATCTCAAGTCTCACCCGAAGCAGCCTCCGAACCGCATGACCACCAGGCTGGGGGTTTCTTTGGAAAGCTCTGGGGAGCTTTTGGTGTGGGCTCCGGATCTGCCACCCCCCAGGCCCCACAGGTCCAACTACACCCGCTTGCAGCGCGCTACAAACATCTTCCAAAGATTGCACCTTGGACTAAGACGCACTGGGATACCCTTGACAGGATCTACCAACGCTGCAAGAGGCACCCTGACGAATTTTCTCCCAAGGATCCTCTCCACCAGGCCTTGCTTGCTCAGAAGTACCAGTGGCAACCTGAAAACCCCAAGATGCAGCCAGTCTCTTACTACACCGACGTCGAAATGCAAAAGTGGAACTACACAGTAAAGATGACACCTCAGCTGCTCGTGTGTTGCGCAATCTTTATGCAGCTCCTCACACTCAAGGATGCTGCTGAATATCGCTGTGTCACGGGAAAGGATATCGTGCGCGGTAATTTCATGCAGAAGGATAAGACGGGCGACCCTATCACATTGCGGGATGTTATAGCTCGCCTATTCGGTGTAGTGGGGGGAGAGATGATCCGTGCGGACGAGAAGAGGGGTATATGCATTAGGAGGGATCTGGATCAGTTCAAGTTGAAATACCCGTGGGCTCCGGGTTGGTGGGACGAGATGGGACAGTTTCTGCATGATTGAGTTTGATGTTTTGAACGTTACGACAGTCATGAGTTTGTTCTTTTCTTTGATATCTCTAACTGGCGCTTAGGTGGATTCAATCGTATAGCATAGTTAGATACCTTTGGTTGCATGTGAAGCATTGGTTTGGTGTTCTGAGTCTGGCTTTTGCACTCCTGTACTTTTTCTCGGCCGTGTACGGGCCAACTGCTCGTGTATTTTGTTCATTGTATGAAGGCGTCATGGAAATGAAGTATCACCTAGAGGACGACATGATTGTCGAAAACGGTCCACACTCTTTAGTCACCCAGTCCTCTACTGAAAAGTTTTCTCATGACCTAAAAAGCTACGGCTACTCTTAGACGGAACAGCCAAGACCCGGGTTTCCCATCATCGGCAGGCAAAAGTCCTACCTGACAGTAATAAAGCCACAATATAGGCTGCTTTTTGAAGTGCCCGACGTGCTCCATACCGTTAGGCACTTCAAGATCGAGGACTGACAACTCTTGTCCCCCCAGCGTCCGCTGGTATTCTGACACTTCGACACGCGTACGTACGGGTTGCTGTATCCCCTATTAGTGCACCTGACGGGAATATGCTGGCATGTAGCGCTGTAGTCGTAGTCACCGACCAGGTATGGGTTGCACATCTTGGTTGTGTAGCCCCGCGTGTCCGCGACCTCGAAGTCTGGAAGCCCGCCCGTCTGCTCTGTGTTGAAGTCTACCCCGTATTCAAGAACCGAGACGTCCGGCACTTGCGACGTTGTCTGTGGCGGCGGCGTCGCGGCCATGCTGTTTGCTGGGGCGGCGTAGCTTGTCGAGTCCTCGATGCAGAGGAAGGTGCTCAGCCACGTGGCGTTTGAGACGTCTTGCCACAGCCTCGTTATATTGTAAATACTATCCAGCGTGTAGTAACTACAGCAGTCGGCGGCCACATACTCGAACTGGAGCGGCTCAGTATTGTTGGCGCGGACTTGGTCGCGCAGGTTGAAGCCGGCGTAGTTGGTGAAGATGCCTTTAGCGGATCGGCAGGGAAGTGCAGCTGCTGCAGTTGCGTTGTTGTTGGACGCGAATGCGAAACCGCTGTCGAGGGCGTCGGTGGAGTATATACGGGCGGCCCTGTTGTCGCTGGCGGCTTGTATGGGGCCTGTTGTTGGTCTGCCACCACAGCAATTGTGCGTACCCCGGCGTCGTGGGTCGTCCTCTCCAGGAAAAGGGAACAAGTAGAAGAGCAGACCCAGTCAGTGAGCTATTACGTTAGCATAGAGATATCTGGTTAGCTGGGGCAAGACTACTTACAATAATGATGTTATCTGGCTGCCATGGTGGGGGCCGATTTGTCAAGTTTCTCCCTAAGCTGTAGGTATCCAGCCATCAAACGCTGCTTGGTCAAATATCCTTTTCGCTAGATCATAGCGTTTCTGTTAATGATATGTCAGTCTGAAAACTATTGATACTGACTTCGACCACAGGAAGCTGTACCGTTAGGGAGAAACTGTCTCCCTTGTCCAACAGGAATTCAGAGTATTCCTCCCAGTAGGTAGAATTGTCTCCAGTCTCAGCACTCAAGCGTGGCGTAATGACCCACTCGCTTGCTACTAATTGGTATTTCAGAGCCTCCTGTGAATCATCTTGAAGAGATAATGAATCCCAATAGCTTATGGTTGCGCTTCTGACGATGTTTGCCAGGTAATGGCTGCGTCTCCGGCTCCCTGGGAAGGGGTCGATACTTAGGGAAAAACTGTTTGAAGGTCACGAATGCCAGTCCCGAGAAGCCACCGTAGTTTTGTTGGAGACCGATAATGGTTCTTGAATCCCAGCATCTTGTGCCTGGTCCAAGGTGGGGATACTGAGAACTCCGGTTGTACTGTTATCCAGGAAGTATCCGATCACAACGCCTCCGCCCTCAATAGACAGATCAAGCTGTACTGCAATTGGGTTGGCGGGATAAGCCCCATTGCTCACCTCATACCAGCTCCGAGTCTCAGATTCAGGCTCGGTTTGGCCGAACGAAACTGGATTGAAGCTAAAGGCTGCAGACACGTTGTTCGGGCCGTAAGATGCTGGGATGAGTCCGATGACAAAGCAGTTGTAGAAATGTCCTCCAGTGGTAAGTGGACCTGTGTAGTCCGCAGTATTGTATACCGCTAGTCACCAGGTGTCCGAGGACGTACCATTGGCGAATTCGAAGGTTAATTCATTACCAGAGTAGAATGTTGCCCCTCCCGCGAGCACATTGAAGTAGCCTTGTATGTCCCGAGCTCCTTACGGCCACGCGCCTTAACCTCTGACAATCAGTTGTCTACCAAAAATGGTCATGGTAGCGGCAAGCGACTTATTCGTTCCCAAGCCAGTGCATTCGGCTGACAGCTGCAGGAATATTTAAGCAGTCTTTGTGGCGCTGAGTAAAAGAGGAGGCCTTGCAGTATATTGCTGGTTCAAAGGGAAAAAATGAACAAGAAACAACGCTGGTATCACTTGGACGAGATTTGAGTTTAGCGTAGCGAGGTGAGTTTTCTACCTAAAACGGCTAAGTTAACAACGGGATGACGTGGAGCCGTGTCCATCAGACAGTTGTGGGGCTCTGCGTTTGCTGCCTGTCAGAACCGCAACAACTGCAGCACTGTTGTTTGACACATTCAAACTGAGCGTATAACTTGCTAGCATCGCGAGCGCAGAATCGACAAATATATTCCTGCGCACTATGGCACCTCAGACACGAAGCCAGTCGATGCGAAGCAAAAGGGCGCCGATTGCCGGCTTCCCGGGCGCCTCGCAGCCCGCCGGTGCATCTCGGAAAGCAAGGCCGTTGGCTCCAGAGTACGAGCTCCGGGCGACCGGAACTCGAGAGCCCGAGAGTTTCGACCCTTTCCCTCCGGTATACACGATTGACCTGTCGCGGCCGCCGGCGGAGCGATACACGGAAGTTGTGGCCGATTTCAAGCCTCTGCTCACCGACTTGCCTACGATATTCGATGAGCTTGTCACGGGAGCTGGCTATCATCTCAAAAGGACCCGCCTCCTCGCCAGGTTGTTGATGCGGCGAGTACACAGTAAAGAGCAAACAGAGGAACTCAGAGGCATAAGCAGGACCAGTGGTGTTGACATGTATCTCCTTGTCTGCTTCAACACCCTCCTTGACCTCTTCATGGGCTGTACCAGTGGGGGTGCTCGCGTCGAGACGGAGAGTGGAACAAGCATGTACCATTTCCGCACCCTTGACTGGGAAATGGACAGGCTTCGCCGGGTCGTGGTACAGCTGCAATTCGTTGAGAGACCTCATGGACCAATCACCGCCCGCACGGTGACATATGTCGGCTATGTTGGTGTCTTGACTGGAGTAAGAGAGCGGCTCAGCATGTCCCTAAATTTCCGGCCTTACCATAATAATGACAGTTCAAGAGCTGCCAACTTCAAGTTCCTTTCCCATCAAATTGCCGTCTTGCTGGGTTTCAAGCCGTCAGTCTCATCCATCCTCCGCGACATGCTTATCCCTCGTGTGCAGCGCAGCAGTGGGCAGTTTCGCATAACAGAAGCAGGGCTTCCGACACTGCAATCAATCAAGCGCACACTCCCATCGATGCCATCCACAGCTGCATATCTGATATTTAGCGACGGAGATGAGACCGTCGTCTTCGAGAAGGACCGCCGGACGGCTGTCCAACGTTCATCAAATTCCTTCATCGCAGTCACGAACTGCGATGTTTCTCCGGGCCAGCATGACACCAGTCCGCGGATTGACCTCATTTCAGACCTTCTGGAGGAAGCCAGTGACAGACACATGCTCGTGGAGAGGGAGTGGAACGGAATTGAGCGGAGATTCAGGCGGAGAATCGGCTCAGTGCCGCGCGACGATGTCTCCGCCCGGCCCCAGGAAATTGTGAGACTGTTACAGACATACCCGACAACCAACGAGAGTACCCATTACTCTGTGATAATGGATCCAAAGTCTGGGAACGTCGTATGGGCCAAAAGGTTCCTGGAAGGAGAGGTTGAGGGTGCTCGCCGTGATGAGTTGGCTAGGGGTGAGAGAGCGGTGCGCAAAAGGCGTTAAGGGTTGGTGATGGGCTCAGTGTTGAAATGCGCTGCACGCCCGTACACCAACACAAGATTTCATTGTGACAACTTCTACATCAATCTAGACGCAACATCTTACTTGGTGTGACTTGACGCGAGTTGATGGTAAATAACGAAGACGCGGAGGGGCCCAGAGGAGGATAATTGGGACAATAGGATGACAAAATGTATTTGATTACATCAAAATTATTTTCACATGAAGCAGTATTCAAACGGATGATGTTGGAATACTCCACACTTTTCTTCTCCTAATCAGAAGCCTCAACCGCCTCGCTGTATTCGCCATAGGTTCCTGGAAGAGAACAGTGAGCCAGTGATTTTTGTGGAGCACCTGGCTGACTTACCGTAGTCTCCGTAGTTGCCATAGTCTCCGTATGATCCGTAGTCGATGGGAGTCGCGGTAGCCGTGGCAGTAGTGGTCGTTGTAGTAGGCCCCTCTTGCGGAACAGGGTTGGGAGCGGGTACCGCGAGAGCGCCGACAGCGGCAAGAGCCAGAAGGGAGATGATGGTCTTCATAACACTCATACTGTGGATTTCTGAGGCTTGAAGAACGAGTGTTTGATAGACGTGGATTCGGGTTCAGAAAGGAGTGTTCGCTGCGGCTTAGAGTGAGGACGGACAGAACCGTTTATGTACTTGGGGCAAGCCAGAGTGCCCCCACCTCTTCGACAGTCCGCCATAGCACAAGACATGCTCCCATAAGAATGAAAACGATCTGCCGTGCAGTCGGCTGCATAAACGAACGCCATATGGAGTAGTTTCCACACCTTCACCGATGCAGAAATGTCGGCTGATTCCAAAGCCGGGCCCCGGCTGTTCATATGCTCATTCCCCCGTCTTTTCATTGGCTAAGAAGACCGTCCCCTGGACTTGGAAGGAGGCAAGGGATTCATAACCTACTGATTTACGAATGGTGTGCTCTTTAACAGGCCGGGATTTCGCACTCCCACATACAGCGGGTGCACGGCTTGCCATTTTGCGGCGGCTGGGAGGTCGCCTGCAGTTGTACTCGGTCTTCCTCACATCACTTATCAGCCATTCCCAACCGACATCACGAAATTCAGCAGCGAGAAAAGATGCACAGGTAACCAAAGCAAGGGGGGCCCTGTGGTGCAAGAGCCGCTAGATTCACAGCTTCCTCATGTGGAAGGCGTACTACGTGGACCCGAGCGGCCTTGCAGATCACTCAACGCCATTCACGTTGATCTGCAGCTGCAGCACTGAGCGACAGGGAAGAAGAAGTCGGAAGCAAGTGTTCCATAGCAATAAATGGAAGACAGAAAATAGGTATCATCAATGGTAGCTGCGGGCAGATGACCATCGAGCGATGACTGGCCAAATGCTTCATACAGCCTGCTGCAGTTGTGAGGCTATTCAAAGCACGTCGTTGTCAGCCACCATTCAAGGTCGTTTATCACGTCAAAGTAGAATACGAGATTGCACTTCGTGATAACGGTTGCTAATCATAGTTTCTTTCTGTGGCCTTCCCGCAAACTCTGCGATATTCCACACCACCATCGTCGATGCGCATTTTTTTTTTCAACTTGCGTCTATACGAGGCGTCGCACACCATCTCTTGCTGAATGCGGTATCACAGATCGGGCCCCTTGCGAACCGAAGCGGGGTAAGTGACAAGGTTGTCAGGCCGCGAACGTGCGCACCGACATTCCGTGTTGGTCGGCTGATGTTGTGCGGAAATATTTTTGGGACAAACGAACTCGCACTCCCTCGAACACCTTCCATGGAGCCTCGATTTTCTTTTACTTCTCTCTTCCACGTCCATCGTCGTTTCTCCACTTGACACTTTCACCGATGTATGAAGACGACCGCAAGAGAAGCTCCAGCTCCAATGCACCAGACCGTGAAAGATTACTGGTGGACGAGGAGACCCTTCAATTGAAGCGGAGAAAGCCAACAGGGACACTATCGTGGCCTGCGATAGTTTCGCTTCTTCTTGTGACAGCGTGCGTTGCTGGTCTTGCGGGAGCTTGGATTGGGAGCAAGCACCAGAGAAAGGGTTCCACCGACGAGTCCTGCACGGAGCGCTTGAACCAATATTGTAAGGAAGTCCGCTGCTTTCTGTGCTGTTTAAGCTGAGTGATCTCTGCAGCACCTTTGTGGGATGAGGTGCAGGTTTCCTACCATGTTCAGCAATTCAATGGCTCGCTGCTTAAAGAGGACATCTACCGACATGATGCCAGTCCGGAGGTTGACGCCGCATGGGAAGCTCTTGGGGTAAATTGTGGGTATCACTATAGCTAATGACGCCCCAAGGACCTGCATCTTATGCTCCTCGTCTAGATCGTAGCGTCGCTATTCCCGAGGACAAAGCGGAAAGGGCCGGCATCACCAAGGATCAGGTAAAAATTTCAGCAAAGTACGGAGGGGGTTATCCCGCAAACGTTGAGGGATTGCATCAGCTTCACTGTCTGGTATACCTCACTGCCTCCCGATTACCCTGCGTGACTAATACTGATGAATTTCTCTTCGTCAGAATCTTCTCCGCCAATCGCTCTATTACAACTACGATTATTACCACAAACTTGGCCAGGGAGCTTTCAAAAATGCAGACCACATAGTTCGGAAGCATGTTTGTAAGTCGCGATGTAAAATTACCGGCCCTCTTTTCTGTACGTCTTCTCACTAGACTCCTCCAGCCCACTGCCTCGACATCATCCGCCAGCAACTGATGTGCACCGTCGACACGGGTGTTCTGGGTCAGGTGTGGTTCCAGCCATCCAACGCGCCCCTCGAAGCCTTCGTCGACTTCAACACGCAGCACAAATGCCGCAACTACGACGCGATCCGGGCGTGGGCCGAAGTGCATCAGATCCCCGCGACCGTTCCCGACGACTTCCTGCAGCCGCCGGAGCCCGGTGACGCCATCTACACCACGATTCCCTGACGCAGCCTCCTCACCAGGGTGTATGGACTCCGTTTATATGACAATATCTCCAATGCTCTGCGCTACCGGTACCGCCCACGCGGAACCTCCCCCTCCTCCCCCTCTAATCAGTCCACACCGTGTCAGCCGGCGGTGCAGCTCCCGACCAGCGGAGATCCGGATAACCACACATGGTTCCAACCGCCCACGTTCGCTCCGTGCACGAGTCTCCCCGGCCACACAATCACGCGGTCGACCTTCGCGCCGCTGGCGTGCGGTCCACCGCGCGCTGGGGGTCGGCGTGCAGCTTCTCGAAGAAGAGGAGCGCGCATGCGTCGCAGATGCCATCGGTGACGGCTTCGATCTTCAAGGCGAGTAGGCGAGCATCTGGGACCTCTTCCGTTCCGGCCAGCGGTGGTAGGAGGGGCGGGCGCTTGAGCTCGAGGTAGGTGATGATGTGGTGGGATTTTGATACCGTAGCCGCGGGATTGTCGCGCTGAGGAGGCCGTAGGTCATTGTGCCAATGAGTTCTATTATGAATATAAGTGCATTATTGACAAAGTTCGTGGAGTGTAAACAGTGATCGGAAGGGGAAGTGATAGCCGTGGATAGCCTTTTGTCTCTTCCGCCTGTGGCGGAACACCTCTAGGGTCGCGAAATTGATACGAACAGCAGACGAGGATGTGGGGTTCAGGGTCCAAGACATTACATTACGTAGGCCTGCCGCGCTAGTTTTAGTTCCCGCGACGCGCAGATAAGGGGAGCTGTGTTCCTGGATGCATTGTTTTACGTGTCGTCGGTGCTACCAGACAGGTTCAGGTGTCATTTGCAGTATATTCATCGTGCCAGCTGAGGGAACAAGGCGGACATGAATGCTGTCTATCTTCAATTGCCTCACGAACAAGTTCCTCAGTTTTGCAATCATCATCTCGCAGCTGGCGGCCACCATGTTCGACAACAGCATGAGCTTACATCAGCTAATCACTTGAAACCGGTCCGCCTGTCTACCTTCATTGTTCGGAAACATTGATATGCGAGCGCCCAGCCAGCACTTCGCGTTCGGGCATTTGTCATTTATCGTGAGCCTGATGGCGATGACTACCATCTGAAGCCAGGATCAGAGTGGTCTTTTGCTGATCGCTTCTCTACGATATCCATACCGTCTCAAGGCATCCATTCCAGAGGCAAATAAGTATCCATAGCAATGCTGTACCTCTTGCCCTTGAACATGAGAATCTGGCCCGCCTTTCTCTCCAACAATAGCATCATGCGGTCCATTGCACCAGGCATGTGGCCAAGTGTGACGACCCAGCCGACACCCTCAATTTTGATCACCCCAGAGTGGATGGGATTCTTGCACGGCGAAGACAGTTTGGCAGGTTGGCGCAGCCAGGCGATCAGCGGGACAGCGGCATCGGGGTCAGTGGGATACGCTTCAGCATTGATGAAGATGAAGGGCTCGTCCTCGAACCTCTGCACGGATGGGTGGTTGCGCCACTTGCCCGAGGTGTATCTCCAGGATGGCTTGATCTTAGGAGGTCTGGTCGCGGGAGAGAGCTTAGACTCAGGCTCAGATGCGGGCTGGGCCGATTGACGAGCAATGCTTTTGGGCTCTCCTGCTGCTCTGTTAGGACGTTCGAAGGGTTTAGGGGTCATGATGTACCTGGGAGGGACTCGAAGCGTTCCGTCGGCGTTGGAAGCGACTCTCTTCTCAAGGCATTCTGGCGGGCCACCTGACGCAGAACCTGACAGCGCAGCGATTCCTTGTGGGTGAAGAAAGCCCTGTTGGAGCGTGCCATGATGAGAGAAAAAGAGAGAAAGAACAGCAGATGACTTTTTGAGTAAGCTCGACACGTCAAAGGTTGTCCTCAGTCCGGGAGCGCGTCATCGGAAGCGAGGTTGTGCATCCACCAACAGTTGTCGTAAAGGTCGTCGCGCAGATGCTCAGCGTAGGCTCCGAAATATTTTGCGCCGACGTAAGAGATGCGCTCGGTCGCGTCGAGGAGCGAATAGAATTGGGCGAGCGAGCGCTGGGCTGGCCTTGCAGAGCGCTGGAAGGGCGAGCGAGCGAAAGTGGAGGGAGTGTAATCGGAGGTTGCGGGTGTGGGCGGAGTGTGGTCGAGAGGGACGGGCTGTGAAGGCTCGGTTGGGCGTGGACCCTGAAGCATTTGGCTGGCAAACGGCTGTGAAGACGATGGCGGAGTGGGAAGGTGAGAGTCTACTGCTTTATCCACGCCACCAGGCACCAATTGAGCAGACTTTCGCCTCGTCTCCGACCTGGAAGATTCATCTGCCCCCGTTGTAGGTAGATCCGAATGAAGCGTGTCTGGCATCTTCGACCATAATGAATATGATGTATCGGTAAGACCGTCGGCCCTGGCGCTAAGCTTCATGGCAGCTGCATAGTCGACATCGTTTGCAAAGGGATGCCACTGATTCGACTTGCTGTTCTTTCCGCCCGGTATCTGCTCGAGATCCTCGACGACTGGGTCCTCAATCCCGAGCTGGAAGTTCACCTCCCAGGTCAGCTCTTGATTGAGCTCACGCTCCGTCGTCGGCACCGCACCCTCCTCCCAAGAGAGCCGTTCTGCAACAAGAAAAAGCTTCTGCCTGTGGGGTGAAGGGTACGACCGGGGCTGGCGGCATGCGGGGCAAGCAAAGCGGTGCTGCGTCGAGACATCTCTACGGCGGTGGAGAATATGCCAGGAGCTGTACGGCATCAAGCTGAGGGGGAGAGGCCACACTGTGGAAGCTGTCGCCCACGCCAGAGTCGGGATGGCCGCGATGCTTCATGTGTGGCTTGTAGGATTTGTGCACATCTGCGTGCACCAGCGCGGGCGGTGTTGAAGCGGCGTGCCTTTTTCCACAACGGAGCAGGCGGCGAAGAGACATTGGACACTGCGGCAGCATCAGACAGGGGTGCTTCAACTATCGGATCAGCGTTGCGCCTCCTGCGAGGCATTTTGGTAGAGATAAAGAGGACGGAAAGCTGCAGACGCGCGACGCGTGAGGTGCAGGACAGCAGTGGCTGCCGCTGCTACGTGGGCCCGCTCGACGCGTGCCAGGAGAGCTGCGGCCGCCTGCTGGCACAAGCTTCCTCCCCGCCCTTGCGCCCTCGAAAAAGTTCCCGCCTCTTCTACCCGTCCACTCGATCGAACCACGACTCTCCTGCATTATCTCGACAGCCCATTCTGGACCATGAAGCCCCCCAAAGCATCGCTGTTTGCATGCGCCTCGTGCCGCTCCGCTCTGCTGGGCTCCCGCACCTCCGCTGCACGCCAGGCACGTCTCCACCCCATCCCGCGCCGCCAATACGTCCGACCCTCGATAGCTCCCAAGCCCCAGCTCGACCTCAAGCACATCCGCCAGAACCCCGGCCTATACGAGCAGAACTGCATCGACCGCAACTACGGCGGCCAGAGCAAGCACTCGTGGCAGATAATCGACCTGTTCGAGCAATGGAAGGATTGTCAGCTCAATGCGCGCCAGTTGCGCGAGCGTGGCAACATCCTGCGCCGCAAGCTCTCCAACGCCGCCTCGCTGAGTGGCGACACGAAGCCCGACCCCAACATGGACAAAGACGCGCTGGTTGCAGAGGGGAAAGAGATCAAGGAGAAGCTCACCGGCATAGAGGAGAAGGAGAAGGAGCTCGTTGAGCGCATGGAGACCTTGGCGCTCGAGCTTCCCAACCTCAGCAGCGTCAGCACCCCTGTTGGAGAGCAGCCCGAGGTTGTCGGTTACATAAATAAGCATCCTGATGGGGCAGGGGACGCCACCGATCGGCTATGGAAGTCACATGTTGTCATTGGCTCCGAGCTGGGCCTGCTGGACTTTGCAGGTGCTGCCACCACGTCAGGCTGGGGCTGGTATTACCTGTTGAACGAGGGCGCCTTGCTGGAGCAGGCACTCGTCCAGTACGCTTTGGCAGTTGCCAGGAACAGAGGCTGGAAACCCGTATCGCCGCCGTCGATCGTTTATTCGCACATCGCAGCTGCCTGCGGATTCCAGCCGCGAGATCAGAACGGCGAGCAGCAGATCTATGCTCTTGAGCAGGCAGAAAAGGACAAGGCCAAGCCATCCTTAGTGCTCGCCGGCACTGCTGAGATCCCTCTCGCCGGTCTCATGGCTGGCCAGACTATCGAGGATGCAGACCTACCATTGAAGATGGTAGGTGTTAACAGGAGTTACCGCGCTGAGGCTGGTGGCAGAGGCGTGGATACCAAGGGACTGTACAGGGTGCATGAGTTCACAAAGGTGGAAATGTTTGCCTGGACGCTACCGGACACGCACGAGGGCGAAAGCTTCTTCACCGAACGTGGTGTTGCCCACTCCGAGGCCGTCTTCGATGAAATGCTGTCAATCCAGACGGAAATTCTGCAGTCCCTAGGTCTGCATTGCCGCATTCTCGAAATGCCGACCACCGACCTGGGAGCCAGCGCTGCTAGAAAGCGCGACATCGAGGCGTTCTTCCCGTCTCGTCGCGACCGAGACGGTGGGTGGGGCGAGGTCACGTCAACGTCCATCTGCACAGACTACCAAAGCCGGCGGCTTCAGACCAAGGTGCGGCTCGAGAAGGCTGGACGCAAGCTTGACTTTCCACACACACTCAACGGCACGGCAATGGCAGTGCCTCGAGTGCTCGCTGCCATCCTCGAGAACAACTGGGACGAGAAGACGGCGACTGTGACGATACCGGAGGTGCTTCGGCCATATATGGGCGGCATGGAGGCGATTCACAAGAAGCGGATGTCATGAAACACGCGGGAAGGCTCAGGGACTGCCACGACGGACCGAAACACTGGGGCGGAGTGAAGATCGTTAGGGTCGTGTTCTTCCAGAAGGCGGGCTACACGGCTGTACCCGCTACTCGGGGTGGGGAAGGACAAGCGAGTGGATTGGCTGTTTCACTTCCGTTTGTGCAACACCACGACTCGAAAATCCACGTGGGAAGCTGGTGTGTGGTTTCAACGTTGCAGTCTCATGGGCAGCCAGGGGCAATATGCCAGGTGATGCAATGCTTGGAGGCCTCGTAGCCCTACAGGGCTGGGCAGCAAGACGGAAGCGGGAAGCAAGATGAGTCACAGGGATGTCCGCATGCGGTGAGGGATTGGAGCTGTTCCCACCAGGTGTGTTCCTCGAGCGTGCCGCTGGACCGGGAGGCGGATGTGAACAGCACATAGCGGAGGCGGCGGCGCGTGCAACGGAGAGGCGGTACCTTAAGCTGCCACACGGTAGTAGTAGTAACAATTGTGTAAGTGCGCTCCCAGCGATAGCAAGCGAACGTGCTCTCGCCACATGAATTTTCTGCGCGGAGCTGGCGGTTGGTATTGACGAGTGGGGGGGAACAGTGGGGACTTCGGTGGAGTAGGCAGTTTGGCGAGGATGCGCAGTGCACAAGGCAGATGGTGAATTCCCCAGAGCGGCAATCGGGCATGGCGCTGGAGGGCGATTGCGGCAGGGCACAATGGTCCGGCAGGGCCTGCGTTGGCATGCAGACAGATGGCGATTGCAGGCGAGTGGACGAAAAGTGCATGGGGATGGCTCGGGGGTGGAAAAAATTGCCATACACACCGCTGCAGCAATCACACCGCAGTCCCCCACAGGTGTTGGATGAAGAAGAGTCGAGGAGGCGAGGTTTGCGGACGGGGCGCGGGCGATTGGCCGATTGGCACAGGCGGCGCGGGAGGCCTGCACTTCCTTGTCGCGGCCGGCCAGAGCGCGAGCTTGGTGTGCCACGTCTCAAAGCTTGGCGCAAAACCCGGCTGCCACTGGACTGCTGCGTCCACCCTCCGGCAGCGCGCCTGCGTGGAGGGCGCTGCGTTGAAAAGGGGACTCGCCCGCGCGCGCCCGCCGTGGTGGTGAAGGCAGCTGGTTTCGCCGCGTCCTGTTGCAAACAGAAGTCTGAGACGACAGCAGCACAGCAGCCGCGCTCGGGTCACGCGGGGTCGAGCTCAAGCCAGCCCGGACTGATCAACACCACCGAGCCCAGCCTCCCGCCTCCCACCGCGCCTCTCGAGTGCCCTTCCATCCTCCACCCTGACTCCGCCCATGGTGTAGCTGCACGCTGCACGCTGCAAAAACCCACCGCCATGGTCTCGTATCCCGATACTGGCCCGGCCGACCGCCAGGCCCTCGCAATTCGTCCCGCGTCGCGCGCGCCCTCCGTCGCCTCCACTTCTCGCGCGCCGCTCGTCTCTTCGCACCGTCGTCACTCGCGCCAAATCCGCTCGCACGCCGGCGGCGCCTCCTACCACCCCCAGAACGAGTTCCCCATCTTCACCCACACCGGCGATGTCGAGATCATCATCACCTCCAATCCTCATTCCCGGAGAGGCTCCGCAAATGCTGTCAGTCCATATGGCGGCGCCACTGCGCCGAGGAGGGAAGAACGCTATTTGCTGCATCGCCTGATTCTGGCTCAGTGCAGTGGCTTCTTTGAGGAGAGCACCGGTGCCGACTTCAGCGATCCTCAGCAGGATAGGTCAATACCAAGTCGCAGTGCGTTGGCACGGCTGCCTACTGGCCAGATTGACGAGACTGGCCGGAGAAAGAGATGGCGCTTTGAGTTGGACTGGGGCGACAATGGCGATGAGATGCCGGTCCTCGTCCGAAAGGTAGGCGCGCGCACCACTTCCTCACGGTTTGCCAACTAATCTGCCAACTAGGAAGCAGCGCCCACTTCCTTCGCCGGCGACCACGCCCCTCTTCCTCCACCCACCCACAATAAGCCTGCTGCTCCCACTTCAGGCTTCTTCCGAAGCATGGCAAATTTCTCCTCGCTGAACGTCACCGCGCCGTCTGCCCACACGTACGACCCCGAAGACGACATCTTTCGCGACTACGCGAATTTGTTCCGCATCTTCTACAATTACCCTCCCGCGCTTGACTCGGTCAACATTGCACAGGCTTATGTCGAGTGCAAGACGCTGCTGCAACTTGCCGACATGTACGACGCTCTCGAGGTCATTGGCCCGCGCGTCGACCATCATTTGCTCCGCTTCCAGGGCCGCCTCTTCAAGCAGATCGCCAAGTATCCTCCCTCCTACCTCAAGCTCGGCTTCCTCGCGCGGAGTCGCGTCATCTATTCCGAAGCTCTGATCCACGTCGTCGGCCAGTGGCCCGTCGGTGCTTCCCAGCTCCGCGGCCAAATTCCCCAAGCTGTGCTTGAGGTCATCGAGGATAAGGCTGACGAGTTGGAGGAACTCAAAACAAAAATCGAAACGAAGCTTTTCAAGCTTACGCTGACCACGACAAGAGGCGAGAGAGTTACCCCGAGCAACGGCTTCATTGATTGGATGGCCCTCTCGTTGTTCCGGCAGTGGCTTGCAGAAAACACCACCCGCCCCCCGGCCCCGATTTTGAAATCAACCAATCGTGCTCTTCCCAACAGCCGGGCGGGCTCCCGCAACGGCCCTTCCGGACACGCAACCACCAATGCCCTCGCGACAACATCGTCCGCCGTTGCCCAGCCACCTGCAGAACCTCCCCCATTCAACACTGGCCGCGTCTTCCGACTAATCGGCGCCGGCGGTGATGCCTATCTAAGCAGAGACGAGCTCAAGCGTTTTTTGAAACTAAATGCGGAATTCTACACCCGCGAGAACATGCGCAAGTTCGAACGCCGCATGGAGGAAATCAAGAATCTAGCCGCCGACGTGGTCAAGCCGCTGATGCGCAACTTTCTAGAGCTCGATATGCGAGATTTAGGTCACGGCTTGCCATACCTAACCTGCACCAAGGTGGAAGAGCAGGATTTAGTGTGGGACGAGTGAGCAAACACCAACATCTTCTACCCCATTCATACCCGACCGTGAAGCACCCAACCAATCAGCGGACACGAATGAGGTTCCATGGGATGGCAGGACTATTTCCATATTATCAGGACGTTGTTTGCTGATTCTTGGGCTGTTTACTCCGTGCTTTCGTTGCAGTTTGGCGTTCTTGTCGAGGGCGATTGACCATGTCTTACGGGCTTTTTTTGATACCTATTATTCTCGGCCGGGTCTGTGGAGCAACTTTTCGGACGTTCTTCCAGCTACAGATATTATTACCAACATCATGGGCGGCTGCATTTTCTCTAGGGTTGATTCGGCGGTGCTGGGTGGTTCTGCTGGGTACGAGCGAGCGTTATTCTTTACTTGTTGCACGTCATGGTTTTCTCCCCCGTTTTTTTAGGTCTTATACCCCCTACAGCTTGCTCTATTGCTATATTTGTCGCATGTTTTCTTATCTGCACGAATGCCTATATGACTCTTTACGAATTTGCTTTGGTGGAGGCTTCCTGTTCTTCCCACTCCTTTTTTTTTTTTTCCGAATCATCTATTAATGACAGCACGGTGGCCGGGCGGATAAAGTGCATCTCCATTCGTTTCGGTGGATTATTTTTGCTGGCCGGATTCTTAAAATTTCGAAGCTTCATGGGCGAATAGGAGAAGAAGACGAACAGAAGATAGTAAGGAATTAACATTTGCTCAAAGATATCACACATTTTGCCTCGCCAAATATGCACGCGTCGAATTTCGATATATGCAAGTCGGTGGTGAATGGAGGGAGTTGGCCCCCATGGATTAGCAGGCGGCGTTCTGAGTGAGAGAGATATACTATTTCTAAACTTGAGTTTTGCAAGGCCCAGTAGATGAATTGTGTTGGTTATGCCTTTTACGTTCACAGGACAGCTATGCACGTTGGTCACGTTCATTAATTCACCACACAATGCCAGACTGATTAGATGTAGTGTGTTTCCGCAGCAAGCAAGTCTGTTACGCCAACTTTGGCAACAAATGTGGCGAGAAATACAGGGCGGGTATTACAGTCGGCACTACGGCAGTCAGTGTAAAGTGCAAAGATGCCATTCAAACTTATTGCGTCTGCAGAACACAAATAAAATTTCTCGGTACAAGGATTCTCCATGGTTGCGGTAATTATATGCTGCAAGACTGCTCTGTATTCAAATGCGAGATCGGATTTGCAACTGACTGTGCTTCCATCCTGTCCCCATGCCTTTGAAAGTAACGCCATGTACAAAAACATTTTGTTTGATAGCCCTCCAGCATGGTGCGGACACCGTCAAAGCTTGATCTCTCTAATAGACGGTTCCAATCACTGCTCTCGTTTATAAAGGAACAGAGATGCTTCGAGCTCTGGTCACGTATCTTTCGGCCAAGACTGGCAGCTTATACCTCCCGCCTCTTGTTCGTTTTCTATTGTGAGCTTAGTCATTTAACGGACGATTTCCAGATGGAACGCTTCATCGTTCGTCGAGCCAGACATTGCAGTTCAACTTGCTGTGCTATTTATACTCGTTTCCTGTTCCTGCATATTCTCATCAAGCTTAGTGCACCGATCGTGGGTTTCCCGGATTTTGATAGCCTCACTCTCGACCCAACCGGGCCCGTCGGCAACGTATGGGGTCTCTTTGGCGACAAAAATGAGCTGGCAATGCTCAATCTTCTAACGCCCGAGGTTGTTATAGCTGCAGCACAAGAGATTCGCCTCGGCGTACGCTTCCCATTGGATCACCCTCTAGGTTTTTGCGGACACCCCGACTTTTGATAGGCAGAGGTCTCTGCATAAAATCAAAACTTTTGGTGAAGGATGGCCATCAAACGTTGATATCATCACTTCCAACACCCAGGCCGGTACTCAGTGGGACGGCTTCAGACACTTCAATAAGGACAAGGCAAGGATCGATTTAGATTATTGGACTTGACTAGTTATAGGAGTCATGGGGCAAGACCGATACTTCACGAGACACCAGCAAGAAGCCTTAGAAAGCTCAACTAAGATTGGAATCCATGGTAAGTTCCTAATCAGCTACTATATACAGAAGCTTAATTAAGTTAGCATGGGTTAAAAATGGCGAATCCAGGGACACGGAGTCCTCATCGATTGGGCCACATGGTAAGAGAAGAAGGGTATCAAGATTGAACTCTTTACCACTTTCATCATTTCTATTTCCGACATTAAGCAAGCTGTGAAGGAGCAGAATATAGACATGCGTCCCGGAGATATTCTCTTGCCCCACACCGGGCTCGACGAAGTTTTGAAAACCCTCACATCTCAAGAGCAGAAAATCATTATGGAGCGCGCTTCTCCGAACCTCATTGGCATTAAAGCTGGAGAGGAAATGCTTAGGTGGCTCTGGAATCCAAGTTTGCTACTGTTGCCTCGGATACTATAGGAATAATAAAAAAAAAAAAGGCCATCATTGGCGGAATCAGGATACGTACAGCATCAGTGGCTCCTGACAAACTGGGGCTTGCCGATCGGTGAACTATTTCACCTTAAGGATTTGGCGGAGTTTTGTGAGTAAGTAGGAAGACATACATTCTCCTTTTCGAGCGTACCTCTAAACGTGAGTCAAACTTCTGCTTGTGGAAATGACGAGGTTGATATTTCAAAGGTTCGGGAGGTGTTGCCAGCCCACCGAATGCTGTTGCGATATGTTAGCTGTCAGAATACATGATCTAAGTTAGAGTGCATTACTATACTTGGTTGATGACTTTACATTTTCCAGGTGATAGAGCCACACTCTAAACAGAGAGCGTTAAACACATGTGCGGATAGAGCTGGCATATTGAATCACGAAATATAACTGATTGAGTAGAGTGTGTTCTTTATAGAAGGTCTATTTGACGCTTGATCCTAGGTAGACGGTGCTATATCTGAAGTCGTATGAAAACTTGGCTGCGCACCGCTTATCTTTTGGGCCCTTTTTTTTTTTTTTTTTGGAATAGACATACCACTCGTACCAGCAAAAGATTGAACATCGCGTCAGAACTCGGGGTCTCAAATACCATGAAAATCCGATAGATTGGTTTCAGCAACAAGTATTCATTCTTCGAAAGAGTCATCATCTTTTTGCGTCTCATTCGAATTTATGTTTACGGGTTGTCGCGCACCTTCAACAATAAGGATGCTGGAATTACTGATGCTTGGGTCATCCAACAGATTCCTCCAATCACGGAGTTACTAGCCCAAGAATCAATAAGATCTGTGAGCTAGCATTGATAATTCCCTACAGTGCTTTTCAGCTGCGATTCCAAGATCTCGTGCTCTGTGTGTGGGTTGGCCGTTTGTCCATACATTCGAATTGCAGAAATGGGTCTCTGCAGGCTGGCAGGATTGACAATTGCTTCCAGAGAATGGAAAACTTCACTCAAGCAGAAAATTGGTGTCAAGTCCATAGCTACTCCCCTCCGTTGAATTTCCATACATACCTTGCACTTGCATGCTGGGAGAAGCGTGACAAGTCGGGTACCATCTTTCCATTCAACGCCAGAACATTATATCTCATGGAAAAGCGTCACCACGAAGCTACTATATGAAAAATATACTTTAATCATCCAAAAATGCTCTTGGACTACTGGAAATGCCTCACGAGCTTCACACGTCTTCGAACAGCTCCAGGGGTCTGTAATAGCCGAGAGTTGGCCACAACATAGCCACATCTGGAAATTGCGTCAGGGAAGGCTTTTAAAGATCAAATGTATCAATTCAGAGCAAGAAGGAAGTCGAGTCTATTATACCCTTGTTGTCATACGGGATCGTTCCATATTATTTGAAGAGAGATGATCGCTCGCGCACGGAACATGCCAGGGAATTGGTTGCCAGGAACTTGGACCTGTCGCCAACGTAATTATACGGACAGTAGGAATGATTACGACTTCAGAGTGGGGATCGGGTGGATATCTCTGGACAGTTGAGTGAAACCCGGAAGGGAGTTCAGAGACATTCGTTTCAAATAGGGGGCAATTTAGAAGAGTTAATGTGATGTACGTGGATTTAACGTCAAGCAAGGCGGATATATGTATATTCTGACGGCTTCTGATAGTTCGTAATGCATATGCTGCTTGTCCAGATAAAGCTCAGTTGTGTAAACCTACATCAATCAAGCGGGCGGATCAGAGCCGCACAAGGCCACCCATTGTGGCTGTTGTCGCCAGGACTGGGGCTGTGGGGCTCCTTTTGTCCCGTTATGCAAGGGCCGTTTCTTCCCTGAGTCTTTCTCCTTGATAGCCACCACCTTGTCACGAATTGATGCTTCCCACTGAGCGTTGTAGGGCAACCAGGGTATTGGCCGGGATGCTGCCGAATAAAGACGGAAAGCCGGGCGATGCCGCGTGGCGAGCCTCCACTTCAGGCGAGGCAGGGTACGAGAGATGGGTACACGGCAATCCAATCGAGGCCCGTACCGAAGTTTATGTGGTGACCTACTTGGCGATTGCATAAGATGCGGCGCCCGGAATCATCAATCCCAGACGCGCGGCAATGTCAGTGAACGCAGCTTGCGAGTCATTCGAACGAGTAGACTCAGGCCATGATCACCGGCATTCGGGAGAGCAACGAAGATCATGGTAAAAATGGACGGCAGGCGGGATCAGCTCACTTATCAAGCTTCGACCTACGGAACGATTTTGGGAGCATCGTGGTCGCGGTTATGGTTTGGGCCTGTTTCGCCGCCAGACCAAACTTTTCTCCACTAACAGTCAAACCCCTGCTGGTTCCCAAACATGGTCCAAGACAACAAGGACATCCTTACACATTACGGGCTGCGCAAGCGCTGGAGGTCTAGAATAGGTTATGTCGGTGCAGGGCAACGCCTCTCTACCTGAGTATGAAAACCAAGGACTCTTCCAGCTTTCGGTCAAAAAGTCTGATGCTGGTTTTTACACTCGTCGCCGCCACCATCTACTCATACTGGATTCTCGACTTCGAATCTTCCGCATGTGACCCATAAGAACAGAATTTCCATCCATCTTAACCCGAAACAATTTGTCGTTTGTTTCGCTTCCCTCCTTCCCTCTCTTGCCGGCCAATATGGCAGAAAGCCTGTTACCTTTCGAAGTTTTTACTATGCTGGGGATTGGCGTTTTTGTGATCTTGCTACGGACTGTCATAAGAATAAGAGCAGTCGGCTTTAGAACATTACAGCTTGATGACTACCTCATGCTTGCTGCAGCGGTGAGTTGCCCGAGGCCTTAAAATATCCCCACACTGTTACTAAAGCTTGCCGGATAGATAATTTACGCCCTTGAGACCTGTTCCGCATACTTCATTATGGAATGGTGGGAGGACCTAGCAAATAGCGGAATGACGCTGGAACAGAGGAAGCAACTGGCGCCGGGCTCCGAAGAGTACTATCTCCGTGTGGGAGGCTCTAAGACTCAGCTCATCAACTGGAGCATGTACGTGCTCCTACTTTGGACTTTGAAAGCATGCATGTGCATATTCTACTCCCGCTTAACGTAAGCCACTCCAACAAATACAAACACACATCCCGCTCATCAGCGTCTGCACAGCGGCGGCCTTCCTGAATTCGAAACTCGCGTCAGGCTTGGCTACGCGCTCATCGCGCTCACTTGGCTCGCCACACAGCTCTGTATCCTCCTCGGCTGCCAACCGTTCCACAAAAGCTGGCAAATCTACCCGGAGCCTTCCAACTTCTGCCAGCCAGCCATCTCGAAGTTGAACCTCTACGCCACCGTCATCCTGAACGTCTCGACCGACCTCTACCTGATGTCGATACCCGTGCCCATGCTCTGGAAAGCAAATCTTGTTACCTGGCGCAAATTCTCGTTGCTTATCGTGTTCTGCGGCGGAGTGTTCGTCATGGCATGTGGGATCATTAGGTGCTATATCGTGCTCAAGGTAACTCTTTCTAACACACACGCATGCCCCTCCCCTTGTCCTTCAATCACGAGAACTGACGGAAACAGGATCCAATCGCGGGCGCCCTTAAAGCTGGCACCTGGGCCTGCCGCGAGACCTTCCTTGCCGTGCTAACCACCAACGCACCCGTCATCTACCCGGTCTTCCGCCGCAACATCGAGCGCATCACCAGCTCCATCTTCTCGTACCACCACAACAACTCGTCCTCCTTCGGCAACAACACGCTGAAGTTGCCCTTCCCGTTCAACGGGTCGACCCTGAGCAGGCCGAACCGGAAGAGGGGGCGGAGAAGCATCAACGCGCTGCCGACGATGACGGATTTTACGGCGACGGGGACGGTGGGGCCCACGACGGTGAACGGGTATGGGGTGGTGATAGGTGGCCCGACGGAGAGTACGACGATGATGCTGGGAACATGGGCAAATTGCGAGGCGGGCAGTGACGGGGATACGAGGGGGAACAAAGAACGTGGTGAGGAGGCTGATGTAGATCATTGCTGGGGGAGGGGCAGCAGAGACTACATCATGAGATCGCCGGTGGGCGGTAGTGTTGGCCTGAAAGACCTGGAGAGAGGGGGCGGGCATGTTGTCGGATATGGTGGTGGAACGTCGCCAGGGGGGTGGATATGATGAGTGCATGTGGCATGAGGGTAAGTTATGAGAGGTCAGCATTTCTCATACTCGAGACATGGGACTGCGTAATAATGTACGGAAAATATGGGGATGTAATACAGCTTGGACGTATAATTAGCATTGGCACGGGATGGTCATATAGCGGGATGGGGCAAATTCTGGTGCTGGTCTGGCATGCTTCAGTCACATTGGGGGAGCGAGCAACGTATGTATGAGCTTATGATTCCGTCTTTGGCAGTCCTCGGGGGAGCACGAATGCTTAGTTTGTAGCGGTAGTCCATGCTTCAGACACGATGGACAAAAACATCCACTGTTCCATCCTAGATCCTTAACGCATCCGCGTACGCCTTAGCTTGATTTTTTTTTTTTGATATTCAAAAAGATAAAGTCAAATATGAAACTAGCACAATGTTTTTTATTTAAACAGTGCACTGAGCGCGTCTCATTCGTTCGAGCTACTTATCTATGCTAAATGCCAGAAGAACGTATCACTCCCCTACGCCCATCCAACGCCATCACTACTCACCCACGAAGCCGTCTCTAAGCGCAGCCATCAACATCCATACAAACCAGCCCATGCACACCACCCACACCCATTCTATACGACCGCCCAAAGAGTACGTGGAAACGAAATCAACCCAACCTGAATGCACTGAGAGACTTAAGTCGCACCAACAAGACAACGCCAAATTCTCCGCAAACTTCCTCCAATCATCCCTATCTGAAATTCAGCCTCTCCGCCTATTCCTCACCTCCGTCTTCTCCACCTCTACAGTCCTCCTGCCGTCATCGTACAGACCTCTTGCTACGACCGTCTCACCGCCAACTTTGAGGCTCACATCGCCGTTGCCGGAGACGTCGGTGACCTCGACCTCCTCGTCGGTATCGACATCGATACCCTCGACCAGCACCTTGTCCTCCTCCTTCCTGGCCTTCTTCTCGGGCCTCTTCGTGCCGAGCGGCGGCTCGAAGCGCTTGCGCACGGTGGCGATCATCTTGTTGAACCAGAAGAAGTTGAGCGAGTTGAGGGTCAGGTTCGCGGCCAGGTACGTCGCGGCGAGCCAGACGGGGACCTCGGTGCCCTCGGCGAAGCGCATCGACCGGGCCATCGGCGCGCTCGCCTCCGGCGTGGTTGTGCTGTTGGCGCGCTCGCCTAGGCCGAGCGGACCAGGGCCCGACGGCAGGCCGCCGGCCTGGATGGCGCGGAAGATGTCGGCGAAGACGCGGACGGACTGGTAGGTGCCCCAGCAGAGGCGGGCGCCGAAGAAGGTGCCCAGCAGCAAAAAGCCGTTGTAGAGCTGGACCTTGGAGCCGGTCAGGTTGAGCTTGTCGCAGAACCAGTGGACGTTGAGGAAGGGCGAGGAGAGCTCGTAGAGGATGAAGGTCGGGGCGTAGTAGTTGACGAAGGGGCGCTGCGGATGTCCTGCGTTAGTCATGATGACGCGAGACACCAAAGAGCGAGCTGGCGGGCGTGGGAGCGGGATTGACATACGAAGCCGAAGCTGTAGACGGACAGGGCGCTGACGGCGTGGGCCAGGAGGCCGATGCCGAAGACTTTGACGTAGCGCAGGCTGATCCACAGGTCCCAGACGAAGTAGCCACAGGCAAATGCTACAATCAGACCGCTGGCGCCGGTGTACCCCCACACGCGACCCTCCCAATCCAGCTCAGAGCGCTCGTGGTCGGCGATGCTGACCCAGAGGGCCAGGACGTTGATCAAGGTCGACTGGAGCAGCGAAACGACGTGAACGTCCCAGTTGAGGCGGGTGCGCTTGTTGAATTGCGGGTAGATGGTTGGGAACAGGCGTGCGGACAGCCAGGGCGAAATGACGGTGTTGGTCACATGGTAGAGCAGGACGGCGAACAGCAGCTCGTGGATGTGCAGCGGCAGAGTCTTGAAGGACATGTAGTCGGCGAAGGGCTTGATAGCCTGCTGCAGGGCGGCCGGAGCCTCGAAGGGGAACGGGTCGAGCATGCTGGCGCGGTCGGGTTGAAGTCTGAGGGAGGCGGTATGTGTATGCGGCGGAGCTACGCAAAGCCCGGGGAAAAAGAAGAGGAAGTAGGTAGCGGGAAGGGGAGGGATTAAAGGAAAAAGACAGCAGGGCTCAGAGCGGGTGCATGATCCTCAGTGCTCCGGTGACAGGGCTGTGACACAGGGCGGGCGAATTGTGGATAGGTATACGGGCTGGATGGTAGTTTTGGAGCTGGGCTGGAGGCGAGGCGAGGCAGCAGGACCCTGGTTGCATGATCCCTGTCCCGCACAGATTGTTGGGAGCGCAGCCTTCGCCGCCCTCGGAAATCGGCTTTAGTGGCGGCGGCGGCGGCGGCGGTGGTGGTGGTGACATAAGCCTGCGCTGCCCTGCGCCTCGGTTACGGCCTCCCAAGAATTCGCTGCCGCCGGCTGCCACCAAAACCCGCCCGCGCTCCGGCAACCTATCCGCTCGAGAAACGGCGCTGCCAGCTCCGCCTGCATGCAGAATGACCCCTTTCAACCCATGATCACCTCCCTCCCGTCACCCGCAGGACCAACTTCACGACCGAGTCACGACACGGACTCATATGGCGGTGTTGGTTTGCCTTGTCTCAGAGCGACACGCGCCCATTCCACCGCCCGAACTAGTCACGGGCCGCCGCACGTGGCTGTTGCAAGGGCCCTATCAAGCACCTCTCAAATGCACATGCCCAACATGTTCATTCTTGCATTCCCACCGTCCTCTGTTCCTGCCCCGCTCTGCCCTGCCCTACGGTGTCCTGTGCCTGAAAATCCGTAGGAACGGCTCAGAGGCGGGATGATGCAACCTCCCGAGAGGTAAAATACCTCAGCTCTCCAGCCGTGGCCCACACCTTGTGTCCTCTTCATGTGAAGCTTCCCTTGACCGCACTGTTGTATCTCGCTCTGCTCCTAAGACCCGTCTCACACGACTCTACAACGCACAGTGCCATCACGCCTTCTCCACCCTCACCACATCCCCCTTCTCCTCTCCGCCCTCCCGCTCCCCTTCCTCCATCGCCTTCGTATACTGCATCTCCTCCTCCGCCGTCGCCCCGTAGTAGTGTACCGCCACCCGATCGCCAAACGCCGCGTTGATATCCTCCAGGCTCCTCTGCTTCGTCTCCGGGAACAGGAAGTAGACGTTCAGGAAATGCAGCGCCGTCGGCACGATCAGGACGAGGAAGAAGCGCCACGTAATCTCCTCGAGGGCGATAGGACCCGCGCACAGCAGCACGATCGCCCCCAGGTACAGCCCCACCATGCTGATCGCGACGCCCTGGCCGCGCAGGTGCGTCGGGAAGATCTCCGCTACGTACAGGTACTGCGACGCGTCGATGAACGTGCTCCAGAAGAATATGAAGAGAAAGATAAGGAATACGGCTGCCGACAGGCCCGCTTTGTTGCTCGTGTCGAGATAGAGCGCTTGCATGACGCATTCGAGGGTGAGCGTGACCGTAAGCCCGCCGAGGCCGATGAGCAGGAAGAGCCGTCGCCCGATGCGGTCGATGAAGAAGGCCGTGAAGATGTTTCCAGGGAACGAGAGTGTAACCCAAAGCGCCGAGAGCAGGAGCGGCATGTAGTCCTCCATGCCGAGAGAGGCGTACAGAATAACGCCGTAGTTGGCGATAATGCTAGCGATAGTAAGCAATTTGATCTCTGCTAAAATTACGAAATAGCGCCATGGCCTCTGGGGTTGACATACAGGACTCCCGTTAATTGGTTCATGAAAAGGAGACTGAAGCCAACGTAAGCCCTTCGTCTGTTGGACTTGCCCTTCAATATGGCGAAAGGCCCTGCGCCAGTGGCAGCTCGGATTTGGCGATCTAGTTCGAGCTGCTTCTTCATCTGATAAAACTCTCTGCTTGCAATTGTGCCATGACCATCTCCCTTGGTACGGTGAAGGCGCTTGATCACCGAGAAAGCCTCATCAGCGCGACCGACCACAAGCAGCCATCTGGGCGAAAGTGGAAGCCGAGGGGACATGGCGAGAAGCAGGATAGCGGGTGCTGCCTGGAACGCTAGGGGGAAACGCCAGGCGAAGCTGGACGGATTACCGGCTGCGCTCATAAAGTAGCACCCAAATCCAATCCATGCGCTCAACGACTGCGAAGGAGTCAGCAACGATTACCGCGACAGCTAGAAATGAATGCTGACATAACCCATGGCAAACATGACACCGTGCATAGAGACCTATTTTCGAATGAGCATGGATATCTGGACTGAGATACATCATCTCCGCTCACCATGAAGCCCCTAGACTCTGGTGTGGAAACTTCGGCTTGGAACATCGGCACGCACTTCCCGCGCATCAGCTACCAGGCAGGTGACACACTCAAAGAAGTGAAATACCGTAATCAACATACCGACACCCCATCCAGAGATGAACCTCGCCACCAAAAACATAGCCACATCGACCGACCCGCCACACAGTGCCGCACCCACAATTGATGTGACGCAACCCATCTGCATCGATCGAAGCCGGCCGTACTTGTCGCACGTCCAAGCCGTGAAGAGGGCAGCCAGCAGCGAGCCCGCTGAGTTCACGCCGTTGAATGCGCCGATGAGCTGGGCTGTGTGGTCGTAGCCAGGCTGGCCGGGGGCCGCGAGTTGCATGTCTGTGAAGAATGACGGCTGGCCGATCGTAGAACTGATGACAGACATTCCATAGCTGCAACATGTGCTTCCCAAAGCTGCGGCGATGACGACCAAGAGGTTGAAAGTGTTCGGTACAAGCTTTCCCATCGCGTAACTCTCACGGGAGGCAAACCACCTGGAGGTGGGCTTCTAGAAAGATGAAAGGAAATTTTTTTTTTTCTTTTCTACTGTCCTATTATTTGGAATGATGATATGAAAAAGGTGCGCACAAGCGGAATGACATGGGATATTAGGCCATGGGAGGTTCCCCTAGCCCGAGGGCTGTAGAAAGCAGCTAATCCCAAGAGATCTGCTGAACGGAACACACAAGCATTCCACCTTCAGGGAGCCTGACTTACCGCCGAAACGATGTCAGTGGCGGGCAGGGACTTGGTGCGGGGAAAGCCTTTAGCTCCTCTTTTGACTGTGGGGAAGTGTAGCCCGAGCATGACGATTACCGAAAACCAGGAGCAGTGGGGAAGCTAACCAATCAATTACTGCAATAGGTAAATGATATGAGAGTGCTCAATCCCGTCTCATAGCGCTCCAAATGCCATTGGATCCCAACATGGACAAGTGTGCCTCTGGCGAATCGGTGAGATTTACGGCCGGTCAAACGAGGTACGTAATATCAGATGCCAGGCAGGTTGTCAATCCCACCGTCGAGCAGACATGAAGTGTATGAGATTCATAAAATGCGGCACCTATTCCCGTTTCCCCGCAGAAGGTATGCAAGGAGACCTTTAGTAGTCTAGCAGGCTTGAGGAAGACATTTGCAGCATGATTGCTCAGCTCAAGTAAATATTCTCTCGCATCCTCTGGAGATTATCCAGGAAACCATTCCCCCGCTCCGGGGCCCTGGTCCGGCTATCCTCCCTCTTGGGTGGGACCGAGGGTCTTGACTGGCGCTGGCTCTGCACGCTCAGTTGCCTATGCTTGTCTTCGGCCAGCTTTACTAGACCGTCGACGAAACGTGTGCGCGCTTTCTCCTCAGCCGTGTCTTTCCACACCTGCGACAAGTCGCGCAGAGCCTGTATCCGAGCCTGGGCTGCCTCGTAGCCCTCGTCGGTGCCGGTGACCAAGTCAGCGATCTCATTGCGCAGTTTCTCAGCGAATTCACGGCCCTTTTCTTCGCGGCTGTGGCTGTCGGAGCCTGGTTCTGGAGCGGACACGGAGATGAGGGACGAGGCCAGCGAGACTTCTGACGGCGGCAAGGTCCACTGCATTGCCTCGCCAAACACCTTGATGACGCTTTCCAAGCGAGAACGCACATGTGTGAGAGTGCGTAGGCGAGTAAGGTATTCGGGCTGTTCGGGAGCGTCGTGCTGGGTCTCGGCGTCAGCAGCGGCAGACTTCGAATCTCCCGCTGTGGCGACGCTGGCTTTCCGCTCTGGCGCATTCATCTTGCCTTCCGCACCGGCTACCTTGACGCCGCCTGGGACAAATTTCTCAACATCCGTGTGAAGACCTTCAGTCATGGCTTCGGAAAGGCCGATGGTCTCGCCCCTCAGCACCTCGACCTCATAAGCCAGTCTGCTCCCGCTTCGCAAAATGTCGTCGGTCATCTGGGTGAGTACGGCGGACAAACGGGTCGTCTGAGCATTGAGCTGCGACAGCAGGGCCTGCGTCTGGGCTGAGAGCTCTGGCAGCGGAACGGCGGTGGCATTGGCGGATCGTGATTGCGAAGAGTTGATTGACAGAGCAGGGAGGACGGAGTTTAGATGGTCGACGGGGTCGAAATGTGGCTGGATGAAGGGCAAGAGCGACGGATCAGAGAGATGCGACGACCTGGGTTGCACGGAACTGGACGCGCCAGGGTTCGCGGTAGAGACGGTCATGGGCGGCGGCAGCGTGCAAAGTATGGAGGTAGTGCGAGAAAGGCGTTGATTTGGAAGAGTTGGAGGCGGAGTCGTAGGCATGCTTTGGTGAATCCTGGCGCAAGTGCAGTAAGCCTTTTGGAGCTTGGGCCACACTTCCACAAACGTACCACAGAGCTTCCTACCGTATGGTACAGGTCGTTGCCTAGCGGCTTCCAGCAATTTCGCAACAGTGACCGTTTACATTCGCTTCCAGGCTACACCTGACTGCCACAATCCCTTGCGCTGATCCTTCAGCATTTCTTCTGCCTGCACCCAACCATTCACGCTGTGCCGCCGAGCTTCCAATCCATTCGATGTACACCTAACACCAGCCCGCCTTCTTGTGTCCGACAGCAAACCGCTGCTGCTAAGACCACCCAGACATCTCACTCGCTTTTTCTTTCTACCTGCGAGCCACCACCTCCCTCTGCCAAGTCCGCCTCCACCTCACCCATTGCGAACCTCAACGCCGCTATCCTGCGCACATGCACTGTTGACGCACCTCTACATTTTTGCATCGTGTCATCGTTGCATACAGCCGCTAGACGCGTCCCGTTGGTATGTTCAGGGTCACCTCTGTTGGTTGAGCGTCGGACCAAAGCCTTCAAGACGTTTCCGACTATCTGAAGATACGCTGATTCTGATTGGTCAATTAGGGCACTGCCGGCCATGGGTAGGAGAGACTACCTGGCAGACCTTGACCGTATCGCTGCCAATCCTCGCCTATATGGCGTCCTCAAAGTTACCAGCGGTAGTGACTCCGAAGCCCTCGTTGAGGTCGACTGTCCACATGGCCCTGTCACCATAGCAGCCTTTATCGACGAGCCATCTTCATACCCAGCTTCTCACAACTTCACTCTCATGATCTCCGATGACTCTACGCCTGACGAAGTCTCACATGCTATAGCAAAGCTTCAGATGGAGTTGGAGAACGGAACGTCCATCTCCTCCTTGTGCAAGAGTCTATCCTATTGCCTTTCCGTCGATGCTGACGGCGACACGGAAATGCCCGACTCACAAATCGGTTCCTATGACGATGATGAAGAAGAAGACTCCGGTTCGGAGTCTTCCATGGAAGACGATGTCTTCGACTTCGGCGATGAGCGACCCAGGATTCTTAAGGACACTCCAGAATCCGCATCCTACGACAATGTCATCCCACTCGATGCTCGCAACAAGCTCCGCCGCGATTTATTGCTCATAAAGGAAGCCGGTTTCAAAGTCGGCGTGTCTGGTCCACTCATCCAAGGCCACCCTGCATACTTGGCTACCTCTTGCCTTGTCAGCAGGTTGGGAATCTCAGAGGAAGCCATGCAGGCCTGGCGGCTTCTTCCCAACGAGTATCTTATTCTCTTGATCCAATATCCGAAAGGTTACTGGGGAGTCGGCCATATTGACGAAGTAACATCTGCAAAGAGCGATCTTGATTTTCGCTTTGGTGTCAGCTCCTACTACAAGCCTTCCCACGCCGAGATTATCGAGGCATTCAATACACTTTCTCCAGACCCCCAGATCGGAACTGGTGATCAGAAGACGACCAGCTTCCGTAAGCTATTCATATCGGGACCCTTACAGGATCTCTTCTCCGAGAAGTTTATCACGCTCCTGAAGTGTAGACTCAAGGGCATGTCTTGGGATGGAGCCATGGCATACTGGCATGATCATCAGGGTATCTCGCAGAAGGAAGTGCTGGCACAGGACCCAAAGTATCGGGAAAACGAGGACAAAAGCGGAGCCTATCCTCCCATCGTCAGCTCTGATCACATCACAACCTTGAGGCCAGGAGATCAGCTTTCACTTCCCTTAATAGCCATGCAATTGTACGTACGCCAAGTGGTCCGATGCACTGAGTTTTGTCTGGTCTGTCATCGCAAGATGCCTACAGATATTCAGGCCATCAAGCCATACGTTTGCGATAGACAGCTCTGCCTGTATCAATACATGCAGCTAGGATTTGGCCCGAGTATCGAGCACGAAATTATCACTCAGCCCCAGGTCGTTGACCTACTGATCAGTCTCTGCTACGTCAGTGCAACTCAGCATCGCCTGAAGTCGAGACATCTTCCAAAGGGCCTTGCGTTGAGGGTGCCTCGTTTGGACGTGCTGAAGTTGAATGTAATCACAGATATCGTCGATAGAGGGCCGGCCACAGCGAAAAAGTTCTCACTTCTACCTCCACAGGTGGCTAAACCCGCGAAAGCGAACTTAAAGATGCGCGAGCTCCTGTTCGACAAGGGAGTGACTCGATATGATACCGGCCTGAGACAGGGCGACTGGATTCTTTTGAACGTGCAGGGCTTCCAAGACTTCCTGCACTGTAGGATCGAGGATACCGCCATGTTCCCCGTTGTGAAATTATCCCCGCCGATTGCTTTGCCCATGGATGGAAAGCCCTCGAACATCAACATAGAGAATGCTCTGTCGGGTTATCAAGATGCCAACTTCGTCCCTTATAGCGAAGATTTGGACAATTTTGAGGAACACGGAATCCGGGATACAGTCGCTATATTCCTCGATCTGCTCCCTAGCGTCAGCGAGATGAGGGAATACCTGTTGCGGAGAGGTGCGCAGGCATCTCTTCACAAGTGGACAAGGATAACAGCTCCTTCTTTAGGACTGCTTCGTTGGATCATTGCTTCAAATCGCGCTTGCATAATGCAGATCGGTGGTTCTGGCGACGATATCAACATCCAACCAGGTACGACCAGGGAAGATACGGTCTGGGGTATGCCGGGTTACACACAATTCAGAATCGCCATGGGTGCCCCAGATAAGGAGCGTCGTTTCCTCAATTCAGTCAGAAAGATTGCAGAGGAGATGAAGCTGAAAATCCCTACTATTTTTGCCTGGCATGGCAGTGGTCTGGGCAATTGGCATTCCATTCTCCGTGAAGGGTTGAACTTCGAAGAGACCCTTCACGGGAGAGCATTCGGACATGGCGTTTATTTCTCCAAAGACTTGAGGACTAGTCTTGGATACTCAAGCACCTATTCACAATATCCTAGCCCTAGGGGAGTTTGGCGCTCAAGCGAACTGGCAGTGAGCAACGCCATTTCTCTCAACGAAATCGTCAACGCGCCATCTAGGTTCGTCAGCTCGACGCCTCATTACGTAGTCGACAAGATCGACTGGATACAAAGCCGATACCTCTTCATCCAGACTTCTGCTATGCTGCCAGTGGCTGATAGAGCTCCATCGGTACCGCCAGGAATAGGTATGCCTCTGAACCCAATTGACCAGGATCCTCGACACATTCCATGGAATGATCGCCATGAGCCGATCGTAATTCCAGCGACGGCATCCAGGTCTCGATTGAAGGCTGAAAAGGCTACAACCACAAACGCAGGCTATGCGGTCTACAGCGAGTTAAAAAGGGTTAAGGCTGGCAACAGTGGCTCTGACCCGATCGATCTCGACGAGGATGACGGAGAAAGCGTCGCAACTGAGGATGAGGATCGTAAAGTGCTTGAAACGGAACTGGAGAACAAGAGGCCAGAACCTTTCACGAAAACTCTCAACAGACGCTTACCGGATTTCGAGCCGGGTACGTTGGACTATGAGACTCTGGAGATTCTCCCTCGTCCAGAGAATGCCATGTCGTCTATGATAGCTAGCAAACGCCTCGGAGCAGAGCTCAAGAGCATCACCAAAACCCAGAGTACTCAGCCTCTTCACGATCTAGGTTGGTACATCGACACGGACAAGATGGAGAATATGTATCAGTGGATTTTCGAGCTCCACACCTTCGACCCTAGCCTACCACTCGCGCAGGATATGAAGGCCAAGGGAATCAAAAGTGTCGTTCTGGAGATGATCTTTGGACCCGATTACCCTTTCTCTCCCCCCTTCGTGCGTGTCATTCGCCCGCGCTTTCTCCCCTTCCTTCAGGGTGGTGGTGGCCACGTCACAGCAGGTGGCGCCTTATGTATGGAACTCCTCACCAACGACGGCTGGTCTTCTGCTTCAGCTATCGAGGCCGTTCTCATGCAAGTTCGTCTGGCAATGTCGTCCATAGAACCCCGCCCGGCGAGGCTTGACAGTCACCAAAAGGGCGACTATGGCATCGGCGAGGCTGTCGATGCCTACATTCGCGCTTGCCAGGTTCATGGCTGGACCGTGCCGCACGGTTTCAAGCAGATGATCTTCGCTGGTAGGAACACTGCGCCCAGGCAGTTTTGAGGCGATGACAGTCGAACTGAATTGACGTCGGTCTTTGCATATTTCCTTCAGCACATGCGCCTCGAACTACGCCTCAAAATATCTCAAGGCAGCTCGGCGTAATGATCTGGATCCTCTTTTGCCTTCGAGAAAAGGCAGGTCGTCTTTCCTTGACTCTGCCTTTTCCTAGAGATATTTGCATAGCCGGGGGTAACGGATCATTAGAGTGATGCTGAAAACATGGCCGAACTTTCTTCTGTGGAAGAAAAGGGGTTTCGCATTTGCATTTTCAAGGATGAAAACACGGATTACTTTCCATGGCGTGGAGTTTACAAAGACGAGTTTCGATACACACTTTTTCCCACCTTTTCTCTTTGCTTTCTGAAAATGGTAAGCGGATGGTTATCGGGCTATGATGCTCAATTCAATACGTACCTGTGGCGGAGGACCGGTAACAGGAAGGGGAAAAGGACGTAGCTTTGCTCAGACGTAGAGACCTTAGTGCAGCCGAATTGAACATGAGAGATTTTTCTGTGAAATTAGTGAATTCTTACTCGCTTGAGCCTATTTCCTTGTAGATAGAGATTTTTAAGAATAAAGTCTTTGGTGGTTTGCTGTCGAGTACATATATTCACATATAATATTTGGAGGCAAACAATTCGTGGTGGAGGCTCCTTTTCCCATTCTCACTTTTAGAACTTTTCTTCGTATCATATCTATCCCGTCTCCACATTTGAGCGGAGGCGAGTGTTTGCTTCGTTTTCCTTTCCCATAGCCCAGAACGCATACATAACCGAGGAGCCTCTCTAAAGCGAGAGATGGCAAGTGTATCCATCATGCAGCAGGCCAATCCCAAATTTCACCACCATTCTCCCTCCACCATGTGTGTGCAACCACTTATCAGTGAGTGTCAAGACAGATGCGGGGAATGCAGCAGGTGGTTAGCGCAACTCGTGTGCACGATGTCGTTCATTCACTTCTCTCATCCCGTGATCTTGCATTCACTTCTTGATGCCGCGAGCGTCTCGTGAGACGGCTTAGCGCCTGCCATACGGATTTCCACCGTAGCCGCCGCCGCCGCCTCCGCGAGACCTGCCGCCATCTCGCCTTCCTCCACCACCACCGCTATTACCACCACCTCCACCATATCCTCCACCAGGTCGGTAGTTGTCATCCTGCCTGCCACCAGGCCTGTAGTTATCATCTCTCCTGCCGCCGCTACCTCCGTAGCCGCCACGACCACCACCGCCTCCGTACCCGCCTCCATTCTGCGGCGGACCGCCGTATCCGCCATAGCCCGCAGGCATGCCCGGCGGAGCAGGCGGGTACGACGGGAAACCGCCGGGCGGCGGGTACTGACCGCCGTACTGCGGCGGAGGTGGGGGTTGCCAGCCATTCATCTGCGCCGCGAGGTGCGGAGGCGGGACCGCTGGTGGCGCGCCGCCGCGCGACATGAAGGCCTGAGGGTTAAAGTTGGGGTTGAGGAGGCCAGCGACGGGATTGTTGGCATTGAGTCCGCCGGGGCCGCCGTAAGAATCGGGGCCGCCGTTGCGGTTGCCGCCGTTCTGGTAGTTGGATCCGCCGTTGCGATTGTTGTTGTGGCGGGGCGGACCGCCGTTCCAACGATTCTCGTTGTGCGAGTGGAATCCTCGGTCGCGGCCACCACGGCCACCACCGGGGCCGCCACCATATCGGGCGCGGTTGCGGACTTCCTGTATCTCGTCCGGGGAAAGCATCGGAGGAGGGAATTCAACGCCGCGAAGTAGTTGAGACTTGTGAACGTTCTTGGACTTTGGCATCTCGTAGTGGACACTAATGATCAAGGGTTAGAAATATTGTGCAACTGGTCGGAGGGTGGATTTCTGTGTGCTTACCTGATAGATTGGTTCTCCTCCAGATCTGGCATTCCCTTACTTTCGAGAGGGAATTCCAGCGCACTCTGCGGAAGATAGTCCTCGTTCTTCTCAACTACACCAGCCAATCCTTCGCTTATCTTGGGGTTCAGAGTGTGCTTCGGTTCACCCTGCTTCTTCGAGTACCACTGCTTCGCTACCTCTTCATAAAGTGGATGCCGGGTGGAGAAGAGCAGAACGTCTTTGCCAAATTCGTTACGGGCATGTTCTTCCGCTGAAAGTAGGGGGTATTTCGTGTTCATAGCCTTGAGAAGCCTTTGCTCGTCAATAAATGGTAGGATAGCAACGCCTTGCCAGGCCATTTTCTTTCCATTCAAATCCACGACGAAATCTTCAGGATAGAAGTCGATAATATCACTGTCTTTATCTTCCATGAGTGGCCTGAAAACCTCCGGAATAGCATGATTGGACGCAGCAGGCAAAACACCCATAAGTTGCTCGTAGGGCCGGAATGGTTGGCCCTTGTCAAATTTGAGCTCCATATTGCCCAGGTCAACGAAGTCCTGTGCGAAAGGTGCGTAGTGGTGGGGGTAGTACCAGGTCCAAGACGGGCAGCCTTGGAAATAGTACAAGAGCACCCATGCCAAACCTTCGGCGTAGTCCCGAGCTACCTTGTGGCGGAACTCGATATCCTTGGGGTCGACATGGAACTTCTGCTCGTAATACCTGTCCATGTAGCCTTCCTCCCACATCCTCACATTGTCCTCTGGCGGTTCGTCAGACTTGGTAGCTGGAGTGCCAGGATCTGGCGTGTTACGGCCAGGAGTACTGGATTCGTCTTCTAGCAGTTCGGCCTTTCGCTTGCCAAGCGCGGAAGGAGGAGTTGCCGTGGCATCTTTCATCGGAGTATCGGGCGCAGGAGCTTCATCCTCAGCGCCATCCTCCGTGCCGTTCTCACCAGCAGCAATGGTGAGAGACTCGGTCTTCTTAGCCATAAGCCCTTCTTTCAGGGCGGCTGCCGCACTCTTGTTGGCTACGTTTGCCTGACCTTGGAAAATTGCCTTGCGATTGACGAAGTTCTCGTGCGTGAGTGACCTTGCTTCCTTGGATTGTAGTTCTCCTGGGGTGAACATGGGCATGTTAGCAAAGTCTTCAGCAGTCTCGCCCTTCTTCCGCTTCTTAGCTGTCGGAGAGTCGATTTGGTTCGCGTTGGAGTCAGCGCCCCTTCTACCGCCATTTCGCATCTCCTCTTGCCTCTTCCTGCGCTGTTGGGCTGCTTCCCTCCTATCCTCAGTCTCCTTGCGACGCTTGAAAATACCATCCTCCAGTTTCGCCAGACCTTCAAGGATCAATTGGGCCCTGCTCATATCAACATGGCCATCTTTGGTAACGTAACCGCCCATGCGAGGTAGACTCTCTCGCCAGATGTTAATCAGGGTGTCGATACCCCCTTCCCTAATTTCAAGACTAGGCAGATGTGGCAGAAAGTCGTTTCCAACGAAGAAACACATGAAAACCCAGTCGTCTAAGGCACGCTCGAGATCGAAGGTGAAGATGCTGTCATCGTGCCGCAGTTCAGCTTCCAGATACTCGCGGAGGACCGACACATGTAGCCAAATGAAAGGCTTCTTGGTGACCTTGTTCTGTTTGACGTCATGCTCGTCCTCTTTCTTCTTGATTTCTCCGCGACACTGATCTGCGTAGTGGCCGGTCTGACCACAGCGCCTACAGGTTCTAGGTTTAGAGTCGTTGAAGAAGACGTCCTCGCGCAAAACACGGAAATGAGGCTCGTGAGTTGCGAGTCCCAACATGATCAAATCGGCGTCCAGACCGTAGATCACGTGGCGGGTGTTCGGGTCGTGGTAGGGAGAGCGGCGCTGAGACCGCACAAACTCCATGATTTTGTGCTCACCCTCTCCAGGCACTGTGGCATCGGAGATTATGACCTTCATCTTTTCCCAACCAGGATCTGTATTCAGCTTGTAGGCACACCAGTAGCGGAGACTCTTGGCCAGGATGTCCATGAAGGGAGTCCCGGGAGTGATGGAGTTACTGTCCCAGGTCTTCTTGACAATCTGTTCCTCAATACTCTCCTCCTTTCCATCTTCTCCCTTCTTGTTCTTTTGCGAGGCAAGCATCTTCGCGAATTCGGCGGCATCGGCATCCTTCTGTTTGGCATCTTGAGCGGCGCGGAAACGACGGGAACGCTGCTGGTTCATTTTGGCACGGGGTGCGACACCATCTGTGACAAAGTTAGATTGAGAAGAGGTTTTTTTTGGGGGGCAGGAGTGAGGAGGCCAAAGCAAAGCAGCCGTGCTTCCCACAGCTCTGCGTCACCAACAGGATGACTGAGCTGTCCATGGGGAGGCACCGGGCGTAGCTTGGCAATGTGAGCGTTTGTGACATACCGACAGCAATCATGAGAAGCTTGCGCGGGCGCACCATGTTGACGACGCGGTCAGTATACTTGAAGACCTCGATCATCATCTGTTCCTCATTCTCCGGGGGATCTTTGTCCTCGGGATGCGAGCAGGGATGAACGATACCGTTCATGTCCAGATACAGGTTGTCGAATTCCTCGCCATTGGGATTGGGCTTGGTGGTGTCGACGGGCTCGACTGTGCCGTCGGGATATTCGACAGGCTCAGCCTCGATGACACTGGAGACAATTTTAGGGTACTTGTTCGAAAGCCACCTGAAAAGCGCAGGGACACCCATGGCGGCGCGGGTGCTCGAAGTGCGAGCGCGAAGCTAGCTTCACTAGGTGGCCGTGGGCGAAGATTGCAAGTGAAAGGACGCGTCGTGGGCGACGCCCGGAGTTCAGAATGAAAGGTGGATCGCGCGCTGCCAGTGCATTCCGTGATCGCGGCGGGCGAAAGCTGAACGCGACTTGACAAAGGGTGGGAGGCGGTGATAGTGCGGAGGTCGCGTCGGAGGAGCGATTGTCTACGAGGAAGCGGCGCGGCTCGCTGGTGCTGGGCTTGGCTGCAGCGCAGGCCCTGACCGGCAACTTCCGCGTAGGGCTCAAGACCTGGGGGCTTTTGCGCTCGCTCGCTCGCTCGCTCGGGACTTCGGACAGCTTGCGGCATCACCAGCATCGCCTGTCACCGCTCACTGCGAGCTCCCCCTCGCCCGCGCCTCACCTCGCCTTCGCCCGACCTGGCAATGGCTCTGCAGTAGCCCCCTCCTGCGCGCTCCGTCCATCCATCCCGTCCAAACTCGCTCTGCCCAAAATGTTGCGCATGCTCGAGGCGCAGGCGCCTGCCAAGCAGACGGCCACCGATACCATCAATACTCTCTGCAACCGCCTCTCCAGCGCAACTCTCCTCGAGGATCGTCGCGCTGCTATCCTCGGCTTGCGAAGCTTTGCAAAGGAATACCCTGCCTCTGTCGCGTCTGGCTCGTTGCGAGGCCTGATCGCCGCCCTCACAAAAGATGCGGAGGATTTGGATACCATGAAGGTTGTGTTGGAGACACTGCTGATGCTCTTCAACCCGGATGAAAATAGTGTATGTAGCAATCATACCGCTCCGCCCTTACGCCTCAATTGATGACCTTGTGTGAAACAGCCTGAAGCTTCTGAAGACATCTCGCTGTGGCTAGCCGACGAATTCACTCAAGTAAGCTCGTCGCTCAACGCCGATTAACATGTGCTGAGCTTATGCTAGCGGCAAGATAACATCTCCCTCCTCCTTGATCTCCTCGAATCTACCGATTTCTACTCCCGCCGCTACGCCCTGAAGCTTCTCAAAGCCATTTCGGAGCTCCGCCCGGAGAGAACCCAAGAATGCATCCTCTCTGCGCCCCTGGGAATACCAAGACTGGTTGCCACACTCGACGACCCCCGTGATGCAGTGAGAGATGGTACGCTAAAGAGACATCCCAACTAGTATCCAGAAATCAATGGCTAACGGAACCCGTAGTTGCCTTGGACCTCCTCATCGACCTAACCCAATCTTCAACCGAGCTACAGAAAATCGTTGCGTTTCAGAATGCGTTCGAGAAAATCTTCAATCTGATTGACGGCGATGGTTCGATAAGACAGGGGAGCATCGTGGTCCAGGATTGCCTGACCCTGACGGCAAATCTAATCCAGTACAACCCATCAAATCAGTTGGCTTTCAGAGAATCAGGTTGCGTGCCAAAGCTAGCAGCACTCCTCGCTAATGGCATTAAGGTTTCACGACCGGCAAATCCAGATGAGGCGATTTGGGAGAGTCCGCACAAGGAAAAGAACCTGTTCGGCCTGCTCGCTGTTCTCCGCATGTTCCTCGTCAAGGGAAGCATGGGCACAATAGCGAATCAGGACGCCTTCCACAAACATGGAATACTGCAGCAAGTACTGGAGCTGGCATTCGACAATTCAGCGTCCGTTCCTATTCGCTCCCAGGCTCTATACGTTTGCGCAGATGCTATCAGAGGAAATGCCAGGCTACAGGAGACCTTCGCGCAAACTCAGGTGGCCATCGCCGATTACGAACATAGCAATCAACCCAACGGCGAGAAGATGCAGAACGGTATTTCTCACGTTCACGTCATCGAAGCCCTACTGCACCTCATCCTTGGCGCATCATCCGTTCAAATGTTTGACGCTCGCTTTGCTGCGTGCGAGTGTCTCAAGGCCTATTTCTACAACCACGGCCAAACTGGGAGACATTTCCTCAACCATGCCGTCAATGTACATACAGCTGGTGAACAGGACGCTGCCAATGTTGTCACAACATTAGTACACGGCCCGCAGAGCTTCCAGACTGTGGACTCGTACCGTCTTTGGTTTGCAGCTGTCATCACTTTCCATCTTCTGTTTGAGAAACCGGATGCGAAAACTCTACTCATGAGTGTCGTGGAAGGCGACGCGGAAAGCGGCGAGGAAGTTGTCACATGTATTCAAGCCATGAGCAGCAACCTCATCAGCGCACTGCAAAACGGTGAGGATGAGAGGATTATCATAGGGTACTTAATGGTTCTATGTGGTTGGCTGTTTGAGGACCCTGATGCAGTCAACGACTTTCTTGGAGAAGGCGCTAGCATTCAGACGTTGGTTACGACGGCCGCAAGGACAACAACAGACAAGCCAGTGATCCGAGGACTCTGCGCGGTGCTTCTTGGCATCATATACGAATTTTCCACAAAAGACTCACCTATCCCCCGCCGGGAACTCCAACCGGTCCTTGTTAACAGTCTTGGTCGCGAAAAGTATCTCGACGCCATAACGCAACTCCGAACCCATCCATTCGTGCGTGAATTTGAAGTCATGCCTCAAGGCGGAGCGGCTGCGTTTGGGGGAAATCTCCCCGACGTCTTCTTTGACAGCACGTTTGTGGACTTCCTCAAGGATAATTTCAGCCGACTATCCAGAGCAATCGACCGGGATCCTGGGATAGAAATACACCAGAACCCAGAAGGTGTTGACCGAGACTTGGTTGATTCCATCCGTGGCCAATTGGAGGAGAAAAGCAAAGCTTTGGAGGCAGCCGAGTCAAAGATGTTGGTAATTGAACGACAACTCAACGAAGAGCAGGCAAACCACAAGAAAGACTTGGACACCTCGAACGCAGAAATCAGCCGGATCAAAAATGTCAATGAAGCACTGCAAAGAAATCACGAAGCGGACATTGCCCGACTGGAAGCAGCACATCAATCAGCCCTGCAAAGACTTGAGGAACAGCAACGGCAGCAGATCGCAAGCTTTAATGCTCAGTTGCAGCAAAAGCAACGGGAAGCAGCAGGCCAGGCAGCCAGCGTTAAGCAACAACATGACCGAGACATGGCGCAACTCAGACGAGAAAGAACCGAGATCGAAGAGAGAAGCAAGAAGACTGAATCCGCCCTGCAGGCGAGATGCTCTCAGGCTGAGAGCGCGCTCGAAGAGGCACGGAGACAACTTTCTGAGCTCCAGGCGAACTTCAGCAAGGTACAGGCGGAGCTTAACGCTGCACAGGGCGCGAGTGCGAGGCTGGAGGAGAGGAACAAGAAGGCCGAGTCCAACCTGGAGTCAACTACCAAGCAGTTGAAGGAGGTGGAGTTAAATTTCAGCCAAACAAGAGCCGATCTGTCAGCTGCGCAAGGCAATATCGCAAGTTTGGAAGAGACGGTGCGTCGGAAGACGGCGCAGGTCGAGGAACTCACGCGCAAAGTGGAGCAGCTCGAGAAAGCTGCAGAAGCGACAAAGTCAGAACTCAGAGAGCTCAAGTCGCAGTCTCAAAAGCATGAGAATGCAGCCAAGTCGACTGACTTTGCCCTTCGGGAAGCTCAAGATCAGCTGAAGGAGGCTCAAGAGAAGCTTAAAAAGACTCAAGACGACCTTGCAGAGAAGGAGGAGGCCCGGGCGTCCGCACAGAGTGAACTTGACGATATGCTCATGGTTCTGTCGGACTTGGAGGAGAAGCGGGCCAAAGACAAGGTAAGATGCAGTGCTCCTACATCGATCCGAATATATTTGGCTGACTTGTACAGAAACGACTCAAGGAGCTGGGCGAGGAAGTGTCCGATGCCGAGGACGATGAAGAAGAAGAAGACGACGAGGATGAAGATGACGAGGAAGAGGGCGAGGGGGTCGATTAAGCTTCATATAATGCGAAAAGTGATACTTGCCATCCGATGCGACATTACTGTGTACATATTGTGCCTGAAGTTGCCTGACGTCGGTGATCGGCGTGTCTGACTCACCGCCCGGAGAGTCACCACCCATTACTGTCGGAAATTTGAGCACAGTGAACCCCACCATCCAAACACAACCGCTCGCCCCGCACCCGCCTTTCGCGCCTTCGCAGCTCCCCGCTCCGCACGGCACGCAGAAGGCCGCTCACGCCGCCATGTCCATCTCCTTCCCCAAGGAAGAGCAGCGCATCCTCGCCCTCTGGAAAGAGATCGACGCATTCCAGCGCCAGGTCGAGCTGTCTAAGGGCAAACAGCCTTATACGTTCTACGATGGCCCACCGTTCGCCACTGGCCTGCCGCATTATGGCCATCTGCTCGCCTCCACTATCAAGGACATCATTCCGCGCTACTGGTCTATGAAGGGCCGCTATGTTGAGCGCCGCTTTGGCTGGGACACCCACGGCGTGCCCATTGAGCACGAGATCGACAAGAAGTTGGGCATGAGCGGCAAGGACGCAGTTGAGAAATTGGGTCTAGCTCAGTATAACGAGGAGTGTCGCGCCATTGTCATGCGCTTCGCATCCGAGTGGCGTCAGACCATTGACCGTCTGGGTCGCTGGATCGACTTCGACAATGATTACAAGGTGCGTACTCCAGGTGAGCTCAAGGAGCGACAATCGCTTACATTCTGCGTAGACGATGAACCCGCAGTTCATGGAGTCGGAATGGTGGGTCTTTAGGCAGCTGTTCGACAAGAACTCCGTCTACCGTGGCTTCAAGGTCATGCCCTACTCAACCGCTCTGAACACCCCGCTCAGCAACTTCGAGGCCCAGCAGAACTACAAGGACGTCCAGGACCCGGCCATCGTCGTTTCTTTCCCGCTCCTCGACGACCCCAACACTGCCTTCCTTGCCTGGACTACGACCCCGTGGACTCTGCCTTCTCACACCGGACTTGCTGCCAACCCCAATTTCGAATACGTCAAGATACTTGATGAGGCGTCGGGGAAGAACTACATTCTTCTCGAGTCTTTGCTCAGAACACTCTACAAGGATCCCAAGAAGGCGAAGTTCAAGATCGTGGAGAAGATCAAGGGTACGGCAATGGCAGGTTGGAAGTACGAGCCGCCGTTCGACTATTTCAAGAACGAGTTCAAGGACGTCGGATTCAAGCTTTGCCTTGCCGATTATGTCACAGCGGACAGCGGTACCGGTATCGTCCACAATGCCCCGGCGTTTGGTGAGGACGATTATGCTGTTTCTCTAAAGGAAGGCATCATCAATGAGACCCGGGCACCACCGAATCCGGTGGACGACACTGGTCGCTTCACGGCCGAGGTCAGTGACTTCGTTGGCCAGCATGTCAAGGAGGCGGACAGGGCCATTATCAAACACCTGAAAGCTGCCGGCCGTATCGTTGTTGACAGCCAGATTACCCATAGTTATCCTTTCTGCTGGCGTTCTGATACCCCTCTCATTTACCGCGCCGTTCCTTCGTGGTTCGTCAAGATCCCTGAGATCATTCCGGACATGCTTAAGGGCATTGAGGAGTCACACTGGGTTCCTTCCTTCGTTAAGGAGAAGCGTTTCGCAAGCTGGATCGCCAATGCCCGTGACTGGGCTGTTTCCCGTAACCGCTACTGGGGTACTCCCATTCCACTCTGGTGCAGTGAAGATTTCAAGGAGATCGTGTGCGTCGGCAGCATCCAGGAGCTGAAGGAGCTGAGCGGATATGAGGGCGAGATCACTGACCTTCATCGCCACCATATCGACCACATCACCATCCCCAGCAAGCAGGGCAAGGGCGTGTTGAGGAGAGTACCCGAGGTTTTTGACTGCTGGTTCGAGTCTGGCAGTATGCCTTACGCATCTCAGCATTACCCATTCGAGAACCAGGACCACTTCAACGCATCGTTCCCCGGTGACTTCATTGCAGAGGGTCTTGACCAGACCCGTGGATGGTTCTACACCATGACTGTGCTTGGTGTGCATCTTTTTGGCAAGCTTCCCTTCAAGAACTGCGTCGTCAACGGTATCGTTCTTGCGGAGGATGGAAAGAAGATGTCGAAGAGGTTAAAGAATTACCCAGACCCATCGAAGATCATGGACGAATACGGTTCCGACGCCCTTCGTCTGTATCTTATTAACTCTCCTGTTGTGCGCGCCGAGCCTTTGAGATTCAAAGAGTCAGGTGTCAGGGAGATTGTCTCCAAGGTGCTCCTGCCCTTATGGAACAGTTACAACTTTTTTGAGCAGCAGGTAGCCCTGCTGAAGAAGGTTGCCAACGTTGACTTCAAGTTCGACCCCAAGATCCAAGAGACGAATACGAACGTCATGGACCGCTGGATTCTTGCCAGCTGTCAGAGCTTGCTCAAATTCGTCAACCAAGAGATGGCCGGCTACAGGTTGTATACTGTCGTCCCGAGGTTATTGGGACTCATCGAAAACACCACCAACTGGTACATTAAGCTTAACCGTCGCCGCTTGAAGGGAGAGTACGGTATTGACGACACCATCCACGCTTTGAACACTTTGTTCGATGTCATTTTCACCCTTGTCCGCGGGCTGGCTCCCTTCACTCCTTTCCTCACCGACAACATCTACCAGCGACTTCTTCCTCTCATTCCCGATCATCTTCGTGCCGAGGATCCGCGCAGTGTTCACTTCCTTTCCTTCCCTGAAGTTCGCGAGGAGCTCTTCGACGAGGTAGTGGAACGCCGTGTTGGCCGCATGCAGGCTGTGATCGACTTGGGCCGTGTTTCTCGTGAGCGTCGTAACATTGGTCTTAAGACTCCTCTGAAGACGCTTGTCATCATTCATCCTGACCAGCAGTACCTCGACGACGTCAAGAGCCTCGAGAGCTATATCTGCGAGGAAATGAACGTCCGTGACCTCGTTCTTTCGGCAGATGAAGACAAGTACAACGTTCAATACTCTGTTTCAGCCGACTGGGCTGTCCTTGGTAAGAAGCTCAAGAAGGATGCAGTGAAGGTCAAGAAGGCACTTCCTTCCCTGAGTAGCGATGAGGTCAAGGGCTACCTCAAGACCGGCAGCGTCACTGTCGACGGCATTGTTCTGGGCTCGGAAGATCTGGTGGTCAAGCGCGGTCTTAAGGAGGACGCGGCATCCAAGGCTCAGGAGGTCAACACTGACAACGACGTACTCATCATCCTCGACTGCGAGACGTACCCTGAGCTCCAGCAGGAGGGCATCGCACGTGAGATCATCAACCGCGTCCAGCGTCTGCGCAAGAAGGCTGGTCTTGTTCCGACTGACGACGTTGCCATGCAATACCGCATCCTTGGCGATCCGGATAAGGTCGGCCTTGAGGGGGTGTTCGAGAGCCATGCCAGCATGATGGAGAAGGCGCTGAGGAGACCGCTGGATAAGCACGTTGTCACGGAGGTGGAAGGCAAGGGCCCGGCGACGGTGAAAAACGATGAGCTTATTCTGGAAGAAGAGCAAGAGGTGCAAAAGGCAACGTTCTTGCTCAGGCTGGTCAAGTTGTAGAGGATGGTTAGATAAGAAAAAGAAGAAAAGAACGCATGAAAAAATGGGTACGAGCAGATGGAAGAGTAGATAGAATGCGATGATTGTTATGTCTTGCATACTTTCTTGATAAAGAAGATAATAGTGATCGGTAATTCCTTGATTCGCTCGCCTTTGCAGGAGTCATTGCACGAAGAGAGATCCACGATTGAAATGAGCGAGAAATTGCACGATAAGTATAGCCAGAGTAACAAAGAGGAGCTCTTGCATAGCATACACATGATTTTGTATTCAATTTTTCGATTTGCCACCAAGTCTAGGGTTTTCTAACAGCAGCCTGTGTTGAATAAGTAAGACGGGGCTGACATATGCTAAGAAATAGCGCAAAACCACTGACCAGATAGCACTCCTTTAGCCTAAGAAACTCTTTGAGGCACATGTCCTTGTGGACATTGTTGTAGTCGGCAAGGATACATTTGCCGTAGGCCGCGCTCTAATATTCGAGCTATTCAGTGAGCGGTTTACGGGGAGTTTCGGAAGAGCCTCACCTCGACCGAGCACTTGGCCGCAGCTGATGCGAACTTCTCAATGGGACGTGTTCGTCCGGGCATTTTTGCGGTGAACGATGGTTAGGACGGCAGAATTGGTGTGTCTTGGGCGGCGATGTCAACGACTCAAGCCTCTCTCAAGCCTCTCAAACGAGCCAAACGCGCCAAGACGTGAGATCCATCCCGCGCCTCCGCTCAGGCGAGGCGAGCTTGTTGCGGCGCGTCTGACGCCTTTGTTTATGCGACACCACAACAACAACACCATCCCACGCTTGACAATTCTTTCGTTCTGCTTTTTTATGCTAATGTTCGATACCTTAAACCTGGCGCTTTGCAGTTCTAACGATTGCGACGGCTGTTTCATGATCCCGCATCGCCCTACCGTAATCCTGCATCGCACGCCGCGCGCATGCAGAGCACCACAACGAAGCAGCAGCCGCAGCGTGTCCCGCAGCCTACGAAGAAAAGAACCTCAACCTCTACCGCCACAATCGCAGACCAGCGCGACGACGAATGCCCGCCTCCTCTCGCCACCATCCTCCACCACAGCCGCCCCAGCATCTTCACGACCAGCCAGCCGAAGATGTCTACGATGACGACCCGAACGACGACAACGACATCCTCCCGCTCTCGAACCAAGATGTCGAGGTCCTTTACACCATCGTCACCACCGCCCAGCGCCTGCAGTACGGCGCCACGCACCACCTCCCGCCCTACCGCGCCCTCTTCACCGCCTACGACCGCGTCCTCGCCGACCGTCGCATCGACCCCAACCAGGACCGCGTCTACTTCCGCTTCCTGCTGCGCATGCGTGGTGTCGCGGATGCTGGCACGCAGGATGGCGCAAACACCCTGTACGAGAAGTTCGAGGCGCTGCTGGCGGACATGGGCATCCAGCTGGAGGTCGACGAAGCCGGGGACGGCGGCGTGGTGGAGGACGTCACGAGGAGGTTCGACGACCTTGCCGTTGAGGATGAGGAGGGGGAAGACGGTGCGGCGACGCCGGGGCTGCCGCCGCTGTCGAGGCGCGCCAGCTTCGACGACACCACCGTGCATCACCGGTCCAGGGCGTGGGGCGACGAGGACGGGAAGATCGCGCCGAGGGGACGGTGGCCGTCTGCGAAGGGCGCGCTTCGGGGAAGGAGGGCCTCGAGCAGGGCGTCGGATAACGCTGCGTTCAGGCAGAGACGGCCGAGCAGTAGGGCGTCGGACACGGCGGCTTTCCGGCACAGGCGGACGAGCTCGGGACATGCTGGCGCACGGCCGGCGATGCACTCTGGCTTCCCGAATCGTGGGCGGTTGAATTGGAGGAACGGGGCAGCGCATTCCAGACAAAGCAGCTTTCAGAGCCATGGACGTGCGCGGTCGCTGTCTAGCCAGGGAAGCCTTAGGATTACGAGGACTGAGGAGATACAGCGACCAGCACGCGAGCCTGGCTTCTACGATGTGGACGACTTTAGTACATTGCCGTCTAGAAGATCCTCGATTTCGGGCCCGACGCCGGAGAGGCAGCATCATGTCCCCCCGGAGATGCTTTACCGTCCTTCGCCAACGCAGATGTTGGCTGATGCGGACACTTTTCTCTACGCGAGGACTCTCTTCAGGGCGAGAAGGTGCCTACAGACGTGGCATGATAAGGCCATGGAAATGAAAGAACGAGAGGCAAAGCTGGAAGCAGCCGCTGACTTTTTTAACAAGAAGAAGCGTGGAGAAGCTGCGTTAGAGGCCTTGAGCGTTACGTTGAAAGCGCGCAACGCCGCAAAAGAAACGGAGAAGTTTTACGAAAGCCTCTACCAGCGCGTGGCGTACACTCGCAAGCAGTGCCAGACTTGGGACCTCTTCACGCGTTGGTTCGACGCCACGGCTCGGGCCATTGAGAGGACCAAAATAGCTCGGTATCGTGTCATCATGCGCACAGCCTTCAATGCTTGGTACGAACAGTCTGCTGTCGAAGAGCTCAAAGTGCGACGCTTCACGATGAAGAGACACCTAAATACATGGCGCAGGAAGGTTAGAGAAAGACAGGCAGACCAGGTGGCTGCCAGAGCGCTTTATGTAAAGAATAGGGTCCACTCGTCTTTGGTGTCTTGCTTTTGGGCGTTCTGCGAGCGGCGAGCCGCGAAGTTGTACGACGAGAGGCTGAAAGCAAGAACTTTTGCAAATATGCTTGACGCGCTAGCAGAAATTGTGGAGAGGGAGGAATTGGTTCAAGAGAAAAGGGAACTGGATCTCAAAGGCGCACTTTTCCACTTCCTTGCAAACAAAATGCTCAATGTTCAGACTATGGAACCTACCGCGGACGACTTTCGGAGACGGCAGCTCCTGGCTCGAACTTTTGGCGAGATCAAGTTGCAGGCCAAGCTCCAGCCGCTGGAGAGGCAACTTCATCAGAAAATTCTTCAATCTCGCGGAAGGGAGATATTATCTCTCTGGCAAGTGCGCACGGAACAGGCTATCATCGCTAGCGAAATCGACCGGAAGCGCGTTCTGCACAACGCCTTTGTAGCCTGGAATGACAACATGCGCTGCTCGGCGATGAGGGAACGCATCGACAACCGCATCGTCTTCGAGAATATGATGAAGTGGTTGCTGGAGGCTCGCTGCTCGCTCTTCGTCCGTGTCCGCAAGACCAGGACTAAACAGCGTCTCTTCAAGGCGTGGTTGAATAAGGTCGAAGATCAGCACACTCGGCTCTCACGGATGGAGCGCACAGTCACTGCTTGGAGAGATGAGCGCGCGAAGCGGAAGGCTTTGGACCTTCTCAAAGATGCTCTTGATGAGGAGAGGCAGCGCGAAGCACAGGCGCTAGCAGTCTATGAACCTCGAGTCGTCAACCGCATATGGCCGCAGTTGGTGTCTCGTCATGAACGTATCCAGCAATTGGAGCAATGGGGTGCGGATGCGGAATTTTACACCGTTGCAACACACGCCTTGAAGTTGTGGAAAGAAAGCACGCACAAATCTCAGCGCATGCGGAGGCGTGATGCCTATTCTACCATAAGACGCCGGACAAAGCTCTCGATGGCTCGGCGGATGTTTGAAAAATGGCGGAGCAGGGCTTCGACCATAGAGTTCATGGCTCTTCAGGCGCAGGAGCTTCAGGAGAACACTGTCCTGAAAATAGCAACCCATCAGCTGGATAAATGGCACGACCGAACGGCATCCGTCTTTGAGCTAGGCCAAACAGCGGACAGTTTCCGTGAACAGAAGCTTGCAAGCCGACATTTTGGAATCTGGCTTGGCAAGTTTCGAGTGGTCTCCAGGAACGAGGAAAAGGCTGCTGCGTTCTTGGAAGTCCACGTAGCTGCAGAGGCGAGTGCGTGTTTGAAGAAATTGAACTGGCGTCTGTTCCAAGTCCAACGACAAGAGCAATCGGGCATTGCATTGGCGGAACGGAACTATGAGAAGCATTGCAAAGGGATGCTGCGGCACTGGGCCGAGAAGATGCACCGGAACAGACGTGACCGTGGAGTTGAGCAGGCTCCGGAGCTCGATGAAGATGATGGCCAACTGGTTCCGGTTGGACAACATTTCGATGAGCACTCAGATGCTACAGAGGAAAGAGAAGCGGACAACGAAGCGCGCAATGTTCGTCATGAGCAGTGGACGCCGTTTGACTCGTCTGCTCTTGATGTTGGCGACCTCAAGCTCAGCCTCAACTTCGATCCTAACGTTCTTAACCGTCCTACTCTCCAGCCGAGGCCACCATTTCGCTCAGGATCGCCCGACAAGCCAAATCCGTTCGCAATGACAATCAGAAATCCGGATACCGTTCCACCAAATACTTCAACGCCCGTGCCAGGCTATCTCCGTTCGCCGTCGAAGCGAAGCACGATCCGTGCCGCCAAAGCTCGTGAAAGGCTTGCCGCGCTCTCGAACACCGATGTTAGAGAGAACGAGACTCGCCGTCTGCATCCGTTATCCAAGACTGTTACGGCCACATCTGCTACTGTCCCATCAGCCAATGCTTCCTTCGACTCCTCCGCTGCCCCATCTGGCGCCACTCGAAGCGCCTCAGCAGCGGCTCCGTCTTTCTCCAATTCTACCTTCGTACTCAATACGCACACTGGTAGTACAACTCCTCTGGCTGCCCCCGCTGGGTTTGGCTCCTACGAATTCCCTGGAACCGCAGTAACAAGGAGAGCAGCCGACTCAGAGACGATTGAAGCGCCGGGGACTGCGCCAGCTGCAGTGACCAGCGAGATTACTGCCTTCATTCCCAGCGAAGACGGACAAGAAGGTGGGGGCGCGGGGACGAGGAACTTCGGGGCGAGCACCATGTTAGCAGCTACACCGGGGCCGGCGACGAACAAGACTGCTATCACTCCTTTCGCGCGGAAGTTGACAGCGCAAGGCTACTCGGCTGGTTTAGGCAGAGGCTCCGATAGTGCGAGAAGCAGAAGGGGACGTGGTTATGGTGGGGTTGGGCTGGGTCTGGCGGGCTTTGGAGGATTTGAGGACATTGCTGAGGATGAGAGCCCGAGAGATCTATCGAGGAGAGGTCCGCAGGGTGGAAGGAAAAATAGCAGAGAGAGTTCGCCTTGAATGAGTTCTCCGGGGTTGGTAGTGTGATTGGCGTTGGGGCAATGATGGAGAAGTGGGCATGTTGTTGTGGCTTTGTCACTATTTTTCGTCACATTGTCGCTTGGATACTGTTGTTGATGAGGTTTATGAAGATACCCCTTGGGTCATTCTGCTAACATTTACGGTTTCTCTGCGTTGCTTACTTGATTGCTTACTTGGGGAATCGAGGAGGCGTTCGGCCAAAAAAAAAAAAATAAGTATGAATGGCCCCCACGGCAATCGATACCCGGAATAGACTTTCTCGAGCCAATCATTTTCCGCTTTCACACGAGGATTCGACAAGGGCCCACTGAACTCTAATACCAACGGCACTGCCTCAGAGGTATGAATTTGATTGGCTGTGTAATGTCGCTTGTGGTTTTAGGCTTGCTTACTCGCTAGCTACGCCGGTGCGTGGCACAGCACTTATCTTGCGTGACAAACCAGGCAGCCTCTCCTTTCTTCTCAAATTGTCTGGCTCACGCTCTACAGGTGGCACGTACAACTTCATCTCAGTAGCATTAGTGCTCCTCTTCATTCGTCGGCAAAGATGGGAAAGCCTAAGATTCTGTTCATGACCAGGTGAGGACGGTGCTGTGCATATAGCGCCGAAGTTCATTCGCTGACAGTAAGCACAATCGTAGCCCCGAACATGGGCAAGCCAACATACATCTTGCCGTGATTGCTTCGCTCAAGCATCACCATGGAGAGGAGGTGGACATCTACCTGTCCAGTTACGACTACTTCCGCCCCCGTGTTCCCGAAGGTGTCACCTTCAAGCCCATTTACGGTCGCGGTGTCACTACGTACTACATGACCACCAACAAAGACGGCGGTCCTCTTGAGAGTGAGTTTACTAAAGATGTTTAGCTAGAAGCTCGCATCACTCAGGTGAAACTCTAGAGACTTACAAGTACGCGCCGACGCGTCCTGGCTTCTTCAATGCGTTCGGTTCGATCCGAAAAACGCTGGACCTCATCCACCCAGAGACGCCAGAGGACTACATCAAGACGGCGCAAGCTGCCGCGGCGCTGATGGCCGAGCTCGAGCCGACCCTCGTGGTCATTGACGGCATGCTCGACCAGGCGCGCGACGCGGCTATGAAGAGGCGGCAGCCCCACGTCTTACTGAGCCCCAACACACTGCTGGAGAACACCGTGGCTGACCAGGGGCTGCGCGCGTTCACGTACCCTGCGTAAGCATTATACCAACCCCTCGTGACCCACCCCTCCCAAACAAAAACAGAAAGGGGGGCAAAAAAAAAATTAAATAAGTAAGAACCTAGCATTTGAAAAGTTGTCTGACATCCGAATCCTTCTCCCCGATCCAGCTTCACGACCGGCTACCCGTGGCCCGTCCCGCCGCACCTGCTCCTCGCCAACGCCCTCATCCTCCTCTGGACGCCCATCTACCTCTTGCTGCTCTCGCCCAACAACCGCGCCAAGACGGCCGCCCGCCGCGCCGCCGGCTTCGACTGGCCGCTCCCGCTGTTCGGCCCGCCCGCCGACCCGCGGCCGCCCACGCTCTGCGTCTCCCACCGCGACGTCGACTACCCGTGCGAGGCGGTCGGCCCGCACGTCGTGCCGTGCGGGCCCATCCTGCAGGCGTCGCGGCCGCTGGCCGAGGCCGACCCGCGCCTGGACGCGTGGGTGAACGGCGCGCACGGCAGGGCCACCGTGCTCGTCGTGCTGGGCTCGCACATGCGCCTCGACGAGGGCGACGCGCGCAGCGTGTTCGCGGGCGTGCGCGCGCTGCTGCGCGCCCGGCCGGACCTGCAGGTGCTGTGGAAGCTGCTGCGCTTCACCGAGTACGTCGTCCCGGGCGTGGACGACCGGGGCGATGGCGACGAGGGGGAGTTTGGTGATAGGCTGAGGGTGGTCGAGTGGTTGGAGGCCGATCCGCTGGCTGTGTTGCGGACGGGGAGGGTCGCGGTGTTTGTGGATCATGGTGGGAGCAATTCGTATCATGAGGGGTTGGCGTGAGTGCTCTTTCCTTGGTTTTTTTTTTTCTTTTTTTTTTCTCATTTTGGCCTTGTTGTGCCGAAGTCTCTGTGCCTGTCTACATGGTGGGTGTCTGATCGGGGTTTGGCTGACAGTAGATGGATGACAGGTCTGGCGTTCCGCAGGTCACTCTGTCGCCTTGGTATGACTGCCATGACTTTGGCAATCGGGCGGAATGGCTAGGTATTGGGAAATGGGGAAATAAATCTGCTGCGTAAGCTCATGGCCTTCGCCATGTCTTTGATGTGTTGCTGATTATCAACAAGGCCGAAGATCGACGCGGCGGAGTTCACGAATGCGCTACTCACTGTGGCCGGGACTGATCCGAAGGCTCCAGAGGCGCTGGAATTCCAGAAGCGAGCGAGAGAACTTTCGGATGTTATTGCTGGAAGAAGGAAAGGTGGATATGACGCGCGGACTGGTAGGATTGAAGTTGGGGAGCTAGTGGATACTGGCAGCAAAACGAGTGAGGGAAGGGACATTGCAGCAGACTTTATTTGGGAGAAGGTTCAGGAAATCAAGTCGGCCGGCAAATAGGGCGACGATAAGAGATGATTGTAAGTCCTACCCGGAACGAAAAGCTCTAGATACCGGTTGATATGTATTCCTTTCATATAACTAAGACACGGAGATGTCCTGGAGAAGTTATTTTAACCTGAGAATCAACCCTCAACATGACCCTTTATATTGAAGAACTCATTTGTTTTGTTGTTCTGTTGGCAACGAAGGGAGAGGACAAACCTTTCAGATTCCTTAGTCAGACTGTCTCGATCCATTCCACCAGCTCTGAACAGTCAAGATATGTGGAGAGCGTTCTTGTAGCTGTTTCGGACATCTGAGGATCTGCCACTTATGGTAGGACATTCAAGAAAGGCCACGCAATGGTCACCATCCAGCTCATCCTCCGGGATAGCCGCAACGTCATCTCCGTACTTTGTCAATATGAATTCTAGATCTGCAACATCTCTCTCGGCCTGACGAGAATGGAAAGTTTTGAGTTTCAATGGCACTTGGATCCGCAGTGAGAGCAATGGGAGAACGACGGATCCACTGTTCGCTCTTACTTGAGAAATCTCAGTGTACTCAATATGTTCGGAAAGGTCACGCGGCGTTCCGAGTGCACCTGGCAGAACATAGAGTCAGAGATGGAAGAGGAGTTTAGGCAAAGATCGTTGTTAACTGACCTTGGATTATCAAGTCGACTTCAACTTCATGACCTTGAGTGCATAAGGGGTCAAGCGATGGATCAGTTTTCACAAAGGTCCTGATGATGCCAGACAAGTTTTTGGAGGCCGGTATCTTAAGCCTCATATATGGTCAGCCGAGGATATGGTTGAGTGATACGGACCCACTACCGTGGCTGAACTTCGATTACTCTCCACAAGCTCTTCATCGTGCATGCCACCGCAACATCGATATCCCGGGTGGTTCTTGTCGAGCCGCGGCAGATCATGGAAAATCCGCCCATAAACGCATGCGCAACATCATTGGCGGAGAGAACATTGGAGATGAGTTTGGCGGCGGCGAAAACATTAGCGACCGGTGGAGGTGCTCTTTCGTCGTCGGATTCGAAATCTTCGAGGCTGTATTTTTCTGCCATGTTCGGATGAGCTGGTCAAGCGAGTTGGCCGTGACAAAGGATAGATTTTCTTTTCCAATGCCGATGTAGTGCGATTCCGAGGTTGCTTGCTGCCTAATGCTGCGCCGCAACTTACGATGTGCACTAGTCCTTGTCTGTCAACCCAGAATCATCACTGATTGGACACTGCCTCTTCGGATATCATTGCTTCTATTCTCGAGCTGCAAAGATGGACGAAATGAGATAATTCGGGAAATTACACCTGTTTCTGTCAAAAGCGGATACCATGATCTTTGACCGTCAGCTTTCCTCATCCTCTCCGGGATAGGTGTAGAACACTTTACCAGGATTACACCTGATCTTCTATGAACATGGGCTGCAGCTACTCAGATGCAACGGGGAGAAGATGGACACGCTGCAATTCAACGCAACGTAGGGAGTCTGATGCTCATGCCTCTCCCACTCAAGAGCTTCAACCTCACCGCCCAAGCGATACCCACAGCCGCCACCGACCCCACGCCAAGCAGCAGCTTAATTCCGTTCACCAACGCCCTCCTCCTTAACATCTTATTGCCTGCCTCAGCCGTTCTCTGAAACTCGTCCGAATCGTTGATCTTCGGAAATGGAAAGGAAGGCACATCTTTCCCGAGAAATGCGCACAGTGGGTCCCAGCCCTCCTTCACATTGAACACCAGCAGCCTGTCCCCCGGCACCAAGGTCTTCACGTATTCGTTGTGCGCCTGGTAGAGCTGCTTGCCCTTGATGGGGAATTCGTGAAAGCCCGACTCGTACCATGACCGCTTCGTCATCAGGAACAGTGGGTTGTTGGCGCCACGCAGCCACAGGTAGAAGTCGTAAAGGATCCCACGCTCTGCCCACCAGCGGGAGCCCCACTTCCAGATCGTGCGCTCGACCGATTTGCACCAAGCTTCCGGGCTGTCGCGGACTGTGAGAACAACCTTCGCGTCCGGGTAAGCTTCGACGAGCTCTTTGGCGAAGGAAGCGCAGGGGTCGTCGGTTACGGCCTACATGCTTGCATGAGCAATGGCTGGCAGAGCTCGAGGGAGGCAACAATACCATGCAGTGGCCAAGCAACTGGTCCCATTCCTTTCGGCCAAATGTGCCTTGTCCGTCCTTGCAGGCTTTGTAGGCGTCGAGCCACATTTCGCAATCGCGGGGATTCTCGTGGACGGCGGCGACGCCGTGGTAAACGTCGTAATAGCCCAATTGGAAAAGCGCTTCACGCATGGCTTTGGAAGGGGTTAGAAGAGATGCCCTGTTACTCCTACTGGCTGAGCTCAGAGTACGTACATGATGTTCCCGTTCTCGACATTCCCAAGCAAAGCACTTTCATGGGCACAACGCGGTGACATGTACGCCGGTCAATATTGGTTCGCACATTTCTACGGTGCCCAATTGGGCCGTTTTGCTGTGACATGGTGGCAGGCAAGAGTCCAGGCTGTGGGATTGATTAGCTGAAAGCTGATGATCAGTATTCTAGAAATTTAAAACTGCTGCAGCTTCACTATAAATGCCGTCATTATCTGGAGCTTCGGTGTAAGAGGCTCCCGGCCGGCTGTTGTGTAGCTCGCTCCCGAGTAATGTCATTTATCGGGTGTGGCCATAGCTTCGTTCCGGTTGTCGTCACCAGGGCGGCTTTTCCCATTGGCACGACCCGTGGAATCTTCAGAACTTTCTATCAGCCATTCTCTGTAGATATGTATCTTCTACTACCGGAAAAGATCATATTGAGCGAGTGCATTGCCCCCTGAGAGCCTTTCACTTTGCATCTTGCAATCATATCATACTCAGGAGTATCCAGGAATATTTGCAGACAATGATTCAGCCTCCACGCTTTTATTGGCGAGTTGCTGACTCTTTAGGCGCCCCGCCGAATACGAAGTCACTCACCCCACCCTTCAGCTATCTTAAAAAGGCTTGTTGAGTCTTGTTTCAAGAGGGCAACGTGCTGAAAGACAACATGTCTATAGGTTTTACGCAGAGTCAAGACTGGTGACAAAGCGTTGGGTTGAGTAACGGCGTCCCTCGCTTTGACCATGAGGCTATCCCCCACACGGAACCCTTCGTTTATCACGACGCCCGTGACTCAAGCATTCACCCGAGATATTCGCCGCTGCCCGTACGAACCAGAAGGCACGGATTGCGCAACGTGCTCTATAGCCGTCCATCTACAGGAGTCACGGAGCGTCGGTGATCAATAGCAGACGCGCTGGTGGAGCTCGCGTTCGGCTGGCTGCGTATCGATGTCGGGAGCGACTTTTTTTTTTGTACGCGCGACGGCCTGACCGGCCTCCTTCTCGAATAGTGAATCAGTCGAGGGAATCAAAGATAGGCGTTCGCCGCCGAGGAGGCGACCTGGAGGACATTGGTCCTTCGAGCTTTCTACGCTTCAGTTCGGCGTAGCCATGGAGCCCGTTATTCTTCCTCGTGGTGAGCTCTCTGCCACCAGAATCGTCGGATTGGTTTTTGTTGCCGTATGTCCCCCCAACCAATTCCGCGTCATCCTTTTGACATTTACCTTCTAGACCGTTTTTTTCTGGTTTGCTCGCGCCGTCTACAATGTCTTCTTCCACCCATTGCGCAACTATCCCGGTCCCAAGCTATGGGCAGCATCACGTATCCCATGGAATTGTAAGCAGACCAAGCATCTCCCCTCCACCATGCGAATGCGTAGCAAGAACTGAGCAAGAGCGCGTGCACGCGCAGACTACAACATGCGCGGCCGCGGCAGCTGGCGCATCCGCGAGCTCCACGAGAAGTACGGCCCGGCGATCCGCATCGCGCCCGACGAGCTGTCGTACACGACGAGCGCGGCGTGGAAGAAGATCTACGGGCAGAAGACGCCCGAGTTCGGAAAGTGCCTGGACGGCCGCGGGATCGCGCCGACGTCGGTCGACGGCGTGAAGAGCATGATGACGGAGGAGCAGGACCGGCACGGCCGCCTGCGCCGCGCCATCCTGCCCGCCTTCTCCGAGCGCGCCGTGCGCGAGCAGGAGGGCTTCCTGCGGCGCTACGCGGACAAGATGGTCGCGCAGCTGCGCCGCCGCTGCGCCGAGCCGCAGAACATGACCAAGTGGTACTCGCTGGTCGCGTTCGACGTCGTGAGCGACCTCGCGTTCGGCGAGGCGTCCGGCTGTCTGGACAATGCCGACCAGCCGTGGCTGCAGGTCATCGGCGCGCGCGCGAAGAGCCTCGTGTGGTTCCAGATCCTGATGCAGCTCGGCCTCGAGCCGTACATGGATCGCATCATGCCCAAGTGGGCCGCCGAGGCGAGGAAGAAGCATCTCAGGCTGACCGGCGAGAAGGTGAATGCGCGCATTGCGAGAGGCGCCGAGGACAGGAAGGACTTCATGAGCTACATCCTGGATAACAAGGCGGAGAATCTGAACAATACGGAGCTTGTCATCATGGCGTCGACGTTCATCGTTGCTGGTAGCGGCACCGCGGCGGGCGGCATGTCAGGGATTACGTTCCTGCTGTGCAAGAATCCGGACAAGTATGCGAAGTTGTGTGAGGAGATCAGGTCGACGTTCAAGACACAGGAGGATATTACCATCCAGACGACCAGCCATTGTGAGTATCTCAAGGCCGTGATCGATGAGGGAATGAGAATGTATCCGCCTACGCCTTCGACGCTGCCTCGGTGGGTGCCGAAGGGTGGCCAGGAGATTGACGGAAAGTGGGTTCCTGGAGGTGTAAGTATCCATCGGACCTTGGCCGAGAAAGCGGAAACAAGGGCTAATTCCGTATGTTGCCAGATCGCGGTCGGCGTTAACCAGTTTACCGCTGGCTCGATGGAGTGGAACTTCAAGCACGCGAGATCCTTCATCCCGGAGCGTTGGCTGGAATCAGCGAAAGACAACGAGTTCGCCAACGATGACAAGGCTGCTATTCAGCCCTTCTCATATGGGCCAAGGAGCTGCATCGGGAAGAAGTAAGTCTGCAACCGTCGTTCAGACAGTGAAGGCAGGCTGGCTGACACAGTTTACAGCATGGCGTATGCCGAGATGCGGATGGTCTTGGCGAAGCTGCTTCTGAACTTCGATTTCGAGATGCTTCCTGGTCAGGACGATTGGTGGGTCAAACAGGGAACTTACTTGGTCTGGGAGAAGCTCCCCCTTTGGGTGAAGCTTCATCCGAGATTTTGATTTGGTGGAGAAATTGGACTGATTCTATTACTTTTACCTTTGATCGAGCGTGGAATTGACAGTCCTGTATCAGAAACATCAACATAATAGAGCAAAGCTCCAGCTGGGTCTGTCTCTGCATGTGACCAAGCTTACACGAAAGGGGGCTTCATCCATTTTCTTTAAATCGGCTGAGTTAGAGGCGAGTGTGGTGATTTGTCTTTATTTAGGATTGAGATTGTCAGCCCAAGCCTAGCAAGTGTTAAGGCGTACCCTGAAGATCCGACGTCGCCTATTGATTCTGATTCCGCAAATCAACGCGGCCTGCAACCGCCATCCAGATTTCTGGAAAATGCACGTGGGCCCCGGGCCGATTAACTGGCGTTATCGGCACAGGAAAAAGTTCTTTTAAGCTCTGTAGGTCCCAAGCCCCTGGCCTGAACTCTGTTTTGCTTCGCTGCCTTTGGTAGCTTGACCAATACCTTAAAGATGCCGTCTGAAGAACCAGCGAGGGTATCGGAAAAGGATTTTGTCTCGTCAAGCTCCCCTTCGACCAAAGATGAGACTGAAGCGATGCAAAGCGAGACTTCCTCAGAGGAGAAGCCGTCCGACACGAAGCTCGAGGATGGGGTCAATCAGCTCGCGAGTGACGATGCTGTAAAGAGTTGCCCTGACAATATGCAAAAGGAGAAGGATCCCAACATAGTACGAAGCGATGATAACCCAAACTCCAAAAGACAGAAGGTTTATCGCTCACGTTCAATCCCAGGTCACTTGGGACGGGGCATCCGACCCAGCCAACCCGAAGAACTGGCCGTCGCGACGGCGCTGGACCTCGTGTGTCCTCCTTTCATTGTTCAATTTTGTCGGTCCGCTCTCTTCGGCCATTATAGCGCCAGCACTACCGACTATGGAGAAAGACCTCCACGCCTCGGATACTATTGGAGTCATGTTCCTATCCATCTACATGCTTGCATTTTCCGTTGGGCCCCTGATTACCAGCCCGCTCAGTGAGATGTACGGTAGGATGGTAGTCCTGCAAGGTAGTAATGCTTTCTTCTTTGTCTTTAACACGGCCTGCGGATTTGCCAAGACAGATGGACAGATGCTCGCATTCCGATTTCTGTCTGGCATTGGCGGATGTGCGGCACAGTCTGTATGTCAAAACTTCTTCTATACATCGCTCCCTCACTCTCACTGACCTTGGAACAAGATTGGAGGTGCAATCATGGGTGAGATGTTTACGCCTTTAGAGCGGGGAAAGGCCGTGTCGATCTACAGCATTGCTCCACTCATCGGCCCAGTGATTGGTCCGGTTTGCGGCGGAGCACTCACACAATATGTATCCTGGCACTGGTGCTTCTGGATCATCTCAATATTCGATGTCTTTGTCCAGCTCTGCGGGGTGCTGTACCTGCGCGAAACATACCTGCCCGTGCTACTGCGCCGGAAGAGGAACCTGCTGGCACAGGAAACCGGTAACCAGGAGTTGAAAACAGAATTCGACGACAACAGGACATGGAGAGCACTGCTACAGAAGAACATGAAGAGGCCGTTCAACATGCTAGCCACGCAGCCGATCGTCCAAGTCATGAGCCTGTACGCCGGGTATGGCTACGGACTGGCGTTCCTCCTCTCTGGTATGCCTCCTTCACTCATTACCCGTTCATGAAGCTGGTTACTGACACTTGGCTCAGCTACCATGCCGCTCGTATGGGAAGGTCTCTACAATCAAAAGCCTGCTATCGCGTCCCTCAACTACCTCCCTTCCAGTATCGGCGTGATTGTCATGTCGCAAATCACACCGCGCCTGGGCAACGTCATCTAAAAACGTCTCATCGCGCGCAGTCCCGACAGCAAACCACATCCAGAATTCCGCATCCCCCTGCTCTTCCCAGCAACACTCTTAACGCTCGTCGGTCTGCTTTGGTATGGATGGAGCGCGCAGGAGAAGCTGCATGTGGCGATGCCGAACGTCGGCACGGTCATCTTCACCGCCGGTACGAACATGACGTTCTTCTGCATCAATCAGTACCTGATCGATACGTACACCCTGCACGCGGCCAGCGCGCTCGGTGCGGCCACGGTGCTACGGGGCGTGTGTGGCTTCTGCATCCCGCTGTTCGCACCGAAGATGTTCGAGGCGTTAGGATTCGGGGTGGGAAATACGATTCTCGCGGGTGCAGCAGTGGTGATTGGGTTTCCAGGCGCGTTCATGGTTTGGAAATGGGGCCCGCCGCTGAGAGGAATGAGTCTGTATGCGAAGAAGTAGTGCTGCGGGTGGCTTGTTGGTGGGCGACTTGCTTTGGGATCCACTTGTAGTCGGTCGGGTTGCGTTCGGACACGAGAATGGGGAGTCTCTCTGACAAGGAATGCGAGTATCGAAAGTCGTGTGGTAATCGAATTGCGGACAGTGGGTTTGTTTCGTCAAGAGATATCATCTGAAGTAAGGTCAGCAAAAACCCAGGTCTTGAGTAGCATTTGGCAAGTCTTTGGAAGAAATTGGTTAGACTTCTATTATTCAACCTGACAAACCAGGCAAGCACCCATCATCATCGGCTACATATGCTCAAGACCGATGAGAGGCGAGTTTGTCAGAGGGTGCGGCATGCTTAGTTACGGCGCCGTCAGCGCTTACCGTTTCCGGCTAGCTTACTATCTAAACATAGTCCCGACATCTTCACTCCATCACGACTGTCCCCGTACGTATATACCTCCGCCATGCCGTCCGGGCTCTTTGAAATCAGGAGGACCACCACTGACTTGGCCGCGACATGAGGAAATTCATCCCCTTCCGCCAAAAAGGCTCGGGCCCCAACTCGCCGGAGGACGCCGACTCGTCCTACCAGCGCCGCCGCGAGCAGGTCCGCCGCGCGCAGCGCACCCACCGCGAGCGCAAGGAAGCTTACGTCAAGTCCCTCGAGTCCGAAGTCCTCAAGCTGCGCGCCAGCGAGGCCGACCTGCTGCAAGAGAACCGCTCGCTGCACGCCGAGATCGCGCGGCTGCGCGGCAAGCTCGCCAGCAACGGCATCCAGGACGAGCCCGTCGCCGCTCCGACGCCATGGCACCCGCATGAGATGACAGCGACGGCGTTTCCGGATCGAAATGCCACTGGCCCGATCATGAGCCTCGACCGCGACGAGTCCCAGACGCTGCGGCTCGGCGTCGTCCGGCATCCAGGTGCTGCTGCTACCCCCAAGCAGCAGCAGCAAACAGCGTCCTCGCCGTCCGCCTCGCCGACGTCGTCCTCCTCCCTCGCGGAGGTCACGCAGCAGGGGCTCGACTTCGTGCTCACGCTCGAGGCGCCGTGCCTGCCGCACCTGCACGCCGCCGACGGCAGCGGCGTCGTGACGGCCGGCCACGCGCTGACCGCGTCGGCCGCGCTGCTGGAGGGCTGCCCGCTGCAGGATCCCACGCACCAGCCCGAGCCCGTCACGTGGCAGACGACGAGCGCCGGGCTGGAGCGCCTGCTGGAGCTGGCCGAGGGCATCGAGACCGAGGGCGAGCTGACCCCCGTGCAGTGCTGGAACCTGATCAGGCAGCATCCGAGGTTCGGCGAGCTGAGGAGGGAGCCGGCGCGGCTGAGGGAGCTGACGAGGGAGGTTGCGTTGGGGGTGTCTTGTGTGGGGTGAGTTTCTCTGTGTGGGAATTTGTGGCGGGGAGGGGGACTTGGAATTGTCGCTGACGCGTGTTTCTGCAGATTCGGTGCTGTTATCGATCAGGAGACTTTTGAAGGCTTGCTGGAGCGGGCGTGCGAGTGGAGGTAGGTCCGCGCGGCCGCTCTGGGGAGATGGTATGAAGGAGGATGAAGACGATGATGACATTTCTTCTATTCTGATCCGACCATCAAAGCGAAAGCTACTTGGAACCCAATTTTCTATCAACCCGGCACGAAATTCTATAGAGTCTACGTTCAGGGTAGGGTATATCCGCCGTCAATCACGAGATTTGCGCCGGTCTGTGCAGCAAGTCAGCTTTGTCCCAAAACGATGGCTTGTGGAAGATTTACCATATAAGTACTGGCATTGCTGGCCAAGAAAACGTACGCGCCTTTCAGCTCTTGTGCATCAGCCATCCGATGGCCGGGGATCATCTCGAACCACTTGTTCCTCCTCTCCGGTGGGTGCACCAGCAAGACTGAGAGAAATCGTCAGCGCCCTAATAGACCACCACGGTTTTCCACCTTGCCTCCTCGAGAACCCACTCACTTTCCGTATCAATAAACCCGGGGCTAACGCAATTCACCCGCGCAAAATCCACCCACTCGACCGCAAGGCTCTTCGCCAGGTGCACGACGGCGGCCTTGCTCGCGTTGTACGCGGCCTGCTTCTGGGGGATGTTCACGAGTATGGCGCTCACGCTGGCGGTGAAGATGATGTTCCCGGCCCAGTTCTTGTCCTCCCTCCCGCCCTCCTTGACGCGCTTGAAGATGTTCGCGGCCGCCTGGGCGGTGTACATGGCGCCGTCCAGGTTGATGCCCATCAGCCGCCGCCACCGGTCCTCGCCAATCTCCTCCGCGGGCGTGATGTCGGCGACGCCCGCGTTCGCGACCACGACGTCCAGCCGCCCGAAGTCCTTCTCGATGGCGGCCAACGTCGCCGTGATCGCGGCCTTGTCCTGCACCGCGGATCTGTACGCCCGCACCGTGACGCCCGTCTTCGCGGAGAGGTCGGTGGCGATGGCTTCGGCGTCCTTGGTCGAGGTGTAGATCATGGCGACCTGCGCGCCCGCTTCGGCCAGGCCTTGTGACACGGCGAGCCCGATGCCGCGCACGCCGCCTGTCACGGCGGCGACTTTGCCGGCGAGGGAGAAGTGCGAGAGCACCGGGGAGGAGGCGTTGGGGTGCGATGGCATGACCATTTTGGCGGTGTCTGGAGGATAGGTGTAGCTATGGACGAGGAATTGAGAGGCCAATGAATAGATATTGATAATGATGCGCTATGCAGAAAGAATGGATGATGTGTAGACAAAGGGCATTTCAGGAAGGTAGCTAGAGATATGTGCGCGAGACGACACGAAGAGACTCAGGTGATGGGAAAGAAAACTCGGCGCTCCTACCGGACAACGGTCGACCCGGCCACTTGAGTGCTGCGGGGCATCGTGACCCCGAGCTCGGGGGTGTTGAGCTGCAGGCCAGGCCAGCTTACCCCGCCTCAGTGACGTTACGGCTTGGTCGACGATCTCCCGCCCACCGGCTCGTGTCGCCTGATTTACCTTGTCAGGCCTGCATTCTGCGCCTGTCTTACCTCTTCGGGACGCATATGGCCGGTTTTACAGGATTTCTGACGCTTAACTTGCCCCCTTTGCTCTCTGCCCCACCACCATAAAGCGGGCGTGGCAGTCCGATGCGCCTGGCTCCAGGGCAGCTCTGCAAAATAATAAACGCAGGACTGATCAAACCACAAGCCCAACGCCATTGTATAACGGAATTTTACTCCACGGACGTGACTGGCTGCCTGCCAGTTGACAGGAGAAGTACTTTCTATTGAGATCTCTAAAGCGAGCCAGAAAAGTGAGAATAAGAGGAGGTGAAAATGGCGACAGCACCAGACACGAGCAAGATGACGGTACGGCGTTTTCTCTCCCGTCAAGAGACAAGCCGCTCACGGCGCACACAGAATCCCTCCTTCGTCCTCCGCGCCGTCAAAGACGTCGCCATCGAAGACCGGCCTGTCCCCGCCCTACGCGACCCAGCCCACGACGTCCTCGTGCATGTCGCACAAACCGGCGTAAGCAAAATCTCCTAGATCCATCCTGCCACATTGAACGAAAAGAAACAAAATAAAGATTCCGGATAAAAGCACAGACTGACGCATTTTCTCCCTACCTCGACTAGATCTGCGGCTCCGACGTCCACTACTGGCAGCGCGGCCGCATCGGCTCCTTCGTGCTCACGTCGCCCATCACGCTGGGCCACGAGTCGTCCGGCACCGTCGCGGCCGTCGGGAGCGCGGTGGCGCACCTGGCGCCGGGCGACCGCGTGGCCATCGAGCCGGGCGTGCCCTGCCGGCGCTGCGGGCACTGCCGCGCCGGCGCGTACAACCTGTGCGCCGACACCGTCTTCGCCGCCACCCCGCCGTGGGACGGCACGCTCGCCAAGTTCTACAGCGTCGCCGCCGACTACTGCTACGCCGTGCCCGACCACGTCGACATGGAGGAGGCCGCCCTGGTCGAGCCCGTCGCCGTGGCCGTGCAGGTGTGCAAGGTCGCCGGCGACCTGGCGAACAAGAGCGTCGTCGTGCTCGGGTGCGGCCCGATCGGCGTGTTGTGCCAGGCGGTGGCGAGGGCGTACGGCGCCGGGAGGGTCGTCGGCGTGGACATTTCGCGCGCGCGGGTCGAGTTCGCGAGGGAGTTTGCGGGGAGCGAGACGGTGCTGAATCCGAGCGTGGACGAGAAGGAGGGCGCGGACGCGGTGGAGAGGTCGGAGATTGCGGCGGAGAGGCTGAAGGAGAGCTTGGGACTGGGCGAGGGCGCGGATGTGGTGTTGGAGTGTTCGGGGGCGGAGACGTGCATTCAGGAGGGAGTGTTTCTGGCCAAGAAGGGGGCTACCTATGTGCAGGCCGGGATGGGCAAGGAGGTGAGTTCTGTTGTTCGCTCGTGCGTGCGGCTGAAGAGGTTGGTTGCTAATGGCGATGGCGGCAGAACGTCGTGTTCCCGATTACCACTGCTTGCATCCGGGCTTTGAACATCAAGGGCTCTATCAGATACACGGCCGGCGTCTACCCAGCTGCTGTCAACCTAGTTGCGTCCGGGAAGGTTCCCGTTAAGAAGCTGGTAACTAATAGGTTCAAGTTCGAGGACGCGGAAAAGGCATTCGAACTGGTAAAGGCGGCAAAAGAGGGAGTTTTCAAGGTGGTGATCGCTGGCGTTGAACAGCCTCTGCTAGGATAGCTTTAATTGACCATACAAACTTGAAAAAAAAATCCATTCTTCGAAAACAAGCTCGCCTTGGTTACTGAATTAGTGTGATGCAATGTGGCCTGAAGTGCGAAATCGCACGTAGGGTACTCCCGGAGGAGTGACAACACGTACGCCGCTTTCCCTAGCCAATCCTTCCAGTTCTTTCCAACCCTAGCAAACACAGATCAGGCAGGCAACCCTCAACGGCTGACAGTGCAGTCTGCACCATACATGATGGAAGGATTAGATCCGAGATTCGGCCACATCGCTCCGACCCGACGTCGGTTTCTGACCAGCGGAACGAAGAGCACCCAACCGCCAGCCTTGGGGCGACAAACGTCCGCGACGCAGGTTTCCCCTACCCGCTCGTCAGGGCCATTATTCCGTAGCCGCATTCCGGAGCGGGGTCGGCACGCACCCGTCTCTTCCAACGTCCGCCGGCGCCACCCCGGCGGTTTTTCTCCGCACCCGCAACAAGGCCTGCCAGTGATGACAGCAGCCACGGGGCGACTGTCGCCCCAAAGAATTGCCTTTCTGAGCAGTGCCCGGGACGTTGTCGGGCAGTGAATGATCGACAGCCGGAGAACCGGCGTCATCGTGGCCAATGATGCGCTAGTGCATGTACCCCATGGGGCAGTCGGCGCCGAAACCACGCGCGATCTGCTGAGCACCGCCGTGCCTACGTATGGGGTAGCGAGACAAAAAGTGTGGAGAATGTAGCGTGATGGCATGATCGGCGGTGCTGGTGGAAGAAGACAGGACCTCATCGACTCCCATTGTAGGAAGCAGGTTTTGCCTGGCTGAATCTCGATGGGGGTTGCGCCTGGGTTGCCTGTTGTCGGGATGGCCAGGAGAGCGCTTGGCTTTTTGCTTGTTTGGAGGATGGTTGACTGCAGGCGCGGCTCGTGGACGCGGCTGGATAGAAGCTAAACTCAGGACTATATATGCAAGGCTCCTTGCTTCGTCTGACATGCGCGGATAATCCCAATCTATGGGCACTTCCATGCGCTGTTGATAATCCCTCCTCCCATTCTCAGAGGTGACACAGAGCCAGCAACACCCGGACCTGCAGAATGAGAGACGAAGACATCGTTGGCGCCACTCTGGCGGAAGTCTTGCCAAAGACCTCGAAGTACTGGTTCCAGCAGTCCCATCTCCTGAGGCTCAACTTGCTCCTTCTGGTTCCACTGCTGTCCTCAGCAGTCGCCGGCTACGATGGTTGGACCTCATCACTTGCACCTGTCCGTCGAAGGCAAAGACTAATCCTCGCAACAGGCTCCTTGATGAATGGCCTCCAGTCCCTTAAGCAATGGAAATCTTACTTCGGCGAACCGCAAGGTGCCCTCCTCGGAACGGTCAACGCCGCCCAATCCATCGGTTCCGTCGTCGTCCTCCCGGTCGTCGGCATCTGCTCTGACATCTTCGGCCGCAAACGCGTACTCATCGCCGGGCTTTTTGGCGTGATCATCGCAACCATCATCCAAGCCACCTCAACAACACTCGCTCAGTTCATCGTCAGCCGCCTGGTCGTCGGTGCCGCAGGTATGTTCGTCGTGCAGCCCGCACCGCTCCTGATTGCCGAGCTCGCCTACCCGACGCACCGCGGCAAGTACACCAGCGCCTACTGGACCATGTACTACTTGGGCGCCATACTGGCGAGCTGGACGACATTCGGCACCGAAGCGTATCAAGGCAACTGGAGCTGGCGCATCCCCACTATCCTGCAGGCCGGATACCCTCTCGTGCAGCTGGCTTTCATCTACTGGCTGCCTGAGTCGCCGAGGTACACTGGTCACCCTTGACCAACAGCAACAGCACCAGACCCCAGAGGGACAAATGCTGACACAACTCAAGATGGCTCATCGCGCATGAACGCACTGCCGAAGCCCAAGCCATCCTCGCCCGCTACCACGCCGCCGGCGACGCCTCGCACCCGCTCATCGTCCGCGAAGTGTCGGAAATCGCGTCCACGATCGCGCTCGAGCAGGCCTCGCGCTCGACCACCTGGGCCACGCTGGTCGCGACGCCGGGCAACCGCAGGCGGCTCTTCATCTCGGTCTGCCTGGGCGCGTTCGCGCAGTGGAACGGCATCGGCGTGGTGTCGTACTACCTGACGCTGGTGCTCGACACGATCGGCATCACCGACTCCTTCACGCAGACGCTGATCAACGGGCTGCTGCAGATCTTCAACTTCGCCGCCGCCCTGGGCGCCGCCGTGCTGGTCGACCGCGTCGGCCGCCGCCCGCTGTTCGTCTGGTCCGGCTGCGGCATGCTGGTGTCGTACGTCGTGTGGACGGCGTGCTCGGCCGTGAACAACGATACCGGCAGCAAGGGCGCGGGCGTCGTCGTCGTCGTGTGCCTCTTCGCGTTTTACTTCCATTACGACATCGCGTACACCCCGCTGCTGATGTCGTATCCGACCGAGCTGTGGCCGTACAGTCTGAGGAGCAAAGGGATCACCTGCGAGTTGCTGAGCATCTACGTCTCGCTGGTGATCGCGGCGTTCGTCAATCCGATCGGGATGGAGAATATCGGGTGGAGGTATTATATCGTGTTTTGCTGCTTTTTAGCGGTCTTCTTGGCAGTGACGTACGTCTTCTTTCCAGAGACGAAGGGCAGGAGCTTAGAGGAGGTTGCGGAGCTGCTCGATGGGCCAGGGGCGGTACCGGATGTACAAAAGATCGAGAAGAAGGACGGACAGGCGGCGAAGGCCGGGGCGAGGACAGAGCATATTGAAGTGGCTTGATCGTCGATGTCTGGGTCGGAAAGCAGGCGCGCGGTAGAAAACAGTAGACTAAATATGCTGCATTTCGCAACATACTTGGACCCAAGTTGGACTGACCTTTGACTGCGGTAAGTCCAACATGGAAGGCTCCGTTATTCAAGCCCACTGAAAGTCCTCGTTGTTACTGGTAGTAGCTCCGCCGGTTGTAGGGTCCGTAAAGTCACCGAGGAGATCTGTCCAAGCCCCATCATGCATGACGAGATCTATCTCGTTGGTGTTGCTGGGCCACATCATGGGATAGATCGAGTTGATCTGGCTTTGCGGGGATTCTCTGGTCGGCGATCCCGGGAACACAGTGATGGGTGCAGTTTCCGAGCCTGGGCTCTGAATAAAAGGACTGGATAAGCGTTGGATGACATCGTGACACTCTTGAGCACTGGGATTTGTTGCGACCATGGCACGACAGGTACGAAGAACAGTCTGAAGCTGCTCGCACCAGTCCGTAGCTTGCGGTGCAGTAGGTTCGTTTCGCAGGCAAACACATGGAATCAGAGAGGCTTGGAAGAGGAAGTAACTTGCAAATAATTAGATCATGTCGCAGATAGTATGTCAAACTGACGTACAGTGTATACCAAGCTCCAACGCGGGTGTGGACATTCTCGGACCAATATTTCGACACCGTGTTGATCGTCAGTTTAGCTTCTGACAAGCATCGCTGGTAGGCAGCTTCGACTTCGGATGATTCGCTCTTTGAAGGTTTCGTGCGGGCGAGCAATGCTCTCCGGATAACGTATGGCCTATACATGATGATCCGGAAATTACGCACCCGCCACCACATGATGCGATGGGATAAGCGAAACTTTTCTGGGACGTTCGCGTCTCGACTATACCAGGACGGCACGGAGGAAGCCCACGTTCCGATGTGGAGCTCATCGAGGCGGAGCAGCTCTCCTGCTGATGGAGCTGGAGCAAGGATTACACGCGAGTATATCTGATTCGTAGCAAGATGGAACTTTGATTGGATGATGACGGCGGTGTACAGGGTTGCGTGATCCGCTTCGGACGGCAGAGACCGAGAAAGATTGGTCAGGTCCTGAGCCTGTTAGAGAGAGGGAGCCGAGATGGAGCACAGCTTTTTCGACTTACTCGATCGTCTATGTTAAGTGGTAGCGCCACGTCGACTCCGTTTTGCGGCCAAGCCAAAGGACGTCCGAAGGTAATATGAGCACCAATGCTGAATGAAAACAGACACCACCATACCCGTCTTCTGCCCTCCATCTCGAGAGGTGAGATATCCCACCCGCGGAACTCCTTGTGAAGCCCAAGACCCATCGCCATGTGAAGTGCAAGTCCCAAGTAGTTGTATCCACTGTTTGGTTTGTTCATCTTCTGGAGATAATTATGCATCAATGCCAAACATCGAACAAGGGTAAGATTGCCAGTTTCTAGGCTGTGGATGGAGATATTAGACTTTGAAGCATTGAACAAGACCTTGTGCACTGAGGCGGGAACATCAGCATTGGTGTAGGCGCCGATGGTGGCGATCATGAATGCTAGAGCATTCCAGCTGGCACCATGAGGACGAGGGATGACCTGCGCATATTGAGCTCTGAACGTTGGCTCATGCACTAGAGGGTAGCTCAGATGGAAAAGCCTGAAATAATCATCGATCCGAGCGTCCAGGTCAATGTTCATCATCTTGAGCGTCGTCCAAAGGGGCGTTGGCACCCAAGCTTCAGAAGGAGAGGATACGTCGGCTGCATTTCCAGCAGTCAACATCTGTTTCCGAAAATCACCTCGAGGCGATTTACGGTGCTCGGCTCCTGGCAGGAGGAGACGCAGCATGGCAGCCCCGGAAGTGTTGCCAAGGTACCCAGAATCCGCATCCTCCACAGTTAGGGATGCCATTCCATCAACGACGCGATCATCTTCCCCATTGTTGCCCAACACACTGCGTACTTCATCATCCTCCACCAACGTGTCCGGTGTCTGCTCATCCCAACTGAAATCGCCGTAGGCGTTCGGTGGAGCATCCAAGGTGATGCCCTGCTCTCCCTCGGGGCCGGACGAAGAGTCTTCCGAAACCTGTTGCGACTGATACGTCTCTGAGTTCTGAATCAGCACCGAGGCTTGGTTCGACGTGTCACCAGTGGTGTCTGCCGTCAGGAGCGAAGATGTTTCGGTGTCGGCGGGCAGGGGAACGATCGGAGGGTTAGGATTCGAAGAAGACTGGAAGAGTCCAGCATTGGAAGAGGGCGCGGCTTGTTCGACACTGGACAAGCTCCTTAGTCGTCGCTCTGCAAGTTGGGCGCGTCTTTCAGCTTCTCTGGCGCGAATCTCGGTAACGCGTAGGCGCTCCTCGACCTCAGTGAGGTACCTGCCACCTGATCAGCTCCCCTGTTTGACTGAACGCCTGTGCATGACTGGACAGTACCTCCTCGTCAACGGAGTTTTGCTGTGTTTCTCATACAGGCAGTGGCGCCTGTTCTTTACACAGGGCCCACATTGGGGTAGGGCCTTATCGCAGCGGGCTTTCCGCCGCTTACACTCATTGCATGCTTGCTCGCCAAGCAGGTTGTCGAGCCGCAAGGTGGAGGACTGGCCATTGTCCTGCTGCATTTCTATTGTCTGCTGGCATCCTTCACACGCGGTCTGGTGAGCTTCGAGGCGGGCAACTGTCAGACACGAGCGGCGAGCCCCACGCCGACCTTAGCGGGAGTGTCAGTGCGCATCTGCTATCTAATCGCCACGTGAACGCGGTCCAGGCTTACCTGTTGTAGTAATCCGGAACTCCGGTGGTTCAAAGGGCAGCCGTGCGCCGCTCGCATTGTCTCCCGACGCTTCCAAATGCTTCTCACGTCTTGGCAGCCTATAGTGGCTTGCCTTACCATCAGATCAACAACCGCATGACGTATCTGCCTCTGCATGGCTAAATTCCCATCCACTAGTGCTGCGCGACTACAAAGCCCATGCTATTTATGATCTGCAATGTGCGCCGAAGTCAGACCTTCGGGACCAGGTTGATGGATATCACCTTTTTTCATTTGCGGGAATAACTCCAGAACTATGAATTGTATTTGCAACATTGTGAGCATCCCTTGTTCACGTCACGGTGTGTGGGTTGGAGCCACACTGTAATGCAAATCTTCATCAGATATACCCTCGGTTTCAAATCGAAACTTCAGCCCTTGAGGGCTGCATCCGGAGGCTCCACAATCGGCAATGCTCTTCGCGGCGTAGCAGAATGCAGGGCAGAACGAACAGTCCGTTTCCTCCCTTTAGCAAATGCCAAGTCGGCTGTTGAACCGGTGGCTGGCCTGACTAACATGATCCCCCCTTCGCTTCGCCCCTCCATAGAGTATTCACAATAGGTACTTAATCAAGGCAGCCCAGTTTTAACGTTCTGCACTCGCTACGAACCCTGTCTTCATGTGTTTAGCCTCACAGCCGCGTTTGGATACTTAGTCATGTAATACGAGCTCTCGACGGGAGAATATATGGACGTGGACTGGGCGGGCAGCATCGTTTCAACACACCTTCGTTCTGTCATTCATTCAATTTCGTCATTATGCTCACGACACTCTTTTACGTCGCGCCTCTGTGCTTGACCGCATGGTCCATCCCGACCTTGCAATCGCGTCAGAACAGCAGCGGAACCGATGTGGACTGTGCACCTAACTCTCGTTCTGGACTAAAGGCAGAATGCTGGGAAGCCTTGAACATCGAACAGTACATCAACGACTGGGTCCAGGCAAACGGCACCGAAGCGAAGTGCGATGAAGTTGGCTTCGCTCAATGTTTCCTTCAGTTCAACGTATATCTCTCTCGTCCATTTTTTTTTTTTTCTCACAGCTCTTAATCTAAAATCCGCCAGGGTTTCTCTGGCCTTACTTGTGACCTCATCACAAGCAACACGTGCCCTCCCTTCGACACCGACGAAAATGCGAAGTACGAATCTAATCAGCAGTTTTATGTGAGCATCCCTCCGGGCGGACAGACGCTCGAATCCAACTCGGCCATCACACTGACTCAGGCCAGACTCTCTGGAACATTTACGCAGTCTATCAGTTCTTCCAACAGTACAGCCTTGCTCTGGGCCAAGGCTCATCCCTCGCCGCCGGCACGGTGGGCGAAATCGTTGCCGCAGTTGCACCTCCAGTCGAGGCTGTCGCGTCGGTGAACAATCTGAAGAAGATCTTCAGCGAAACGCTTGGTGTTCTTGGCGTAGGTCTTCCGCCGCGGGTAGCTAGTCAGTCGTGGCTGATCATTATGATATAGCTTATCGGAGGCGTCATTCCGAATGGTGGCAGCACGGCGTCGGGCCTGATTATTGGAGGCCTGACCCAGGTCCTCAACAACGTCGATGTGTCGGAGAAGCTCTTAACCCAAACTGCGAATGACAGGTTCCTCCAGCTCGGCGATGTTGAGGCTAATTTGTCGGAGCTGGTGAAGGATTACCAACAGGCGCTGCTCGACACGGTCTCCACCATCCAGGGCAACCACACCCTCTTCATCCAGGCTGGCAGCAAGGGTGGTTTCAGCCAGGTAGGTCACAGCTGCATTCAGATGCGCTTCCAGTTCTTTTTTTTTTTTTCCTTCCTTGGACTAATGGTATTAGCGCGTCACGACTTCCCTGACCGTGCAAGCAAACGATCTCTACCGCCAACTCCAGCAGTATATCCTCAGTGAAGCCCTCAAGGCCAACGGCGTCGTCAGCACCCTTTCCGAAGGTAAAGATCCCCGCCAGGTCGCAGCTGATACCGGTGAGATTTCTTGCGATGCCTTCACCTCGGGCGGAAACTGCAACCAATGGTACTTCGACGAGGCAGAGGGCAACACGTATGCCTTCCACAACCCGAACAGTAAGTGCCAAATTTCTCTACTCTCTTAAAGCGTCATGCTTATGGAACTTGAAACAGGCCCTGAGATCAATTACGCCGACCTCACGAACAAGATCACCGAGAAGGGCTGGGCTCCTCAGGCAGACATCCACAAGACCAAGGATTGCGCAGGCAAGAGCACTGAATTTGACCCGAACACTGTGCAAGCCACCTGCTTGGTATGATTTCACTTGTTCTTGCGTAACTCGGACACTCTAGCTAATTATCATGATCAGTCTACACACGGTTTCTGCACCTACAACTACGAAGGCCTGACCCCGCAATTCAAGGACTGCGAATCCGATAAGAGTTGGCTGGAGCCTTGTAGTAGCTGGGTCAGCACTTACAAGCTTCCCGAGTCCTATCTGGGCCCGATGTTGGGCGAGGACGGTATGTGTCGTTTCTAAGCCACCATAGGCATAGAGGAGGTCCGTATGCTCAAAAGGAGGCCTTGGCTGTCGACCTCTTTACCCGCCTGTGAAAATAGATATGAATGTGACTTGTTCAAAAAAAAAAAAAAAAAGATAGGGACAAGAGTGAAAGAAATAACTTACCCTGCACGGAAATTGACTCCGTCACTCCCGCCATGCTCAAACACACAACATAAGTTAAACTCAATGCCGGGACAAGCCCAAATCACCAAGTCTATATTATGCCAGATACCAAGGTTGTTGTGTTGCCCCTACGCCGGCAGGGCCTTTTCGGGAAGACTCAATATGTTCATTAAATCTCTAAATGCTGTTGTTCTTTACACAATCAAATGGCAGTTGTGCTTACGCTTTGGAATATTTAGGTGGATTTGACCACAAATGCGAGCTGACAAGCAAGACATAATTACTTTCTCAAGTCGGCTGTCGCACTATAATAACATTAAGAAAGTCGAAAATGTCGGTAACCTTCAAGACAAACCCGTCTCAACGAAATCTACAGCCCTCCTCCTCGTACCTCTACCTCGCGCTTTGTCCACTATCTCCACCTTGCCCCCTTACACGAAGCGTCACCTCTCTACATTCCTCCCCACGTCTTCCTAAGCCGGTTAATCCCACATCGCCGATTTCCCTTCCTGCCTCCCGCATCCCCACTACTCATTTTTTCAGACTCCTCTTAAATCGCAATATCCACTGAATCTTCTCCTTCAGATTACCCGCCCACCACGACGCCGTTCGCATGCACCTAGTCCTTAACCCGCCTAAACACTGGTGCGCGCATGGTTCGCAGAACTCTCATGTTGGTGATGATCTCGCCATGGCTCGTGAATGTGTGAAAATTCGTTGCATGAGATGAGTATGTAAAGGTCCGCACGGTGTGAAATATGTATGGAGGTTGGGCAGTTGGGTTGATGGAGGTCCTTCAGTTTTGGCGACGGAAACATGTCGAGAGCGGCGTCGATGGGGAGGATATGATGGCTGGAAGTAATGGAGATACTCGTCGTAGTCACGCTAAAAGCACGAAGAGGCTAGGTAATGCTTCTTTACAAAAGAGGAGTGAGCAATTCAATTGTTGTAGCGTGTATGATGAGATAGGCCGAAGGGTTGAGTCTGGCCTACAGCATGTAGAGGAGAGAAGAATCTGTAGGCTGTGTAATTGCAGACGAGGTCAGTATGACGAGGATCGGGCTTCTTCAGAGCTACAACAATGTTTCGTAGCTTCTCTACCCCTCCTCAAAAGTAAACAGCCTGCGCCAATCCGAGACGATGCTCAAAATATCCTGCCGATCGCCCTTGCTCCTGTTCAAGCATCTTCAATGGCGTTACCAGAAAAAAGGTAATTATCCATTACCAGATCTAGCAATATTACATTATCAACCCCCCCACTTTAAACTCTTTCAAGCCAAGTGCTGGGTAGAGCAGAAAGTCTGAGTTATCAGCAAAATTCCCCGAGCGCCAAGCCACCAAGATGTCGACCCTCTGTCGACCCTATACCGACCCGCGTTAGAACGTAGGGACCACAATCTTAATTTGCAGTCCGGACCGACTATAGAGTTTCCAGAGCTCCTAGTGCTTCTAGCTGAAATTCGAATGATTGAGCGAAATTTTGTGCGTAGGCGGTGGTAGTAATTACGCGACGGTAATACCTACGCGGCGGTGACAGCTACGCGGCGGTAGCAGCTACGTAACCGTGTAAAGGTGGTTCGTGCACGAGCGTGCGGAACGACTGGACCCACTAGAAGCTCTAGACGTGCTAGCCCTACCTACCTTATTAGGCATGAATCCGAGGATCCGAGCCAGATAGGCGGGCACGTTTCTTATTAGACCCAGGGCTCTTGGCCGAAATTGGCTGGGGAATCTTGCTGAGAGTCGAAAGTATTGAAACAACCTCTCGTATTATGATTAAGCAGTTGATTGACTGTGGGCAAAGTATTAATTCACCTTCAGGTTGTATCATAGTCAATAAGTCGGACTCTGAACAAGAAGAAAAAAAAAATTAGAATTTTCTTAGCTTGGCTTTCTGTGCAGCAAAAGTATACGCAAGACCAGGACCTCCACAGCAAATGCACGGAAGCAGTGAAGACGAATATGTCATTTGTTATTACCTGTAGGAAGAACTAGACATGCCGTAGATCATTCAGAAATGAATACTCAGGAGAACAAGCTATTGTTAGAAAGAAGTAATCCTTCCACGCGTGTGGCCTCAGTATATGTGGCTCGGCTTCGGAAATGATTTTCACCCGGGATCGGAGTAACCGCGGACTCTTAGCCGGGGGTATTGAGAGCAATAAATTTATAGAAGCTAAGAATTCTTTCCCTCAACTACGACTTCGCCCTTTTAAACTACGCTCGTTTCTTCTGACTCTCATCATTTCAAATAGTACGCCAGCCGTTGTGTGTCCACAGATTCTCCGCTCATAACGACCTTGCCCCTTCCGTATTCACTCATAATATCAAAATGGTGGACTGTGACAAGCACCCGGACGACGCCCTGTGCGAGAAACCTGTCAGCACAATGCAAAAGACAGTGATTCCGATATGTATCCTTGCCGGGTACACAGACTCTCTCTCTCTCTCTCTCTCTTGCTTCGAAACCATTCCTAACGGATGACAGAGTTCTTCTCATTGCAGCCATAATCTTCGTCATCTTCGTACGCAGGCGCAATCGACTCGAGCGCGAATGGGAAGATAAAGCACGGCAAAAGCACAGAGACCTTTTCAAAGACGACGATGGCGAATCTGGTCAGTCAAATGGGAAATTACACGACCAATCGCCTGAAAAGCCTGAGAGCTACACTTCGAATCCGCAAGAGCTTTTGAGGAACCAGGGAAGTGCTCATCAGCTTATGCGACTCCATCCGTCTATGGACACCCAACAGAAGCCAGCAGAGCAGCGCTCTTTTGTCTGATTTTCTTTTCCTCTTCGTTTTTAATATTTTACTAAAGCTGGTTCTTACTCCCTGCGCTCCTCCTGCATTAGTTATCATTCATACTCTTCAGCTACATTCTCCTTGCCCTGCTCTATTTCATTTTCTTCTGCAGTAACAAGACAAGAAGTTACTATCGCCTTCGATCCATGCCTCTATCGTCTATTTCTTTCTGGTTTAGTTACTGTGGTTTGTTCCACAACTCTTTTTTTTTTTTGTTGAATACTCTGATCGCATTAACGATGCGCAACATTTTGTTGCATGAATGACTGTATCTCTTCAGCGGCTGGAGAATATGAGAAATCCGAAACGCGCAGATTCAGTCATGCCTCACGGCTGCTGGGAATTGCTAGAAGGAGATTAGCGTGTGTGGCTCGGTCTTCGGATCGCGGCGCAAAACCTACCCGCCGCATTCAACCTACGGAAGCGGAAAACCTACCTTTGGTAAAAAACCTACCATTGATGAAAAACCTACCTTTGGCGAAAAACCTACGTGGAGCTTGACCTACAAGGGGCGTCTCTGCTCCTCGAATGCTTCTCCCACCCCAGAATTCTAACTATTTTCTGACATGACTTCGACCTCTCCATCCACGGCAAAACCAAGCGCCAGGTTCAAATGCCTCAAGTGCGATAAGGTGTATGGTCGGAGTAGCCATTTACGGCGTCATGAGTCCATACGTAAGAGCACTCTACCGAATAAATCGAAAGCAATTTTCTAAGGAAACTAGACATCGGGAAAGCATCCCACGGCTGCCCTTTTTGCAGCCGTAGCTTCGTGAAAGTGTCAGTGCCATATATCCACCACATTGCGGGATACTGACTCTACATTGGCAGTGAGGTTGCTCGCAGACATTCTAAAGACTGCGCCAGGAAGAGAGGTCTCGCTGCACCAAGCGAGGCGAAAAGAGGACGAAAAACACTTCGCTGCGAACCATGTGTCCGTGGCAAGGTCTCTTGTGACAAAAAGCTTCCGTGTGAGCGCTGCTCTAGCCGCGGAATATCGTGCTCATACACAAATCTGAGATGCACTGCAGAAGATCCCATAAACGATCAAGAACCGGCCTCGATGCTTCTGAATTTCATTAATCCGTGCATACGCAGCTATGCAGAAGCGTTGGCAAAAGATGCAATCCCTCAGGTGGATAATGACCATCTACCAATGCACTTAAATTATGAAGTTTGCCTGGAAGACAACTCCATGGGTTTCAACATGCTGCTCTGGGCTCCAAACGATTACTTGCTGCGTTGGGGGGAAGAAATTTACAATGGACAGAATCGCCTTCTGCCGTATCTCCCTTCCGAGCCCCGCGATACCAGCGTCCTCGCCACCCGCTTGGAGCAGATAATTTGCCAATTAGCAGATATGTCGCAAGCAACGGTGCCGGATATTGTGTATGGCTCGCAAGGCTTTGACACAGATCTGGCGAGAGCGATTTTTACACCCACACATGCGCAAGAGTTCATATCGGCCCACTTTAACCTGAATCACTGGAAAATACCCATAATTCATCGGCCGACGTTCAAGCCAGAGACCGCATCCTCGGCACTATTACTTGCCGTCATGTCAATGGGGTCAATGTACTCTGCGCCAACAGACCATGCACTGTCTGTTCGACAATTCTTTGCCGTCATCGAAGACTTCATATTCAGTCACGATATATTTAGGAAACTTCTTAACGGTCCGACGGCATCGCAGCCGTCCTCATATGACGTCGAAATTCTGCAAGCTGCCGTACTCATGTCGTCCCTGCAACGAAGCTTCAACGATCCCGAGACTAGAAGGAGAATCCGGCTAGAGAGGCATCCCCGCTTGGTTGACGTGATTCGGGCTCTGGGGTTGATATCAGTCAGACGGCGGGACACGGGCAATTGGGAGGACTTCATTGAGGACGAGACCCGCATCAGGCGAGTGAACTCTCACCATTTTAGCAACCAAGTTGTTTCTTACAAGTTTTAGGCTTGTCACTTGGACCTTCCTAATTGATAGCCACAACGCACTGTTCTTCAACACCCCGCCATCGATCCTCCTTTCGGAGATGATCCTAGATCTGCCGTGCCACGAGGACTTATTTGAGGCTGAGACCCCCTCGCAATTCCAGAAAATCAAGAATACAGACTCGAAGAGTTTCCTGAAACTATCCATAGGCCAGTTTCTTCATTCTCTTATGCACGGACCATGGTCCGCATCTCAGAATGAACGATACAGGAGCATATCACCAGTGATTCTGCTGGTAACTATTGATGGTCAGTAAACATCCTTCTTTGCAGAATACGGCTGATGAGTCGCGGTAGCCTTGCAGTCTCCGACATTCGTGGCGAAAACGAGCTGTCTTGGGCCAGCTGCAGTGACTCCTATTATTCGCGCAACCGAAAGGTGGAAGGAGATCTGGGATATAGCCATCAAACACCTGGAAGCCAATCATAATCCTACTGTAGCTTGTATGAAACAAAAGATCTGGACTCTCTGGCTCGTGAGAGCAGTTGCAAAAGCCGCTCTGTCCGGAGATACAAGCTGTCGCTACATGCGGAGCATTGCGACCGACTCGTTGGAGGACTTGCGCGAGTTCGTTTTGAAGTACAGAGAAAATTGCGATCAGCAGATTAGCGATTCGAATCATGTAATATATAGGTAGGCGAGGGGGATCTTGGTGTACTTGAGCAGGCTACGAGTGATGGTGGTGGTGGTGGGGGGAGAAATGATCCTGCTCGACCAATATTTTTATTTCTGGAGGCTTTGTGAATCACCCCAGTTTGTCCGCAATAACTAAGCTTTCGCCGTTGGGGAGCACCGTAACGCCACTTTCTTAAACAATACCTTCGGCGATAATATCTACACGAGATCTACAAATGCTGCTCCTCAGCTCAGATACCTTTTCGTCCCACCATTGGATTTCAATCACCCTTGTCATGGCCAAGCATTGCCTTCAGACCGCTTTTCCGAACACCTGAAATCCTCTGAAAGAGCCTATAATGGTGTACATGTCTACAGGATGTTTATCCAGGGCAAGGACCGCCCTCAATAGAGCCTTGCCTTGATTAATGCGAATATCTCCTCATGATATTTGTCTTTCTCCGAATGAACGTTATGTCGTGGATGACGCGTTGCGTTATGTGTATGATCCGAAGCTGTCATAGTCATACACGCTTACGTTGGAGCCTTGCGGTTCAATAGAATCCTCCTGCTGACATTGCTTAGCCGATCCTGGCTGTGCTACCCTGGAGCGGATCTATCGGCCGAGAGCTATCTACTAACATCGTCCGACCTTGTCCAAGCCTCTGGAATCAACCACCCCCCAAATCTGGAAATCCGGAATGAATTCAAAGTGATGGTCCAGAGAGATGCGTAATGTCAAGATTTGAGATCGCATTCCATAAAAGGCTATTTCAACGGTTGATTCTAGGCGTTGAGCATCCATCTGAGCAGAGAAGAACACTTGTATGCTAATTAACTCCGCTCTTCTCCGAATGTAACAGGCAAATAGACATTCTCAGAGTGAAAGCCCCAGCTTATAGCTCAAAATATTTATCTATGTATTTAGGCTCTCAATATACACGCATATTTGCCTCCCTCAAAATGATGGAAAATGGTGAATATGTATTTCCAGATTCGATTTCTCCTTCCATATTTGATTGTATCCCCCAGGAGTTTTGTATGGTAAGACAGGCTGCGGTGCTACTCTGATGTACGGATTGTTTGCTTCGGTGAAGAGCCGAAGGTCTCAGAAACATGGGCAGCCTTGAGCGGCCTCTTCTGCCGATTCGATCCGAAACAACTGACCGATCATCTTTATCTTAGACAAGAAGCTCTGATGTCATTGGTACGAGTTGCTACAGCATTGGAAAACTGCGCTCACATGAGGGAAATACGCAGCAAAATTAGCCAGCTTGATCAATTCTCACATGCTGCGTCATTTATTTTTGGCGAATTTGTACAGCGAACTTTGCAAAAATTTTATTCCTGGCAAAGTATGCAGTCCTTGAGAGTTAACGTTGCTCAAGTTAGTGATCCTGCTGCCGTGTGTCTTGAATATTGGATGCTATGAGGGTTGGTAGGCTTTCAAGGCTGAGACGAGGCACATTCACCTAGGCCGGTGAATCGAAAGAGGAAACGCGCCGGGTCACAGCGTCAGTTCCCTGGAGATGCACATTAAATTTATGTCGATTAAAATATCATTATATTTGTTCTCAAAGTAGTAGTGCCCTTGCACAGCCCTTGATTTTCATACGACCCAAATGAAAAGCGGTCATCTTTAATGTAGCAGAACGAGGGTTGAGCACGTCCATACTGCTAATAGGCTTCGATGTCTGATTTTAGTTTCTATCACATGTGAATTATTTCAATTCTGGAGTGAGCTAATGGTGAATTGAACATATCAATAACAATTTAGTCCATGTTAACTTTCACTGCCACGTCCTCATTGCAGATCGACCGGCTTTGCCCAACAGTCTTCATTCACCAATGTAACCTGACGGAATCTCTCCAAAACCCTGCTCGCTGTCAAGACCCACGAGCCCGTCAGCCAGGACATTTCTGTCAGACAGATCAAAAGAGGGAAGGTTACAATAGGGTGGCCCATTCCACGGCGCAGATAATCCTGCACAATCATGATCGAAATTCCTCAAGTGAAAAGGGTCCACAGAGGAATCTACGCATAAGGCCCCACCGCTGGCAGCTGAGTATCCAGTTGTCAGTGTGCCTACTTGTAGATTATCCCAAATTGGAAGCACCTGCGTTATTGGCATCCCTGGTTCAAGTATACTATCCAACCCTGTTTCCGTAATTGTTTTCCCTTCATTACCTTTGCACAAACGTCTCAAACCGCTGTCCTTATCCCTTCGTGTAAGCTCCGGACGTGAGTTTAGGGCTGTGGGATGTAGATCAAGTATTTCCAAGGGATAAGTGACTTGCTCAGGAGTCTGATATTGCTCAAGGGTCCTAGGTGCTACATCTCCGGCTTCTGCCCACGTGGAGAAATTTGTCTGACTTTCTGTAGATGAGAAAGTAGGGCTACAGCGCTCTGGAATGCATTTCGTCTCCAGAGCCAAGCGTTGTAAATTCCAAAAGGAAGGAGGACTTTCCAAGCTGTGATCGTTTCCTGGAGGGACGTCTTCACTAGGACCAGTAGTCTTCATACGCTCAAAACGCTTGAAAGTGTACTCCTGGCAGTCCAAAACGTTTTTGAACAGTTCTCTTCTGAACTTTTTATCCACTTCAAGGTCTTTGAAGAAGTGTGAAGGAGGGAATCGCTCTTCGAGAGCGTGGCCCAACGCATGCCGGCTGAAATTCTGGTATTCGATATATTCCCCATCAACTGGTAATCCTACATCCACATCTGCGGAATCTTAGCGTGAATACAGTGTAGTCTAAGAATCAGGTCGACTTACAAGGGCTCGGCACATCTACTTCTTTTGGGAAAAGAATGCGGTAGATTTCATTCCACTTCTCCTCGTCCGACATTCCCGCTGAAGGACGTTTTCGGCTACGGAGTTGCCTTTCTTGCTCCTTAGAGAAGCCTGGAGCACATGTCGAGCTTCTTAAATCGCATACTTCCTTGGCTCTTTGATGCTCCTCAAGGGAATATTCTGTGTCAAAGACTTCGTGGCACCGGGAGCACCTGGTATCGGAGGCTTTATGTTTTCTGTACAGGTGCTCTCTGGAAAACGTTCGGTCATTACAAAACTTTTGCAAGACGAATTGGTGTCATTAAACTTACTTGACGCGAAAGATTGTGGGAAATCCAGGATACGCGCATGATATGGAAGGAGGTTTCTGCGAAGGATATCTTCTATAATAAGGACAACCAAACTTCCGTGCTGCAGGCGAATCCTGACTTCGTTCCGTTGAGCATACGCAAGATACCCCACACTGGCAGTGGTCTTCCTTGGTGCCGATACAGGAAGAAGGGCCCAGCTTCCTTGATTTTGTGCCCGATCCACCACAGTCGTAGATGTTACTCTGCTCGGCGGTCATTGGCCACGGCAGCCTTAACAATATCTCTCGGCACCAAATTGCGGGATTGCTCGAGCACATATGAGAATCCGTTCTACTCCAAATATCCCAGACTTGCTGATACTCCGATGTGCGAAAATCTCCGTGATTGCAACCTCAGCCTTGTCTGGGCCAGAATTTAGCTTTTCCCGGCGTGTCCTGAGGCACTCGATTCCAGCCAGTGGGGTTTGCCTTTGATTTTGCTGACAAGAGCCCAACTTTCAGTGGAAGTTTTCCGGTGGGCTTTCTGGACAACACTAAGTCTCCCTAACAAGGCTGAATGAGAATGAGTTGAAAGGTGGGGTAGATTGATAGGGGAGGCAGTTGGTTTTAAATTGCGCGGAGCCGCGTAGCATGCATGTCAGCCTTGATTCAGTGCGGACCAGATCATAGGTAAGAGAATCCTATTGGTTGCCTTTCATGTGGCATGTGCTGTGTGTAGCATGCAGCCTAGGAAAAGTGGTAGGCGCATTAGACGACGTAGCGGGGCTGATGGTCGCGCTATTGCTAGTTGCGTTGAAGTGCCGCACTACGCATCAGGCTGTGTCACCGATCGTATCTTGGTGCGGGCGTATCATTTCGCAGAGCGGGCAAGGCTGAAATTCTGCCTATTCCGGATTCAAGCAAACGCATTATTACGTACAAGGCTGAATTGCTACAGTCGTCTCCAAAAGGAAAAAGGCCAAGGTTGGTCTACCAATCTATCAAATAAAACATGTGTTCAACCGTACCCCTTTACCCAAACAAATATGACCGAGAAGTGAGGATGTTACATGTGCTAGTTAAGGAGGAGAAAATGAGAAAAGGATGATGGTATGCGAAGAAGAATTAGAGAGCTTTCACTATGAGTAAGATACTTTGAGATATTCCAGGTAGTCTTGCCAAGCGATAGTCTAGACTGGTTCAGTGTTTGATTCCGTCTAGGATATTGCAGACGGGGTATTGCAAAGCCGTGGCTCATCAGCTTCCTGACGCCATCTGGAGAATAGCGTATCAAGACATTGACCCACGACTTTGATGATGTTTATCTGCTTGTAATCCTCGGAGGAGTCAAGAAGTTTATCGATGGCGTTCTTTATGTAAGATGGCAGCTCCCGCTTTAGGGAGTCTTCATAATCCAGGGCAACCGATGCTGTGTCGCAGTCTAGACGATGATCAGTACATCAGGAGGATGAGAGAAATTGATAATGGCTTACAGGGAGAGGGAATAGTTTCGTTGGGAAAGAGAATGGAATATATCTCGTTCCATTTCTCCTCTTCCCTGGCGCTGGCTCCAGATTTGCCAACCCTTCTCTTACTTTTCAGAGCCTTCTCTTGTTCCATAGTGATGCCTTCAAGAGGTATGTCCGGGTTAATTGGACAAGGTACTTCGGCTCTTGAATGATCCCGCAGCTCTGCATCTGATTTAAATCGTGCCATGCACCGGGGACATCGGTGCTGCGGTTGCATATGCTGTCGATATAAATGTTCTCTGTCAATATCAGCGACGGGCTTTGGAAAAAAGGTAGCCAAGGTTCGCGGGACGCACTTGAGTCTTGCAATGTTGCTGAAGCCCGGGAAGATGCAGGATGGTCTTGTCGTTGTAAGCTTGCGTTTGAAGAAAGGGCAAGCAAGCCTTCGCTTATCTCCCGACGACACGCTTGAACTGTTGTCATCCTGGTTCTCGCCATCTTCTGGATGTGAGAAGTGGCCCGCGTCATCCATCTTTCGCCGTTTCGCCGCAGTTGTGAAAGTAGCTTCATTTTCCCTCTTCAGGGGACTCCGACTACCGGATTCCCTTTTTGGAGAAGGAGTACGGACATTTCGAATATCTGTATCTTCTCCCGGATCTGAATGAGAGCACATTTTTAGCTCGCTAAGGTACGCTAAGTCGGCGTGGCTAATGTTTTGACGTCAGCATCAACAAAAGCAACCTCAAGTGGTGGTGGCCAATGAAAGAAGAGACGAACCGAACGATCCCAACTCGAATAAAAGACAGTTTAGACTTTGGACAATCTACTCAGCGATCGACTATAGTAAAGGTAAAGAGATGGGTGCCCGACGTATAAAGTACTGGAACCACAAAGGTAAGGTGATTGCAGCAAGAGCTGCACGACTCCGACCCTACGAATTCAGGGCTTCTTCGCACTCTGGGCGCGATACTTCTGCACTGATACGAAAACCCTAATCTTTTCGGTATATCCGAATCATCCGGTTGTTACTGGGCGCCAGTTCGTCTTCTGTGGGCAAAGTGGGAGCCAACTTGAAATGCGGATGCTGAAGACCATGTCAGAGAGTGGGAAGTAGCGTTCTCGGTGCGGAGCGTCGGGACATAGAATAGCTCAGGATCTGCGGCTTCTGTGACTTCAATCCCTCAAGCTTTTGAGACCATCGATTGGGAATAATTTGAATTACTGGGTGGATGCGGGTTAGCGGTTGATGTGGATACAGGAATATAGAGAAGCACCGTACGACAGCACACTTGACGACTATATGCTCATGAGGCTCTGAGATGAAAGCTCGACTGCAAGGCTGTCTGTCGCGATCAAGGAACTCGCAAGGGCGGAACGCTAGTATATGGAACAAGCAGGCAGCAACGTGGCAATACGCACGCGCGGCACAGGCACATGAACGCAGGACTTCGCCCCATTTGGCTTGAGTTCTTGTGCAGGATGAGCCACCAGCCGACCACGAACTCAGCCTCGTCGAGAATACGATAGGGATATATAACCGCCCTACCAAGGAATGCTGAATACATTCAACCCACACCTCCTTCTTTGGAAGTATTGCGAATTATAATCCAGGCCCCGACCGAAAGTTCGATGTATGACTCATCCACCAAAACCAAGGCAGCGGTTTGCTTGCCGAACGACCCTATTGGCATGTTGCGGGCCGTGCTCCGCACTGAAAAAAAAAGGGTCGCGTGTCATCCAACAAATCAAATCGTTGGAAGCCGTTTCACAATGTTTCTAACCATGGGATTATCCGAGGGAAGATGTCGACGTACCCGACCCGAGCAAGCCGCAGGCCAATCTGAGGTGAGCGATACTTCGAAAGAAAACCGGTTTACAACTCCTCTGGTATTGACTCGCAGGGAAACTATGACACGACCATTGTCCTCATGTGACGAAAGAACAGCAAATGTGGCAAGCGGTGGCGGTTGAGCAACGGGCGCATATTTATACTTGGCTTGGTTAGGCAGCAGCCATTTCGCCTTAGCGGACGACGCCGGGATGATCCTGGATGCCAAGCGTGTCTGTGAAAGAAGCGAGGGGTTGGAGAAAGCAGTGCAGTGGAATCGAACAATGCTAACATCTTCCCAAAACTCGTGACTCTTGTTTTGCGCTGCACTGATTTTGCTCCAGCCATCCACTGTATTCTTGTGTTACTTGGGTATAAGTGAGTAATTTCCAGAAAAGTGGGCCTCTGTGGGAGTAGGTAGTTGCAGTATAATTTCAGGGAGGCCGTCTTGCAGAGATCGGCTTAATCCGTCCTGCCGTTATCGGTTCACAGTCTCCCTTCACGTACCATGTGAAATTGAATTAGCACAACTTTTTGCGTAGACGCATGGTGACCCAAGCTCTCCGATATAACGAAAGAGAGGGAAGTGGGTGGCGAAACCTGAGTCCGTACTGCGAGGAAGTAATACTACTTGCGTCAAGTCCAATTTACATCTTGCCTATGACTAGATGTCAGCTTACTGTGCTTTGTTCATCGTACTGCCGCCGTCACAAGCAAGATACGATACATACTCGTGATGCCAGTCGCAAGACAGACAATGTCTGAGCGAGGAAACCTCTGTTGTAGAGAGTAAACAGTCGTAGCGTTACAGCTTGCTGTTACATTGCGTACTAAAATGCAGAGATTGGTCACAGCTAGGCGAATAAGCTGTGACATGGCTTTGAATGGGCATAGAGGAGCTCAAGTCAAACAGCTACACACTTTTCAGTTTATACAACAATTTAATATCTATATAAATACTTAGTTTTATTACTTTATTACACTTTGCCTACACTAGGCGCTAAGTTGTAGGGAGATGGCTGCAAGGCAGAGTGCAAGAGAATTTTGGCTGCCTTCAGCGGGTAGGTAGGTTGTGGGAGGGCGCTAAATTAGACTTTGTACCATCGCAGAAGCTAACGGGCATCTGCTTACAGGGAGTCTTGTGTGATTGAAGTATTCGTAAATTACCTGTTGGTGTAGCCGGATGCGCTTTCAGTGACATGCCTTGAACTGAATATCTGTGTGTTGCAGGGAAGGTCTGTGGTGAGCCTTTGTTAGTTGGGCAAGGAATAAAGATGCCGGATCGCTCACTCTTTTACAACAGAAAGACACCTTCTTTCTGCACGCTCTTGAGCATGGCAGCTGCTTGCACACAGTGGTGTGCCACTACACGCCTTCTTAGCTACGATGGGCATCCGTGTTTTAGGTTTCAGCCGCAGGCCAGCTGATTACTAGTCAATAATGAGGCTTCTTTGAGTCACGCGGCGGATAAAACCAAAAAAAAAAAAAAAATATGGGCGGACAACACGGGGGAACTGAAGATTTAATGCTCACAAGAATGTTCTCTGCAGCGCGTGATGACATGGTGGCTTGGCCGAGTATGCCTTAAGTCGAGCAATCGCGTACAGTTGCCGATAGGAAGGCGAGAGCCTGCCCTTTTCTGCTCACCAACAGGGATATCACTGCTCTGTCTCGGGGATGATCATTGTTTATGAGGGGTCTGGCCTGAAGGTTCTCTGAATACATCGAGCCACTTGCAGTCCAAGAAATAAGGTTATGAGATAGGTCACTCACTTGCGGATTATGAATCTAACCCGAAAACGCAGACCTGGCACAGAAGGACAACCAATTGTGTCCAGATTAGCAGCTGTTGCCTATTGATTCACACGCAGAAACTGCCTTAGACGTCAAACGACGCAGCTATTCAATGCAGATTCGCCCTAAATGCGCAGGAAAGCCTGTCACACAAGTGCGGTTTTGATCAAGCCAATATGTACGCATCTGCGGTGTTTGCGCCATTCGCTGATTACGCAACACTGCCTCCTTTCCAGACTGACTTTGTGAGATGCTTCACCTTGCGGTATGTCAAGGGCGCAGTTTGTGAAGTGATCATTTGCGTTTCACCGCTCCGGTTGGTGTGGGCCTCGGTCTGCCTCTTTTGCATGGCCACACGCAAATCAGCCCGAGGAAGCTATGAAAGGCCCCCCCGAGCTATCTAAATCGAACATAAATACAAGGATCGATTTCTCTGGACTTGATCCATAGTCGATACCCAAGCAACTCTCTATCCACTACGCGATACTTGCCAGCGCAAGCACGTTATCAGACGCCTCGGCTATTTCCCTCAGCTATGAAGCTCCCGGTGCCTACCATGTTCTCCCTACTCTCCGCTTTTGGTTTCATCTCACACGGAAAAATTTACTATTGTTGTCAATGCCACTACGGCCCCATGAACGAGGATTATCAGCCGTCCTGCATTAATTGTGGCACCCCGGCGTGTTACTATTGTTGTTGGGAGAACGCAGATAGCAACGAAGGCGCCCCTGAACTGTACCACTCGAAACTGGCCAACGATCCCATGACTGCTCTTGGTTATATTTCAGCGAAGGCTTCGCCTCAAGCGTCCGTCAACGAGGCTGATGAGAAATAATCGTCGGCCAGGCATCTAGAGTCGGGACGCGGGACGCTTCCAGTTCCTCCTGACGCTCTAGAAAGCCTGTTTGAGAGCAACGGATCGGGTGGTTCGGGCAATGATAATGCCTTTATTCTCGCTATTTGAGCGTGAGTACCGCCTTACAACCCTTGCGTTGGTTCTGGTTTCCGTGCTGACCGCTACTCAGTGACATCACTGACGATCGTCGGCTGACACTTTAGCTGAAAGTATACGGGCGGCATTCTTGTAATTCAGCATTACGATACCATCTTCGCATAGGCTAAGTCGTGGGCGGAACCAATGAGCAACAGTGCGAGTGAGACTGGAGGAAGTTCTTTCCGTGTTTCTATTATCTTGTTTGGACGTTGCTTTGAACCATGAGCTAGGCGGTCCAACTTATTATGATCCGCGTTGCACTTTCTGTGAATAGAGACAGTTTTCGTCACAAACTTTCAAGTTGAATGAAGTGAAGAGAACGTTGAGGCGAGGCTGGGAGGGGCACGGTTGCTTGTACCAGAAGCTAATCACATAAGCAAGAGCCGCAACGTTGAAGAGGGGGCGTGACGAAGACGATGAAGAACATGTGCCCGTTACGACCGGACCGCAGCGCTTTTTCTAGGCAGCAATCGTAACTGCAACATGTCCTCAAGATGCGGCTCTTGAACTCATCAGGCTGACCGGAAGGCTGCCTGATCAGAAGCGCCACCGAATGGAAGGATTCAGTATCGAGCACGTGACAACGCGTTTCTGCCTATCTACAAACGTTTCACCGCGATCCGACCTGCATCCATCTTACAAAGGAGGAAACCTTCCCCGGCGTTCACCGCGTCAACCAACCAGCTCCAGCAGCACTGCCTCCGCCTGGACCAGTTCAACCGCCACGACGCCTTGTGCGCCCACCTCAACCGTCTCGGCCGCCTCCTCTCCCAGCTTAGCGCCGGTCGAGGTGTCGAACGTGACACCCGACACGTTGACCTCGCTCTTCGCGTTCGTGCCTGGCGCGCTCAGCCGCAGCACGCTGACACTAGCACCCTCCTCCCACGGCGTCGAGACCCCAAGCTGCCTCGTCGGCCTCGTCCCGTTGCTAAACACCGTCCCGTCCGTGACGCTCAGCGTGCTCGGGTTGCTCAAGCCTTCGGTGCCATTCCACACGCCCATATCCAGGAACACCAGCTTCTGCAAACTGCCGCCGGCCCTGTAGACGGCGTACCCGCTGAAGTCGGACGCGTTCGCGCCCGGCAGCGCCGCAACGCCGAGGTCGTCGCCGTCCGCGCGCGCGATGACGTGCGACAGGAAGTAGTGGGCGTAGAAGCCGGGGCGGATGCCGGCCTGGAGGGACTCGTTCTTGTACTCGTAGGCGACGGGCGTGAAGGACGAGTACTCGCTCTGGGCGCCGAGGTGGAAGTAGGTCTTCTCGATGCCGATGCTGGCGGCCAGCAGCACGTAGTCGACGCCCCACAGGGCGGCGCCGAAGGTGTCGCTGATGCCGCTGCGGCCCGAGCACGAGACCGAGTTCGTCTCGCCCAGCACGAGCGGCGACCCGGCCGCGTCGGCCGCCGCCACCTGCGGCACGTACTGCGAGACGTTGAGCCACAGCGTCGTGTGGTTCGAGAGCAGGTCGAGCCGCATGCGGTACCACCGCGCCGTGTCGCACGTGCTCTGCGGGTACAGGTGCACCGAGTACGTCTCGATCAGGCCCGGGTCGACGAGCCCGCCGCGCGTCAGGTTCACGATGTCGAAGTCGTCGATCTCGTCCTGCTGGTCCGGGACCCACGGCGGGTCGGCGAAGACGGCGGCCTGGAATTTGGGCGGGTCGGCCTCGCCCCGGTACCAGTCGGATTCGATGATCTGGCCCGTCAGGTTCCGGAACTGCTCAATGTACTGCGCGACGTCCCAGCCCTGCGCCCGCCAGCCTTTGCTGATGAAGTGGTCGATTTCATTGCCCAGTTCGAACAGCGTGAGCTTGTCTCCCAGGGCCTTGTGCACGGCTTCGGCTTCAGCGACCGCGTTGGCCCACGCGGAGGTGTTGACGTGGAGGTTGAGTGTGTAAATCAAGTCCGTGCCTTCGGGGAAGTAGTCGGCCCAGGTATCGTACCAGGCGGGGCTGATGTTGAAGAACTGGGCTGTTGCTGGGGTCGGGATGGAGATGGAGGTGACGTTGAGGTTCGGGTGAAGATAGGTCTGATCCGCGGTGTTGCCGCCTACGCGAAATGGCGGTGGCTTTCCCGTAACATTGGCGATGACGCTCATGAGATTGGTGGCCAGGTCAGACTGTAGGTAGTCGTCGACCCAGACGGGCTCGAGCGAATAACCGTACGCATCCGGAAGTAGTACGCGTGTAGAGATGTTGGCAGGTACAGATACGTTGCTGACTTTATCTGCCGCCGCCACACCCAGAGCGGCGAGAGTGTACGGTGCGGCACGAGTGAGCATCATGCTGGATGCGATTGAGGGAGACAGTAGTGGAAACGAGCCATTTCCACCCGCCAGGAACCGGTGAAGCTATATATATCATGTCACTATTAGCAAGCCGAACCCCGGCAAACCAAGATTCGGTTATAAGTATTTTCTCCGGTGGATTGTGGGATGAGGTCTGACCAGGCGATGATCTGCGGAGGCTGCGGGGTAGCCAATACGAGTGCTAAAGGAGAAAGCGGAAGAGAGCCGGATGAATGCAGGCCGAACGCAAGATCTTGCTCAATTGCGCCATAGCTGCTGCAGATTGAGGATTTACGGTGCAATTGGGTTGACAGGCACAGATCAGGGGTGCCACATCGTTGAAACAACGTGATTTACAGCGCATTCAAGCAACGCCAATCCGGGCTTGTAACGTGCGGAAGGCTGATGGGGCGCTGGGGGATCAACGCGGAATGACGACGCCAAGACTATTATCCACCAATCGGAACAGACGTGGGCGCGTGTGTCTCCCTACATGCAAATAATATTACCCCGAGTGGCTAGGAACAAGTAAATAGCATCAGGACATGATTAAAACAGGATGTTCGAAACGCTGGAAAACACACTTATCAACACCCACGCGAGCAAATCACAATTTGATCTCTCATCCCTGTCTCTCCAAATCAGTTCTGCGAAAGCGTGCCTTGACACAATACACTCACCAATGCAGGCTTCCATCTCGGCTAGACCGGAGCCTTCGAAGAGCTTCGTCGCTCTAATTTCTTTGGCTTCTTCTTGCCAGCCTTTGGCATATTCCAATACTGCTCATTCGAGGCGGTAGAAGTCTCCGTCTTCGGCGTCTGCACGCCAGAATCAGTCCTCTTGATCTTGTCCTCCACAGCCGGATTCGCTGGCTTCGCCGCTGCTCCCGCAACGCCGTGGCCGCTGTCCCTTCGCTTCTCTTTGTCTTCGGGAGCTGCCGTGTTCTTGATTTCTTTGGGAGCAACCTTCTGAGCCTCCCTCGGTGCCGCCTTTTTCACCTCCTTCTTCGGTGCCGCCTTCTTCAACTCCTTCTGTGCATTGATCTTCTCACTTGTCGTCTGCACCTTCGGCTTCTCCTCCGCCTTCCTCTCCCCCTTCTCATCCTCCCCGGGCTCCTCCACCACAAAATTCGCCGCCATGCACCTCCCGCCGTTCGTCGGCCCCACGTCCATCGGACACGCGCTCATCACGACGACCACGTCCCTCTCCGCCCGCAGCTTCACCCACCCGCCCTTCTCCCCGCCCTTGCCCCACCTGCCCCCCTCGTACCTCCGCGGCTCCCGCACCACCACCTTCCCCGTCCCCGGGCTCACGCTCGCGTTCATGAACAGGCTCAGCGGCACCGGCACGCTGTTGATCGTGACGTCCGCGCCGACGGTGCGCGCGCCCTTCAGCCCCGTGCTCTTGTTGAACTCCTGCAGCGCCAGCACCGCGTTCTCCGCGCACGACCCGTGCTCCTCGCCCTCTTCCGCCTCCGCTAGCTCCCGGTAGGTCGTCGGGTCGCACGCGGGCAGGATGGTGCCGTGGCGGAGCGGGATCGCCGTCGCGTCGTCGGAATCGGCATCGGCGGCGGTGGTTGGAGGCGTCGTGTCTTCGAGCAGGGTCAGCAACGGCCCGTGGAGGTTGGAGAGCAGCGTGTTGCCGGGCGCGGGCGAGAGCGATTGCAGCGCGTCGATGGTGTGCGGGAGGGAGAGGTATTCCATCGGGCCCGTGCTCCGCTGCGAGGCTTGCAGTTTGGTGTATGCGGTGTAGGCGGCGTAGAGGGAGCCGGCGGTGCCCGAGCCCGTGGCCGCTGGGCGTGATAAGTGGTGTTGCTCAGTCGGATGGACGGTAGGGAGGAGGGTGACTTACCGGAAAGACTGGCGGCGCCGACGGGCGTCTTGGAGAACTCATAGAGCTGTTCGGCGTAAGACTTGTTCGGGTCACGATGGTGTGAGGCTGCGAAGGCGGAGAGGGCCTCTTTGCCGCTGTTGGGGAGGTAGGACGTGAAGGAAGCGCCGGAAGGTAGGTAGGAGAGCCAGCTTTTCGAGTTCCCTTTACCATCCCTGGCGTCGGTGCCGGACTTTTGGTCCCCGCCGTACGCAGCCTTTGCACGGGCACGGATTGCGGGAAGATAGGATCCCCAGCTCTTGGAAGACTGGACGGACTTCGCGTCTGCGTAGTCGTCCTCTGACTTGTCGGACGGAGTGGCCGTTCCAGCAACTTTCACTCCCTCTTCCTCTGCCTGGGCAGGTGCATCACCTTTACCCGTCTGATCCTGGGCCTTCTGAGGCTTGTCATCCACCCTTTGATCCTTTTCCTCTGCTGTCTTCTCGTCGGCCTTTTCCTTCGCAGACTCGTCCACTGTTTGGTCATCGCTTGTTTTCGCAGCGTCTTGTGACTGTCCCACAGCAGGCGCCTGCCTTCGGTATCTCAAGGCTGATACGGAGCGTACGGAAGGGACGTAAGAAGCCCACGTGCGAATCTTTTTACCGTCCACCGTTTCGGTCGTCGGCTTTGCCGTACTCGCAGATGGTGCCTCTGCGCCTGCCGTCGCCTGTGCGGCTTCGGGCTCGTCCTTGGGGGCTGTCATGGGCTTATCCACAGGGCTCTTCTGATCTCCTCTAGGAACTTCAGTTGCAACGGCCGCATCTGCAGGTGGCCTCTGTTCCTCGTGGGTATCCCTCTCAGCTTCCTGCTGAGCCTGCTTGATCGCCTCCTCTTCGGCCTTGTCCTCGGCCTCAGATTCCTTATTTGGCGGATTTTGGAGCGCAAACGCCCAAGTGTCGACAGTTTGACTCCCGTAGGTGTTGATGATTTTTATCGAATGGCCTTTGGGCACGAAGGTCGCAATGCCGTGGCGGGCGGGCACACTCTGCCTTTCGCCAGCCATGCTGCTGAGGTCGGTCGCAACACCGGAGTATCAAGGAAAATAACAGCAAGGAGGCACAGAGCGATCTACAAGAAGCAAGGGTTCATAGAGGAGATGAAGGTGGATGAGAACGAGCTTCTTCACCAGAAACTGGCTCACTACCTAAGACAGCGGCGTACATGACGTACGATGGCGCACCGAGCGGGCGCGCTGGGGTGCAGTCGCGAATTCTGGGATGAATGGGCGACGCGGAGGCGTGCGTCATAAGGCTAGGCGATGAATGGCTGATGCAACTTGCAGAAGTTGGACGGCGACAGGGTTGGGGGCGGCTTTAAAGAAGCCACGCACGTGACTTGATTCTATCCGCGATCGCACCCGGAGATCATCCGCTATCGCTTGGCTTGAGAGCTGATCGAATCTTCGCCGGTGCGTCCTCCGCTCCATCCCCGCACCCGTCTCGCCCTACAACGACCGAATTCATTCAACGACAGTTGCCACTCGTCGGCCGATACTGCTCGCCGGCAACGAACCAAGTCGTCTCGCCCTCGCGATGGACATAGCCCACTCGTCCTCCTGCTTCGGATGGTTTCGCCGTCACGACCGTGCTTTTAGCCTGAGGCACACACTGTCGCTGTTGCAATGTCCGCGCACAATTTAGGTTCAACATTAGCCCGAGCGGCCCGCATTGACATCAGTCCGTCATGACACGAGATTGAAAGACCATCTCCCGTGCTGTTGTTGCCTTTTCTGACCAGGATACACTGAGCTGAGCTTCATTGGGTAACGATGATTTCGATTTTGGGAATACGAAACATTCATTAAGGCTGCTGCCTTCGGTAAAAGTAGGCAGGCAGGGCACTGCCGGATACTTTTGGGAAGCAGGCTTGGTCATTGTCCAAAATGCGGATGGAGTGCAAGTTGTCTATGGAGAAACACAACTTACGTACAGGGCGAAACGCCGGTTTTACATTCTATGACCTTTCTCAATTATCAGTCCCTCGTGCAGACCTTTGCGACGCCAAAAATCGATTAACCTTTACTCCGAAAATCCGTGGTATCTCATCGCGTTCCGTATATCCCCAGTCCTTCACAGTTTCTCCACTATACGCATGCTGTATCCGTGGCGCTGTAACAGGCTGTCCCAATGCCTCTCTCTCTCGGTTGAACTGCGTCGCACGCCCCCACATGATAATCTCTCGGACACAGTCGGTTCGTCGTGGAGGTAGCGAAGCATTGTGGGTGTATTGAAGTCCTCAGATCTGAGAGGTGTCAGTGCAGTCCTAAAGCGCTTAGCTATAAGGGGCACCGACCCGAGAGAAGCGCCATATGGGTCCCGAGGGTCCAGTCGAAGGCGTTGTGGATACTGACGAGCGGGCTCGGGCTGAGCGGCAATGGTGGTGGGTGGGCAGTATGCACAGGCCGGCGCGCCGCACATAACGCAACCGGCGTGGACGGCGGAGAGCATGGGCCCGTACTGGCACTTGCAGCAGTACCAGGCGTTGAAATCTGGCATCGAGTAAGGCGTCGCTACGCTGTCGCCTGGGGCGGGAGTTCCATAGGAGGCCATCTTCTTCAGTGGTGAGTAGTCTTGTGATTGGTGTCTTTGTTGGTTCATCTGATGTGGATGGAGGCAGGAGAGGCACAATAGTAGTCAACTGAGCCGATGGTAGGAAAGATTCCGATTGTAAGTCTCAGCAATTTTATAACGGTGCTGTGGGAGCTTGTCGCAAGTGCGTGGGAGCAAGAGGGCGAAGCACCTTGGTCGTCTGGTACGCTCTGCCTAATTGCCCTTCCACCTTGCTCCTCAGTTGCGCACAACGTGGGTTTCTGCCCCTACGCGTTGGCAGTAAACCTGACGCATATGTGGGAGTATGAGGCACCTTAGTATTCATTTCACCAGGAGGATAGGAGGACGCCCTCATCGCCTGAGGAAATGCGCTAATGGGAGGGACGGCACCTTATTGCTCATCCGCGCAGGCAGCGGTGAAGGTGGGTTCAACCATTTTCCGAACTGAATTTGGGTTGGGCCACCTAATTCATCATTAACCTTAATGCTCACTTGCGTGGTAGGGACGTGGCATGGGCTGTGGGAGGTTTTTTTTTTTTTTTTTTTTTTTGGACGCGCGACCAACCCACAGCGCGGCTATCGACAATAATGCGCACATGCGCACGCGCTCGCTCGTCTTCCGGAAGTCGGCCAGGCACATCAAGCTTGACCAGGGCTGGAACCGCACCTGTCGTCTAGCCGGCGAACGGCCAGGCTCCCTGAATCCACAGCAGCATGACCGCGCATGCGGCCTGTCGGCACAGTCAAGGCAGTCTTCTGGCGTCATGGCTCGTATCCGAGCGCTCAACATTCGGCTGCCTGCCAGTTGCCTGCACGCCCGGCCTAAGGCCAGACCGTCAAGCCTCAGGACATGACCATGATTCGTTCAGGCGGTGGGACAAAGTGGGCTGGCTGCATGTTTCTGGGCGTATTTGGGGGCTAGCGTCTGCACCGCCACCAGCTCGATAAGCCACATCCCTCCCTTGATTGCTGCGCACGACTGATATCCTCCAGCCTGGTGAGAGGAGAGGCCGCACAATGTTTCCTCCCGCCGCGATGGATTCGCTCCTACTTAACCATCCTTCAGGCGCCTGCTCCAACCTCGGACCTCAGCCCCAGTTGGCCCGCGAGACTCGCCACAATCCGCAGTCCTCAATCTACTCCCTTCACCAGCCTCCGCTAGGACCTAATTGAAAGCCTCGTTCTTTGTAAAACATGTCATCTTCGCTCTCGGACCAGTGGAGCAAGAGTTTGAAGAAGATCACCGCCATAAACCGCTTTGCTCAGTCAGATGCTGCTGGAATCAAGCCCGGCGAAGATGCGCACGATCTCATTGATCGCACCAGATACCGCAGGCAGAACCTGGGTGCAACGCCAACCGGGAACCAACATGCTTTCCATATAGCTCAAGGTGGTCTCTCTGGATCTCTAAGAGGTCTTGATCCTGCCGTGCCCTTGAGACATGGTTCCACGTCCTCTGAATCGACATGCAGCGAGCGGAACAGTGTCAACAGTTCCTCTACCAGATCTGCATCAAGTCATCGCCGCATCGAGGCCCATCGGATCTCACCGTATCGAAAACATGTCCCAAGCAGGCCTTCTCACCATCGTCCTCCGTCATCTCTCTCGGATGCCTCAGAGACAGAGCCCCCATTCTACTCGAAGTTCTCCAAGTGGTGGGCCGAAAGCCCACTCATCACACCCGTTTCTGAGTTCGGTAGCGCTACAATCACTGCGGCGTCTACGACCCCTTCTCTCACTTCTGGAGCCACTGCATCAACCTGCGACTCATTGCCCGAGGCCTTTGTTCTTGACTCCGCCTCAGAAAAGCAGCCGGTGTAAGTGAATTTCCTTCTTCGGCAATGGTTGCGGCCTTGAAGGGATCATTTGCTCAGCAAAGCCGCTAACACGTATTTGACTCAGCCACTCCGGGGGCTGTTGGCCGCCTCAAAGCTCGTATACGAACGTGAATACGTCAACTAATGGTTCAACAATGTCACCTCCGTCGACACCCGGATACACTTTCCACGAACCCCCGAACCCTTTTTATACCACGGTCATTAACCGTTCGGAGACAAGCCTTCGTTCTCTCAACCCCAAAATGTCTACCTCAATGCCCCGTCAAGGCTCCTCACAAGAGAGCGTCGTCCACACCAACAATGCAGATCAGACAACTTCGAAACATGATGACGGGTCTCAGAAAGACAATGCACGGAACCGCTCCGAGTCCGACGCCTCAAAACCATCCAACGACGAACCCTCTACTCCGAGAAAGAGTAGTGATGATCCTCCATCTGACCACGAAGACAGCGGTTCTTCTTCTGACGGCTTTACCGATATCATCCAACAGGACGCTCTCGAGAAGATCCTATCGCCCATCAAGCATGTGGTCGTGGAGAGAATAGTATGCCACATTCTAAACTCTCCAGAGCTTGTCGGCACTGAGGTCTTCATTCGTCAAGCTCAAGATAGGAAGCTGTCACTGCCTGCTTCGCCAATCCCTTTCGAACACTTGAAGCTCTCTCCGCAGGTCGATACAAATAGTGTAGATGATGCAGAGAGCAAGGGTAATAGTATGGATCGCATATTCGATCACAACAATGACTTGCAGGATGGTAATAACGGCTCTGGTCCCGCATCTCAACACCGCAAGGACGCTGGTACAATTCACAGCAACCCTAAGGCCGCAGTCACTAAGTCCCCAACCAGCCCCCATTCCGGTCAGAAGCGTAAAGAGGCTCCCGGAGGAGACTCTGGTGACGACGACGACGATGATGATAGCGAGGATGACGGCAGACGGCGTCCTGCTCTCAAGGCACCCCGAGCAGGCCCCAATAGGCGAATTGCCTGCCCTTACTTTCAGCGCGATCCTGCCAAGGTACCCAGAGCAGATTCTTGCTTCCGCAATGGCTTTCAAAATATTCACAAAATGAAGTGAGCAACCCAGGTGTATTACTTCTGCCTTACTTTGTGACTAACTTCCAAAGGGAACACCTGCACCGCGTACACAGCCATTCTATCCAATGCCCTCGGTGCTTTCAGGTTTTCAATAGAGAAGACCAATTGAACGAGCATCTGAGGGCCCTGGGATCAGACCTCTGTCAGCCCTCGGAGAATCCTCCTGTGGTCGACGCTTACAACCAGACTCAGGCGAGAGCGCTTCAAGATCGCATGCGCGGACGGAGTGACATCCAGAAATGGAAGGCAATTTGGAACATCCTCTTCCCGCATGATCCCGAGGAAGCGATCCCTGAGCCTTGTAAGTGAACATTCCGACTGCGTCATCCTCCATCCTTTCCACAGAGCTGACAAGAAATCAGGGTGGACATCGCAGAACCCGCTTCGGAGGCCGGAAGTCTCAAACTTTATATCTCGCTACGAAGCCTACACTCGCGAGCATATTGCCGAAGTTGTCCGGCCGCTCGTTGAGGCGCTCGTCTACCCCCTCTTCGATGACCTCATGGGCGCCAACCTGGAGCTCATCCTGCGCGACAGCCTCGAGCAGATTTTCACAGCCTTCAGGGACGGTCCCGGCCGCGGCCTGCTGGACCCCACCGGCCCAGTGTTTCGGCAGCCAGCGCCCGACGTCGATGCCAACCCAAACCCGCCCCATCTCCAGTCCCTGGATGCCCCAGTCCCATACCCTCAGCCCGGCCCCTACCAACCAAGATATCCGCAGCCTCTCTATCAAATCAACACCACCATACCTCCCGCAGACGTCGATATGAGCGCTACGGAGTCAGTCACACCAGTTCCGCAGCAGCAGGCGGCAACGGCGGCTCACGGTCTCCCGACTGCTGCCCCGGCCGCCTCCTACACTGTAACTGGGATGGAGCAGCCGCGACTGCAGCCGCAATCGCAACCGCAGCTGTCCATCCCGGCTCCTGCCAACAGCTATGCTGTCGGTAGTGGCCAACCCGGTTATGCGCAACTGCTGAGTGCCAATGCTCATTACGGCGGCGGCGGCGGTGGTGGTGGTGGTGGTGGTGGTGGTGGCTCGCAGTCGCCGGCCGCCCGCACACCGGATTCGTGGGACTTTGCATACGATGCCCTAAATGAGAGCACGTATCCAGGCGCTGGGCAGGGGATGGGAGGTTCGTGGGGGCAGCAGTGAGAGGGTCATGATAGATCGTTGGTACTGTAGACTTGACTTCTCTGTAACGTATATGCTTGCTGTAGAGTGTACTTATTTTTACGTGGTCGTTCTCGATTCCGGATATATATGAAAGCCCATCCTGTAGATACTGTAGGAGCAGTCAGATTCAAATCGTTTGTAGATTCAGCGGCTTTCTCATGCAGCTCTTTGCAAGAGCTAAGAACGCATTATCGTCCCTTAGTTGCTCGTGCTCGGTACGATGCCATGACGAGCTATTTTATACATATTCCATTAAATAGAATATACTACTCAGCGATTTGAATAGCATCAGCCGGGTATTTAGGTAGCAAATCACTTCAAGCCGCCGCAATAGTGTCCGGCGACAGCGAACGGCAGCACTCGGGATCCCTACTACCTTTCCCTCAGGCTCCACATGGTAGACGTGGCCGTGGATGGACTGCGAGACACGCTAGTGTACTTTAAGGCTGCGTAAGCTGCGCGGTTCGGCGGACCTTCTGGATGTCCTCTGTGAAGCTGTCGACCCGGATGTACTGGTCGATGTTGGCTTTTGAGTGCTCGCTCGGAGCCTTTCGAACGTCTTGAGGGGTAAGACATGATGACAGGTCTATTGTATGACAGGACTGGATGTTACATGTTTTTTTTTTTTTTCTTTTCTGCTCAAAGTTGCAAAATTGAGAAATTCTTGGTTTATAAATACTCCCACCGACTTTTAAGATCTCTGAGATTCTCAGCAGTGACGATGTGATTGCATGTTCGTGAGCTTAAGGCATGATGTTCCTTTGACGACACCACACATCAGCCATTAAGTACGCCATTTGTCATCTTTGGTATTAGTGCAGAATCAATTTCACAGATTTCTGTTACCGAGAATCCATTACAAATAAGAATATAGTCGTGGAAATCCACAGCTAACGACTCGGAGTGGAAGACGGTGACTAGATCGTCCATCTCCCCCATACGTCTACAGTTCTACTATCTCCGAGGAGTTAAAATATGAGCGGCCGCAAAACTAGTCCCAAATACATACTGAGCAATAGCATGTCATAAACATCATCATACGTGATGTCTGGAATGGTGAGGCGCTGGACAAAAGTGCCTGTTGTTTGGCAAGCACATGTCCGTCTGTATGCTTTTGTGCATCATCATCGGCCAAAGCGGTGTAAGAGTGAAGAGAAACGAGAATCAGCTGCTTAAGGTGAATATAAGGGCAGCCTGGACTAATGTGTCACACTTACGGCATCACGATGCACTCGAACTAAGCCACCAGATCTGAAGTTTCCCTATCACGTTGCTCAAACCCCTCTAGTATGAGTAACCGGCGAAATAAAAGCTCATATTACAAGAGGTGGAAGTTTTATGATATATAGCGGAAGATATCATACATATCTCGGGAAGACAGCAAGCTAGGACAGTGGTGAGTCGGAACTATATCAGTCCGCTGAAATTGAACAGAGTCTTTCAATTGAAGAGAGTGCTGCGTCAGAGTTATCTTCCTACAGGTCTGCTACTTCATATGTTGTTGGAATTGACTCTGGTCTCTGAGATAAGGAGAGCTTCGTTATGGTCATAATGATTGAAGAAGATATCCCCGCCGGAAGCTAGCGGGTAATGACGCACAAGATTCATCCCGTGAGCGCGTCACTGATCACCTGCAACATTGCCGTCACTTTTTCTTCCTCCAGCCTCCTTCCAACGACTGCAAGCCCCACCGGTGCGTTCTCATGATTCTTCGGCGTTCCATCTGCATCCCATACGCATCAGCCACCCATTGCCAATCCAGAAGCGGGAGTAGCACTCACAGTACTCCATGACTTTCTTGTCTGCATAGGAGATAGGCGTCCAGTCAGCGGGCACGATGTCCTTCTCCAGATCGACGGTGGTGACCGGAAAGACGCCGGCGGTGAGGTCAAGCAAGGGCGGCAGCGGGCCCCAGTGGTACTGTGGGGGAAAGACCTGTCAGTTTGTCAGCGGTCCTCGGCATCCCGCCCAGCCCTGATCGACTTGACTCAGCGGCAAGGCGAAAGAACACGAAAGAGACAAGCAAATCGAGCAAGCGATGATCGACAAAGACTGCTATCCAACCGCCTTTGGGGAAAAGAGTTGCGCCGCATATTAGACGTTATTTCCGAAGGTTGGAGTACGTTGGTAAGGTACATGCAGGTACGACTGCGCGATGAAGAGCTTAATTCTAGATTATGGGGAGATTGGGTGCGCTTTGGGTGCTATTGGGGTGGTGGTGGTTGGGTCAGGTAGGAATTAGTGTGCAGCACTTACAGGGTACCCGGCGTCGTGGCGCACGGCCGGGAACGGGGTGGAGGGCATGATGAGGCCGTCAATGGGCCGGCCAGTGCCGGTGATCGTGGCTGTGGCTTGCCATCGCTCTAGCCAGGCGGTCTGCAGCAGGGAGCGGCGGTGTTGGTTCTGCCTGTCGAATTGGATGTGCCGGTCAGCTCCAACGCCACCACCGCCCTTCTATATTTGCATCTTTCGGAGCTTAAAATCTGGGGAAGTAGAAAGTGGAGGAGAATCATTGACCCACCAGGTCTCAAACACCGTTTGTGGCGTCTTTTTGGCCGAGTGGCCGAGCCACGACTCCAGCGCTGGGTGTAGCGGCTCTCCTGAGGCGTCGGTGTCGCGTTGGACTGCGGACGAGTCGTTAAACTTTAGCACTCGGTCGAATTTGCGGCGAAAAGTGATCAAGCAAGGTTCGGCACTTGTAAGGAGCCTCGGCCAGGGGCTCAGACTTCGGTGTTCGGCAGTCAAGATGAGTAATAAGGGCACAGAGATACGGGGAAGGGGCATGAATCGTTTAGCGATCAACTGGGCAAGCGAGCGTCTGGGGCAATGATATGAGGGGGGGTGAGCGGACGTACATTCTTGCCCCCCATCGGCTGTCCACATCTTATCAATAATCTCCGCCGCATCCGTGTGCTCGTAAGGCACAAAGTCGACGATATGGTGACCCGCGGCAGTGAGCTTCTCCCGCGTCATATCCATGGCTCTGCGCAACGGCGGCGTTGGCGTGACGGCGCCATCACCCATGGCAAAGCCGAAACACAACCTCTGCGGCAGGATCTCTTCGTCTCGACGCCACGGCAGGGGCACAATCTGCGGATCGTGCAGCCACGGCTCCTGTTGGGCGAGAGCGGACATGAACAGTCGGATATCGGCGGCTGATCTGCACATGGGCCCGGCGCAGGACCGCACCGCTTCCTGCCCAAGAAAGGTGTTCGCGACTCGTTGGTACGAAACTCGTCCGTGCTGCTCTCGCTCGCGCCATCAGATAACGGCGTCAGAGTTAGTCAGGTCAAATTCTCCGCATTGCATTGTCACGTCCATCCCAATATTAAAATGCGGCATATAGCGGATCGCCGCACCTACCGAAGGACGGAGGCCATACAGGCCTGTGAAGCTGCAGGGGTGTCTGATGCTTCCCCCAATACTGGTGCGGGCGCACTTGTCAGTCTGCATAGGTCAGGTGCAAGATAGAGCCACGTACTCCGTACCGACCCCGAGGAAGCTTCCTCGGAAAGACACCAGGGCCGATTCGCCTCCGGACGAGCCACCTGGGGACAGCTCTCGGTTTCGCGGGTGAAGGGTTCGGCCGAAGATGTTGTTGACGGATTCGCCCATCATCAGCGTTGCGGGAACATTGGTCTTGACGTAGAATACAGCGCCAGCTCTGGCCAGCAGCTCAACAAGCGTTGAGTTTTCTGTGGCAGGCTTGTTTGCCCACGCAACATAGCCCTGGGAGACTTTACTAAGCTACTCGTGAATTTAATACGCTTGGGAACCCGTACCACAGTAGTGTCCACTCCTTTTAAACTGAATTGGTCCTGTTGGGGAGAGCAATCAGTATGCCGCCCTCGATTCTGATGTTGTGGAGAGCGGTGCCTTCAAACTTATCGGAAGGCCATGGAGAGGGCCAATGATCTTGCCCTCGCGGGAAAAGTATTCGTCGAGCTGTTTGGCGCGTTCTATAGCTTGGTCAAAGTAGACTTCCGAGATGCTGTCACGCCAATGAGCTAATAACTCTTACACAACGGTTACAAGAACGCCTACTTCAATAAGCACATAGACTCTGGAACTCTTTTTTTTTTCTCTTCTGTGTCTTTTGCATCTAAATTTGGATGCAGGAAAACATAGTACATGGTGCTCACCAATTCAGAAGTTTCTGAGCTATGACAGCGCGTTTGCACACGGCAAGTAACACCTCAAGCGCAGATAGTTGACCTTTGGAAATCTTGTCCACGACCTCGGCCGCGGTGCTGTCTGTGATGTCCAACTCCTTCGCCGTTAGTAGACCAGGAGTGCGTGGAAAGTCGAATACATCAAGCGTTTCGCGCGGTGGCAGCTGATCGTCTGGAATGGGAAAGTATGCGTTGAGCAAAGCATCACGCCGCTCAGCTTTACGGGTTGCGGTCTCTTTCCAAGGGGGCAGCTCGGAGCCCATGGTATGCAGAAGACGTTGTTCTGGTCTTTCGAAGTGCCAGCTCTGGTGTTGTAAAGTACAGTACATATCTTAGATTCATCCCACTCCTCTTATCTCCCGCTTCCCGTTTTGCAAGGCGGCGGGGTAAGCGCAACAGCGCCGCGGGGCAAAAAGTCCACAAACTTCACTTACGGCTGTCGGAAGGAGTTTTTGCAAGAGAAAAACAAGACAGCGACGCAATTCAAATTGGGGAAGATTATCTCGACATATACGGTCACTTGACAGTGCTGTAAAGAAATCGTCTGTAAAGGCTGAGCGGAAAATGCGTCAACTTCATACTCAAAACCAAGCGATTATGCTATCTCCTCTCCCATGATTTTGTGATAGACGATGAGATGAATAAACGAAGCAATAGTGCAGCTCACCATTCCATCAAGTACCAGGCACGTGGAGGAAACAAAAGCACATCACGTGGGACGTAGGTTTGCGGATGGCGGGGTTCCTGTGTGAACCCTAGGATGCCTCGCGTTTGTCCACCACCCCGCAGTAAGGCCTCCATCTCCCCACCTCCTGAGTGCATCACCACCATCAGACGATGTCCAAGAGCGGCGCTTGGGCTGTGATAATTGCCCAGCTATATCGTACGATGTCAATGTCGCTTGCGCTTATAGCCGTGGCCCAGGCGGCGCCCGGCAGCCAACGGCAACCTGCGACAAGCTGCCTATACATCTGAAGCAGCCAAAACGAAGGCTGCACTCCTTCGCTTCCGCAACGGGCCTCTTTACTAATATTCTTACTTCGACCTCACACGGTGGCCTCAGCGCCTCATGCCCGATGACTGAGCAACCACTGCATCATCGAAAAAGAGGCCCAAGAGATAAGGCATTGATCGGGTGGCGAATATCCAGCATTACTCCGAAGCTTCTTCGAGAAGGTGAGGCCCCTTGGCTCCTACGCCCAGTGGCCCAGAACGCTCTGTCTGACGGCAATTTGAACTTCTCCGCCATCGTCGATATTGCAGCTGGGTATTCATCGCATCCGATGGACTCCGCCTGCATTCTCTGACCGCTTGCCCGATAGATGAGTCGGCATCGGGATACGACCGTAGGCTGCCTACACGGACCCGAAGCCCATACAACATCATGCTTGTACCCGCCTCACCATCCCGACCCCCCCGCATCCGAAATCCGAGCGGCAGGTGTCATCCCGTCCGGACGGAAAGCATGATGAGGGTTTGGCAGCACACCTGCGCTCAAGCCGAACAACCCGAGCCCGGCCGCTCCCATGCCGGCCAACGTTGAAAGAGAACCTCACCCTCCTCCGCACCAGCCCGGCCCCGCGCGCTGGAACGACCCGGTCAAAGGAGAACTCAGTTACGGCTCGCCCACCAGAGCGGTTTAAGCACGAAAAGCATACGACGAAGCTGGTCATGATCGGCGACCGCTGCAGCCCAGTGGCCGGACGAACGACGACGAACCACCAGCCCCCCCTCCCCCATCTCAACATGCGACGCGTGTTTCGCCTGGCCTGGCCCTACAGAAGTTAACGCGAACCGGAAAAGATGAGAAATGCTCGCCGGCTCTTTTTTTTTTTTTCCCCCCTTGGGACGCATAGGTAGCTGGAATGCGTGACGCGCAACGTGCCACAACGTCGGAACGAGGAGCGAGGCGGAGACAGGTTAAAAATAGTCGATACGTGGGTAGAGAAAACACTTGCCCAATCCGCCTGCCACATGGGTCGAGGCGCCTTGCCGCCGAGAGGTTCTGAATGCTGTGTTCCCATGGCGCATGTGCAACAGACGCATACGCGCACACACATACACACAAGCACATGGGCGCGCGCACGCCCATAGCCAAGCATGTCAACCAGCCGCGGAAAGCTTCTCCATTCGCCGTCATCTCGCCTAGCCCTGTCCTGCCAAACTCGCATCGACAGATGAGAAAAAGAAAAAAAAAGTAGATAGTGTTTTATTGAGGTCTGCCTCGCCCAGAATCGCAGGCCAAAACAGCATCCTTTCCGAGTCGCAAGGCATATTCGACAGGAGGGAAAACCCGCAAACCGCATTAGGTCCAATCAAGTCAATGTAAGAACGAGAAGGCGGACGGGCCGCTCTCTTCACGCTCTCTTTTGGCTTCTTGTTTGTTTCGCAGAAATAAAAAAAAGGCTGGGCGGCGTGATTGGCAGACAGCACTCGGTGCTCCCGGTTGACGTGGAGCCTAATGGACGAACGGCAATTTCGGAGTCTGGAAAGGCTGATTAACAGATCTCCTGGGATTTCCGTGGTTACCAGATTGTCAATGAACCAGCGGAAAAAAAAAAACAAAAATGGAAAAACACCTGAGAAAAATTAAGGTAGAAAAATAAAATTACAACCAGGAATTAGATCGATGGAAGGTTGGGAGCTTGACCGCCGCCCGCCAGCCTTGCGAAATTTCGATCCTGAGATTGGTACGCTGGATCGGTGCCTGAGCGCACGGATTCTCTCGTCGTCCACGGCATGGTAGTCTTGTACATGCCTGGGGTGTATTGTTGTAGATGAAAGCAAGAGAATCAAACAGTGGTGGCTTGATTCCTCTTTCTCCGACTTTTTTTTTTTTTTTTGCTGGCTGGTGCCTGGCTAGCGGTGCGGTATTGTTGTACCTGTCATCAGCTCGTCACGGTGTCGCTCCGTACCTGTGCCTGGTGCCTGTGCCTGTGCCTGTGCCTGGACATGGCGCTCCGCCCTCCAGCGCAGCCCTGCGGTGGCTGAGCGAGAGACCCAGAGCAGCTGTCAAGTTTCACCTCAGCTAGCTGAACCAGAGCCTCGACATCACCTCACCCTTTTCCTTTTCGCTTTTGCATCCCCACCCCCCCTGCAGGCTACAGCCAGCAAAGCGCTCGGTCACCGACTCATTTCGCGCGCAACCTTGCCGGTGCCCTGATCAGAACTCGGACACGTCAATGCTGTCGTAGGGCTGCCTCGCTCTCTTCGCGGCTCGGAAAGCCAAGGAACGCAGAAAAGGGGATCGACGCGCGAGCGAACGCTCTGGTCGCGATGCGTCGTCTCCGTCCCCATGCCCACCGGAACGCCGTTTACGATCGGTTTCCCTCTTGTTCTTCGCCGTCGGCCTCAACCCTGCCGCGGGCAAGGCTGCGGACAGGCCGGTCTTCGACGTCTGCAGCATGGTCGTAAATCCTGCTTGAGGACCGCAGGCATGTGCGACTATACGACGAACAACAAGGGCCGAGGCTGGCAACAACCAAGGCGCATTGCACGCGCATGGACAAGGTCAACAACGACTCCAAACAGACATGCGCTCCGCGCCCTCTCCCGTCTCAGAGCAATCGATCGCGATCAGCCTTTCCCAGCCCGCGCTCTCCCAAAACGCGTCTCGAGACGCGCGTTTCAAGAGATCCTGTGGGTCGACGTGTTTCGCCCAGCCTCCAGCATATTGTGTGTGTGTGTGTGTGTGTGTGTGTGTGTGTGTGTGTGTGTGTGTGTGTGTGTTTCCTAATCCGCCTTGCCGGGCCTCCGAGCCCATCCGACCAATTCCTTCTCGCCTCCCAATGGAGATGGCATCAAGCATCGCAGGCACCGGATTGCGATACTCTAGCGGCTTTACGCGTGCACCTTCCCCCTCTCACTCCCTTTCTCAACGTTCCACGGCGCAGCACGTTGGCCGCGCCAGCACGGCCTGGCGCAGGACCCTGCGGGATCGGGGTTATTCTAGCACCAACGTTGTAGCTCCTTCGTCCCATCTGTGCGTCTGTGTAGCTCCCAGCTAGCACCGCGCCGGCGTCCAGCGGGCTTCGTTAAGGTCCCGGAGCTGGTGCAGTAATGCACGTAGCGTACCTGCCAGTAGCGCAGCAGCAGCAGCAGCAGACGTTCGCGTACCGTGCGTCCCCGGCCGTCGTGCGCCGTTGCTCTCAACCGCAGCGGATGTGTGTGTGTGCGTGTTGGCCTGTTGCGACTGCATGCTCCCCTGAGCGACACCGAGAAAATGCCCGGCGAAGCCGCCCCGGCTGCTGTTCTTACCGCCTTTTTTTTTTCTTTACTTCACTCGCGGACTCCGATGCTGTCTGTATCCAAGAGAAAAAAAAAACCAAAAAGCCACGAAGCAGAAATGTCGACATTACTACATAGTTGATGGCATTTACCCGGATTTCGCAATAGGCGGGAAAAAAACATTAAGAAAGATAGATATACGAGATGAAGGCGGGCGGGGGGGGATTCTGGCAGAAATTCTCCCGTTCTTCTAGAAAAAGATTACGTGCCTTACGAGGCGAGAGCGAGGTTTAGCGCCCGTGTGGCGTGTGTCGCATCTTTTGTCTGTCGGGTCGATCCCTGCAGATCGGGACGCGAAATTATGCAGCGAGATAAGCGAATGGCAGCGAGTGGGCGGTCGTGGGGGGAGGGGGGACGCGGCCGACGGGTTGGATGAGTGCGAATTTGTTGCAGGACGCCATGTTTATGCGGCGCTTAGAAAAAAGGGCGTCGCACGAGGAGAGCCGTCTCTCTCTCTCTCTCTCTCTCTGTCGCGGAGGAACGGGGAAGAAGAGTAACTTAGCAGCAGGGTCGAGGGCGAGGGCCATCGCCGGGTACGTTCGTTGCACAAAATACACCGCCAGAATGCGCGCCGCTGCTGGAGGTGAGGAAATGGGGTGTCTCCCCGCGCGTCCGCGCGCACCATCCCGCCTTGAAACGCCTGAATGCATGCACAGCGCTGATCCGTTACTGGAGCCGTAAGGCGGTGACTGCGTGCGCTGCACGCTGCGTAACACACTTGCACAGCAGCGGCAGCAACCCCGGCCGCCGAATGACGGAGTGCTCACGTCGAGCGAGTCGGGACGCTGTCCGTACACTGTCGATCACCCAACGCAATTCACGCGCAAAGAATAAAAAAATGATTGAACAGTATTCTCGTGATCGTGTGCGTTGTCGACCCGGCCCGCCTGCTTTATGTGCGCTGAGTTGTCACTGTGTTCGTGGGGGGAGCTACTGTCGCGGACATCCCGTTGCTAATTTCCCTGAGAACAAAGCTTCCCCCGCCCGCCAACGTGGGTATTAGTGTGAGAGAAGGAAAGAAAGAAAAAGAGGAGAGATAGAGAGTGTGTGTGAGAAAGCCAGACGGCACCAGCGCGCCAACCCTTCCCTCTCCCCCTCCTACTCCTCTCCAAAACAGGAAAAAAACAGCTCTTCCAAGCCGCATCATCCAACCTACCTTCTCTACTCTCCTCTACTCTACTCTCCTCTTCCCACTCTTCCCTTCCTCCCTACCTACCTTCCTACCTACCTACCTGCAAAGCGCTCCGGCCACCCGCATCGCCACCATACCACACCAACCACCTCAACCGTCGACAACCACTCTCTCTCGCGCGCGCCCGCGCCCGCACCATGCCCCCAACCGCCCCGCCGCCGCCCCGCCGCCGCCGCGCCGCGCGCACGACCGTGACCGAGACCGACACCTTCTTCGACGATGACGACGACGCGGTGCCGCTCGTGCCGCTCACGCGGGTGCACTCGACGTGGCAGCCGCCACCTGCCTACACCGGAGATGCGGTTGAGGAGGGAGGGGAAGGGGATGATCTAGATGGTGGTGGTGGTGGTGGTGGTGGTGGTGGTGGTGGATGGAGGACGACGATGTGGAAGGGCAAGAAGATGGGGATGCCGAGGGGGAGGAGGGTGTATCGGTATGTTAGTCATGGGATTGGGGGCGCCGGGAATTTCAGTAAGTTGATGCCCTTTTTTTTTTGGTTTGTGCGTCGTGATGGTGATGGTGGTTTGGGGGCGGTGATGTGCCATGTGTGCGTGTGTGGCTTGTGACGTGCGACGGACAATGCTTCGGGCTCTGGTGGAAATTGTATTTGTGGTGTTCGTGGGGTCCAGGAACGCGAGAAAATTGGTCGGTGCCTGGGCATCTGTGCATGGCAGGACTCCCCAGATGTGGAGATGGGGGGTGGGGGTCGAGAAAAGAAGAAAAAATAAAGAGCTGGATCGACCTTTCACACTTTTTTTTTTTTTTTATTTTTGGGATACCGAACTGTGGGAACAAACGAAACCGAGTTCTGGGAGCCGAGAATAACCGTGGGGAATATGGGGGCCGTCGTCGTTGGGGGCGGACAGCTTGAATGACGACATTCGAAGAGAACGCAAAAAGCAAGAGAGGCGGATCGATTTGGAGGTATTGCGCGAAAGGAGGTGCCGGGCCAACACCCCCCATAGCACAGAAGAAAAAGGAAAAAAACGAAAAGAAAAGTGAGGCGGAGAGAGCAGGAAGGAGACAGAGCTTTCGAAGCACGTCCCCTTCAACACGCACAGAAACGCACACACCACCAGCACGACGTCACTGATGAGCGAACGAAGGAGAAGAGAAAAACAAAAGGGATCACATGCGCTAACACGGCCCTCTTGCGATGACGTTAGGAAAAGTCCTGACCAGCTTCCGCTCGGGCATCACGACCACGGACCCGAGCTTCGCGCGCAACGCCATGGCGAAGCAGCAAACGAGCGCAGGTACCGGAGTCTGCGCCTGTTCGCGGTGCTTCAACGGTAAGAAGGCGGGCGGTCAGCAGGACGGTGAGGGGAACAGCATCAGCAAGCCGAGAAGCAGCGTGGGCAACAGCAGTAGCAGCATCAGAAGCAGCGCCACCCGCGCGTCCGCCTGATAATAGACACGGCCGTTCGCGGTCCGCTGCTTCGTCATCTTCTCTCGGACTCGGACTCCACGGAACCCGCGGTCCATTGGCTGAGCCAGCGAGATACGCGTGTTGCGGGTGTGGCGGGTCATGGCTGGGACGGGCAGAAAGTTTGTTCTGACTTTGGCCGCCTAGCCGGGTTCTTACGAACGTCAAGCGCGGCTGTGTAGGGAAAACGCGGGTAGCAGATGCGGAACGACGAAGAAACTGAGTTGGCTGGGCGATGATGATTGTGCGGAGATTTCGGGCTTACGACGGAGGCTTGTCTTTTCTTGCTCGAGTCGTAGAGAGAGCCAGGTAAGGCCGGAGCATACCGAAGCTGGCAGGCATGACTTGTGAGAATCTACTGGCCCTGCAATTTTATTTTTTCCCTTTTTTTTCGGTGCTATTGATTTTGAACTCATTTTTCCTTTCCGTTGTGGTGGTGTGCTGAGCGCGTAATGCAACTCTTGGAGGCGGTGGCAGGTAGGGCTGGTGGTGAGACAGTGGACCTGATATTTTCTTTTTCCTCCTGGTGAGCTTGCTTTTTTTTTTTTTTTTAGCTTTGTTTTAGGTATTCAGGCGGCGTTTGAGGCTTGCAGCAGGGCCGAAGCTTGCATCTCAACTGGCGGGCCGTCAAGTCTGGATTCGATCCAATATGGAATCTATTCACGAGTAAACGGCGGTCTGGAGTAATGGTAGATTTAGATCAATTCCACTTTTGATTCCTTTTTTGCAAGAGATATTGGTTGGTCTATAGACTGAGAGAAGCAAGAGTGATGCAAAAAAAAAAAAAAAAAAAGTCTAATGGTTGAACTGCCCCCCGCTTCGGCGACCGCCGATAATGCCCTTTCTTTTTGTAACGCCTAGGATATGCGATGAGTAGGAAAGCGACCGTTGAGATGCTCCAAAGAAAGGCCCTCGTAAAGAAATGAGAAATCCTAAGCCCATACGGAATGAAAGCTCTATGGAGATGTCGCACAAAGGAGACACATTGGATAGCAAGATTCGCTAACACAAAAGAGAGCCGTCACTAAAAGGAGATCCGTCATTGTGTCCGAAAGAGTAGACCCGTATTCGTCCTCGAAGCCAGATATGCAGGAGAAAGGAGAGCTAAAGTCAAAAGCAAATAGGGAAGAGAGTTGAGGAGATTGCCGTAGTGGCGACAAAGGAGATCCAGACCGATTGGTGGCGTTAGAGATGTGGTTCGCAGCGAGTAGCGCTGCGCGAAAGAGTCAGGTAACTCTGCTGGACCTGTGGGCGTCGATGCAAAGATGAAACGCAAACGTGCAAGTCACGTTGGCCATCCTGAAGCAGTAGAAAGTTCACCGCAAAGGAACATCGGCCCTGTTCGATGTCGAGCTGAAGGTAAAATGCGGAGTAGATGATGCAAGACAGCCATTGGGCGTCTAAGAAAGCCGAATCCCGTGACCGGAAGAGTGAAGCACACCGGATTCCGGTCGTGAGATAGATGCCTAACTGCATGTTGATCGCGCCAGCTAAGCCGTCAACCAGGCGCGTTGTCTCTGATTTGACGGGGCGCCTAATGGTGCGAGTGTGGAAGAAGCTCTGACCTAGCGAGTCAATGCCCTATAGACTGTGTGTCAGCAATTTGCGCTCGGGCGATGTGCGCCAGGGGTGCACAGGGCGGTGGCTGACCTTTTGGCGTGGTGCTGATCAAAAGAGGGACCACAGGTACGACTCGCATCAAGTCTCCACACGCCGAGGAGAATTGGACTATACGAGATGCAGAGTGCGAAAGGCGGCGATGCCTTCCGGGCGAGCAAGAGAAGGCCTTCAGGCCACCGACAGCCTCGGCGGCAGGAAGGAGAATGAAGTCTGGAGAGCAGGCAAGCGCGGCTTGCGGTTGGCGGAGGTGCAGAGGCGCTTGGTTTCACGCGTCTCGCGCTGCTAGGAGATAGCCGTTAGCCTAAATCACACCAAGGCCGGTTACCATCGGAGACCCGAGGCAAGCGCAGGAGACAGGGCGACTTACACCAGGTGAGTCAGGGTCCGAAATCTGCCGCTGCCGATCCCCCAGGGAGATGGCCGAGTCACGCAGCCAGCGCGACATGGTGCGGACGTGTGATTCGCTGACGGCGGAGAGCCTCTTGCGACGCTTTTGCTCTGTTGGGGAATTAGCAATAGTGTCCGTGTCGAGCGGCTGTGGCTTGACCGTACCTGGCGCTGCGCTGGCGCAGGTGACGTGGGCGGAGAGCGGCTCCTCTTGCTCGTCCTCGTGCTCGTCTTCCTCGGTGGTAGCGAACTTGGGGCAGAATTCGTCGACAACAATGGGCTCGGCCTCGGGAGACTCGTCCTCCTCCTCCTCCTCCTGCATGAGCATGTCCATCTCCTCGTCTTCCAGGAACATATCGTCCTCCTCGTCCGACTCGAATGGGGGCTGGGGTAGCACAAGGCCGGAGACGAAGAATTGAGAGTAGCCTGCCAGTAGCAGGAGATGTGCTTGGTAGTAGGCCATTGCGGCTATCTGAGGTGTTGGTGTAGGTGCAGGTGTAGATGGTGGTGGTAGTGGTAGTGGTAGTGGTAGTGGTAGTGGTAGTGGTAGTGGTAGTGGTAGTGGTAGTGGTGGTCAAGCGGTCCTTGGGCTGGGCAAGGAAGGTGAGCACTTCAAGTGCTGAGGCTGGAAGCCGCCTGGATGGTAAGGAGAGTCTTGGTGGGTTGGTGGTGGTGGTGAGAGTGGAGTGGAGCGGTTGGGGTGGATGAGTATTATAGATGGGCTGGTGGTTGGCAGCTCGGAGTGGCGGAGGCAGGAACAGGCCGGATCGATGACGGATGCCATAGCTTCTTTGCGCTTTGGCCTCGCGTCAGCCGTCAATTGCGGGAAGGCATGGATGCGGTTCTTGCCCGACAAGCAAGCAGCCTCCTTGGGCAGGGAAGAGCACGGTGATTAGTGGCAGGCTTGGCCGAGTATGTCAGCTGTCTATCTTGCCAGCTGCCAGGGGGGCCATGTGTAGGTCGGGCGCACGAGGCACCGTCCGAGCGCGAGGCCGCGCGCCTGTCACACTGCCACTCTCTCCAGCTCCAGCCTTACCAGATGGGGGTGGATCGGATGGAGGGCGCGAGCGCGAGAAGCTTCGGCCGCCCGAATTCGCTTTCTGGCACCGCCCGAGGCGTTCGCAGCAGCTCGGCTGCCTTCTGGGGGAGTTTTGATTGTAGCCTCAGATTTACCAGCCTTGCCAAGGCGTTGCGTGCTTCAACGGCCGCTAAAGGCCTCGCGCGAGGCCAATGGCCAGCTGTGGAGGACTATCCGCGACAGGCTGGGGCTCATTTCACGCGTGCTATGAATATCGCAGGCCTGGAGAACCGCTGCGGCGGAAACTTTTGATGCGATAACGCAGGAGAAAGGGGAAACCAGACTGGCTGGGACGAGGCTCCGCGGCATCCTAGGGGCGCGCGCCCGCTCTAGCTCTCTGGCTTTGTGGCCCTCTAGCTCTCCAGACTCAGTGGCCCGAGCCGCTGACTAGCTCGGCGCGACGTTTGCTCTCCAGGTTGCGGCTTTGAGACGAGCTGCCGGTCTCAACAGGATCGACCGTGCAGCAACTCTGTTCATGTTTCAGCGGCGGCGACGAGATTGCCTGAGCCCGCCGGCCAGGACGGCCGCTGCCTACGCTGCACACTGGCACGTCGCCCAAGGGTCCTGGGGAACGATCGGTCCTGCACGCGCACGACTGCCGGGCTGTGCGCCACGGGGTCTCTTGGGTGTCTGGGCAGGCACACGCGCCGGACGCACGAGAGGTCATTTGAGCGCGAGGATTGGATGATGGTGGGTTCGAGCGAGTGGTGATCAAAGGTTCCGCCATAGCGGTAGGCCGCAGCAAGCGAGCAGCGCAGAGGGCCCCAGGCTTAGAGAGAGGCGTCTTGGGCAGAAGTTTCAATCTCAGAGGACACGACCGCACTGCCTTGGCCCGCTCCGCTGCGTGTGACTGGCTCACCGCCCCCCCTACACCACCCTAATAGTACACCACCCTCCGCCCATGCTCGCAACGCTGCCCCCGCCATAATCCGGCCCTTGTTGACGTGTGTGTTCCTGTTCCACACGTGATCCCGGCCGCACCGCAGCCTCCCGGTTGCTAGGTAGGTGTGCTGCGACGGCCGTTCCTGAAACCGCCCGCGACAACGCAGCCTCCTCAGGATAACCTTGTGCATAATTGCGCGCAGCGACAGACGAGAACTCTGGAAAAGATCCAGAACCCTTCGCCGGCCACGACCCCCCAGCCCGCCGGCTCCTCGGATCTTGCGAGCCCGGAGCACGACGCCCGCTGCCACTGCCGCTGCCACTGACACTGGACTTGAGCGCAGCCGCAGGCACCCTTCACGCCCTCGCCCGCGTTGCTGCGTTACTTCAAGCCACCCGCACGCTTGGCCGGCCCAGTGTCCCAGTCCGTCCACAAATACATCATGCGTCCGCAGCAGGCGCACATGCGGTCATCACGCGGCCCGCTCGGAATGCACTTGACATCGGCCGTCCATCGTGGGGACGCGAGAGCCCCGCAGCGCCGCCCATTTTCTCCGCACAATCCTTCAAGCCTCATCCGCTTTCGGCGCAACGGCGTGCCCAACCGTCGAGGATACCCGTTGAGCTTAATCTACGTCAAGACTCACTGCCGAGCCAAGTAATCTCTCCCCTCACTTCCGGTCAACGAACCCTCCCTTCGCGCCCTCGTCTTACCGCAAGGGGCCATGCCGTCTTATTGTCGCCGCTATGCATTGCGCCCACATTCCTGTCCCCGCCGCGTGCCTGTATAAATTGCCCTGTGTACCTCTGCCCGACCAGTGATGTTGCTCCCTAATCTCGCGATTCAGCAGCGTCGATCCTGGCCGTCATGGTGTCGATGCTGCTCGTCTCGGTCCTGCTCGCTTTCCGGATCGCCCCTGTCCTGGCGGTCAATCCGACGGTGCCCCTGGGCTACACCACCTATCAGGGCACGCCATACACGAATGGTATCACCGAATGGTTAGGGCTGCGCTACGCCGCCCCTCCCACCGGTGCCCTCCGCTTTGCTGCCCCGCAGGACCCGAACAGGGTCGAGGGTGTTATCGCCGCTGACAAAGTATGTATCAAATCCATAGCTCTAACCTGATTGACTGCCCTTCCAAATCCGAGCCGCTGCCTGTGAATGCGAAATGCGGGACGAACCGCTCGTTCCTGATCCGGCAATCGCGTTCCCAACCATGTCTCCATGAAACTAACCAGCGGGCTTTGCTAGCATGGGCCCCTCTGCATCGCTACCGGAGCCTCCCCATCTGCCACCACCACGTCCGAAGACTGCCTGTTCATCGACGTCTATGCCCCGAGCAACGCCACGAAGAAGTCGCCGCTGCCTGTCTACTTCTACATTCAGGGCGGCGGATTCAACGGAAACACCAACCCAAACTATAATGGGAAAGGGCTAATACAAGCGTCCGGAATGAACATAGTTGTGGTGAATTTTAACTATAGAGTCGGCCCTTATGGCTTTCTCGCTGGGAGAGAAGTTGCCCAAGCAGCGAGCCTGAACAATGGGCTGAAAGACATCATCAAAGCTCTCGAGTGGGTCCAGAAGTATATTAGTCAGGTAAGGCTCTCCGTATCTTAGGCCCATACTCTACCAGACACGCATATATTCTATTTTCTGACGCGTTTGGTCGCACCCAGTTCGGCGGCGATCCAGATCACGGTAAGGCCACCCAATTTCGTGGTACCCACTGAAACTACTTCTCCCAAGCAAACAGCTGATGGTTTTCGGTTCTCGGCAGTTGTCGTTGGAGGCAGCAGTGCCGGAGCGGCGGCCATCACCCTCCTTCTGACCGCCTACGGGGGCCGGGATGACGGCCTGTTCCACGCCACGGCGGCCGAGAGCCAGTCGTTCGGCAACATCTACACCTTCCAGGAAAGCCAGTTCATGTACGACAACCTCGTGATCCGGACAGGATGCGCCAGCGCCACCGACACGCTCGCCTGCCTTCGCAGCCTGCCCGTGTCAGCGCTTCAAGCAGAGAACTTCAACACGCCGCTGCCGGGCGCCCAGAACGCCCCGCTCTACATGTACAGCACGACCATCGACTACGACCTGGTGCCGGACTATACCTACAAGCTGTTCGCCGAAGGCGCCTTCATCCGCGTGCCCACCATCTTCGGCGACGACACCAACGGCGGCACCGTCTTCACGCCGCGCAACACCAGCACGCTCGGCGACTCCGACACCTTCCTCAAAGACCAGTTCCCGGCCCTGACGCTCGCCCAGCTGCGCCGCATCAACGAGCTCTACCCGGTCGACGGGACGCCGTCCTTCCCCGGCGCCGGCCGCTACTGGCGCCAGGTCAGCAACGCCTACGGCGACATGCGCTACACGTGCCCGGGCCTGTACCTCTCCAGCATGTACAGCCAGGCCGGCGCCCCCGCCTGGAACTACCTCTGGAACGTGCAGGATCCGGCGCAGATGGCCGAGGGACTCGGCGTCCCCCACACCATCGAGGTCAACGCCATCTGGGGCCCGGAGAACGTTGACGCCAGCAACGTCCCTGCGAGCTACTGGCCGGGCGGGATCAACAACGCGATCGTGCCTGTTGTGCAAGCCTACTGGACTAGTTTCATCAGGCGCTTGGATCCCAATGTGTATAGGTTGCGGGGGACGCCGAAGTGGGAGGAGTGGCGGTGGGACCTGGAGTCGGGGTTCAATCGGCTCGTGTATGAAACGAATAATACGCGCATGCAGAATGTGGATGGGGCGACGAAGGGGAAGTGCGGGTATTTGACGAGTATCGGGGTGGCGATTAAGCAGTAAGTATCTTATATATAGAACGGGTTGGGGATACGGTAATCTGGCTACATAATGCTGCGCTCATTCCATTCAATGTCTAATACGAATTCGGATATATCTGTTGCTGCAAGGATCACGCGTGAGAACCGTAGTAAAATTCGGAGTCAAGGAGGTAAGTTTTCCACCGACCTCATACATCCATGTCTGGTGCAGAGGCTGATGTCGAACGAATTGCTTTGATATGCTTCTGCAAAGTCCCAGCAGCCCCCTTCGCCTTATCCAGCCTCGAATATGGCACGGTAACGCTACCAAGTTGTTCACATCGCCGTTCGCAACGTTTTGGGCCGGACCTCCTCTGAAATCCCACCTCTCTGGGAAAAGTCTTTCCCCCTTTCTTGTGGTCGCTTCCAAGGGACATGAAAGAATAATCCATCTTTTCTGGCTTTTCTGAAGCTACATCCGTGCTGTAGTGTCCACATAATTGCACGCAGCAAAGTCGCTTTACGTAAGCAGCTCACCAGCGCTTCACCAACTGGTTCTATAGTGTAGTGGCTAGCACTCGGGATTCTGATTCTTCAGAGCATTCCCGCAACCCCGGTTCGATCCCGGGTAGGACCTAAAGCATTCTTTTTTGGCCTTTGGAGCGTCGTGGGATAAGAGTTTGTGGTTGGGCAGGGTCTGGGTTGACCGATGTGGGCCCAAATACCGAGGGAAGCCGGTTTAAACAAATGCCAACATCAAATTTAGCGAGCCTCTAGCGGTAACTACAAGAAGATGCAGAATAGTGATTGTCCAATCGTTTTGCTGTTTTGGTAGAGAGCTGAATATAGTGGTGGTATCGTGGTCAAGTTGCTCGAATAGGAAGCATTTGGTGGGGAGTGGCCTGAAGGACCCGGAAAACCAAACGCATAGAATCGAAACATTCATTTGATTCATCTTCTCGTTGACTTATCTTATGCTCCAGCAAAGGTGCACCTTCACCATTTTCAATTTTATGCGTTTTCCACGAGGTTCTTACGGTGCGACTCTGTTGTGGGTCCGAGGCAACAAATTTTTCTTGTCCGCCGCCGAGCGAGGGAAAACTTCGGGCAATACACTACTCTCGATCTACCACGGCTGTTTGTCATCTAATGCTGTTCTCATGAAAGCTCATTTTGTTATGCAGAGCTATGCAGGAGATGGGTAAGCCCGAGCGAGCATATTTGAGCACAACCTGCAAGCAGTAGGGTTCGCTCAGCGTTGAAAAGCAGTCGCAGACATGAGAACGTCGCTTTGAACGAAGAGTACGCTTTCATCGATGTTATTTGGTTACCAAGGGAATGGAAAGCCAATTTTCTCCCTTCATCTCTCTCCAATCCTCCAGGTTGTCTGCCCTTGACCTGTCCCTCGGGCCAGAAGTCACCTGAAAACGGATCGATTGCTTCCCCGCACGACAGATTAAGTGGTCACCTGCAAAACACCGATGCAGCACTAGTATTTGGAAAGCTGCTCCTGTTCATAAGCAAACCTCGCACTGATTGGTGAATAAAGCTTTGCATCGTATTATTGAAGCATTGACAGACGCCGTTCCTCATTAATTGACATAACATGAATAGTTCGACGCATAGGTACTTCTACGTTAATAGTTGATCTCCTGCTTAGAGTGACGGTAAATGCCGCTCATATATTGCGGGGAAGTGGCCTCAAAGAGTCCAGAAGGGGAGAAGCTGGCCGGTTGCATATCGCGCTGCTGTACCGGCCGACCATATCGCTGGCCAGCTGCCAATAGCGCGCGATTTGTATATTTTCTCATTCGTACTTGGTCCGATTTTTAGATCATGGAATATCCCGTACTTTTCCAATGGGTTTCTGCATGCTTTAGGTCCAGCCATCTTATCGGGATCCTGGAGTGTCGAAATCAGCAAGGCATGCTCCGGAATGAGCTAGGCCGCTGTTGTTCTTGTTTAGTGCCAACTTCAGCTTGCGCGCTTGCGGATACGGTAACTATCTCGCTTCACACGTGCTTCAATACAGCAAGTTACGAGCAACATATAAAAAAAGATATAATCACCAGTCTGGTCTTCTTTCACTCCCGAGACTTATTCCTCGTATTTCCAGTATCCAACATCTATCAATCAGCCATGGATTTGTCGGTGAAGCCGCCGATTGGCCAATCGCAAGATAGCGATGAAATTCTCCATCGAATGGTCAATCATATCGAAGACTTTGCCGTCAAGGGCGAAAAAATCGATTTTGATATCCTCAAAAAGACCCTCCAGGCTGCTGGAGCCTCATCATCCGATGCCACCCCATCGACAACGCACTATCTGCTTAAATCGCGCCCGGCATTTACGTCTGGCGTGACGGAATGCGATCCCGAGAAGCTGGTACGCGGCTTGATGCTTGCATTTCAGCATACCAAGGCGTATGAGGAGGCTTTCCAAAAACTCGAGGTACCTGAGGTTCAGGAGATGATTCGGCAATTTCTCAACGGCCGTTCTGTTGCCGAGGCAGCCGGCAGCCCTGAAGCCTTTGGCAAGGGCCTAGCCGTCGGCGATCAGAGCGTCCCTGAAGATCCAAGTGCTGCTTCACTGCCACCGATCTATGAAGATCTGGGAAACAAGAAGCGAATGAGAGTAGGTTTTCTTCCATTATCAACTTCCTATGCGATGTTGCTAATGAACGAAGGTGTGGAATAAACCATTTGAGAATTGGGGCCTTACTATCAGAGACACAACTCCGACACCGACTTACATGCCAACGACCGTTTTGGGTGTCCAGAACCTCGTGCGCTACGCCGTTGAAACCAACCGCCGTGTGCGTTGCGCCGGATATCGGCACAGCTGGACCAACTTCTTTGTCGAAAATAATGACAATGATATCCTGGTATCTTTCGTTACTGAAAGGCAAGCCACTCATCTTCCGAACTGCATCAGCTTCACGCCGGACGACTTCAACAAGCCTGATGGCTCGGAGCTGAAACGCATCGAGCTGCTGAACGAGGTCTCGGCGGATGGCAAACGGCTCTGCAGGATTGGTGTTGCGATCACGAACGAAGACTTCCGCCGTTGGGCCGTCCAAAACAACACATATGCGATGCCTGTCGATGTCATCCTTGTCGAGGTCACCGTCGGCGGGGTGAACGCCCCCATTTGCCACGGTGCTGGACTGCGCCATCAGACCGTATCTGACCTCGTGGAGCGTATCGACTACGTCGACTGCAATGGCGTCTGTCGGCAGGTCAGCGATAAGGAGCAAATCAAGGCCGCAGCAGGCTGCTTCGGCCTCATGGGCATCGTTACGCACGTCACGCTTCGGCTGGACGAAATGTCTTACGCCCACATGCGCCCAGTAAAGGAGGACGTCATAACAGCCATTCCCCCACCCCGAGTGGCAGATGTGCCGAAACCGCTTCGGCAGTCCTGGTTGAACGACAACCCCAACAAAGTTGCGGCGAAGCTAGCACTTGCCCAAACTGAATTCGAGCGCCGTGCGACCGAAGACTACTACAGCGAGTGGTTCTGGTTCACATATCAGCAGAAGTCGTGGGTCAACACGTGGAATACGGTTAAAGACGGAGCTGGTGCCGAAAACTATCCCTCATTCTCTAGTATTGGCTTGCAGTGGCTGGAAATGTGGATAGCCGAAGTTGTCACACACTGGTACGTACATACGAAACGCTCGGCGCAGCGGTAGGAGCAGGTAGTTGACATCTTGCACAGTTGGATGTTCCGAATGATCCCGGATAACTGGAAGGCGACGTTGCTGGGAATGGCCAGCATGTCTGTACTCCCAAACGCTGATAAAGATATCATGTAAGTACAGAAGATGGTCTTGCTAGCTGCCGCAAGCTGACTGGAAACCAGCACCCCCCTCCCCGACGCATTGCATTTTCGCCGTTGCATCCAAAACACGCGTGTGCGTGACATGGAGTTTGAGATCCCATTGCCGCCCTCCGCAAATGATCCGAGCAAGCCAGATCTCAGCGTCGCGCAACGTGCTTGGTGGGACGTCATCAACATCGTGTACAGCTACAAAGAGGGCTGTCCGTTGCGCCTGTCATTGGAGATGCGTATCATGGGCGATTCTGAGATTATCATGGCCCCGCAGTACGGCAACGGAAAGGCCGGCACGGCTAGCATCGAGATCCTCACTGTCGAGGATTTCAGCGGTCCGGGAGTGCATTGGGAGGAATTCATGCAGAAGGTCGCCAACGCGTGGATGAAGCACGGCTACAAAGCTCCCGATGGGTCTAAACGGCAGCCGAAACCGCATTGGGCCAAGGAGTGGCAGACTCTGACTTTAGGTGGCCGGCCTGCGTCCCAGTACTTGAGAGACGAGGCATATCCTGTCCAGATATCCGAGTTCAAACGCGTCCTGGGAAGCATTGGTGTGGACCATAAATGGACGCTGGAGGATCTGAGGAAGAGGTTCTCTAACAAGCTGTGGGATGAGATTATGTGGCCAAACTCCAAATCATCGTAGAATTAGTCACATGAGCCTTCGGCCTTTACCGTCAATAGAGTAATTCATTTTCCATATGTCGAAAGCTCAGATGTTACGGCTCCAAAGATAAGAGCTTAGTACTTTATCCTCTCCCAAGCATCTTCGTCACCCATCACATTACGTGTTTTAGGACGCATCGAGGGTGCAAATATTGTCAACCCCCCACTTGAGCTGGCTGCTTGACTTCTGAATTGGCGATGCGTAACTCGTAGATGGGCTGTCCTTTGATGATAAAGCTCAATGATCATGTTCTATCCAGCATCGAATTGCTGAGTAGATTTCATCCGGTAGGGAGAGTCGTCACGAAATGCCTTACTACAGCTTCTCCAGCTCTACCAAGATCCTGGGTCGGACACAGAATGGGTCTCCCAGAGGAGATACATTCAGTGGTATTGCCTAACAGTATCATGCCAATTCAGATGTAGATATTTGTCATATCTCCGGAGCGCCTCTATAGAGGCGTGGTTATCGTAACATAGCTCTAGTATGCTTGATAGCGTTACAACGGTCCACAGAACCCTGGAAAATCCCGGTGGAGCCCGGTGCAATCGGTACAGCCCGGCAAAGCCCGGTGAAAACCAGCACAATACGACACAACACATGCTCAAGATTATGTTCCCTCCTTCATTGCGTCCTTCCTCGCCCTCCACAGCCTCCACCTCGGATTCAAATAATACACAGGCACGCCTGCCAGGAAAAACGCCGCATGGATCCCGCTCAGGATCCCATACGCCTCCTTATACCCATACCGGGCCAGCATCGGATTCAGCGCGTACGAGATCGCAAAGCTGATAATATTCTTCGTGCCTACGACAACCACCAGCGCAGGGCCCGGCGCCTTTGGCCACACCTCAGCCGCGAACGTCGTCGAAGAGATCAGGCTCTGCACGAAGGCGAAGAGATACAGGCCCCAGGCGACGTAGATGATGATCCAGTGGGACGTGCCGTCCGGGTTATCAGCGTAGAAAGCGTAGACAAGGAGCCCCGCGAAGCCGACGATGCCGCCAAAGGCGAAGGGCAGGAGGCGGTGCTCCGGCTCGTGGACGCCGGCGTTGCGGCGCGCCAGGGCGATGGAGAGCTTGTCGCCGATAAGGCCGGCAACGAGCATCGCGGCGAAGGAGGCGGGGATGGAGGCGATGTTGATCAGGCCGACCGAGGCGGGGGATTGGTGGTAGTTGGTTGTCAGGACGGCGTTGTAGCTGAGAGACATGGCGATCATGCAGCCGGTAGTTACGCTCGGGACGAGGGTGGCATAGATGATGCCGGGCGCGGTGCAACACTTGGCCATTTCAATGAAGGAGACAGCAACAATGCGGGAAGCGTTGGGGGCTTTGCCCGGCCAAGGGTTGAGGAGTTCGAGATAAGTTTTGGGACGAGTGGATGAGGTGTCGGCAGGGTCGGCGGAGCCATATGCAGCGGCATATTCTTGGTAGTCGTTGTCAGACATGATCCGAGTATTACCAAATTCGTCGGTAATGATGACCTGGCTGTCTGCATAGGTAGGGGGCCGGTGGAAGCGGGTCTCGAAGGCGAAGAAGATGGCCAGGATTAAACCAAAGCCACCTGCGATGGTCATGATGCCGTAGTACCAGCGCCATGACAAAGCTGCCACTTCGTAACTACTGGCGAGCGTCAAGGTGTTTGAGATGATGCTCTGGATTGACCAATACGCGCCGAAGACTTGTCCTCGTTGGTGTACGTATGTCACTTCTGCCATCATGAGGGGAAGGAGCTGAAAGGAGTCAGCAAGCACCACTTGTAGCTTTGAAAGTGTATTCGTACCGATTCCGTAGCTCCGCTTGTTAAGCCTTGGAAAACGCGAGCCACGAGGTGTCCAATGAAGCCCTGACTGGCTGCAGCCCCAATGCAAGATGCCACTAATGCCACAGCGGATATTAGGAATGCCGGGCGTCGGCCATATGCAAGAGCAAAAGGTAGAATCATGTAATTGCCGACGCCAGTAAAGAACGACGGTAGGGTCGCAATCAGCATAATGGTATTTGTAGAGTATCCTTGAGGTGCATAAAGTTCGATGAAGACAAGAATGATTGGGCCGAGGGAGCCGACGACGGCCAGTGACATGAACGCTGTAGAATGTTAGCCAGCTATCGCAATGGTGGCAATGGAATGGCTTACCAAACCAGCAGCATGCCACTATCACGCCTGCTTTCTTCCAGTAGGAGAAATTGAGAGGGTCGTTGGGGCTCGAGGATGGGATAGGCAGCTTGCGGACTTGGCCTGCATCGTCGACCAGCAAGGCATCCCCTGTTGCCGCAACCGCGGGTTTTTCAAGCACCTCGATGTGCTCACCGCTCGTCTTCTCCTTCCACTCCGGTTGCTCGGCCATTGTGGAACAATTGAAAGGAAAAACTTAGATAGGAGGGAAACAGACTGAAGAAACGGCCAGAAACCCCCGGACTGACAAGGTGTAGCCTTCCACTTTATCTTGCAGCGCCATCTCGGAATGCAGATCGGAAACGGGCCGTGATGGCCGCTAATCGATGGCTGAGAGGGATGTGGGGGATCAGATTCCGGGGAGACTAGCTTTTCCGGGCAGCACGATTCGCGGTGCACGTGCAGCGTCAGTCACGAAGAAAGTCGGATATCAGAATCGCCGGGTAGTTTTGGGCTGAGAGACGAAGTGGCAAAATGAGGTGATTGCTGTGCTGCTGCTGCCTGGAATCTCGATGCTCACTTGATCGGTGACCATCCCATTTGCGTGTGTGGCTGCAGAGGCGAGCAACGCTGCGGAGACAGGCCAGCGAACCAGGGGAGAACGGGGGGTGGCGTCTGTCGCGGTCGCGTTGGATGGTGTATGGCGCCCCCACGGCCCCGCAGGGTGTCCAGCCACTGGCACAGCACGTGTAGTTAGGCGACGGGCGATCCCCTCCACTTGCCGGACGGCATTGGATAAGACGGGCGGCATGCGCGGCTGCGGACGGAAAGCGCGTGATTCCTGCTGTTGGCGTAGTTTCACCCACAGCACACAGCGTCACCAGAGCCCACGCGCCGATATGTCCGACACGGGCGACGCTGGGCAACCAATCGGAGGACCCCCGATTCAACCCCCAAAACGTAAGCGCCTCTCTCGAGCCTGCAACTGGTGCCGCAAGCAGAAGGTCCGCTGTGATGAATCTCTCCCCTCCTGTCTTAACTGTCGCCTTCGCAACCTCCATTGCATTACGACTGAGCCAAAGAGTGGCAAAGAGATCTCCTCCTCTGACCGCAAGCACTCCGCAAAGCACAGCTCCTCGCGCCGCGAAAACGACCCCCAGCCGCCAGAATGTCGCTCGGATCCGGATTCGCCGTATTCCTCAACCACTGCAGGTACCGCCAGGAGTCTGCTGGCCTCAGCAGCGCCCGTGTCTCTGAGGACGGACAGTTTCAGCACCATCAGTTCAACGCCCGCGGCCGTGAACAATGCTCCCCTTCCCGCGCCTTGGACCAACTTTCCGACTCCAGAGACGGCCTTCGCTCGGCCGCAGGCATCCAGCCTCGCCGGCCTTCCTCGGTCTCCTCCGAAGCCTCCTCCCACTGACGCGGGCCGTGCCGCCCCTGAAGAGCCACGGGCAACCGCCGTCCCCACTCCGCAAAGCTCCGACTACGCAATCAATTACGGCGACGAGCCCGTGAGGCGCAAGTTCCTTGGCGCCAGCAGCTCTCAAGTCCTTGTGCAATGGCTCGATCTTTCCTTTTCTCGACGTGGACCCTGGCCTAAAGTCTCTCAGTTTTTCCGTTATGGCATTTCGACTGCCGAAGAATTCCCTCATAATTTATGGAACACCCCCAAGCCCTTACCCTCTTGTTCAGAATGCGGAAAGCACCTAGCTGTCTACCAGGCTCGGATCCATCCACTGTTCCCGGTCCTGGACGTTGCCGACCTTGCTGGGATCTACAGAAACCTGGCAGAGAAAGATCCTCAGAGCCTTAGTTCTTCGGATCTACCTGCGCTCGCTTGCTGTTACGCCGTGACGAGCATTGGAATGGACGCTACTTCCGGAAAACCCTCGGAGTCGGCTACGGATTTCCTCACCAGTGCTTATTCCATGTATGCCCACATCATTGCCATGCCGTACTTACGATCTATCCAAGCGTTGGTCCTGCTAGCCCTCGCCCTTCGGGGCCGCCACAAAGAGGGAGTTGCATGGCACGTGATCGGTCATGCTGTTCGCATGGCCCAGTCTCTTGGCTTGCACCGCCACCAAACTTCTCCCGACGCCACTTCGGACGCTTCCCAGTCGCAGCACACCCTTGATCGTAATATATGGTGGTCCTTGTTTTGCTTGGAAAAGATGATGGCTCTCCAAACAGGGAGACCTTCTGCCATTCGAGAAGAAGACTGCGATCAATTGGCTCCCGCCCCGGATTTCTCTCTATTCCTATACCACTTGACTGGCCTCGCGCAAGTTCAGAGTTCTGTCGCTCAGAGTATGGCATCGCAGGCCAATAGAAGACGAGGCTTACGCGAGTTCTTCCATGAAGTGGCAGAGCTTGACAGCCGGTTGGTTGAATGGGCCGTTAGCCTGCCTGACAATCTTCGTCCTGGCTCAACACTTTACTGCACGCCAGAAGATCAATCCTTTGCTACATTTTTCTCCACCAGCTATCACGAGACGTAAGTCATTGCCTGAAGCCGATGAGTTGCAGTCACTAAGTAGAGTCAGATTGATTACGCTTCACCGCACGGCGCTAGTCCTTGACACCAACGTTTTCCGCGAACAGGTCAAGAAACACATACCGGAAGGCCAGACATCTTATCGGATCAACCAATCGGAAGACATCTGCGTTGCCTCAGCTCGTGCTATAGTCCGGGCGTTCAATGAACTCAAAAGCTCGTGCGGAGACCTGGCCAATCTTCTCACTGCTTCGTCACCAATCCTTGCCACATTCGTTCTCACAATCTCCATCCTCAAGCATCCTGCCCGCTGGAATGCTCGGACAGACCTTGCTGTAAGAAGCTCCCGTTTTCAGTGCAGCGAACAATCGGCTTACACTTTTCGCAGCTTCTGCTTAACATTGCAACGTTTACGGAGAACATTTTCGTATCAGTCGGGCAAGATCCAGCTTTCAACAAGATGTTTGCATTGATGCGCGACGCTGCCTCAAGGCATGTGGAGCGAGCAACGCCTGGTCCGGAAACGAATACGAGCACAGAACAGCATGAGCCGCCCGACCAGACTCCCTCGAACCTAGAGCCGCCGGCGCAGCAGCAAGATCTGAACCTGACGCACCTCGCCGCGGATAAATCTTTCCACCACGCCTCTCACGATACCCCTGGGCTAGATTTCCTGGTGAACGACCAACCATGGTCACAGCTCCTTTCCGGCAACCTGGATCTCGGCATGGCTCCGTGGGATTACGATCTGGAAACATTCTTAGGACTACCGCATTTTGATGAAGGAATTTTAGGGCTTTGACGTGGAATGGTGTTACTGTATCAATAGTGATTCCCCCTTTCATGATAGCGTCGTTGTAGTTGCTTTCCTCTCCCCGAAGTCAAGCGCTTAGCTACCCTGCATTGCGTCGTTTTTGAAACACATCCTATTTTGGCATTTTCCGGGCCAGGGTACTCAAGAGATTCATTTAGCCTTTTTTTTTTTTTTTTTTTTTACACAGCTTTCAGTTTTGTGCAATGAAGAAACTGGTTCATTCTGGTTTTCCAGTAAACGCAGACTATGTCATAGGAATTTGCCCGTAATAGGCTCCCCACCAAAATTTATTAATATCAAGCACCCACAGCAACTTCCGGCTGGATACTTTGCGCCTGCGGAATATCAGCCGCTGTAGAGACACGAGAGATGTCTCCGACATCGGCAGTCTCTTGGATATATGGGATGCCTGTCAACTTCAGGCCAACCTCATTCAGCTGTGGCTCATTGACCGGCCTGAATCTGTTATGCGGGTCATCTTGTCCATCACGCTTGGCAACATTGCTACCAACGTGTTTGGCGTTGGGCCAGTGAGTAGTTCCCACCCGCTCTGCGTGCAAACGTCAGTACCGCTCACCTCCACCCAGGGCAGCAAAGTCGGGGTAGACTCACTCTCAAAAGCCTCCCTCTTCCTCCTCAAATCCTCTTGCGTCGCCTCCGCCACCGGCATGTAGCACGTATACACCGCGAACCTCGGCTGCGTGCTGGTCTCGGCGGGGCTCAAGTTGTAATGCGGAGTTCTGCTATCCCAGAGCAAGAGATCGCCCGGCTCGGCGCACAGCTAAGTCACCAAGTCAGCAAAGAAAAAATGATCTAAATATCTAAAACTCTCATCTCCCTCGCACAAGGGGAACAAAAAGAAGAAGAGTACAGGAAAAGAAGAAGAAGAAGAAGAAAAAGAAGAAGAAGAAGAAAAAGAGGAGCTCACCTTCACCCACTCACACCCCCTCTCCTCCAACCACTGCATCCCCCTCTCCGTGAAGCCGTACCACTCCCTCGTCCACGCCGGGATCCGCTCCTCCTTCGCCGCGCGCATGGCGTCGTGGAACTCGGCGCTCAGCCTGTGTGCGCCGCGACACACGATCAGGCCGCCGTCGTCGGGCCCGTTCGGCAGCAGGTTCACGAGGCCCTGCAGGCACCGGAACCCGCCGACCTCGGGGTCCTGGTCCTGGTGCGGCCAGGGCGTGTTGGGCGGGATGTCCGCCCTGTTCGGGAACGAGGCGTTCAGCGCGTCGAACGAGACGAGCAGGTCCGGCGTGTCGTAGACCTTGGCGAAGGCGGCGACGACGCCGGGCTCCTGCCGGATGTCCCAGGTGAAGCGCTCGTGCGTCGCGGCGTAGTGCAGGACCATGCCCTTCTCGGTGATGTGCGGGAGGCGGTCTTTGTGGATGGTGGTGGGGTCGGCGCGGTTGAAGCCGAGGTTGCTGCGGTGTGTGCGTGTCAGTGTTTGGGGAGAGGACGAAGGGTGGGTCAGCGGGACTTACAAGCCCTCAAGCCATGAGAACATCTCGTCGGCGTACTGGTCGGCGCGCTCGCGCGGGATGGCGCCCTTGACGATGGCGAAGCCGTCGCGGGAAAGGTCGTCGCGGAAGTCGCCGTACTGCGGGTCGGTGGCGGAGAAGAGGAGGCGGTTTGGGCCGGAGGGTTGGGGTGTAAGGGGTTGAGCAGACATTGTTGCTGCGATTCTTAGTTGTATGAGAGACGATATCGGCTTTCTGGAGAGAGGGCTTTGAGATTTTCAAGAGAACTGAGTCGAAGTTGTCTGGCATAAGAAGTGCAGTCGTTTTAAAGTATGGTCTGCTAACGCGTAATGGCCTGATCGCAGATCGAAAAGCATTCCGCTCTTGGCCGTGGTTGTTTCTCTCCGTATGGATCTTCTCCGACCCGATGAGGTATGTGAGGTTGGTCGCCGGAAATGTGGGCAGCTGATGGTAGATCCTCCACTGGCTGTCCACCTTTCCGACCATCTTTCCGAATTAGCGCGGCGTTTCCGACCCGGGATTGTGGGGTCGGAGATGCGTGCTCTTTCCGACCCCACAATAACATCGCGGGGAGGCAGGGACTGTAGATGCGCAGCAGATGTAAATTGGCATGGTTTAGGAGCGTGAGAGGTTGGAGCTTGACCCTTGGTGCTCTGTTTTCCGCCGAGTCGATTTTTCCTCTCATTTCCACCTACGTTTTGTCAGATTTCATGCCGAAGCCAGTTCTATTCTATCAGAATAATTCCACACTATCATAAATCCATAGCAATGGCTACTCCAGAGCACGTAGAAACAAAACCCTTCCGCATCATAATCGTCGGCGGCGGGATATGCGGTCTCAGCGCCGTGAGCTGGACCCTTTCTTGTCAATCTTCTTGCCAGTCCCCGTTCCCACAGCTAACCGCACACCTAGGCCATCGCCCTCCGCGGCCCCAACCGCACAATCACAATCCTCGAGCAATCCAGCTTCCTCCGCGAAATCGGCGCCGCCATCTCCCTCCAGCCCAATGCCTCCAAAATCCTCGCTCACCGCTGGCACATCGGCACCGGCGCTGACCCCACAGAGCCACCCTGCCCGGCCATCACCGACAAAGGGTTCAGAATCTACTCAACGGATGGGCAGCTCGTGAAAGAAATTCCCCTCACGAAGAAGACCGAGTACGGCGCCGACCGCGTCATCTACCACCGTCGCGACCTGCACGCCCTGCTCCTCCACGCCGCCACCACGCCCTCCCGCCCACACGCACCCGCGACCATCCGCCTCTCCACGCGCGTCACCTCCGCCGACTCAGACGCCGGTACCGTGTACCTCGCCGACGGCAGCAGCCTGACCGCGGACCTCATCATTGCCGCCGACGGCGTAAGCAACCCCCCTCGATCACTCCACCCTCCTTCCAACTCCACCAAGCCAGACTGACAACCATCACCCTCCCAGATCCGCAGCGCGCTCCGCTCCTCCGTCCTAGGCAGCAGCAGCAGCAGCAGAAAGTCCTCGCCTCCCGCCTCCCCCGTCCCCACCGGCCTCTCCGCCTACCGCTTCATGCTGCCCATCGCCGCCCTCCGCGGCACGCCCTTCGCCGCCGCCATCGACCCGTCCGCGCCGTACACCAGCATGGTGATGGCGCACGACCGCCGCCTCGTCATGGGGCCCTGCCGCACGTGCCCCCGCTCCGACCCGGACGCGGGCGACTACGCCGTCATCGCGCTGGTGCCGGACGGGATGCTGGCGGAAGGCGGCGGCGGCGGCGACGGGGGCGCCAGCTGGCGCAGCGAGGGCAGCGTGGCGGGCGTGAGGAGCGCGTTCGCCGCGTTCCCGGCGTGGGTGCGGGCGCTGCTGGACGCGCTGGAGCGGTCCGGCGGCGCCGGCGCGGTGGGGCTGTGGCAGCTGAGGGATCTGGAGCCCCTGGGTGCGGACGGGTGGAGGCGCGGGAGGGTCGTGCTGGTCGGGGATGCGGCGCATGCGATGCTGCCGACGCAGGGCCAGGGCGCGAGCCAGAGCTTGGAGGATGCGGAGGCGTTGGGGGCGATGTTTGAGGATGTGGAGGGGTGGGTTGCGAAAGAGGAGGTGGAGCGGAGGCTGGAGGAGGTGGTGAGGTGTAGGTATGAGAGGGCGACGTTGGTGCAGGCGTATAGTCGGGAGGCGGCAAGGCCGGCAACGGAAGGGAAGGGTGGGAAGGTGACGATGTAAGTGGCGATTGCCTCCAGAGGGACTGGTGCGGGTTGTTAAGCTGATTTTATACAGGACGACGGCCGAGTTCATGGATTATAACTGCATGTACGATGGCGCGAAGGACTACATGAGGAGGCAACGTGAAGGGACGGCATTGGCGGCTGTCAAAGCTTGAGCAACCAAACGGGAAAGGCGGGAGCATTTTAAGGAGCCCCAAGATACTGGTCTGGATCTAAACGGATGGTCAAGAGCCTGCGAGGGGAAATAATTCGGTCGGTGATCTCTGCACTAAAGACAGAAAGGTAGTGAAGCGAGAGCTGGTATGCCTCGCATACTTAACTTGCGCATGAATTTCAATTCTTAGTTTAAAGCATTCTTCGACGAAGGCTCTGTAATCTCTCATGGCCACTGGTGTACCCAGGTCTTGCTGTATGATTAATTACCCTTGCCTGTCGCAGCCCTGTAGCGTAAGCTCGTAGAAACCCCTCATCCTCACCAGCCCTCGCCGGCTATGTTTCCGGTATGGAAGTCCACCCATAAAGTCACTTCATCTCTGCACCATATCCTGTGCTTCGATTTCTTTGCAACCCGAACGCCTCAGCCTTTTGGACGATGCCGACACCTCCCCACCTCAACCTTGAGCGATTCCCCTTACCACCACAGCCATGCAATGTATTCTCTCCACAGTCAATGAAGGGGGAGCCAAAGCGGGACCCACGGGTGGCCGCGCCGCAACATCGACCCGGAGCGAGGTCCGTTCGCGCGTAGATCCAGATCTCGCTATTACGACTCAGGGTTCTAAGCGAAGGTAGATGTCGTTTCTTCTTCTTCGGTATCCTGGTCATGACTTGGTAAAAAGAAAAATCTTTAGTGATTAAGGGGCCGTTGCGATTTGCAAGGAAAGGATTGCGTCACTTTTGGCCGAGCGTGAATGGTTCTGGTGGCGGAGTGTGTTTACGCTTGTATCGCTGTGACGATTTGATGCCGCGCCCCTGTCTCGTGCATGTTCTAGAGATGAGCAGTAGTTGCAGTGGAATCTCAAAAGGTTTCATGATTTTCTAGAATCCTTGGATAGGTACCGAAGTTGCTGCTGTGCTGTCGGACAGCGAACATCCAACGCCGTGCTGCCGAGATGTTCGGATCGAAAACAAAACTCTATATCCTGATTAAAAGGCCTACATCATGGTATCTCTGGAGGTAAACGAAAAAAAAAAAAAATAAGTCTGCAAGACGATGAGCCTTACACATAATACTCCTTAGCTCCAGGAACGCGCATCCATGCAAGTGTCCCCGTTCATGACCTTACCGTCGTGTTATTGCGCCCTGCCGGTAAAACACCACGTCTTTTCTCTTTTCTCCTTTATTTGGGTTTTCTTTTTGTTTTTCTTGTCCTCCCTTACTCTCTCGAAATCTGCACATGCGAATGCACCATGATCCCAGTCCCGGCCCCCTGCTCCTCGAGAATCTGCTTCTGACTATCGCCATCGCTGCCGAGACTCCCGCTCCGCGCAACGCCCGCCCTGATCTCCGTCTCGTGCGCCATCGTCCCGCCGTACTTATCCTGCGCGCTGGCGGTGGAGCTGGCACCTCCCGTCAAACCCTCCTCCAGCTCGTACTGGCTGTCGAACTCCTTGTAGGTGCGGCGGGCGTTGGACGGGAAGTTGCGGGACGAGGAGATGGCGTATTTGTTCGAGGCGTTCGCGTGCGCGCCGGTCGACGGGTCCGACTCGGAGCCGCCCAGGCGCAGGATCTTGCGGAAGAGAGGGCGCAGCGTGCCGATGCAGCCGACGATGACGCCGATGCCGTTCTCGGCGTAGCCCCAGATGAGGATGTCGGATATGGCGTCTGCAGGGCGAGTGCGATTAGTATACAGCGCAATGTGACGAAGGAGATGTTGGGGGCCGAGTGGCGTGTCAGCGGCGCTTACAGAGGTAGTCGGTGGAGTTCTGGAGGTTGACGGTGTACTTGAGGCGGATGCAGGCGGACAGCGAGGCGCTGCGATGACGTCGGTCAGCAAGGGAAAAGCGAAGCGCGAATTCTCGAGGCGACTCACAAGATACCCAAGCTCAGGATGGCGCCGACAGAGATCTTGGCGTTGCGGTTAAGCTTTACGTTCCAGAGCAACGGGATGGGCCTGGATGACTCGTTAGCCGGCTCCCCTGAGTCGCGGCACCGCGACAAGCCACCAACGGCTTTTGACCTACATGAATGCTGAGAACCAGTCCGTGGCGATGTTCACGGCGGTCGTGGCGTAGTAAATATCCGTGAGGATCTTGGGGTCGTTGCAGCGGCCAGATTGGTGTGTGTTCCATGCAAAGCTGTGTTTTCAGGGTCAGCGGACGTTCCTGGTGGCGGACAAATCCGGACGCAGCTTACGAGACGGGATTGCACTGGAAGATGATGTAGAAGGCGGCGATGATGTTCATCGTGGTGAACATGCCGGCAACGATGTATTGACTGTACACGAAGAACTTCCTTCCTTGCGCGATGCGGATCAATTGGAACGCGATGCTGAGCTTGACCGGGATGATCGTAACACAGTAGAAGACCTCGAACATGAAGAACCACTGCGAGAGTGAGTACTATAGATAAACAACGAGGCAGCTGTAGCCTTACCTTCAGGCCAATCTCTTGATACTTTGCATTGCCTGGTTCGGAGAACCGTTCTACGTGGACACCGACACCATTGAACGCAGCGGTGATACATGATGCTGACAGGACAGCAAACGGCGGCTAAGGAGTTAGCGGATGTGAGCAATAGTAGGAAGGCGAGAATTACTATTGCTGCGGTCATGAACCAGTCGTCAATACCCCAAGCGGCCACCTTTAATCTTGTATACACCCGTAGAGCATACATCGTGAACCCAAGGATCGTTATACTGATGATGGAGCCGGCCACATGCGGCGAATTATCCAAATACAGCGTCATGCTGATGGTTTTCCAGTTGAGATCCTATGTACAGGATATATTAGAGGTAGACAAAGCCAGCCACTGACCGGATCACCCGTGGGTTGGTGTCGCACGCACAGCGGCGGTTTAGAGAGTGAAGTCCAAAGAGTCGATGATGTAGTCGGTAGTCAAGAGGTTGGAAGATGCGGAGGAAGGAGCGGCTCCAGAATTAGGGAACATGGAACCGGCGGGCTTAAGCAGACTCCGGGCGGGACGGAGAGGAGGAAGGGCTGTTAGAGATGGGTGGGAACGCGGCCGGGAAGAATGAGGGAGCTGGGGGTGGGGCTCGAGCAATGGGCGTAGCGAGTGGGAGAAGCAGCAATGCTGATGAACAAGGGTGGTGGCGCTCAGACCGGTATAACCGGGTCCTAAGAAACGCTTTGCCGGTGAAGCCACAAAGCTGTTAGGTTCCCTGACGACCGTACGACAGAACAGGAAATCGCTCTGCAGTATGATCTGAGATGAGCAACGAGGGGTTCCAGAAACAATGGAGAGTCTAGAAGTATTTCTGATAGACAACGAATTAAAGATCTCGGAAGGTATCAATGAGCACCGCCTCTCTGGATAAGAACCGGGTGGTGCTTGTCACCTGGAAATTAAGCGTGGAGAAGCCAGCCGGCATGAAAATGAAAGATCTCGCCCTGCATAGAGTGTCGTGGCATATGCAGGCAGGTCCTGGGTGGCGGGGGGGATTCGTTAGAGAGGTCTGTAACGAGACAGGCGGGAGGGACAGTAGAGTGCTGCGTGCACACCTTGCTAGCAAGCACCCTGCGATCATCGAGGCTTCCCTAAAAGATTAGTACCAGAGCAGCTTCATCGTTAGGGCGTGGTTTGCCACGGGGACCCTTGGTAAGACAGGAAGATGGCCGCGTGCAAAGGCCATGGGAAGGCCCATTATTTCCGGACATTACCTTGTAAGGCGGGAGCGGTACGACGGGAACAGAGGCCGCCTGGAGAAGGAATGCAAGGCAGACGGGCTGAGAAGACCTAGCAATAGCAATCTGGAGAACCGGCAACCTTAGCAGCGGCAGCGTACCTGCGTCGGGGATCATTGTCCCGGCAGGCAGCGCCAACGCAGGGTCTCGAGCCGCTGTCGAGCCGCTTTTCCCATGTCCCATTTTCCTATTCCGGAGGAACGGATGGCGGACTCGGACCGAAACGGTGAGGCTAGTGCGAGGGGAGGGCGGCAGCGTCCAATTGGTTTCAACACGGCTGGCGAGACGTGTGGGACCTCTTGTGGTCATTGCAAGTTCTCGAACAAGCTTGCTGCCAAGCTTCCTTCGTCGCCCAGCCGGCTGAATGGAGCGTCTGACATGTTTGCTCGAAGCTTTTAGGAGGTAAGGCAAGAGAGGCAAACGGGGAGCGGCGAGCAGAGAGAATTTTTCACGAGGCCAGATTCCACATCCGACGGCTCCAAGACAGCGTCAAGCAGCCTAGTGATCAGCGTCTCCTTTTGCATGGCCAGGCATAGACACGGGCCCGGGCGGCAGGGCGGCAGGGCGGCAGACGAGATCCACGGAAGGCCAGCGTCACAGGTGTGGGTCGAGGCGATCCGACAACTGACAGTCCTTTGACACACCGTCTGCAAGCGGCATAGCTGGAGCTGGCGAGACCGGTGAAGGGAGAAGAGCTGCGAAGGAAGAGACGGACCGTCTTGATGATTTGATATTCCAATATTGCGTGCGGCGCAACCGGGCAGCGGTCCTCATCCGCGGTGGGCCAGCGGGCGGGTAACGGTCAGAATATACGACGCCACAAGGCGAGAGCGAGGTCGAAGGAGGGCGGCGCCATCAGCCACCAGATCAGAGCACGACCCGGGCTGTTGCGAGCGAGTTCCGAGGCAAGTTTCCAGGCGGGCGGTTGGCGGCTGACGGATGGCGGGTGGAGGCTGACGCAGAGCTACTCTCGGGCGCAGGTTTCCCTTTGCAGGGCCCCAAGCGAGGCCAGGCGCCCAGCACTGCAACTCGTCTCGCGCCGCTCCTCGGAAATAAACGCCGATCCTGCCCTCCGCTCGCCGCCATCGTCACCGCGCTCCTGTCACTGCATCCAAGACTTGCGCGTCCCGGACGCTCATCACTACGCCTATCCTCCACACCCATCACTAGCCAGCCCTCTATCTTCTTCGCACGAGATTCGTTTGAACCCGGCGCCGCTCCATCTTCGTCTCTGCTCTCTCTTGCCCACCACCAAGGCTGCCTCAGCCCTCCGGAGCTAGTGCAGCTCTTGAGACATGCAATATGGTCAAGGCTGATGCACTTTCCCAATTTCTATGCCTTCTCCGGCTGTCTCAGCCCTGTGCTGCATAGCAGCCTAGGAAAAAGAAAAAGCAGGGTCGTAAAAAAATCAACGTCCCGCAATGCTCCATCTACCGTGCCGGAGTGGAGAGACGACGGCAAGCGCATGGTCTCCCATCCCCCTCCCTCCCCACAGGAAAGACTCTGCCATGCCCAGAGCTCGACAATCCGGTCTTCTGTACCGTTTCCCCGACTCCACCGATGCGTCGGCCGATGAGCTCACAAATGTGGGAAGCTCGGAACACTGGGGCCGCGGCATCGGGAAGAGTGAGAAAAATGCACGCAAAGGCCTCGACGAATTTTCCAAGAACCCATGACGACCCGCAGCACTGGTGCGATTTCCTTGATTCACCTCCGTCCATCACCTTGCTCATAATTACCGTCTTCTTGTCTGTATCGGCCGAAGGAGTGCCTGTCACGTGTAACATCCATGATCAAGCTCGCCAAGCAGCACGTTAAGCTCAGCCAAACTATCCTGGTACATGCATTGCCAGTGGTAATCCTACCATAAATATGGACTTACAGATGTACAGATCTCTGGGAGCTGGATTCTGCTCGACTAGTGTGTCCGAAGTAAACAAGTAAGCCAGGGAAATAGCGTCTCAAGAGCCTCGCAACCGATATCCACGCATTCAACGTCTTGTCAACAATGAGCGCGCAGACCTGGAGGGCCCAGGCTTGATCAGCAACCGTTTACAAAGGACCAACATCTCGCTTAGAATTCAAGAGCCGCTCTCGACCTCGTACGCGTCCGCGCTGGCATACCGAGTGGACAAACCCCTCTCCCTACGCCCGTGCTCCGAGAACAGACCAATCATCGGCGATGGCTAAATATGTGCCTGTACTTGGTCCCAGAAGACGCTCATGCCAAGAACTGACCTGACTCACCTTAGCATGGACGCTTTTCCTTGTTGATTCGCGACCCTTCCTCATTCATCTCCTCTCCACCTCCTCAAGCGTTTCTCCTATTCTTGCCCAAATTCCTCCTCACCGCAACCGCCAGGAACATTAAGAGGAAAGTGTCCTCTCATGAAACACAAGGCTTAAGCTTATACTCAGTTCGACAATGCATGCGAGTCGTGCTCCTGAGGGAGGCTGCAGGCATCTCCCAAATCTCGTCCGTGTACGAACAAAGCAATAGCAGTGCCTGCAGAAAACATTCAGAACTACAGTTTTCCATCACCAAATACAACAATCAAGACCAGTTGAGTCTTCTTGATCCTTTTCATCCCAAATCTCAGTCTGCCACCGCCTTCACCGTTAAGGATATATGTACTGAATTCGCACCAAATTTGACTCAGGTCGTGAAAGCCAAGAATGTGCCAGTGCATCTTTGCCTTTACTGTGCTCTTCGTCTGGCGCTCCTTGCCCTTTTGCTGCAGGACAATAAAATCCCCGAGACGGTTACGCGAGAACAAGCTGCGGATGTAGCACCCGTCAAGTAAATCCGGCGCCATCGACCTTCGCTGACTCAAGAGAGACAACTGGAGGAACGCCTTTCTGTCTAGAACAAGAAATACACACCAGCCAAATTATATTATTTCTTGCGCCGAGTTATCGGCCGCGACGTACAAAGTTGCTGAAAGCTTCGTCAGAAAAGCAATCCACCAATAGTACAGCCCCAGCACCATTCACAATGTATCCTTGATTTCGCAGTATGTTCCGGAGATGGCAAACATTCCGCATAGTTGAACGTAGGTAATCCAAGACATAGAGCACGTTTAGCTACCGAGCTGCCCGCTTTGACGGAAGCATGAATCAGCCACCTCACAATTTATCCACGCGCAACACCGTGCATCATCTCCCTGAATATCCGGCGTTTAACCTCGCCCAAACAAGCATTAGGCAATAAGGAAGGATGATCCGTCCTAGTGAGAGGATCTGGAATGCCTCTGCCATAGTGCTCACCACAACGACAGCGAAGTCCGTACACGAATAGACATTATCATCAAGCTTTGCTAGAGCTCTTATTTGTGAAAAGAATTAGTCCATCAAGACCCTTCAGCAATAATAAGACAAAGCACCTCCTGTTTATCACACTCTGTATACCCCTCCATTTCCCTCAACCAACTTCGCCCTTCCAAGCAAACACAAACTAGAACTCCCACCCAACCGAAGAAGCAATAACCATGGGCCTCCGCACCTGGCTCTACCACCTCTTTTTCGACGAGGCGAAGCACCGCCACCGTCCAGCCGCGGCTCCCTCGTGAACCCAATGGATCAGCTCGATGACGACCGAAGCCGGCGGCAAAGTGAGCCCTTTTGAAACGGACGAGCTGCGCCAGCCGCGTTCCGGACCCAATGCGAGCAGCGGGAATGCCACCAACACCTCCGACGGGTCAATACAAACATTGTGCACTGCCAGACACACGAACCAGTCGTGCGACTCGCGGGTGGCGCCGTTCGGTCAGGCCGGTGGGCGTTCGTACCGCACCAGCGAGTCGCGGACGCAGATGGGCACGAATAGTCGCGCGTACGCCCCCGGATAGTCTCAGGTGACGCCGGGGGATCGTTGAGCTAAAAAAAAAAAAAAACAACAATGCTTGTTATTCAATGACGGGATGCGTCCGAGGAGGTGATTTGATGCTGAGTATTTTTTCGTGGAATATGGGATTACTGTTATAACAGTGCTGCAAAGGCGCGATGGCTGGGCTGTGAAAGATGTCCTACCTGATGAGGCTTTGTTTCTGGGGGTTTGGAATCCTGGTCTTATTTTTGCCAAATTGCTTATGCGGGTCCGGTACTGAGTGTTGTTGAGCAAATTTCATTCTTATGTTATGTCACGCATGTATTTCATAAGCCACCCTCGCGAATGAACCTTGTAGCGAGATATATGGACCCAGATCGAAGGGCATACGAATCAGTTTCATTCGACTTTATACCACAAAATCAGACTAGATAGTCTTTCTCTCCACCGCCGTTAATAGATAGTGACGAACAGGAGACGATGATCCTCGAGAATTCAGGCGTCGGCCGAATCAGCAGCGTCCAACCCTGTGGATACGTAAACAATATTTACAAGCAAATACCCTACGAAAGACGTGGGCAATCTTGCTATCAATCATAAGTCTAACAGAAGCCAGGTAACGGTCCAGTTTTTTGTTGGCATGCTACCGCAACGGAGAGGTCGTAGGACTTTCTGGCAATCTTGTACTGCTCGACAGCATATACTGTCGCCATGATCCCGAAGATGAGTGTGAGCAGAAAGATTCCGAAGATAGCGATCCACATAGTGGCCCACTGATGAGGATTTCTGATGTCATATATGGCTTGTGTGAATGTTTCTGGGGGGTCGTGAAAGAGCTTGTGGAGTTCCTCCACACGGGAGCGCCAGTAGACCAGCTCAGTGGTGGATTGCGGATGATCCCCATCAGTGTCTGCCCGGACGGAGTGCATTGGAATGCCTTCCTTTTCTAGTAGTATCTCTGTGCTTGGATCTCCAACGGGGAAAAGGATATTGAGCGTTCTGAGGGTCTCGATGAGGATATCCGCGCTAATGATAGTTTGGCTAGTCTGAGAATGTTTGACGAGACAGACTTTATGTTGGTAAACAGATAATGTTCTTTCTCCTCGCCGACCGTCTAACTTGAGATGATCAATAAGGTTCCACGTCCACCGAATTTTGAGCTTGCGCATATGCGTCAGTTTTGCTGCTGTAAAGGTAGCGTCGAGGTTGATGGATGCTGCCGCGGGCCGTTGCAGTTTATGGAATCGAGCGGCTACGAGGTTCTGCAATGTCTCATCCTCCTTCCATTTGATGCGCGAGTTCCATGGATCCGTCAACCCAAACGGTGTCGTGGAACAGAAATCTAAACCAAGCCACAATTGAAGTACGAGGTCGAGTGACCGCAGGATATCGGCGTCTCCAAACGTGTTGAAATGCTCCTTCATTTCGTGCACAACGGCTTCTTGCGTGGAATGCGGATAGTCGCGTACTGTCGTGATGATCATTTGAATATCTTCAAATTTCTTCGCAGCATACTTGGCCTCGTACAGCTTCAGAGACTCAAGTGTACCGAGCACTCGACAAGAAAAGTAAGCATGATCATCGCTTACTACCCTATCCGGCGGACATTCTGGCCAGAACAGATTGAATAACTCAGACGAGCATTCCTTGCTCGGTTTTGGTGGCGGTATGAGTCTCTTTTCGGTAAGAACCATGAGTAGGACAATCAGCACTTCGAAAAATCGGAAGCAAAGCTGCCGCGTGGCATCGGCGCGGCTAGGTCTATATATATGCATGGCTATTTCGTATGCAAATATCATTGGAGGAGATACGAATGAGGCTGAAAGATAACAGCTCACCGGTCAGTCGTCGCGTCTTTGTTGTCGATCACCCAAGCGGGGCGCAGCAGCACATTTCAGCCTTGCTCTCACACTTCACAACGGTCCCGACTCACCCTCCCGGCACCAGATGGCGACAGTAATTCTGCATCAAGACCCAAGGTAAGTGAATGTACTTCGAATAGTGGATTTTGCTGATCTGGATCGACCATATAAGCTTCGGCTTAGGTCCAACAGGATCGCAAATGATGGTGGAGCACACTACGGCGCCGGCAGACCCACCGGACCAACAGCGCTGCGTGTTGCAGTCTCCTGGCACGCAGACAGGAAACGGACAGTCGTCAAAACAAGAGGATCCTCGACCGAGAAATGATAAAGCCGATCGGTCTAATTTGAGACACTCCATCACCGTATCGCTCCCATCCTCCGATGTCCATCAGATTAATCCAAATGTGTACATGGGATACCTGATGAATCTACCTCCTCCCAGCGAGATAAGCAACCAGTGGGAAGGATTTGTAAAAGAAGAGCTTGACTCTTACTTGTGCTCGAGCATTCGCAGCTTGAACTGGTCGGAGAGAAGAGCGACTATGGAGTCTGTGCTTTGCATGGCATGCACAACATCACCGGTTCAGGCACTCTTCCGAAAACATAACGAGAGGACACAGATTGTTTTGAGACCCACCGTCTGGATCTCCTGTGCTAGTAAAAAGTGCAAGGCTGTCATCAGGGACAAAATCAGCAGCAGAGCTCCTGGCCTTGCAAGCTTCTACCACTTTTTAGACGCTCACGGGATGAGTACTCTAGTGACTCTCCATGCACCGACGCCAGCAGCTGGAGCGAGAGGAGAAGGATCTCCCGGTATTTATACCAACACTGAAGTTGGGGATGATGATTTGTCCTTCTATAGTGTTCGGGATGGTCACTACTTTCGACCTTTCGAGACGGATGAAAGAGTTTCCGTTGAGAACTACTATCAGGGTGATTCTTTTACGAACACTGATGCTCTAAAAGAAGACGTCTTTTCCTACACGAGCTCTGACTACGACAACCAATATTCAGCGTTGGATCATTCAGAGGATCGTTCAGATCTGCGGACATTTAACCAAACCATCCATTATAACTGGGACTACTCTTCAGTCCCTGAATCTATCCACCCTAACTTATCTCATTTTAGCAGAGCGGATGTCTCGGCCTATTTCCCCTCTCGACCTCTAGGTCTTTCAACTACGCTTGGCGGAGGCGGCTATAACTCTTCAGCCATTTTGCCGACGGCTATATCTCCCGAAAAAGACCACGGACTTCAAGATCCAATCACCTTTGCCATAGGAACACAGAGGGCTCTTATAGGCGTCCCTGCACGCTTGTGCTCGAGATGTACGAAGAGCGAAATATTTTTCACGATTGGAGGGGTTATCACGGTAGACGACTCTTCTCTGTACGGGCTGGCTCCAGCTCATTCGTTTATCCGCCTCTTCAACCGTGAGCAAGTCCCAGGAAATGACAAAAATCTTGCCGATGATGATTCTTCCGGGTCAGACTCAGAGGGAGGTGGGAACGGGAATGCTGATACCACTGAGCATGATGTCTCACCGCCGTTCAGCTCGCAACATCGCTGGGATGAGACGAAGTTACCTCGCATTCTAGCGTACAATGGTCGGGGAACTCGAAATGGGGATCGCAGTTTGCCAGAAAGAGTTCTTCGCGACTCAGATTTCGCTCTTGTCCCAATAAACCTAGAGACCGCGGGGTCAGGATTCGGTCTGAACTCGATCACTGGCGTCGCATCGAATGATGAGCTTTCAGAAGGGCCAGCAGAAATTTTGTACTACCCTCGAGGTATGCACGGAATTACGGAGACATTGAAAGGGGATCTCCTACCTGGAAAAAGCTCGATTATCCTCGGTTCGAGCATAATGCACACCAGAAAGATTCAAATCCGACCGGGCAAAAGTAGTACGTGCAATTTCGATTTATCAAGCTGATTTGGCTCTAACATTTCATAGCTCAGGGCATCTCCGGCGCTTGGGTTGTTCGAGGCACACATCTATGTGGTGTCATCTTTGCCTCATATGACTGTGCTCCGTATCTTCACATGCTACCAGCAGGGCCGCTTCTGGATAGTGTCGCATCCTTTCTGCGTGCAAAGAGCGTTAGGACTGCCACGCAGCAAGATGTTTCCAATCTTCGGCAAAGGGAACAGCACGGCCTCCCAGAGCTCGCAACACCCTCACTAACGTCAACTTCAATAACAAGCGAGGATTTACATGCAGATCCAGAGCGGGACCGAAAGTGGAAATGCAAATTACCGGAGTGCGCAGAGAGAAAAGGCTTCAAGCGTCACGCAGACCTGATGCGACACATGAGCGCGGTACATCACAAGTCAGAACCGGAAGAAAAATTCTCGTGTTCTTGGAGAGGCTGCCCAAGGAAAGGGGAGTATGGTTTTAGGCGGAAAGACCACCTCACGGAGCATCTGAGGAACTTCCACGCCCAGGATATTCCGAGGCGCAGGGGCGGTGGAAATAGGGATAGCGGGTAATGGCGGACGGATGGCTGACCAACTATCAGTAATCATGGGTATGTTGGCTTTTTTGGGGTTTGTATTGGGATTATTCTATCCTTTACTCATGTTTGCCTTGAATCAATGTGGTGTGGAGAGTTCTTGATCAATTGTCTGTCCATGATGGTTTGTTACGTCATTTACGCGTCCGAAGTCTATCTGCTATAACGGCCAGAGTAGTTCGGTAGTTTCCTGAATCCATCTCAACCACCTCTCGATTGTCACTAGACCCATTGCATATACCAACCATACTAATGAGGGTGCTCGTCATCGCAGATAATCTCATTCTTCGGTACCAAAATATCTCCCTCCCTTCTTGGGAAGCAAATCTCGCGCCCATCGTTTTCATTGGCCAGCCAGTAGCATCCTTGATACGCCATGGACCTAAATGCAGCGAGCAACCCCCGTGTACGGCCTTTTCAAAAAAAAAAAAAAAAAAGGTACACAAGTCGCTCATCGATGCCATCTCCTCCACACGAACCATTCAGCTTACAAACTACCCGCCATCGCTTCTCACCACCGCCGACGCCATGGACATTCTTCGCTCAGAATCCAAACGAGTCCAACAAACTATTAGCATCCGGCTCCTGGAACTGCGTAGGCGGAGGTTTCTTCTTCTCCACCGCCCCATTGCCATTGCCATTGCCATTGCCATTGCCAAGCCCATTCTCCGTCCCCTCCCCACCACCCTCCTTCTCCCCATTCGTCGCCTTCCCGCCACCCTCCCCGTCCACAAACCCATCCAACGCGCTCCGAACCTCCGGCAAATCCGCGACGACGAGACTGCTCCTCCGCCGCAACAACTTCCTTGGATCGATATCGTACCCGGCCGCGGCAGCGGCGCCGGGGCTCGCCACCGTCGGGCTCGTCAGCCCGCCGCCATGCGCCGACGCCGACGAATGCAGCGGCAGCCTGGTCGGCAGGGGCGCGAGCGACGGCATCGGGGCGGCCTGGCGCAAGAACTCCCACGAGCGGACGAGATCGAGCGCGAGCAGGTCGCAGCCCATGCGCTCGTACAGCCGCGCCGTGTGCACGACGAACTCCCACTCGGCGCGGGGCGTGACGGCGAGGGCGCCGCGCAGCGTCTGGAGCGACTTCTCGCGCAGCTGGCGGTAGAGGACGACGAGGGCCGGGTCGTCGGTGAGGAAGAGCTTGCTCTGCAGCGAGGGCGAGTCCGGCGGGGAGAGCAGCCCGGACAGCGGCGTCACGAGCGCGCGGACGGCCACGTCGCGCTTGCCGAGCTGCCAGAAGGCCCACGTGGCCATCCAGCGGTTGCCCTGCATGACGGCGAGCGGGAGGACGCGGTCGGTCAGGAACTTGCGGAGGACGGGCCCGTCGTCGCCCTCGTAGACGCGCGCGACGGCGATGGCGAGCTGCATGTCGTCCATCTGGTTGGACAGCACGGAGACGGCGTCTTGCAAGTGATCGGCGAGCAGGAAGAAGGCGGCCGCGTACTCGAAGCGGCGCCTGCCCATGAGGGCGTAGGCGTTCTTGAGTGCGGCTGTCTTCCAGCGGGGTTCGTTGAAGTTATTCTGCAGAAGGCGGTGGGTTGCCGGTTGCTCGCGGCTCCAGGTCGCCATGCGCCAGAGTCCGACGAGAACGGCTTTCTTGCGCAGAGCGAGGTAGTACAAGCTGCAGTCGACTGGATTCTTCTCCTCGGTTTTCGTGTATTCGTTGCGGGCGATGACCTCGAATTGGGCGCGCTATGAAAACGCCGTAAGTAAAATGAACCAAACCGACACTTGCGGCACGAGGATTAGTCCCATTCAAACTTACAAGAGCGTTGAGGTCGGTCATCCACATGAAGATACCGGCCTCTCTTGCCTGCTTCCAAAGCATCCTTCCTTGGAAATGCCTACTCACGAGATCCATCAAGATATCCTGACTGCCGCTATGATATGCCCAAGTAATCTCGCGCCAAGAGATATGAGACTTTTCCTCACTCCTCTGTCCATCTCTGTCGCGAAGGTAGTGCTGCCGGAAGAAAAGCAAGAATCTACAGGCATTATCGTCGACGCTTCTTCTGTGCTTCTCAACCGTACCAACACACTCAACAATATCTGCAAGGTGGAATTGCTCACGGTTAGAGAGCTGCGGTACTGATTTGGTTAAAAGTAGCTCGTTCAAGTTTGCTGCAACCTCTTCACTGACGCTGGCCGGTTCATCATCGGAATCTGTGAAGTCTGCATAGGAAGATTGCATCTCTTTGCGAGCTGCGCCATTCATGGTAGCCTACGAACATGATCAGCTCATTATCCCGATATGGAATTTCACAAATACTCACCTCCTGATCTTCATAAAAGTCCTCAGGCGACAACCCCAAGAACGTGTCAAAGGCATCGCCTTCAGTATAGAACTTCAGAGCCTTGAAGAGGTTGATGAGGATGCGTTGCACAAGCGGCAGCTTCCCTAAAAGCACGCATTGGGCCAGTAGCTGCGGATGATATACTGGTAGCGGACCGTTCAATCTGCTCACAAGTGTGAACAAATCGACTTCCTTCTTCCGGTGTGCTTCACGATGCGATTGAGCTACGAGACGTAGATCTGGTAGTACACCCTCGTTCACCTCCACATGTTCGTCCTGGACGAACAGCTGGTTGCCGGCACCAATGACCAGGTTGCCACTACCGAGCCAGACTGAATCACCGATCGGATGAGGCGTGAAGTCTCGAATACGGACTTCGCGGATTGCCGCCCATGAAGGTCCATGGTCGAGGTAGTTGTAGCGCAATTGTGCGTAGATGACGACTCTGTGGGGGAAGCCGACTGCAAGAATTGACTGATTGTCAGGAGATGAAGACCAATCAATATCCTGGATTATATCGTGAGCCTCGAACCGCTCTTCGTGTTCCAACTGGGCGCTTCTTGTGCTCCAGATCGTCAAGAGGGTCTTCTCGGAATCTACCAATGCTGCTTTACGGATGGATGTGCCGCTGCAGAGTGTTGGGTTATCGACTCCCGTCTCCACGGTGGAAGTAAGAAGCCATTCCAGCTTCGACCTGTCGGGACTCAGCCTAGCTGTCCAGGATTTGATTATGCCAGAATTAGTGTATGAAATCGCCACGTCGCGGGCGAAGGTGTCGAGAAAGCCTGATATTACAGGCGGAGTTCCAGCAGGGTCAACGGGGATAACATAGGCGAGGTCGCCTCCATCGCCGAGGTCGAACTTGCACAGCTCTTCGATCGAGATCTTGCCTTCAATGTTGATCGACGGCGTCCGGTGATGTCCACGGAGACTTGCTCGGGTTAGCTTCGGTGGTATCCTGACTTCCCACCCAATCCCCTTCATCTCTGATGATATAGTGGCCAGGTGGACGCATCCGGAATCAGCTTCGACCTGCGGGATGACAAGTAAGCAGAGCGGTTTCCCTTGCAACTTGTAGTCGCAGCGAGCAACCTCCTTCGCTCGTGGTGTCCGAGCGTCCCAGAGTGATATGCTGCCATGGTGCAAAAACACAACGAAGTCGCCTTCAGACAGCAATGCCGTCCGATGGATATGCTCGTTCACTTGTACTGTGCTATGCCGGGCGAGGACAGGTCCAGAGTGTTTCGAATTCTCCTGCTTCCACACCACACCTTCGTTCTTGTCTGTCCGCGATATCAGTGCCCGTCCGGTGGCTGTACGAACCGCTTTCTTGATAGGTCCAGTATGTCCGGTCAAGATGGTCTCGCGTTCCAGCCTCGTCAACTTCAACGGCGAAGGGTCGAACAGGAGGTCGATCTTGCCTTCCAACCACTCTATCCTCCCGTCGAAATGGTGCATGAGCAGGGTAAACGAACTGCCATGCGCATCTCCGCAGAAGCTGTAAAACTGCACGTTATCCTCGATCGGCAGGACATCCTTCGCAAAGTGCAGCCTCAGGCCCTCGACGTGCGCGATATTGAAGATGTTGCTCGTCTTGTTCGACTTGGTATCGACGCTCTCCAACCCCCACGCCGACATGTTGCCCCTATCGTCCAGCACGACGCACACCTCTGGCGTGCGATTCGCGACCTCGATCAAGTGCTGCAGGGCGTGCGACTCCTCCCGGCCGCGCTTGTCCGACGCCGTCTGGACGGCCTTCTCGGTCGCGACGGCGAAGTCGGCGCTGTCGATGAAGAAGGCGTACCTGCGCCCCGAGCGCGCGCCCGGATCCAGGGCGCGCGGCTTGATGGACTCGGCCAGGTCGATCTGGGCCCACAGCTGGAAGATCTCCGGGCCGTGGTTCTGCTCGCCGCCGACCCAGACGCGCACCTTGTTGTCGGCGCAGATGGTGTGCAGCACGTTGTCGATGCTCTGCTCGCGGTGGCGCGGGCGGCGCCAGTGCAGGCCGGTCACGACGGCCGGGTGTGGCAGGTATGCGACGTCGAAGCGCTCCTCGACGCTGCCGAAGCTCAGGCGGTGCCATATCTTGACCAGGCGGTCGTAGCGCGCGGTCGAGGCGATGAAGGTGGCGTCGTACGAGAAGTGCGCGAGCTTGGCGGGCGAGGCGAGCGGCGTCGTGAAGAGGCGTTCGGACTCGTGGTTGTGGGTCGAGTACAGCGTCAGCGAGGAGCTGCCGATCAAGAGCTCCTCGGCGATGCCCCAGGAAAGCGTTCGGATGTCGTCGTCGGGGTCGGGAAGGGTCAGGGTATGTTGGAGCGTCCACTGCATGTCCCCATTGTCAGTCCTTGCTGCGGAGCGGCGCCGCAGCCAGTCCACGCACCTTGGGCTGGCCGATGTCCAGGCCGTGGGGTTTGTAGACGTAGACAGCCTGCTTGGAAGCAGCTGCTATCTTGCCCGACGGCTCATCCAGGACCACAGCCACCAAGTCGTCCTCATCTTCGCTGTAGGTTGTTTGTATGACGTGGCGCGGGCCGCCGAGGATGACGAGGGCATTGCCGGAGACGTAGGCCTGCAGCAGCACTTAGCGAGGGGCAATTGGAGGGAATTGAGGGCGGGCTGGAGGCGCACGATGAGCTGCCTTCCCTCCCAGAGCCCGGTGGTCACAGCAGCGAGCTCTGCGTTGGGACGGCCGGGGAGGAGGGCGCGCATGGAACGGGAATGCTGGAGCTGGGCGGCTCTACAGCTGCGTCGTCATGGTCCGAGTCGGTGGTGTTGGAGCTCTCCGGAGGGCAGATGGCAGAGCTGGAGGTGCGGATCTGTTGAGGACGCAGTGTTTCTCAGGCGGCAGTGGCTCGGAAACACAGCATGTGAGCTTCTTCTTTTTTTTTTTTGTTTCCCCCTTGGGATGGAGGGAGAGATATTTGGCGGCCAGCTGTCATGGGGTGACGGGATGGAACAAGACAAGAACACGCGCTGCCCTACATAAAAATCCGGCCCGTGCGATGGCCGGAACTGACTCGAGCTGCTCGAGCTGCTCCTCCAGATCTTACCACAGTGTTCCCCAGCTCGCGCCCAGCCCCGACGCAGTCCTCCGCACTCCCAGCGTGCATGCGCCCACCACGAGATGCGCCGTATTAGGCAATGGGGCGCAGTGGCCCGGGTCATCTGGGTGCGATAATCCTGCATTTCTAGCGCTGCCCTGCCTGCCGCCAATCGCTGCCTGTCCCAACAACACCGTCCTTTCTATCGATATCCCAGCCAGGCTTCATCTACCCGAGCGCCGTTCTGTGCCATCCACCCGTCCAAAGCCGGGATCGCTACCTACTCAAGCTTCCACGCTTGTTTCCGCTTTCCGCCCGCCGCGCACGCCCACTCGATCTCGATAGCCAAGTCGCGCGTGTTCTTGCCCGCCTTCTTGTACGACACGCTGCCCGCGATCTTCTGGCCCTTCTTCAAGCTCGCCTCTCCACTGCCACCGCGCTCCACCAGCAGGAGCCCGGACTCCCAGTGCGTGGGCTTGCCGCCGGGCCCCGTCGTGAATGCATTTCCGAGCCCCTTCCACGTCTCAGCCCGCGCGTCCGCCGGCAGCGCCTCGTCGCGGGACGGCAGGAAGAAGGTGTCGAACCAGATGCACCAGCCGTCCAGCGCGTCGGCGTCCTGCTCGATCTCGACCGAGAAATCCTTCACGAACTCCAGCTCCTGCGTGGTGATGGTGTGGAGCGGGAGCTGCAGGAACTGCGATGACTTCGCGACTGTGAAAGAGATGAGCACAGGCGCATACTTTCATGCGCCGTTCTGAGCGCTCTGCAGAGAAACTCACCAAGCTTGTCCGGCGTCAAGCTCTTGACCCGGACGTCATCGCGAATCTTGTCCATCATGGCGCTCATGTCGAAGCCGTACACGTCGCGCCAGAACTCGATGCTGTCGGCGATGTAGTCGCCATCAGAGAAGGGCGCGATGTGCAGCGTGCAGTGGCTGGGCACCATCAGCCCGTCCGGCTTCAGGTAGCGGTCCCTGGCCCACATGACGCTGTCGAACATGGCCTCGAACAGCAGGCAGTACCCCATCCACTCGGAGATGATGATGTCGACCTTGTCGACGGGCAGCGTGACCTCCTCGATCTTGCCGCGCAGGCAGGTGATCTTGCCGGAGAAGCCGTTGCTGTGGCAGTTGACGACCGCCTTCTCGATCATCTCGCTGTTGTCGACCGCGATGACGTGCGCCGCCCCGGCCTTCGCGCAGAACATGGACAGGATGCCCGTGCCGCACCCGACGTCGAGCACCGTCTTGCCGGCGAAAAGGTGCTTGTTGTCGTACACGAAGTCGCGGTAGGCGTCCGTGCGGATGGTGTCCTTGAGCATGGTCTCGTGGATGTCTGCGGAAGTTAAACAGGAGCACTGAGAACAGCGTTGCGCGACTGACCGTTGTACGAATAGGAGTCGAAGTACCCGGTATCGACGCCGTGCTTGCCCTCAGGAGCCTTCGTGGACCCTGAAGGACCAGCCTCGCCGGGCCTTTGCGCATCGTTTTCGCTCCAGCGCTCCTCGAGCGTCTTGGAGACGGCCTCTCGGTACTCGGCGAACTGGCTGGCTAGTTGCTGCAGTTGCTCCTCCAACTCCTTGACCCTTGCGGCGGCCTTGCCTTCCTCCGACTGAGGTTCTCCGGCGGCGGCGTCGTCGTCGTCCGCGGACAGTTCGTCCAGGCAGAAGAGCAACGCATCGTCCTCAAGGACAGGCTGGAGGTACCTGTCGTCGGCGAATTTGGACGCGTCAGAGACGTCCGGGTTCTTGTTGCCGTTCTTGACCTCGCTGCGGATGTAGTTCACGAGCTTGATGCTCGAGTAGAAATCAAGGCCTTGCGTCTAGCGTTAGCCAAGTAAAGCCCGACTCTAAGAGTTTGTCCAAGACAGCTAGAAAATAAAGCTGGATTCCCACAAACGTAAAGAAAGTGTGGAAACAATGCGGACTCGGGTATCCGCATCTGGAAAGCCCGAACACGTGATGGAAAGGGAAAAGGCACGTAGAATGGGGGAAGACACTCCTGGAGAAATTAGATGAAAGAAATAGTACACACCCAGCTTCTTCTGGATGCCGACGAAATCGAAGTTGTACCTTTTCCTGCAATCCTCGACCATCTGCTTGACATCCGCAAACGTCTCGTCGTCGAAAAGGCTCACTACTCGGATCTCTTCGACGTCGGGCTCCGCATCCTCCCAGCCCTCGTCTCCGCGCGTGTCCAGAGGGTCCGAAGCTGTGTCGGACGAATTGGAAGAGTGAGACATCTTGGAGAAGTTTCTGTTGTATCGGGAAGGGAAGGGGATGGACAACGGGCGAAGTGAGGCGTGAAAATACTTCTAATGCGCGCCATGCAGGCCCTTGCAAGCGAAAATCGCTGTCGTTGGTCCGTGCGCGGGCGTCGCGTCGGGCATTTCTCTGCACCTCAGTTCACTTCACTTCAATTCACCTGGCCTCACTCTCTCTCTTCCCTCACCAGCATCAGTAACCATTGTCTAGAGAGTGTCCATCCAGTTTGTTCATCTAAAAAAACTCGCATCTATTATGCAGTGCTCAGCCGTGTTCCGTCGTCCATCCCCTCCGTTTTAGCAAATCACCACATTATCGCCCTCATTTATTCAGTGCAAAAGCAAGAAAGCAACCGCCGTAAAAAGAAAAGAAAGCCCATCATCAGCCCCATTTTTTATGTCTCCATGTCCATCCGTAATCCTGCTCCACGATGCAATTTGCCCATCTGTCGTTTCGTTCTCGCAGTTGTGCGCGTAGCAAATGAATATTCCGTTTTTCCACCGTTCACATCCACCGCGTCCATGTCGTCCCCATAATCAGCCAGAATGTCAGAGCGTCCATCGACGCCTAATCGTCGTCAACCATACCATCAATCGCGAGCATGGAACTGCCACGGCTAGCCCTGGGGACACCGTGACGTACTGGGTCGTACTGTTCATCTTCCTGCTGATCTTGTTGCTGCTGCTGCTGCTGGCGGACAAGCTCCCAAAAGGGATGATCGCCGGGGATCGCACGGCGGCGGATGCCGCGGCAGACCTCGCATGCAGCGTAGTGACGAGGATCACTATCATCCTCGGGGTCAATGTGAGGAAGGATACCAACGCGAACCTGGTAGGCAGTGATGTTGTGAGTGTGGGCGGTGGGGTGGACCGGCGCATTGCAAGAGCTGCAAATACCGTTGGCTGAGGAGCCGCCAGTACCGTCGTTGCAAGAGCCACCGGTACCGTTGGAGGAGTCGCCAGTACCGTTGGAAGAGTCACCTAGGCCGTTGGAAGAGCTGCCGGTGCCGCTGGACGAACTGCCATCGCCGTTGATGTTGGCGGAGGACGAGCTGGGCTCATCATCGCGTTCGATGCGGCAGCGGTCAATGAACAGACCCTGCATATGCTCAATCTCAGCCTCAGTCAGAAGCTGGGGAGCTGGGATCTCGGTGTTGTTGACGGAGCCATGCTGGGCCGACGGGTCAGCAGTGACGGCGGTAGGCATGCGCGGAGGCGAGGTCGGAGTGATGTAGCCGTCACCGGGGGTTTCGCTGGAGTTGTCGTTGCCACCATCGTATGTGGTGATGTCTCCAGCATTGCCTCCAGGGTTGGCACCGACAGGAATAGTGCCGTCACTGTTCAAAGGCATGAACACAATCTACATCACCAGCGTCAGCCCACACATACTTCGACGAACAGAGCAGGTAAAGCTGTCCACTCACGTTGGTGAAGTCAGCGTTGATCGGGCAGCGACGCAGGTACTCATCCCGCTCCTCGGCGTACACGAAGTACCTCTCAGACGGACCGGGCGGCGCAGGCACACGGATCTGGAGCGGGCCGTTCTCCAGCGGCTCAACGCGGACGTCAGAGTGAGCAGAGGGTGCGATAGCCGCGTTGTACATGCGGAGCTGGTCACGCTGGCGTGCAACAGGAGTGCGGGGAGCCAGCATCGTCGGGAGAGCCAGCGGATGGTGGAGCGACTCGGCGAGGTTGCGCTCACGCGCGGCGACGGCAGCAGCATGGTTGCACTGTTCGCCCTCGCGGCGGCGACGGTCGTCTTCGCTCTGGACGTTGTTGTTCTGGCTGTCCGCAGGCAGCATATTGTGCCAATCCTGGAAGGCCATTTCGCTAATGCTGATCTGGATGTGAGAAAGGAACAAATGGAGCTCGTCGGCGTTCTGCAAGCCCGAGGTGCTGCCAGAGGAGTTGCTCTTCCAGTCTAGTGTGAGAGTAACGAAGATGTTGAGGAGGTAGAGAGGGAGGAAGAGATTGTGGAGAGAAGGATCTGGCAGGCTGGTTTTTATTGTGCGGCAGGGAGCCAGCGCGCGGAAGGAAGGTAGGCGGCCACCCTTCTGAACAACACCGGCCGCTCTTTCCTTCTTTTGAACTGTGGCCATCTGGGACCTTTGGCGAGGATATTGTGCTCGCGCAGAAGGTGCTTCACGCGCAGCAATTGCTCACAATCGGCCGGTCAGCATTGTCCTGGTCGCGCTGCACTTCCATTGTTTACTACCATCCGGCGCAGCTTTCCGCAAAGCACTCAATCCTCGAAGTCAGAGGCGCGAAGAGAAGCCATGAGGCTTTCTTCGAACAACTCGTGCTTCTTCCCTTTCTCTGTGTTTCACTGGTCGGTCCTCCAGCGGCTGTCATGCAGTAGATCGCTCATGAGACCTCCGATTTCACCTCGCCATCTCCACCTTTGGCACCCTGACTTTTTCCGCAGAACTGACAGAGGCCAATGTTCCCGAGTTGCAGTACTGATGTGGCAGACAATTAGTGGTGGCCAGCGACTACTGTTGAGGGAGCACAGAGAAGTCGGGGAGACTGCGACTGCGACGGCAGGAGCGAGTGGATCGGCGTGCTCTGGCACCTCAGCCGCAAAATCACTGGGTCTGTCTCCTGTCTACACTGCCGGGAAAGAAATCAACAGGCTTTGTGAGAGACAGTGATATGGAAAGAGTAGCAGTTACGGCCTGGTCCGTTATCTCTGTGGCAGTACGGTACGTGCTGACCAGAACAGCTCTCCCATTCCGTCTGCGCCAAGATGTAAGGCACCACTCCCGCTCTTCTTTATTGTCTGCCTGCTCTCCAGAGTCACTGTCTTTAGGCCCTTTGGATGATCCGAATCACCGCTTGCTACCAGCTCACGTCCTTCGCGTCACAGATATTGACAGCCGTGACCCTCCGTTCACGACCATGTCAATATTACTACAGCAGAGGCGCAGAAGGAATGAGTGCTACTAAATTGATTATCTGAATGGGCATGTGCTTGCATTCAGATGCACGGTGTTATATCCAGATGGCTACTTTATGCACCTAAACGTTTTGGTAGAGGCATTTTCTCACCCTTTCAACGCTGCTAAGAGCATTTTGCTGTATCCACTGATTCGTTCCTGAATCCAATGAAGTTTGCAAGCTCGCTGGTATGCCATACGATAGCCACAGCGCTTTGTCACCTTTGCAGACCCAGCTTGGTCAGACTCTGTGTCTGAGAGCGGCCATGAAACGCATGTGCGGAGTCCGTCGCACCATCCTTCCTGCTCCCGTCACTTTCTCCTCTATATCCTCCATCGGGCAGCGCAATCTGTTGGTACAGAACACGACCTCAAGTATCTGCTGCCAGAATAAAACAATACGTGCGTACTGGACATGGAGAGTGTGAGTCTTCCAGGTGTATAGTTGGGCAACAAGAGCAGACTGGCAAGTAATGTGTCACGCAGTTCTAAAGCTGACTATAAGCATAGAGCAGCCAAAGTTCGCCCATGTGCCAACAAGGTGTTTATAGATCATTCCTTTCGGTACACATTCGCACGTAATTCAATGCCTCAGACAGAGTTGCCAGAAACGACAACGGATATTCCTTTACATAGTACTACATTCGTAGGCTCGTCAACTCGTTACCCTTCCAACCCCTCTCCAAGTCCTACTCCATCTTGTGCACGTTGCTGTTCTTGGTCCACCTACGCATTGTCTTCCCGTAGAAGTAGAAGATAATCCCGCAAGCGGAGAAGAATGTGATAAGGGCCATATTCGTCATAATTGGAGGAATAAATCTGCCAGCAACGTCAGCAAGGCTCTGGTGCCAAGTCATCAACAAGAGAAAAATGGGTGGGAAGCAACATACCCAACCTCCTCACTCCACGGCGTGATGAACTTGCTGAATCCATATCCCCACAAGTTCTTGTTCACCGTAATGCTCACGAACAGGCTTCCGGCAACCGGCTTGTACGAGTCGACCGCATACGTCGACGCGATGGCCGGCAGCGCCGCAACCTGGATACCCGCGCACGCATACCCGACCACGACGATCGGCGCCCAATGCCACTTCTCATCGTACCCAACCGCGACGCACACGTTCCCCAAGATCATGATCAAGACGTACGGAATCATGGCCGGCAGGCGCATCTCCGGCTCGCGAATGCCGTTGTTCCGCGCCGTCAGCTTGGCGGCGACCCAGTCGCTCAGCGGGCCGGCGGTGGCCAGGCCGATGAAGGCGCCGACCAGGATGGCGAAGTTCATGAAGCCGATGACCTCGGACGAGAAGAGGTACGGGGGCGCGGCGAAGTTCTGGGCCTGGGTGAGGTTGATGGTCAGGAAGGAGGAGCACGACCACGAGACGACGAAGGACGCGAACTCGACGATGGGGAACGCGAACAGCTTCCACGGGATCCACAGGTCCAGGAAGATGCTCTTCCACGGGTTGGCGTTGGCCTGGTACGCGCCCCACTGCTTCTTGCTCGGCGTGCCGCGCCCCAGCCACGGGTCGCGCTGCGCCGTCGGCGTCGCTTCGAGATCGGCGTCGGCGGCGACGGCATCGCTGCTGGACTTCTGGGTCGGCACTTGGGCGATGCTGTCGGGCGCGACGGCCTCGATGGCCTCGGCGCCGGACTTCTCGTTGTCGGGCGTGGACGTGCCCGGGGAGGTGGATTTGTGCGGGGGCAGCGCGTCGCCGTGCGGCCGCGGGAACTTGGACTCTGGGTACAGGAAGGCGACGAGCAGGCAGCCCAGGCCGAGCAGCCCGGCGTTGAGCCACCAGAAGCTGCGCCAGCCGACGTGCAGGGCCATCGAGCCCGAGATGATGGGTCCGACCCTGTTGTGAGACAGAGGGGCGTCAGCTTCAATGACGTTGCGGCGGTGGGTTGGAGATTTGGGGGGGCAAGGTCAGCTCACATCAGCGAGCCCATGTAGGCTACCCAGTATAACGTGTTCCACTTTCCGCGGTCGTGGAGGAAGAAGATGTCGGCGATGATGGCGGGTTGCATCGTTTCGGCTGGACCGGCGCCGATGCCGTTGACGACACAGGCGCCCATGAAGCTGCCGTACGTCTTGGCCTTGGCGCGCCAGATGGAGGACGCGAAGCAGATGAGAGTCGAGAAGAAGAGGACGGGGCGGCGACCGAAGGACGTGCTGATAGGGACCCTGTGAGTGCAGTTGTGTTAGCATGCATGTATCGTCGGGAGTTTTTTTTTAAAAAAATAAATAAAATAAAACGGAGACTCGACGGAAAGTCATACCAGATGAAGTTACTAAAGCCCAGAACCAAGATACAGATACCGGTGAATTGAATAGCATCGGCCAGGGAACAGTTAAAGTCTTTCATATAGTACTCAAACTGCGGTGCTAGGGCAAGCGGGCCGAATCCTTGCACGAACGTGATGTACGTCGTGACGGTGATGGCGGACGTCTTCCACCAAAGAGTCCAATTGAGCGGATCGTGCTTGTCGTCCGTCGGCTGCGGCACCAATACACGGTGATTGGTATCTCCAGACTTGACGAAATGGTGCGATCCGACGTCGCGCATGATCTCGGTGCCGGGGAGAATCTCGATGTGGAGCTCCTCCTCGATCTGGTGGAGCTCCTACGACGCCGTTAGCTACAACGAACATTGCATCAAAAATTCGAACGCACCCTGTCTGTGTAGTTCATTTCCATGATGGGCAAGCAAAGTTCCCTCAGCCGGGAAGGCTTCAGAAAGGATTCCGCTCGTAGGTTGGAAGGGGAGTGAAGGATGCAGGCCTGCGCGAGCTTCGACTTCCTTTAAGGGTTTTCAAGGTCGCCAGGCGGTATAATTTTGGACCTAATATCCAGATTGAACCGGGGTGTATCCCTAGTTCCCCCGCGATGATGCCCACTTTGACCTGTTTGTGTGGGGCGCGGAAACTTAAGCTCAGACCGCGATTGCAGTAAGCCAAAGCGTGTGTTTTAGAGCGGAGGTTCAAGAAGAAAAGGAAGAAGGCTGTGGGGGATATGCCAGCAACAGGCAACAAGTGGGCCAACAGAAGGCCGCGGGTTACAATAATGTCGTTGGATGGGAGCTATCGACGTTAATATATGCAGTCCGTTACGCCATGCCCTGGGGTGGTGCCGCTAAGCGGAGCACCCCTGCACCTGGAGCCACATATCTCTGGCGGAGAGAGGCATGGAGAAACCCGGGGCCCCGCGTGGTTGGTACGTGGGCTAAGATGGGCCGCGGCCGGGATCCCGATTCTCGACGGGGCCCGATTATGGAAGCACGCGCCGCGGCAGGGCACAGGCGGGAAAGCGTGCGTGTCGGTCGGATTGGACGACAGAGCGGCAGCAAGCCACGATGGTCCTAGCGACCTGGATGCCGGGAAAATGCGTTATTGAAAGGCACGGGAGGTTCACAGCGGCGGGCCTGACCAACTGTGGGCGCCAGTGTGGTTGGAGGAGAGGGGAATGGAGGTTGAGGCGTTCGGACGTGGTAGCCGGCAACGGCACACGGCATGCAGCTCTGCACGCGGGCTTTAGGCTGCGACGGCTTGAGGAGGCATGATCTGGAGCTTGGCCTCCTCTTGTTGTGCGCCGGTGGCGGAAGCTTTTCCACTGCAGTAGTAGCGTGCGACTCGTGCTCCTGTTTCGGCACTTGTCGCCCCTAGGATGCCATCAGCGCTCCAGCTCGGCAGTTGTGCGAAGCAATAGAGCCGATGCCCTCCACCGTGGTCCTGGCGCCGACTGCAAGTGTATTTCCAGCTGCCAGCTAACGTTCGGCGGCGCTCGCAACGGCCTGGCCGTGTCAACGCTGGATTTGTCCGCATCGCGCCTGGCTTGCAAGTGGGACCCAGCCCTTGTCTCGCCGCCGAGCCACGCCGCCGATCTGGGGAAAGGGTTCCTGTGGGGTCGCTTGCGGGGAGCCAAGTGCGGAGAATACCCGCTCACGGAATCTGTTGCGCTCCCCTGCACACCAATCACCGCCAATGTGTGTCTCTACTTTCCGCCTCAACGTCGCCACAGCGGAATTCGTGGTTGTTTTCCGTGTAGACGTTGATGCCGCTGCTTGGCTATTAATACAGGTGAAGATGCGTCCCGCCTAACTATTGCCCGGTGTGGTGACGGAATTTCCATGTTCTACATACATGATGCCTTGTCACACTACCTGCCTCAAGAGGGAGTTGAGAAGCACAGGCTGCAGGGTAGCGATATGACATTACAATGCCTACTGGCGGCTCTTCACTGCGGGCCAGGCTAACGATACCATCAAGCGCTACAATTTCAACTAGTCCGAAACGAGCTTCAACAACACGCCACCCGTCTGCATACCAGAGTCAGGGGAATAGCCGCAGCACTGTAGATCCAGCAGGACCTCGGGCACTGCCGCTACATACCCTCGGTAGTGCTGGGCCAATCCAACGCTGCTGTGTCGGAAAATCCATGCGCTATAGGGGCCAGCCGCGATAGGAGGCCCAGGCCCAACGTCGCCAGTGCCCAATCGGTTGTCAAGCCGAAACGTTTGCTCGGATTCACAAAACAGCGGGACGCTGTGCGATGACATCTCTCTGCACGGGAAGAAAGATTCCGTGCTGTCTTGCAGAAGTAAATCGCCGTCGACGGGTACGTTTGGGAACGAGGCGCCATTTCCGTTGACGTTAAAGAAAGTCGAAAATCTTCAGCTGCTACAGTACGCGTGGTGGGGTGCGTTGGCGTCGTTTGCAGCGTTGCTGTTGGCGTAGACGATGGTCTGGCCAGGCCAGTGCTCTTATCAGCCACTACTGAAATGGCATCTGGACCTTTGAGCCCAGCGCTCTCAGCAAGCGCCTCGTGACCTCCACCAGCGTTCCCCAATCTCGTATTGAAAGCTTCTTCAGACATGTTCAGCGATTTGGGTGTGAGTTCAAGATAATGCCCTTGGCTGTCGAGAACGGACGCTCCGCCGACCAGGGTAGCTCTTGCTCCAAGCACCACGAATAAGCTGCAAGACCTTATTTCGCAATCTTTCGTCCTAGAAATCGGCGTCTTCACGTGTGGCTTCGACAAACTTGCGACTCAACATCGACGCCAGGTCGCAACGGCAAAGATTTCGGCACTTTGAAACGGACTCGGAGGTCTCGCCGGCATCTGCGTCAAGCGTCTTCAGCCCTGGATTGATTCCCGCAAAGTATGACCAAGTCAGACTTACATGGAGATGGGATCTCCGAGTCGTTGGGGAAAATTATCCTGTACATTTCTACCCATTTGTCAATTTCTTCCTTGCCTCGCGACCTAATGCGCCGCAGCGCAACCTCTTTCCTCTCATCAATACCATCCAGCCTTTGCCGTGCCGACTTTTGATAAATGCTGTCAGCTCTTTGACGGTGGATCAGGAGAAAATGGGTCTTGCATGACGCGTTACAGCGAGCACATTGATTGGCCAGCGACCTGTGATTACGGTAAAGGTGCTCTCTGTCTGCCCATTAGCACAACTGCAGCCTGTCCAAGATTTGGTGCGTACTCGAGTCTAGCGACACTATTAAAGCCTGGGTACACACAAGTCTGGTACTTCGTAAATGTTGTTGGGTTTCGCTGATGGGGTGGACAGGTAACCCGGCGTACCCGATCTCCACACTTCTCTCGGTTGCTATCCTGCGGCCGCTCCGCTTTCGGGTCGTTCGGAAGGGGCAAATGTCTGATCATCTGGGGTATACCGCGAACAACTCCTTCTGCAACAGAAGAGAAGCATGGCTCCTTTCCAGATGATCCCGGTCGTGACCGCGATGTGTACGGTATGCACACGTCGCGGTCACGACGGGGATCATCTAATGGAGTAGCCACTCGAGTTCTGGAAATACTGGAAGAAGGCCCAAAGAAGGGCCTTCCACAAAGCTCGAAAAGGACACGGTGTGCGTGAATCAGTGGCGCATACCGGAGGTCTTGTTTGCAACAGCCAGAAAGCAATGCGAGGAAAAGGCTGGATTCACAAACATCCGAGCTTACAGGTGTTAAAAAATATTCAGGAAACCTCACGAGGCTGAAGTTCACAGCTGCGATTCTGACAAGTGTGTGGATGCCTAGCGACGTAGCATTCCCCGCACCACCCCTGTGCCCACTTTGGTATCCACTTTGTCTCTGACTAATCGCTTCAAGCAACATTTTATCTAGCTATGATCATTCTTCAACAGGTAGAGTTAGGCAGGAATAGGATGAGCCGTGCTTTTAACCATAGCATAATAAGTCCTATGGTAGAGAGCTCACGTGCCATTTCGCTCATAAGCAGGTAGTTAACGGCAGCCCGAGCCCGGCCCAGAGTTTGGCAGCGACAGTGAGATAGCTGCAGAATGCACCACCTCCCCCCCCTCTCTCTTTCTCCCCTCCCCTCCTTTGACAATTTTCTTCAGATTACTGACGATTTTCACAACTAATTATGTGAAATAACTATGGAAGCCGAAACTAAATTAAACTAAAATCTCGGTGTGCTAAACACTAATAAAAATGTGAACGGAAGGCCGTTAATGGAAAGAGCAATCGTCCCGGAAAGCCTGGTCAATATCAGTGTAATCATCATCTTCCCAGCTGCTGAAACTCGTTTCGGACCCCCTGACTCCCGTAATGCCAAATTGATTACTTGATACCCGGTGACGGTTTGTGAGCTCTAATGGACAAGCTTTACGATCTCCATTGTATGATAAATCTGCCTGAATATTAGACAAACCGACAATACCAGCCTCGTCGAAAAAGCTGAAACCAGCAAATGAAGGCACTGTGACAGGGACTTCAGACTGAGATACTCGCGAAGATCCAGCTGTGTTAAAGGATTGGAAAGATGAAGTACTGCCGCTGTTTGAAGACTGAACTCGATTCAAAACTTGAATTTCGGCCCTTGGGGATTTTAGCTCGCAAGGGATGGGGGCCAGTCGGTGCTTAGGCGGATGCAATGGGAATTTCTTGACAAAAGGGCACACGTAGCGTCTTATTAATCGAGTAGTGTCTAAAGGGAATTATGCCGTTCCAGTCACTGATCCAGAGTCTTCTGGAGCGGCTGCTCGTTGTTGCCAAGGAGGCTGGTTTTCGGACATCGATTTGGCGATTAAACCAAGATCATGTCCCGAGATTGTCATACGTCTGCAATGATGACTGTATCAACGCCTTACTTCTGTATGTACGTATTTCGCATGCGATAGGATATTAGCAATGTATGGAAAATTTGAGGTTGACTCCGGTGATGGAAAGATTGGAGGTTTGTTTGGCGTCAGGATGAGAGTCCCCGTAAATTGAACCCTTCTGAATGAGCTCACTAGCCAATAATGGTTGGCTTTAATGGTTAGCTTGCTGTTCGGTATTTTGTGCGGCGCCGGTCAAATTTGTGCGCTAATCTGATTCCAAAAGGGAAACACAAGAGGCGTTTGTTTCGTGATATGCCAAAGAAAAGATTTGGGTCAAATACTAAAGCCGGACAAGTTTTGAATCGTATTCAGGAATTCCGTCGTCTAAAGAGTGGTAGAGCTGTATTTATTTTGACTGGTGATGGGAATCGCTGAATGACTTACTAGCACAATTGAATTCATCCTCACTACGCACTTGCGCAATGACACCTCTGTGGAATGCCTTGTACGCCTACCAATATTACGATCAACCGAGGTAACCTCACTTATAGAGAACGCCCAGTCATCCAGTCAATTAATCCAGGTAACGCTACATTCGGATGCGGGCGAAACCCTGCGGTCGCAAGGTTGAGAGCTACGCAGACTTTGGGGGTTGCAGCAGGCGAACCCAGCCTCGGCTGTGAAAAGCCGATAAAAATCAGCCTTGCAAAGCTCGGACGGCTGCAAACGAACCATACTAAATGATTAATGGACTGAATCTTGACTTTCCAAGCATGGGATTCCGTTTCTCATCAGTCGCATGACCTGATGCCTCCAACTTTGATTCATCAGCTCTTGCTATCAGGGTTTTTGTTGGTAATTACTGTGGACGAATATTGCAGAAAGAGCCGTATGATTAGCTACTCAATATTTGGTTTCTGACATGGTCAAGGGTCATGCCCACTTTCTTACGCAGTATTACTTAAGCTCGCTTCCCGAGAGCCATTCGTTCCTGTCAAAGGATATCATTTGTTGCATAGTGTCTCCTTAAAAAAAAAAAAACGACTTCTAAGCCCTTCTTACAAGCTTGACCGGCAACGGAGGCTTCTCCCACAACCCAAACAACTTATGATCCGCCCAGTCACCGACCCCTTCTGTAGCACCTCCGGAGGAGTACGGTATCAGGTCAAAATTGTATAAGACTTTAGCCAAGATAAGACGCATTTCGTGATATGCAAGGCTAGACAGCACAGATTAGCGGACGTCAGCTTCATATATCTCTATGCGGACAGTCAGGTACGGAGCTCCTGCCCAATGGACTTACTTTTTTCCCAAGCACGCATATGGCCCAACGGAGAACGGTTGCATTACGTCTCGCTTGTCATCAAGACACTGCGGGGGTGGATTGGGCAACCAACGTTCAGGGACGAAGGAATCAGGTGCGAAGAAGTTGTCGGCAGAGCGGAAAGCGGCCCAGTAGTTGACACTGATATTTGTCTGGAAGCATTGGTCAGAAAGTATTGCCAACTATCGGTCCCCCGTAGGTACGACTTACTCCGGGAGGCAGAAACTCGTTGCAGATGACGTTCCCACCTGTAGGGACGACGCGAGGGGCTCCGAGCGGGGTAGGCGGGTAGAGGCGCAGACCCTCACGAAGACAAGCCTGAAGATATTCAAGACGCCGGAGATTCTCGATGGTAAGATCCTCTGCTGACTGGATAGAGCCACGTATCTCGGCCGTCAACCTCTGGAGTTTATCTGGGTTCTTAAGCAGCAGATCTGTCAAGCCACTTAGCAGAGTCGCCGTGGTCTCAGTGCCCGCGATCATGAACATTGAAGCGTTGGCGTGCATCTGGCCGCTGGAAAGTCCATTTCCTTTCTCTTGGTTGCGCATGACGAGAGTCCAGAAGTCAGGCCTGTCCGTGTCGTAGAGAAGACGCTTATCCACACGCTCGACCGAGTACTGAAAATGGTTCAGACGCTTCTTCACAAGGTCCGCAGGGATGAGCCAGTTGACTATGCTAGCAAGGGTTGGGTAGTCACGAGCCACAGCTGCTAGTTGAACTGCCTTGAACCCTTCGAAGACTGACTTCACCCAGGGGGAATACTCCGAATCCTCCAAAAGGCCCAGGGACTCGCCAAAGCACAAGTCGCCCATGACATCAAATGTTGTGCAGTTGTACATCTTGACCATGTCAGGGCTCTTATTGGCCAATACTTGCTGCATCAACACGTCCACGAGCTTGTCAGCGTACTTGCAGATGAGGTTTTCCTGGTCCTTGAGCGCCTTGTCAGAAAAGGCATTCGAGAAGATACGGCGCACACGTCCATGTTCCTCAATGTCTTCAATCGCGATAAGAGACGGGACACCATTAGGCTCTTTGGAGAAGAACGTGAAATCCTTCTCATTGGCCTTGTGAGTGGCCGTTCTGTGACCGCAGACCTCCTTCTGCGCCTCAGGGTTCGTGTAGCTCAAAATGTTCGGCCCCAGTCGGACGACTGACCCATACTTGTCGTGCTGCTCCTTAATCCATTTATGTTGCACTCCTCTGATAGCCGCGTAGTGCTTTACAAGTTTCGTCGTCGCAGCGAGCTTAGGTCCGGGGAATCTCGACAATGGGTGGAGGAACAAGTTATAGATTATAGACCAGAGACCCTTCAAGAGAATCTAAAGATGTCAATTGAGACTGTTAAAGACACACTGGGTGGGGCAGAACATACGACAAGAAGTATGAAGATACCAAGTGCTTGCCAAGGATGTGTGACGAATAAGGCAAGTAAATCCATTCTGAGGCTGAACAAGAATATGAACTTTGAGTTTAACTGTGCGGAAGTGGCGCACCCTAGATCGAGATAGCGGCAGCTTAAGTTTATATATTGTAAGATACACAGATCGGACGGGAGAGGCTCTTCCCGACGAGCCGACCCCTTGACCACGGCTTAGTCAAAAAATGGGACATGTATAAGGACACTTTGCAGGTTACTTACTGCGGGGCGTCTGAGGCCGTCCCACTCCGCATTAAATGGCTAGCTACCCGGCGATCCCCACCTATTTTACCTTCATTTTCGATCTTTAGTTCCATCCCGTTCGGCTTCTATGTATCCGAAGCCGCCCAACTGCTGTAATTGCATGCAGAGGCTCAGCACACCGGTCATCCATCACGATGCTTCCAGATCAAACATGCCAGATAGTGACCAACATCGCGGCGAACGGGCTTTGCTACTCTTTTCATCAGCTGGATGTGGTCAAATATCTACCACTGTTCAAGATCTCTATTTGATATGAATAAGCGATCAAGCGGCGTACTCTCTTCGAACTTTGTCCCCATCAATAGGTTGTGGAGAGCACTAGACTCACACCGCGAACCTCAACGTCCCAGCCCCTTAGTCGAGGAACGGGGCAGGGAACTGGCAAACCGAATACGAATGATAAATTCCGACTATCCGAACACGTCTCCCACGGCATGCTCAACTGCAAGAAAGAACTAATACCAATCGCAGGTATACCATGGCAAATACCTCCCGAAATCTCTCCCGCAATGCACATGGCAATAATCGTTCCAGTCGAGGACGACAATAAAGTGCCCTATATGGCTCACTTTCTGATTCTCTTTCTTCGTAAACTTGTCAACTACGCTTAAGGTCTTGGTGTACCAGCTGGGCTCTACCGCTCAACGAAGCAACTATAATGTGCACAAGGCAGCAACGTAGATATCCTTCCACCTATCCACGATCTTGGCACCGGATCTCGCTCGTGTATGAACCGTATCTTGATAATGCAACTGGATGTTGTTGATGTGGAGGCAGACTTCCCGGGCAGCGAGTACGGAGAGAAGGAGGGGCGGTCGCCAGTGCGGAATGCAGATTCCGGGCTAATGAGCAGCGGGGTGTGCGACGCTACTACTAAAAGAATACGAAAGGTCGGCGATTTTGGGATATTGGTGAAGATTTATGTGAGCTTGCTGAGGTTATGATTATTATTTTGTCTGTGAGACTAAAATATGCACTCGATTATGTGGGCGCTAATGTTCTCTTTCGTAGCGTTGGCGAGAAGATTTTTCAGTAGGCTTATACCGGTACATAGTCCTTACTCGACATTACACTTACCAACGTCTCCCTAATCGCTCGGTGGTTGCTGACCGGCTTTATTGTGGACCCACATGAGTCAGATTCGGCAGAGGCAGGATGGAACATCCGGATTAATGATATCCGAGTACTCCTGCGTTATTCTTGGTCTGAGAACGGGATTAAAGACTCGCTATAGCGATGGCTGCAGGATATTAATGTGGTGAATTATTGTAGACAGCGTCAAAAGGTGAGTACATCGCAATAATTACCTGAGACTTTAAGCTATGAATGGCTTATACTGGGAGATATTCTCTTGCACGGTTAAAGATACTGTTAAGCTTTGAAGTTACCCATAAAAATATGTGAAGACGTTACTAAGTTTACGCAGGGGTTTGGGCGCGATAATACGGACAAATACGGGGGTTCTGAACCACTTACATGACCGTGACTTCTGGAAGAAGACAAGTAAACGGCGTAAAAAAAACCCAAAAAAAAAAACCAAACAATTACCAAGGCAGATGAAATGTCCTGCAAGTCTCTCTAAAGATTGAAAGAAGGGTGCCGTCTCATGGTACATAAAGTGCGGTCCAAAAGTGCATCTCCGAATGACATCTTCCAGTTGTCCAATGTTTCAAACAAGAAGCATCTGCCATCACTGATTGTAGTCTTGCCAATACTGAGGCTGTTCAAATCCACGAGGGCCACTGGTATCATCCAAATATCCCTGCAAACTAGGATCAATGTTTTGATTGGTGACACATGGGTTAGTAAAGGACTGTGGCGCAGTGGGGCGTTCTTCGAAATCAGCAGATCTCCAGGCATCCAGCGCAGCGTTGGACGGGGCGCCCTGCTGAGGCGACCAATCGGGATTCGACTGGTATATGTGCACTCTTTTGTTTACCAATTTTTGTTGGGCTGAACTGTTGAACGAATCGATCTGACCATTTTCGTAGGCGATCCAGGGTTGATGCGGGAGGTTTGTCTCTTTTGAGGGCCGCCAAGATGTTGTAGATGTTCGATACTCAGAACTCTCCATTCTTGTTGAAGGCTGCATGTCGCCTAGTGGTACTTCTCTGCCGTCTTTTGTAAACATCGTATCTCCGGTTGGTCCATCAAATGTTTCGAGCAGCGACCGCTCCCGAAGCGCTTGCGGAAAATTGGGAGCTGGCTTTCCTTGACGGAGTAGTTCCTCAACACATGTGCGCATGACTTCAATAACCGAGTCATGATAATCGGCAGGAATCATTGATGCATGAAGCTTGTCCCTAATCATGTCTGAGAGTTGTTGCGGACTGTAAAATGGAGGGTTTGACATCTCGCCATGGTCTATCGAGATGTCAAGAAAGGTCCAAAGCTCAGAACGCTCGTGAGAGTACAAATTCTTCAGGATAATGTTTCAAACTCCGGAGAGGGAATTTTGACTTACGTGGAGATGGAATATCACTCGCTGGCACATCTGGGAACAGGATTGAGTACAGATCGATCCATTTACCCTCTTCGTTCTTCTTTAGGTCAGACTTCTTTTTAAGTTCAATGGCTTTGTGTCCGGTGAACATCCTAAAATCGGGCTGTAACTTGGGTGTACACGCTATCGATGCTCTCTGGTGTCTTTCCAAGGAAGGTGCGTTATTGAGATCTGCGAAACAGCGTCCGCATGAGAAACGAGACTCGTGGCGCTTGAATAAATGAACCCTACGAGGTGTTACGCAAAGTTCGACGGGGGGGACTTCACAAGCCTTACTTCAAGCGAGCAATCATGGTGAAAGCGTGTGTGCAAGTAGCGGATTTCGGCTCACATCCAGGAAATCTCTTCAGATAGGGACAAGCGAATTTCTCGTTTGGCGCCCCCGATAATTCACCTATTCATGGTATATTAGCAACAATGCCTAGGAAGCGGCTTTGCGTCGTCGAAACACCGATTTACCCTTCAGCTGAGTTTCCGGATGCTGACCCGGCACTGATTCAGGATTCAGGCCTCGTCTATGCCGTTGCGAGTGAGCGTCCATAGTGATTTGACTTCATGAACAACAAGTGCTGTTACTTACACTTAAATGCACTGTAAAAAGCAAAGAGGGTCCAAAACCTGGCCCAGACTTCCACCCGACAGGCCCTCAGAAGTCAGGGTGAGGGAGCCAGTATTGTTAAATGCTACCTCTGCTGCCCAACCACATCCTTGCGCACAACTGCATATGCAAGATAGTTTCGTTTCTTCCCACAAACGTGGGTGAAACTCGAATCTGGCGGACGGATCCACCCGGAGCGTGCCAACGAAGCATGTTTCTCTCCTCCGTTGTGAACGCCTTGTGACCACTTGGATTGACATAATGGGAAGAGCCTGCAAATGAGAGCTCCTCCATTCCGAATTATGCTGCAGCTGCGGTAGAAAAGTGCGAGACTCGGCTGGAGTGATGAGTTTGCGGAGCAGCTGAGACTGGTACGAGCAGGGACGATGACTGATCGTATGTGAGCTGTCAGCGCGATGTACTCGTGTACTTGGGACAGGGACACATACAATTGGACCATTCTCGAGATGGCGCAAATTGTGCAGCGTTCGACTGATACAATTCCTCCAACGATCGCTGCCACGTATCCCACAAACGCCACCGTCCTTCACAAACGCTATAAGAGAACCACGGGAGGCACGCTCCCTTCGACTTGAAGGGGATAGGCACTCCTCGATCGCAGTCGTGCGTCCGTTCGCCCTACGGAGGGCGCTCATCGATTCGCGAGAAGTCCGAAAGAAAGCGACTAGGGCCTGGGAAGCGAGAAACGTGCATGGTGAGGCTGTCGGCAGGGCTGCCGGCGCCTAATAATAGCTGCGTGGACGGTTAATGCGGTCGGGCGGGTGTTCGGGGCATGAGTGCGTGGAATTTCGAGGCAAGAGGGTTAGTGGAGCGGCACATGATATGTTCCCGCCAGCAAGGCTCCTTCCTAGCATAGTAGGAGACGCGGAGATACGGGGAAGACTCGCCACACTGCACGCTGACGTCATCACTTACCACAGATACGCATAGCTGGCTGTGGAAAATTTATCGACATTTAGAAGCATTGCGATATTTACTATATAGCTAGATATACTAGATACTTAATTATTAATAGATAGCTAAGTTTTAATTATATTAAATTATAGTCTATATAGAGTAGTATTTACTTTAGCTACTAAGAGACGAATCGCAACTAGATATTAAGAGCTTAATCCTTTTCTTAATAAGTTAATCCTTTCTCTAACTAGCTATTACACCGTTATAGATACTAATAGTACTTGAGAGGTGGTCTCGAAAGGGATAGCATGAGGGGTATATAAAGGATAACTCTATGAATACGTCTTCCCTCTTTCGTTTTTACATCTTGTTTAGAGCCCTCTATTTGCACTTTGGTCAATATCTAGTTTTCAAATTGTTTAACAGGAGAAAAGGAACGATTTCTTTTTATACAACGGGCTGGGTCTTGACTAAACCCGGATCCCAATAAATATAAACCATCGTCACCACCTTCTTTGCTGGTGGTCGCCCTGTTGCGTGGAAGACGTGCGATAGCATTTCAGTGCTGGCTGTGGGAATAACCGTCGTAGGACCCCCAATTTGATGGAGGTGATCATTTTGGACAAGACGGTGAGCGAGAAAATAGCGGGCGTTGCTCTCATCATCACTGGAAGCGCAAAGTCATTTCACGATGGCGCATCGCAGCCGGTTATATAGGATCTCGTCAGAATCTCAAGACATCTAGAACTGTATATACCATGCAAAATCACTCATCTAAGTCTTATTGCCGTGTTTTCATTGCCTTTCACGTAACACCGTGGATACTCCTCACACTCAATTTAGGCACCAATACGATGTCTACCAATCCCTCCTTGGTAACACAGCTAGTATAAGAGCGTTTATATAATCTCGTTGGATTTCTGCTCAATCAGAGAGAGTAGCAGTATATAATTCAGTTATTTCATACTGTTTAACGCGAAATCCATATTAAGCCCAGACTTCGCTATAAAGGAACGGTCATGCGCAGATCTCAGAAAGAATGATAACTTATTTCAAATAAGCGACCAAAAAAATCCGAAAAGTAATATCTCTATAAGCCACAGCCCCCTGCGGGAGTCCAGTAAGGGTAAATTACTAAGACTTTAGTATAAGATCTAACCTGAGTCTTAATCTTATACCATAAACAAATCTTTAGAACAATTTATTATGATTGCTCAAACCAACGGATGGAATCTTACCTTAGGCTCCAACAGAAATACCGGAGCTCTGCGCGGTGAACGAGGTTGAGCCACCGGACCCAGTGCCTTCGTCGTCGTCCTTTGGTTTTGGTGGTGGCTTATTGCGGCAAGCTGGGCAATCATTCCTGGCAAAGTAGCCGCGACTTTTCGCTTTCGTTGATTTTGTAGTTCCTTGACATGGCCGCCCCTCCATCACATCTTTACATTGATGGATCCTCGTGCTCGGTATGTCCCTTCCTGGATGGCCGCACTTGAAGGTGCCTTCAATGGGATCTTCCTCTTGGCACATTCTAGTGAAAATTGAGGGTGTCTAGCAACAAAGCGCTGTGTAAGGAAACAATCAGAGGCTTTCTCTTATAGGGTTCAACTGACCAAACATACCGTTCAGGTTTTAGGAGATGGAGTGTGGATTTTATGCTACAGGAAAACGTTAAGGGGCTAGCTATTCTTTATATACACGTTTTTCTTTTTCTTTTTTTCTTTTTTGCACAGCAGTTGCGGGGAGTTAATTGCGGTCCGGAACTTTGTATCGCAGCCTGTGATTGCATCACGAGCTTGCTCTCCTAAGCAATCTTGATCCCAGTCATGCAATCCCATCCAATTCTCGAGCAAATAAGGTCGTGGAGAAATCTGCTTATCGATTTATCATGCTGTGCTCATACTTGTTTTGGATGTGTCTTGTTATGGTTGGAAACCTCGCGGGAGGCTTTCGTTTATCAAAGCGCAAACAGCCTCCAAAACTTGAGCACGGGGCTAAACATAACGTAGTGAGTCCAAAGAAGCATTGTGTGTTAATCATTTCGTAACAAGCGGGTCTAAATTAAATAATATATCAAAAATATTTTCTGCAACATTTGAGTGAGGTAAGAGCTGGTAATTCAATTCTATACTAAATTTCGAGGAAAGCGGAATGATGTAGCCAAGCCTCCAGTACACATGAATAGCATAGTAAAAATATGCAGATAGAGAAACCTACTATAGACCTTAGCGGACAGGCATTTGATTCACCCTATGGATTTCTATGCAATCAGAATCCCGCGCTTAAGATCTTCTATGCTCTTGTAAGCCCCATACCAACACTTCTCGATGACCTCCTTAAACATCAGATGATGTGTATCAGGAAGATCTTCTTCAGTTGGCCAAGAACCCCGGTCGAAGTAACTATAATCAAAGACTTCCCACGCAGAAACGGAGAATATGATACAGCCCATGCCCAACAGGTCGAGTCGGAAAGCTTTTTGCGCGTAGACTTCTTCCATCGTGACATTCAAGTCATGAAGGACCGCTTCCCCAAAATCGCCAAACTTCAATGTACCATCAGAGACCAATATGTTTTCCGTCTTGATGTCTTGGAGCGAGACTTTCCGCGAATACACGTAGGAGAGCGCGGTGAAAAGGCTTCGAATCATTTTGGCGCGACCGGATTTTGATGGTTTAGGATGTGACGTGATGTAGTCTGCGAGATCACCCTCGTTGGCGTATTCCAGCTTTAACGCCCCGGTCGACGTATCGTAGATGCCAAAGAATTCAATGATCCCTTCGTGTTTCTCTAAGCGCTCAAATACTCTTCTTTCATGATCGATGGTTTGGCGGAAACTTCGATTGTACTTATCTTCTCCCGGGAAGAACTTCGGCTGCTTGACGACGTGTTCGGAATCGATTTGGTAGATGTCTCCGGAGATACCGCTGGCGATGTATATTCCCGGGCTTTGAACAACGCAAGACCCATCCGAAGAGGCGGGGGTGGAAGAAAGGCTCATTATGCGAGACGGCAAGAATGCTCGAGATAGACGGCTTCCTGAGTAGTCGGGAGCTGAAGGGCTGAAGTCATGGAAGATATATTGTTGGCAACAGTTTATTGTAAAGGCTAGTTTCGCTTATAGGGTGGATTCGCAGCAAGGCACACGCCGAGTGCATGGGATCGCTGAGCGCTTCGTCAAGGAAAAGGGATGCCAAGGTATGCGATATCCGATCCTGCAGTCTTCTGCAAATACCGCAACCCCCTCGTCTGAGCAGCAGTTGAGCGTTTGTTGAATACAGGCCTTCGTTGCTCCTGCGAGCACAGCCTGTGTAAACCGAGAAAGTCTAGAGATGCCGGCAAATGGAAAGCAGGTCAGAGCGATACCTATCAAGTAGGAAAGAACGGTTCCGCTGCGTCCTATCTGCGTAGAGCAGTAAGAAGACTGGTGTGAACGAAAGGGAAATTGTTCTGGCTCTAAATCGGCTCATAGTTAGCCCGATGCGATCCGCTACCCGCTTGCGCTACGACCTGTCAAGAAAGCGCTATCACCTAAGGCGGGGGTGCGCAGGCATGGTTTCCGTAACACAGTGTTACGAAAACACCCTAGGCCCGGACTCAAGAAATTGTATGCGATATACTCCAGCCTCTACAGTTCTCTTCCATCTCCTATAGCGGACAGCACATATCAATTCGACCAAGAGAGTACTATTTGTCGCCTACAACATATTGCGCCTCGCTTCCTCTCAAAGACTCCAGTAAGTAATATAGTCCAAGAGGGATAATAGCTTTAAGTAAACGTGTGCCAGCGATTGGAAAATCTCTTGCAGGAATCACTTCAACAATTCTTTCGCGAATTTACGCCCGACGACTTGGTGCGATATATCCCCGGCTAGGTACGAACTACTTTGATTTCTCAACAGCCGCCAGCCCAGTCACCAGGCCATACTCTTCCGTCAGGCTCCTCGGATGCTCCGCAATCGCTTTGTCCTTCATGCTTTACGAGTTCGACTCAGCCTGAGGTTACAACTTGCCTGCCCGCTGCTCACGACCGTCGGGCAACAAACGCGGGCTTTTCTTGCACATCGCAGATACAGAACAAGCGCCCTAGTCCTAACGAGTCGCTGCTCGCTTGTTCGGAAAGCAGCACAGCGCTGAAGAAGCGTCGAAAAAGAAGACGGACAGAAGCAGACCGGGCGTTGGTCGACAAAGGCAAGGGATACCTCATTGGTAGCGAAGAACTCGAGAAGCTCTCGTCCAGCTCCGGGTTTCCGAATCATGAATGACAAGTCTCAAGTTCGGAACAATCACGACATATAGCATCATCCCAAAGAGCAAGCCCTTCGGGTTTGGAGATAGAGACACCAATGCAAAGATGTGGCGAAATGTAGAAGAGCAACGGACAACGAATACGGGAGGCTAAATGCGCACGCCGATCCGTGGTGCTGTTCATCTCACATTTCGTAGAGCATTGTGAGAGCTTACCAGAGATCCCCGAGGAAAAGCTCCGTGACCGTTCAAAGCGCGCTCATGCACGCAATTTGGACAGCCACCGACCCAAGCTTTCTTATAATAGCGCGCTAAGAATAGACGGATATATGAATCTATCTACTCCTCTATTATCTTCTTTTTTTTTCTCTTTTTATACTTAGATTTCTACTTAATAGTAATACTATCCTTTCGGTTTTAGCTTTCTTATATACGTTATCCGGAGAGGCATAAACAAGTGTCTAATCACGGTCCTCGGTCTATACGATATACCTAGCTATCTTGCCCACCCGCGCAATGTGAAAATATAAGATGGTAAGTAGACTGAATCTATATGTCTGTTAGAGAGATGGGGATTTCGTAGGCCATTTCTCTGAGGAATTAAGTAGCTAACGGCTGGAATGTTCCCGGAAGTGCTAGCAATTGACCAAGTTACCGGACGATCGTGGGAGAATGCTCGGATTTAGTGCTTTCTATAGCATTGGAACAAACTTTCGATACATTGATCCTCAACTAGAACTATTTATAAGTGGAGCTAGCATGTCAATCTGATAGAGTACAGTCTAGCCAATCTCCTGAACGAATATTAGCTCAAGGTTCGCATGAGCAAACTCGGAACATTCTTCTACGGGTAGTTCATCATGGTCTGCACGTTGACATGATCAGCAAATGTCCGCAGCATGTAGGAAATCGACATAATCGCATAACGAAGGCATCATCGTCTCCTAAGGATACAGTAGTCGTCGAGGCGTTAATTCTCTTTGCCCGTCTGTCAGGCGCTAACCGCTTTTGCAACTGGTCATGCTGCTCTGCCAAATATCCTAGATTCTTATTGGCTTGGTGCACAAGCATCTAGAGGTCTCAAATGCCCCAGTAGCAGGCACTAAGGCCCCAAAACTGAATGGCACTGCAGGCCATTATGGTGCGGCTCCATGTGGCATCAAAGAGGTGATCCCTGCAATATGCCAAACACGCACCATTCGTAGTCGTATAAGCCCCGCTTGTAAAGCTGACTGGTCTTCGTAACCGCCGGGGCGCTGGCAACGGGCGACAGTCGTCAAATCTCCTTCGTCCGAACAGTTCATATCGCCCTGTCTCTCAAGCAACAATAAGCAATCTGGTGGGGGCGATGTCGACTCGAAGAAAAAATACCGAGGACGAAGTTGCCCCGCGCAACCCTCATCCCTGTTTCCCCCATGCAACGCCCAAAAGCCAAACCCAACACGACTCGGCGCGTCTCTCAAACGCACAGATCGGTGTTACGCGTAGCGCGCGTCCATCCCTCCCGCGTCCCAAGGCTCCGTCATCCCTTCCCGTAACATGCGACAACGCCACCGAAGCCTGTGACAGCTTCGAGAACGTCGCACGACGGCCATATCCCGGAACACGGCGCCCCCTTGAAATTGCGCGGCTCTGTTGTGGTTATTTGCTCCGATTGGCGGCTCGAATCTGCTCGACGAGATGCAGCGCTTGGCGGGATGGACACGAACGGGAAGCGCGGTTTCGGTGTGTCTTTCTGGGTCTCGTGTGATTACAGTCGAGTGAAGAAGCCGATAAAGGTTGGTTCTGGCCTTCAAAGCCGCTGCGAGGGAGCTGGCTCAGAAAGTATGTTAGTCTGCATAGTGCGTCCCTGGACGTCACGGGCGTGTGCGCGATTGTGCAAAGGATGTGTAGGGAGCTTTCTAGTGCGGCGTTCGAGAACAATGAGCGGTTACCGAACTCGGGACTGCGGAGTTGTTCCAGGAGAATTGTTGAAATTCATGCTTGGGGCCTCGTCCGAAAAAGCTGTACCTAGTTGTGCGTGTGTTGCAGATAGTGCAGTGGACACTGGCAGGAGCCGCGATGCCGAAGTCGCGAATGGAGGGTCGACGCGTAGCTGCGCCCACTGTGAGAAGACTGATGACAGCGATGAACCGCACCATCCTTTGAAATGGAAGTATAACATGATGGCAGACGACAGCAACGTGCGAGAGTAAACCAGAACGGACGGACGAAGAGGGAATCGTGGCTGTGCTCATTAAGGAGTGTCACCGCGAGAAGTAGGAAGGCCAGCGCGCAACGGACTCAACACCACGCCATGTCCGGGCGCAACATCGCGACCGCACTACAGGAATCGCAAGTTATATCGGTACGTAATGAAGCCTCCATAGATGTAGACAGCGCCCATAATGTCATTACGCGGTGAAGTGGCTCTCGCCGACGACGCCGCCAACAGTGCCCGCTTCCCCAGGCCATCCTGTGAAAGCTCCTACAAGATATCAATACCGTAGCACAATGTCCGTGATGACAATGACGTGGCTCTACGACAAGAAACAGCAAGCGAACGTGGCTGTTCAACAAGGCCTACGCGTCCGCGGCCCTGCAAGCAACCCCAGCTCTTCTTCCCCCTCCACCGCAAATCTCTCTCTTCCTCAACCTCCATCATAAAGACAGGCGATCAACGAAAAGAATCATCAGTCAAAGCAAAGAGGGCCTGAGACCCAAGAAGAAATCAAAAATTGTGCCCGAGGACCGCAACCCGAAGGCTGCAAGCCCATCCCTTGATCCCAGTCCCTAGGAGGGAGGGAGGAGTCATGCCTCATGATCGCAAGTGACCCCGAAGCATGTGTAGCAACATTCTCGTTTCCGAGTTGGGCAGAGGGACGAAGAGAAAAAGTCGAGGGATGGGAGGGAGAGATGATTTATATATGGAGGGGGAGGAAGCAGCGGCGGACCGGCACGTGGAGCATGGTTGCACGGGCCAACAGGCAAGGCTGCATGGGGCAAGGACGCGAGCCCGTAGAATGGGTTGGCTGCTGCTGTTTTGGGCATCCTGCAGGCAGAACTGGTTGGCTGCTGCCTGAAAAACGGGTTCTGGAAGGACGTGGAAGTGGGAGGCGGCGTTGGGCCATGTGGCTTGGGTCACAGGGCTGCTGCAGGACTGCAGGCGTCACGAGTCAGGCTACAGTCATTGAAAACGGAACTGGTATGTGAATGTTCGACCAGCTAGAATGCAGGTAGAAGCTGCCTGTTCTGTAGCCTGGCACGATGGGTTGCCTGGGCAGTGTTGTGACCGGTTTGCCTGGTGGCCGACTGTTCATTTGTTTACTCACTGACGTCATATCCACCTGAGACTGCGTATCCCGTAGAATTAGGCGGCCGCATGTTGAGTACGGCGTCATACCAAGCCGGAAAATACTACCGTTGGAGAGCTAGGACCCGCATCGCGTCCATATGCCCGAAATGATGTGCATTCATGCCAGCTCGCACAAATTCGTACAGCAAGACCTCTTAGTAAGTGCTCACACAACGCCAATTCTGCCAGCTAATACAAAATATAAGAAGAGAAAAAGCCATTCACATCTCGAATTTTGGTATCTTCGATGATTACTGCTTGCCATCCCAATCCCGCCCCGACTACTTCACCCTCTGTCCACCCATCCAGCCAGCGTACAAAAGCAGATAAGACGCTGAGCAAACAACGCAAGCTCTCTTATCCTCCCTTCCATTTTCCCTCAAGATCTGCGGCAGGGGCAGTGGTATGTAAAAAACAGAGTCAGACAAAATATCCCTCCGACAGAAGTACAGTAAATAGACAACTCCCGGGAATATACCATAGACCATTTCATTGGTCGAAGAGGGGAAAATAAAAGCAACAACAACCCAGGATCTGGAAAAAAGCGAGAAAACCCCCTTCCAAAAGTGTGTGCAAAGTCGCGCGCTCGTAACAGGACAGTGAAAGTCGAGAAGATGATCAAAAGAAGCCGCCGCTGAAGAAAGGAAACATGACATCGCCTTCTTCTATCTTAGTGCGAGCTCTAGAAGAAATGCAAAGCCGTATAGCGATAATGATCCGGTCATGGTACAGTACGCGCACGTGGTGTACAATTCCTGGCTGATGGTGGTGGTAGTGAAGCGACGAAGATGCTATGTCCGTCCGTACTCCTTCGCTCGCTAAGATGATGATGATGATGTTGCATGAATGAAGCAGTTGCCTCTCTAACCGTTCGTGCACAAAGAAATTTTCTGTCGTTCTTTTTCCACACGTCGTTTCTTACTTGCTCTCGGCGGCCACGCTCGCCGTGCTCACCGTCCTCTTACCCCATCCCCAGAATCCACCACCGCCGCTGTTGCTTGCCGTGCTATGCGAGCTACTCGGCGCCTTTGCGCCACCGCCACCGCCGAAGAAACCCGTGGTGCCGTCGCTTGTCGCCGACTTCTGCACACCGTTCGGCGTCAGCCCGCTCGTGGATCCATTCGCGGCTTGGCTTGGCGTGTTGACGCCGAGCATCTTGCGCATGGCGTCGAACCTGCCGCGCAGCTCCTCGAGCTCCTGGCGAGCGACGGCTTCGGCCGTCTTGGCGTTGACGAGCTCGAGCAGGATGGCGTCGTCGGTGGTGGACGCGGGCTCGGTCGTCAAGGCGGCGTGTGCGGAGAGAGACGAGCTGCGCTTATTGAACATAGGCGTTGAGGACGCGTGTGGGCTCGAGCTGCGCTGCGGCACGGGGGCCACGGCCGAGGTGTTCGGCGTCGGCGCGATCCGGCCATACTGGCTGCTGCGGGTCCTGTTGGTCGTGGTTGAGCGCGTGGTGTTGCTGCGCCCCAGCTTGAACTCGCGCAGCCCCTTGCCCGACGTCGACGACGATATCGAGTCGGCCGTGTCGGAGCGCGTCAGGCTGGGTACGTCCGAGTCCGACCCTGACCACGTCGCCGCCTTACGCGCCTTCTGGTTCTCGAGCTTGAGGTCCTGAATCTGGCGCTCCAAACGCTGGCGGTCCACCATAGCCGCTTGCAGACGATGGCGTGTTTCGTCCAGCTGGTTGCGCAGGGATGAGGTCTCGGTCTCAGCGTCCAGCAGCTGGCGGGACAGCGACTGCGAGCGCGTCGTCTCGAGATGAAGCTGCTCCTTGGCACGCGCAAGAGAGTCGCGCAGGTACTGCTTGGTCTCGAAGACGGACGAGTTCCGGTTGTGCTGGGCCTTGGCTGGGAAGCGGCTCTCGATCTTCTCAACAAGCCCTTGGAAGTCTTCGTTCGAGGTCAGCGACGGGGGCGTCGACATGCGCTTGTTCTTGAGGTCGTCCAGGCTGTTCAGAGGAGCGGTACGGCGGCGCTGGGTCTTGGTCGTGGTGATGATTCCCTTCTCCTGCTTGACGCGATCCACCAGCGTGCGAACCACCCGGTGGTCCTCGCGGCGATCCTCACGCTCCTTCTGCAGCTGCGCGGCCAGGGTGGCGTGTTCGCGCTGCATCTCGCTCAGGGCAGTCAGAAGGTCTTCGATCTGGCTGTGCAGGTCCCGGTCGTGGTGCGACATCATCGTGTTCCTAACATTTCCTGTCTTCATGGACTTGACTGACATGGCATCGGCTGTAGATTCGCGATTAGTGAGCTCAGTCATGGCCGTCGCCGTGCTGTTGTGGCTTCTACCTGTGCTGTCCGACGCCGCCTCGACCGAGTTGAGGGTCGAGGCGATGCTCTGCTTGGATGCCGTGCGCTTCATGAAGCTCATAGGCCTTGACGGTTTATCCGCAGGAGGGCTAAGTGTTGCAGTGGTGGACCTCTTGTCGGGGCCCCAGATGCGGCCCAGGAATCTCTGTGCGGCGCTCTGAACCTCGGGGAAGAAGCCCTTGGAGACAGTCTCGTCGCTCGAAGCCTCCCTAAAGCTAGACTCAAGGGCCTGAAGATGCTCGCGGGTGACGACGCTGGTGAAGCTGCAGAAGTCGTTGACAAGATCGTCGGCAGACTGTTGGTTGCAGCCGTAAGGGTCCCACAGGGATCGCGAAAGGAGAAGCTGTATGATGTCCTCAAACTCGGTAAAGGCCAGGAGGCGCTTCTCATTCTTGCGCATAATCGCTAGCGCGACGCGCATAATGGTCTCGGACGCACCCTCGGCAAAAATGACGTCGTAAATGCGGAACAGCATCGGAAGAGGGCAGGTCACGGCAAAAAACGACAGAAACCACTGCGAAAGATATGCGGCCTCGATGTTCATGTTGTCGAGGTGTGAGTAAAGCTCGGGGATGTGCTGCTGCATCAGGCGGCGGAACTGGTAGATGCGGAGATGGAGTCCAGAGAGGTCGGGCAGGAAGCACGAACGGAGATCGTAGTCCTCCATGAGTCTGTAAACTTGTCAGAAGGGTTCACCGGTGCATTGCAGGCTTTGGCAACATACCGGACCAGCACACAGAACGCCTCCTTGTCGCCCATCTGCATGAGCAGCGGTCCGACGAGGAAACCCAGGCCCTGGCAGTATCCGATCTTCTCATCGTACAGGCTAAAGCACTTCAGCACGCGTCCCAGCATCTTCTGCCCTTCGCCCTCCGGGTCCCTGAACATCTCCACTCCGGGGAAGCTTCTGCCGATGTCCTTGCCGATCATATTTTCGTAGGGGCTCGTCTCGGTGCACAGGCGCTCGTACTGCTCCTCGATGGTACGATCGCGCGCGCCAGCCATGCTGACCCATGTCACGCCACGCAGAGGCGCGGGGATACCAGCGCGGATCTTGTTCGATGTGAGGGTGGGCAAGCGCTGTGCAGTACCAGTGTAATCGCGGACGAGAGCAGCCCAGAACTCGAGCTCCGTCATGGGCGGTGGTGACGGGAGAAGAGAGAAGCGGACGTTCTCCGGGCTCTGATTCTCGACGAGCTTCTTCAGCTGATTCATCGACGGCGGCCGCGACTGGCTGCGGGCGCGGGCTTTGGAGGCGGACTTGGGGTCTGTTGCTATGGCGTTGTTTTCTTGTTCGAGTCTAGCAAGGAGGAGCGCGGTGCTCTACTCTGGGGTCAGCAATGGCGCGTCAATTGGAGGGGATGAGAAGGTAGCAAACCTCGTCCGAGCCCTCGTCCTGCTCAATCTGCTCTTCTTTCTTGTCAAGCTTCTCCCAATCCACCTTCTCCTCCGTATCCGATGAGCCGGAGCTTCCACTCCGCGAACGCGCGACGATTGTGGATGGCCTGCTTCTGGTCTTCTTCCCTGCATCATCCGCCTGGGTATCTTCTTCACTCTCCTTATCCTCCACCGCGGACTTGTCCATCACGACCTCGTCCAAGCTCGGGGCAGCGGCCCCTATTCTGCTATCACGCGTCTTGTTGACGGTAATCTCTGGCTGAGGGAGGGCGGAGGAAACTTGATCGGCCATATCCTGCTCGGTGGGCGACAGGGGCACGGTGACCATCGAGTCAGTGGGTAAGGGTTTGCCGTCGATGTGCTTGCGCGAGCTCAGGACAGCAGAGGCGGGGGCGTCGCAGGTCGGCGAGGGCGTTGCGTCGTCGAGCGCCATGGTGAGAGATATTCAACAGGCCAGCCGCAGATAGCGGGCACGGCGTGGAGTCGGGAGGGGTGTGGGGGAGGGGGGAAAAGAGGTGTGAGGTCTGGTAGGTCGGGTGGTGATGATGTCGAGGACGGGGACCGGGGTCGAGATGAGTGGCTCTGGGCGGCGGCGGGCGGGAGGCAGCCTCCGTTTACCGCGCGACAGGCATAAGACGACTCTGAGAGAGCAGTGCGTCCGACACTGTTTCAGACAGAGTGGTGGGGCGGGAGAGGAGCACCCAGACGCGACAGCTCTCGGGACGGGTGCAGCGTGGATATGGTACGCGATGGAGGTCACTCTGTGTTTCAATGGCGGCGCAAACCCGGCAGGTCAAAAGGCAATCTTGGTAGGGCCGGGCGGCAGGGAGGGACCTCTGCGAAACGTGGTGGAGGGAGAGCAGGGAGCTCCTCGTAGCTTATCACGACGGTCGTTCAGGAGTCGCTCTGGCGGTAGACCGGGCAGCAGGGATCGCCGCTAGGCCGGCGCGCTGCACCCCCACAGCCATGATTGGTCCAGGGCCGCTGTCGCGCGATGACTTTTCGCTCGCGGGCCCGGCTGCCGCACAACTGCGCGCCTCTGTTGTGCTTTTGCCGTCAAGTGCCTAGCCCGCCCGATCTAGCCCTCTGGGGCGCCGTGACGGAGCGGTGAGCGCGTCTGCCAGGCCCGCCCGGGTCTGACACCAGCCCGACGCGCACTGCGCCGTTTCTCACGTGCTGTGGAACCCCTGGCGCCTATCTCGACCTCCTGGTCTGCTCATTTCCGATCCCAATGCAGGGCCGCCGCCCGCTGGCCAGTCCGCTTTATCGATTTGCCATATCGTCATCACCTTCACATGCCGCCTGCACCAATGACGCCTGCCCTTCGCGCCCGCAGCGTCACAGTGTCTGCACACCACCTGCGCGAACACCTGCTCGATGCCGCGACGCTGCCGATTCTGCGATGCGGGCGCGTGCTGTGACTCGCCGGCGGCTGGCCGCCCCACGCTCATGCAACGCAACCTGCGGTGAGCGCCAACGCGCAAACTCTGCAGAGAATGTTCGATTGCGGGCGTTAGAACGCAGATCGTATCGCTGGAGCCGGGTCCATCGAGCTTCCCGCTCGCTGATCGTTGCTCCCTCTCGGCCTGTCTCCACCCGACGTCCATCATCCCACTTCTGCCACGCCGCGCCAGATCTCCCAACCTGCCTCCGCACTGCCTTCCAGAAGCATTGTGCCTGCTTGGCGGGCTTGCGACCGAATGGCACCATGACCTGAAGCTACTCCTGCTTTGCGACCGTTGAGCGTTGATCGATGGCCGATGTGGGGGGTGAGCGAGTAAGGCGGAGCAGGGAGCTTGACGTGGCATCGCTCGCGCGCACCTGCCTCCAGAATTTCAGCAAAGGTGGCAAGACCGCGTGTATTGTGTACACACCAGATGGTTGCTGCCGCATGTCTGGTTGTCGCTGGTCATGGCTGGTCAGGAGAGCATAGCTGTGATCTCGGGCGAACCATCCATGGAGATCCTCCTCTGCCATCAGCCACCGATCTTCTCCATCATCATCATCATCTTCTGCAACTTCTCAGATCGCTTCCGTTTCTCATTCCATTCATAGTGGCAGATCTCCATTCAAATCTTCGTCGACTCCCATCCGCTCGTAATCAGCACCGCCACCATGGCGTCCGTCTTCAGAATGGGCGCAATCCCAACCACCATCTCGATTGCTAGCGCCGAGCCTCGTCTTCGTCCCGTCGTCAGAAAGAAGAGTCATACTTCTATTTTAGCACTCGCTAAAGGAGCGAACAGACAGACAGATCCTCCTTGTCCTCCTCCTCGTCGGACGCATGGACGCCCTACCCCACGCGCGGCAAACGCTGGTTCCCGAAAGAATGGCTGAAAATAATCTTCCCGAAGCGGGGCACAGGCCCCCTACTAGATGCCAACGGCGCCCCTATCCGATCGATGCTGGCCATGTTTCCAAACCTAGCCGACCTCGTCTGCAGACACCTGCCGTCACTCCGCCGCAGCAGGCCCCGGGGGGAGCCATCGATAGACCCTGTCGGCACCCTCGCCCACATGCTGCTGCTCTACCCCGCTAATTCCATAGCCACGATCCAGTTCCTCTGGGACTCGCCGGACCCGCCGCTCAGGCAGATTGACCCGTTCGTGCGCTTCCTCGAGTTCCAGTCACTGATGCTCGTCCCGCAGCGGAACCGGGGCAGCCTCGACCTCCCGGCCCTCACGATGTCGCCCGAGTGCGGCAAGGAAGCGACCATCGCGTCCGCATCTGACGTCGTTGAGAATAGCCTCCATAAGTCTGGACTCGAGATCCCGGACACCATGTGGGACACGGCCATGAGGTGGTCCCGCCGAGACTGGATCACGCCTGTGCAGGTAGAAGGCATCTGGCTGATGCTGATGCACCACATCTTAGTTGCGGCAAAGAAGCGTCAGGATTTCGTTGTTGATTTAGGCCCGCCCACTGCCACGGATGAGACCATCCGGCCGTCCAATTCGTCTGCGAGGAGCTTGCTACAGCCGGAAGACCGTCATTCGAGACTACTAGCTGCCATTGAGGAGGATGCTGAATTTGAAGCTCGGAGACGAAGTGTCAGCAGCAGGTCTTCTTCCCTGGAAATACCTTCGTGACCTGGGCAAGTACAACGTGGATATGGCCTTGCTGAGCAGATCGAGGGAACGCTTACTACTTTCCTTTGTCTACATACTCTGCCCTTCACTCTAAGTCTTTTTTTTCCGCCACATACCTCCGTCTTCGCGATTTTGGAGACCTGTCCCACCTACGACACATGCCTAGATCCTAAGCTGCGCTTTGTTCCCTCACTGCCCTTCAAATGAATGACATGACTCTTCCAAGCACTTACGTTAAGAAACGTGATTTACTGTGAATATCTCATGCCCAATTCTTTCCTTTGCACAGCGTTCGGTCGGAGTCTTCTGCAGCTTCTCCCAACCTCTATCTGCCAATGTTCTCCTCATTTCCAAATCGATGATTCCCCCTTATCACATTCCTGCGAGCAGAAATGTATCGCCATCAATCTCGTATTCCCAGATCTGTCTGCCTAAGAACAAAATCCCTTTGAAAAGCGCTGGAGAACAGTCGCCGCCGCTGTAACGCGCTGTCTCTCTTGGTCCTGATAAGTGCGAGTATATTTTCTCACGCGCATATGCAAATGCAGGCGAGAGAACACGAGCCAGGAAGATGGCATCGAGGGTGGCCAGCGAGAGCTCGTGAGGACGAAAAGGATGGAGAGGAGGATGCTGAAGATGGCAGCTGTGGCGAACGGCGGAAATTGCGAGGAGCTGGGCGAAGCAGAAGGAGGAGGCGGGATTTCGAGGATTCGACTGTGGCGGTCTGTTATTTAGCATGCCAAGCGGCAGTACATGCAGCTGATTGTATGAATCTATGTATTTCAGGGAGAAAGAGGCAAGCTCAATATCGGGAAAGAGGTGTGTGTAAGCAGAATGTTTGCTGTGTTAATAGTTCAAAGGTGGAGGACTCACAGAGAAAGCGAGAAGCAGGCTAAGAAGCTGGAGCAGCAGCTCTCTGCACCGGTGCTGCTTAGTGATTGCACTCTTTAAATAGCGATTGCTGGCAGTTCGGCTAATAGAACGTCTCGTGTCAATAGTAGAAAGAACTTGGGGTGTTTTGGAAACTATGATTTACGCCCAACTCGGTAGAAGCAGCCTTTTGGTATGTTTTGGACTGTAATAAATATTAGAGGAGTGCAAGTAATTCATAGAACTGGATATGTAAAAGCTGCGTTGCCGGGGTGTTGGAGGGTGTAGCAGTACTTTCCCTCTAGGCGGAAGAGGTAAGCCCATCAGCTAGCGCGTCCCAAATAAATACCTGTGTCGCGACACGCAAACTCGTCGACCATCCATCCAATTCTCCATGTCTAACAACCCATCTTTTTCTCCGCCCTCCCGGCTTTGCTGCGGTTTCATGTGCTAGCCGACCTGCAATTCAGCTACAAGCTAACTCCCGGAAGTCCCTATCTCCATTTAAAAACACCCCGAAGTCGTGCTCTCCAACGCAGCTATGTACAGTACATTCTCCCATCGGGAACGATGAGATTGGAAACATGCTGAGTGACATGGAAGATCTTTCCCATCTACGTCGCGCGCGAGACGGGGGACAACGGAGTCCCTCAATGAATCTTCCAGACAAGTAAGGCCATTCAGTCATGTCCATAAGTCCTCGAGCAAGTATTGATAGACTTCCGACTTCGGGCGGCCTCCGCTAACTTCGCAGCCAATCCAGCCCCGGATGCCATTCCGGCCCAGCATCTTGCCGCACGATTGCTCGTCGCACACCGGCCCTCTTTTCGGAAATAGTTCCCTCGCCAGCGCATGTCCGGATCAGCAGACGAAGGAGCAAAGTTCTGATGATAGATGATTTGGATATTGCGATACAGAGGTAACAGCTGCTCAAATACTCATAACGGGTGATCGTGCTGCACCAACTGCGCCCTCCTGGGGCTGGACCAAACAAACCCTCGAATACAAATTCAAAGGCATCGACGTAGCGGTAAGTAAATCTACCTATCGTACAGAATATTGCAGATGGATCCTGAATGGGAATAGTGTGGTCACAAAACATACAAGAGGCCGGTCTTCTCCGGACGGAAGCTCCCTCTCGTTGACGACGCACTGTTCAAGAAGCTGGAAGAATCGTCATATATCGAAGACAGGTCTGATCAGCAATACTTGTTTGCAAGGCTTTACGAGGGTGCATAGTTGGCTTTTCCGCCTGCGCTTCCTCCGCAAAACGTCCAATGAATACTTCCGCGCTGGCATCAGCAAGTTTTAGTGGGCTCCGTTGTCTTCATTCACTTTGCTATGCCATAGCTATGGATCTTCGCGCAATATACAATACGCCATGATAGGGGGCATCAAAGTAAGAAGCTCGACTTCTACAAACAATCTCGTCTCGATTGACACGCTTTTTAGGACCCAGTGCCGAATACCCCTGGTCTAAGCCCGGCGCTATCAGCTGGGCTGTCTAACCCCTCTCTGCTGTGGCATATCAGCGAAAGGACAATTTACACCAGACTCTGGAATATCACGGCGAGCAGGCGGGAGGGCGGGTCGATGCTTTGCGGACAGGGTAACAAACGGCGAAGAGCTGCATACACTTATTGGAGGAGTGAGCCTACCAGTTCGCACCTACGTGTACGATACGGGAACAGCCTTCACTAAGTGGGCTGGGCTCTCGGGCGTGGCTTTTATGGTGGAAATTCACGGGGGAAGTCAATGCTGAAAGGACAGAGCGAGGCCGAAGGGCAATTGTCCTAGCTGAGAAAGGGAGTTCTTCTCAGTGAAGGGGTCTCCCTCGGAGCCGCAAGGCGCAAGGCTAGCCCATGAGCCAGCCTTGCCACTTGCTTGGCTCGCGGGCCGGTCTTGCCGTCTGTGGGCCCGCAAACCTGGCGGTATTGGAGCCCAACACTTGTTTTCCGATCCTATTTTAAAGCAGAAACACTACTATAGTGGTACAAGTCCTAGTTTATTACAAACGTCGAACACGAGACTGAGGCGGCATGACTGGGGAGAACAAAGGAACAGCTATTAAAACGCAGCCACAGCAAACAATTCAAATGAGCCTAAAGGCTTAACACATAATAACCTCTCAAACAACAAGATTGATGAAGGCTGGGCGCTATTCACCCAGCTAGCAGTGGTGCGCGGTGGGCGAAAGAGCAGAAAAGAGTCGTCCCCGTTGATTGGCTACGGCCACGCTTTGTAGTTTTATAGTTCGGCCGCACTCGGTGAGCGGTATGTAAGTGTAAAAGCACAAATTGTTCTCTGTGTATAGAAGGTAGGACTTCGTATTCAAACCACCGAGCATATGGTATATCCCGCCTCCGTGCATGCACAGCGATCAGTCTCGTTGTCGTGGTTTGTAAACCTTAGGCTCCATTGCTTATAAAGCACAGCCCCCTCCGTATTGTCGGATATAGGAAGCGTATCCTGACGCACAGTATACTAATTCGAAGATTCATTCTAATGATTCAGATGCAGAGTTGTAAATTCTTGTAGAGTGACGGCACGAAGTAAGCTCTGCATGAGTTGTCGCGGTTGCCTGCTGGCTATCTGGTTCAATTGCAGTCAGTCGCTGACTATGTCGATTGAAACTGGAAGCGTGGCGTCCCTTCTGAGGCTGTGAAAAGATGTGGGCAGGACAATGGGTATTTGTGATGCTTGTACGTAGTGTTTCAATGATTCCAACAGGCGAAAGTGGCCCACCCGTGGCGCGGTGTATATTAGAGGTAAACTGCTGTTCGAGATTGTTGCAGCAGTATGATGGAGAGGATTTATGCATTGTTTGTGGACACGTGCGGAATGCGCCGCGTAGCGGGGGAGTTTGCGCGCTGATGTGTGAGGAGTCTATTTTGCTGGAAGAATAGGACCAAGGAATTGCGAGGGACGGTGCGCTCATGCTTAGGAATTATTTTGGCAAATTGGCATCGTAGTTGTTTGTGGTTGCGACATAGTTGCGGTTTATCTGCTCTTCAAGAACTGAGCATGAAGAGTGGCCGCGGCGGTGGCAGACGGTGCACATCTACTCGCATGCCGAGGGATGCTGCACTAGCGCATTAGACGATGGGCAACACCAAAGCTAGCAGCCGGATAAGCTGTGTCCACAGAGCTGTATGCTTGCGTAGCCAGACGTAGTTGAGCAGTAACGGGCCAGCCTCAACTCCGCGCACACTACCCTTAGTTGCGTCGCCAACTCAGATCTTCCTCTTCCTCAAACACCCGCAAGACAAGGCGAATGGCTTAACGAAAAGGTAATATCAGAATTCGCGTCAGCCAGATATAGTGCAATACTAGCGACACTGTGCCAAGGAGGATGAGAAACTCAGAGCCATCCGTAGGCTGATTCTAAACAGTTGGTGATGTTTACGAGGCCCGTAGACCCCTTGCAAGGGCGCCACCCCAGGAAAGAACTCACTGCTCAATATCTAAGCCAAATGGCAAAGAGAGGCGAAGAAGAAAAGAGGAGCGTTGGGTCGAGGAGGATGGGGACTTATATAGGTTGGGGGGAGGACCGTTGGCCGGGTGCCTCGTGTTACGGCTGCCCGAGCGCCCATTTTTGACTAAGACAAGCAAGTTGGAAAACAGGGATTCTAGAGCTGATAGGCCCTCCGATCCTGATTGTCGGCGCGGGAAAACCAGATGGAGGCAGGAAAGTACTGCGCGTGAATGGATTCAGCCGTCGTGCCGAGCAAGCCCCGCTTGAACTGGAGGCGCTCATGGAAGCATTTTGCCTGCTGCCTAGGCAGTTAGGGTCAGCAGAGCAGTCACCGTGGTGGCATGCAAAACAGTCACTACTCAGCTGATTTCTTGGATCTGAGCTATGCCGTGAGAATCCGTCGCCGCTGCCATATCTCGGCTTGGTACTGATAGTCACTGGAGAAGACGCGTCCCTGTTGAAGGCCGGAAACATTTTTACGAGGTCACCACTATAGTGTGCTCCTGATGCAGCAGTGACTGAGATCTGCAAATGCCATACTCCTACGCAACGCCCTACGTTCCGAGCTACTCATATAAGCCATTTAACAGCGAAGATTGTAGAGCTTAGCTCGTCACTAAAAGATGATATAGGAAATGAAAATAGTATGGAACTGCTGTTTGTCGTATCCTGATAGTGTTACGAATTTCGAGCCTAATTCCTCAGTTACGCTGGAATTATCGCAGTCGCTGAATTAAGGTCAGCATTAAGTACTCTCTGTTGTAATACTATGCAGAAAGCCTCCAGTACCCATACATATCTTGTACTGGATGCCGGCGATCGCTTTCAAAGGCTCTGCTACCGAACCCCAAGCATCGTACTTCCAGGTTATGGTATCGACGCTCATCTGAAAGTCGGCGTATTCCTTATCTACTCCAGCGCAGTTCTTCTAAATATGTATAAAGAATCTCATTGGTGAATAAATTGAGTCGCCATTAATGGTCTTAGTAGTAGAGGCGCTGACATCTATGCTGACCTCTTAGGGAGTGGATCTGACAGAGGTGTCCTCGATGTCGGGGTTGACTCTAGTGGTGACGAACAGGTGGCACAGGCCGGTATCGTAGCCTTAGGTGCGGCTGGCTATCAAAGATACCAACTGCACTGGAGTTATTATCCTTGTTTCTGCGTCGAATCCTGCTAATCAAATGCGCGTAGCCCTGCCATAACTTTTTCGACGTGAACGAGTTAACCGGCGGTGGCGGAGCCATAGTAGGCCGGAAGACTTGCACTGTGTCAGTCGAAGTCAGCATATGAAAGTTCAGGAGGAGGGTTCATTCCTCGTATGAATCAGACAAAGAGCGGCGATTTAAGAGGAGGGTCGCTGTATGTTTTGTAGAATGGATACTAAGTCAGCTTTGCTGTTCCTTCCACCTCTTCTGTCATCACTTCGATAAACATTATGTACGAAAACCTATGGCCATTACTCTATTCCAGAGCTGAGATTGTGCTTCTAAGATAGGAGCAAGGACGGGAGAGAGGATAGATACCCCGATTCGTCTAAATTCTAAACCCAGATCTCGTTAAATACTGAACTCTCTTTGCTGCCTACTTTGTTTGAGTACAAGCTGTTTGTAGCTGTGACTGAAGCACAGATAGCGGACGCAGTATTAATAGAACATATAGTGAAAATGCATCTGCATTACAAGAGCGTGTGAGCCGAGAAGACTTTAATCAAGACCAGGATATGTGCTGGGATGGAGGGCGGTGTATCAGTCGTAAGAGTATCCTAGTTTCTCAGCTGACGAAGTTAGCGTTATGATTTGCCTCTACATGTATTTAGAAGTGCTCATACGAAGCTCGTGGCTGTTTATTGTTCTCTCGATATGAAGATCATGATCGCCACGAAGTGGCGTATCTAAGAGTCGGTACATACCGCCCTGATAGGAAATAATGCGACATGGAAAAGTATTGCCTTAGCGAGCAATCAAGAGCAGACCATCCCGTAGCCGCCGAAACAGCCCCACTCAGAATCGGACAGGAGTGTGACGCGAAGATAGCGTACGGAGCGGCTATGGGATGTAAACGCTAGAAAAAGTCTGCGGACCAGAAGGATGTAGTAAGGCACGCGACTTGCCGCACTCAAGGTGAGAGAGCACGTCCTCGGCGCGGCTGCTTGCGTGTGACATGCTTACGGAGACACGCCGCCCTCAAGTGCCGCCGCGACGCCGGTTTGGACATCTTGAAACGAGTAGCTGATCGTGATATGTGGAGGGGAGACTTAGATGGCATGCGATAGGTAGACACACGCCCGCCAGCGCCACTACGCAAGTCGATGAGGGGCAGCGCGCGAGAAGCTCACCACCATCATTACTATTGCGCAGTCACACAGCCAGACGAAACATACCACGTTGACAGTAAAGCAACAAACTAGAAAGTTTTGCGCAGAGTCCTCAATATCTCTTCCTCAATGGCCAGCTCAAGGCAAGTCATCAACGAAAAGAAGTTACAACCAGGGCTGCTTTTGCCCTGGAGGCCTTTTTGAAGTTAGTACTGATGGGTTGGTTGCGATGGGGACTCACCGCAGGGTGAAGAGGAAAAAGAGGAAGCGTGGAAGGGGGAGGGGAGGTTTAAATATTGACGAGGAGGAGGACTGCTGGAGCAGCGCGTGACGGACGCTGTGGACCCTGCATGAGAGATGCCAGGTTTTTTTCATCACGTTGGGGTTTGCAGCCATTAGCCTGGCATGACCTAGGCCGCAAAGGGTTTAGGATATGCGTTTGAATACACACCGAGGTGGGTTTTCGTGCCTGGCAACAGGCTGGAGTAAACATCGATGAATGGAATCGAATCACGTGGAATGAAACCAGGCGATCTGCTGCATTTGTGACTGGTTGGACGAAGTCCACATGTGGGGTTAGCGCTTCTGCCTGTGATTGCTATTTTATGCTGCAGATAATCTGCAGCCTTAGCATTCTATTCCTTATGAGAAGGATTTTTCATCATCATTGTTACGGGCAGACGGTGAGAGCTCCACCAGACACGCCGCAACTTCAGTGATCGTATATTGTACTAGCCATTCGTGACAGGCTCTATCTTAGTATGGAACACTTAGGAAGGCATATTGTTCTATGAAATGCCACTTACTAACACAAAAGTAACCTTGAATTGTAATGGAGAAAAGAGCTTACTCTACTGTGCACGCCTCTTTTAGTATATCGCATCTATACCTGGTTCAATTACATGCACGAGTGGTATTAAAATGAGACAGAACGGCGTAGTCTGGACTCATAAATGAGAATTACTGGGATTATGACCGGCTGACATTTGCCATTTTATAAGTACAATTGTAGAAATACCCACTATTTGATGTGAAAGTTCTACTGGCCCGAACTCTACAATATGCATTGATGAGAACTTACTCAATATAAGGACTGACCTAATCCTCCCACTTTATTATTTCTCAATCTGTCTTCATCAAACGCTTCGTACTCCTCAAGCACCGTCCCCTTTAACCTTTTGCGAACAAATTGACACCGAAAGCCCCCCTGAGCCATCCGAATCATCCTCCTGAACACCACTCAATACATCGCACCATGACCACCACGGCTACCAACGTCACCGTCTTCCTCCAGGCCCTTGAGCCCCACATCCAAGCCACGATGACCAAGACCTTCGCCCTGACCCTCGCCCACCTCCGCGACCCGGCCCAAGTCCGCCTGGCCCAGCACCTCGAGCGCGCCGCCCTCCACGCCTACACCCACGGCCCTCCCACCATCCAAACCACCATCATCCACACCCTCCACACGCGCCACGACCTCTCCCCCGCCACCGTCCTTGCCGCCGCGATCCGCGGGCACATCTCGGCCACCCTCTCGCACACGGCCGACCCGACCCTCTCCGCCGCGATCCCCGTCGTCCGCTCCTGCTTCACGACGCTCCTGCACGACGCATGCCTGGAGCTGGCCTACACGCTCGCGACGGACCTCCCCGCCGCCCCCTGCGTCTCCGCGGACCTGCACGACCCGCGCCCCTTCTACACCCTCCCCTTCACTCCGGGCGGCCGCTTCCTCGGCGGAGGTGCCGCCGCTGCCGCCGCCTTCGACCAGGCCGCCCGCCTGCAGGGCTCCGTCTGGAGCCGCGCGGCTGGCGAGGCCCGCCCCTTCCCGTACGCGTGGCCCATGACGCCGCGCGACTGGGCCGACCCGGCGACCGTGGCGAACCTCAATCGCGTGTGGGGGTACTGGATGGCGAGGAACGGGTACGCCGGGGTCGGGGAGCATACGGGGGCGTGGGGCAGGGAGGAGAGGAACTACGTGGTTGCGATGTGCGAGGCGCAGCCTAACATGCACGATTTGGATATTGTGAGGGCGTTGAATGAGTATTTGGAGGGGAGGAACGTGACGTTGGAGGATGGGCGGGAGGTTGCGTTTAGGGAGAGGGGGGTTGCTGGGATGAGGGCGATGGTCAGGGAGAAGGGCCTGTTGCCTGAGAGGAGGGCGTTGTGGGATAGGGAGTGGGAGGAGGATATGATGAGGGGACGTGGACGTGGAAGGGGACGGGGTCGTTAGGAGTGCTCTCTGAGAGATGAGACAGGGAGGGGGTTCTGCGGCAGACAGCAGGAAAATAGCATAATTGAGATGGGAAGGGAAAGACATCCTTTAATTTTAGATGGTTTCGATGTACTAATTATCTTAAATGGCTGATGGCTAGCTTATAGGACGGGCTGGTTGATTAGCTCTTCTGCAATGCTCCTGCTCACTTGTCAGCGGCCTGGGCCGATTACCCGCATGTATTTCACTCCCTGCTCTATGCCTCTTCAGTAAGAATCTGCAAACGATACTACTTTCTGCCATTTCACTGCGAGAGCGCGAGCGACGGCACGCTCTTTGCTCCCCAACCCTCTCTCCTTGCGTACCTGCTGTTGTTCTTCTTCTGGCCACACCTCTAACTTTGACAAGATTAATTCTAACTCTTGATGGGAAATACTCCAGAAGTATGGGGTGCACCTCCGTGGCTCATATTCGGCCGCGCGCGGATAGCCCCTGTGACGCAGGAAGCGTTAAAGAGTTGATTATATCCGAGCGCAGGTAGCGATACATCCAGAAGGCAACAGTAGCACTCCATGTTACTAGACATAAAGTTGACAGATAACTCCTGGCTTTCTAATAGGTGCAAGTCGCTAATATACACTATGATGCCCGCGGACAGGTTCAGAACACTACGAAGAACCCCGAGCTCGAGGGGAAACCGCCCTGACGACAAGCGGAAGAAGAGACCTGCAGACACTAGTGACGAGCCTGCATGATAGCGGATTCAAGTTCAACAGGAGAGCGAGAGTCCTTAATAACTTGCTGTCACTTACTGGACTCTATGATGATGAGAATCGACATCCGGAGCAGTTATACGTGTGGATACCGAATATGGTGTGCGCCGCTGCCAACAAAGTGAATGATTCCGAGGTAGCATTACAAAAAAGGCATCGCGGAGATTTAGCAGGTTTGTTGGCAATGAAAATTGGGCCACGGCTCTATTTTCATGGAGATGATGGATAATGGAGTTGTTCGTGGCACAATGCGAAGCATGGCCAATGCCGGAGAACAGCCGTTTTCTCCTGCTTCGTCTGGCATCGGGCCCGCGTCTGCAAGCGACATGATCCCTGCTATTGGCGCCACCCGCCTTGGGACGTCAGCTTGTGGCTGAAACGGTACTATTACGTTCACTTCCCGCTTGGTGAGGCAGACGGAAATATGAATGGTGCGCTATGAGAGTGCTGCTGATATACGTGAGCAGCACATAACCGGTGACTTCAATCCCCTGGAAAGCGTCGGCGCCGTGCACGATTGCTGTGCTATTTGAAGGGACTGCTTCTCATCCGCTTGCAAATCTACTCGGTCAGACGCTTTCAAATGCTAGAGTAGATTGATGCTTATACAAGCTTGCACCTAGACGTCGCCCGTAACGGTGTTATGCGAGCCGTGGCCTTCTTCGCTTTAAGCAATCGGACGTTACATGTTCAAGACCTATCCGCAAAATGGGTCCACTCAACTTGTGCTATCTGGAGCCTGAGTGTAGATGGGGAGCGCTGGTAGCACTGTCTTGCCGGCCGTCACCGCAGTCCGCCAGCTACTGATCAACGGCCTTGTGTAACGTATTAATTGTACGTCGCAACTGGAGATTCGTCGCAGGATTTCCTGATTTCTCCATCGTATGGCTAGAACGGTACATTAATTAAGGAGAAAATAGCTAAAAATTAGTTATCAGTGCGCAATATGTAGCCTTCGGCTGTCTGGCTCTTGGTGATTGCGGTCTCGCGCCGCAAGCGTTGGCGACGGTAGTGCTGCACTGAACGGCCGCGCATGACCTTGTCGTTTGAGAAACACTTCTTCACACTACTGTATACTATGTAAACTAGCGAACTGAGCTTCTCGTACTGTGGGGCTTCTTTACCTATACGGTGCATACCTCCGCCAGCTGGACTGCGCGCTACTGTCTGATTCAGCGTTCCTCCAGGCCGCGTGGGCTGCTGGCATCGAGCATAACTGATGCGGGCGGCATGGCGGTTTAATCCGTTTTGTGGCTCTTTAGGGCGTGTTGTGATACTGGAAGTGTTAGCATAGCTTGTCAAAGATGAGATTATATGTCTGCAAATCAGCCACAATGGGAAAGATTTTCTACTTCGATCGCGATAGCTGTACCCGTCAGCTTAACACATAGATGTACAAGACGCTGGGTCTGTTGCAAAACGAATCGAGTACGCAGAAAAGAATGTAATGTCTAAGTGTTACTAAGAAGAGCTTCTTTACCGAGCATAAGAGCTAATCGATATTGGCCATATGTCACAGGCGATTTTCAGGGTCTCGCCAATCTGATATTACGTTGCTGCGTGCGAAGCAGTGCGTACACCATTATCGCCTGTGCACTCTTCTCCATTACCACAACATCTTCGTCCGCATCAACGTCACCACCATGTCTAACGTGGACCTTCAACACCCCCGTCTCAGCTGCGACGCTGATGCTGCTGCTGCTGCTGCATTGAACGAATTCATGCAGACCGCTGACGATGAAGAGGGTCCCGACATCGACTTGGGTAGCGATGACTCGATGAGCTCCTCGTCCTCTTCCTCCTGCCCGCCCGACGGCGATAACTTTAACGAAAACGATGACGTACTTACCTTTGGCAACGGGTCTGAAGGCGAGTCTATCTCCGTCGCAGATGCCGTTGACCAAGAAGAGCAATCGTCCAGCAGCGCGCCCAATTATGGACAGCTCACTGAAGCAGGCTACATCCACCCGGACGGTCATGAAGAGACTTGGTATCCTCAGGAACACTGGACCACGCTGAATCCAGGCCCTCGTGGCCCTCCCGCGGTCTTCCTTCCCGGCCAGATCTTCCGCGATGAGGGCTCGGATGATGAAGACGAGGAGGACTTCGGTGTGTCTGTGCCTATCCGCGCCGATGAGGAAGACGTCGCAGCCGCTATGACCAAACTCGACCTGGAGAGCGCGAGCGCCAACGCGATGGAGTGCACTTGCAATTCCAGCTCGCTGACTCGCGCCTCTGACGACCCTCCCTACTTCGATCACGAAAAAGGTACATCCATATCCTCAGTCTTCGATAAAGCTCACTGACACGCTCCAAAATGATAGGCTTTTGGTACGACCCAGGCGCGCGCGACCCCAAGCGCTCGACCTTCCCCTTCAACCCCAACTCCACCAAAGACAAGCGCAAGCAGCGCCAGCAGGAAGCCACCGCCGCCGCCGCCGCTCCACAAAACGACGCCACCGCAGCCGCTGCCATCGCGTCTTCCAACGCCGACGCGGCGCCCCTCACGCTGAGCGTCGAAGTACCCGTACCCGCCTGCGACCGCCACTACCCCGTCTCGCCGGGCATCCTCGACGAGGGCTCGCTCTTCACCGCCGGCGCGCGCTTCCTGAAGCGCACGATCCGCACGCGCGAGATCACGCCCCGCGCGTCCGGCCCCTCCCTCATCCGCAACGCCGACAACGACAACGACGACGACGCCATGTCGATCGACCACGTCACCGAGACGGACGTCGAGGGCGCGGACGACGAGCCCCCTTCCACCGCAGAAGACAGCGGCGTCGAGGAAATGGCGACCGCGCACTACACCGACCAGGCGCTCTCGCTGCGCCTGATCGCGCCGGGTGGTAGCGGCCAGGACGGCGGCGAGAACGTCCGCAAGATGAACATCCACGCGCCGCCCGCTGACTGGGCCGACCGCGCGAGCGTGCGCAAGCTGAACCGCTGGTTCGCGTCGTTCCGCGAGAGGCAGCGTCGGGCGGCGGGCTTGCCGGGCAGGCGCAACGCCTGGACCGAGGAGGAGGTGGCGTGCTTGCGTGAGGAGGTGGGCAGGCAGTTGCGGGAGGGGGGCAAGGTCGTGTATCGTGATGTCTTGGAGGTTCTGGCGGAGCGGTGGCCGCAGAGCGAGAGGACATATGCCGCGGTTGTGATGGCTGTGGGGCGTTATCGGCTGTTGGGGGAGGCGAAGGGCGGTGGTACTGCGTTGGTGCAGGTCGAGGGAGAGGATGGTCTTCTGGAGCAGAGCATTGAAGAGGCGGAGAACGGGGAGGCGGATGTGGAAGACAACGATGAGGAGGCTTCTGAGGACGTTGAGAAGGAGGGCCCCGACAAGAGTGGCGCTGTGGAAGAGCACATTCAGCGCCAGAGCGGCAACTTTGTTGGCTTGGCTGCCAACGCTGCCGACTTTCACACTACGACGGAGGATGTCAACACGAAGATGAGCAACCAAGGAATGCAGAAGCGTGGCCAGATGGATATTGCCAACGTGCTGGCATCTCGCGACGTTCACGGGAATCAGGCGACTGGCAAGAAGAGGAAGCTATCGGACATTGGACCGCTCAGCGACGATGGAGACTCCTTGGGCCCGAAGATTACCGTCAATCGCCACCCCTTGAAGAAGATCCTTGTGAATTACTCTTCATCTGATAGCGAGAGCAAGGATGTCGGCCGAGAGCTCGACATGGCGGTCCATAAAGGCAACGTGGTCACCCAACGTGGAGGCCGGAAGGGGGATACTGTCGACGACATGGACGAGTCTGAAGGTGGTGTGCAGATCAAGGAGAGCGACTACAAGAACGTAGTCCAGCAGATGAAGGAGCGCACGAAACAGCACTTCGTCTCCGGCGGAAGTCTCCATCTGTGAGAGGAAAAAGCAGGCGATCTTCACTCTGTTGGCTGTTTGGCGAAGCCTGGAAGATACCGTTTTGGCTTTCCACGATGACTAAGCATTTGTACGTGCAGATAGCAGGCAGTAGGGTTCAAAGTATACCTTCGATGTGGTAGAGCCGTAGATTAAAGTATCAATGTAAAGCTGAAAAGTTGAGTAGGTCTCTTACTAAATTAAATGTTTCTGGTCGTGATTCCTTGCCATCACGGTGACAACTCTCAAGGAAGCTCCTCTTAAGAATGGAAAGATTACGTGCCTAATTTAGCAAGTCCTGAGAGAATGGAATGAGTACTAGTGCATCAAAAGCTCTATGCCGTCATAGAAATTTGTTGTAAGCGTGGACGCAACTTGCTGACACAGTCAAGTCCCCTCAGCCTACGCGATCGTCACGAATATAGTACTGAGTATGAACGCCACCGACGATTCACATTGTAGATCAGCGATAGAGGAGCTTAATGGTGCGTGTAAGGTAGAAAAGTTCTATAATGTAACTCTAAATGACTGCTGAGTTGCGTACAATTTGATACATCGTCACGAGTAGCGGCAAGTAGACGCCGAATCTGTCGGACAGTATCTGATAAAGCTGGTAGTAACTTCACCTCAACCTCACCTAGACAAGTTATGAAACACGTCGAGAAGCCATGAATTAGCATAAGTATTGTCAATAGGCTCTGAGCGAGAAGAACGTGAGCTGCTGTGGGTAGTGCGAAGTGCGCTGAAGCTACGCGCGATCCTCTTTACTGAGCCCGCAGTGAGGCATTCGGCCGCCTTGCGATGGCTACATGATAGATATAGCACTTCCTGAGGAAGCCATACACTTATTGCATCTTGGAGACGTCGTCTCTACATCTCCGTGAACCCTGAGCACAGAATTTGGGCGCGAGTGCGCAGCTTGCAGATATTCGCGCAGCCGCTCGTTGCCGAGCTTTGCGAGGAGCCGCAGCTGCATTCACACTTCCTCTACCAGCTTATTTTCAAGTTTCCCTATTGTGCACTAGCCCGGGCTGTCGCCGTCGCGCGCCTCGTTTCTGCTCTCTCGCGCTCACTGCCTAGCCCCGCCTATTTGAATCCAAAACCTCACACCGACCCTCACTCTCTCTTCGTCACTCAACAACTCTCGCACACGGCGTGTAGTGACTTCAAGCTCTCTAGCTGCAACCCTAATTGCGACATTGCTGGTCGCTCAACAATTCGTATGGCCCTTCTCTCATGTCATCTTTCTTTCTCCAACTGACAAAGATCTTTTCTCGTACAGCTTTTGGTCTCGCTCGGATCACCGCCTCTTGCAACTCTCCCTAGCATTTAGCGACAGTAGCAACGTCCATCAATCATGACCTCCAGCAAGCATTCCACCGTCAAGAAGGCTCAGTCAGCCATCCGCAAGCATGGCAAGGCCGTTTCGAAGGCTCCGGCCGCTGGACTTGGCTCCAAGTTTTCACCTCCTCCCAGCTCCCCTCCGGTTCCGCAGCGCTTTGCCGCTGTCGGCAGCTCCTCTGACCTTCCTGAGTTTCCTGCCTACCTCAATAAGCTGAGCGCCTATGAACGCGCCAGTCCCGTTACGGGTGACACGTCTCGTCTCTCACCTTCTCTCAGCGATAAGCTGAGCGAGTCCGCCCCGGTGAACACCAACACCAGCGGCAGTGAGGCCTACAACATGTCCAAGCGCGAGGCCAATGAGATGGACCTCGGAGCTCCTGATCTCCCGATCCGTAACGGCGTTTACTGGGACACCAAGCTCAACTGCGAGGCCCGCCCCATCTCCAAGCCAGCTCAGGAGACTACCGACACTGGCAGCATCCCCAACGTAAACTCTAAATGCATCTGCGGCAAGCCTAAGGGCGGCATGCGCGTTTCGCAACGTTACGCCAAGCGTTACGAGTACAAGGGTCCCAAGTTCGTCTTCGATGAGAAGAAAGGTGAGCCACGTTCTTCCCACTTCCACGTCCTCTAAAACACTAACACAATGACTGCAGGCCTGTACAAGGCCGCTGGCGTCTCCTCTCTGGCAACTCCATTCCATCACTTCCAGATCGATGGCAAAGACATCTTCCAGCCCATCACCATCACCAGGGAGGCCTACCTCGCTGGAGAGCGTGGCGCCCACCTCTCCGCCGAGCGCTCTGTCCCGATTTGCGCGCACTTCCCCGTGACCGGCCTTCGCGTCTACAACGCCCCGTTCGTTAAGGGCCGCATGGCACACCGCCCGCCCAGCGCACAGTGCATGACGTCTCGCGAGCAGGACCAGGCGCGCCTCCTCATGTTGATCGAGGACGAGGAGCGCCCCGATGGCACCATGCGCCGCCGCATGAACGTTCATGCTCCTCCTGCTGACTGGAACGATGGTGCTAGCATCTCTGCGCTCAACCGCTGGCGCTCCCAGTTCCGTCAGCGCAAGCTGGGCATCACTTCGCGCGAGGCCCGCCTGAAGTGGAGCGATGATGCCCTGAACTACATAGTGGAGCGCCTGGCCCGCGACCCCAGTGTCATCAAGCACGATCTCTCTGTCGACGTGACGAGGCGCTTCAAGGTCAAGCGCACCGAGCATGCAGTGACTTGTGCGATCGACAACCATATGCTGCGTGCGCGTGCGGAGAACCTCCGTGAGCAATGGGAGGAGGAGAACTTGCAGGAGATGATGTTCGGAGGCGGCGACAAGGACATCGATGTCGATAGCGTCTTGGAATCTGAAGATGACGAGATGGAAGACGAGGAGGGCAAGCAGGAGATTGACTCGGATGATGTGCAGCACTCGTCTCTCTTCAGCAGCCCCGGCAAGGTCAACACAAAGGAGTTCTACCGCACCATCAAGATGGAGGAGTGGTCCATCTAAGCGCAGGTCACCTTCTCTCTGCTGCTAATCGCGGATGGCTCTAGTAGCGGTACGCCACTTCGCTCACTCTTCAGACAGCATCACGATATTTAGACGAACAGCGTCGGCAACTTCTTCTCTTCTTTTTGCCTGTTCGATACGGCCTTGACGAGTAGCAACCTCTACTTGTCCTTTTATTACGGTTTCCATTCTCCTTGTCACTCTAGTGTCTAAGGACACTGGCGGACTAATTAGCCTTCATCACCTGCAGCATTGGCTTGCCTCTGCTAGCCCCCAAGTTGGATGTTGGCAACTGACTCCGCTTTGAATTTCCTTTTGTCTGTTTCACGGCTGCGATGCCCTTCCACATTCGGAACGTCAATCCGGCAAGCGATAGGACCGGAAATTAATTTTGACATTGCCAGCTGTGGTGTATGATGTACACAGTTCTGCTGAAGATCTGCATCATGGGCCACGACTGCTTTTCATTTTTTCGGTAGCTTGATAAGTATCATTATGTAGAAAATAAAAAAAAAATAAATGCCTAACTCGGCGAAAAAATGCATCTGTGTCAAGTGCAGCCGGTGTGATAATCGCCGATCCACTGAAATGCCTCGCCCCAGCGCCTACCAGATCTTCTTCGCCTTCCACAAGCGCGCTCGTCTCCACAACACACGCTTCGCACGACACCACGCGCACAGCCGCGAGACTACCTCCTCAAATCAGTACATTCCATCAAAGACACCATGTCCTCTTCCGCTCAGGATCCGGGCGGCACCAGCGCCTCCGCCACGGACGCTGCCGACTCCGCCAACGCCATCGCCTCCCGCGCCCTCACCTCGTACGCGCACTGGGAGCAGAACCTCCAGCGTCGGGCCACCACGCACGTCCCGAACACCGCCGCGACGCACACTCCTGGCCAGCTGCCAAACCACATCGCGTACATGCAGCAGGAGAAGCTCGGCCCTTGGTCCGAGACCGATGAGGACGGCAACGAGCTGGGCGAGGAGGAGAAGAACCGCAAACGCGCCGCAGCCGAGCAGCTGGTTGGATGGTATGAGCGTAGCGAGGACTTCAAGACTCACGAGGTCAGCAGTGCCGTGGACAGAAAGGAGGAGGTGGTGAGCATTGCGGAGTGGAGGCGCAGGCGGGAGGTGTACGAGATGGAGCTGGAAGAGTACAAGGCAAAGCGGAGGGAGTACAAGGCAAAGCGGAGGGAATACAAGGCGAAGCTTGCGGAGTACAAAGCCAAGTACGGCGATGTGTGCTGTGGGGTCCCATACATGGAGGAGGATGAGGATGAGGATGAGGATGAGGATGAGGATGACATGTCGGATGAATGGGACGAGGAGCCAGAGGACAACCCGCGTCTCTAGGAAGCTTGCGTATGACTCGATACATTGTGGTGGGGGGGGAGGGGGAGTTGGGCGTCGCGGGGTCTTGCCGCCTGGGGCATTTAATAAGCTCAAACTACGTGCGGTCGACGGCGAGTTCAATACTGGGCCCTTAAGATCGTGCCCTGCTACGGCAAAAGACGAAGTATGGTTGACATCCGTCTTCACACTTCTTTACTGACTACTACTTGTCAGAATCATCCCATAATCATGAATTGACTACTCTATCAATCGGGCTAAATTAGTGGAATGTGAGCTGAGATCACTGCGTTGTTCTCTGACGATGCAACTCTGCCTAGGTCAACATCTTGCTAAATTTGCTGAGAACATCTATGCCGATGCGAAAGAACATCTTTACAATGACTACTCTTCTGATTTCCCGGTGGCCAGTACCATTAGCTAACATTTTCGAGCTCAGCCGCCGCCTACCCTTGCTCTCCGCTCCGTTTTACTCGCTCGTAAAAGGTCATGCATAAAACATATATATCTCTACATCTGATAGCATCACGCGATTTCATTTCCCACACATCGTACGCTACGCGATTAACACTATCACAGTGGCAGACCATGCCCACGGCCCGCCTGATGCGACTCGGCAGCTGCGCAAAGAGAAACACTGCAACAATTCTTGTGAGCTTCCGCTGCAACAATCACTGTCACTACAGCTCTCTGAGATTCGAATGGTATGAGGCTAATTCGCCGCACTCTTATTCTAAAGGTCTCCTCAACTCCATTTCGACCGTGCCTCGGACGCGACGCCCAACTCAGACGCTCATTGGTGGCTACTTAGCACCCGCGCTACCCTATATTCTAAAGCTTCCAGATTGGTGCAAATAATCAGCTCAACGACAGACTCAAAGTCATGGGAATCCTTGAGCCCGAAGCCAAAAGGCGGACTTCCGGCTATGTCCGCAGCAGCAGAAACACGCACAGCGACCGCAACCCGCTCCCCAAAACGATGCCGGAGCTAAATACTGCCAGTCGAAGCTTTGAAATGCCAGTGGAGAGTTACTTGCGCACGCCGCTCGTCGGCGACATCCATCCTACGGGCAAGCCCGAGATGGCGGACGTCGAGCAGGATATGGTCAAGGCGATGCTATCACGCTTACCGAAGCATCCGATTGCCGTCGATTCCGATGATCCAGCAGAGGTGGAGTATGAGGGCATTCCTAACCTATTTGCTCGCATGAAGACGCAGATCCGCCGCTCTGATGAGCGCGAGACCAAGACTCTAGCCAGGACGGCGAGGCGCGACGAGGCTGGCACCGATGTTCGTACCGAGCGCGAGAAGGATATTGAACTTGCGGAGGAGTGGCATGAGCATATGAAGAATGGATACGAGAGGTTTCTTCGGGAATATCCAGCTGTCGGTACGAAGGCTTGGAACAGGAAGAAGATGGAGGAAGCTCGCGCTGCGAGGGCCCAGATGGCAGAGGAGAGGAAACAGAAGGAGGCGGACAAGAAGAAACCTAAAATACTCAGGCCGAAGCAATCAGATGCAGTGAGTCCCATACTGAAGACGATCGAGCTGCCTGTCCAGGCTACACCACATCCCATCAGGCATACAACGTGGATTACATACTCTCAGAAGGAGACCGAGGATGACGCTGTGGCATATCAGCCTCACAATTTCCCTAGTACAAGCTCTTCCGGAAGCGATACTGAGGCGGATGAAGAAGAGGAGTACCTTCCTCAGGATGTTGTGATGGAAGGCACTGAAACTGAGGAAACTCATCAAGTAGGAAAGAACCATTTGGGGAACCCTAAACACCCTGCTAGCGAGCAGGCAGGCTCTGCTTCTCCGCCATCCAAACATCAGACCTCTGTGCACGCCTCGCCTGCGCTGGAGAGCGAAGAGCCAGCCACTGCGCATGAACTCGCCCGTGCCGCTGGACAATTACCCGATCACGTCAGCGATCACCAATCCACCAACTCCAACATCGCCCCCAAGGCAGCCCCGTCTCCAGCAACCATTCAGAGCATGGCGCCCAACCCTTTCGCCTCCAATCTATCCACCCGGACCTACATCCTCCGCGACTACCCCCACCCCACCACCTCCACCACCATGCCGCTCCTCCACCGCTCCCTCAAGCGCAATGAACCCGCCTCTACCGCTCCAACAACCCGCTCCGGCACGGCAAACGCGCGGACCTGCGCCGTCGAGCCTGTCACCGGAGCCAACGGCTTCGTCCTCGCGCATCCGCTTCCCGTCTTCCGGATCGGCGTCCCCGCTCCCGACATGCTGACCATCGCGTACACGATCAACGGGCGCGAAGGCGTCGCCTATGAGGCTTACGACGGCGTGATACCTGACTGGAACAAGGAGACCGACGTGCAGAGTTGCAATGACTGGGTCATGCGGTTCCTGCGCCGAATGGGCTGCTACAACGCGCGTCAGGAGGGGGCGCGATTGCTGTGGGTTGAGGAGGAGGCACTGTGGCATTTGATGAAGGAGGGTTTGGAGGGCGAGGGGCTGTATCGGGAGTGGAATGAGAGGTGGGCCGGGAGGAGGGTCTATGTGAGGGTGGGTGGCGTGTGGAAGACTATCACGTGTCCGTTCCGTTCTGAGGAGGCGGTTGCGAGGAAGGTAGCGGATTTTGCGAGTGGTGGGTTCACGGCTTACGGGTGGGGAGAAGATGAGGATGCATAGACGGAGGACGGAGAGTAAGAGGGGACTGGTCTGGGATGGCTACGTGTATTGGCGCTGTGCTGTTTGCTCAGGACCATTGTGTTTCTGGCTCGGGGCGCTTGTGCGAAGCCTTTAAGGCTTCGACAATTTTATCTGGATTATGGTATGGTCACTTCGGGCGATGATTGCAACATCAGGTGTTGCCCTCTATTCATGGTGTAGGTAATGAAAAGACGAGTCTAATGTATAAGAGAACAAATTACACATTTGTGCGAACGCAATGGTGCTTATAAGAACGCCTCTGTGTTAATGGGAAAGATGTTCAATCTTTTACAACAGCGGCAAGGTCGTCAACCATGTCAGAAATTCCAACAAAGTATCCAATACTAATCGTATGGAATAGCCTAACACCCAAATAACTTCTTCGTCTGTAAATATCAGCTCTGTACCCCTATATTCCCAAGTGTATAAGTAAATCATCATGCGCCATCATATTAACAACATGAACTCGCACTTGGAAACCTGAGCGTTCTGCAATATGACCCGATACCTTTCAATATAATTTCGAGAGGAAAAGATGCATGACTGCCCCGCTCCTCAATTAAGAAACCAATAGTAGATAATAAAAGTAAAAACTGGGGTGGTACGTCCTTCATACTTAGGAAACACAATCAACTTCATTGGAACATAATCAATGTCCGAATGAGCATGGCAGTCCCCGTTGTAAATTACCTATCGACTAAGCGCGCTATCACACTCTAAAAGCCGGAGGTGTCTACTACGAAAGGGCAAAAGGAAATACCCTTTGATATGTAGGATTACCTAACAGTGATCCAAGCACTTAGAAAAAATATACTGAAGGCAATATGTAGCATTCCAAAAAGTGGACGCCACCGTGCACGTATCATAATGAATAATGTATGATGATGATAGTTAGAAGGCCGCCGTGACTCTATGGGTCGGTCGTTGACTTTCATACTTCGAGAACTTAGCTTTTCTACCGTCTGCTCCGCTCCCAGTTATCATGGTACATTAGTAGGCGATTAAGGTAAGCATCGGAGTGGTCCGTGTACCACATAGCCTAATCTGGCAAATTGTGTTATTCTCACTATCGGAGGAACGCAGCGAAATTCGCAGGCGGGACAAGCAGCACGATCATTCTCGGGCAAAGTCAAATGATCACAAAAAGTCAGGATTACGACCTGACTTGATGGTCCGAGCGCCTAAATTTAGCGCTTTTTCCCTGCCCGTGATTGACATGTTCTTTCCGCCTTCAGCTATTTACTTCTACGACTCCTCTAATGCCCTCCCTATCTTCAACCCACGGTGCACCCACAAACACTCGCGAAATTCCTTCCTCAACCTTTGTGCGCAGCTCCGTGTGCACCTTCATTTTCAAAAACTCTCCGTTCTTGCTTCCAGTGCCGTCATGGCAGACGAACGCCCTAATCATGATGGGCGTGCTCCACATGGTAAGATCTAATCCCAGAATATTCCGGTACCGCAGCTGACCGGACTTTATGTAGTCCTTGAGCCTTCAAATACAATTTCCAGCCAGCATACACGACAGAATCAGATGAAAGAGTACATGGACCGTGTTGAGGAAAGGTTTCTTTCTATGAAGAATGAGATAACGGTTGCAAGAGTCAACGGCCTATACGATGCCAGCGCTGTCTTCAACCTTGACCACGACTTAACTCATCTCCTATATATTCGTGCTTGTATCGACGAGCGCCGTGGAGACCGTCCATTTTTCGTTCCTAACAGCAACGGCGAAGTCTTCGATCACGATCCAGGTAATGCAAGCATGTTCGTTGGGACTGATGACCGCGTCCACCTCTACAATCCTCCAGTGCCTGTTCCGGGACATGCACAATACAATCCGACTGCCACTGAGGACATCAACGTTGTGCAGATTGTTTCCATGATGCTGGCAGTTTATGAGGGCCAACCTCTTCCAGCCAAGACTCGTGAGCATGTTCTTGAAATGCTGCGCATGAGCGGAAGCGAACTCGCCGACCATCTCGAGCGAATTCAGCAGCGCCGTAAGCGTACTGCGTCCACTGCCTTCGACAACTCGTCCAATACCACTAGGCCTTATTCCACCAGCTCGCCCTTGCAGCTGGCTCAGAGCTACGTGGATGAGGCATCTCATGGGAACAATACCAGAAGCAGCCCTGTGCGTGACACCAACATCAGGAGCATTGCAGCCATTTCGGAGAAGAACGACACTCGCCCGCACCGGAAGATGAAGATCCCTGTTAGCTTTGCTGAGGTGCTGCGCGATCCCGGTACGCAGACAGATACTCCGCATAGCAAGGCTGTCTCATTATCGGCATCCTCGAACCCACCAATCCCTGCCTTTTCGGAACATCCTCTGTTTGCCCAGCCACGAGGGGCTAAGCTCCTAACTCAACGTGATCCTTTCCGCAATAGTGGCCCCGGCCTAGACAGTGAGGTCAGTGGGAAGCCGACAGAGTCCGTTTCTACCGTGACGACCCGTGTTCCGAGGCATCCTTGTTTCCATGTGCAGTGGCAGCCTCTCAACACCGTGGAAACCATGCGTGACACGGCAACATATAAGCGGGCTGAAGAGGTGATACCTGCCCCACAGCTCGATAAGGGCGAAGGCGCTGACCACGACTCCGACACTGATGCCCCTGACGTCGAGCCGCTCATCGAGAACTTCGCGCGCCGACACATCAATACCGCGCAGAGTGGTGCCTCTGAGAAGACTTCCAGACCCGCTCTACATCCCTCAACTAGCACCGCTGGCCGCAATATATTCAGCGCCACCGTCCCGCAAAGCTCTGCCCCTGCGCAGCGCAGCACCACCAAGCTCGCCACCAAAGCCCCTAACTCGGCCGACAACAGCACTCGCACGCAGCTTGGACTCTCTGCCACACTCCAGACCCCTAACACCGCCTCCAGCGTCTCCAAAATCGCCAACCCTTCGCACCTCGGCAACGGCATCTACCGCGACAATAAGGGCATCATATACGGCCCCAACGGCTTCAAGACGCTGCACCCGCTCCCGAGGTTCCAAGCCAACGGCATCGACCAGTCGGCCAAGCTCGTGATTCAGTACTACAAGAACGACCGCAACGGCACGCGCAAGCTGTGGACGCACCACTACATGCCCCGCAGCCAGGAGATGCGCAACATCGACTGGAGCAGCAAGCACCACATCCTCAACCTGAATCGCTGGCCAAACCAGGTGGTCGGACGCAACGGCGCGTTGCCGGCGCGCGACGACATGCGGGCGAGGATGTGGACGGTGGAGGAGGAGGAGTTCTTGAAGGGACTTGCGGAGAAGTACGCGGATGATGAGGATGTGACGAGGGAGAAGCTGTTTGAGATGTTCAATGAGTGGTTTGGGGGACAGGAGAGGGAGGTCACACTGCCGACTGGCAAGAAGGTTGTGAGGAAGCTGGTGAGGTCGACGGAGACGTTGAGCGCCTTTGTGACCCGCTCGGGTGCGTTTGCGTGTCTGAAGGGCAAGAAGAACTTCCGTCCAGCGAAGAAGACGAAGAAGGAGGGAGCTGTTGACGGTAATACTACCAGCACGATGAGCAAGGCGTTGAGCGAGACCGTCAAGGAGGTTGCTGAAGAGGCGGTAAGGAGTGTATTGAAGGATGTTGAGGAATATACTATGGAGGATGGAGAGGATGGCTACGGTGAGGACTTGGTTGACGGCGAAGTGTCGAACGTCCAGGGAGAAGATGTCCGCATGGACGATGCCGAGGTCGAGGTTGAGCTCGACAGTGATGTTCACGATAACACCATGGCTGATGGAGTCGCCGAACAGATCGAACACCAGTAATCAGCTTATACACCTGCTGATATGGCATCCATACATTCAAGGGACGACGGATAGGGAGATTTGTGAAGTTCAAACGAGAGCACGATGGAGGGGATGTGGAATTTCCTTTCTTATTGGCAATGCGGATGGGAGTCCTGGATTGATTATGAATACTGGTTCAACCTTTTTTGATCCATCCACTGCTGGCACTCATGGTAATTTGAGAAGAGGTATTCGAAGCGGGTGTTGATCCGATAATCATTTGAGTTTTGATTCTTCAAAATGATAGAGGAGAGTCTGTGGAGCCGCCTGTAGGGCCTTCTGACAAGCAACTCACCATCCGTATAGACGCCAATTCAGTCAGCAAGTAGAGGAAGTGTTTCGCGGTTAATTCCTCGCCGCTAGCAATAGTATTTCAAACCTCGCAAGTATCAGTTACGGATGGGAAACTGATATGTAAATATGTAATTGTCTTCAAGTATGCAACTGCCAGTGTACGCTCGTACAAACACGAGGAGCAATGAACTATGCGAAGGTGGCGGTGAATAGCAGTACTAAGGCTCTGTTTGGACGCTGTACTATTGTTACTCCTTGCTACTGTCTTTTAATTATCCAGATACTATGCCCTTGCTATTGTGTTTCCGTGTTAAAATAGCGTTGATGATTTTAATTTAGTCCCATGGTGGTGACATTGTTCATTGTCCAGGCACAATGCTGTTACTATTCTAAATATGCTGCGGAATGCCATCTGAATATTGCAAAGCAACGACTTACTTTACTCGTTATGAAGGCTCCATACAGGGCACAGCCCGTATAAAATCCCAATATCTTCTCACACCGCCTTTATCTATGCAGGTTCTTTGAGTTGTAAGTATTTTTTATATGTGTACTATAGTTACTTGGTCACCGCTATGACTCACACAACAACTAATGTCTATTATTCGCTACTTTACTCTTCGCTCAAGTAGTCTCCGCTGTTGATCAACTAGCCAGATTTCTGACAAGAAACCCTCCCACGCTCTCTTCTCATCTTACAAATATCTATACATTCAATGGCCTTGTTGTTCATGTGACAACGACTGTGCCTACTTTGTTAAGTCTTATTGTGTTTTATGTACACTTTCTCTTCTATCGCATACAAAAAAGGTTGAAGACGAAGTCTAAACCAAAGCTCCTCTGAGCTAGATCACTCGACGCTGAGATTTTGTAAAATGAGCTCAGGGGCGTACCGCGCGGTGCAAGCAGGGATTTGCTTATAGTTCAATCACTGCATTTGTCTTATCAGTCACAACGGGCATTATGACGCGCATAACTGTGCATAGGCGTCGGGAGGCCAAATTAACACGCGGTATGGTCCTTCAACGGACTTGCCTGGTTCCTGCTGTACGCGTCGCGTTTGATCTGCTCCTCTTCCCGACTCTGCCTTTTTCAATCCTCCTTCGCTCCCTATTCCTGCGCCTTGTATCGTCTTCATACCACAGCACGACACTCCCGCACGACACCTCGACGCCTCGCTTTAGCACACCCAACCTGTCTACACGCTCATCAATGTTCAGTATCAGTATGCCTACAACTCGTGCTGCTCGCCGCGCTGACGGTGTTCTCGCTGAGCCGCTCTCCACGGGCTCCGGCAATAGTACGTAGTGTCCCACACTGGTAACTCACAATTGTCACTAACAGGCCGGATCCTAGCTGGTGCAGCGAAGCGTAAGCTCGCCGCTCCTAAGGCCTCCAGCCCGCCTTCTCCCTTCCGCCTCAAGGTTGAGCATGCCTTTGAGAAGATCAAACAGCGCATTGCTGACGGCAGTGACACTAAAGTAAGTGCCTCAACATAATGTCAATCTTGATCTTCAGTACTGACGCATATCGCTCTCTAAGGCTCCTGCACCGCTCCGCAAGCCTGATGGTAGCATCAACATTAAGAACTTGATGCGCATTAATGCTCGCCATCCCGCTGCATCCCCTCAAGACACGTTGCTGTACCCTTACAGCTACGAGATCCGCCAGTACGACGTGATGGCACCACGCCTCTTTCTTGGCGACACGGGCAAGAAGCTCGGCCACGTCTATCAGCAGGCTCTCCAGGCTCCCTTGCCCAAGGTAGAGTACGCTTTCGTTTTCGGCAAGATTCAGCGTGTGGTGCCTGCCGGTCCTAATATCACTGATGCCTCATCCTCCACCCAGCTCACTGTCGAGGAGATGAAGCGCCAGAAGGCTGAGCATGACGAAAGAATTCAAGTTTGGCACAACAAAACCATGGGAGAAGATATTCACAGCAAGGTCAAAGCCGGCGCGTTCATCCCTGGCACTCCCGCCTACCAGGAGTTGCACAAGCCGAAATCCAAAACCCCGGTTCGGAAGCTTGTGAAGAAGCCTCAACCCGTCCGCCTTCCTGTTGCCCCGCGCACGCGTGGGAGCCCCCGCCATACGCTTGTTGTTGCGAACTCTATTGTTGGAGAAAACGCTCCCTTGGCCACTGAGCCATCAGCTCCCAGCACCACCACCATCACTCCGAGAGCCCAGTTGCCGAGGAAAACTCCACGTCTTATTCTCCGCCCACCCCGCGTTCCCGCTTCATCTCCGATCACCACCAGTGGCCTCTCTCGCAAGCGCAAGGTCGCCACCGAGGACACTGCTGAGGAACCTCGTATTGGCAAGAAGCTTCGTGTCGGCTCCCTTCAGTCCTCTGACGGCAGCCAGCAGGAGCCCCAATACAGCAGTGGCAGAAACGCCACTGCTCGTCTCTCGTCCAGCCCCAGCGTTGCGTTTGTTGGCAGAAACGCCAACAAGCGCAAGCTTGCTGCGGCTGGCGAGAGTCAGGAGGCCTCCCAGCAGCCCTCCAAACGTCGCCGCGTCGCAGCTGAAGCTGCAGAGGCCAGCACCAGCGTGTCTGGACGCAAGTCTCTGCTGGTCAAGCTGCCGGTTGCTGTCCCGCCGAACTCTGCCAGCAGCGACTCTGCGTCCAGTAGTTCCGCTGAGCCCTCGTCGTCTCCCGCTGTCGACACCTCGCCCGCTGGCAGCGATGCCGCTTCTCCCACCCCTATCACCCAGCATAGCGGCACGCGCAACGGCTTCCAGTTGATTAGCGAGATCGCCAACTTCGTCGTCGGCAAGGACCAGACGGAGATGCTCAGGATCCAGTACTACGCCAACGACGAGAACGGCCAACGTGCCCGCTACGAGCACGTGTACGGCTTCAAGGACGGCAAGGACCTCAGCGAGATCGACTGGAACGACCGCAAGGTCATCCACAACCTCAACAAGTGGTACAAGCAGTGGCTGCGCCGCTGGGACTTCCCCCGCTTCCGCGACAACATGAACGACCGCAAGTACTCCGAGGTCGAGATCGAGTGGATCCGCGAGTACGAGCGCGCTCATAAGGACGATAAGCCGCCTCCCACCATGTCGCAGCTGATGGAGGCGTTCAACGCTGAGTTCGTGGGCAAGGAGATCCCGATCACGAATAAGGACGGCGAGCCGGCGAAGACCGCACCGCGCGCTGCGCGGACGAGGGAGGCTCTCATGTCGTTCATCGACAGGGAGAACCTTTGTCCTGTGCTGAAGCCCAAGAAGCGCAAGTCGCCGCAGAAGAAGGAGAAGGAGGAGGGGACCGTGAAGGGCGCAGGCGGCAAGAAGCGCAAGGGTCGATCTCAGGGTGGATCCGCTTTAAAGAAGAGGAAGGTGTGAAGGAGAGGAGGAGAAAAGGAAGGGGTGGTGGAATGGAGGATATTAGGACACCATCACGGAGGGTACATGAGCGGTTCGTACAGGCGTTAGACGCCTGGCATCAGGTACGGATGGCATGGTGCTACAGCAAGGGATCTGGGAGGCCCGGCGCACATCACCATCACATGCGCTTCTGGTTTTGTTTCTTCATCATGGTGCGGATATACAGGTGTAGACATCATGGACACCCTCAACACAGGGAAGATTCCTTTTTACTCTTCCCACGAAGCGGCTTTCTTGCTCCCTCCTTTTCCTTATTCTGTTCGTCTCTTGCAGGGTCTATCGCCGCTAACTTTCAAGGGCCGGTGAGATTACGATGTTAACTTCAGCATATGCTAAAGTAACTAATGGGCATATGCTATGGTGCGCATTCCCATTAGTACTTCGTAGCGGTGGTAATTTCGGACCTTATTTCATAGTGGACTCCCATACCTAGTGGATAGCCATGTGGCAACACAGCTTCCATGGCTGGATAATGCCTGCCAGTGAACAGGACACGATCAGCAGGATAGTTTAACCATTGCAGGCCTACATATATAGCTCTTTCGTCAAACCTGGCGGTTGTGACTGCCTGAAATCCCAAGATAATTGTGTTAGGGCAGTGGTACCGAAATGTCGCTGCCATTGCCTCTTTCGCCGGCTCCTCCATCGCAGTTCCTCTACCAACCCCACTAGCTCCTTGAGCCACACAACGCATCCACAATCTCCTTTTTTTGCCGTAGGCGGATCTAGATATTTTCTTTTTCCTGTTCCAACCCTCTGCGAAACAACGAGAGCCTGTCTTCTTGGACAGCTCCTTGAAAACTAGCTGCACAACACCCCAGACGGCGTTCTCCACGCGTTCACCAGCCAACACTATACGCCTTATATCGCACGCCCTCGCAAAGTTCCAAGATCCCACTTTTTGGGTCTCTGTCGTTCGCAATCATGTCCTACGGCCACAGTCCAGTGCCGCAGGCGAGCGCCGCACGCCACAGCCCACTCTCATACGACACCAAGGTACGCACCTCACTCGCTCTCACTCGGTGATCAAGCCACTAACACCCTCCGCCCCAGACGACTCTCGCCTCAACCTTCAGCGATGACAGCGTGCTGAATACCCCCTTCTCTCTCAGCAACGGTGGCGCAGCCCCTCCTACGCCATTCCCCGATCCTCAGGGCTTCATCATCCCCGACGACTTCGTCACCAGCAACTGCGTCGTCCCGCCCGATGAACGCGTAACCCTCAGCTACGACGAGCTCGTCCGCCGCGTCGACGCCGCACGCCAGCCACAGCGTGACAAGCTGCGTCAGCAGATGGGCCCGCTGTACACCGAGCGGTACACGCGCATCACAGACCTGGACAAGAGCACGTTCGCGCACGACCAGCCGGACCATCCGTGGCACAAGGGCACTACAGCTCATAAGGGGAAGCAGAAGAAGGTGAATGGCGGTGCGTCGCGCAAGGAAATCGCGCGGGAGAGTCCCCAGGTCGCGTCGAAGCAGCAGCGGGCGAAGAAGGCCGACTCGGACGGGAAGATCCAGGGTGAAAGGGACGGATACTACACCGACGAGGAAGTGGCGTTCTTGAGCCAGCTGAACGACATGTTCAAGGGCCTGGAGCGGAAGGACATGCCGAAGGACCAGTTCCTTGTGGACGAGTTCAATGCGCGGTTCGAGGGTAGGGTGTTGCGGTTCAAAGACGCCAACGGCAAGCGTGTCCTCACCGAGCCGCGCCCGAAGCGCACCAAGTCGGCCATCACTTCGTTCGTTCGCCGCAACAAGCTGTGGGGAGATATCAAGGCTGGTAGGAATTGGGGCAGGAACAACAGGCCTGGCCCTAAGATGGGGTCGACGATGAAGACTAGGACGAGGGGACAGAAGCTGTGAGAGAGTGAGGAATCGTGTGGACGCTCACACATGGTGAGGGATGTGGCAAACTCGCTCATCAGAGCGTCGTTTGCTCCGCTGCTGGAAACATTCGATATTCGGAGGGAAACAGGCGAAGATGGCAGACTTTAAGAACATGTGGTTTTGCTCGACGCGAATGTGAACGACTAAGGGAATTACTGCGGCGTGTGTCTAAGAGATAGGAGGATTCTATTTGCAGTATCTCAGACTTGCTGTACTGGAGGAACGTTTTTGCTGGCAGCAACAAGCGATGATTGCTTTGTAATAGCCATTCGAGGAGAAACTCACACGCGGCTAGTTTAACTCTTCTCTTCCAATAGCAGATAGGTTCATATTTTCAACATCTCACTCTTAAAGCAACGAAGAGACAGAAAGGCACAAGCTAAATACATGTGCTATTGAAAAGGTTAGAACAACGACTTAATCAACAAGAAGGATCTCCATCGCCATTACTCTATGTCCATTATCCGAGTAAAGCAAGCACAGAGAGCTCCATTTTCGTGCAAGACAGTTCCCACAGAATTAGAGGTGGACTCTCTAAGAGAATCTCTGTGCATGGATTCACAGATAGAGTCATCCATTTCTTCAGAGACGACCTCGATCTGAAAGGCCGTGATGCGGTGCGCACGGGTTTGGAAGGAGAGTGAATTGCTTGGCACGTTGCGATTTTCCGTGGCCTTCCATCAAGCCTTCTTGCCCCGTGACACTCCGTACTATGTTTACTGAATGTACCCATTCACAGACACAGCGCTCGGTATTTATTTTTACCGCCTCACACTGGCTGCTTAAAACCTGAGTCGCCCACACCCCTCCGGCACCTGCTACTACTTCCGCACCGCGCTTTGCGTCCACCGCCAACAAACACGCACATCGTACTCCAACACTCATTCTGCGCGCGGACAACAGCGCAGTACAGCCATGGCGAACAGGAAAACTACGCGCAGCGCCGGTCTTCCGCCATCCATGCCCATGTCCTCCAGTTACGACGCGGAGACATTGTCGAGCTCCAACACTGCAGTCAGGTCCGAATCTATGGATCCCAACACAGACAGGCGCCGCGACCCGAGACTTCGAGCTCCCAAGCCACCGCCAGTTGTTGATGCCAGACAGGCAGAGGAGCTCGCCGCCATCAAGAGGATGGAGGCCGAGGAGCGCGAGAAGGAGAAGTCCGTCCAGACGCTCTTGCGCAACGTGCGAAGCAGGAAGAGCTACGAGCACAGAGGCAACCCTGGCGTTTTTGATGTTTTCCAGCCCATCAGTGAGGACGAATTCCTTGCAGACATGGCGTTGATGGGCGTTGCCATGCCGCCCAAGGCGCAGTCGCAGCATCAAAAGGACAGCTTTGCCAGCGATGATTCCCCGCGTCCACTTGTGAAGCGCAAGGCCCCGGCCTCACTGAAGGAGGGCACGCAATCTAGCAAGCGCATCGCTGCGGCACGTTCCAGCACCAGAGTCACCTCCACTCACAGCTCCAAGGAGGGTAACGATGGCGCGGAGCCCGAGGAAAACGATAGCACAGAGGATAGTTCCAAGATTGCGGACGGACATGAAGACTCTCAGGTGGAGGACGATGACGATGACTTCGCAGTCGAGACCGACGAGAGCCACAGCATCGCCGACACTGAGGACGAAGCCGACCCCGAGATCCTCGAAGACGCCGCATCGGACGTCGCCTCTGACGCCGACGACGAAGACAACACCACGAGCGACGGCTCCTTCACGACCATCACCGACGCCGGCCCCATGTTCAGCGTCGCGCCACCGGCATCGTCGCCGCGGGCCGCCCCATCCACCACCGGGCAGACGAAGCCCGACGGCACGCGCAGCGCCGCCGCCATCGCGCAGCGCCAGCGCAACCAGCAGCCGATCACCGGCGCCAACGGCTTCCGCCTGCTGCACCCGCAACACCGCTTCGTTGCCGACGGCACCGACCAGTCCGCGCACCTCGCCATGCGCTACGTCGACGACGCGCACCCGGGCGTCGAGCAGACGCACACGTACACCGGGCGTGGCGGCCCCAATCACATCCCGGAGATCGACTGGCGCTCCAAGCACGACGTCGCGGTCCTGAACAGGTGGAGCAACCAGGTGCTGAAGCGGCACGGGGCCGCGACCGGGCGCGCGGAGATGGTGCGGTACAGCGAGGCGGAGCTGGAGTGGTTGCGGGAGCTGGGCAGGAGGATGGAGGCCGAGGGCGAGCTGTGGTCGAAGGAGAGGCAGGCGAGGGAGTTCAACGAGAGGTGGGCCGGTGCCGCGGTTGATGGGAAGGAGAGGCTGCCCAGGACCAAGGATTCGCTGCAGGCTGAGATTTTGAGGAAGAAGCTGTATCCGGACAGCCTCAAGGCCAGGAAGACGGCGAAGTAGAGAAAACTAGAGACGGGGAGGGTGAAGATAATGTCGATGGTGGCTGAGAGTTGTTCGGGGATGCGGAATTCTGATTGTTGCAATTTTCATGGGTAATGGAAAACGGATTCACTCAATTGATGGGACGAATGGGTAGCTTCGGGGGGACATTACGGATTGCTTTACTTCCCAAGGAACTTATGTAGAGAGAGCATTCGGCTTTGAGCATTAGCCTTGCGAGGACTTACCAAAAGTTGCTGAACAGATCAAATTCTCCTTATGATTAGCCCTCACTCTTTACTTCTCACGGTTCCTTTATAGCACCATTTTATTTGCCGAATGCTCCTTCCGCCTCGGCTTCTCCCTCCGCACAGGAGATTTCCTCGACTTCTAGCCGGAAGGTGAGAAAATCTACCACCTACGCCACGGGGAAAATATCATCACGTAAGATCGTGAAGACCTCGTTATACACAACAAGCATGCCTGGGACTTACAGCGCCTAATGGAAGGACCTATGACGATGTCAGCTTTGCTTCCTCCGACGATGAGCTCTACTTGAAGTCAGCGTCATCTGAAGCCCATTCCCTCTTATTAAGTAGGGTACAATGCAAATCCTATGAGGCACTGTAGTTATATAAATGTACGTGCATTTGTTAAGTATCCTCTATTGCTACTTCCAAATAATTTTCGCATTATGTCTCGCGGCCATTGAGTTCCTTTGTCGAGTTTAAAGGTGCTGAAAAAGAGTAATATACTGGCGTGGTGGAGGAAACGAGCCAGAGTTTCGCCTTTTTTTTTCTTTTTTCTTTTTGCTCCAGCACGGCAGAAGCTGCTAGTGAGGCTAAAAATATGTGGTAGCCTAACATCTTTTGCTAGATGCTCATCAATCAGCTTCTGATATATAAATTATCCCCCGGCTTGCACGATTTTCAGATCACATATGAATAGACTCCAGATAAAACTTAGCATTCGAGAGACTAAATTTAGAACGAGTGTCAAAGGAAAACCCCCGAGGGAGTAACATCAACAATCGAGAGAATGTGACGCACGAACTCCGGTGCGGAAGGCAGCTCGTTCCAATGTCGTAGCAGACCCAACAACTGCGCAGCCGGACACGTTCGTTTCTTGCTGATATATGGGGTGCTGCAGTGGAGGATGAAAAGAGCTGGCGGCAAATGAAAGCCTGCTGACACCACTTCTTATTGTTCAACAAATGTTTGGACAAACAGTACCGCACCGAATCGGACCGGGGCGGCAGGCTTGACCCTTAATACTTTAAGCATTGAATCGAATAGCTATTTAATGGATTGCCCTTGCACCTACAGGAGGACAGAGCTGCGGCTGATAACAGAAGACGGTACACTGATTTTGCGCATTTCGTGCAATGCAATTACAATTGCATTGAGCCGCAGAAGAACCAAGAACGAAGATTCCGAAACAAATCGCACAAGTCAGAGAGAAGTTCATCATGGAAGAAGTAAGCTCTCGATGGTAGAGGTTTGAAATGAAAGTAAAGCAGGTGTCCAGAGACCGAGTCCACGAGCCTTTATATCCTCTAAGCGATGGACTTTATTTATATGGTTCGAGCGGTCTAGAATTGAAACGATCATAGAATTAAGTATTGAAAGTTTGTATACAGAGTAGTGTGTACCGTACACAAATTAGGTTTGCTGTTCGTTTTAAGGTAGTCCGTGTACAGTACCTAATTATGCCGCAGCATTTCTACTGCTGGTCCGGACGTAGAACCATAATTTAGAACTCAGCACCGCTGCTAATCGAGCACGAATAATCATATAAAAGACTCAAACCTAGGAACTTTTTTTTATTTTTTATTTTTAGAGAATGTGGAGGTAACCATTAAGGCGCAAAGTTCAAAGCCGCATTTGCGGCCGAATCGGGCGTGGATTAGAAAATGCCCGGCGACCGAGAACGGAAAGACTCGGAAGCCTAAAGAAAATTCAAAACAGCACGAAGATCACACACAATAGTGTCACAACAGATCTATACTATCTTCAAAGGGTGTTGCTGAACTTCAAGATAGATTTCGCGAACAGAGCGTAAGGAAACCGAGGTGACTGGTTTTGACCTCGCATGGGGGCTCCGGATTAGTATGCAGGTTCAAAACCTGTTACATAGGAAAGAGACAAAAAGTCAGTCATTTCCATGTGATACATGGATAATGGAAAGTGAAAGGGACTTAGAAGGATGTTTGAATCACGGAGGAAGAAACTTTGGGTCATGGGGATCAGACAGATTTCTGTTCGGAAAACCCTCGCTCAATAGAAGCTTATATTACTAAGGCTGGTCGCTACGCGGGCGCGGATTACATGACTTATTCGAGCGTCCCGAAGGCATTCCCGCGGCAAGGAAAAGGTCGTTAATTTAGTATTGGGATGTGCAATCTCTCGATGTTAAGTGGGCTACGTACTCTCTGTCTTTTGCGAAACGGAACCATGGTGACTACTTTGTGTAGTGCTACTCCTGTTATCAGCTATCTTCTTTATGTTGTTGCATTTATATCTAACTGGTCCTACGAACACATCATATGGGTCAAGGGGCCCTGTCTTTTGCAATCCGCGTCATCCCGGATACTTTCTTCCGCGACAATGGCCCACGGCGCGCTGGGACGGCAAGCAAAGGCTGAGCTTGCATCGTGGTAACATCCTATAAGAAGCTCTTGTATACCTCATTAACAAGACTCGTAAAACTCCGATTCTCATTGCCGATTTCGTCGACGTCGTCGGCGGCTCTTGTTGATCGTACGGAAGCACCTTGCCATTCATCAATTAGAGCATCTAGTTCGATATAGAAAGGATGGTCAAAGTGAACAAAATAGTTTGTTTTACAACACGTATGTAGTATTTCAAGCTCATCAAAGCCTTTTATTCGGTTCCAGGATGTGATTGTCGTAGCTGTGACATCGGGCTTGTGCATATGGAGAAGCACGGGATACCACTTCAGATCTAACAGAATCATAGAGATGTGCATTTGAAGTGTCCATTGAGGCTCTAAACTTAAGAAATAAGATTTTACTCAACGGAGTGCATCTGCCGATGCAGCAAATACATGACATAAGTGTAAAATGCTTATCTAGCTGACCTCAAAACGCCTGCAGCCAAGATCCTTTAAGCGGTCATATTCTACTTCTTGCTAACCCCGAACCGACTTGAAGAGATGATGGAAAAGTACAACAGAATGTATTGGTGGTTATACGAGGCAACTTAGCTCCGCTCCGCGGTCAAAAGCTCCCTGTATCAGACATGGTTTAGATAACATAGAGACTACTATTAAGGAAGTAAGGCTATCTTCATTTCTCAAGTTGAGCTAGTGAAGTAGCGGATCAATTCGCATATTGCCGGTCAATGTAGATGCTACAGAGAATCACCCCGCTTAGCCAATGAGTCGCGATTACCTCCAGAGTCAATCAAGCAACCAAGAGCCTTATGGCTACTGCAATCGCCCCATAGAAGCGATTCATGTGCCATGTTAGCTGTAAAGCTTTGGAATGCTTCAATTTTCATGTAGTTATTCATGAGATTCGCCATGTAAACGGCAAAAGTATTGATGATTGTACTGATTCAGCTGGCTTAAAACCCGCTGTACCTCCCTGTCTTTAGCGAAAGCTCTGAAGCTTCGCTGTGTATGTTCAGCACCCTTATAACTCATAGCAAGTACGAGCTTCGTGATTAGGCATTCAATCTTCTTGGTCTGTTTCTTACAGCATTGCCGAACCTCCACCAGGACCGCCTCCATCTCGTAGTCATCTCCTTGGCTGTGGTGAAGAAATTCGATGGCAGAGACGTCCCCGCGAGTAATCGTAGCTAGGGAGTCAACTCAACGATACCAGCGTTACTGCAAGATTGCTGGATTCGTCTAATAAGCCTGTTGCATACATCAGTAACCTTAATGACGGATGTGGCATGGTTGACAACGGCGATGAGTTCAGCTCCTGATATGAGAAAAGACATCGGAACAGAAGACTTTGAGGTAGGGTATTTCTTGTAGAAGAAAAAAGAAAGGATTGATGCACGAGGCTGCCGGGGAAGATGTGGACATATAGTTACTTTGTACAGCAGGGCGGCTACCAGCAGCCTCGCGTGTGTGCTGACAGCATATTCCATTCCGTGACCCGATATGCAGCTTCGTCACGATCAGCAGACGTCCTGGGGTGCCAGAAAGCAACTTTTAGCCTACTCTCCGTGCAATCAAGAGGTAGAAGTTCGATCACGAGAATCAGTCGGTGCATGCTGTTCACGGCTTACAGGAGCAACAGCGAATAGCTTGGCCACGACTATGATCTTCAGCTGAGCAAATGTGACTGCTCTCCTCCTCATCCCCTCTGCTGATGAAACGCTTCTAGAACGACTATCTACGTGTCTCTACCACGTCCCCGGTCACCCTATTCCAAAAAACCCACGAATGGACCAAACGCGTCCCGCCCCGAATACGAGCTCCGAAACTCTGCTTCCCCAGCCCTGTATTGTTGTACCTTTCAGCCGGGTCTCGCGCAGCCCCCTTGCAAGTACCGGTCGACACTCAGAAAAAAAAAAAAAAAAAAGCTCGCGTCCCATGAGGCAAGGTTGCCTCTCCGGATACTCTCCCATCACGCAATGCCAAACTTTCACTGTTGATCACATATCGGCATGATGTATCCGAGCCCAGTACCGGGCAAGGGAGAAGATGTTAAAGAAGGTTACGTCCGAATGACTGTTCGAAGATGACAGTTTTCGCTTCACAACGGGGCGGAAGGGACGGGCAGAACAAGGTTTCGACGCGCGTCCAGGATCCAAAAAGCTTAATCATCTTCGCCGATACCATTACGGACAAAACCTATGGATCTCGGCCAGCGTGTTCGCTGGTACAGCGTTATCTATTTAGGCTGATATCAGGAACGCCAAAGTGCGTATTTTGAGTCTGGACCTCATCATCGTATGTTTGTATGTATGTATGTACAGTCGATCCGCCTAAACCGGTATCTCCGCCATCATGATATGCATGTAAGTGCGCTGTGTGGTATCTCGACATTCCCTGGCCTCTCCGAACGCTGTCCCAGAACAAAGTGGTATCAAGCAAAAACAAATGAAAGAAATAAAGAGAAAAAGGAAACAGGAAATAGATAAGAACAGCCGTCGCAATTGCACCATCACACGCTCGAGATGCATCTTGCGCATACACACAGGGCAACGAAAAAAAAAAAAAGAAAAGCACATCCTCAGTCACTCCCCCCTAACCCACCTCCCCAGATCTCCCCTAATCCGCTCCCTCAAATGCTCATTGAACCCATACGTCAACGCGTTGGCGAACCCGACATACTGCGAACTGCTCTGCAGCACCGCCAGCGTTTTGCTCTGATGCCCCGTCGCCTCCAGCAGGCGGTTGGTCAGGCCCGGCAGCCAGAGGATGACGTACATGATGGGGTAGGCGTTGAGCAGCAGCATGCGCTTGATCTCGCGCTCGACCTGGCGCGACTGGCGGCGGGCGACGGACGAGACGGAGGCGAGGGAGATGCGGTTGGGGTTGTCGGCGTTGGAGGTCGGCGAGAAGATGAGCGGGTTGAGGGACGCGGTGGACGTGGCTGCAGGGGCGGTGGCGCCGGCGGAGGTAGCGGGGCGGGGGGATGTCGTGGGCGGGAAGGCGGTCGGGAGGGTGGGTGCGGAGGGGCGATGGTAGTGGTGGGTGGAGATGGGGTGGTAGGTCGGCACGGACGGATCGGGGCTGTCGAGCGGGGAGGTGGGGCGGACGGGAGGGCCGTACACGTGGTGGATGGGGTCGGGGTGCCTTGGGGAGGCGGAGGCGGCGGCGGCGGTTTCGTTCTCGGAGACTCGTGGGCCTGAGGGAGGGGAAGACGAATTCAGGTCAGTTGGTTGTGTGTAAAGGTTTGTGTATGTGCAGAGAATGCTTATTAAAATTCAAGGATCAGGAACCCGGTCCGGATGCTCGGAAGCTTAAATGCAACGGAAGATGACAAAGAGGAAATAGTAAGAAACTTTTAGGCTTACCCTGCATTGGCAAACGCAGATCCTCGTCTTCGAAGATTGCGTCGCTGTTTCTGGTAGCCACGGTCTCATGTGGTGCAACCTCCTCCACCACCTGCGCGCCGGCAGACTTGGTGACGCTGTCATTGCGAATGTCGAACGTGAATTCGGCATGCGGGCTGTGGTCGGGGAATTGTGTTGGCCGTCCGGGGAAATTTGCGGGGGTTGCGGCGAAACTGACGCGCCGTCTTTGCATGTCACCCAGTTCCACTTCTTCGTCATACATAGCCTCGAATCCACCTTTTTTCTTCTGCTTCTGAAGTCCTCCGCTACTCGTTGTTGTGCCGGTCGCCCCAGTGCTATTGGAGTTCGGATCCAGTCCATATGAGTTCTTGCCTTTCGTGCTCGCCATTTCTGCGAAGTGCCGACTCATGTACCACCATACGTAGGCGTAGATGCTGATGGTGCTGAAGATGATGGCGAAGCGCCAACCATGTGTGAGCGCGTACCGCAGGTCAGTGCGCTTGGAGGATATCCAACACCAATTACCGCTAACGGGTACCATTTGGCCCATTGCGGTTGCGGTGATACCTTCGGCAATCTCCATTAGAGCTATTTCTAGGTAGCTATGAATCGTAGTTACTTACTTGTGATGAGCGGAATAATCCAAACCGACAGGCAGATGACAACTTTCCTACCCAAAGAGGCATTTGGCATGTACGTTTTCCTAGTGATGGTGAGGACAGTCACCAATGCTATCGCCAGGATGGAGAAATCCGCGGCCTGGGTGTGAACTAAGGTTAACGCCGGCTGCATGTGAAAGTTAAGAGGTGAATACAGTGCTATAGCTCACCTGCACAGACAACTGTCCTATCCAACCATTGAACGTACACGCGGGGCTCGGTGTGAGTTTATGCGTTTTCACGTATATGATGCCTGATATGGAATTATTCATCGAATTTATGAATTCTGTTGGGAATAGTCAGTGATCAGCTTCGCGCAAAATTGACCCGGCGAGTTGGGAGGATTACCAGCCAAAGCGAGATTCAAAACCAGAGCATGGCGAAACGACCGTTGCTGTTCCCGATAGATAATGTATGACACCAGCACACAGGAAGTCGCAACGAAGGAGAGTAGGCTGCCTACGAGAGTGATCGTCGCGATCAGCTCATCGTAGGCCATCCTGATCGCTCGGCGGCAAAAGGGGGGAGGGAAGGGAGCGAGGTGACCCTCACGTTGGCGGCGTGTGGTGGTGGTAAAGGGTCAGGGCACGGGGCGGCTCATATACGAAGACGCCGTTATGCATCGCTTACCTCGTCTGTGTCTAGTTTCAGGAACAGAGCGGCTTGGCAAGCGACAGATGGAGTGAACGCCTGAAGGGTTATCCCGGCAACTCAGCCACGGCGGTCGCCAAGTTCCTAAGCTTAATCACCAAAGGCCTCCCCCGCGGATCGGCAGGACAGGTCGGAAGATGCGCACGCTCGGAACGTTTGAGCGCGTGGGATTCCCAGGTGTGTCTCTGACGATAGGTAGGTGCGCGGAGCTTGAGTAGGAACTGGCGGTGGCCTGTGCCGGGCAGCCGCATGCTCCCCCAGATTGAGGCCTCGCGGCAGGCGAGTAGCGAAGGCCCTACCCGTCCTTGCTTGCCGCAAGTTCGTCAAAAATAGCGACGGAGCAACGGTTTCCTGGGCGTGCTAATGTTAGCCTGCACGGCTTGATCCGGAACTCATTTTCTTGCGAGCAAACACACTTCGGCCGGCCCAATGGGGCGGCAGCGATGAAGTCAGCGTCCAGGGCTGTGAAATTGAATGGGCAATCTCATCACTCAGCTCGCGCAAGGTCTTGGCTGGTCGCATGCGGGGAGCAAATCGGACGATCCGGTGGTGAGGCGCATTGTTTTATCAGGCGGAGAATTTGCATTCCAGCACGACGACTGAATCGTACATCAGCCTCGCCTCTTGCAGCTGCTCTGTAGGGCATAGACGATGAAGTCTGTAATCGGGCCGCAGCATGACGAGAGGAGGTAGACGGAGAAGGCGCTCGTGGCGATGCGAGGCTGAGGCTTGGCGGGTGCATCAAATGCATGAGAATCGCACCTTCAAAACCCTGGCTTCCCATCGTCGCATCTATGCGAACATGACACCAAATCTCCGGTATAGCAGGCGCTGAATACTGCGCGAAGACCCGGGCCCATGGACGAGGTGTTTGGTAAACTCTAACGGCGGGGGAGCTGAAGAAGCTCTGTGCCCATCGCAGATCGCGCCGTTTCGAGCGACTGTATCTCTGACTGCACAGCTCCGATACCGAAACGGGACTCGGAGTAGCAGGAGCGTCGTGGGCGACTCGCGGCGGACCGCCTGACTCTGCAACGCGGTCACGACGTTGATAGGACACCATGGAGGACGATAGCTGAGAGCGCAACACCGTGGAAGGTGCCGTAGTGGTCGGCATTTCGCGAGCGATCACCCGCCATAATCTCCCTTTTTCGCGCTGAGGTGGAGCCGGGCCGAAAAAGGGTAGCCGAGGACGATGACGGTGTGCCGGGAAACCGCCGTCGCAGATTGAAGAGCGGTCTTGGAAGAATGCGGGAGGGGTTGGCGAGCGTTGGTTTTGACTTCGAACAGTGCGTGACGATCATCCGGCCCACCCGGCGTGCACGTGGTTGTCTTCACCATCGGCTCCTCTTGTACCACCCGCGTCTAAGCAACCCAAGCCTTGGGAGTCCTCAGTCAAGATCTCGGCCAACCCATTTATCGCATTACCAATTGTTCTAGCTCTTAGCTCAGCTGACATTTACTTTGCAGTCCAGGTCTTGACGAAGCGGCGCGTGAGTTTCTCCACGCGTTCTAGATCGAGGATGCTGAGATCTCCAGCTATGCCACTACTCTGCTATTCCTCGCCATGAAAGACCTACTTCAGTAACTTCACAGTTCCAGCGTTTGGGCCATATATATCGTCAATGTCTCCACCTCTTCATGCCCGGCCTCCTCATCCTTCCTCCGTAACAGCTGGAGCAAATTTATGTTCCTAGGAATGAGCTCTGCCATGAAATCCTCCATCGTAAGGGCATCCCCCTCGTGTCTGAATCGGACGAACGAATCCGCTCTACAGTCGAGGAAATCGTCGGTCAAATCTCTATGTCTCAGCCTAATTTAATTCCCGTGCCAATGATACTTACACTGCAGTGGTACGGTTAGCATGTGTTTTTCGAATGCAGCTCCTTGCTCGAGGAAGGAATCATTCTTACCGAAAGACTAAGGTAGCACCAAATACGGTCTTTGTAGATTTCACTAGCGCTTAAGCCCTAGAGAAGAAGCCCTCTTCGCTTACCTCGGCGTCGCGAAACGGGAAGAGAAACCAGATATTCTTAGCCTCATCCCTGGAGCAACTCACATGGATAGGATCAGGCCCAAAGCGTTGGTCGGATGATGAGGGAACCACATAGAAAGGCTCTGGGGAGTTATCCGACGATTTATCTAATAAAAGCATCGAATCTGAGCTCGTCCGCAGACATGGAGCACATGTCTTGCGATCTGTAAAGACTTTCCCTTTCAAGATGCTGAGTTTGAGGGGATGCAATCGTAGGAACATGAGTATAGGTATGTTTATGAGGTTGAAGAAGTAATAAGCATTGTGGAGCGAGATTCGTGTAACCGCAGATCACTCGCAGACGAGGTAGACACTCAGCCACGGCATATCAGGCGCGTAGAATCGTCAGCCTCGCACCCGAGGAACGAAGTTTTTAGAAGGCTATTACCTGATATTGTCTCGATGTCTAAGCTATGGGTATAAAAGGCATACGTGAGCGCTGATCCTGGAGGTTACTAGGTGACTGCACAGCGAGGACACCCGTGGCGTAATTGCAACGGACGTCACAGTGCATACAATCAGATCGTTACTGGTCCCCTTGTGAGAAGGTCATATTGCCTTTCTTCGGGATTGAGGATGTTTGACCTTACATTTTCCACTGCTCCGGGACGAAAGTTACTCCAAGCGCCCTGAGGGTAATTTCCGCAGGCAGTCAGACGAGGATACAATGTTATTCGTGAACGTTGCCGTGGTTGCTCAAGAAACGACAGCACCCCCATTCAGAGTTTCTCAATCATCGAACCCCTCCCACTCTTCCTCTTCATCTCCCTTCGCCTTCCTCTGTTCCCTCACCTTCCGAATCATCGACTGCAACTCATCCTCCATCTTCCTCTCCTCCTCAGTCATCTTCGTCTTGCGCTCTGCATCCCTCCTCTTCGCCCTCTTCTCCCGTCTCTTCTCTCTGACCTCCTTTGCCTCCTTCTGCTCGCTCCACGCATTCTCCCTCCCACTCTTCCGCTTCTTTGTATGATGTTCTTCCTCCGCCCCGTTCTCCCTCGCTTCCTTCGCCTTCGCCTCTTCTTCCCTCCTCCGCTTCTCCCTCGCCTTGTCGCCATACCGGTAATTTTCCCAGTCAATAGACAGCCCCAACGACCGGTCGCCGTCCCACTTCTTCAGCTCCGGCATCTTCGGCATCCGAAGGAGACCCCATGCATCGGCCTGATCTCTCCAGTCGATGTCCTTGACGCGGAAGATGCTGCTGGCAGCGTGCTTGCTATAAGCCTGCACCCAGCTGACGAAGGCGCGCTGGGCTTTGTCGTGGATGGCCCGATCCTTCAGGACCAAGTCGCGAATGGTTCTTGATGCTTCCCGGGCTTCCACTTCTGTGGTCTCTATGCTCGGTGTCGTCAACGGCGTGATGGGCGTCTGTCGCACTGCGAGGAAGGGAATGTAGTCTTCTTCGTGCGTTCCCTTGGTGAGCAAGGTGACTGCCAGACCACGGCGTCCTGCGCGGCCTGCCCGTCCACAGCGGTGGATGAAGGTCTTTGGGTCGGAGGGGGGATCTATTTGGATGACGAGGTCTACAAGAGGGATGTCAAGGCCACGGGCGGCAACATCGGTGGTGAGGAGGACTGTGGGAGAGACGCTTTCGGTGAAACGTTTAAAGTTTCTTTCCCGTACGTTTTGAGGGTGCTTTCCGTGCAGAGGGACTACTGTGGTTGTGGTAAGTAGTGTCGGAAGGACATGCTGGAAGTAATCGACACCAGCACAGGTAGAGACGTATATTATAGACCTTTGTGGGGTGGGAGAGAGAGTTGAGAGAAGGTTTGCGATCGCTGGAAGCTTGTGTGACGGAGGCGTAAGAAGGTAGGTCATTTGCAGGGATGCGGGAGTACGCTTATCAACAGAACCTGAGGCAGACTTGACCTTGACGGCAATGCGTACAGGGTTCCGCAGACCGACGCGCACAAGTTGGGAAACAGCTTCGCTCACGCTCGCGCTGAACAGACCGGTACGCCGTTGCTTCGGTAGTCTCTGCAATATCTTTTGTAGGTCGTCCTTGAACCCAAGATCCAGTAACCTGTCCGCTTCGTCCATGACCAGCACCTCGAATGAGGATTGCGGACAGTGTACATGTGGAGAGGAGAGGAGTTCCAGCAGGCGGCCAGGAGTAGCGATGAGAAGGTTCGGAGAGGTCTTCATGAAGGTGCTGAGATCTTGTGCAGGCGTAGTGCTTCCACCAAGGAGCAACTGGGGTATCACTTTGAGTGTAGAGGAGGGGAACGAGGGCTGCTCGGCATCCTCGTCGCCTGAAGTATGGTTGAGAGCTCGTAATGCAGCAGCAGAGGGGGCGTGAAATGCGAGAAGGGAGGTAAGGACTGTGTAAATCTGGATCGCAAGTTCTCTGCAGAACGACGGTTAGCAGGTCATCAACAGGTGGAAGACAGTGGAGCGAACCTGGTGGGCGAGACGATGATGGCGGCGACATGATGTTTCTTCAAAGGCTCCTCCAAGCGAAGCAGGCGCTCAACTACGGGAATCAGGAACGACAATGTCTTGCCACTACCGGTCACAGCCTCGACAACCACGTCCTTGTAGCCCATGAAGAGCGGGATTGCGCTGGCCTGAACAGGCGTCATGCGCTCGAAGCCCATGCTGGAGACAGCATCGAGAATCCATTCCGAAAGCGGCGGAGTAAGGGCATCCCATGCCCGCGGATTCTTGGGCTTCTCGGGAGCCATGACGAGAGGGAAGAGGCCGTCGTGGTGGGTGTTGGCAGCACGCAGAGGATGCGGCGCGCGGAGAAGCGCTCACGTCGCAGAGGGAATCGAAAAAATTCGAGCTCGAGTCAGACCTTATCGATAAAGCAGGTGGCCTGAATCACGCACACGTGATTGGGTGAACCCCGGTTCGGAACAGGCAATTCATCGACGAACTGGGTCCAGGCACGTCAGGCGGCCGAGTCCCAGGATGAGCGGTCGCGCGAGCGGTGATGGGCTGGCCGGTGCGCAGGGCGATGATGTGTTTCGCATGCAGGGTGCAAGTGGCAGTGTGACTGGCCAGCCGGAAGCGCGATGATGTTCGATCCGAGTCGGCCGGGCCTGGCGGTTCACCAGGAAAAAATCAGGTCTCAGGCTGCCCGGAGCCGCCGACTTCCAGCTCGCAATCTTACCTCTGTCCGACCAGGTCGCTGCGTCCCTTCTCCACGCTCCGCCGCCTGTTCTTGTTCTTCATAAACCACCACGCTGGCCGCCGAGTCCGACGCCCCAGAACATGCGCCGGCTCCACGCGCAACCAAAGCGACGACGACCCAGACTGTTCCTCTAGTGCGCATTCATCCGGCACGAGACCACTCGCCAGATCCGCCCGCATCTGCGACACCTTCAGGCCCGCGCGACACAACTGCTTTCTTGCACGTCCTCTCCTCTCTGTGGACACGCGCCCGCTCATCGCTCTCCGGCTGCGTCCGCTCGCCTCTGCTGCCACCCTTCTCCGACTGCTGGTACCCGGCCATGGCCGTCTCCGCGCAGGCGCAGGTGCCTAGCACCCCGCGTGTTATCAGCCCGTCACCCACTCCCTCGGAGGCTGGCAGCGCTAGCGGCTACTTCACGCGTTCCGCTGCGCGCCGAATGAATAGCAACCGCGATATCGTGTCGCCGCCGCCAATCGACGAGCACGACAGCAGTTCCGGCTCTGACGAGCTAGGCAGACGCCCGCGCCTACGCAGCAGAAGTCCTGTCAAGAAGAGGTTAAACGATGCCGCCGTGGCGCAGAAAACAACGCGGAACAAGAAAGACCTGTCCCTGCCAAACGGCGCATCGAACGGCCACCTCTCGCCGCATACTGCGTCGTCGAACAAGGATTACTGGCGGAGCTTGAGCAGGAGCCCGAGTCCGCTTGGCTTGATTCCCATCCACCAGGAATGGCGCTTATTTGTATGTCTCTGTGATCTGCAGGCCTCCGACACCGAGCTGACAGCCTCTAGATCCATCGCCATGAAATCCCGCGCAAAATCCTCCATACATCCATCGGCTTCCTCACCCTCGGCCTGTACGCCTCGTACGCGCAACCCACTCAGATCCACCCCGTTCTCCTCGCCCTCCTCATACCGATCTTCACAACAGACATAATACGGCACCGCTACCCCTCCTTCAATCGCTTCTACATTCGTTGTCTGGGCGCTCTGATGCGCGAGTCCGAGGTTGACGGGTGGAACGGCGTCATCTGGTACCTTTTGGGCGCGTGGGCCGCTCTCCGCTTCTTCCCCAAGGACATTGGCGTCATGGCTGTCATGCTTCTCAGCTGGTGCGACACGGCCGCCAGCACCGCAGGCAGGAGGTGGGGCAAATACACCCCCAAGGTGCGCCAAGGCAAGAGCCTGGCCGGCAGCCTAGCCGCGCTGTTGATGGGCGTTGCTACGGCCGCAGCGTTCTATGGCTGGATTGCACCCGCCGTGGAAGCGCAGAATCCGACCATCGATTCTGGCGAATTCGCGTTTGCGTTCCAGGGCCAGCTAGGACTTCCGGCAGCTGTTAAGGGCTACCTCGGACTAGGCGACGGACAAGGTACCATCGGCGGAAACCTTGCGCTTGGCATCATGAGCTTCGTGGCTGGAGTTGTTGCCAGCGTGAGCGAGGCTATCGACCTGTTCGGCTGGGATGACAACGTCACTATCCCGGTTCTCTGCGCTGGTGGACTCTGGGGCTTTCTCAAATCATTCGGCTCCGCGTGAAGCAGGGCACTCACTTCAAGAGCTTGAAAGACTTTCATTTCGCAAATCTAGAGCGCTTTTATAATCTGAGAATTTGTTGGCACCTGTTAGGCGTTGGGTGGCAAGGTCAACTTCAAGACAAAGATTGAGCTCACGGTGAAGGACGGGCGAGGATGGCAGTCTTGTGATTGCACTGTGTCAAAGAAATGGATGCACGGCTTTATGATGACCACACACACCTCTCTATTAGACTTTCTATTGTGCTATCGAGAAGGACCTAGGGGGATTTGGCTTGTATGATACCGAAGGCTGTCCAGATAAGGAGAGCCGAATGGAACTAATGCTTAACCCAACAGACCCCGCTTGGGGGTCCTCACCGATTCTTATTTCTTTGGCGTCCTAAGTCGAGCATACCTCAGGGTCCAATTTTCACGTGCTTCCGGCAACTTTCGCATCTTGGGCCAGTTGCATCATTCCCGATTGATGTTATCCACACCGAACCTTAATCAACGCCAACCGAACGGACCACGACAAGGTAAGCCACACGATTCGCTTGTCTCAGTCAGGACCTCCCCGTCACCGTTTCTATCTTTTTCTGTCAGCCCTAAAGTGCGGACCGATGGTGGATGTCGCTTCTTCCGTTTCCCATCCACGCAGTCTACGGAGTTCGGAGCGGGGGAAGATGGTGCGCAACAGCCGAAATGGATAAGCAGCAGACTACCAGGACGTATTTAGTGCGGGACTTTTATTGGGACGAGCCTTCCTCTACCCACATGTATATATCTGTTCGCTATCCCCGTTAGAAAGCGGCCAAGTGCGGATACCCTCCGCATTTCTCAATTTGCCCGGCTCCATTGATCTGATCCCTTGGCCATTGCGGTTACCCAGGGTACGTTCAGCTACTCTTCCTTCGCAGGGCTGAACGCTCGGTGTCAGCTCAGCTTGCCCCGCTCCGTGATACTCAGCTGTCATCTGTTGCCTGTTTTTCTGGGCCCCCCGCACCTTCTTTCCACATCCATCAGACCGCGATACCAGGCATCAGCAGCTATAAATCGAAAGGGCATTCCGCCCCCAGGGATCCCACAACGCCTCACCGACGCCACAAAAACCTATAAAACACCCCGCAACCACCGCAGCCAAGAGAACAACCAAAGCTCTTCCAGCAGACACCGAGCTCTCCAGCGCAACGCGATCAGAGAAAGAAGAAAAAAAAAACGAAACAAAAGAAAAGAAAAGCCCATGAAATTCCTCGACGACATCACCTCCTCCACCACCAGCCCCAGCACCCCGGCCAACATGTCCTCGGCGCTCCCCAGCCCGGGCCGCACGCTCCTCACGCTCGTCGCGCTCGTCACCTCCACCGGCTGCTTCCTCGCCGACTGGAACGAGACGCACATCTACAACCCGACCTGGCCTGCGCACGCCAAGTTCCACAACGGGCAGACCATGTCCATGGGCGCACTGCTCGGCGTCGCCGCGCTGTGGTACCTGCACGCGCCCAGCACCTCTTCTTCTTCTTCTCCTCCCTCGCCGAACATAAAATCAGAGGAGGCTGTGGAGGTGAAGAGGGCCGCGGATTTGCAGAATCTGCGCACGGTCGTCCTGCTCGATACGCTGTATTGGGTCACGCAGGCGAGCGGGTACGTCTATCCCGGGAGCTGGTCGTTCGATCCCGTGCCGGGGAGGGTAGATCCTGGGTATTGGTGGCAGGCGAAGTTGGAGGTGGTGTTGTTGGGGATGGTGGCCGTGGGGTGGTGGTTGGAGCGGAGGAGGATTTTGGCGGAGTGAGGATGGATGAGGTTGAACTGCCCGGGCTTGAATCAACATTTGAGGGGAAGGAATGACTGGTGTGGAAAGAAAGGGCTGAGCAGGTTGGGCGAAGCGGTAAGACTGGCAAATGGGGATTGTGTATCAAATGTTACGATGAACGACAGTTTGTCCTGGCGTCATACTAAAGCCAATTTGCATCTGAGCGGTATTAGTCTATTATTTCCAAGTCTATGTCTATATTTACATTATGCATACATGCTGCCATTTCCGTACGAATGAGTCGTTACAGCTCCCTTAGGTACATGACTTTTCGTTTACCCAACGTGAACATCGCTAAATTTACTCTTCCGCACCCTGGTAACCCTTTCTCGACTTCACTTTCTCGTCCTCGTCAGCATCCGCCGACGTCCCAGCCGCAGCAGCAGCAGCCTTGCTCTGCACTTCCATAAGATACGACACCGCATCGTCTTCCAAACGCTCCAGCATCTGCTCATCCATTTCCTGCTGCTTCTTCGCCTTCTCGACCTTCACCTTCTGCCTGTTCAGGTTCCAGTGGAGAAGCCGGGTGATCAAGAAGACGATGCCGCAGCCGACCCACATGATGTTCTTCCTGGCATAGTACCCAGACAGCAGCAAGTAGCAGCCCGGCGGCATGACGCCACTCTCAAACTGGTCCGGATGCTCGACCCTCTCAGCGCACTCATCGTACGCCTTGCTGACCTTCGTGTGCATCTTGTTGACCCGGCACGCCGTTGTCTTGCACTTGACAAACTCTTGATCCCAACCGGGGTACACCTTCGCATGCGGCTTATTCAACCAATCCAGCTCCTTCTTCCAGGCAAAGTGCTCCGTGTCCCCATCGTGTCTCCCCACCGCAACCCACACCTCGGGCTTCTCAAACGGCCACTTCTCGCCATCAACGTTCTCGACGCCCTGCTCGATCCGGAGGATGCTGTTCTGCGGCGCGCGAATGTACGACAGCCGGAACCCGGTCCTCGCCGCGGGCGTCACCTCGCCGACCTTTGTCAAATTGAACGACACGCCCTTGACATCGTGCGTGCCGTTCGCCCACACGGTATCGAACAGCACGTCGGCCTCGACCGGCACGCTGGGCGCGACGCCCTCGGCGGGCCCGTCCACGAACAGCCGCAGCGCGCTCGCGACGCCGTCGTCCCCGCCCGCCCGGCGCACCGGGAACTCGCTCTCCAGGACGGAGAAGCCGTTGAGCTGCGCGCCCGGGTCGCCGTCCAGGCCGAGCGTGCGCGTGATGCGGAAGTCGATCTCGAGGAAGCCGTCGCGCAGGTTCTTCGTCGGGCGCGCCGCGTCGGCCGGGAAGCACCGCGCGCACGCGATCGGGAACTGCACGTGCAGGAAGCCCGTCTGGCCCGCGGTCGCGACGCGGATCGGGAGGTCCGCGAGCGGGCGCTCTTCGCGCGGCGAGATCAGCATGTCTTTGCGCATCGGGCGCGCGGCGGAGGCGAGGCCGGCGGTCGTTGCGGCGGCTAGGAGGAGGGTGGTTGGCCGCATAGTGGTGGTTTTAGGGGGCGGTCGATTAGGAAGGGAGGAGAAAGGTCGGAAGGGGGAATTGAGGGTAGTTGAGGACGGGTTAGCGTGGAAACTGCTGACGGGGAACTTTTTGTGGGAGGATTGGTTGGTGCGTGCTGAGATGTGTTGGGCGGTGAAGGGGGGGGAAAGGAAGAGGTCCCGCTGCGTCATTTTTTTGGACGCCCGGTGGTGCATGGGCCATGCGGAGCCCCGAGGCTTCTGCGGAGAGCGAAGGCTCGGCCTTTCCAATACAGTACAGCTCATCACAGTTCACCTTTGTCACATATGAGAATGACTCCTCGAGGGTACTTAACAGTTGATGACAATACATTGAATGAAAAGTCGCCAAATATATGAACAACAAATCCAAGTACATACATCTTTTCAACTGTCTTGAGCATACCTTCTGCGCTCCCCCAGCCAAAGCATGGCTTGGCTTGACTCCAGAGGACATTCGGCAAGGTATCGCTTTAATAGATCTGTACTAACAGGCTCTCTCTCGTCTTTCATGGCGCTCTGATGGTATTTGATGTCTGTGATGCCTGCTCGATTGTTCTGCCCGTCAGCCCAAGAGCCGAGCCCCCGAAGCAAGATGTTCTGGCCGTCTGCTTGAGGATTTCTGCTGTTGATGGACTTCCCCTTTGTTGGGTTGGCATTGTCGCAACTCAAACCGAAGACGTATTTTGGACTCATACCACTAAAGACAGCGTCGTCTAGCCGCATAAATTTATACCCCCTCAATCTCATCTACTCTCTATATTCGGATCATAACATGACTACGTTTGAGAAATTCCCAGAATACCTTACAAAAACTGGGAACGGTATTGATGAGCATGTCGGAGTCCCAATATTAAACGCAGTGATTCCCACTACTCCGAGAACAACACTGTAACTAACAGCGTGTTGCAGGACGAAGTTAGACTGGCGACGACAACACTATCAAGAGGCAATTCCCAATTTATGGTCGAACTGGTTGTGCCGATCTCATTGGCCCACCGGTTGGCGACACGTGGATGGCTTAGCGACTGCTGCAAAGCTGAGGTAGCAGTCCAGCTGCAGACCCCACAATGCTCATGCCACGGATTCCCAATTTTCTTGGAATTTTATTGGCTGTTTCGCAAATTCTGCCGGTAGTGGAAAGTGGGAGCCTCTCCTCTAGTAAGCCAAGAGCCCGCCTGGCCTCGTGTATATCAGGTTCATTCCATCTTCTCAACCTGCTTCCAATCTAATTCACAGGGGAATCATTGAGCTCGTCTTCGTTTTACTCTTATATTTGACGTCATTAATTCACTCGCTTAGCGCGACGCATTCACCGGATTCGTCATCTCTATCGCACCCTCTACAACCCTCGATGGGATCGACAAGAATACACTTAAAGTTTATCCTCGAGGATTACCCTTCCCGCGAAGCCCCAATGTCATGGAGCTCTTGGAGTGGCCGTACTTCGGCATCGACATGACGGCCACGCCATGTGGTTCGCTCCGTTTTCCCAGTCATGATCCAGCTATCCGTGGCACGTACGACTGCCAAATGTGCAACTACCCTATAATTCTACCCTGTAGACATTCCTGTTTCTGCCATGCATTCCCAGAGCAGGTAACATTTCCTTTGACTGCCACGCAGTCTCTAAAGACTCGGGAAAGCACCCTTCTGTACCCGAAATACGAAACTTCGCAACACCGATCTCTTGAAGATAAAGCTCTGCCCGCCCACGTCCGTATTATTTCAGATACCTCTACACCACTGGCCGACCAGAACGACAGAACTTACAACACGTCTCCGTCTGCCCAATCCGAATCTTGTTTACAAGTGGACACTCTGAGTCAGACCGAACCCAATACGGATACGAAGCCCGACATACGCAACACAATTCTTCTTTTCGAGGCGTTACGGCAGAAGAACCACCGTGCCGTACGATTGCTTCTTGATTCTGGCATAGACATTAATGTGTTAGTAAGTGGTGAAACACCACTCAGCGTTGCAGCTGAGCTTGGAAATGGACCAATGATCAGACTTCTTTTGAACCACGGAGCAGACCCTCACATCGCTTTTATCCTGTTGAGAAGCCGTCCTATTAAGTTGCCGAACTACGCAGCTGTGAGCTTTCTTACAGAAATCGCTTCTCAATACGATAACCGAGAGTTGAAGAGACGGAATTGTCTGCTATCAGATTAGCACGTCTTCATCTGGGTTTCTCCGACGAACATTCGCGCATCATGCAGGCTGCACGGGCTTACGTATTTGACGGCGGTCTCAAAACCCAGGGATTGAAGCGCGATATTAGAGGTGAAGACGTGAGAAAAGAATGGTCAAGAGGATTTGATCAAGAGCCCCGGAGAGCCTGGAAATTAGGTATTGGTACAATCTGGAAGCTTTGCCAGGCGACAAAGCCTCAGAGACTGGACGAAGTCATCATGTTCTTAGCTATGGCAAGGTCTATGGCAGTGATCATGAATGAGCAAGATACTCAAGGCGTTTTGATCGATTTCCATAAGGACATCAGCCGCTGGCAAATTCTTTTCGACGATGTAACCTGCAAGTTATTCGCCGATGCTGTGGACATATGGTGTGTCGATATCCAGAACCACCCATCACGACCTACGCCTGACACGGAGCACTTGGAAGAATTTCAACGCTTAGCTCACGGACTACTAGAACGAGCTAGGGAGACCTTTGGGCTTGACGCATTGGGTGAATTTCCTTCTGTCAGTTCATTGGAAACTCATGCGAATACCACGGAGCAGCCCTTCCAACATGCGCAAGTCGATTATTCAAGAATTGACAACCACGAGAACTCGAACAGTAGTCCTGGTAGTCACGTCCCACTTACTACCCAGCACAGTGGCAAACATTGTACCATGTTTCTTGAACCTCTCGGGCACACGTCGGAAGTTGATTGCCCAGTTTCGTCTCGAACAGTCGTCGTTATCCTCATGGCAGGCGTTGTGTTTGCCTGTGCCGTATTATTTCTGCAATGTAAGCTCCAAATCTTACCATCTGTCCAGAATCTCGTTTTGGATATTCAAGACTAACAACAATGTCTTAGCAACCTTGAGTGATATCGGTCCTCGCCAAGAAGATGTCCTCCAAGATTGTGTACTACGCATCGTGGAGACTGTATCCTGCCAACTACTGCTCACAGTGTCCTTATTCGGAGCATTGGCACTGTTGAACATCCGAAATTTCGTATCTTCAATGATTTCTGCCGGCCACGTTAATAGTTTCGCCTCGCTAAAGCTAAGCCTCGAAATAGGGGCAGAGGGTTTTGTAGTTATATCTATGGCTGATTAAGAAAGATTTTGAGCTGACTACTGCTAGTTCAAGCCGGCACGAGAGGCGCTGATCTCAGAGTGCGACCGACAATATCATACACTTCAACTGAACTTGTCTTCTGTTCTGATTAAGGGATTGCTTTAGCAAGGAACAGTCCGGATTTTTATGATAGCAGACTTCCCGGATTTCAAGAATTGTTGCGAGGAAGAAGCCGTGGCCCGAGCATCTCCTCTACAGATCCCTTCGGTGCCGACCTCGTCCTCAGCCCGGATCGTTGAAAAGGGTGCAGTCAAATTGCCCATGGTATGGAAAAACAGACGCGAGCACGGGCATTGAACCAGGATCGGTTCAGCAATGGAATACATCCAAGTGAGAATGTTCCCTGCCGTTGACATCGACAGCTGTGATATATGCTTACAGAACTTTCTCCCTCAGCAGTACCCAGTCGCCTTCGGTATGCACATCATCTCGGACTCCTACCCGGCCTCAGAGAAAATTCAGTTGCAATGAGTGCAGGAAAGTCTTCAGCAGCTCATCTAATTTTCACAAGCACATGCGCGGACCGAAGCACAAGAACGAGCGTTACAGCTACAGATATTGTACAAAGAACTTTTTGCGGGATAATTATCGAAGAGTTCATGAACGAAACCAACACAACCTTTTGCAACGGCAGTTCTGATTTTTAAGGGGCTCACAGGGGCCTTGGAAAGTCTGGCTGGATGCAGATTTTGCCAATGATATTGAACATTTACATTCGGATGACAAGTCTGATTCCGAAGATGGCGTTCAAAGAAATTTGCGTTAAATTTGCGTCTACTATATGTACCACATGTCGTATACACGTTGATTTCTTGCGGCGCCTGATGTTAACTTTTCGGCGTCCACAATATCTCTCAATTATCGATGACGACTATTGTAGTTCTTGTAGATTAATTCGGTCTTCAATGACTACTGCGTTTCCAAGATGGATCTTCTCCGCGCAATGATGAAAAGTGGCTTCAGATGGACCAGAACCCTGCAAATAGTGAGTTTCGTGGTTGAAATTCTCTCGGTGATGTATTTTGCGTACCCATAGTACTCCTGGGGCTTTTCCGAAGTGGCAAGTCGGAGATCGAAATGCAGGAAAAGGGTGGGAAGTATCTGGTGAACTGTCAAAGGGAGGCTCTACATTCAGGGGAGCAGACCATACCTTTCCCATTTCAAGCAGACTGATATCTAAGATAAAAATATGATCAGCATACGTCAATCCCGTAAATGTTATAAATTCACTCACTCTTGCCGATGCAGGTTCTCGATCCACCGCCAAAAGAAAAGAAGAACCGATCTGAGACAGCCAGTTAGTCAAGCCGGTGCATCCTTCGGGGATTTAATGTCCAGATTGCTTACGCATATCATGTTTCCGCTCCTCGTCCAGCCATCTCTCCGGCCGGAAGTCCTCGACATCTTCCCCAAAAATGCTCTTTTCTCTGTGGATGACCCAAGGAGAAGTACCAACTTCATACTTTTATGCACAGCGTTAGCCAACATCCACGAGAACCCAGCCATGCCGCATTGACAACTTACCCCGCCCGGAATAAAGTAATCCTCAAACCGCAACCCTTCCTTTGGTACCACGCGCGGCAGCAGCCCACCTGTTGCTGGATGCAGCCGCAGCCCCTCATATATAATCGCCTGCAGGTACGGCCAGCTCTCCGCCTGCTTCTGCGTCACGACGCCGTCCTCGTCAATCTCACCGCTCTCCACCTTCTCCCTCAACTCCCGCAGCAGCCTGTCCAGCGCCGCCGGCGTCGTCAGCAACCGATACACGATCGAGCACAACGACACGCTCGTCGTATCGCTCCCCGCCGTCACATTGCTCGTCAGCATAAACCCGATATCGCTCTCCTTCAGCTCCGGCTTCTCGCGCTGCACGGCCAGCAACTTGCTCAGGATGTCCCCGCCGTGGTCACCGGACGCGCCCATGCGGTCCTTGCGCGCGGCGATTTCCTTCTTCGTGAAGTCGACGAGCGAGGTGTTGCGCAGGTTGAACGCCAGGTGGTTCCCGATCAGCGGCATGAGGCGCTGGTGCAGGTGGTACAGCCAGGGGACCTCGCAGATCCAGGCGCCGCAGCGGAAGACCGAGATGAGCAAGGCGAAGAGGTTGAAGTCGGAGAGCGCGTCGACGTAGCCAAAGCGTCGAGCGAAGGTTACTTCGCCGATGACGTCTATAGTTGACACGTGTTAGGGGGGACGGAAGTATTCTGTACATGGGAAAACAGTGAACTGTAGAGAAAATGAAGGGGGAATCGAGGGCGAAGTTGTGAATGAGAAAGGGGAAATTGGAAGACAAACCGAAAGCGAACAGCTGGATTAGGTACGAGAAATCAACGGCCTGGCCCTTCGCGGTAGCTTCGGCAAACTTGTTAAGGAATACTTTGATGGTGGAGGTGACATAAGGTTCAAGGCTTTTCATTGTGTCCATCGAGTATGCGCGGCTGACGAGACGACGTTGCTGGCCGTGTATGCGCTCGTCACGCTCGGCAAAAATGTCCCAAGTACGTTTGCCCTTGAATATCTCATACATATCTCCTTTGACGAAGTTCTTTCCAGCTCCTGTTCCGCGAACAGGTCAATGTGATTTGTCTCATTTCGACCTTAGAAACAAGGGGTTGAATAAACTGACTTACCGTAAATAATTTTGAAGGCCTCCGGAGACGCGATACTCCTGATCCATTTTCTTCAGTTAGTGGGGAATGAGACGTGGGTGTTTCGTTCCTTGGTGTGGCCGAGAGTCTCACAGCTTGTTTGGTTTGACTCGTACAACCGGGCCATATTCTTGGTGTAGATTAATCACCAAGCGGTGAAAATCTGGGCGCCGACTTTGCACTGCAAACCACGCTCCTGTCAAGCTTGCAAAGAATGGCCCGGGATATTTGGCCAAGGGGGAAAGGAAACGCTGGTAGACAACGTTGGCAAATGCTGCCAAAGCAATGCTGACAACTCCGACAAGGATCAGAGCCAGCCCACCAGAGTGGGGTTGAAATTCAAAAAGCATAGCCATCTCGAGGGGGAATTCTGTTATCCCTTTGCAGAATGACGATAAGGGGAGGGCGGAGCAAAGGTGTCTGAGGTATCAGACAGTTGAAAGACTTGAAAGTGGCGCTGCTAGACCTATCATCTCCCGTGGCCTCATTTATACCCGGAGAGCAAACCTCATAGACGGTCTGGCTCGGTCGAATATTGTTTGTTCGTCCGCGGATATAGAGGCAGCCGTCCCCACATTACCCCTCATGGACGTTTTTCATCGCGTATCCTTGCTCCGTGCATTGGCTAACGTAGCCGAGAAGCTCGTGATGTCTCTTGCAGCTAAGAGGGCGAACACTATTGGAACAGATCAGTGAGACCTGCCCACATCTCCGCGTATGCTTGCATATCATTGACTGTGGAGGGGCTGTATGAATCGCGAATGTCATCTTCGATCTCGCAGGTAATTGCTGGAGGTTTTATGTTGGAAGTTGTAAATATGCCCTTCGTTTCAGATCGCTTCGAGACCCTTGATATGAACTTCTGCTAACGTTCGATCGAGGCAACCTCGTACGATGTCTCTGCATCATATTCTCGATCCGCATTGCGTACGTCATATAAGCGCTCACCAACGTGAATGCGGAATATACAATCCATTTCTTAACCCCAAGTCGTTTTTCCAACAGGTACAGTGCAATGACGTACGCAGCAGGGCGCTGGCCTCCGGCACTGCTGGTGCTAGTATAATTAGCTTTATCGTTCATACACTTCGGCGCCGTTCTGTCGTTGTTCGATTTCCAAGAAAGGCAGCAGATTAGGTACGCCTCACCCGCAGGCGCAGTGAAGATCGCCAGGGTGCACCCGCCTGAAAACTCAATTATCGGCTATCCCACCGGCCTGCTCGGCCGAGGAATCAGACCGAGCGCTGGAGCCACTGATGTTCGCAATGTGTGCCGGATAACACCTACCCGAATTTTACTCCCTTTTGCATTAGGGGAAAGGGGACATCAAAGCAGATCCATGTCTGGGTTCTTGTCATTCGTAATATGCCGAAGTACCGAAACTCAATATGACTTGTAAAGTTGCCTTTCTGCAACCCCGAATGTTCGGAGTCGGCCAAAGGGATCACCGAATGGGTTTCAACCAGCCATCACCGCAAGGATACTTCGACGCACGAACGAGGACCTAAATGATGTGGGCACGACAGCCCCAAGCATATCCTTGTAACAACTTTAGTGAATAACACTTCCCTCAGAAATGCCACTCAACAGAGATGTAGCAGTCAACCAGATGACTGACCATTCAAAGGTGTATTGCCGCGTGAATTAATTGTATCGTCATCATAGCCCATGTCCCTGCACTTAGTAAAGTCTGCGGTAATGTAATCTGGAATTAGTTGTCGGCACTGCTGGTAGAGCAAACTTCGTGTGACGAAACTTTAATACGCTACCTCAACAGGCTTCATTTTGTCAGTATCTGTTTGATTGTGCTTTTCCCACTACTTAGATCATTGATTTTTAGCCTCTGGTGCAAGTGAGGCAATCAAAGATATCTGTAGCAAAGATCCCAAAAGCTTAATAGAGCGGTATCGCAAGCTTAAAGAAAAATTTCAGGAGAAGAACAAGTATACCGGGATCATTTCAAGAGTAGATCAGAAATATGTCTAACCATTCAGCGGAACTTAGGCCACAGATTGATGTTAATTCGGTTCTGAACGTCCACATTTTGGAGTGGGCATCCTCAGCTCGATTATAGATTTTAACAAAGCAGATATTAGTGGATTGGAGCTGAGGAAAAATTCTGGTAAAAGGCATGAGGCTTAAGATTTTTCAATGCCTTGTTGGTCAGGCAACATCTTTTTGTAAAGGAGTTAGTCAGCCCTTCAAATAGGAATAGGGCTCAGCTTGTCTTATATGAACGTTCGTGGGTCTCCTCCACGGGCGTGCTTCTTTGTCGCTTTAAAAGCCCTCCCAGCTCTGGGTCGTTCCTTGCTGCGCCCCGGGATCCCCCACTGTCTCAGAATACTGGACTTCCACTTATACTCCGTTTGACTCGATGAGGCTCATTCAACAGCACCGACCTGGGCCCGTGCGACTATTAGACAAATTCTCATGTCGGCTTTGGTCGTACGATCGCTTTTGTTTTCCACGTGAGTCGTCCGTCTCATGCTTTGTCCAGCTTTTTTTTCCCCTCTGTTCTCCATGAAGGCTGAGTTTTCTCAGCCCCCCGAATAAACACATACACGTTACACAGACTCATGACCCGAACGTCAGCTTGAGTGGCGGAGCCAAACATCACATGCAAACTGCCTCGATCAGCAGGATCGGGACGTAGCTATTTATTGACACGTCAGCATGCAGTATGCTAGTCTCCGGCGCATATGTCGTGGCACCACCAGCACTGCACATAGTATCTTGAAAACCCTCATTATCTGCACCCTTCTACATTTCCTTCTTCTCCACATGAGACTACTTTTCAAGTTCTCTCCCTGACGCTCTGACATTCTTCCCGCCTTCCGCCATGGCGGGTGTGGAGATTGTCACCCTGCTCGGCCTCGGCGCCTCTGTCATCCAAGTAGCTGACACCTGCAACCGCCTCGTTCGCTGCATCTAGGAGTCTCTCGGGAAAATGGATCTTGACGACATACTACATCAACTTCAGTTAGTCTCGCTCGACATCCGTTCCATCAGTGCTCCCCACGCCAAAAACAAAAAGCTACGAAAAATCAATGGCGAGAGTACCCACGGCGACATCGCCTTCATCTTTGTGCTTCGTGATCTGGAGAAGTACATCGTGAAGACGGAGAAACTGCTTACCAGGCATCTACCCACCGTCGATGCGACAAAGGCACAGCTCGTACGGAGGGCGCTACGAATGTTCGTAAAGGCAGCGCAACTGCAGCGCTTGCTGCCCCAGCTGAACCAGTACAAGCAGGCGCTGGCACTGCACTTTGTATTGCAGAGTCCGAAGACACGCACGAGGCTCGGATGGAAGGAGCGATGGCAGAGGACGCTCGATAATTAGGATTACGGATGTCTGGGTGACATATGCACTGGTAACTGGCGTGGTTTGGTAGTTTCAAGTCGGCTGTATTATGCCCAGAATACCGATGCTTACTGGGTTGCTGCTTCGGCTCCTACACTAATAATCACTACTTGACTGTTCCAGGCCTATGGGAAGGTTCTTTGATCTATCAATTTTTAATTCCGATACGGACCCTCCATGCCCTGCGAACTCATTGGTCTTCGGCACTTCTATCCGGTGTCACGTTCCACGGCCTTTCATCAATCGGTTGGGGTCTCACACGATAAGAGAGTATTGCGTACGTCTCATACTAATCAAAGAAATAGTGTCTTCACAATTAAAGATGGTACCAAAATGAAAGCAATTATGTCAAAGCTAAAATTTGACAATTCCCATAGTAGTGGAAGCAATGCCGTTTGAAGGACAGAACGTGCTGGGTATCGACAGGACCCGGACAACTTTCTTGAGGACCCTTATTACTGCATTGGCGTGCAGCTTTAAGTCTTGTTGATACAAAATTGACTTTTTCTCTCCAGCGCTTCCTTGCAACGGTAAATTTACGCTTTCCGTATTCCCTCCTCCCTTCTCTTTTAACTTCGTGCTTTTGTCAATCTCTCAAATTGTCCCATGGATGATACTTTAAATAAGGGTTGAGAAACATAAAAATTCACCCACTGACGGCTCCGCTTCGGTGTCGGTCCAGCCATGGTTGCCGAGCTCTGTGTTCTCCGCCTCCGTGGCTTCTTGTCCAGTCTAAGCTTCTTCGACTTCCGCCACTCCGCCCTGCGCCTTCTTTTCTCCTCGTTACCATCCTCCCACTCCTCTGTCCTTACCTCACGAACAATATCTGGGGGCCGCGTCTCCATCCACGCAACCAGCTTAACAAACGCCTCCAACCACTCAAACTCAGCCTCCGCATGCGGATAGTAACGACCCTTCGTCCTCCTCACCAAGCGCCCCACTCCCATCCCTGACGACGCATCCTCCCCACGCGCCTCATCCACCACAACCTCCCACAGGCGCGCTGGGGAGGAAGGGGTGAAGGGCGGCGAGGTGGGCGGTGGTCTGCGCGATGGATTGGGCGGTGCGGCGGAGATGCTTCCAGAGCTCGTGGTGCCAGCGGGTGTGTATGGCGGTGATGGGGGTCGGGTGCCGGGTTAGTGGTGATGGTGTTGCGGAGGGTGGGGGGGAGGGTGGTGGAGGAAGGAGAGGTCGCTGTAGCTTTCGCGCGCGCTGTAGGGCCGGTCGTGGCCGTAGCGGTAGGGGAGCGCCCAGGGGTGGCCGGTGCGGCTGCGCGAGAAGTAGGCGCGGGTCTGGCGTTTGGTGGGCTTAAAGCAGAGGGCGTTGACTTGGTCGGGTACGGTGAGGAGGGTGTGGAGGGTCTGTTTGCGGGAGGCGGGCTGGAAGTACTCACTCCATGTTGGGCTGTGCTCGATGTACCATGAGACGCGGTGGCCGCCGCGCTGAGAGAGGCGGATGATTTGCTCGAGGTTGAGGTCGGCGAGGATGGGCTCGATGAGCTCGCAGGGAAGCTTCTCGAGGTCTTTTAGAATGTTGCGGTTTGGCATTTGCTTTGAGATAGACAGGGTCGAGATACGAAAAAGCGGTCGCCATTGGGATACACACGCTGAGGATGTGGTTGGCCTTATGTTGTTGCGGCAAGCGGGCCATTTCGTACTGAAGGATTGCCAAGGCGGATGCCTGGTGAAATGCTATCGTGGTAACGCAATCGCAACGAATCCACGCGCAAGGTACGCACGTAATCTCAAGACAAATTTGGGGGCTGTAGCCGACGAGATGGTCGAAGATGTGAGAGAAGGAATCGAAACAACTACGTCTAAGAGGAATTGATTCCATATATAAAGTAGCAATTCTAGCCATCTCGGATTCAATTTCGACCAAATACGGAAATCGACCCCATGGCATGATTGTTGGAAGTAGCCACCAGGCAGAAGCGGCACGGCCTCTTTAGAATGACTGGCCGGATTCGAAGATTACTTGCCGCTTTGGCGTGCTGATAGCGTTCAATTTACGGCGTGATTATTGGCCGGGCACGGTCACCCGAGCGTCACACCCGCACTCATCCCAGTTGCGCGCCCTGAGAGCACAATGCCGCACCATCTTCCAATAAACGTTCGTTTGGGAAGGTCACTACTCTCAACATGGGCGGATGAGCCTCAACTCTCGCTACGGCGCTCAAGAAATAGGAATATTACAGCACAGAGGAAGTCTGAGTCCATTGTGGGCGCGTTTCCGGTGAATTAGGGTGTGGCCGTAGGAAACAGTGAGATAGAGCGATGCCGCTGGCCAATAAGCCTGTCCACACACTGTATGGTAGCAGGTAATTGATAAGCGAATAGCACCCCGTGGGGAGAGGGGTGGGAAGAAAAATTGAAGACAGGTGAGTTTGGATAAGAGATGAAGCAGGGTCAGGAGAAGCCTAGGTGCGCTAACGACAGCTTTAGACGAAGTTGAGAAGGCCGGGCAGAACTGATGTCGAGGCAACGGTAGGGGAAAAAGTATAGCGTCCGCTATGGTAGGCGGTGTAAGCACATAATTCTCAGTGCAAGGGACCGTCTGAACATGGTGGCTATTTGGAATTTTCTACGGACTATGCGTCGAGTTACTGCTGTCACACGAAAATCGCGGGATCGACCAAAGTGAAAGGAAGGTCATACGTGGAGCCCAGGCTTTCTCAACGCATTATGCATTATGGAACATATCCCGTTGGGATGATGATGATCTATCCATGTAAATACGAAACGGCTATTCTCTGGAAGGCTCACTGGGGACCCCTCAAGGTGGGGTAGACGAGACTTCAAGCTGCCTCTTCACAAATCAGGCTGGCCGTGGCGCTACCGAGGTATCACGGAGAAACTGCTCACAAATGTGCGGAGGGAAGTTTGGTTCCCAGTCTAAGTGTCCCGGCATTATTACATGCGTCATCCAGAGACCATGCTCCTATCGACTAAGTCAAATTCCCCGGCCATGCGTTCTTGCCAAAGCAGGTATCTGCCCTGGTAGCCGCCAGGTCATCGTGCCAACATCCATGCTCGGAGCGGCTACCTCCGCGGACAACCTTCAAAGAGGAGATTTACGACTCGATCCGTATGTCTCGATCACAGTGGACCGACGCCAGCCCACCCAGCACCAATGTCAGCCGGACGTCCAAATATGGTGGGCTTAGTCTTCTTGCCGTGCGACGTTCACCAACAGCGGGAGCGGCGGCAGGAGGAGCGCGAGCGTGCACAGCTCGTCCCTCCGCAGTGTAGCTCGATCGCGCTCGCGCGGTTGGGAGGGGGTTCATGTTTCGAAGTTGTTGCACGGCAAGCAATAGCAACGGCAAGCCGCGGGCCGCAAGGACAGAGACGCGATCGAGGCGTGCGAGGGTATTGTCGACGGGGGTATACGTGTTGGGCCGTACTTGATAACGCAAGGGTGGCACAGAAAGGAGCCCCGCGCGGGGCTAGTTGCAGGTGGAGAGATGCTGATCGGAACAGCAGCGAGCGCGGAGAGCGGGAAAGTGTCCGCTCGTGAAACTGTGGACTGGGCAGGGGGACCTAGATGGGCCGGCGTGATTGTGCGACGGAAGGGCGCAGCTGAGGGCGCTTAGCGGCGGAGGTATTGCGGACCACAGACATGTTCGTCCCATGAGTCGAAAGGCAGCAGGTTCAGGCTGCGATGGAAAGCGGAGGCTCTGCACATTCGCGTTGGTGCTTTGCATGTGAGGAACGCCATAAAAGGCACTTGGGTGCTGCGTGCATGCTGAATAGCCGACATGGTCCAAAATTTCTGTTATTTCCCGGAAAAGGGCTGAGTCGTTTCTATGAGGGCACGGTTTTTCAAGCGACATCCAGCACAGTTTCAGCGGCCTCAGGTCGACGCTGTTCGGAATGAAAATCCTGGGGCGCCTTCAGTACAAAGTTAGCACGCAGCGGACACGCTTGAATCAGCAGTGATGGAACCGGGGACGAATGTATGGCCATTGCTTTTTGTGTAACGTGGCTCGGTTAAGGCCGTTGCAGTGGCGTCTGTGATCGAAACTGGCATGAATGGACTGATCCCAGCTCGGACAGGTTCCATGGACAGGATGCCTGCGCAAATTGCCAACAAGGCGGATATCTCCATGCTTCGGCTACGAGCTTTCCTTGCGTTACAGGGACCTACAAGAGCAAGGATATTGGCGGGAACGTCATCCATGCTTCAAAGTCCCAAACAGGAAAGGGGACCGGCCCGAGCCATTGAATGAGCCGTAGATTTGAAAACTGGCCGGGGCTTGGATTCTCCATGCTGCTATCCAGAGGTGGGATGAAATAAGCCGACACAACCCAGCTTGCATGCTGCAAGCAGGCCAGTGAGACACAGGCAACCGCTCACACCTTGGTCACGGCATTTCAAGCTTGCCTCGCGGATGACTCGCCAAGAATATTCCGATATCCACTGGCGCGAAACTGAGCGGAATGTGGCAAGCTTAGAAAGGGGGCAGTCGTTCGCTGAACATGTGTTGTATTCGCATACGCCGGAGGCGTGGGGAACGCCATCAATATTAATGCTCGAATTTATCGTCAAAGGACAGTTCGGCGCATAGTCCCTGAGAGGCCGTGCGGCGACGTCTGTGCGTAGTGTTCGCATTCAAGGATCATCATTGTCGCACTGCATGGCGTCGCTGCATAGCGCCGTGGGCTGCGATTCGTCAGAGTTGCATGCGCCTTCGTCGATCTCGAGATGGACACCTGCAGACGAAGTCTCAAAAGAGACGCTCTTAAGATCCCTGTGAGTCAAGCGTGGTGGTCTGAGCAAGTGACCACACGGTCACTGAGCGCTTGACACGCTCCAGGGTTGTGGACTCGTGAACATGTGCAGGAACTAGGCGCGGAGCGCAGCATCATCGTATCATGCAGCGGAGCCATCCAGGTGATTAATGACCTCGCTGTGGGAGGCCGTGATGAACCGGGACATGTGGTGCTCCTCACGGCGTAGCAAGCGAAGAACTTCTCAAGATTCGGCTGTCTGCGTTGACCTAGCTGAACGATATAAATAATCGTTCCGCGCCTCACTCCGGAACATTCCCACCGCTTCGATAGGTCAGGCTAGAATCGTTGTCAACCCCTCACGCAACCGCAATGGCATCTTCGAGCCCCGAATTGCGGACTGGCTCCTGGTTACGGCTCGTAGAGAATCCGTCTCGACACGCTCTGGGAAATATTTCGACCACCTTTTCAAGGCCGTCTAATGCGGGTCAACCTCCATGCGACGCAATTCTAACACCACTTGCTTTCCTACTCCAATGTCGCCTCGAAATGCTAGCCATTACGGAGAATATGAGAGGAGCTCAGAGCTGGGTAGCGTTGAGCAATTCTCAGACACAGCTCTCAGACCTTCGCGTCAGATTCCGAAAATCCATGAAGGAGTCAAGTGGGGGAATCATGATGCAAGTCACACGGATGAAAGCCGGTGACGTACCCTTCGGTAAAGTGCAGTGGGAAAGGGCCGGTATGGAAGCTGCGTTGTGGTTAGTTCATGGGGGGATGCTGAGATGTGCTAGGTACCCGCAGTACGACCTCATCGGCGGATTCTGAAGGAGATCAGAAGATGACAGACTCAGGGGAATCGGATGAAGAAGAGGAAGAAGAATACGAGTCGGATGCAGAGCTTGACGAAACCGATGGTGCGGAAGACAAGTTTGCAAGCTCTGAGTCAGATGGGTCGAGGTAAGTATCCGCTCAAAGCCGCCCGTAAGCGATGGATAAACGGTTGACAGAAAGTAGCGGCCAAAGACTCCAAGGCACTCGAGAGATGCACGTGTTGTACAGCTCTGTGACGATATGTCGGCTGGGCCGGTTGATTGCGAATGTTCAGCAATCCGGCGCGGAGACACTTGCAAAGGAGGTTGAAAAGCCGGCGTACGCGGAAAATGTCAGAACAAGGGACATGATGAGACTGAAAAACGCAGCAGAAAATGCGCGCGCAAGCTGGGCGCGAGAGATGCAGAAGGAAATGGAGATTGCCGAACAGTACCGAGTTGCGATGATCCAGGTGTTGCGGGATGAAATTCGCCGGTGAGTGACAGCGGCGGTGACGGTAGCGTACAAGTTAGCGCTGCAAAACAGGAGATGAATAGTCTGCAAATTCCTTTCCGGATCCGTATGTAGAGATGGCATTTCGCCATGACTACAATCCCAAATATTCATAAGGTTGCCTTTGGAAATCTTGATCGGAACGATCGGTAGTACAGACATTAGTGAGTACCTTGGCAGGAGATGCAGGCAGAGCAAGCCAATAAGCAGCGCAATTTCCATCCGCAGCGGTTGGCACCTAGAAGCAGTGTGTCTGATTTCATTCAGTGAGCGCCGAACCTGGCTTTCTTGGGTGTGGTTCCGACATTTGATCGTGAAAGTCATCGCTCCCAAAGCTGAACGAAGAACTGTTGGCACTAACATATGAGGTTGAATGCTGAAGTTGACTTCAATTCGAACTTTGTCGCCTTGGCAGGTGTCGAAATCGATGCAGGTGATGCCTGGTCGATTGCTCTTCCCGAGCGATCAAGCCAAAGACGCGACACGATGGAATGAAACAGCCTATAACTGGCCGCGAACGCGTCGCGTCAGAGGCCACAACAGCGCGCAACCAAGATCGGGCCGACAATTGAACCGACACGCGATGCGCCTGTCTATCGGCGAGCCCCCTCACTTCACCTCTGCTCTCCACCTCTCTGCCTTTCAACACACCACTTTCACTCACTTAAACTTACTTCAGCAGGCTCTGAGTGAAGATATTCAAGTATTCTCTCTTCCGTGACATGTACTTCCATACCTGTACAAGACCGCGAATAGCATGCTGGATCAGAACAATTGCACAGGTACTGTTCTTTTCATTTGAGAGAAGACGAGGGTGTAAAATCCTTCGGGTCCCATGAGAAGCCGTCGGCGATGCCGTGTTGAGCCATACACTGCTGTTCCAAGGTGCTTGCAGCCTTCTCCATGCTTTGACCCACGCAGGCGCTATGCGCATGAGTGAGCGGCTTCGCGCACGAAGATCAGTTTTCTTTCGTTTCCTTACGCTGAAGATGATGTTACATCACGAGCTTTCAATATTTCTTTGTTTCTTCCTTCCTATTACTACCATTCTTGGAATAATGTTCATCTTCATGACCTGATGAGATAAGCAAAGGCGTTCCCGCGTGTCTTTGTGATTTGCTAAGCAAGGTGGCTGCCTTGTCGAGAGGGTCGTATCCGTATCCGCCAGCCGGTGGTGATGCCTCTGTTTGCCGCCTTGTGGAATCGGTATACTTCTATATCGGTCGTGTCAAGGTTGATTGTCTCCACTCCGCAGACGTCGACATCTTACTGGCCGGTAGTACACGGACAAGAGGTACCCGGGAGGCCGTTCACCCATGGAGAAAAGAAGCCTGCTGGTCAGCCTGTGTGCGGGTTAGGTCGTAACGGCTCTACTATGACAGTTCTCCGGTACGCGTGAGTCCGCCCAAGGATCTTGGAACGGAGTTCTTTGTGTCTGACCATGTGAGATGGGTGAGGTGCAAACGCAGTAGCGGCGGGAGGCATGAAGGCGGGCCGCCCGATGTTTACCCTGCTGGCTGCCATGCCTACAACAGCGCGCCGCCCTCCCGCTCCACCACTTCACCCGACACTACTTTCTTCAAACCACCTCTTTCGCTCGCCGACGCTGTTACAACTGACATCTTCTTCTGCACCTCCTCGGCGGCGCGCTGTTTCATCCTTTCGCGATGAGCCAGCCGACCGCCGCCGCCCGCCTCATAGAGGCGCAGTTCAATCACCTCGTCCTTCCGGCGCGTGTGCCCAGCAGATGCGACAGCGACCTTTCGAGCATTGAGGCCGCCATAACCGACCGCTTACTCGAGGCCTGCCGTGTTCTTCGAGACACTGGGAGCGGGGAGTCCTACTTCGAGTGGGACAGTCTCCGTCGCACCGTCCTCACCACAAAGGCACTCAACCTCGGAGGCAAGCTCGACAAGCAGACCTTACTGCAAGAGTTTCGTCACCTCGAACCGGATGCTCTACTGATTCTACATGTTGCTGAGCAAAACGCTGGGCTACTTATCCGTCGCACCCAAGAGTAAGTCGACTCAGCTGTCATGAACAATATGCTTGTACTAACCCCGATTGAAGCGCCGACACCCAAAGTGTTCTTTTCGAAGCATTTGAAGCATCGCCCCGATCCTCAGATGTCCTTGCCGCAGAAGCCGCCTTACAGTGGGACTTCCCAGGCACCGCAGTCACTGTCCCGTACAGCACTTTCACCGAAGACTCGTTTCAAGATAGCCTGGCTAGCTTCCTCCAACAATGTAGCACTGAGTCCATCAAGCGGTTCGCCGCCCGCGCAACAAAGGCTGGCTCATCTGCGATCGAGACCCGCGACTCAGTCGACCCGACTATAATATGCTCATTTCTCATGACGTTGCTCGAAGCCTACGGCCGGCGCGCACCCACAACTCTGCTACGGAAACGGGTGCGAGATACCGCATGCTGGGACCAAGGAGCTGAGAACCCTTGGAGAAGACTTCCGTTCTGGCTCGTACTCCGCGTTGGACTGGCTAGGTATCTGGCCAGCATGTTTGGTGGTGAAGTGGGTCGATTGAAGTACAAATTTTTCGTGTGCCTCGTCCTATCCAGATTACTGAGCGATGGACTCGACTACCTCGATCCCCAGAGGCTGAGTACCCTCAAGGCCAAACTCGCTCGCCGGCTCGCCAAATTGGAGATCGCCAAAATTCAGTGCTCTCCAAAGGTTTGCCCCGACTACGATACTGCATTTGAGATTCTGGGTCCAATCTTCCACACCACCCTTCACAGAAGCAAGCAGCATATCGAAGCGGCTTGGGCTAAACTGAAAGACGGAATGAGAAAACGCGTTCCACCCCTCCCTCGTAGGGCGGATGAGAGCTCTCTCATTCTCTCACTGCCTAACAGTCGTGCGTACCTAAATCAAGTTCTGCAATACGGCTACGTTACGAATCATTCGTACATATATTCCGCGGCATTCACGGTGGAAGCTGCAAGCCAGATATTGAAGCCGCTAGCAGATCGCTGTTTCGCGCTTTCACAACTCGAGCTGGACGTAGAAGACGCAATGTTTTTCAAGAGTATTGACTCTTACGATCCCGTTGATGCATGCATTGCCATCGATAAAAAGATCGAAGAGTATGTCGGTTTGGTTGGATCAGCGTATGATGGCAATCCCGAACAGAAGAGTATCATGATTCTCACCTTGTTGGAGCTCTGGACGGTTCTGGATCGACATGCAACAAACATTTTTGGACTCCTTCTGGCGTTCTGTCCCGGTATCGCTCCGGAATCGCTCGACATCCTTCAGCTTCCACGCTTGCTTGACATGCGCCGCTTGCTCAAAGTTCAATCATATCTTCGCGAACGGCAGGAGAACAATCGTTCTACGAAGAGAACTATATTCGATAGTCCCTCCAAAAATTGCTTCGCAGCACGCTTCTTTGACGAGTCTGATGCAGGCGAACTTCATGACCTCTATCAACGAATTAAGGATAGCGCCAAGACTGTGCGTCGCGCCAAAGAGGGCGAATGGAGATTGCGGAGCAAAGAATATGAGCAGGACCAGAAACGCATTGCAGAGTCTACGTGCATTCTCATGGAGGATGGAACCCACGACTTTCCCAAATGTACCAGGTGCTTCTTGCGGCGCCGTGCCCGAAGATACACCATTGACATTCATGAAGACTTTCTGCCTCTCGATCCCGTTCATGCGAAAACTGTCGTCTTTGAAATGCGGTGCCCTCCTGTATTCGCAGCTTATCGAAACTCTACTTGGATAATCTTTGGTGTCCTCGCCCGCCAAGAGCTGAGTGGTCACTCAAAACCGCGGTCGCAAATTCATACTTACCGCAACTTGGCTCGCTTCGCCGCATCAAAATCTGGTCGTATCACACTAGCCTCAAGGACTAAATCCTTTCTGGACACTCACTACCGGACGCTAAAGTTTCCTGTAGATCTTCAGGATGTTTGTAAGCCTCATGGGCTGAAGTGGGACTACTTCGACAATTTCACCGAGGCGTGGCTAGGGGAGCAGAAGCATAAACCATCATTCGCTCACCATTGCCAAATTCAAATTCCGCCTCAATCGCCATTTGCTTCCCTGAGATTAGTCCCAGAATTCAGTGCGGACGGCTCTGGACGTACATCGAACCAAGTCATCTCCAGTCAGACCCAGTGTCCATCCGGGCTCAATCCATACGAGTACATGGCCTACCAAAGCCTCTTCTCTGGCAGCCACCGGAGATGGCCACTGATTCTCATCGAGTTGGGCTCTTCAAATCTCAACTTCGGCACTGAGGCTAATGCTCTTCTCATGAACCAGCTCTCTGCGCAAGCCGGTCCAGCTTATAAAGACGATCCCCTTCGAACAAACCACCAAATCTTCCGGCAAGAGTCTTTCTGCGAATCTCTGCTTAATAAGCTTTGTGTTCGCATCGACGCGATATCCATGAATTGGCGGGAGACAAACAGCATGGATATGCTCATCACGCTGCTCCTTCGCTTACTCTCATTGACTGGCGGATCGCCAAAAGCCTTCAGGCTACTTGAGAAAGTTCGGGGTATTACCTATATCTGGATCGGACAGCTCCGTGCGGAAATCCATAAGGCAGAAGATTCCAATGCTTCTCGAAGATGCTCGAGGTATGCCCTCTGGGCTGCTCTCCTCTGCAAGCGGACCTTTGCTCCCAAAAATGGACGTGTGCACACCCCAGCGGAAAGCTTCTCTCCGAAGGCGCTTCAACAGTTTATCGAGTCATGCATCACACTCCAAGACAATATGACCAACGACCCCGAAGTTCTCCCAGAAGGTCTGCGAGTAGCATTAGTGCGAGATTTGAAGATGACTTACCGCATGCGGTTTCTCATTCGACAAACGGTACAAGAGGACTGTACTGGTTTGACTGCTGCTATTAACAACGTCTGGCCGCAGTCCACAGGTTTTGAGGCCAGAAAGTACTCAGAACCAGTCCTCCTCGACCAGCCATGTCATTTTTGGGTCCAGCTGAAGGCCGAGGGCGCCCAGACATACAGGGAGCAAATGATCTACTACGAACTTCTCGAAGGTCATCTCCTGATTGATGGCAAACCTTTGGGAAGGCTTCCTTCGGAACATCGAGACTCTGTTGTTCTGACTGAGCTATTCGGCTATCAAAGTTTGCTCATCTATCCCTCTAGCCTCCCCGGTATGACATATCAGATCTCCTTTATGCAAGACAAACACGAGGTGCATATTGGATTCCGTGGTGGCGCCATGTTTGTTCGTGCCCGCGTTGATGGCAAGCTTCTAGAACACATCCCTAGAAGTACTTTTGTTGGGCGTCAGAATTACGACCTACCTGCGTCGCTCGTCGACGACTGCGTCCATTGGCTTGATCTACGCACTGGCGTCCTTGAGATTCGATCGAGTGAAAGCAAATGGAGGCTGAAGAAAAGCAACTGGACAATTGATTTAAGGACCTGCTCTGGAAGCCGCCGACAAAGTTCGCTTGTTGATCCAAATAGTCGGCTTTTTTACCGAATTGCAGGCATCCTAGGGTCTTTCGAAGATCCTCGGTTCCTAACAGTGTATCAACCACCTAATTTCAAGCCCCTCACTGTCGAATTGAGACGTCTGGAACTAAGTTTTCACGTTAACAAGGAGTGTCATCTTTGGTGTAAGGAACTAAAGGCCGAAGTCGACCCAGACCAAGATGCTGGAACTTGGTATGGACTTACGAGCAAAATCGTTCTACGCGACGTAAAGATTATCCCCAATCGTAGCGTGATCGTTCCCATGGGCCCTCTCCGCGTGTGCCGCAATAAATTTCACGTTTCTGTGTTTGCGCAACCGAACGGATATTACGCGAAGTACGCCATCAACCAAGTCCTAGGTCGCCTTGACTGCCCTACTGACCCTTCGCTCCTTTTCCTGAAAGCGCAATTGCATGCGTACACTTCTGCAGTCTTGCCTGACCCGTTGACGGGGCGAACCGGGGTGGAGGAATCTCTGCATTTCCTGAAGTCCGGCATTTGCCAGCCCTGGAGTCCGTTACAAGGGAATGCTTTGCAATCTCTTGCCTCCATCTCGAGTTTGACACCTTCCAGGGAATATTATCCGAAGGGCTTGAAAGTCATGCAGCGCATTCAATGGCATCCTTCTTTCACGACGACTATGCAGCGTGATGAGTTTCTTCCATTGGTCAGGTCTATCTTACAGAAGTCTTCAGAATTAGCCCAGTTTTCGTCCTCGACGTCAATACAGCCTAAGCTTCGAGACTTTGATTCCCATCTTCTTCAGCGCGGCCTAAATCAACGGCAGCTCTATGAACGACGAGCGAATTACACACCCAGTTCTTCTACATCATCTGACTTATCCTACGAAGCCCGGGACCGGCTTCTGGAAAGTTCAGAACGCGAGAATGTGTTTGAAAGCGTCACTCTCATAGCAGCGTGGTCAACAGACCTTCCAACACCTGTGAATCTAGCCGAAATTCTTGAATCATGGCCCACAATCCAAGGGCATGGTCACCTATTCGACAGAGTACTCCTTAGCGACCATCTCAATATTAATTTCGCTGTCGAATGGGGTTCCTTAGTTGACTACTGTCGTGCATCAAGCTACAGCCAGAGATACCGCCTTAGCTTCATGTTCGGGATTCTCTCATTTCGTGCAAATGTGAATATGGACATTATCAGAACGCTTATCGCTTTCACCATATCCGATCAGTTAAAAAAGCTAAATCCTCCGAAGTGGCCATCCTATTCTCATTTCCGCCGCAACGACGTTCCATCTCTGAACTCTATCGTGAGACTGATGGGACCGTGCATCGTTCCATACAAAACTGAGGATCTCGACGGGTTTGCGTTATCTACGCAGATGAAACATAAAATCAAGACTGCTCGGGAAGCGTACGAAGAGAAGGCTCAACAAAAGTGCAAGGAATTCGCCAATTTCATCTTGAAGCAGTGGCCATGCGCGGAACCAAAGACGGATGGCTTTACTAAAGAAGTCTCGTCTGAGCTGAACATCTCGCAAGCTCTCGCAATGATAAAACCAGAGTGGCTTCGCCTATTCCAGAACACTGAGCTTGCCCGGTACACCAAGAAGGTCCAACAAATCTTAAACCATTTTCGCAGTCCTTGGAATAGTACAGTACCTGAACTTGGGAGCAGAACGACCGAGACCTACTTCTCCGGCCAGGGAGGGTATGAGGTTCCCTTCCTCACAACTGATTTACTCAGAAAGTCTATGCCCGAAAGGAGATTACAGCCTCTAAGTCAACATGCTTATCCCATCAAGCAGACCATCATACCGCTATCCTCCCCTTCGTCGTTGAAAGAAAAGGAGAATGCACCAATAGCTGCGCAGAGCAAAGTTTCTAGCCGAGTAAGTAGTGTGAATCGGGAAGTAACTGAGCTTGAGGCTATTGTTACAGTTCTCGCCAAAAGCAAATCGTCTGTCAGGAAGCAGTATGCCGAGGATTTAAAGCAAAGCATGGAAGCGCTAAAATCTCTCGAGCATCCAATAATTCAGCTGCAGAGGCCAATTTCAGAACATGAACTTTCGGAAACAACTTCTGAGGCGGCGCGCAAGGTAAAAGATCTTATGGAAAGGATTATGAATGCTCTTGAACGAGACGATCCTCGAGCAAAGTGGTTAACGGTGGGTGGTCTCTGGCCCTGTATTACTACAGTGACATTGCTGGAACAATTGCGGACCACATCTGTTGCAGTCTTTGGCACAGGATTGAAGGAAATTCTCGTGGAATACGCACTTTCAATCACCCAGCTTCAAAGACTCCTACGTCTATCAGAAGCGGCCAGCACAAGGGACGACAAAAAGTTCAAGGAAGAGCAGGCCAAGACAGGCCATGAGAACTGGCAACCGGCAGAACACCTTGACTGGTTGCTTCTGGAAATTGAAGCCAATGTTCTTATCCGGCCTAGCCAAGTTGACGTTGCGCTTGCTACAATTTCCCCCAGTTCGGGATCCAACTCAGTTCTTCAAATGAACATGGGCCAAGGCAAGACATCTTGCGTTATGCCTATGGTAGCTGCTTCGCTTGCTAATACGAAGAGATTGGTTCGACTGGTGGTCCCCAAAGCTTTGCTTCTACAAACTGCGCAGCTTCTACACGCTCGATTGGGCGGATTACTTGGCCGGGAACTACGCCATGTTCCCTTCTCCAGGAAAACTTCTACCAGCCCCAAGACAACTAAAGCATTTTGGCAGATTCACAAGGACATCATGCATGCTTCAGGACTCATGCTTGCGCTTCCCGAGCATATCATGTCCTTTATGCTTAGCGGCTTGCAACGAGTGTCGGACAATCGCATCCCTGAAGCCACTCCAATGATTGGTGCACAGGCTTGGATGAGTAAAGTCTGCCGCGATATCCTTGACGAATCGGACTTCACCTTGGCCGTCAGGACTCAGCTTATTTATCCTTCGGGACAGCAAACTGCCGTGGACGGTCACCCTCAACGTTGGGAAACGGCAGAGGCATTGCTGAAGCTGGTTCAAAACCACCTCTGGAACCTACATCATGACTTTCCCAGGAGCATTGAAGTTGTTAAAAGGTCCGCAGGAGGGTTTCCTTTAGTATTCTTCCTGAGAAAAGACGCAGAGGATGCTCTCATCACACGCCTTGTAAACGACATCATGCGCGGCCAAACGTCAACACTCCCCACTTGTGAATGCTCCTATAGCGAACGTCAAGCTATTCGACACTACATCACAGCAGCGACTATAAGTCAGTCAATGCTAAGCAGGATTAACTCTGTTTTTGAGGATAATCCAATCGCAAAGCGAAATCTCCATCTCCTACGAGGTCTGATTGTACATCGGATTCTCATACTCACTCTCAAGAAGAGATGGTCAGTCCAATACGGTCTGCATCCTCTTCGAGAACCAATTGCAGTTCCTTACCATGCCAAAGGTGTCCCGTCTGATCAGGCAGAATGGGGACATCCTGACGTGGCCATCCTCTTCACTTGTCTGTCCTTTTACTACGAGGGGCTCACGATCTCTCAGCTTCGCCAGAGCTTGGAGTATGTCCAAAAGTCGGATGATCCAGGAAGTGAGTACGATCGTTGGATGCATAGCGGTGGGAACATTCCCGGTTCTCTGAGGGAATGGGATGTAGTCAACGTCGATGATGAAGCCCAGTTATATGCGTTGTGGCAGCACCTTCGTTTCAGCATTGTTGCTATCGACCACTTCCTCAATCACTTCGTATTTCCGAGGCATGCTAAGCAATTCAAGCTCAAGCTTCAATCGTCTGGATGGGACATCCCACTTGGTAATGCTGTTCGATTCTCCGACAAACCATCTTTTTCACATCAACCTTTGACTACCGGCTTCAGTGGAACAAACGACAATAGGACTCTACTTCCTTTGACAATCAAACAACATGATCTTCCTGGACTCTCTCATACCAATGCAGAGGTGTTGACGTATTTACTGCAAGAAAGGAATCGACGTTATATCCTTGTTGCAGACAGTCGAGGAAGGCGACTCTCGGAGATTGCTTTCCTCCACAAGCTCAAAGATAGAAATATCCACATGCTGATTGACGCAGGGGCTCAAATTTTGGAGATGGACAACCGGACTCTTGCGAAGGAGTGGCTACGAGTAGACAACGAGGCAAAGGCTGCGCTATTCTTCGGCCAAGATAACAGCCCGTACATCATGTACCGCAACGGCAAAATAGTATCGTTTCTTGCGAGCCCCTTCACTGAAGATCTGACTGGATGTTTGGTGTATCTGGATGAGGCACACACCCGTGGTACCGACTTGAAAATGCCTTCATATGCGACGGGAGCGCTGACCTTGGGTCTGGGTCAAACCAAGGACCATACCGTACAAGGTAAGTCATGACTAGTGTCCCTTTCAGATATGCATGTTTGCTAACAAGAGCATAGCTGCGATGAGGTTACGCCAATTGGCCACTACACAGTCCGTGGTTTTTTTTGCCACTCCCGAAGTTCATCAAAGTATCCTGGACCTGCAGAAGTTGAACTGGAGAAGCCCGCTCAGTTCCTATGACGTTGTCTGTTGGCTGGTAGAGCAAACCTGTAACGGAATCGAGGAGCTACAACCACTGTATTATTCCCAAGGGATGGACTTCTGCCGTAGGTCACAAGCTCTCATCGAACACCCAGCTTTCTTAAGCGATGCGAACCAACGTGAATCGTATCTCAAGGAACTTCGCCAGACGGAACATCAGACTCTAGAGCAGCTCTATAAGCCGAAAGCCATGTCGAATTCCCCAAAGATCAACCAAACATTCTCCCCGCTTATTAGGGAGTTTACGACGGAACTCAATAGGCGAAAGAAAGGGTTTCAAGATAATGGCAAGGCCGTGCATGGGTCAGCTCTCCAGGAAGTGGAACAGGAGAGGGAAGTGGCTCACGAGGTGGAGAACGTGCGGGAAGTTCAGAAACCTATTCACTACGTGCCCCTCGCGCTCGGCGGTCTTCACGAGCACATAATCCGTTTCGCTGAGACAGGGCGACTTCCATCTAACTCAGCGGCCTATGAGCACATGTTCGCGTCGCTAAGTCGTACGGCGTTGGGCCGGAAGTATCGGATCAACAAGGGGGTCATACAGTCGAAGTTGTTCGTTTCCAAGGAGTTCCTGAGGACGATCAAGCTGTTGCGTGCGAACGATAATTTCCTGCGCCAGGTGAACTGGGTTCTATGGAGTATGGAGACGGACAGCGCTTTGATCGTGGTTCCTGAAGAGGCGGAGCTCTTGATACCACTCGTGAGGAAGCCTAAGAAACCTGCCACCCACCTTCTCACCTACGCTGCGCCGGTCACCCGCAAGATGCTGCATTTTAACGACCTTACGTATCTCGCCATACCGGACCTGCCTACCGGCTGGAAGGCGCCCGACTGGTTGAAGGCGGAACTAGGCCTCTTCGCCGGCCGACTGTATTTCGAATTCGACGAGTATCCCAGCATGACGAGGTACCTCGGCCAGCGCGAGTGTGATGATGGGTTTGACATGGAGGCCGCCGGTGCTCCCCACGACCACGACGCGGCTTCCGGCGCTAGCACTGACCACAACGAGCACATCACGGCCACCGTTGCTGACCACGAATGCCAGAAGCCGATCAAGAAGAATCAGGCTGCCGTCGGCTTCACCGCCAAGCCCCTCACCTTCCTGCAGGAATGGCTGGCTGTCCGCCGCAGGGGAACGGACTTCACGCACACGCCGATGGGCTACGTCTGCCATGGGAAGGCGCTCAACCGCGACCATCCGTTCTTCGCCAAGGCAGTGGGTGCTGAGGAGCAGCAACGCGAGCAATGTGCCGCGCCAGCGGCGGTCGCACCCGGCAACCCTACGGCAATAGCGGAGGATGAGGATGATGATGACGACGATGAGGGCGAGTTCGATGGCGTTGATGAGGGCGATTTGTGGCACGATGCGGAAGATGAGAAGTGGCAGGACGCGGAGGAGAAGTTTGAGAGAAGTGAGGAATGGAGTGGTAGCGCGGAGGTGGACGGTGATGGGATCGTAGGTAGTGATGGCTCCGATGGTGGTGATGACTTCGATGGTTGAAGTTGACTCGTAGGGGGACGAAGGATAGGTAGTCTACAGTGACTTTCTTGCTCTACAGTATGAGAGCATAAGAATTCAATGGAGGTACGGGTCTCACCCTCTCCTTGATGTTACCTTCACCTCTGCATGTGCTATTTATGAAATGTGCGTTGTCTGACATGTTGACGGCGGTTGAAAAGATCAAACATACGTAGACATTGTGGTAGGATCGATCAGACTCTAGTTCGGATACTAGTATGTCGCAGGCGAGGCTGAGACGATCGGGTCCAGATTGTACGTCGAGAATCGACCCTGGATCTTTGCTATCTTCGATTAGTGCTTTGATTGTGAGATGCATTCCCCTGGTTCTCTTTTAGGATTTTGCATTTCGGCTAGGGCATCTCGCGCGATTTGTAAAATTTGCCGGTAGAGCTTTCAGCAGAGCTCTCTGACCGCAACGAAGTCGCCTACGCCAAAACCGAATGAGATCGACGCTCTGGCCAAATGGGACGGGAACGGAATGTAGCGAACAAGGCTGTCTGTGATCTGAGAGGGACAGATATGATAAAGAAAAGCGTGGAAACCTGTGTTGTGTTGATGAAAAGGTGAGGCAAGGCTGCCACTTACAAAGAAATGCTGGTATAACGTAGTTTAGCACAGCTCCAGTCGTGCTGCATAGCCTACTTAACAGCATTGATCCCCGCCATGGGGCAGACCAACAGAGCTCTGTCCAAATAATAGACCAGAAGCCGCCCTCGGTGCTGCCGACGCAGGTGCGCAGCGAGCCGAGCGGGGGCGAGGAAGGCGCCGGCCGCGCGCGAGAGCGGGGCGCCGCCGAAGACGATGGCGCAGAGGGCGCGAGGAGCGCGGCGTGCAGGTGCGGGCGGCGGACGAGGTCTTCGAGGAGGGCCGGGGGCGCGAGGATGCCGTCGACGTGGGGGCGGACGGCGGCTGTGAGGGAGGGGCTGGGGAGGAGGGCGGGCGGGGTGAGGGTCGGGTGGTGCGCAGGAAGAGGGCGGCTGTGAGGGAGAGGAGGGTGCCGGGCGAGCTGGATTCGGGTCTGTTAGTGCGTGGCGTTTTCTTTGGTGAGGAGGTGGATTCTTCTCTCTGGGAAAGAGGCAGCAGCGGCTCGATTGAGGGAGACAACTCACATGGAAGATGGGCATCCCGACCCACATCCGCTTGTCCGCGTAGTACTCCCCGCTCGTCGTCATCCCATCAACGTCTTCCAGCAGATTCCATGTGTCCAGCCGCGCCAGCATCGCGTTCGTGTGCACCACCAGTTTTGGGAACCCGGAGCTGCCCGAGGTGTGGTAGATGGCGATCTCGTCGTCCTTGGCCTCGTCCCAAGTTCTCTCGTAAAGGTAGGGACGCCGATCCTCCCCTTCGTTGGTCGGGAAGAAGAGGTCTTCGAAAGAGGGTACCGTGAGGTTAATGCTGCTGTCGACGTGGCTGGGAATCTGCCGCACGTGTGAAGGCAGCACGTCTGCACCACCTGTCGCGAAGAGGAAGATGTGGCAATCGGCTGCTCTGGCGATGTGGACTTGCGCTTCAAGTGAGCCCATGATGCTAGTAAGTAGGAGCCGGCGACCGGTCTTGATTGCTGCGACGATGAAGGCAATGTAGCGGAGGTCGCGAGGCCCATAGTATGCGAAGGTCTGTATGGCGGTGCTGTCCGTAAGATTTTCATATCTCTCCGGACTTGGTAATGACGATGAATGAGGTGACGGCGAGTATGCAGACGAGGAAGAAGCAGACGGGTTTCGTGAGGCTGGGAGATGTTCGTCCAGCCAGTATGCCGTGCGGTCCACAGCGGCGGCCAGCCGAGCATAGCCAATGTCGCGGAAGCCGAGGGAGAGGTCCGCATCGGAGACGGGAACGGAGGCATAGGTGCGTGTTGGTGAGTCGCTGGCGATGTCATCGATGGTAGTAGCAATGAGCCGGCGGCCATAACTTGCTGGAGAAGGCACACATACTCTGTTGTCGCGAGACATCGTTGGAGCGAACACTTGTACTGGACTATGAAGAGTAAATTGTGGACAAAACGCTTTCACTAACGATATAAAAAAAAATAGTTTTCCCAAGACTTTCGACTGAACGTTGAGTTGGAATAAGCTCATGAGGTCTCTAAAAAGAAGCATCTCCGTTCTTCGCCGGCTTTTAAAAGTTTTAACGTTAAGTAGAAATGAGCAGAGAAGCTCAATAGGCCTAGAAAATAGGACGTTCAACACGCCTAACCCCACTTCTCAAAACTTTGACTCCGTCAGAGAATGTCTGCGTCCTGGTTTTGACAAATTCTGCAGCGCTTATCAGACGCATCGTAGCTGACGGCGTGCATATGAACTACTACGCATGGCCCTGGTGTTGAGGCCAGTGGACGGCACGATCAAGAGCTCCCGCGTTCATCGGTGCCATATTTTCATGTCATCCGGGAGTACCGTCATGCTTAGGTGAGGTTGAGAGCAAAGATCTTCATGGAAGCTCCTCGATTTAGGAGATTTTCTTTCATAGCGCTTACTCCTCCTAACGTCCCTTGTACAGGTGGAATGCTTCTCAAATCTTGTAAAAGTTTGTTGGTGACCGGGGTCCATGAGTGTGAGCGGCGGCGGGTGCGAAGCAAGGCTCGCTGTTTGAGTGGGCTGGAGTCCACATCAAGCAGAGGGAGGAGTTGAAGAGCTACAGCAACAAGCGAGAGCGGGACGAAAATTAAACAGAATTTGAAATAACAGCTGACTCAGACAAAGACTTAAAGATAGTATGGAATCACACGACTAAGGTAAAAATGGATGCAGGCGGACGGTGAAATCCAACCTTGGCTGAGAGGTTGTCCCTGACGGCCCACTCGGCACCGAAAAACTGGGCTGCAGGCCTCGGAAAAGCGATGCACGGAGAATCTTCCGACTCGTCTGTTCTGCAGGTCGCATGGACCTTCGGCGTCGGTCTATACGAAGTGCGCAAGATCCACTGCGGTGTCTAAGGGGTACCGGGTGCGGGAGCGCGCCCTGCACGTGCGGATGCATTCATGACGGGAGACACGGCATGCGATATGCAGTGGAAGGCCTTACGAGCTGCCGATCCGAGGATGGTGGGGAGGAGAGAGGGTTGGCAGGCAGGCAGGCAGTTGAGAAGAGTGTCGTTGGGACGGACTTGGAGATTCTGGCCCCCAGTAAATGACGGCAGCACAAAAGGCAGCCGAGCTGAAACAGGACAAGCGCCAGATCGGAGAGCATTGCCCCTCCCGGCTTGACATCCGCACCCGAGTGCTCGCCGTCCTTCGCCGACGTGCGAAAAGGAACGTCACGCCGCAGGCAGCAGTAGAGAGGTCATCCACCATCCCAACTGCACACCTTCAGCGCCGCCTTCGACGATCTCCGGCCGCGGTCATACGTCTACCTGCAATAGCACTGCAATAGCAGCTCCGCTCGGCACACTTTTTGCCGCCCACTCACCTCCGTTCTCTCGTCAATCATTGCTCTGGGAGCGGCTCGTCACCCACAGACGCCTCCGATTCGCCAATCGCGGGGCAAGGCGGTAGCTGCGGCAAAGGCGCCTCGCAGCACTCAATCGGGCCTGATATCCACTTGCGTCATTGGAAAAAGCCGACCGCAACTGCAGGCAACATGTACAGCCGGCGTCCGCATCGGAATTCGCACCACGGATGCCGCGAGTGCAAGGAGAGAAGGGTCAAGGTACCGTCCCGCTTCCCGTTTCCAAAAATTGTCTCTCTTGCCGTGGCCCGTTCGCTTCCCCAAACACTTGATCTGAGCTCTGAGACAATTCGATGCTGCCGTGCTCCTGTGTTTGTGCCGTGTACTGACGGGTGGTCCGATGTCTCTGCTTGCGCAACAACAGTGCGACGAGACGCAGCCACAATGCCGGCGCTGCAAGTCGAAAGGCCGCAAATGCACCTACACTCACCTGCTCTCCGAGTACAACCCCTTCGCTCAGGGACAGCATCCGCATCCGCATCCGCATCCGCATCCGCAGCACCGTGCTGCACAACTCCCGCCGCCCACACCAACCCCACGTAACACCCACCAACAACGCCTCGTCTTCCGTGCCAACAACCAGATCGCGTCGGCGCACCTCCTCTCCTCCTCCTCCTCCTCCTCCACCTCTCCAGCCGCCGATGCCACCCTCTTCGTTCTCGCCGACGACGCCACCAGCACCAGCACCGAAATCTTCCACCACTACACGACCGTCGTCATCACCATCAACCCGGCCTACCACGCCTCCGAGCAATTCTGGCGCTGGGACGCCGCCGTCCGCGCCCTCGCGCCCTCGCACCCCTTCCTCTACTACGCCGTCCTCACCCTCGCCGCCCTGCACCGCTCCATCCTGTACGCGCAGTCCGGCGCCCCGTCCAACGCCGCCGCCCAGCGCGCGCGGCACGTCGCGCTGGCGTCCGCGTTCCAGAGCCGGGCGCTCGCCGAGTTCGGGCCGGCCGTGGCGCGGCTGGAGGAGTCGAGCGGTGCGAGAACGTGGCGTGGTGGTGGTGGTGGTGGTGGTACGAAGGGAGGATGGGCCAGGGCGCGGGGCGACGTCGACGCCATCCTCACGTGCAGCTCGATCGTCCTCGCCAGCGCCTTCGCCTTCCCGCCCGCGCCCGGCGAGGACGTGCTCGACCAGGCGCGCCAGGTCATCCGGCTCTTCTGCGGGACGCTGGCGCTGTACAAGCGCGCGTGGGAGGCGGGCGGTGATGACAGCGCGATCGGGGCGTACGTGCGGGAGCGGGTGCGAGCGGGCGAGGAGCTCGGGGACGGGGCGGACGCGCCGGAGGTGGAGGAGTCGTTGGGGAAGGTGGTGGATCGCGTGATTGAGAGGGCGACGGCGGGAGCTGCTGCTGCTGCTGCTGCTGCTGCTGCTAACTTTGCTGCGTCTTCGTCTGCGTCTGGTGAGCACGATGCTTCTCCCCCTTATTCTAACAGCTCCGCCTCGAGATTGGGCAGTCCGGCGGAGGGGGACGGCGAAGACCCCCTTTCGACGTTTCTACCCGCCATCAGTGCGCTGCGGCTGCTTTTCCGTCGTCTGGTCCTGCGTCCGCGGCTGCATACCATGGCGCTTGAGTGGCCGGCGTCGCTGCCGAAGTCGTTCCTGTGCGCCCTGGAGAAGAGGGATCCGCTCGCGTTAGTTGTGCTAGCCCATTGGGCGAGGTGTTTGGCGGACTTCAAACATCTGTGGTGGATCAGTCGATGGGGGACGACGGTCGTTCGGGCCGTCGTGGACGAGGTTTGCCGAGGAGAGAGTTGTGATGAAGAGTCTGGCACGGTCGATCTCCTAAGCGGAGTGGTGGCAGACTTGAGGAGCGGAGGGAGAGGGACGACGGCGGGAAGCGGCGGGGCGGAGAGGAACAGGGCGGGAGCGGGAGCGGGAGAAGGAGCAGCGGTCTGGGGCCCGTGTCTGGAGTGGCCGACGCGAGAGTTAGGCGATGCAGTAGCCGCCTACTGGCATCGGTGATCCAGACGGTTTGATGATGATCAGAGGGCGGGTGATGCGAAGGATTTGCCGGTGAGCCGATGGGATGAACCTCCTGGCCGTGCATAAAAACGGTGACCCGAGCCTGGCCATATGTGACCTGTCGACTTTCACAAAGACGACCGCGCCGCAGCAAGCAGCGGCAAGGTGGATGCCCTCCCCCTTCCCGGATCGTGCGGATGCTGTTGGCTGTCTCGGCATCCAGTGACGCGGCCAACGCTGGATGGGCAGGAGTGAGTTAATGCCATGCAGATGAAGGAGTATAGGGGAAGGACAGCAGGAGGCGGGAAGGGAGGAGAGGTGGTGATGAGAAGATGACGGATATGGTGCCGGGCAGCCAGCTTGCAAGCAGGACTCGCTTGATGCCCGCAATGCCCTTCGCCCTCTCGGTCGTTCTTTCCCCGCCCGCCCTTTCAAGGACCCTAGGAATGCCCGCGCTCTTCTCGCCTCACTGATACGAAAGTGGAGCGTATCACGTGCAGGAAGCGGCACAGTCTGCATTTCCCGGCACTCCCCTTCCCTCTTCTGGATACTGTCTTCCTTCATCCAGTGGTAGACCAGCAGGCGCATAGGAGGAGCAAGAGGAAATAAAAAGGGAAATAATTGTGGACACCAATACTTCCTTCCTCCGCATTTCCGCTTCCCTCTCCAGTGTAGTGCGTGCTTTGTGCGTGGTCTTTTACTCTCGACTGCAGAAATCCCCGCAGGCTGATGAAACCATCGCTGTGGAGTCCTCTTTCGCGTTGGATGAGTGGAACCCTTCATTAAATTTGCGGTCCTGTGCTGCCGCTGAGCATTGCCGCGTGAATCCATCATGGGAATCCAAAAACGGTGACGACTGAGATGTTGGAAAGCCGCAATATCCGGGTCGATTGATACGGCATTGTTGAGCAGACGTTTGACGTCCAGTCTCGTGCCCGTCCCGGTCTGTGTGTCAAACGAGTCCGTGCGAATGTCGAAGTGTCTCCTGCAGGAAAACAGAAGGAACAAGGGGGGAAAGTGAATCGTCGCGAAACAGGGTTGACGAGGATCATCAGCTGCGCCGTCACTTCGCTGTTCCAGATCGACCAATCCGGCTCTGCGTCCCTGCACCGTCTGGCGACGGGCAACTCACCGGAAGGGTGCCGTATCCCGCCTAGCAGGCTGTCGGCACGACATCCACCCTTTTCGGCCGTGCAGATCAAACCAGAGGTGGCCCCGTCACGGGGCCGCGCCAATCAGCGTATCCACTTTGAAGTGCTTAGGTCATCCTGCCCTGTCCTCAAGGAAAAAGCAAACAGAAAAATAAAAAACAGAAAAGGGTGAGGGAAAAAAGCAAGTACGCATGAACGCCGAAGCGCAGAAGGATCAGCAAACCATTCGTCCAGCCGAATCTGCAGTGCGCCCGCATCTTGCATCATAATCACACGCTTCTGTTCCGCCCTCCCACATAGCATTGTGACTGGAGGAGCCGCCAAAGTTTAACTGACTGCTTCTGCCGTGTCACCGACAGCTGTGGCCGGTCGAGACGTATCTCCCACATCGAGAATTTATTCTTGGGACGACGCGCAACCGCCGCCAGTCTGCCCAACTCTGCCGTGTCACCTCATCGCGGCCCGCTTAACCGTCCGCTGCTTTTGCTTTGCTCAGAGGTTGTAGCTCCACCGCGCGCCACGCCTCACCCCTTTTGACCTTTGTGCTCGAGGTGGTCTTGTACACGCAGACCAGAAGCGGCGATCTTACTGCAGGGGATGTGAGGGACTGAGGGCCCGCTTCGTGGGTCCGGCCTCATACTTGTCCGCCTCGTTCTCGCTGCCTGCACGCCTGCTGCATCCCCAGTCCCCATTTTGTATGTACTTGTGGCCTGATGAGGCCCCGGCAGTTCGTCCTCTCCCTCGGCCCTGTTATGCTTGCTCTTTTGCAGCGGAGTATTACGTTGGGCAGATCACCAACACTGCACATTTATCCTCCCTGCGTTGTTATCTTCACGCTAACGAAGACACGTAGCTGCTCCTACGGTGAGCGAAAGCACTGTCTGAGTCTGGCAGTAGCAAAGGGAAGTGATCGCAGCACGTATTCCATTGGCACGGCGCATGGGTCTCAGCTCCCCTCCCCGGCCTTAACGCAATGCGGTATAATTCCACGATCACCGCCCTTTCCGCACTTCCCCCCGTCGCCCTACGACCAATCGAGTAGGCGTTCTTCGGCAGAGAGCACGCCGAGGAACAAGTTCCGATTAGGGGAAGAGGAGCGAGGGGAGCAGGGCGCTGAAGCTTGGGCCTTTGAGGGGCGCATGATGGGGGACTGGCTTGCCCTCCGGGTGGCAGATTTGAGGCGGGTGCAGATCGATCGCGAGTTCGCAGGTCAATCGCCTCCAGGGTCTCGACTTGCAGCAGGAAACGCACGTACCCCATGCAAAAGTCGCCGCATGAGATGGCCATTCTGTGACGCCAAACAAGGAACGTTCTTCTCCGGCTTCAAGGCCGCGTTCTCTCGTCCGTTGTTGGCTGCTCCGTTGATGGCGTCGGCCGTCTCGGCATGGCGTGTGTGACCTCCTCGGTTGACGAATAGGCGAAAGAGCTCGGAGGAAGAGGGAGGAAGATGCACAATTCCGACTGTTGTTGAAGCTGATAATTGGCTGGGTGCTCCTCGGAGGGCCAGGAAACAACAGGCCAGTCGGCCGGCCTACCTTGGGCATCGGACGTCCGACCTTGGATGGCGGCCGTCGGCCCATCAATCAGTCACAGATCGCGAAACCACGCGCGTCATCACGCCTTTGCTCCGGCCCTGGCACAGCGGCAGATCCACCCGCCGCTGGTAGCTATGGGATCCCGGCTTGGTTAACGCGCTTGCGAGTCATCGAGCCTGTAATTACAGAGGATCTTCAACGGCTTCCAGCCAAGACGGTGGTCTGACAAGTATCTACTTCCGGCGGCCATGCTAGCCACTGAATCGTGTATCAAAACCTGCCAACCGCTAAGGTGTGGCCGATTCGAGTTCGATAGAATGTAGAACGCATTCGAGACTTTCAAATGCCCCACGGGATGTCCGTTGTATGCTGCCGGCTCGTTTCTTGTGGAGAAGAATCTGAAAGAGCTCCACTTTTATGGAGATACGATGCTTCTCATATCTCCGAATCGATATCGTTCGCTAGAAACCCCGGGCGATGAGGAAGGGCATCTGTTGCATCTCTTGGCGTCATCTTTAATCCCACCTCGCCAAGCTTTCCTCTGATAATCCGGGCACATGCAGTCGCGTTAGTAACATGTAGCGAGGCTGAAGTAGCCTGCTCGTGGGTAAACTCCTTGCCTTTCCACCACAACACCAGACCAAGAGAACACTTGTGACAAGCGACACATATCCTCGAGCAAAGTCTGTACTCCCTGTTATCTCCTGTCGTTCATTCTCGACATGCTAGTTGTCACCATTCTCGAAGATCGTCGTGGCTTACAATCAAGTTTTTGGAATCCAAGGCCACGTCGCCACCAACACAGTGGCGGCGAGCATCGGTAACAGCAATCGCGAAACTGATATCCAATCGGTCCATATCATGGCCTGTTGGCTCATCTCCACCAGATATCCGTTGCCATGCACGGCCCGCTCTAATTTGGGCCAACAGTATCTCATCCAGATGCGATATGCAAACGCTCTCACTGCCCCAACTTGTCGCAGAGCGCAGCCCATTCCAGCTCAAGCACGAAGATCCACAGGCGACAGACTGCCCGCGGGCCACACCAACCCAGAACCCTGTCTCGCGTGCGACGGTCGTGTCCATATGTGGCATCGGCAGACCGCGAATCCCGCAGTCCAAGGGATAGCGCGCGCATCGCCCCGATCCGCTCCCTCCCCGTCGCCATTTCGCCGCCCCCCGTTCCGGGACGCCGAAGCCACCAGAAGGCCCCCCTTTTTCTCACACCCCTCTCAGGCATGCCGCTTTGACGCATTTGCAGCTCCACCGCTGGCACCAGCCAACGAAGGCTCCGTTGGTAGCCGCGGACCTGGGGTCAGCCCTGCCGCGTGCCGCTCCTGTACCCACACCGCGCATCCACCGATCGATTGTGCGTGCGCGCGTAAGTACGTGCATATGAGCTGGCGGCGGAGGCGAAGGCGGAGGTGGAGGCGGCGACGGCGGCGGCACATTCCGGTCTGAGGGGCATGCGAGAGGCCGTTTCGATGACACTTCCGGCAAACGAGATGAGAAAGGAAGACAAGGAGACGAGCGGCGAGAATGCGGAGCGCGTCCGGCGTCCGGGCTCGGGAACTGTTGGCACTGGCAGGAGAAAGAATCGGTCTGCAACCGCGTGCAACCGGACGACGCGCTACGGAGGGAAGAAAGCCCAGGCCTCTGGTCGGCAATTATCCGCACTTCGCTGTCCAGCGGTCGTGACCGCCTTAGCGTGCTAGCGCAGGACACTGTACATGGCATGACATACGGCCCAGACCGTCAACGGTTGTTAGAGCGAGCTGCCAACGCCACCGTCGTAGCCAAAGCGGGAGAGAGGGCAAGAAAGATCTCCCTGCTTTGGCCAAAATTGCCGCCGCATCTCCTAGGGGTAAGAGTCACGATGCCCACATTCGTGAACCTCGATGTTGCACAAGCACTACCCAGGCTGCGTCTTAAAAGTTGACGGAATCTCACACCCTTGCTCATATTGCGCATCTCACCTTCTCAAACCGGGGATGTGGTCGAGCATGGAAAGAGCCAAAAGAAGAAGCTCTTGGTTGTGTTACTGCTGTTAGTTGGTCGAGAAACAGGCTTTCGATTGGCCGTGCAGAGACATATCAATTTCCTCCTCGTCCACTTAGCGCCCAGGAGGCCCTTTTTCACTCGGGACGGATCGACCATACGTACGTACTTACGAAGGGGCGAAACGTTTCCAAGGCTATGCTTTTGCTTCAGCTCATGCACGGCCTACCGCACATTGAGCTGCGGCTGGATGGACTGCGGCTGGACCTCAGCTAACCTCCCCTTTTGCCGCATCTTAGTCGACGGCAAAGATGTCCGCGTCCCCAGCTGTCTACCACGTATATCCCGTTTCCATCCATGCTCCTCATTGCAGTAAGATAGATCTCATTTCATTTGCCCAAGACAAGGGTAAAACTAACATACGCCATCTCCCGCCAATCAAACCCCTCCACGAGCTTCCCAGCCGTCTTCTTCTCGGCGAAAGATCCGATCTAACAACCATCCCTTTTCCCAATCGTGCATGCAATAGATACGGGGCATGCGATGGAGAGCACCCTGTTCACGTACTGCCCCTGCATCCACTCCTAGCCCAACAATTCTCGACGACGCGCTTGCTTGCTCGGCGGTCGATCTGTCCAAAGATCTCGAACCTTGCCTCTCTGCCGCCGGCATCGACCAGCTCATTCATTTGGCTTCCAAAGCCCAAAGGACTTCACGTCTCTGACCGGCCAATGCGGACACGCACAGGCACGCTTCGCTCAGCTTCCACAATCGTCGCTTCTCGCCTCTTCCCACACCCCCTTTCCGCACCCACCCAATCGCAGCGGCCGGAGGCTCGTAAACCCTTTTTTCTTGTCCAACCGTACCAAAAAAGAACCCTTAGCTACTGCACAGTCACAGCTGTAAGCGAAAAGCAAAAAAAAGGAAGGCTCAGAAAATCATGGAAATGCCGCAAACAGGCGTGCTTTCTTGCGTCGAAACCCGACAGACGGACTCTCGGAAGATCCACCGGCAGCGCCGCGGTCGCTGCCGCTCCCAGCACAGGCGGATCGCCGAAACGTACCCCTCCCCCATGTCTGAGCCCTACGGGGCGCGCAGCTGCGGGCAGGGCGGCCGCGGCGGTGCTTCCGCGGAGAATTGCTTGTAGGGCGGCGCTGGTGCTGACTCGATGTCTGCATACAATATAGCATTAGGCGGCAGGATTTAGAGGAAGGGGAAAAAAAAAAAAAAAGGAACTTAACTGGAAAAAAGAGGATACGACGATGAAGCAGCCATATGTTGACGTGCGTCGGTGACGGTGTTGCTGGTAGTAGGGCTCGTAAAGCTCTGTCTCTCACTGCGTCGGAGCTGACTCCTCCTCCGCGCTGACTGATGATCCAGAACATTGGCACAACACCGGCCCAACGACCATCTCCACCAAGGAAAAACACATCGCCGCGAATCGGTGTGTGGAAACGTGCAGTTCACGCTTTGCATTTGGGGCTTTGAAGCTGACGTTAAGGCCGGCAGATATCACGGCTATGCTTGAGAAACCCCATGTTTGAAACCTCTCCACAGAGAGCGTCCCCTTCCTCCGCGTCTTCGGCGGGAGAGAGAAAAAAAAATAAAAACCTCGTAACCATCACGATCGTACCATTATCACGTCCTCTATCCCCTTTTCCCGGTGTGCCAGCGAACCGACCGCCCTGTCTACACGCCCAGCAGCCACAAGTCTAGAACTATATGAGCTACACACAGAAACACGTTGGGTACCCACTACCCGCGGGGCGGGACCCTCTCACCCCCACGGCACGGAGTATACCCGCGCAGAGGCCAGTCGCAAACGGCGCCCAGAAGCCGCAGGGTGAAACATGAAACAGGAGATGAAGAAGAACAAGCGTCAGTATAAGCATAGGCATACATTCACGCCACGCGGCAGAAAAGAATAAATGACAGTTCACCTATAAGATACGGCGGATCAGCAGGAGGGAGAGAGTGAAGGAGGGACGGAGAGTCATGGACACCGCGGAACGGCATTCCGCGCGGATCCTCTGTGGTCCTCTTTTTTTTTTTTTGTCTCAAATGTAAAAAAAGTTTTCGGGACCGGTGAAGAGTAGGAGGCAAGAGAGCACACGACACCAGTCAGGGAAAAAAAAAATAAAAGGGGGGACAGAAACGGTCTAGACTCTTTGTGCCCTGCAGCAATGGAAGGGCAAGACAAGGAAAAAAATAGAGAGGCGAGAGAGTGGACCACGTTCCCGTCGTGTGTATGTACGTATGTACCAAGCTGCGGGGTGTGTGAAGGTGGTGTTATGTCGAGTCATTGGAGTGCAGTGCGTCAGTAAGGGAAGGGAGGGAGCGGGCCGTGGGTTTAGTGTTTTTTTTTTTCTTTCCTGTTGCATTGCAGCCACACAACCAGCCAGCCAGCTGTGCCTTAATGGTGTGGGTTCAAGGGGGCTGCTAAGACGTAAGGCAGTGTAAGGACGTTGGACAAAAGTGTGGGTGAGGCGTTGCGGATGAGGCGTTCGCCCGAGTCCCGTAAGCACGTTGGCCATGTAAATCATTCCCCATCACTTTAGCCCCAAGGCGCGGATGTCGTCGGGTCGGGTCGGGTCGGGGGTGCGGGAGGGAGAGTGCGAGCGGCCCTACCCGACGATGATTGATGATGGAGATGCATGGGGCAGCAGTTCACCGCCGTAGTATAACTGGGTATGTGCGCTCGTGAAAAAAAAAATTAATTGTCGCAACGTCGTAGACGGGTACCTGGGTACCGGGACTACTTGCTCAGCTTTGCTTCCATCGATCTGGTCCTTCCGTTATTCTCCCTCCGCTTCGCCCTTCATGTCCACCCGCCCCCTTAGTTACCAGGGGCGTGGTAACGTTGGGGGTGATGAAGAAGAATAGAGCGTGCCCGAGCCAGACCCAGTACCCACAGGCTAGAACCTGCTCGAAATGCAAGCCCCCGCTCCCCACGACAGATAGTGGAATGGGTGGGGAAGAGAGGGCGTGTGCACGCGTGCAGTGAGCAAGTGTTCGGCGGGGAAACGGGTAGGCAAGCGATTAACACGTCAAAGGAAGAGACGCAGAAGACACACAGGCTTTCCACGAATTTTTTTTTTTTTTTCGTGGGATTCGACCCGCCGCGGCGGTTCCATGGGACCACGCGCACCCCTTCTCGCCCCATCAAACGCAAGTTTTTAAAAAGTAAGGTTGGGGAGTGGGAACCGGTCCGACACTCCCCGAATCGACAGGACGATAGGTAAAAATAGAGCCAAGACGGACGTTCAACGAACACCGGGAGAAGCCATGATGAAACGGATAGTGGGGAAACGGTGCCCAGTGAACGGAACGACAAACGTCAGCGTGAGAAGAAATGCTCAAAAAGGACGGAGCTAAAGCACAAAACTCCAAAGGACTTCATCATTTTTTTTCTGCCTTGCCGTCTCTCCCTTGAATGCCAGTCTAGCGATGCGAACATATACCATCCCTGCTGCAAGTTCATGAAAAGCTGCTAAGGAGAGACATGCTAATATCCGTTCCTACACCCTTCCTGAAAGAAGAGTTACAATGTGTTTGCTGCGTGTGGCCGATTCGTCCAGGTGTTCGTTGCTGATGATGTCGATGAACAAAACGTTATGCTGATGGCCATCTCCCTCTCCGTCATTTGACCAAACCTCCATCCGACCCGGACAGATTTGTCTGGTGAAACAGCAAGTGCTCTCCCCCCTTATGCCTATGAACATTTTGTGCAAGAAAAATAAGAAGATAAAAGAAGAGGGAGAGAGAAGCCACAATCCCAAAAAGCGTCTTTTAGTTCCCCAGCACGACCCTGTTTCCCCAGGCGTGTCCCCAAATGCGTGCGTGAAATGCCCAATTAAACCCCAAAGCGACATAAAGATTCAGGTCCAAAAGGGGAACGATGAAAGAAGAGGTGGCGTCGAAGGTGAAGAAGTGATGATGCGACGTAAACCCAAAGCCCTCCGGCGCCGTGCCCAGCAGAAGTAGTAGTAGCAGCAGTAGAAGGCCCAAACCAAATCCGGCAACCCAATGCATGTGATGTTCTTGCTCTTAATCTTTGACCGGCCCCACGTTGTTGATCAAGAAGGATGGTTTAGCGTTAACCGGTGCCTGGTGCGGTGGCGGCTGCTGCTGCTCTCCGCTCGCGGGCCTGGTTCTCTTTCTCCTCGGCCAGGAAGTCGGCCCAGTCTTTCCAGACGACCCACTCAGGGCTGTCCGGATTGAGGCTGCGGAGCATCTGGTCGATCTTCTGAGGGTCCTCGTTCCAGGTGAAGGGCTGGGCGGAGGCCTGGTCTTCGGCCACGCTCCCGCGGCTGCCGGACGGGTAGATGCTGGACGCCGGCCTCTCATCGACTCTTTCCCGGGGGTTGGGACAGCCCCTGGCGCTGGCGTCGTCGGGAGACAGGATGCTGGAAATGGACATGTTGTGCATCCTGCGCGGCTGCTGGGCAGTGGCCGGGGATGACACGGACGGAGAAGGCGACGACGCGGTGGAGTGCGTCTGAGGAGAGGCGGCAGGCGTGGGCAGGCCGGTTGTTGATGACGAGGCGGCCATGGGGCGGGTCGACTGAGAGTGGTTCGATGTTTGAGGAGTCTTGTGTTGAGGATTGGCAGACATGACGCAGGCACGCGACTGTATCTGGAGAAGGAGGGACTCGGAGGGAAATGGGGGAACGGCAACGGCCTGGGGCGGGATGGCTGATGTAGGGACGGGTAGCTGGGGAGGGGAGCGGTAGGACAGAATGGCTAGATATACTTTGTCCTTGCATCTGGCGCAGCCGCTCTCTTGCTCATCCTCGATGCGCAGCAGGCAGGACAGAGCACACCACGCCGTGCGACCAGCTCCGTTGCGCGCACTGAGCCATAGGCCGCTGGATGCAGATTTATTCTCACAGCAAACTTACCCACCGCGCAGCCGGGCGGGGCCTGACTCGCGGCCAGGGTGCTTGGGGCGCATGGCATTGCCTCGCTTTTTGAAGCGGGCAGCTCCCTTGCGTAGGTCGGGTTGCCAGGTGCCAGCGCGCGTCCAGCCGTGCGGGATGCGGCAGGGGGGGCGTGAACCTTCTTTTCCCTCCAGCACTGGCACAGCGCCGTTGTTGACCGCCTTGCCTCGGCACTTCCGCCCGACGTGGGCATGGGGCGTGGACATGGGCAGGGCATGGGTGTGTGCGTGCGCGCGCGCGCCCTCTGCATTCGGGGAAAAGCGCTGCCTGCCATTCCGCCATCACGCCCGGGCCGCAGCACGGAGGCAAACGCTGCAGGCTTACATCAGTAGCCCACCCGGCGTTGCTTCTTCGGCGCGGACGCGCATTCGCGCGCTCCCAGGGGGGGATGGGGGGGGGGGGCTCCACCCGGGGGGATCGTGCCAGCCTAGCGTGCAGAATCGGTGGGTGAAGAAGACCAAGGCGAGGGCACTTCGCGCACGCTGAGTCCAGGGCAGCGAAGGCGGCTGCCATCACGCACACGACCGGGCGGGACGATCGACGGCAGCGATGGCTGACATGCAGCCAGTGGGTGATGTTCGGGTGACAGCCCGCTGCCGCCGCGCAGGGGGGACCAAGGGCCGGGATGGGCGAGCGAGGTTATCGCGCAGCCCACCGTCCAGCGTTCAGCGTCCAGCGTCCAGTGTCCAGCGCCCACCGGCCAGGGTGCCAGGCTCCCTGCAGCGTGTCAGCGGGGAAACCCCACTGCCGAGATCCGCCTGCCAGAGCGCGCACAGCGTGCACAACTTCGCTTAACGCCTGGGCTGAGACGGATGCGAAACGCCGTGCGTTTACGACAGCCCGTTTCGCTGTCGGCCAGGGCGTGAGGCTGAGGCTGGCCGCTCGCTGCGTGTGGATGCCGGCCGCCACGCCATCCAGCGGAGCGGAAGCTCGCGCCGCGCCCGGCCGTCCCGCCCGCGGTGACACGGCGGAGCCCACCGGCGATTGGCGGCGGCGGCGGGGCGCAGTGACCAGACGCCAGACGAGCCCCCTTCCCCCTCTCCCCCCCCCCAATCCCCTCCCGTAGTTGCGCCTGCGTCTGGCGCCTGGAGCGGTGCGGCGGCGGCCACGAGCGCGACCTGCGATCAGCGATCCAGCGGTTCTGGCGGCGCATGAAAAGCGTAATTATGAAGGCCGTATTGGTGGCGGAGCGGACCAGACTGGCGGGATGCAGCGTAAACTCTCTTCAGGGCAGTCCCCCGATCGGAAACGTCAAGGGCCGGTCAGGCTGTGATGGAAGGGAAACTGTCAAGAAGGCAGATGCCGCCGCTAGGCCGCTGGAGAACCGTTGCGCTGGCTGCGGCTTGCCAGACGACAGCGATCGGCGCGGGAGGCAATGGACGGGATGGGGCGGAGATACATCCGCGAGCTCGGGATGGGAGAGGGCGAGCGGCGCCCCTGATGGAGGTGATGTTGGCATGACGGCGTACTGTGTGTGCAATGTGTGAGCTGTCGGCGGGCGGCGGGCGGCGTGCGGCGTGCACGTCAGCGCGGCAGGAAGGGCCATCTGCAGACGCAAAGAATGCTGGAAAAAGAAACCACAGGCGTTCGCTGCGGGAGTCAGGTCGTCGGGCCGCGTCGCCTGGCGGGCGCTTGGGGCTGCGGGCTTGGGCAGCATTTACCGCGCGGAAGGGCCGGCTTTCGAGCACGGGGCGGGCGGACCGGACGGGTCTGCACATCATCTTGGGCGCCCCGTCCGCCAAGGCAGGCCTGCTCAGGGGCAGGTTTGGGAGGGGGGGAGGGAGGGAGGTCGGTCGGCCGGTCGGTCGCAACGGCATCGCACAGCGCGGCTTGGAGGAGGACAGGCGTCCCGGCGGGGTGGAAGCTCGGGGCGGGCGGCGGACCCTGGAGCGGTCGCGGGCGCGGGCTTCGACAGCTAAATTGGCTCGAGTTTGTCCGGGGTGGCAATTCACGTGTCTATCAGGAGAGACGAGGTAAAACAGGCGCTCATCCCGCCTCGACTCCGCGCTCGTCCTGGCCAACAAGTGTCGCCATCCAAAAATTGCCGCGCAGGCTCTCCCCCTCCGGACTGGCACGACGCCGACCGCGGCTGGGCTCGCTGCAGGCCGAAACCCAAAGATCCCAGGAGCATGGAGCGACCGAGCAGGAGACGACGGCGTGACGTCAGGACTCGGCGTCTGGCGGTGATTCGGGGCGACGTGGCTGGCTGCAAGAAGCTGGAGCGCCTTTTGGGAGTGGAGCTGGGCGGTGCGGCATGGCCACCGGGGATGCGGGAGCGGCTCTGTGCGCGTGGGTTAGTGGGTTAGTGGGTTAGTGGGTGGGTGTGGTGAGTGGGTGGTGGGCAAGGTGGTGAAGACGCAGACGCAGACGCAGACGCCGATGCCGACGCAGGGACGCTCTGACCTGTGGAGGCATGCGCGCCGCCCTGTACCTGTGCCTGTGCCTGTGCCTGTGCCTGTGTCTGTGTCTGTGTCTGGGTCTCGGAGGTGCGGCGCAGGCGACACAGCGCGACGCCGGTGCCGGTGCCTACGCCTGCGCCTGCGCCTGCGCCTCTGCCTCTGCCTCTGCCTCTGCCTCTGCCTCTCTACCCGCGGGCGGAGGCCCGTGGGATGGTACATGGGCTGTGGACTGGACGCGGTGCCAGCGCCGGACTTTTTGCAAGCAAGGTGAGTGAGTGAGTAAGAGGCCAGACAGGGCAGGCAGGTCGAGCTGGCGGGCAGCGGGCAACGGGCAGCGGCAGGGGACAGGGCTGTGTCCGGAGGTGAGGGTTTGCGATGCTGGCTGGCTGGCAGGCAGGCTGGCTGGCTTGCGATGCGATGGAGATTGCGATGGTGATGAAACGGCAGCCCGCGATCCAATTCGGTCGAGTCGAGTCGAGTCGAGTCGAGTCGAATCGAGTCCGTGGCACAGGCACAGGCGCAGGCAGGCGCAGGTGCAGGCGTTGGCGTTGGCACAGGCAGCAAGACGGAGCAGGGCAGTCGCAGGCTTCCGAGCGAGCTCGAGCGCTATCGCCACTACCGCTACCGCTACTGCTACTGCTACTGCTACTGCTACTGCTACTGCTACTGCTACTGCTGCTTGTGCTGGCCGCTACGTAGTACTACCATGCCTGGCTGCCCGCCTGCACGTCTGCCCTCCTCCGCGCGCGCCGCTCCTCCCCGGCGATTCAGTCGCTCTGGCACCGGTTCCGACACTGACACGCAGAGGCCGACACCACGCCGGCGAGACACACCACCACACCCAGCGCAAAACAGACTGGTCCTGACCTAAACAGCCCTCCTGACGCACCGGCAGCCTCTCCGCCCATCCTCATCTGCCGCCTGAACCAACGCCAGATCTGATTCCCGCCTTGGCTCGCGCCGCGCCCGCCTCCTCCCGCCCACGCTAGTGGCTTCCGATACGAAGTACCCCGGAACAGGCACCCCCCCCACTCCTTCAGCCTCTCCCATCTGCCTTCGTCCTCGCCAACCATGTCCTCCGCGCCATCAGCCATGCCGGATGCCGTTGGTCTCCCTCATGTCCGCCCGCGGCCGCCGCCTCTCTCCGCTCCGCCGTCGCCCTTTACTCGCTGCACTTCCAGCGCTGCTCCGGCCTGCTGGGCTCCTGCGCTCCTGGGCCCTTCGGCCCCGGAGCCCCGGATTGGAGAGGAAAGGCGCTGTTCGGCAGACGACTCAGCTTCGCAACTCCCGCGCCCAGGCCTCCTATCGTATGCTTTGGCGCCAGCTGCCGCCACTCGCCTGCCGCCCTCCGCTAGAATCGCGGCCTCGCTGCTCGTTCTGCGTCCTTTTCCGCCCAAACCCCGCCGGCTGGACCTGATCGGCGCCGCGAGCTCCTGGCGAGTCTAACCTGCCCTGAGACACTCTATTTCGCACCCTCCGTTGCTGCTGGAAGGAGGAGTGGAAGCCGTGCAAAACTGTCATGAAGAGATCCGCCGCCCTAGCAAGCATCCGCTCTAGCTGCTATTCCGCGTCACCTAAAGTTTCACAGCCAATCCAAGCGCCGGTGCCCCAGCCGCATCCGGCAAGCACTGAGGTATGCTTCGTTTTCTCGTCATGATGCCTGTCCGTCTGATCCGCGTCGCCTGAGACCACTAACGCGCGCTTTGCCATTCCATCCAAATGAGAGAGCAGTGAGGAGGACATGGACGCCCGCGCCAAGTCACTTTAAAATCTTGTCCTGCCGCGTCCAGAACTCCCCATCGCTCGCCTGGCTGACTCACCCCTCCGTCTGGTCCGCCGCAGCCACTTGCCCTACTGCGGAGTGAAGCTTTCCGCCGGGACCCCCATAAGAGCGAAACCCCGAAGCTTCCCCAGCCGCGCCCACGCTCTCCTCATTGGCCGACCGCTGTCTCTCGTGCTCTGCTCCTACTGCAAGCCCTAGTGCCACACACCAACTCGCTCCGCCACAGCAGAGTATCAAGGCGCGTCCTCTGCTGTCCAAGCCCCCGTCCCAATTGGCCCTGCGAGCACTGCGTCTGCTGCCTCCTCCAGGCTGACCCTGCACCACCTGTACGATCAATGAGCAACTGACCACCAATTGCCCCCATCCCTTTCGCGCGCCACATTGCTCCTCTGTTCCTTGCATACTCCTCAACAATCCAATTCATGACTGGCTGGATAAAGGTACCCGCCCTCCCGGTGCGGTCCCCCAAAAGTCTGATTTACCAGCCTTCGTCTTCCACCACGTCACCCAGCACGACAGGCCTCTTATGCATGCGGACGAAAGACGAACGAAAAGGCGTCTCTGGGCCCTTTGTTTTACTCTGGCGATGTCGTAACCTTTTCTATTTTTCTGCCTCTGCAGCGCTTTGGCTTTTTTTCTCGTCTGATATCCACCCCGCATCCAGACTCGGACCACGCGGCCACGCCTGGTGGGAGGGGTGCGCTGCTGGAAGATAGCAAATGCAAGAGTTGTCTGACAGTCCAAAGTCCATGCTGAGCTAATGTCGTGAAGCAGGAGGCATCTTCCCGGTAAGCGTGAAATGCCAACTGTGCGCTGTTGCCTACTTGGTCGCATTCCGCGGCATTATTTCTTCCGAATATCCTCAATTGAAGGACTTCGTACCGCCCAGCTGGGAGAGATGGTTTGTTTGGGATTCTCGGCCTCACCGGACATCCCGGTCACTCTCATATTCTCAGCGTAGCCCTCGGATGCGGCTAGTCGGCCCAGACTACGAGTATCGGCATGGTCTCCAAGAAGAGTGCTCGTCGCCCTGCCGGTCCGGACTGGGTAGGATGGGCCGAGAACCCAGCCCTCCGACAAATGCTACCATCCCTCAAGTCGACGTATGGGCCGGCATGATACGAGAAGCAAATTCCCAAACGAGTGGTCGCTCAACATCAGGGCTGCGGCTTTTACCTACCTGAAATCCTGATTTTTTTTTTCCCCCCCGTCTGGTCAGGAGGCCGAGGGCTGATTGTTCGACGGCACTTTCTCCATAAGGGCATCCTTCATCCAGCAACTCGGGTTCGTCTCAGGCCAGCGGTGCCCTAAGCCACACATGTTCAAAACGGTCGCCTTGCAGAAATCCAATGCCTCCCACCCCGGTTTTCTTCACAGCCCACCATTACGCCGCACCTGGGCAGCCCACGCCCCGCCCCCCGTCTCGATAACAGCGGCCGCGTCCTCACAGGCGTCCAAATCAGCGATTAATATACGCCACGCGCGCACACACACACACACACCAAACTCTTTGGCGCCGTGGTGAGTAATCAACGAAACGTGTCCGTTCCAGACACGCAAGGCAAATGCCGCTCCTGAGAAGGAAGCGCCATGCCCTTGTCAAGTCTGGGTTGTCTCACCCCCGATTCCAGGGACGTTATCGAACACTACAAACAAGGCATCCACACTGCCCGCCTTCCAGATATTGCATGCTTCTCATCACACGCATGCGCATTCTCTTACGTGCTAGTGGTCACGAGATTGGCGCTAGATGCGGGGCAGATATATTGATCTACCCGGCGTCCCGCTGTTCACACAGGCTCGAGGGGCAAAAGTCTGTGAAATCGTCTTTTCTTTTTCCTGCTCCCGCCGCCACTTCCCTCATCATACACAGCAGCGGGAACGTCGGAGACTGATCCGACTTGACCGCGTGATCTGTGGGAAGGCGAAGAGAGGAAGGGCTGGATGACTGGATGAGACTTCTTCCGCGTGCGTTTTCTCTCACACACTCCCAGCCTTGCTTATGATATTATTCGGCCCGTTCGAGAGGACGCCGTCTCAGCGTGTGATTGCAGAATCAGGTTTGTCAACGGAGCTTGATCTTGATGCCCAATGCCCAGAGTTGAGTCAGCCTGGGGGAAGCGTCGAGCAATGCTACCCACGTAACTAGCACTTCGCACGCACATGACTGCATACGGACTCAGCTTTTCCCACCAACACTGTATGACTGAGGCTGTAGCCCAAGGGAACCATTGAGCTAATCTTAACATATCGGCGCAGACAACGCCCTAAACGAGCTGTCGAAGGACCTCCAATGAGATGATGGGAATGGAGCCTCGTTACGCCGTCATCTGTCAAAGCGCTGCATTGACCCGATGTGACAAGCGGGAGAGCAGCTCTTGTGCTACGGTTCCATGTAGCATGATCTTCCTGTACAATCATTGCCAATCTTTTCTCAACGGCACAGCGCCACGACCCGACGATCCTTGGTGTACCTCGCACCTCGGCAGTTTCAAAGGCCGCAAACTGCCGGGTTGCAACGGAACCTCAACACCTCACAAACTACTTGATACAGTACCACGATCTCATTATCACTCCAGCTCCATCTAAAGTTGTGACCGATCAAGTAAAAAGAAAGGGGGGGGCAAAGCATAAAAAAAACACGCAAAGAAGCCCGTCACACCGTGCCAACCAACCAACGAACCATGCCCACCATCCTCCAAACCCTCCACTACCTCCGCCTCCGCCTCACCGTCGGCCTAATCCGCCTCCTCCTCCGCATCCGCCAAGGCAGACCGTCCCTCACGGGCTCCCCGCACATCCTCCACCTCCCCTCCCGCGACCCAACCCGCACCATCCCCGCGCACCTCTACCTTCCGCCCGACGCGCCAGCCCCGACGCCGCTCCTCCTCAACTTCCACGGCTCCGGCTTCGTCCTCCCCATGCACGGCAGCGACAGCGCCTTCTGCGCGCACGTCGCGGCCCACACCCCCTACGCCGTCCTCGACGTCGCCTACCGCCTGGCGCCGGAGCACCCCTTCCCGGCCGCGCTGCACGACGCGCAGGACGCGCTCGCCCACGTCCGCGCCCGCCCGGCCCAGTTCGACGCCGCGCGCCTGTCCGTGTCCGGCTTCTCGGCCGGCGCCAACCTCGCGCTCGCGCTCGCGCTCGCCGGCGTGGACGTGGTCGCCGGCGACGGCCCGGCGGCCGCCCTCCGCTGCGCCGTCGCCTTCTACCCGCCCACGGACCTGGCGCGCGACCCGGCCGCCAAGGTCGCGCCCGACGCGGAGCTGGGCCGCCGCAAGGCCATCCCGCCCGCCCTGGCGCGCGTGTTCGACGCGTGCTACATGCCGGACGGCGTGCGCAGGGACGACCCGCGCGTGTCGCCGAGCTACTTCGTGGCCGGGCAGGGCAGGTGGCCGCGCGAGGTGGCGGTGCTGACGGGAGCGGGGGACTCGTTGGCGTTGGAGGCGGAGGGGTTGGCGGGGAGGTTGGAGAGGGAGGAGGAGGGCGTGAGGGTGACGAGGAGGCGGTGGGAGGGCGTCGGGCACGCGTGGGACAAGGGCGCCAAGGAGGGGAGCGTGGAGGAGAAGGCGAGGGATGAGGCGTACGCGGTGGCTGTGGAGGTGCTGAGGAGGAGCTTGGACGGGTAGCGTGGTGGTGGGAATGGGCCTGGCTTCCAGTTTGGTTCGTCAGGTCAGCGGGATGTTGGACGGGGGACCGCGTTCCCTGCACGTGGATGGAGGGGGGAACCAGCATCTGTCATGCCACTGTTTGTTTGTATATATCCTGAGCAACATCCGGATCAAAGTAAGATATTCGTGTTGATGGGGTACTGGTATTTTGAGACGATTCTTTAGTGGTATATCAAAGCGTGGCGGACTGCAGCCCAGTTCGTCGCTGTTCACTGCAAAGACAAAAAGTTTATGTACGCAAATATCTCTCTTATCATTCTAGCTAAATGATAACAGTGTAGCCAGGGAGCCAATTTCCATCAATTGTCCTCGACGTTCACTGAGGTCGTTCGTTTATCCGCGGTGATTTAGTTGACTGACCACTGGCTGCTAGTCCACTACTTGTTACTAGTCTTTCACAGTTTGCTTGCCAGCAGAGTTTTGGTATACAGTTGCTTTGAAATATTTACATTCTTTCGTCGCTGCTTTCATAGAGTAGTCGAGCAGTTGTATTGTTTCCCGTTTATCACAGCAGCTCTAGCGCGTAGCTCGTGTTCAGCTTGTCTTGCCACTCAAGAGTATAGGCTATAGCGAGAAGCGCGGTAGCAGGCTTCTTGATATTGCACAAGGGATTCAATTACCAATATAGTGTAATTAGCACTCTTCAAGCCGGCTCGAACATACTGCTGCATATGCGTATCGGTACGGCCGAGAACTACCTGAAATGGTGCCCAAAATGTCAATTATGCGCAACGAAACGCCATCGGCCATATGGAGAGCTACATCCAATACACGAGCCGGCCGCCCCAAGAGAGATCCAAACTATGGGCTTTGTCGTAAAACTACCCCCGACAAAGAAGGCTTACGACACCCTTTTAACCGTAACCTGTAAGGTTACTAAGGAAGTCCTGTTGCTCAAAGGAAAGGAAAATTGGGGAGTGGAGACGTGGGCGGACCGATACGTCAAGGCTATACTATCCCACGGATGGGGCCTACCACGCATTCAAATCACGGATCGGGATCCCCGCTTCACATCCAACTTCTGGAAGCAAGTTTGTCAAAAGCTGGGAATTGCCCAACATATGACCACAGCCTACCACCCACAAGCGGACGGACAGAGCGAACGCACAAACCAAACGGTGGAAATAGCTATACGCTACCACGCAACAACGTTCCCAGACAGCGAATGGACGGAGCTATTCCCGCTCACTCAATGCCGAAGTTTTTAAAAAAAAAAAAAAAAAACCTCACACCAATCCTTCAACAACCAACCGTGTCGAGACCTTCACACGCTGCAAAAGAAAAAGGAGATGACCGCACCAGGGGTCGAACCTGGAATCTCTTGATTCGTAGTCAAGCGCCTTGCCATTGGGCCATGCGGCCAGTTCATCATTGACTGGATTGATTTTCCGGTGATCGATAAAAGATTTGTCGCGCCAAAGTATCATATAACAATAATACCGTGGAAACGGGATTCGATCGAAATACATTGATTGCCTTTGTGTGGAAGAAAGTTCTTTTAGCAATGTCACCTAGGCATTGTCTTGGTACACAATCCAGAAGATCAATGAAAGAGGGATTGCTCTGTACTGTTTGCCTGAAATTTTTGAGACCTAATAATATAGCGTCTACTGATAAAGAGTTCTTATAGAAGTTTTTTGCCAATCGAGTGAGATGAAGGTGCATTGGAAGTGTCGTTACAACTGATACTCATGTTGAAGGTGTCTAGCACATTGCTTGACGCAATTTTCTTATCATACTTCACTCCTTTCTTTTGCTCGGATTACTTTGTAGTACTCCAACTGCCCTGGAGATCCATCTAAACCATGCGATCCCACTTAGCTCAATTTTCGTTCGCTAGTATTGAACCCATTGGGCTAGCTGAAGCATTCCATCAGCCAATCAGCTCGCAGCTTTAGCTCACTTGGGAGAGCGCCAGGTCAGTACAGTACCATTGCGAGTGTTCTCCTGCAAAGCTGTATCACTAACATCTCACGCAGACTGAAGTCCACTTTAGCCAACAGCATCACAATCTGTGCGGTATCTGGAGGTACTGTGTTCGATCCACAGAAGCTGCAAGGCCGTTTGACAGCCTTACCCGTCCTAGACCGGTTATCAAGCTTTCATTTTGCTCCGTTGTTGCGGTAGTTGAAAACTTTTTGCGGCGGTGATCCGTGCGCAGAGGACGCTACTGCGGAGGACGCTGGCAGGATTGCGGAAGTTGGTTGGTTGGTGGACGCGGCGCTTGAGGAGCGCTGACTATTGTAGCCCCTCGTAGTAGATTCTTCTTGCTGGAGAACGTTGTGCCATTCCATTCGTAGCAGGTGGCAGAGTTGCGGTACCGTAGGCGGATTACATATCGTAGTCGCGCAGACATAGCTGGGTACGTCGAGCGCGGGAATCGAAACGCTGGATTAAGTGAGAAATAAATATTTTGGCTTCTGTAGGAAGCTGTGCTTGTGTGTGAACTGCAGTGGAGTACTCAGGCCGTGATTTAATCAGGAGCAGAAGACTTCGCCGTCCGTTCCAACTCAAGCTATCGTGCTGCAAGGAGGTGGGCTGTCTTCCGCTGGACGTAAATGTTGAACATGTGCCATGCTGATTACGTCCAGACAGCTAGCTCACCTGCTCATAAGCCAAGATATACGCGATAGGGTACTATTGGTAAAGCGTGCATGCACAAATCCAAACATGCACTTTCCAAAATTGGGTGCTTCCGCAGCTTCCTCCAGTGACGTCATTCACCACGTCCTTCCAGTTCCGAACACCAGTTTCGACTGCAGGTGGCCCGAGCTTTAGATCTTCATGTTGACCTCTGCGCACCTTCGCGGCTTCACATCAACAACACCAACAACTCCGCACCCTCTTCGCCTTCTACGCCGGCCACGATGGCGTACAACAAGAGGACCCTGGCGGATCCCGCCATGCTTGCTAAAATCGACCAACTCTTCGCATGCAACGTAGGCAGCTACATTCCCCTGCCGCAGATCGTCGTCGTTGGCGATCAGTCCAGCGGCAAGTCGTCCGTCTTGGAGGGTCTCACTCAACTGCCCTTCCCTCGTGACAGCGGCCTCTGCACCCGCTTCGCGACGCAGATCACTTTCCGCCGCTCTTCGACCACGTCCATTTCGATCTCCATCATCCCCGGTGATGACGCTGACGAGAACCACGTCGACACCGTTTGTGCCTTTCGCAAGGACAACATCACCTCGCTTGATCCAGAGACTTTCGCCGAAGTCATGAAAGAGGTTCACAACGTTATGGGCATCGAACCACCCAAGACGTTTAGCTCTGATGTCCTTAGTGTTGAGATCACCGGTCCGGAGCAGGACCACCTCACCGTCATTGACGTGCCTGGAATTTTCCAGCGCACCACTAAAGACGTCACCACCAAGGCCGACATCGACTTTGTGAAGGCCATGGTCTTTGCTTACATGAAGAACCCTCGTTCCATCATGCTCGCCGTGGTTCCCGCTAATGTAGACGTCGCGACGCAGCTCATTTTGGAGATGGCCGAGGAAGTCGACAACGAGGGCCAGCGAACCCTGGGAGTCCTGACCAAGCTTGACCTTGTGGATAAGGGAGCGGAGAAGCACGTCGAAGATATGGTTTTGGGACATGCCCATGCCTTGAGCTTGGGATGGAGCGTTGTCAAGAACCCGGGCCAGCAGGACCTGGGTAACCCCGACTTCGATCGCTACGAGGACGAGGCGACCTTCTTCAGCACGGTTGCACCCTGGGATTCTATTCCTAAAGCCCGCGTTGGAGTTGAAGCTCTCAGGCACCGCCTACAGGACATCTTGGCTAACCACATCCGTCGGGAGTTCCCTAAGGTCAGTGTCCTCGTTCCTTCATACCTACCATATTAATTACACTTTGTTGAATAGGTAAAGGACGAGCTTCTCAAGAAGCTGGAACAGGTCAAGCATCAGTTAGAGTCCATGGGACCCAAGCGAGACACGCCGGCCGAACAGATGCGCTTCCTCATTGAAGTGTCCATGCGCTACCGGTCCATCGTGGAGCAGGCGATTCACGGCAGGTACAACTACGAGTGGTTCAATAACCCCAATCTGAGGGTTGCCAACCGTGCTGTCCGGCGTGACGAGATATTCTCGGACGACTTCGAGAGATTTGGCCACACGTATCGCTGGGAGAGTAGGAAGGATGGCACGAAGCCGGCTTCTGGCAGCAATGTTTTCAGGGCTCCTGGTAATCAGACGCTCCAAACCAAGACTCCCACGATGGCTTCTGCCCCGTTCACCTTCGGCGGCTCATCTGCGTCCACTGGACCCCAGATGTCCAACACATCAGTCAGCCCCGGCAGCGCCCAGGTACCCACCTCAAAGTCCGTTTTCGACCAAGATTTCCTCAGCGGACGCAACGTGTGTGAGACCAGGAAGCTGCGTTGCACTGACTTGGCCATCCTCGACTTGATGCATCCATCGAGGACTTTGACGATGCCAGAGGAGGGACTCATTAGGTGGATCGATGAGGTCTTCAATCGTTTTCATGCTTACGAGGTGGGCAACTATGATCCCGCGCTCCTTTCAACCATCTTCGAGCGCCAGGCACAGCGTTGGGACAGCCTTGCATTCGGCTACATCTCCGACATCGCTACGATTGCGAGCGATTTCTTGAAGGACCTCCTCGAGGAAGTCTGTCCAGACAAGGAGGTCTGCGCTCGTATCGACGCCATTCTCGTCGACAAGGTGCGGCCCTTGTACGAGAGGGCCTTCCAGCAGGTCCGCTTCATCATGGAGGTCGAGCATTCCAACATGCCGCACACCGTGAACCACTATTTCAACGATAGTGTCCAGAAGGAGAAAGTGAAGCATTTCCATTTTGTGCAGTTTCCTGTCATATGTTTTCGTTCACACTGCTGACATTGCTCCCAAGAACAGACGCCAGCATCGCCTGCAGGACGCGATCGCGTCAAAGTCGCTCTTCGACGACCCCAGCCGGCCGACCATCTCGCTGGAGAGCCTCTCGCAGATCCAGGAGCATATGAACAACAATGAGCACGTTATCCGCAACATCCACGACATCCTGAAGTCGTACCACAAGAGCACCCGCAAGTCACTCGTCGACACGATCGTTCGGCAGGCGGCCATGCACCTGCTCATCACCGGGCCGGTGACTCCGCTCCAGGTCTTCTCGCCCAACCTGGTGGCTTCGATGTCGGAGGAGCAACTGGACAGGATCTGCGGCGAGGATCAACTGACGAAGAAAAGGCGCAGCCAGCTGGTCCAGGAGCTGAAGGGCCTGGAGCAGGGTCGCGAGATCCTGTTCTAGAAAACGAAGGGGGCCCAAATAACGACCGTCTGAAACCTCGCCTTGCGTTTTGCTGGATGGTGCTTTAGCCGGAAATCCAAATCACATGGTAACCTCGGACTCGGATCAAACGGACGCCGACGGTTCTCATTTTTTTTTTTTTTTGGAAGGGACGGAGGCGCTGTTCAGTTATAATCGGGAGACGAGGGAAAGGTGGTTCTACATTTGGTTCAGTTGGACACCAGTTTCTTGGTTGTCCCCTTCGCTTCCCTTCTTCTTCTTCTTCTTCACATGGTGGATCTTCTCTTTTCTTTTTCAATGCAGGGGTATGTAGATCTGGACGGTTCCTGAGTCGCCCGCAGGGGGGTAAAGGACTATCGGCACGGGACCATGTCCCGCGACTCTTTACCCGCGCCACCCGCTTGGCCCGAAGAATTGACGTAGTATTTCGGGCCTCAATGATTGTGACGACTTGTGCATAAGGTGTCTGAAGCTGAGAAGATAACGAAACGACAGTGCGGTCCGACTGTTCCCAAAGCTGCCAGTCTATCCCCTCTCTGGAACAAATCCGAAGGATCCGAAGTGCGGGACGGACGGACTGAGATCTCTACCGGTCAAATCCTACGCACCAGGATCGGTATCTATGGACCAGCTTCGCAAATCCTTGCGACTTACATTCTAGATTGAGAAAAGAAAAAAATAAAAAAAAAATCCCAGAGCCCGCGGTAAGGGTGAAGAGAGAGGCTTAGGGCATGCTGAGGCGTTTACCGGGAAGCAGTCACACCGCACCCGGAACGGGGCCCCTCTTCAGGGTCCTCCAGACTGACTCGAGAAAGAAAACCACGAGCGCACGCACGCACACATCACGGCGCATTTCCAGCCCACCGGAACTCACCAACGGCCCTCCCCTCCCCCCTTATCACCAGCAAACCCGACTATGGGCGCTGCGCCAATTAATCAGAGGCAAAGGTCGATCCCCAGTGGCATCCGCCATTTCCACGACCTTCCGTCGCAGCGACCACCACCTCCCCCGCGTTTTTTTTTTTTTTTTTGAATTTCCGGGTGGGTGGTGGTGTCTGGCGCCTCCCCTTCTGCCTGCGTCGGAGATCACTCCACGCACATCCCTGCCGCGGAGCCCCTCTGCCGTTAGACAGACAGACGAACGGAAGGGAAGAAGAGACAGTAGCAATAATACACACACGGTGCCCGTGCGACTCGGGACCACACCAACGCCAAGGATCCCCCCCGGGCCCAATTTGCCCCATTCCCTGGCGCCGCGCGTCTGGCGCCATACGCGCAGAATAAAAAAAAAAGGCAGGTCGAGAAAAAAAAAATAAACGTTAAAAATGGATCAGGATTCCGACAAGGCGGGAAAAGCAGGCCAGCAGGGAAGGACGAATGGGATGACAGCGCGATCCCTGCTAATGGCTTTTATATCTGAGGAGCGCGCGCGAGAGAGAGAGAGAGCGCTACGGGGGTTACGGGAAAACGGTGCTGATTCTTCCTTCATCTTGCTTATCCTACCCCCCCTCCCTGGTCCTGTCGCTTATCCCTCCCCCCGCCGTTAGCTGATTCTTCTTCTTCTTCCTCTTCTCCTGCCCCGGCACCTGGAAATCCCGCGCACTTGGGATTACCGCTAATTCTCGCAATTGTGGCTTGAAGGAGGGCCGCGCGCGCTCCCCCGCGGCTTGGGATTGGACGGAGCCGGGGGCTTTGGGCCCTGGGAAAAGCGCCTCTCTCTCTCTCTCTCTCTCTCTCTCTCTCTTCTCCCTCCCGCGTGCACCCGCCGGTAGATACGAGCCGATACGAACCGACAACGCCGCCGCGCGATTTGCTCAGCAAGTGCGCCCCTTATTCATCCGCGCTAACGAGAGTTCGCTGGCGGCAGCGGGCCGCGCGCGGTACGTACCGCAGCATTTCAGCCCGCGCGCTTTCTTCGACCGTGGAGCGGTTTGGGTTGTTTGCGGCGGTGATGTACGTTAGGGGAGCGCACTTTGCTTGCCCTAATTTTTTTTTTTTCCTCCCCGGTCACTCTTTCCATTCGAAAGGTGGATGTGACGACAAGGCGTGGTGGTGGGCCTCGTGCGATGGATGGTGCATGCCGCGCTGCGGGAAATCGGGACGCACTTCCGGGTATGAAGGGCGTGGGACGCTGCGCCGTTATACACCAGGTTTCCGCGCGTCTTAGGCGCATAGAGCTCAGGTGAGTGCCATACAGTGAGTTGTTTGTGAAGTCTTCAGGCCGGGCGATGTGATGTTGACCACGTTAAAGTCAGGTGAGGCCAGCAATTGGATGCTGCGTGGGAAGAGCGGTGTCGTTAATATGCACAGCCGTCACACGAAACCTTGAGAATCCTTCCGGGGGCCTTTTCCATGATCAAGCGGTCAAGGAGTGACCAGGGCTTTACAGCAACGCAGAAGGAAACATGGCCGGTGAGAAATGAGACAGATGCAAATTAGCCGCCGCGAGGTCCACGTCCGGCTCGTTGGAACTATGAACTGCGGTCTCATTAATGTTGGGCACCAAGTATGAAACTAGCATCCTGACTTCATGATCAAGGGAGTATTGTGGTGGTATCTGGCTCATGACTTGCGGACTATACTGGGAAGTAACCGAAAACCATGCCGATCTCGTTCACCTGAATTAAATAGATGGAACGCAAAATTATCCAAAAACAAAACACAAGAGAGCCTGCTCGTCATGAGTCCCAGCAATTGACTTCACCAAAGGATACTGAAAGCTGCGCTGGACAGTCCCTGGAATGTGCAATCAATAAACCGCAGTGCTTGAGGGTATGGTAGAGGAGCACCAGCCATACTCGTGGTGCTCTTTCGGAGCGAGAGAATATACCAAGTCTGCTCCAGGAACGGCTAAGTGGTTGTATCGGCAGTTAACTCATCAGTCGCACGTAAGTGATAACATAAAACATCCACGTCCAGCGACTACTTCAGCTTCACACGCACACTAGTGCTGCTGTGATGATACAGTTCTGAACAGCTCCTATTAACTTGCAATACCCGCTCCTAGCCAGTCTGTGAGAAGGCTGAATGCTTGAGTTCCACTAAAGCTTCTCAATCGCCGATATGCCCTCACTAATATTCAATCTATCAGCCTACATCGTTTGAGGCGCATTGGATTGCCGGAGGGTGTCTCCTTAGTGACAGCCATGCGCAATCCGCATGCCCAGGTTGAGAGTAATTGACCCTCCACCAACTACATCGGGTTGGCCTACCACGATCGACAAATTTCGGGAGAAATGCAACTTGCGAATGGTCCAGATAACGTGTGGCTGATGACGCGCATGTGCCGTCAGCACTAGCATCCCGCCTCTGACGTACTTCCGACCATCCCCGCATTCCAGAACCTGCATAGAAAACATACATTCCCCACCAAGAGAATCATCTCGACGCCCAGAAATCCACAGAGCCAGGACATGCCATTACGGCCGCAAAACCCCTAGACCCAAGTCCCTCTCCACCATCTCCAACACCGCCGCCGCCATGGTCAACATCGCCATCGCCGGCGGCACCTCCCCCACCCTCGGCCACGCCATTGTCTCCGCCCTCCTCAAAACACCCAATACCCCCATCATCCTATCCCGCGCCCCCTCCTCCTCCTCCTCCCCTTCCTCTTCCACCACCGCACCCCCGCCGCCCACCCTCTACGGCGCCGAGGTCCGCCACATCGACTACGCCTCCAAGCACGCCCTCCTCGCCGCCCTCGCCGACATCCACACCCTCATCTCCATCATCAAGGTCCCCGACGCGCGCGCCTGGACGACCACGCAGCTCAACCTGCTCAACGCCGCGCGCGCGGCCGGCGTGCGGCGCTTCGCGCCGAGCGAGTTCGGGCTCGGCGCCGCGGGCGCCGTGGCCGCGACGGCGTGCAAGGAGGAGGTGTGGGACGCCTGCAGGGCGAGCGGGCTCGAGGTGGCCCGCTTCCGCTGCGGCGCCTTCATGAACCACCTCGCCGTCGGCCGGCCGTTCGCGAGCGCGGTCGACCGGGAGAGGGCGCTCGCCGGGCTGGACGACGGCGCCGTCGTGTGGGATTTCGCGGCCGGCGTGGCCGAGGTGCCGGTGCGGGCCGACGGCCGCGTGCCCAGGGTGACGCTGACGGAGATTGACGATGTGGGGAGGTTTGTGGCCGCCGCGTGCGGGTTGACGGAGGGGAGCTGGGTGGAGGAGATGGATATGGTGGGGGAGACGGTGGCGTTGGATGACACGGTGGCGTTGCTGAGGGAGTGTCTTGGGGTGGAGTTGAAGGTGGTGAAGGTCGGGAAGGAGGAGTTGGAGAGGAGGGCGAGGGCGGTGGAGGGCGTAGGGAAGACCAGGGATGAGGTGTGGAGGAAGATGGTGGCGCAGTTGGAGCTGGTCATGCTGGAGGAAAAGGAGGGGTGGGCTGTCATGAAGCCTACGTTGAACGAAATATGCATTCATACGAAGCCGTTGAGTGTAAAGGAGTATCTGACAAAATATCAATAGCGACTAGTTAGCAAAGACTAATGCGTAGAGTATGTAGCTTAGCTTGTATCTTGGAAATGTTTTCCGTTACCTTCATTTCGAACTTCTCAAGAAGGCAGAATTGAAATACAGCAGACGTCGAAATTCTCCAGAAATCCATTCTGGCGTGAGTAAGTATAAGATAGGACTTGTAGAATTCACGTCCACATGCCTGCTCGAAGTGCTCCTGGACTTAAAAAATTGCTATATTTAGCGGTTCAATTTTGCTGTGTCATCCAGTCATTAGCAAAGACTGGGTATTTCCACATATCCAATAAAGAAGCCCTATGGCCATTTCAGGGCTCGCTACATTTTCATAAGTAGAGGCTAAATCACCTCTCATCACAGCAACATGAGAGAATGGTGCACACATACCTCACGTAGCGACCACTTGGTATAGTACCAGCCGCTGGCGATACTATGTTTCTACACATTTTGCTGTTCGCGCTGCTAATCTTCTTGCTTCCCTACATGGCCCCGTGGAATGAATTGCTACAGCCAGCTTCCGTAGGTATTAATATGGTTCTTGTCTCAGGAAGCTCAATTTCATAGTCGGGCACCTTGAAGGTATGGCGCTTTCCGTGACCATGAGCACCAGCGGGATTACCACCGGAGGCACATCACCCGAGAGCGCGTTGTTGTTCATCCTACCAGAGACCAACGAGCTCGCTGTATTTTCATTGGTTGCTACTGTGGGCATACTCTGGCCGTTGTGGCTATCGGAATTTCAGGCCACGGGGGTGGCTTCAGCTGTAGTGGCTGTCTGAGGTGCATTGGACCTAGCTGCAAGCGTGTCGGAAATTTTGGACAAGTCGGCATTTGCAAGGTCATAGATAATCTGAATGTCATCTGGAAGAGCGGAGTTGGTCATTGCACTGTATATAACAAGTATTTGACCATACTTCCGTCAATTGTGATTGCAGTGGTAGCTTTACAGCTGGCGCCGGTAGAGGTAAGAGTTGTAGTAGCGACCGTAAAGTGCGAAGCTCCATTGCTGACTGCAGGGCTTTCCGAGACTTGACAATATCAGCATCGGAGGGTTTTTGTGCAACGGGAACGTCATCTGGAATATTGAAATGGTTATATCACCGGAACCAAGGGCACTACTGAATTCCTATACATCACAATGACCTCTACTTACCTCTTAGAATTCGGCTGAGGTACGCCCCGTGCTGCTAATTGGAGTAGTGGTAGTAAGGTAGTTGGTGATCGAAGTATCGGGGTCTGAGATACCACTGACATGTTGGCGCCTACGAGATCGTGTGTAATAGGAGCTTGATCATTCACAACGGCTGCGTTTGTACTTCCACTGGGTTACAAAGAAATGTTCAGATCGCCATTAATCAACACCGTGACTTCGACTTAGCCCAAAAAACGAGAGTTGGAGTACTCTAGTACTTAAAAAAGGAGCGTTTGAGGTTTGCAAAGCTTGTGTGTTGGTGGGTGCAAGGAGGCGATGGAACAGGTATGGGTTAAAACAATATATCTGGAAACAATATTGCTAATACCCGTGCAGATTTTCATTTGCACCGCCGCCCCAGCTACTCGTGTGATGCACCTTAGGGCTTGCAATACAATTAGAACTATCACTGTAGCATCATACCACAGGATTTTGCGTTTCATGTTCGCTGAGTTGAAACTCAAGTTGGACTGATTTACCATGGGCTAGAGGCACCCCATTGGCAGAAAGAGTTGTACTCGGTTCCGTAAGCAGCTTGACACTTCGCCTTGGTCCAGTCCCCTGTCGATTCCGGACTCTTATCCATAGGGAAAACGCTTGGGTTGAATTCACACTATCAAGCAAGCAAATTTATTAACGTATAGCTTATTGAATACAAAGCAAATTCCGACTTACGTGATCTCGGCCAACCCAGTTACCGTTAGCATCGTGGTCATCAAGGGTAGCATCCCGGACATTTGAGCCGAGCTTGCTGCAGACACGCTTCGCCCATGTCGTACCCAGGCTTGGGCTGTTGCAGTTGCAGAACCATGCGGACGCCTGAACGCCAGACCTATTTCGCACATTAGCAGAGTAAGGGGTTATACAGCCAGGATACTGGCAGAAACATACAGGCTGGTAGCGAGAAGCACAGCGACAGCAGTGATCTTCATTTTTTGAGAATGCAGTAACGGGGTTTACTGAAGCGGTAAGTGAAGAAATATCAATCTCAGCAGATTAGCGCGACATCTTATGCTCTGCAGCGCTGGAGTAATGGCAGCCCCTGACCATGATTTCTCGTTCAAACAATTATCTTGGCGCACATCATGCTTGGCAAAGGCTGGCTGCCTAAACAGCTCGGTCGTGACTAATGAATCGTATACGAGCGGTACACCACCTGACAGTCCTCTAAGGATAAAGTCATGATGCGTGGTATCGGAGCACAGTGTAAAAGATGGTCTGGGCGTCGGTATGGAAATCTCCGGTGGAAGCCGGGCGTGTCACTATGGTAGTCATGGAGAGCCTTAATAGGACTGTTGCTGCTCTTATTTCCTTGCTCATTTTTGCGCTTTAGAAGCACATTTGGGTTTCAAAGCATCAGCAAAATTCCCCGAGCGCCAAGCCACTAAGTTGTCGACCCCGTGTCGACCCTATACCGACCCGGGTTAGAACGTAGGGACTATAACCTTACTACGGTCGTAGGGGTATCTTTTATTAGTACCGTACGGAGTAGGCCGGAATACGCGTACTATACTACGTCTTTTATATATAAGTTTTATACTAAATTCTCTAGAATCTTTATTAGCTAAATATATACTTTACGTACTTATAACGCTTATAATATTTACTACTAATTATAGCTATAAATATTCTAGCTACTAACTTTAATAGTAACTCTAATAGTAATTCTAGTAATAATAAACGTATAAAATAATATAAAGAGTCTAATTAAGATAGTTTAGAATTAGATAAAAGACTAGATTAAGAAATATTATAGCGTATATATAAAATTATCGTATAACTAGCTACGTATAATAGTAAGAAAAATATAAAATATAATTATAAAGAAGTAGCTATTAGAGCTCCTTAATATTATAAAATAACGCTACTAGAATATTATTATCGCTTAAAAAGATTATATTAACTAATAAATAAATATATATTAAAATTAAGCTAAGAAATTAAGTTATTTTATACGTATTAAACGCCGGCTCGTAGATAGATAGATAGCTAGAGACTAACGTAGAAAGAAGGCTATCGGCGTATTATCGATAAAATTCTAGCGGCCGAGTAGAGGATAAAATCCTAACTAAGGCTAGCTTATTAAAACCTCCTTTTTATCGAATCGTCTATTTACGAATATAAGCTCTTTGTTTCTCTATTAACTTTCTATCTACTATACGATTCTTATATTCGATTTAATTATAATTTCTACTAGGGAAAAAATAGCTAGTCGCTAGAGATATTTCCTCGCTATCGTTCGTATACGTTTCGCTAAGCTAATATTAAAGAAATCCCTTTAGAACTTCTTTTAAACTTCTATACGCCCGCTAATAATTATATAGATATAAGATCTATAGATACTCTCGAAGAAGATTCGATAGTTTTCTTCTTTATACTAGCGTAAGAAGACTTAGTACTATCGAAAGCCTTAAGCTCTAATAAAGTTAATCTAAGAGCTAGTACTTTTAACTTTAACGACGCGTAAAATTAGCGCTAAGATAGCGCTTAGAGTATCTACTCTAAATACGCTTTAAAAAATAATAAAGATAATCTATTAGCGCTACTATAGGCTTTAGGCCTTACTAGTAATTCTAAGGGGGTATAGAGACTTTAAGAGATTCTAGAGACGCTTCGCGTACTTTAATAGACGTTCGCGTTTAAGAAGTAATAACTAGCTAACGTACCGCTAGAGAGTACTAGTAAAGATTAAAGTAAGAAGCGATTTAAGACGCTAGTAAAGATAAAGCTATCGGAGTTTAAAATAAAGACCTAGTATTATACTAGAACTCTTTCTAGAGGAGTTAAGGCGCGTCGTTAGGTAGCTTAGGCTTTCTAGGGGCCGATATAGTAGTAGATAGGGGAGGTTCGTATAATAGTAGGGTAGGAATTAATTAATAAGTTAACTACAAGGGTTCTAACTACGATAAATAAGTATAGCCTATATATATAGAGTAATCGGTATAATTAGTAGTAATCTATAATATTAACCTACTAATTAGTACTAATTAGTAGTCTAAGCTTTACTAAGCGAGTATACGGTAGTCTAGTATATTAGTATCGGTAGATATTCTATCGAGTTAGGCTCTAAGTTAGTTACGTAGGCGGTAAATAGTCGTAGAATTTTATTATCCGCCTTTCTAGGCGACTATACCGTAATACTATTCCCCCTCTAGATAACCTTCGGCTCGAAGATCGAGTATAAAGATAGTTAAGCTTCCTTCTTAATTCTCTTAAGATTATTTCTCTATCGTTATATCTAGTTCCGCTCGTTAATACGCGCTTCTCGCCCGTATTCTTCGTAATAGTACTAACGCTCCTAGACGTTATTTCTTTTATATAGAGAGACCTTATCTTCGTTATCTTATATCGCTAGATTCTAAGAGGTATTACGAGTATATTAAGCGAGGCTACCTTTATTTCTTTCCTTCTAATATAGCTTCCCCTATTAAGTTTCGTCGTATAGATTAATAACGGGATCGAATACGGGCTTAGATTAAGTAGACTTAGCGCGAGATTGAAAGAGATAAGGCCGAGATTTAGCGGTTATAAGAGGAGGCTTAACGTTTAGTTCGTCGTACCGCTACTTCTCGGTTTAAGGTAATCCGCCTATTACGAATACTTTCCTTCTTAGATTCCCGGAGTTAGAAGTTATTTAAGCGGGAGTTAGCGGCTATTAAGGCTAAAAAGGCGTAGAAGGCGCGGGCGGCTTAGAAGTCCTTATTATCTAGTTTAGGCGGTAATAACGTAGCGGATTCTAACGGGCTAGTTCCTCGAAAGGTACTAGTAGACTAGTTTTAGGTATTCTTAACGCCTCCTCTAGAGTTTACGTTATAGAAGGATACTCTAGGTTTAGGCGGTTAGAGTTTTATCAGTAGTATTTATAGATAAGTTCCTCGTAGTTAAGATAAGAGATTAGTTCCTATAA